>OX371181.1:2696632-4052930 GCA_947310635.1 Leptodirus hochenwartii | reverse complement strand
TTTCGATAATTTTGATGAAAATCGAAAGGTATATACCTTTGCTTTTTTCGATAATTTTGATGAAAATCGAAAGGTATATGCCTTTGCTTTTTTTCGATAATTTTTCGATAATTTTGATGAAAATCTAAAGGTATATACCTTTGCTTTTTTTCGATAATTTTTCGATAATTTTGATGTAAATCGAAAGGTATATACCTTTGCTTTTTTCGATAATTTTGATGAAAATCGAAAGGTATATACCTTTGCTTTTTTCGATAATTTTGATGAAAATCGAAAGGTATATGCCTTTGCTTTTTTTCGATAATTTTGATGAAAATCGAAAGGTATATACCTTTGCTTTTTTTCGATAATTTTTCGATAATTTTGATGTAAATCGAAAGGTATATACCTTTGCTTTTTTCGATAATTTTGATGAAAATCGAAAGGTATATACCTTTGCTTTTTTCGATAATTTTGATGAAAATCGAAAGGTATATACCTTTGCTTTTTTTCGATAATTTTTCGATAATTTTGATGTAAATCGAAAGGTATATACCTTTGCTTTTTTTCGATAATTTTTCGATAATTTTGATGAATATCGAAAGGTATATACCTTTGCTTTTTTCGATAATTTTGATGAAAATCGAAAGGTATATACCTTTGCTTTTTTCGATAATTTTGATGAAAATCGAAAGGTATATGCCTTTGCTTTTTTTCGATAATTTTTCGATAATTTTGACGAAAATCGAAAGGTATATACCTTTGCTTTTTTCGATAATTTTGATGAAAATCGAAAGGTATATACCTTTGCTTTTTTCGATAATTTTGATGAAAATCGAAAGGTATATACCTTTGCTTTTTTTCGATAATTTTTCGATAATTTTGATGAAAATCGAAAGGTATATACCTTTGCTTTTTTCGATAATTTTGATGAAAATCGAAAGGTATATACCTTTGCTTTTTTCGATAATTTTGATGAAAATCGAAAGGTATATACCTTTGCTTTTTTCGATAATTTTTCGATAATTTCGATGAAAATCGAAAGGTATATACCTTTGCTTTTTTCGATAATTTTGATGAAAATCGAAAGGTATATACCTTTGCTTTTTTCGATAATTTTGATGTAAATCGAAAGGTATATACCTTTGCTTTTTTTCGATAATTTTTCGATAATTTTGATGAAAATCGAAAGGTATATACCTTTGCTTTTTTCGATAATTTTGATGAAAATCGAAAGGTATATACCTTTGCTTTTTTCGATAATTTTGATGAAAATCGAAAGGTATATGCCTTTGCTTTTTTTCGATAATTTTTCGATAATTTTGATGAAAATCGAAAGGTATATACCTTTGCTTTTTTTCGATAATTTTTCGATAATTTTGATGTAAATCGAAAGGTATATACCTTTGCTTTTTTCGATAATTTTGATGAAAATCGAAAGGTATATGCCTTTGCTTTTTTTCGATAATTTTTCGATAATTTTGATGTAAATCGAAAGGTATATACCTTTGCTTTTTTCGATAATTTTGATGAAAATCGAAAGGTATATACCTTTGCTTTTTTTCGATAATTTTTCGATAATTTTGATGTAAATCGAAAGGTATATACCTTTGCTTTTTTCGATAATTTTGATGAAAATCGAAAGGTATATGCCTTTGCTTTTTTTCGATAATTTTGATGTAAATCGAAAGGTATATACCTTTGCTTTTTTCGATAATTTTGATGAAAATCGAAAGGTATATACCTTTGCTTTTTTTCGATAATTTTTCGATAATTTTGATGTAAATCGAAAGGTATATACCTTTGCTTTTTTCGATAATTTTGATGTAAATCGAAAGGTATATACCTTTGCTTTTTTCGATAATTTTGATGTAAATCGAAAGGTATATGCCTTTGCTTTTTTCGATAATTTTGATGTAAATCGAAAGGTATATACCTTTGCTTTTTTTCGATAATTTTGATGTAAATCGAAAGGTATATACCTTTGCTTTTTTCGATAATTTTGATGAAAATCGAAAGGTATATACCTTTGCTTTTTTCGATAATTTTGATGTAAATCGAAAGGTATATGCCTTTGCTTTTTTCGATAATTTTGATGTAAATCGAAAGGTATATACCTTTGCTTTTTTCGATAATTTTGATGAAAATCGAAAGGTATATGCCTTTGCTTTTTTCGATAATTTTGATGAAAATCGAAAGGTATATACCTTTGCTTTTTTCGATAATTTTGATGTAAATCGAAAGGTATATACCTTTGCTTTTTTCGATAATTTTGATGAAAATCGAAAGGTATATACCTTTGCTTTTTTTCGATAATTTTGATGTAAATCGAAAGGTATATACCTTTGCTTTTTTCGATAATTTTGATGAAAATCGAAAGGTATATACCTTTGCTTTTTTCGATAATTTTGATGTAAATCGAAAGGTATATGCCTTTGCTTTTTTCGATAATTTTGATGTAAATCGAATGGTATATGCCTTTGCTTTTTTCGATAATTTTGATGTAAATCGAAAGGTATATACCTTTGCTTTTTTCGATAATTTTGATGTAAATCGAAAGGTATATACCTTTGCTATTTTCGATAATTTTGATGAAAATCGAAAGGTATATACCTTTGCTTTTTTCGATAATTTTGATGTAAATCGAAAGGTATATACCTTTGCTTTTTTCGATAATTTTGATGTAAATCGAAAGGTATATACCTTTGCTTTTTTCGATAATTTTGATGAAAATCGAAAGGTATATGCCTTTGCTTTTTTCGATAATTTTGATGAAAATCGAAAGGTATATACCTTTGCTTTTTTCGATAATTTTGATGTAAATCGAAAGGTATATACCTTTGCTTTTTTCGATAATTTTGATGAAAATCGAAAGGTATATACCTTTGCTTTTTTTCGATAATTTTTCGATAATTTTGATGTAAATCGAAAGGTATATACCTTTGCTTTTTTCGATAATTTTGATGAAAATCGAAAGGTATATGCCTTTGCTTTTTTTCGATAATTTTTCGATAATTTTGATGTAAATCGAAAGGTATATACCTTTGCTTTTTTCGATAATTTTGATGAAAATCGAAAGGTATATACCTTTGCTTTTTTCGATAATTTTGATGAAAATCGAAAGGTATATGCCTTTGCTTTTTTTCGATAATTTTTCGATAATTTTGATGAAAATCGAAAGGTATATACCTTTGCTTTTTTTCGATAATTTTTCGATAATTTTGATGTAAATCGAAAGGTATATACCTTTGCTTTTTTCGATAATTTTGATGAAAATCGAAAGGTATATACCTTTGCTTTTTTTCGATAATTTTTCGATAATTTTGATGTAAATCGAAAGGTATATACCTTTGCTTTTTTCGATAATTTTGATGAAAATCGAAAGGTATATGCCTTTGCTTTTTTTCGATAATTTTTCGATAATTTTGATGTAAATCGAAAGGTATATACCTTTGCTTTTTTCGATAATTTTGATGAAAATCGAAAGGTATATACCTTTGCTTTTTTTCGATAATTTTTCGATAATTTTGATGTAAATCGAAAGGTATATACCTTTGCTTTTTTCGATAATTTTGATGAAAATCGAAAGGTATATGCCTTTGCTTTTTTTCGATAATTTTTCGATAATTTTGATGAAAATCGAAAGGTATATACCTTTGCTTTTTTTCGATAATTTTCCGATAATTTTGATGTAAATCGAAAGGTATATACCTTTGCTTTTTTTCGATAATTTTGATGAAAATCGAAAGGTATATACCTTTGCTTTTTTTCGATAATTTTGATGAAAATCGAAAGGTATATACCTTTGCTTTTTTCGATAATTTTGATGAAAATCGAAAGGTATATGCCTTTGCTTTTTTTCGATAATTTTTCGATAATTTTGATGAAAATCGAAAGGTATATACCTTTGCTTTTTTCGATAATTTTGATGAAAATCGAAAGGTATATACCTTTGCTTTTTTCGATAATTTTGATGAAAATCGAAAGGTATATACCTTTGCTTTTTTTCGATAATTTTTCGATAATTTTGATGAAAATCGAAAGGTATATACCTTTGCTTTTTTCGATAATTTTGATGAAAATCGAAAGGTATATACCTTTGCTTTTTTCGATAATTTTGATGAAAATCGAAAGGTATATGCCTTTGCTTTTTTTCGATAATTTTTCGATAATTTTGATGAAAATCGAAAGGTATATACCTTTGCTTTTTTTCGATAATTTTTCGATAATTTTGATGTAAATCGAAAGGTATATACCTTTGCTTTTTTTCGATAATTTTTCGATAATTTTGATGAAAATCGAAAGGTATATACCTTTGCTTTTTTCGATAATTTTTCGATAATTTTGATGAAAATCGAAAGGTATATACCTTTGCTTTTTTTCGATAATTTTTCGATAATTTTGATGAAAATCGAAAGGTATATACCTTTGCTTTTTTCGATAATTTTTCGATAATTTTGTTGAAAATCGAAAGGTATATACCTTTGCTTTTTTCGATAATTTTTCGATAATTTTGATGAAAATCGAAAGGTATATACCTTTGCTTTTTTCGATAATTTTTCGATAATTTTGATGAAAATCGAAAGGTATATACCTTTGCTTTTTTTCGATAATTTTTCGATAATTTTGATGAAAATCGAAAGGTATATACCTTTGCTTTTTTTCGATAATTTTTCGATAATTTTGATGAAAATCGAAAGGTATATACCTTTGCTTTTTTCGATAATTTTTCGATAATTTTGATGAAAATCGAAAGGTATATACCTTTGCTTTTTTTCGATAATTTTTCGATAATTTTGATGAAAATCGAAAGGTATATACCTTTGCTTTTTTTCGATAATTTTTCGATAATTTTGATGAAAATCGAAAGGTATATACCTTTGCTTTTTTCGATAATTTTTCGATAATTTTGATGAAAATCGAAAGGTATATACCTTTGCTTTTTTTCGATAATTTTTCGATAATTTTGATGAAAATCGAAAGGTATATACCTTTGCTTTTTTCGATAATTTTGATGAAAATCGAAAGGTATATACCTTTGCTTTTTTCGATAATTTTGATGAAAATCGAAAGGTATATACCTTTGCTTTTTTCGATAATTTTGATGAAAATCGAAAGGTATATACCTTTGCTTTTTTCGATAATTTTGATGAAAATCGAAAGGTATATGCCTTTGCTTTTTTTCGATAATTTTTCGATAATTTTGATGAAAATCGAAAGGTATATACCTTTGCTTTTTTTCGATAATTTTTCGATAATTTTGATGAAAATCGAAAGGTATATACCTTTGCTTTTTTTCGATAATTTTTCGATAATTTTGATGAAAATCGAAAGGTATATACCTTTGCTTTTTTCGATAATTTTGATGAAAATCGAAAGGTATATACCTTTGCTTTTTTCGATAATTTTGATGAAAATCGAAAGGTATATACCTTTGCTTTTTTCGATAATTTTGATGAAAATCGAAAGGTATATACCTTTGCTTTTTTCGATAATTTTGATGAAAATCGAAAGGTATATGCCTTTGCTTTTTTTCGATAATTTTTCGATAATTTTGATGAAAATCGAAAGGTATATACCTTTGCTTTTTTTCGATAATTTTTCGATAATTTTGATGTAAATCGAAAGGTATATACCTTTGCTTTTTTTCGATAATTTTTCGATAATTTTGATGAAAATCGAAAGGTATATACCTTTGCTTTTTTCGATAATTTTTCGATAATTTTGATGAAAATCGAAAGGTATATACCTTTGCTTTTTTTCGATAATTTTTCGATAATTTTGATGAAAATCGAAAGGTATATACCTTTGCTTTTTTTCGATAATTTTTCGATAATTTTGATGAAAATCGAAAGGTATATACCTTTGCTTTTTTTCGATAATTTTTCGATAATTTTGATGAAAATCGAAAGGTATATACCTTTGCTTTTTTCGATAATTTTTCGATAATTTTGATGAAAATCGAAAGGTATATACCTTTGCTTTTTTCGATAATTTTTCGATAATTTTGATGAAAATCGAAAGGTATATACCTTTGCTTTTTTTCGATAATTTTTCGATAATTTTGATGAAAATCGAAAGGTATATACCTTTGCTTTTTTTCGATAATTTTTCGATAATTTTGATGAAAATCGAAAGGTATATACCTTTGCTTTTTTCGATAATTTTTCGATAATTTTGACGAAAATCGAAAGGTATATACCTTTGCTTTTTTTCGATAATTTTTCGATAATTTTGATGAAAATCGAAAGGTATATACCTTTGCTTTTTTTCGATAATTTTTTGATAATTTTGATGTAAATCGAAAGGTATATACCTTTGCTTTTTTTCGATAATTTTGATGTAAATCGAAAGGTATATACCTTTGCTTTTTTTCGATAATTTTTTGATAATTTTGATGTAAATCGAAAGGTATATACCTTTGCTTTTTTCGATAATTTTGATGAAAATCGAAAGGTATATGCCTTTGCTTTTTTTCGATAATTTTTCGATAATTTTGATGTAAATCGAAAGGTATATACCTTTGCTTTTTTCGATAATTTTGATGAAAATCGAAAGGTATATACCTTTGCTTTTTTTCGATAATTTTTCGATAATTTTGATGAAAATCGAAAGGTATATACCTTTGCTTTTTTTCGATAATTTTTCGATAATTTTGATGAAAATCGAAAGGTATATACCTTTGCTTTTTTCGATAATTTTGATGAAAATCGAAAGGTATATACCTTTGCTTTTTTCGATAATTTTGATGAAAATCGAAAGGTATATGCCTTTGCTTTTTTTCGATAATTTTTCGATAATTTTGATGAAAATCGAAAGGTATATACCTTTGCTTTTTTTCGATAATTTTGATGTAAATCGAAAGGTATATACCTTTGCTTTTTTTCGATAATTTTTTGATAATTTTGATGTAAATCGAAAGGTATATACCTTTGCTTTTTTTCGATAATTTTGATGAAAATCGAAAGGTATATACCTTTGCTTTTTTTCGATAATTTTGATGAAAATCGAAAGGTATATACCTTTGCTTTTTTCGATAATTTTGATGAAAATCGAAAGGTATATGCCTTTGCTTTTTTTCGATAATTTTTCGATAATTTTGATGAAAATCGAAAGGTATATACCTTTGCTTTTTTTCGATAATTTTTCGATAATTTTGATGAAAATCGAAAGGTATATACCTTTGCTTTTTTCGATAATTTTGATGAAAATCGAAAGGTATATACCTTTGCTTTTTTCGATAATTTTGATGAAAATCGAAAGGTATATGCCTTTGCTTTTTTTCGATAATTTTTCGATAATTTTGATGAAAATCGAAAGGTATATACCTTTGCTTTTTTTCGATAATTTTTCGATAATTTTGATGTAAATCGAAAGGTATATACCTTTGCTTTTTTTCGATAATTTTTTGATAATTTTGATGTAAATCGAAAGGTATATACCTTTGCTTTTTTTCGATAATTTTTCGATAATTTTGATGAAAATCGAAAGGTATATACCTTTGCTTTTTTCGATAATTTTTCGATAATTTTGATGAAAATCGAAAGGTATATACCTTTGCTTTTTTCGATAATTTTTCGATAATTTTGATGAAAATCGAAAGGTATATACCTTTGCTTTTTTTCGATAATTTTTCGATAATTTTGATGAAAATCGAAAGGTATATACCTTTGCTTTTTTTCGATAATTTTTTGATAATTTTGATGTAAATCGAAAGGTATATACCTTTGCTTTTTTTCGATAATTTTGATGTAAATCGAAAGGTATATACCTTTGCTTTTTCCGATAATTTTGATGAAAATCGAAAGGTATATACCTTTGCTTTTTTTCGATAATTTTTCGATAATTTTGATGAAAATCGAAAGGTATATACCTTTGCTTTTTTCGATAATTTTGATGAAAATCGAAAGGTATATACCTTTGCTTTTTTCGATAATTTTGATGAAAATCGAAAGGTATATACCTTTGCTTTTTTCGATAATTTTGATGAAAATCGAAAGGTATATACCTTTGCTTTTTTTCGATAATTTTTCGATAATTTTGATGAAAATCGAAAGGTATATACCTTTGCTTTTTTCGATAATTTTGATGAAAATCGAAAGGTATATACCTTTGCTTTTTTCGATAATTTTGATGAAAATCGAAAGGTATATGCCTTTGCTTTTTTTCGATAATTTTTCGATAATTTTGATGAAAATCGAAAGGTATATACCTTTGCTTTTTTTCGATAATTTTTCGATAATTTTGATGTAAATCGAAAGGTATATACCTTTGCTTTTTTTCGATAATTTTTCGATAATTTTGATGAAAATCGAAAGGTATATACCTTTGCTTTTTTCGATAATTTTTCGATAATTTTGATGAAAATCGAAAGGTATATACCTTTGCTTTTTTCGATAATTTTTCGATAATTTTGATGAAAATCGAAAGGTATATACCTTTGCTTTTTTTCGATAATTTTTCGATAATTTTGATGAAAATCGAAAGGTATATACCTTTGCTTTTTTTCGATAATTTTTTGATAATTTTGATGTAAATCGAAAGGTATATACCTTTGCTTTTTTTCGATAATTTTGATGTAAATCGAAAGGTATATACCTTTGCTTTTTTTCGATAATTTTTTGATAATTTTGATGTAAATCGAAAGGTATATACCTTTGCTTTTTTCGATAATTTTGATGAAAATCGAAAGGTATATGCCTTTGCTTTTTTTCGATAATTTTTCGATAATTTTGATGTAAATCGAAAGGTATATACCTTTGCTTTTTTCGATAATTTTGATGAAAATCGAAAGGTATATACCTTTGCTTTTTTTCGATAATTTTTCGATAATTTTGATGAAAATCGAAAGGTATATACCTTTGCTTTTTTTCGATAATTTTTCGATAATTTTGATGAAAATCGAAAGGTATATACCTTTGCTTTTTTCGATAATTTTGATGTAAATCGAAAGGTATATACCTTTGCTTTTTTCGATAATTTTGATGAAAATCGAAAGGTATATACCTTTGCTTTTTTCGATAATTTTGATGAAAATCGAAAGGTATATACCTTTGCTTTTTTCGATAATTTTGATGAAAATCGAAAGGTATATGCCTTTGCTTTTTTTCGATAATTTTGATGAAAATCGAAAGGTATATGCCTTTGCTTTTTTTCGATAATTTTTCGATAATTTTGATGAAAATCGAAAGGTATATACCTTTGCTTTTTTCGATAATTTTGATGAAAATCGAAAGGTATATACCTTTGCTTTTTTCGATAATTTTGATGAAAATCGAAAGGTATATACCTTTGCTTTTTTCGATAATTTTGATGAAAATCGAAAGGTATATGCCTTTGCTTTTTTTCGATAATTTTTCGATAATTTTGATGAAAATCGAAAGGTATATACCTTTGCTTTTTTTCGATAATTTTTCGATAATTTTGATGTAAATCGAAAGGTATATACCTTTGCTTTTTTTCGATAATTTTTCGATAATTTTGATGAAAATCGAAAGGTATATACCTTTGCTTTTTTCGATAATTTTTCGATAATTTTGATGAAAATCGAAAGGTATATACCTTTGCTTTTTTTCGATAATTTTTCGATAATTTTGATGAAAATCGAAAGGTATATACCTTTGCTTTTTTCGATAATTTTTCGATAATTTTGATGAAAATCGAAAGGTATATACCTTTGCTTTTTTCGATAATTTTTCGATAATTTTGATGAAAATCGAAAGGTATACCTTTGCTTTTTTTCGATAATTTTTCGATAATTTTGACGAAAATCGAAAGGTATATACCTTTGCTTTTTTCGATAATTTTTCGATAATTTTGATGAAAATCGAAAGGTATATACCTTTGCTTTTTTCGATAATTTTTCGATAATTTTGATGAAAATCGAAAGGTATATACCTTTGCTTTTTTTCGATAATTTTTCGATAATTTTGATGAAAATCGAAAGGTATATACCTTTGCTTTTTTTCGATAATTTTTTGATAATTTTGATGTAAATCGAAAGGTATATACCTTTGCTTTTTTTCGATAATTTTGATGTAAATCGAAAGGTATATACCTTTGCTTTTTTTCGATAATTTTTCGATAATTTTGATGAAAATCGAAAGGTATATACCTTTGCTTTTTTTCGATAATTTTTTGATAATTTTGATGAAAATCGAAAGGTATATACCTTTGCTTTTTTTCGATAATTTTTTGATAATTTTGATGAAAATCGAAAGGTATATACCTTTGCTTTTTTTCGATAATTTTTTGATAATTTTGATGTAAATCGAAAGGTATATACCTTTGCTTTTTTTCGATAATTTTTCGATAATTTTGATGAAAATCGAAAGGTATATACCTTTGCTTTTTTTCGATAATTTTGATGAAAATCGAAAGGTATATACCTTTGCTTTTTTCGATAATTTTGATGAAAATCGAAAGGTATATACCTTTGCTTTTTTTCGATAATTTTGATGAAAATCGAAAGGTATATACCTTTGCTTTTTTTCGATAATTTTGATGAAAATCGAAAGGTATATATACCTTTGCTTTTTTTCGATAATTTTGATGAAAATCGAAAGGTATATACCTTTGCTTTTTTCGATAATTTTGATGAAAATCGAAAGGTATATACCTTTGCTTTTTTTCGATAATTTTGATGAAAATCGAAAGGTATATACCTTTGCTTTTTTTCGATAATTTTGATGAAAATCGAAAGGTATATACCTTTGCTTTTTTTCGATAATTTTGATGTAAATCGAAAGGTATATACCTTTGCTTTTTTTCGATAATTTTGATGAAAATCGAAAGGTAATACCTTTGCTTTTTTCGATAATTTTTCGATAATTTTGATGAAAATCGAAAGGTATATACCTTTGCTTTTTTTCGATAATTTTGATGAAAATCGAAAGGTATATACCTTTGCTTTTTTTCGATAATTTTGATGAAAATCGAAAGGTATATACCTTTGCTTTTTTTCGATAATTTTGATGAAAATCGAAAGGTATATACCTTTGCTTTTTTCGATAATTTTGATGAAAATCGAAAGGTATATACCTTTGCTTTTTTTCGATAATTTTGATGAAAATCGAAAGGTATATACCTTTGCTTTTTTCGATAATTTTTCGATAATTTTGATGTAAATCGAAAGGTATATACCTTTGCTTTTTTTCGATAATTTTTCGATAATTTTGATGTAAATCGAAAGGTACATACCTTTGCTTTTTTTCGATAATTTTTTGATAATTTTGATGAAAATCGAAAGGTATATACCTTTGCTTTTTTTCGATAATTTTTCGATAATTTTGATGAAAATCGAAAGGTATATACCTTTGCTTTTTTTCGATAATTTTGATGAAAATCGAAAGGTATATACCTTTGCTTTTTTTCGATAATTTTTCGATAATTTTGATGAAAATCGAAAGGTATACCTTTGCTTTTTTTCGATAATTTTTCGATAATTTTGATGAAAATCGAAAGGTATATACCTTTGCTTTTTTTTGATAATTTTTCGATAATTTTGATGAAAATCGAAAGGTATATACCTTTGCTTTTTTTCGATAATTTTGATGAAAATCGAAAGGTATATACCTTTGCTTTTTTTCGATAATTTTTCGATAATTTTGATGAAAATCGAAAGGTATATACCTTTGCTTTTTTTCGATAATTTTGACGAAAATCGAAAGGTATATACCTTTGCTTTTTTTCGATAATTTTTCGATAATTTTGATGAAAATCGAAAGGTATATACCTTTGCTTTTTTTCGATAATTTTGACGAAAATCGAAAGGTATATACCTGTGCTTTTTTTCGATAATTTTTCGATAATTTTGATGAAAATCGAAAGGTATATACCTTTGCTTTTTTTCGATAATTTTTCGATAATTTTGATGAAAATCGAAAGGTATATACCTTTGCTTTTTTTCGATAATTTTTATGAAAATCGAAAGGTATATACCTTTGCTTTTTTTCGATAATTTTTCGATAATTTTGATGAAAATCGAAAGGTATATACCTTTGCTTTTTTTCGATAATTTTGATGAAAATCGAAAGGTATATACCTTTGCTTTTTTTCGATAATTTTTCGATAATTTTGATGAAAATCGAAAGGTATATACCTTTGCTTTTTTTTGATAATTTTTCGATAATTTTGATGAAAATCGAAAGGTATATACCTTTGCTTTTTTTCGATAATTTTGATGAAAATCGAAAGGTATATACCTTTGCTTTTTTTCGATAATTTTGATGAAAATCGAAAGGTATATACCTTTGCTTTTTTTCGATAATTTTGATGTAAATCGAAAGGTATATACCTTTGCTTTTTTTCGATAATTTTGATGAAAATCGAAAGGTAATACCTTTGCTTTTTTCGATAATTTTTCGATAATTTTGATGAAAATCGAAAGGTATATACCTTTGCTTTTTTTCGATAATTTTGATGAAAATCGAAAGGTATATACCTTTGCTTTTTTTCGATAATTTTGATGAAAATCGAAAGGTATATACCTTTGCTTTTTTTCGATAATTTTGATGAAAATCGAAAGGTATATACCTTTGCTTTTTTCGATAATTTTGATGAAAATCGAAAGGTATATACCTTTGCTTTTTTTCGATAATTTTGATGAAAATCGAAAGGTATATACCTTTGCTTTTTTCGATAATTTTTCGATAATTTTGATGTAAATCGAAAGGTATATACCTTTGCTTTTTTTCGATAATTTTTCGATAATTTTGATGTAAATCGAAAGGTACATACCTTTGCTTTTTTTCGATAATTTTTTGATAATTTTGATGAAAATCGAAAGGTATATACCTTTGCTTTTTTTCGATAATTTTTCGATAATTTTGATGAAAATCGAAAGGTATATACCTTTGCTTTTTTTCGATAATTTTGATGAAAATCGAAAGGTATATACCTTTGCTTTTTTTCGATAATTTTTCGATAATTTTGATGAAAATCGAAAGGTATACCTTTGCTTTTTTTCGATAATTTTTCGATAATTTTGATGAAAATCGAAAGATATATACCTTTGCTTTTTTTCGATAATTTTTCGATAATTTTGATGAAAATCGAAAGGTATATACCTTTGCTTTTTTTCGATAATTTTGACGAAAATCGAAAGGTATATACCTTTGCTTTTTTTCGATAATTTTTCGATAATTTTGATGAAAATCGAAAGGTATATACCTTTGCTTTTTTTCGATAATTTTGACGAAAATCGAAAGGTATATACCTGTGCTTTTTTTCGATAATTTTTCGATAATTTTGATGAAAATCGAAAGGTATATACCTTTGCTTTTTTTAGATAATTTTTCGATAATTTTGATGAAAATCGAAAGGTATATACCTTTGCTTTTTTTCGATAATTTTTATGAAAATCGAAAGGTATATACCTTTGCTTTTTTTCGATAATTTTTCGATAATTTTGATGAAAATCGAAAGGTATAAACCTTTGCTTTTTTTCGATAATTTTTCGATAATTTTGATGAAAATCGAAAGGTATATACCTTTGCTTTTTTCGATAATTTTTCGATAATTTTGATGAAAATCGAAAGGTATATACCTTTGCTTTTTTCGATAATTTTTCGATAATTTTGATGAAAATCGAAAGGTATACCTTTGCTTTTTTTCGATAATTTTTCGATAATTTTGACGAAAATCGAAAGGTATATACCTTTGCTTTTTTCGATAATTTTTCGATAATTTTGATGAAAATCGAAAGGTATATACCTTTGCTTTTTTCGATAATTTTTCGATAATTTTGATGAAAATCGAAAGGTATATACCTTTGCTTTTTTTCGATAATTTTTCGATAATTTTGATGAAAATCGAAAGGTATATACCTTTGCTTTTTTTCGATAATTTTTTGATAATTTTGATGTAAATCGAAAGGTATATACCTTTGCTTTTTTTCGATAATTTTGATGTAAATCGAAAGGTATATACCTTTGCTTTTTTTCGATAATTTTTCGATAATTTTGATGAAAATCGAAAGGTATATACCTTTGCTTTTTTTCGATAATTTTGATGAAAATCGAAAGGTATATACCTTTGCTTTTTTCGATAATTTTGATGAAAATCGAAAGGTATATACCTTTGCTTTTTTTCGATAATTTTGATGAAAATCGAAAGGTATATACCTTTGCTTTTTTTCGATAATTTTGATGAAAATCGAAAGGTATATACCTTTGCTTTTTTCGATAATTTTGATGAAAATCGAAAGGTATATACCTTTGCTTTTTTTCGATAATTTTGATGAAAATCGAAAGGTATATACCTTTGCTTTTTTTCGATAATTTTGATGAAAATCGAAAGGTATATACCTTTGCTTTTTTCGATAATTTTGATGAAAATCGAAAGGTATATTACCTTTGCTTTTTTCGATAATTTTGATGAAAATCGAAAGGTATATACCTTTGCTTTTTTTCGATAATTTTTTGATAATTTTGATGAAAATCGAAAGGTATATACCTTTGCTTTTTTTCGATAATTTTTTGATAATTTTGATGAAAATCGAAAGGTATATACCTTTGCTTTTTTTCGATAATTTTTTGATAATTTTGATGTAAATCGAAAGGTATATACCTTTGCTTTTTTTCGATAATTTTTCGATAATTTTGATGAAAATCGAAAGGTATATACCTTTGCTTTTTTTCGATAATTTTGATGAAAATCGAAAGGTATATACCTTTGCTTTTTTCGATAATTTTGATGAAAATCGAAAGGTATATACCTTTGCTTTTTTTCGATAATTTTGATGAAAATCGAAAGGTATATACCTTTGCTTTTTTTCGATAATTTTGATGAAAATCGAAAGGTATATATACCTTTGCTTTTTTTCGATAATTTTGATGAAAATCGAAAGGTATATACCTTTGCTTTTTTCGATAATTTTGATGAAAATCGAAAGGTATATACCTTTGCTTTTTTTCGATAATTTTGATGAAAATCGAAAGGTATATACCTTTGCTTTTTTTCGATAATTTTGATGAAAATCGAAAGGTATATACCTTTGCTTTTTTTCGATAATTTTGATGTAAATCGAAAGGTATATACCTTTGCTTTTTTTCGATAATTTTGATGAAAATCGAAAGGTAATACCTTTGCTTTTTTCGATAATTTTTCGATAATTTTGATGAAAATCGAAAGGTATATACCTTTGCTTTTTTTCGATAATTTTGATGAAAATCGAAAGGTATATACCTTTGCTTTTTTTCGATAATTTTGATGAAAATCGAAAGGTATATACCTTTGCTTTTTTTCGATAATTTTGATGAAAATCGAAAGGTATATACCTTTGCTTTTTTCGATAATTTTGATGAAAATCGAAAGGTATATACCTTTGCTTTTTTTCGATAATTTTGATGAAAATCGAAAGGTATATACCTTTGCTTTTTTCGATAATTTTTCGATAATTTTGATGTAAATCGAAAGGTATATACCTTTGCTTTTTTTCGATAATTTTTCGATAATTTTGATGTAAATCGAAAGGTACATACCTTTGCTTTTTTTCGATAATTTTTTGATAATTTTGATGAAAATCGAAAGGTATATACCTTTGCTTTTTTTCGATAATTTTTCGATAATTTTGATGAAAATCGAAAGGTATATACCTTTGCTTTTTTTCGATAATTTTGATGAAAATCGAAAGGTATATACCTTTGCTTTTTTTCGATAATTTTTCGATAATTTTGATGAAAATCGAAAGGTATACCTTTGCTTTTTTTCGATAATTTTTCGATAATTTTGATGAAAATCGAAAGGTATATACCTTTGCTTTTTTTCGATAATTTTTCGATAATTTTGATGAAAATCGAAAGGTATATACCTTTGCTTTTTTTCGATAATTTTGACGAAAATCGAAAGGTATATACCTTTGCTTTTTTCGATAATTTTTCGATAATTTTGATGAAAATCGAAAGGTATATACCTTTGCTTTTTTTCGATAATTTTTCGATAATTTTGATGAAAATCGAAAGGTATATACCTTTGCTTTTTTTCGATAATTTTTCGATAATTTTGATGAAAATCGAAAGGTATATACCTTTGCTTTTTTTTGATAATTTTTCGATAATTTTGATGAAAATCGAAAGGTACATACCTTTGCTTTTTTCCGATAATTTTTCGATAATTTTGATGAAAATCGAAAGGTATATACCTTTGCTTTTTTTCGATAATTTTTCGATAATTTTGATGAAAATCGAAAGGTATATACCTTTGCTTTTTTTCGATAATTTTTCGATAATTTTGATGAAAATCGAAAGGTATATACCTTTGCTTTTTTTCGATAATTTTTCGATAATTTTGATGAAAATCGAAAGGTATATACCTTTGCTTTTTTTCGATAATTTTGATGAAAATCGAAAGGTATATACCTTTGCTTTTTTTCGATAATTTTGATGAAAATCGAAAGGTATATACCTTTGCTTTTTTTCGATAATTTTGATGAAAATCGAAAGGTATATACCTTTGCTTTTTTTCGATAATTTTGATGAAAATCGAAAGGTATATACCTTTGCTTTTTTTCGATAATTTTTCGATAATTTTGATGAAAATCGAAAGGTATATACCTTTGCTTTTTTTTGATAATTTTTCGATAATTTTGATGAAAATCGAAAGGTATATACCTTTGCTTTTTTTCGATAATTTTGATGAAAATCGAAAGGTATATACCTGCTTTTTTTCGATAATTTTTCGATAATTTTGATGAAAATCGAAAGGTATATACCTTTGCTTTTTTTTGATAATTTTGATGAAAATCGAAAGGTATATACCTTTGCTTTTTTTCGATAATTTTTCGATAATTTTGATGAAAATCGAAAGGTATATACCTTTGCTTTTTTTCGATAATTTTTCGATAATTTTGATGAAAATCGAAAGGTATATACCTTTGCTTTTTTTCGATAATTTTGATGAAAATCGAAAGGTATATACCTTTGCTTTTTTTCGATAATTTTGATGAAAATCGAAAGGTATATACCTTTGCTTTTTTTCGATAATTTTTCGATAATTTTGATGAAAATCGAAAGGTATATACCTTTGCTTTTTTTTGATAATTTTTCGATAATTTTGATGAAAATCGAAAGGTATATACCTTTGCTTTTTTTCGATAATTTTGATGAAAATCGAAAGGTATATACCTTTGCTTTTTTTCGATAATTTTTCGATAATTTTGATGAAAATCGAAAGGTATATACCTTTGCTTTTTTTTGATAATTTTTCTATAATTTTGATGAAAATCGAAAGGTATATACCTTTGCTTTTTTTCGATAATTTTTCGATAATTTTGATGAAAATCGAAAGGTATATACCTTTGCTTTTTTTCGATAATTTTGACGAAAATCGAAAGGTATATACCTTTGCTTTTTTTCGATAATTTTGATGAAAATCGAAAGGTATATACCTTTGCTTTTTTTCGATAATTTTTCGATAATTTTGATGAAAATCGAAAGGTATACCTTTGCTTTTTTTCGATAATTTTGATGAAAATCGAAAGGTATATACCTTTGCTTTTTTTCGATAATTTTGATGAAAATCGAAAGGTATATACCTTTGCTTTTTTTCGATAATTTTTCGATAATTTTGATGAAAATCGAAAGGTATACCTTTGCTTTTTTTCGATAATTTTGATGAAAATCGAAAGGTATAAACCTTTGCTTTTTTTCGATAATTTTTCGATAATTTTGATGAAAATCGAAAGGTACATACCTTTGCTTTTTTTCGATAATTTTTCGATAATTTTGATGAAAATCGAAAGGTATATACCTTTGCTTTTTTTCGATAATTTTTCGATGATTTTGATGAAAATCGAAAGGTATATACCTTTGCTTTTTTTCGATAATTTTGATGAAAATCGAAAGGTATATACCTTTGCTTTTTTTCGATAATTTTGATGAAAATCGAAAGGTATATACCTTTGCTTTTTTTCGATAATTTTTCGATAATTTTGATGAAAATCGAAAGGTATACCTTTGCTTTTTTTCGATAATTTTGATGAAAATCGAAAGGTATATACCTTTGCTTTTTTTTGATAATTTTTCGATAATTTTGATGAAAATCGAAAGGTACATACCTTTGCTTTTTTCCGATAATTTTTCGATAATTTTGATGAAAATCGAAAGGTATATACCTTTGCTTTTTTTCGATAATTTTTCGATAATTTTGATGACAATCGAAAGGTATAAACCTTTGCTTTTTTTCGATAATTTTTCGATAATTTTGATGAAAATCGAAAGGTATATACCTTTGCTTTTTTTCGATAATTTTTCGATAATTTTGATGAAAATCGAAAGGTATACCTTTGCTTTTTTTCGATAATTTTGATGAAAATCGAAAGGTATAAACCTTTGCTTTTTTTCGATAATTTTTCGATAATTTTGATGAAAATCGAAAGGTATATACCTTTGCTTTTTTTCGATAATTTTGATGAAAATCGAAAGGTATATACCTTTGCTTTTTTCGATAATTTTGATGAAAATCGAAAGGTATATGCCTTTGCTTTTTTTCGATAATTTTTCGATAATTTTGATGAAAATCGAAAGGTATATACCTTTGCTTTTTTTCGATAATTTTTCGATAATTTTGATGAAAATCGAAAGGTATATACCTTTGCTTTTTTCGATAATTTTGATGAAAATCGAAAGGTATATACCTTTGCTTTTTTCGATAATTTTGATGAAAATCGAAAGGTATATGCCTTTGCTTTTTTTCGATAATTTTTCGATAATTTTGATGAAAATCGAAAGGTATATACCTTTGCTTTTTTTCGATAATTTTTCGATAATTTTGATGTAAATCGAAAGGTATATACCTTTGCTTTTTTTCGATAATTTTTTGATAATTTTGATGTAAATCGAAAGGTATATACCTTTGCTTTTTTTCGATAATTTTTCGATAATTTTGATGAAAATCGAAAGGTATATACCTTTGCTTTTTTCGATAATTTTTCGATAATTTTGATGAAAATCGAAAGGTATATACCTTTGCTTTTTTCGATAATTTTTCGATAATTTTGATGAAAATCGAAAGGTATATACCTTTGCTTTTTTTCGATAATTTTTCGATAATTTTGATGAAAATCGAAAGGTATATACCTTTGCTTTTTTTCGATAATTTTTTGATAATTTTGATGTAAATCGAAAGGTATATACCTTTGCTTTTTTTCGATAATTTTGATGTAAATCGAAAGGTATATACCTTTGCTTTTTCCGATAATTTTGATGAAAATCGAAAGGTATATACCTTTGCTTTTTTTCGATAATTTTTCGATAATTTTGATGAAAATCGAAAGGTATATACCTTTGCTTTTTTCGATAATTTTGATGAAAATCGAAAGGTATATACCTTTGCTTTTTTCGATAATTTTGATGAAAATCGAAAGGTATATACCTTTGCTTTTTTCGATAATTTTGATGAAAATCGAAAGGTATATACCTTTGCTTTTTTTCGATAATTTTTCGATAATTTTGATGAAAATCGAAAGGTATATACCTTTGCTTTTTTCGATAATTTTGATGAAAATCGAAAGGTATATACCTTTGCTTTTTTCGATAATTTTGATGAAAATCGAAAGGTATATGCCTTTGCTTTTTTTCGATAATTTTTCGATAATTTTGATGAAAATCGAAAGGTATATACCTTTGCTTTTTTTCGATAATTTTTCGATAATTTTGATGTAAATCGAAAGGTATATACCTTTGCTTTTTTTCGATAATTTTTCGATAATTTTGATGAAAATCGAAAGGTATATACCTTTGCTTTTTTCGATAATTTTTCGATAATTTTGATGAAAATCGAAAGGTATATACCTTTGCTTTTTTCGATAATTTTTCGATAATTTTGATGAAAATCGAAAGGTATATACCTTTGCTTTTTTTCGATAATTTTTCGATAATTTTGATGAAAATCGAAAGGTATATACCTTTGCTTTTTTTCGATAATTTTTTGATAATTTTGATGTAAATCGAAAGGTATATACCTTTGCTTTTTTTCGATAATTTTGATGTAAATCGAAAGGTATATACCTTTGCTTTTTTTCGATAATTTTTTGATAATTTTGATGTAAATCGAAAGGTATATACCTTTGCTTTTTTCGATAATTTTGATGAAAATCGAAAGGTATATGCCTTTGCTTTTTTTCGATAATTTTTCGATAATTTTGATGTAAATCGAAAGGTATATACCTTTGCTTTTTTCGATAATTTTGATGAAAATCGAAAGGTATATACCTTTGCTTTTTTTCGATAATTTTTCGATAATTTTGATGAAAATCGAAAGGTATATACCTTTGCTTTTTTTCGATAATTTTTCGATAATTTTGATGAAAATCGAAAGGTATATACCTTTGCTTTTTTCGATAATTTTGATGTAAATCGAAAGGTATATACCTTTGCTTTTTTCGATAATTTTGATGAAAATCGAAAGGTATATACCTTTGCTTTTTTCGATAATTTTGATGAAAATCGAAAGGTATATACCTTTGCTTTTTTCGATAATTTTGATGAAAATCGAAAGGTATATGCCTTTGCTTTTTTTCGATAATTTTGATGAAAATCGAAAGGTATATGCCTTTGCTTTTTTTCGATAATTTTTCGATAATTTTGATGAAAATCGAAAGGTATATACCTTTGCTTTTTTCGATAATTTTGATGAAAATCGAAAGGTATATACCTTTGCTTTTTTCGATAATTTTGATGAAAATCGAAAGGTATATACCTTTGCTTTTTTCGATAATTTTGATGAAAATCGAAAGGTATATGCCTTTGCTTTTTTTCGATAATTTTTCGATAATTTTGATGAAAATCGAAAGGTATATACCTTTGCTTTTTTTCGATAATTTTTCGATAATTTTGATGTAAATCGAAAGGTATATACCTTTGCTTTTTTTCGATAATTTTTCGATAATTTTGATGAAAATCGAAAGGTATATACCTTTGCTTTTTTCGATAATTTTTCGATAATTTTGATGAAAATCGAAAGGTATATACCTTTGCTTTTTTTCGATAATTTTTCGATAATTTTGATGAAAATCGAAAGGTATATACCTTTGCTTTTTTCGATAATTTTTCGATAATTTTGATGAAAATCGAAAGGTATATACCTTTGCTTTTTTCGATAATTTTTCGATAATTTTGATGAAAATCGAAAGGTATACCTTTGCTTTTTTTCGATAATTTTTCGATAATTTTGACGAAAATCGAAAGGTATATACCTTTGCTTTTTTCGATAATTTTTCGATAATTTTGATGAAAATCGAAAGGTATATACCTTTGCTTTTTTCGATAATTTTTCGATAATTTTGATGAAAATCGAAAGGTATATACCTTTGCTTTTTTTCGATAATTTTTCGATAATTTTGATGAAAATCGAAAGGTATATACCTTTGCTTTTTTTCGATAATTTTTTGATAATTTTGATGTAAATCGAAAGGTATATACCTTTGCTTTTTTTCGATAATTTTGATGTAAATCGAAAGGTATATACCTTTGCTTTTTTTCGATAATTTTTCGATAATTTTGATGAAAATCGAAAGGTATATACCTTTGCTTTTTTTCGATAATTTTTTGATAATTTTGATGAAAATCGAAAGGTATATACCTTTGCTTTTTTTCGATAATTTTTTGATAATTTTGATGAAAATCGAAAGGTATATACCTTTGCTTTTTTTCGATAATTTTTTGATAATTTTGATGTAAATCGAAAGGTATATACCTTTGCTTTTTTTCGATAATTTTTCGATAATTTTGATGAAAATCGAAAGGTATATACCTTTGCTTTTTTTCGATAATTTTGATGAAAATCGAAAGGTATATACCTTTGCTTTTTTCGATAATTTTGATGAAAATCGAAAGGTATATACCTTTGCTTTTTTTCGATAATTTTGATGAAAATCGAAAGGTATATACCTTTGCTTTTTTTCGATAATTTTGATGAAAATCGAAAGGTATATATACCTTTGCTTTTTTTCGATAATTTTGATGAAAATCGAAAGGTATATACCTTTGCTTTTTTCGATAATTTTGATGAAAATCGAAAGGTATATACCTTTGCTTTTTTTCGATAATTTTGATGAAAATCGAAAGGTATATACCTTTGCTTTTTTTCGATAATTTTGATGAAAATCGAAAGGTATATACCTTTGCTTTTTTTCGATAATTTTGATGTAAATCGAAAGGTATATACCTTTGCTTTTTTTCGATAATTTTGATGAAAATCGAAAGGTAATACCTTTGCTTTTTTCGATAATTTTTCGATAATTTTGATGAAAATCGAAAGGTATATACCTTTGCTTTTTTTCGATAATTTTGATGAAAATCGAAAGGTATATACCTTTGCTTTTTTTCGATAATTTTGATGAAAATCGAAAGGTATATACCTTTGCTTTTTTTCGATAATTTTGATGAAAATCGAAAGGTATATACCTTTGCTTTTTTCGATAATTTTGATGAAAATCGAAAGGTATATACCTTTGCTTTTTTTCGATAATTTTGATGAAAATCGAAAGGTATATACCTTTGCTTTTTTCGATAATTTTTCGATAATTTTGATGTAAATCGAAAGGTATATACCTTTGCTTTTTTTCGATAATTTTTCGATAATTTTGATGTAAATCGAAAGGTACATACCTTTGCTTTTTTTCGATAATTTTTTGATAATTTTGATGAAAATCGAAAGGTATATACCTTTGCTTTTTTTCGATAATTTTTCGATAATTTTGATGAAAATCGAAAGGTATATACCTTTGCTTTTTTTCGATAATTTTGATGAAAATCGAAAGGTATATACCTTTGCTTTTTTTCGATAATTTTTCGATAATTTTGATGAAAATCGAAAGGTATACCTTTGCTTTTTTTCGATAATTTTTCGATAATTTTGATGAAAATCGAAAGGTATATACCTTTGCTTTTTTTTGATAATTTTTCGATAATTTTGATGAAAATCGAAAGGTATATACCTTTGCTTTTTTTCGATAATTTTGATGAAAATCGAAAGGTATATACCTTTGCTTTTTTTCGATAATTTTTCGATAATTTTGATGAAAATCGAAAGGTATATACCTTTGCTTTTTTTCGATAATTTTGACGAAAATCGAAAGGTATATACCTTTGCTTTTTTTCGATAATTTTTCGATAATTTTGATGAAAATCGAAAGGTATATACCTTTGCTTTTTTTCGATAATTTTGACGAAAATCGAAAGGTATATACCTGTGCTTTTTTTCGATAATTTTTCGATAATTTTGATGAAAATCGAAAGGTATATACCTTTGCTTTTTTTCGATAATTTTTCGATAATTTTGATGAAAATCGAAAGGTATATACCTTTGCTTTTTTTCGATAATTTTTATGAAAATCGAAAGGTATATACCTTTGCTTTTTTTCGATAATTTTTCGATAATTTTGATGAAAATCGAAAGGTATATACCTTTGCTTTTTTTCGATAATTTTGATGAAAATCGAAAGGTATATACCTTTGCTTTTTTTCGATAATTTTTCGATAATTTTGATGAAAATCGAAAGGTATATACCTTTGCTTTTTTTTGATAATTTTTCGATAATTTTGATGAAAATCGAAAGGTATATACCTTTGCTTTTTTTCGATAATTTTGATGAAAATCGAAAGGTATATACCTTTGCTTTTTTTCGATAATTTTGATGAAAATCGAAAGGTATATACCTTTGCTTTTTTTCGATAATTTTGATGTAAATCGAAAGGTATATACCTTTGCTTTTTTTCGATAATTTTGATGAAAATCGAAAGGTAATACCTTTGCTTTTTTCGATAATTTTTCGATAATTTTGATGAAAATCGAAAGGTATATACCTTTGCTTTTTTTCGATAATTTTGATGAAAATCGAAAGGTATATACCTTTGCTTTTTTTCGATAATTTTGATGAAAATCGAAAGGTATATACCTTTGCTTTTTTTCGATAATTTTGATGAAAATCGAAAGGTATATACCTTTGCTTTTTTCGATAATTTTGATGAAAATCGAAAGGTATATACCTTTGCTTTTTTTCGATAATTTTGATGAAAATCGAAAGGTATATACCTTTGCTTTTTTCGATAATTTTTCGATAATTTTGATGTAAATCGAAAGGTATATACCTTTGCTTTTTTTCGATAATTTTTCGATAATTTTGATGTAAATCGAAAGGTACATACCTTTGCTTTTTTTCGATAATTTTTTGATAATTTTGATGAAAATCGAAAGGTATATACCTTTGCTTTTTTTCGATAATTTTTCGATAATTTTGATGAAAATCGAAAGGTATATACCTTTGCTTTTTTTCGATAATTTTGATGAAAATCGAAAGGTATATACCTTTGCTTTTTTTCGATAATTTTTCGATAATTTTGATGAAAATCGAAAGGTATACCTTTGCTTTTTTTCGATAATTTTTCGATAATTTTGATGAAAATCGAAAGATATATACCTTTGCTTTTTTTCGATAATTTTTCGATAATTTTGATGAAAATCGAAAGGTATATACCTTTGCTTTTTTTCGATAATTTTGACGAAAATCGAAAGGTATATACCTTTGCTTTTTTTCGATAATTTTTCGATAATTTTGACGAAAATCGAAAGGTATATACCTTTGCTTTTTTTCGATAATTTTTATGAAAATCGAAAGGTATATACCTTTGCTTTTTTTCGATAATTTTTCGATAATTTTGATGAAAATCGAAAGGTATAAACCTTTGCTTTTTTTCGATAATTTTTCGATAATTTTGATGAAAATCGAAAGGTATATACCTTTGCTTTTTTTCGATAATTTTGACGAAAATCGAAAGGTATATACCTTTGCTTTTTTTCGATAATTTTGACGAAAATCGAAAGGTATATACCTGTGCTTTTTTTCGATAATTTTTCGATAATTTTGATGAAAATCGAAAGGTATATACCTTTGCTTTTTTTCGATAATTTTTCGATAATTTTGATGAAAATCGAAAGGTATATACCTTTGCTTTTTTTCGATAATTTTTATGAAAATCGAAAGGTATATACCTTTGCTTTTTTTCGATAATTTTTCGATAATTTTGATGAAAATCGAAAGGTATAAACCTTTGCTTTTTTTCGATAATTTTTCGATAATTTTGATGAAAATCGAAAGGTATATACCTTTGCTTTTTTCGATAATTTTTCGATAATTTTGATGAAAATCGAAAGGTATATACCTTTGCTTTTTTCGATAATTTTTCGATAATTTTGATGAAAATCGAAAGGTATACCTTTGCTTTTTTTCGATAATTTTTCGATAATTTTGACGAAAATCGAAAGGTATATACCTTTGCTTTTTTCGATAATTTTTCGATAATTTTGATGAAAATCGAAAGGTATATACCTTTGCTTTTTTCGATAATTTTTCGATAATTTTGATGAAAATCGAAAGGTATATACCTTTGCTTTTTTTCGATAATTTTTCGATAATTTTGATGAAAATCGAAAGGTATATACCTTTGCTTTTTTTCGATAATTTTTTGATAATTTTGATGTAAATCGAAAGGTATATACCTTTGCTTTTTTTCGATAATTTTGATGTAAATCGAAAGGTATATACCTTTGCTTTTTTTCGATAATTTTTCGATAATTTTGATGAAAATCGAAAGGTATATACCTTTGCTTTTTTTCGATAATTTTGATGAAAATCGAAAGGTATATACCTTTGCTTTTTTCGATAATTTTGATGAAAATCGAAAGGTATATACCTTTGCTTTTTTTCGATAATTTTGATGAAAATCGAAAGGTATATACCTTTGCTTTTTTTCGATAATTTTGATGAAAATCGAAAGGTATATACCTTTGCTTTTTTCGATAATTTTGATGAAAATCGAAAGGTATATACCTTTGCTTTTTTTCGATAATTTTGATGAAAATCGAAAGGTATATACCTTTGCTTTTTTTCGATAATTTTGATGAAAATCGAAAGGTATATACCTTTGCTTTTTTCGATAATTTTGATGAAAATCGAAAGGTATATACCTTTGCTTTTTTCGATAATTTTGATGAAAATCGAAAGGTATATACCTTTGCTTTTTTTCGATAATTTTTTGATAATTTTGATGAAAATCGAAAGGTATATACCTTTGCTTTTTTTCGATAATTTTTTGATAATTTTGATGAAAATCGAAAGGTATATACCTTTGCTTTTTTTCGATAATTTTTTGATAATTTTGATGTAAATCGAAAGGTATATACCTTTGCTTTTTTTCGATAATTTTTCGATAATTTTGATGAAAATCGAAAGGTATATACCTTTGCTTTTTTTCGATAATTTTGATGAAAATCGAAAGGTATATACCTTTGCTTTTTTCGATAATTTTGATGAAAATCGAAAGGTATATACCTTTGCTTTTTTTCGATAATTTTGATGAAAATCGAAAGGTATATACCTTTGCTTTTTTTCGATAATTTTGATGAAAATCGAAAGGTATATATACCTTTGCTTTTTTTCGATAATTTTGATGAAAATCGAAAGGTATATACCTTTGCTTTTTTCGATAATTTTGATGAAAATCGAAAGGTATATACCTTTGCTTTTTTTCGATAATTTTGATGAAAATCGAAAGGTATATACCTTTGCTTTTTTTCGATAATTTTGATGAAAATCGAAAGGTATATACCTTTGCTTTTTTTCGATAATTTTGATGTAAATCGAAAGGTATATACCTTTGCTTTTTTTCGATAATTTTGATGAAAATCGAAAGGTAATACCTTTGCTTTTTTCGATAATTTTTCGATAATTTTGATGAAAATCGAAAGGTATATACCTTTGCTTTTTTTCGATAATTTTGATGAAAATCGAAAGGTATATACCTTTGCTTTTTTTCGATAATTTTGATGAAAATCGAAAGGTATATACCTTTGCTTTTTTTCGATAATTTTGATGAAAATCGAAAGGTATATACCTTTGCTTTTTTCGATAATTTTGATGAAAATCGAAAGGTATATACCTTTGCTTTTTTTCGATAATTTTGATGAAAATCGAAAGGTATATACCTTTGCTTTTTTCGATAATTTTTCGATAATTTTGATGTAAATCGAAAGGTATATACCTTTGCTTTTTTTCGATAATTTTTCGATAATTTTGATGTAAATCGAAAGGTACATACCTTTGCTTTTTTTCGATAATTTTTTGATAATTTTGATGAAAATCGAAAGGTATATACCTTTGCTTTTTTTCGATAATTTTTCGATAATTTTGATGAAAATCGAAAGGTATATACCTTTGCTTTTTTTCGATAATTTTGATGAAAATCGAAAGGTATATACCTTTGCTTTTTTTCGATAATTTTTCGATAATTTTGATGAAAATCGAAAGGTATACCTTTGCTTTTTTTCGATAATTTTTCGATAATTTTGATGAAAATCGAAAGGTATATACCTTTGCTTTTTTTCGATAATTTTTCGATAATTTTGATGAAAATCGAAAGGTATATACCTTTGCTTTTTTTCGATAATTTTGACGAAAATCGAAAGGTATATACCTTTGCTTTTTTCGATAATTTTTCGATAATTTTGATGAAAATCGAAAGGTATATACCTTTGCTTTTTTTCGATAATTTTTCGATAATTTTGATGAAAATCGAAAGGTATATACCTTTGCTTTTTTTCGATAATTTTTCGATAATTTTGATGAAAATCGAAAGGTATATACCTTTGCTTTTTTTTGATAATTTTTCGATAATTTTGATGAAAATCGAAAGGTACATACCTTTGCTTTTTTCCGATAATTTTTCGATAATTTTGATGAAAATCGAAAGGTATAAACCTTTGCTTTTTTTCGATAATTTTTCGATAATTTTGATGAAAATCGAAAGGTATATACCTTTGCTTTTTTTCGATAATTTTTCGATAATTTTGATGAAAATCGAAAGGTATATACCTTTGCTTTTTTTCGATAATTTTTCGATAATTTTGATGAAAATCGAAAGGTATATACCTTTGCTTTTTTTCGATAATTTTGATGAAAATCGAAAGGTATATACCTTTGCTTTTTTTCGATAATTTTGATGAAAATCGAAAGGTATATACCTTTGCTTTTTTTCGATAATTTTGATGAAAATCGAAAGGTATATACCTTTGCTTTTTTTCGATAATTTTGATGAAAATCGAAAGGTATATACCTTTGCTTTTTTTCGATAATTTTTCGATAATTTTGATGAAAATCGAAAGGTATATACCTTTGCTTTTTTTTGATAATTTTTCGATAATTTTGATGAAAATCGAAAGGTATATACCTTTGCTTTTTTTCGATAATTTTGATGAAAATCGAAAGGTATATACCTGCTTTTTTTCGATAATTTTTCGATAATTTTGATGAAAATCGAAAGGTATATACCTTTGCTTTTTTTTGATAATTTTGATGAAAATCGAAAGGTATATACCTTTGCTTTTTTTCGATAATTTTTCGATAATTTTGATGAAAATCGAAAGGTATATACCTTTGCTTTTTTTCGATAATTTTTCGATAATTTTGATGAAAATCGAAAGGTATATACCTTTGCTTTTTTTCGATAATTTTGATGAAAATCGAAAGGTATATACCTTTGCTTTTTTTCGATAATTTTGATGAAAATCGAAAGGTATATACCTTTGCTTTTTTTCGATAATTTTTCGATAATTTTGATGAAAATCGAAAGGTATATACCTTTGCTTTTTTTTGATAATTTTTCGATAATTTTGATGAAAATCGAAAGGTATATACCTTTGCTTTTTTTCGATAATTTTGATGAAAATCGAAAGGTATATACCTTTGCTTTTTTTCGATAATTTTTCGATAATTTTGATGAAAATCGAAAGGTATATACCTTTGCTTTTTTTTGATAATTTTTCGATAATTTTGATGAAAATCGAAAGGTATATACCTTTGCTTTTTTTCGATAATTTTTCGATAATTTTGATGAAAATCGAAAGGTATATACCTTTGCTTTTTTTCGATAATTTTGACGAAAATCGAAAGGTATATACCTTTGCTTTTTTTCGATAATTTTGATGAAAATCGAAAGGTATATATATACCTTTGCTTTTTTTCGATAATTTTTCGATAATTTTGATGAAAATCGAAAGGTATACCTTTGCTTTTTTTCGATAATTTTGATGAAAATCGAAAGGTATATACCTTTGCTTTTTTTCGATAATTTTGATGAAAATCGAAAGGTATATACCTTTGCTTTTTTTCGATAATTTTTCGATAATTTTGATGAAAATCGAAAGGTATACCTTTGCTTTTTTTCGATAATTTTGATGAAAATCGAAAGGTATATACCTTTGCTTTTTTTCGATAATTTTGATGAAAATCGAAAGGTATATACCTTTGCTTTTTTTCGATAATTTTTCGATAATTTTGATGAAAATCGAAAGGTATACCTTTGCTTTTTTTCGATAATTTTGATGAAAATCGAAAGGTATAAACCTTTGCTTTTTTTCGATAATTTTTCGATAATTTTGATGAAAATCGAAAGGTACATACCTTTGCTTTTTTTCGATAATTTTTCGATAATTTTGATGAAAATCGAAAGGTATATACCTTTGCTTTTTTTCGATAATTTTTCGATGATTTTGATGAAAATCGAAAGGTATATACCTTTGCTTTTTTTCGATAATTTTGATGAAAATCGAAAGGTATATACCTTTGCTTTTTTTCGATAATTTTGATGAAAATCGAAAGGTATATACCTTTGCTTTTTTTCGATAATTTTTCGATAATTTTGATGAAAATCGAAAGGTATACCTTTGCTTTTTTTCGATAATTTTGATGAAAATCGAAAGGTATATACCTTTGCTTTTTTTTGATAATTTTTCGATAATTTTGATGAAAATCGAAAGGTACATACCTTTGCTTTTTTCCGATAATTTTTCGATAATTTTGATGAAAATCGAAAGGTATATACCTTTGCTTTTTTTCGATAATTTTTCGATAATTTTGATGACAATCGAAAGGTATAAACCTTTGCTTTTTTTCGATAATTTTTCGATAATTTTGATGAAAATCGAAAGGTATATACCTTTGCTTTTTTTCGATAATTTTTCGATAATTTTGATGAAAATCGAAAGGTATACCTTTGCTTTTTTTCGATAATTTTGATGAAAATCGAAAGGTATAAACCTTTGCTTTTTTTCGATAATTTTTCGATAATTTTGATGAAAATCGAAAGGTACATACCTTTGCTTTTTTTCGATAATTTTTCGATAATTTTGATGAAAATCGAAAGGTATATACCTTTGCTTTTTTTCGATAATTTTTCGATAATTTTGATGAAAATCGAAAGGTATATACCTTTGCTTTTTTTCGATAATTTTGATGAAAATCGAAAGGTATATACCTTTGCTTTTTTTCGATAATTTTTCGATAATTTTGATGAAAATCGAAGGTATATACCTTTGCTTTTTTTCGATAATTTTTCGATAATTTTGATGAAAATCGAAAGGTATATACCTTTGCTTTTTTTCGATAATTTTTCGATAATTTTGATGAAAATCGAAGGTATATACCTTTTCTTTTTTTCGATAATTTTTCGATGATTTTGACGAAAATCGAGAGGTATATACCTGTGCTTTTTTTCGATAATTTTTCGATAATTTTGATGAAAATCGAAAGGTATATACCTTTGCTTTTTTTCGATAATTTTGATGAAAATCGAAAGGTATATACCTTTGCTTTTTTTCGATAATTTTGATGAAAATCGAAAGGTATATACCTTTGCTTTTTTTCGATAATTTTGATGAAAATCGAAAGGTATATACCTTTGCTTTTTTCGATAATTTTTCGATAATTTTGATGAAAATCGAAAGGTATACCTTTGCTTTTTTTCGATAATTTTGATGAAAATCGAAAGGTATATACCTTTGCTTTTTTCGATAATTTTTCGATAATTTTGATGAAAATCGAAAGGTATATACCTTTGCTTTTTTTCGATAATTTTTCGATAATTTTGATGAAAATCGAAAGGTATACCTTTGCTTTTTTTCGATAATTTTGATGAAAATCGAAAGGTATATACCTTTGCTTTTTTTCGATAATTTTTCGATAATTTCGATGAAAATCGAAAGGTATATACCTTTGCTTTTTTTCGATAATTTTTCGATAATTTTGATGAAAATCGAAAGGTATACCTTTGCTTTTTTTCGATAATTTTGATGAAAATCGAAAGGTATATACCTTTGCTTTTTTCGATAATTTTTCGATAATTTCGATGAAAATCGAAAGGTATATACCTTTGCTTTTTTTCGATAATTTTTCGATAATTTTGATGAAAATCGAAAGGTATACCTTTGCTTTTTTTCGATAATTTTGATGAAAATCGAAAGGTATATACCTTTGCTTTTTTTCGATAATTTTTCGATAATTTTGATGAAAATCGAAAGGTATATACCTTTGCTTTTTTTCGATAATTTTGATGAAAATCGAAAGGTATATACCTTTGCTTTTTTTCGATAATTTTTCGATGATTTTGATGAAAATCGAAAGGTATATACCTTTGCTTTTTTTCGATAATTTTTCGATAATTTTGATTAAAATCGAAAGGTATATACCTTGGCTTTTTTTCGATAATTTTTCGATAATTTTGATGAAAATCGAAAGGTATATACCTTTGCTTTTTTTCGATAATTTTGATGAAAATCGAAAGGTATATACCTTTGCTTTTTTCGATAATTTTTCGATAATTTCGATGAAAATCGAAAGGTATATACCTTTGCTTTTTTTCGATAATTTTTCGATAATTTTGATGAAAATCGAAAGGTATACCTTTGCTTTTTTTCGATAATTTTGATGAAAATCGAAAGGTATATACCTTTGCTTTTTTTCGATAATTTTTCGATAATTTTGATGAAAATCGAAAGGTATATACCTTTGCTTTTTTTCGACAATTTTTCGATAATTTTGATGAAAATCGAAAGGTATATACCTTTGCTTTTTTTCGATAATTTTGATGAAAATCGAAAGGTATATACCTTTGCTTTTTTTCGATAATTTTTCGATGATTTTGATGAAAATCGAAAGGTATATACCTTTGCTTTTTTTCGATAATTTTTCGATAATTTTGATGAAAATCGAAGGTATATACCTTTGCTTTTTTTCGATAATTTTTCGATAATTTTGATGAAAATCGAAAGGTATATACCTTTGCTTTTTTTCGATAATTTTTCGATAATTTTGATGAAAATCGAAAGGTATATACCTTTGCTTTTTTTCGATAATTTTTTGATAATTTTGATGAAAATCGAAAGGTATATACCTTTGCTTTTTTTCGATAATTTTGATGAAAATCGAAAGGTATATACCTTTGCTTTTTTTCGATAATTTTTCGATAATTTTGATGAAAATCGAAAGGTATACCTTTGCTTTTTTTCGATAATTTTGATGAAAATCGAAAGGTATATACCTTTGCTTTTTTTCGATAATTTTTCGATAATTTTGATGAAAATCGAAAGGTATATACCTTTGCTTTTTTTCGATAATTTTTCGATGATTTTGATGAAAATCGAAAGGTATATACCTTTGCTTTTTTTCGATAATTTTTCGATAATTTTGATGAAAATCGAAAGGTATATACCTTTGCTTTTTTTCGATAATTTTTCGATAATTTTGATGAAAATCGAAAGGTATATACCTTTGCTTTTTTTCGATAATTTTTCGATAATTTTGACGAAAATCGAAAGGTATAACCTTTGCTTTTTTTCGATAATTTTTCGATAATTTTGATGAAAATCGAAAGGTATATACCTTTGCTTTTTTTCGATAATTTTTCGATAATTTTGATGAAAATCGAAAGGTATATACCTTTGCTTTTTTTCGATAATTTTGATGAAAATCGAAAGGTATATACCTTTGCTTTTTTTCGATAATTTTTCGATAATTTTGATGAAAATCGAAAGGTATACCTTTGCTTTTTTTCGATAATTTTGATGAAAATCGAAAGGTATATACCTTTGCTTTTTTTTGATAATTTTTCGATAATTTTGATGAAAATCGAAAGGTACATACCTTTGCTTTTTTTCGATAATTTTTCGATAATTTTGATGAAAATCGAAAGGTATATACCTTTGCTTTTTTTCGATAATTTTGATGAAAATCGAAAGGTATATACCTTTGCTTTTTTTCGATAATTTTGATGAAAATCGAAAGGTATATACCTTTGCTTTTTTTCGATAATTTTGATGAAAATCGAAAGGTATATACCTTTGCTTTTTTTCGATAATTTTGATGAAAATCGAAAGGTATATACCTTTGCTTTTTTTCGATAATTTTTCGATAATTTTGATGAAAATCGAAAGGTATATACCTTTGCTTTTTTTCGATAATTTTGATGAAAATCGAAAGGTATATACCTTTGCTTTTTTTCGATAATTTTTCGATAATTTTGATGAAAATCGAAAGGTATATACCTTTGCTTTTTTTCGATAATTTTGATGAAAATCGAAAGGTATATACCTTTGCTTTTTTTCGATAATTTTGATGAAAATCGAAAGGTATATACCTTTGCTTTTTTTCGATAATTTTGATGAAAATCGAAAGGTATATACCTTTGCTTTTTTTCGATAATTTTTCGATAATTTTGATGAAAATCGAAAGGTATACCTTTGCTTTTTTTCGATAATTTTGATGAAAATCGAAAGGTATATACCTTTGCTTTTTTTTGATAATTTTTCGATAATTTTGATGAAAATCGAAAGGTACATACCTTTGCTTTTTTCCGATAATTTTTCGATAATTTTGATGAAAATCGAAAGGTATATACCTTTGCTTTTTTTCGATAATTTTTCGATAATTTTGATGAAAATCGAAAGGTATAAACCTTTGCTTTTTTTCGATAATTTTTCGATAATTTTGATGAAAATCGAAAGGTATATACCTTTGCTTTTTTTCGATAATTTTTCGATAATTTTGATGAAAATCGAAAGGTATATACCTTTGCTTTTTTTCGATAATTTTTCGATAATTTTGATGAAAATCGAAAGGTATATACCTTTGCTTTTTTTCGATAATTTTTCGATAATTTTGATGAAAATCGAAAGGTATATACCTTTGCTTTTTTTCGATAATTTTTCGATGATTTTGATGAAAATCGAAAGGTATATACCTTTGCTTTTTTTCGATAATTTTTCGATAATTTTGATGAAAATCGAAAGGTATATACCTTTGCTTTTTTTTGATAATTTTTCGATAATTTTGATGAAAATCGAAAGGTATATACCTTTGCTTTTTTTCGATAATTTTTCGATAATTTTGATGAAAATCGAAAGGTATACCTTTGCTTTTTTTCGATAATTTTTCGATAATTTTGATGAAAATCGAAAGGTATACCTTTGCTTTTTTTCGATAATTTTTCGATAATTTTGATGAAAATCGAAAGGTATATACCTTTGCTTTTTTTCGATAATTTTTCGATAATTTTGATGAAAATCGAAAGGTATATACCTTTGCTTTTTTTTGATAATTTTTCGATAATTTTGATGAAAATCGAAAGGTATATACCTTTGCTTTTTTTCGATAATTTTTCGATAATTTTGATGAAAATCGAAAGGTATACCTTTGCTTTTTTTCGATAATTTTGATGAAAATCGAAAGGTATATACCTTTGCTTTTTTTCGATAATTTTGATGAAAATCGAAAGGTATATACCTTTGCTTTTTTTCGATAATTTTGATGAAAATCGAAAGGTATATACCTTTGCTTTTTTTCGATAATTTTTCGATAATTTTGATGAAAATCGAAAGGTATACCTTTGCTTTTTTTCGATAATTTTTCGATAATTTTGATGAAAATCGAAAGGTATATACCTTTGCTTTTTTTTGATAATTTTTCGATAATTTTGATGAAAATCGAAAGGTATATACCTTTGCTTTTTTTCGATAATTTTTCGATAATTTTGATGAAAATCGAAAGGTATACCTTTGCTTTTTTTCGATAATTTTTCGATAATTTTGATGAAAATCGAAAGGTATACCTTTGCTTTTTTTCGATAATTTTGATGAAAATCGAAAGGTATATACCTTTGCTTTTTTTGATAATTTTTCGATAATTTTGATGAAAATCGAAAGGTACATACCTTTGCTTTTTTCCGATAATTTTTCGATAATTTTGATGAAAATCGAAAGGTATATACCTTTGCTTTTTTTCGATAATTTTTCGATAATTTTGATGAAAATCGAAAGGTATAAACCTTTGCTTTTTTTCGATAATTTTTCGATAATTTTGATGAAAATCGAAAGGTATATACCTTTGCTTTTTTTCGATAATTTTTCGATAATTTTGATGAAAATCGAAAGGTATATACCTTTGCTTTTTTTCGATAATTTTGATGAAAATCGAAAGGTATATACCTTTGCTTTTTTTCGATAATTTTGATGAAAATCGAAAGGTATATACCTTTGCTTTTTTTCGATAATTTTGATGAAAATCGAAAGGTATATACCTTTGCTTTTTTTCGATAATTTTGATGAAAATCGAAAGGTATATACCTTTGCTTTTTTTCGATAATTTTGATGAAAATCGAAAGGTATATACCTTTGCTTTTTTTCGATAATTTTTCGATAATTTTGATGAAAATCGAAAGGTATACCTTTGCTTTTTTTCGATAATTTTTCGATAATTTTGATGAAAATCGAAAGGTATACCTTTGCTTTTTTTCGATAATTTTGATGAAAATCGAAAGGTATATACCTTTGCTTTTTTTGATAATTTTTCGATAATTTTGATGAAAATCGAAAGGTACATACCTTTGCTTTTTTCCGATAATTTTTCGATAATTTTGATGAAAATCGAAAGGTATATACCTTTGCTTTTTTTCGATAATTTTTCGATAATTTTGATGAAAATCGAAAGGTATAAACCTTTGCTTTTTTTCGATAATTTTTCGATAATTTTGATGAAAATCGAAAGGTATATACCTTTGCTTTTTTTCGATAATTTTTCGATAATTTTGATGAAAATCGAAAGGTATATACCTTTGCTTTTTTTCGATAATTTTGATGAAAATCGAAAGGTATATACCTTTGCTTTTTTTCGATAATTTTGATGAAAATCGAAAGGTATATACCTTTGCTTTTTTTCGATAATTTTGATGAAAATCGAAAGGTATATACCTTTGCTTTTTTTCGATGATTTTGATGAAAATCGAAAGGTATATACCTTTGCTTTTTTTCGATAATTTTGATGAAAATCGAAAGGTATATACCTTTGCTTTTTTTCGATAATTTTTCGATAATTTTGATGAAAATCGAAAGGTATACCTTTGCTTTTTTTCGATAATTTTGATGAAAATCGAAAGGTATATACCTTTGCTTTTTTTTGATAATTTTTCGATAATTTTGATGAAAATCGAAAGGTACATACCTTTGCTTTTTTCCGATAATTTTTCGATAATTTTGATGAAAATCGAAAGGTATATACCTTTGCTTTTTTTCGATAATTTTTCGATAATTTTGATGAAAATCGAAAGGTATAAACCTTTGCTTTTTTTCGATAATTTTTCGATAATTTTGATGAAAATCGAAAGGTATATACCTTTGCTTTTTTTCGATAATTTTTCGATAATTTTGATGAAAATCGAAAGGTATATACCTTTGCTTTTTTTCGATAATTTTTCGATGATTTTGATGAAAATCGAAAGGTATATACCTTTGCTTTTTTTCGATAATTTTTCGATAATTTTGATGAAAATCGAAAGGTATATACCTTTGCTTTTTTTTGATAATTTTTCGATAATTTTGATGAAAATCGAAAGGTATATACCTTTGCTTTTTTTCGATAATTTTTCGATAATTTTGATGAAAATCGAAAGGTATACCTTTGCTTTTTTTCGATAATTTTTCGATAATTTTGATGAAAATCGAAAGGTATACCTTTGCTTTTTTTCGATAATTTTTCGATAATTTTGATGAAAATCGAAAGGTATATACCTTTGCTTTTTTTCGATAATTTTTCGATAATTTTGATGAAAATCGAAAGGTATACCTTTGCTTTTTTTCGATAATTTTTCGATAATTTTGATGAAAATCGAAAGGTATACCTTTGCTTTTTTTCGATAATTTTTCGATAATTTTGATGAAAATCGAAAGGTATACCTTTGCTTTTTTTCGATAATTTTTCGATAATTTTGATGAAAATCGAAAGGTATATACCTTTGCTTTTTTTCGATAATTTTTCGATAATTTTGATGAAAATCGAAAGGTATACCTTTGCTTTTTTTCGATAATTTTTCGATAATTTTGATGAAAATCGAAAGGTATATACCTTTGCTTTTTTTCGATGATTTTGATGAAAATCGAAAGGTATATACCTTTGCTTTTTTTCGATAATTTTGATGAAAATCGAAAGGTATATACCTTTGCTTTTTTTCGATAATTTTTCGATAATTTTGATGAAAATCGAAAGGTATACCTTTGCTTTTTTTCGATAATTTTGATGAAAATCGAAAGGTATATACCTTTGCTTTTTTTTGATAATTTTTCGATAATTTGATGAAAATCGAAAGGTATATACCTTTGCTTTTTTTCGATAATTTTTCGATGATTTTGATGAAAATCGAAAGGTATATACCTTTGCTTTTTTTCGATAATTTTTCGATAATTTTGATGAAAATCGAAAGGTATATACCTTTGCTTTTTTTTGATAATTTTTCGATAATTTTGATGAAAATCGAAAGGTATATACCTTTGCTTTTTTCCGATAATTTTTCGATGATTTTGATGAAAATCGAAAGGTATATACCTTTGCTTTTTTTCGATAATTTTTCGATGATTTTGATGAAAATCGAAAGGTATATACCTTTGCTTTTTTTCGATAATTTTTCGATAATTTTGATGAAAATCGAAAGGTATATACCTTTGCTTTTTTTTGATAATTTTTCGATAATTTTGATGAAAATCGAAAGGTATATACCTTTGCTTTTTTTCGATAATTTTTCGATAATTTTGATGAAAATCGAAAGGTATATACCTTTGCTTTTTTTCGATAATTTTTCGATGATTTTGATGAAAATCGAAAGGTATATACCTTTGCTTTTTTTCGATAATTTTTCGATAATTTTGATGAAAATCGAAAGGTATATACCTTTGCTTTTTTTCGATGATTTTGATGAAAATCGAAAGGTATATACCTTTGCTTTTTTTCGATAATTTTGATGAAAATCGAAAGGTATATACCTTTGCTTTTTTTCGATAATTTTTCGATAATTTTGATGAAAATCGAAAGGTATACCTTTGCTTTTTTTCGATAATTTTGATGAAAATCGAAAGGTATATACCTTTGCTTTTTTTTGATAATTTTTCGATAATTTGATGAAAATCGAAAGGTATATACCTTTGCTTTTTTTCGATAATTTTTCGATGATTTTGATGAAAATCGAAAGGTATATACCTTTGCTTTTTTTCGATAATTTTTCGATAATTTTGATGAAAATCGAAAGGTATATACCTTTGCTTTTTTTTGATAATTTTTCGATAATTTTGATGAAAATCGAAAGGTATATACCTTTGCTTTTTTCCGATAATTTTTCGATGATTTTGATGAAAATCGAAAGGTATATACCTTTGCTTTTTTTCGATAATTTTTCGATGATTTTGATGAAAATCGAAAGGTATATACCTTTGCTTTTTTTCGATAATTTTTCGATAATTTTGATGAAAATCGAAAGGTATATACCTTTGCTTTTTTTTGATAATTTTTCGATAATTTTGATGAAAATCGAAAGGTATATACCTTTGCTTTTTTTCGATAATTTTTCGATAATTTTGATGAAAATCGAAAGGTATATACCTTTGCTTTTTTTCGATAATTTTTCGATGATTTTGATGAAAATCGAAAGGTATATACCTTTGCTTTTTTTCGATAATTTTTCGATAATTTTGATGAAAATCGAAAGGTATATACCTTTGCTTTTTTTTGATAATTTTTCGATAATTTTGATGAAAATCGAAAGGTATATACCTTTGCTTTTTTTCGATAATTTTTCGATAATTTGATGAAAATCGAAAGGTATATACCTTTGCTTTTTTTCGATAATTTTTCGATGATTTTGATGAAAATCGAAAGGTATATACCTTTGCTTTTTTTCGATAATTTTTCGATAATTTTGATGAAAATCGAAAGGTATACCTTTGCTTTTTTTCGATAATTTTGATGAAAATCGAAAGGTATATACCTTTGCTTTTTTTTGATAATTTTTCGATAATTTTGATGAAAATCGAAAGGTATATACCTTTGCTTTTTTTCGATAATTTTTCGATAATTTTGATGAAAATCGAAAGGTATATACCTTTGCTTTTTTTCGATAATTTTTCGATGATTTTGATGAAAATCGAAAGGTATATACCTTTGCTTTTTTTCGATAATTTTTCGATAATTTTGATGAAAATCGAAAGGTATATACCTTTGCTTTTTTTTGATAATTTTTCGATAATTTTGATGAAAATCGAAAGGTATACCTTTGCTTTTTTTCGATAATTTTGATGAAAATCGAAAGGTATATACCTTTGCTTTTTTTTGATAATTTTTCGATAATTTTGATGAAAATCGAAAGGTATATACCTTTGCTTTTTTTCGATAATTTTTCGATAATTTTGATGAAAATCGAAAGGTATATACCTTTGCTTTTTTTCGATAATTTTTCGATGATTTTGATGAAAATCGAAAGGTATATACCTTTGCTTTTTTTCGATAATTTTTCGATAATTTTGATGAAAATCGAAAGGTATACCTTTGCTTTTTTTTGATAATTTTTCGATAATTTTGATGAAAATCGAAAGGTATATACCTTTGCTTTTTTTTGATAATTTTTCGATAATTTTGATGAAAATCGAAAGGTATATACCTTTGCTTTTTTTTGATAATTTTTCGATAATTTTGATGAAAATCGAAAGGTATATACCTTTGCTTTTTTTTGATAATTTTTCGATGATTTTGATGAAAATCGAAAGGTATATACCTTTGCTTTTTTTTGATAATTTTTCGATAATTTTGATGAAAATCGAAAGGTATATACCTTTGCTTTTTTTCGATAATTTTTCGATAATTTTGATGAAAATCGAAAGGTATATACCTTTGCTTTTTTTCGATAATTTTTCGATGATTTTGATGAAAATCGAAAGGTATATACCTTTGCTTTTTTTCGATAATTTTTCGATAATTTTGATGAAAATCGAAAGGTATATACCTTTGCTTTTTTTCGATAATTTTTCGATGATTTTGATGAAAATCGAAAGGTATATACCTTTGCTTTTTTTCGATAATTTTTCGATAATTTTGATGAAAATCGAAAGGTATATACCTTTGCTTTTTTTTGATAATTTTTCGATAATTTTGATGAAAATCGAAAGGTATATACCTTTGCTTTTTTTCGATAATTTTTCGATAATTTGATGAAAATCGAAAGGTATATACCTTTGCTTTTTTTCGATAATTTTTCGATGATTTTGATGAAAATCGAAAGGTATATACCTTTGCTTTTTTTCGATAATTTTTCGATAATTTTGATGAAAATCGAAAGGTATACCTTTGCTTTTTTTCGATAATTTTGATGAAAATCGAAAGGTATATACCTTTGCTTTTTTTTGATAATTTTTCGATAATTTTGATGAAAATCGAAAGGTATATACCTTTGCTTTTTTTCGATAATTTTTCGATAATTTTGATGAAAATCGAAAGGTATATACCTTTGCTTTTTTTCGATAATTTTTCGATAATTTTGATGAAAATCGAAAGGTATATACCTTTGCTTTTTTTCGATGATTTTGATGAAAATCGAAAGGTATATACCTTTGCATTTTTTCGATAATTTTTCGATAATTTTGATGAAAATCGAAAGGTATATACCTTTGCTTTTTTTCGATAATTTTTCGATGATTTTGACGAAAATCGAAAGGTATATACCTTTGCTTTTTTTCGATAATTTTTCGATAATTTTGATGAAAATCGAAAGGTATATACCTTTGCTTTTTTGCGATAATTTTTCGATAATTTTGATGAAAATCGAAGGTATATATATACCTTTGCTTTTTTTCGATAATTTTTCGATGATTTTGACGAAAATCGAAAGGTATATACCTTTGCATTTTTTCGATAATTTTTCGATAATTTTGACGAAAATCGAAAGGTATATACCTTTGCTTTTTTTCGATAATTTTTCGATGATTTTGACGAAAATCGAAAGGTATATACCTTTGCTTTTTTTCGATAATTTTTCGATAATTTTGATGAAAATCGAAGGTATATATATACCTTTGCTTTTTTTCGATAATTTTTCGATGATTTTGATGAAAATCGAAGGTATATACCTTTGCTTTTTTTCGATAATTTTTCGATAATTTTGATGAAAATCGAAAGGTATATACCTTTGCTTTTTTTCGATAATTTTTCGATGATTTTGATGAAAATCGAAAGGTATATACCTTTGCTTTTTTTCGATAATTTTTCGATAATTTTGATGAAAATCGAAAGGTATATACCTTTGCATTTTTTCGATAATTTTTCGATAATTTTGATGAAAATCGAAAGGTATATACCTTTGCTTTTTTTCGATAATTTTTCGATGATTTTGACGAAAATCGAAAGGTATATACCTTTGCTTTTTTTCGATAATTTTTCGATAATTTTGATGAAAATCGAAAGGTATATACCTTTGCTTTTTTGCGATAATTTTTCGATAATTTTGATGAAAATCGAAGGTATATATATACCTTTGCTTTTTTTCGATAATTTTTCGATGATTTTGACGAAAATCGAAAGGTATATACCTTTGCATTTTTTCGATAATTTTTCGATAATTTTGACGAAAATCGAAAGGTATATACCTTTGCTTTTTTTCGATAATTTTTCGATGATTTTGACGAAAATCGAAAGGTATATACCTTTGCTTTTTTTCGATAATTTTTCGATAATTTTGATGAAAATCGAAGGTATATATATACCTTTCCTTTTTTTCGATAATTTTTCGATAATTTTGATGAAAATCGAAGGTATATACCTTTGCTTTTTTTCGATAATTTTTCGATAATTTTGATGAAAATCGAAAGGTATATACCTTTGCTTTTTTTCGATAATTTTTCGATGATTTTGACGAAAATCGAAAGGTATATACCTGTGCTTTTTTTCGATAATTTTTCGATAATTTTGATGAAAATCGAAAGGTATATACCTTTGCTTTTTTTCGATAATTTTTCGATGATTTTGACGAAAATCGAAAGGTATATACCTGTGCTTTTTTTCGATAATTTTTCGATAATTTTGATGAAAATCGAAAGGTATATACCTTTGCTTTTTTTCGCTAATTTTGATGAAAATCGAAAGGTATATACCTTTGCTTTTTTTCGATAATTTTTCGATAATTTTGATGAAAATCGAAAGGTATATACCTTTGCTTTTTTTCGATAATTTTTCGATAATTTTGATGAAAATCGAAAGGTATATACCTTTGCTTTTTTTCGATAATTTTTATGAAAATCGAAAGGTATATACCTTTGCTTTTTTTCGATAATTTTTCGATAATTTTGATGAAAATCGAAAGGTATATACCTTTGCTTTTTTTCGATAATTTTTCGATAATTTTGATGAAAATCGAAAGGTATATACCTTTGCTTTTTTTCGATAATTTTTATGAAAATCGAAAGGTATATACCTTTGCTTTTTTTCGATAATTTTTCGATAATTTTGATGAAAATCGAAAGGTATATACCTTTGCTTTTTTTCGATAATTTTGATGAAAATCGAAAGGTATATACCTTTGCTTTTTTTCGATAATTTTTCGATAATTTTGATGAAAATCGAAAGGTATATACCTTTGCTTTTTTTCGATAATTTTTATGAAAATCGAAAGGTATATACCTTTGCTTTTTTTCGATAATTTTTCGATAATTTTGATGAAAATCGAAAGGTATATACCTTTGCTTTTTTTCGATAATTTTTATGAAAATCGAAAGGTATATACCTTTGCTTTTTTTCGATAATTTTTCGATAATTTTGATGAAAATCGAAAGGTATATACCTTTGCTTTTTTTCGATAATTTTTATGAAAATCGAAAGGTATATACCTTTGCTTTTTTTCGATAATTTTTCGATAATTTTGATGAAAATCGAAAGGTATATACCTTTGCTTTTTTTCGATAATTTTGATGAAAATCGAAAGGTATATACCTTTGCTTTTTTTCGATAATTTTTCGATAATTTTGATGAAAATCGAAAGGTATATACCTTTGCTTTTTTTCGATAATTTTTATGAAAATCGAAAGGTATATACCTTTGCTTTTTTTCGATAATTTTTCGATAATTTTGATGAAAATCGAAAGGTATATACCTTTGCTTTTTTTCGATAATTTTTATGAAAATCGAAAGGTATATACCTTTGCTTTTTTTCGATAATTTTTCGATAATTTTGATGAAAATCGAAAGGTATATACCTTTGCTTTTTTTCGATAATTTTGATGAAAATCGAAAGGTATATACCTTTGCTTTTTTTCGATAATTTTTCGATAATTTTGATGAAAATCGAAAGGTATATACCTTTGCTTTTTTTCGATAATTTTTATGAAAATCGAAAGGTATATACCTTTGCTTTTTTTCGATAATTTTTCGATAATTTTGATGAAAATCGAAAGGTATATACCTTTGCTTTTTTTCGATAATTTTGATGAAAATCGAAAGGTATATACCTTTGCTTTTTTTCGATAATTTTTCGATAATTTTGATGAAAATCGAAAGGTATATACCTTTGCTTTTTTCGATAATTTTTATGAAAATCGAAAGGTATATACCTTTGCTTTTTTTCGATAATTTTTCGATAATTTTGATGAAAATCGAAAGGTATATACCTTTGCTTTTTTTCGATAATTTTTCGATGATTTTGACGAAAATCGAAAGGTATATACCTGTGCTTTTTTTCGATAATTTTTCGATAATTTTGATGAAAATCGAAAGGTATATACCTTTGCTTTTTTTCGCTAATTTTGATGAAAATCGAAAGGTATATACCTTTGCTTTTTTTTGATAATTTTTCGATAATTTTGATGAAAATCGAAAGGTATATACCTTTGCTTTTTTTCGATAATTTTTCGATAATTTTGATGAAAATCGAAAGGTATATACCTTTGCTTTTTTTCGATAATTTTGATGAAAATCGAAAGGTATATACCTTTGCTTTTTTTCGATAATTTTTCGATAATTTTGATGAAAATCGAAAGGTATACCTTTGCTTTTTTTCGATAATTTTGATGAAAATCGAAAGGTATATACCTTTGCTTTTTTTTGATAATTTTTCGATAATTTTGATGAAAATCGAAAGGTACATACCTTTGCTTTTTTTCGATAATTTTTCGATAATTTTGATGAAAATCGAAAGGTATATACCTTTGCTTTTTTTCGATAATTTTGATGAAAATCGAAAGGTATATACTCTGACCTAAGTATGCTAGGACCTAAGTCATCCTCATCTATCTGTTCCACATTTTCTAGCTCCTCCATGTCCTGCCTACCTTTATATAAACCTTTGCTTTTTTTCGATAATTTTGATGAAAATCGAAAGGTATATACCTTTGCTTTTTTTCGATAATTTTGATGAAAATCGAAAGGTATATACCTTTGCTTTTTTTCGATAATTTTTCGATAATTTTGATGAAAATCGAAAGGTATATACCTTTGCTTTTTTTCGATAATTTTGATGAAAATCGAAAGGTATATACCTTTGCTTTTTTTCGATAATTTTTCGATGATTTTGATGAAAATAGAAAGGTATATACCTTTGCTTTTTTTCGATAATTTTTCGATAATTTTGATGAAAATCGAAAGGTATATACCTTTGCTTTTTTTCGATAATTTTTCGATAATTTTGATGAAAATCGAAAGGTATATACCTTTGCTTTTTTTCGATAATTTTGATGAAAATCGAAAGGTATATACCTTTGCTTTTTTTCGATAATTTTGATGAAAATCGAAAGGTATATACCTTTGCTTTTTTTCGATAATTTTTCGATGATTTTGACGAAAATCGAAAGGTATATACCTTTGCTTTTTTTCGATAATTTTGATGAAAATCGAAAGGTATATACCTTTGCTTTTTTTCGATAATTTTTCGATAATTTTGATGAAAATCGAAAGGTATATACCTTTGCTTTTTTTCGATAATTTTGATGAAAATCGAAAGGTATATACCTTTGCTTTTTTTCGATAATTTTGATGAAAATCGAAAGGTATATACCTTTGCTTTTTTTCGATAATTTTTCGATGATTTTGACGAAAATCGAAAGGTATATACCTTTGCTTTTTTTCGATAATTTTGATGAAAATCGAAAGGTATATACCTTTGCTTTTTTTCGATAATTTTTCGATGATTTTGACGAAAATCGAAAGGTATATACCTTTGCTTTTTTTCGATAATTTTGATGAAAATCGAAAGGTATATACCTGTGCTTTTTTTCGATAATTTTTCGATAATTTTGATGAAAATCGAAAGGTATATACCTTTGCTTTTTTTCGATAATTTTGATGAAAATCGAAAGGTATATACCTTTGCTTTTTTTCGATAATTTTGATGAAAATCGAAAGGTATATACCTTTGCTTTTTTTCGATAATTTTTCGATGATTTTGACGAAAATCGAAAGGTATATACCTGTGCTTTTTTTCGATAATTTTTCGATAATTTTGATGAAAATCGAAAGGTATATACCTTTGCTTTTTTTCGATAATTTTGATGAAAATCGAAAGGTATATACCTTTGCTTTTTTTCGATAATTTTGATGAAAATCGAAAGGTATATACCTTTGCTTTTTTTCGATAATTTTTCGATGATTTTGATGAAAATAGAAAGGTATATACCTTTGCTTTTTTTCGATAATTTTTCGATAATTTTGATGAAAATCGAAAGGTATATACCTTTGCTTTTTTTCGATAATTTTTCGATAATTTTGATGAAAATCGAAAGGTATATACCTTTGCTTTTTTTCGATAATTTTTCGATGATTTTGACGAAAATCGAAAGGTATATACCTTTGCTTTTTTTCGATAATTTTTCGATAATTTTGATGAAAATCGAAAGGTATATACCTTTGCTTTTTTTCGATAATTTTTCGATAATTTTGATGAAAATCGAAGGTATATATATACCTTTGCTTTTTTTCGATAATTTTTCGATGATTTTGACGAAAATCGAAAGGTATATACCTTTGCATTTTTTCGATAATTTTTCGATAATTTTGATGAAAATCGAAGGTATATATATACCTTTGCTTTTTTTCGATAATTTTTCGATGATTTTGACGAAAATCGAAAGGTATATACCTTTGCTTTTTTTCGATAATTTTTCGATAATTTTGATGAAAATCGAAGGTATATATATACCTTTGCTTTTTTTCGATAATTTTTCGATGATTTTGATGAAAATAGAAAGGTATATACCTTTCCTTTTTTTCGATAATTTTTCGATAATTTTGATGAAAATCGAAGGTATATACCTTTGCTTTTTTCGATAATTTTTCGATGATTTTGACGAAAATCGAAAGGTATATACCTGTGCTTTTTTTCGATAATTTTTCGATAATTTTGATGAAAATCGAAAGGTATATACCTTTGCTTTTTTTCGATAATTTTTCGATGATTTTGACGAAAATCGAAAGGTATATACCTGTGCTTTTTTTCGATAATTTTTCGATAATTTTGATGAAAATCGAAAGGTATATACCTTTGCTTTTTTTCGCTAATTTTGATGAAAATCGAAAGGTATATACCTTTGCTTTTTTTCGATAATTTTTCGATAATTTTGATGAAAATCGAAAGGTATATACCTTTGCTTTTTTTCGATAATTTTTATGAAAATCGAAAGGTATATACCTTTGCTTTTTTTCGATAATTTTTCGATAATTTTGATGAAAATCGAAAGGTATATTACCTTTGCTTTTTTTCGATAATTTTTATGAAAATCGAAAGGTATATACCTTTGCTTTTTTTCGATAATTTTTCGATAATTTTGATGAAAATCGAAAGGTATATTACCTTTGCTTTTTTTCGATAATTTTTCGATAATTTTGATGAAAATCGAAAGGTATACCTTTGCTTTTTTTCGATAATTTTGATGAAAATCGAAAGGTATATACCTTTGCTTTTTTTCGATGATTTTTCGATAATTTTGATGAAAATCGAAAGGTATATACCTTTGCTTTTTTTCGATAATTTTGATGAAAATCGAAAGGTATATACCTTTGCTTTTTTTCGATAATTTTGATGAAAATCGAAAGGTATATACCTTTGCTTTTTTTCGATGATTTTGATGAAAATCGAAAGGTATATACCTTTGCTTTTTTTCGATAATTTTTCGATAATTTTGATGAAAATCGAAAGGTATATACCTTTGCTTTTTTTCGATAATTTTTCGATAATTTTGATGAAAATCGAAAGGTATATACCTTTGCTTTTTTTCGATAATTTTTCGATAATTTTGATGAAAATCGAAAGGTATATACCTTTGCTTTTTTTCGATAATTTTTCGATAATTTTGATGAAAATCGAAGGTATATATATACCTTTGCTTTTTTTCGATAATTTTTCGATGATTTTGACGAAAATCGAAAGGTATATACCTTTGCATTTTTTCGATAATTTTTCGATAATTTTGATGAAAATCGAAAGGTATATACCTTTGCTTTTTTTCGATAATTTTTCGATAATTTTGACGAAAATCGAAAGGTATATACCTTTGCATTTTTTCGATAATTTTTCGATAATTTTGATGAAAATCGAAAGGTATATACCTTTGCTTTTTTTCGATAATTTTTCGATGATTTTGACGAAAATCGAAAGGTATATACCTTTGCTTTTTTTCGATAATTTTTCGATGATTTTGACGAAAATCGAAAGGTATATACCTTTGCATTTTTTCGATAATTTTTCGATAATTTTGATGAAAATCGAAAGGTATATACCTTTGCTTTTTTTCGATAATTTTTCGATAATTTTGACGAAAATCGAAAGGTATATACCTTTGCATTTTTTCGATAATTTTTCGATAATTTTGATGAAAATCGAAAGGTATATACCTTTGCTTTTTTTCGATAATTTTTCGATAATTTTGATGAAAATCGAAGGTATATATATACCTTTGCTTTTTTTCGATAATTTTTCGATGATTTTGACGAAAATCGAAAGGTATATACCTTTGCATTTTTTCGATAATTTTTCGATAATTTTGACGAAAATCGAAAGGTATATACCTTTGCTTTTTTTCGATAATTTTTCGATAATTTTGATGAAAATCGAAAGGTATATACCTTTGCTTTTTTTCGATAATTTTGATGAAAATCGAAAGGTATATACCTTTGCTTTTTTTCGATAATTTTGATGAAAATCGAAAGGTATATACCTTTGCTTTTTTTCGATAATTTTTCGATAATTTTGATGAAAATCGAAAGGTATATACCTTTGCTTTTTTTCGATAATTTTGATGAAAATCGAAAGGTATATACCTTTGCTTTTTTTCGATAATTTTTCGATAATTTTGATGAAAATCGAAAGGTATATACCTTTGCTTTTTTTCGATAATTTTTCGATAATTTTGATGAAAATCGAAAGGTATATACCTTTGCTTTTTTTCGATAATTTTTCGATAATTTTGATGAAAATCGAAGGTATATATATACCTTTGCTTTTTTTCGATAATTTTTCGATGATTTTGACGAAAATCGAAAGGTATATACCTTTGCATTTTTTCGATAATTTTTCGATAATTTTGACGAAAATCGAAAGGTATATACCTTTGCTTTTTTTCGATAATTTTGATGAAAATCGAAAGGTATATACCTTTGCTTTTTTTCGATAATTTTGATGAAAATCGAAAGGTATATACCTTTGCTTTTTTTCGATAATTTTGATGAAAATCGAAAGGTATATACCTTTGCTTTTTTTCGATAATTTTGATGAAAATCGAAAGGTATATACCTTTGCTTTTTTTCGATAATTTTGATGAAAATCGAAAGGTATATACCTTTGCTTTTTTTCGATAATTTTTCGATAATTTTGATGAAAATCGAAAGTATACCTTTGCTTTTTTTCGATAATTTTTCGATGATTTTGATGAAAATCGAAAGGTATATACCTTTGCTTTTTTTCGATAATTTTTCGATAATTTTGATGAAAATCGAAAGGTATATACCTTTGCTTTTTTTTGATAATTTTTCGATAATTTTGATGAAAATCGAAAGGTATATACCTTTGCTTTTTTCCGATAATTTTTCGATGATTTTGATGAAAATCGAAAGGTATATACCTTTGCTTTTTTTCGATAATTTTTCGATAATTTTGATGAAAATCGAAAGGTATATACCTTTGCTTTTTTTTGATAATTTTTCGATAATTTTGATGAAAATCGAAAGGTATATACCTTTGCTTTTTTTCGATAATTTTGATGAAAATCGAAAGGTATATACCTTTGCTTTTTTTCGATAATTTTGATGAAAATCGAAAGGTATATACCTTTGCTTTTTTTCGATAATTTTGATGAAAATCGAAAGGTATATACCTTTGCTTTTTTTCGATAATTTTTCGATAATTTTGATGAAAATCGAAAGGTATATACCTTTGCTTTTTTTCGATAATTTTTCGATGATTTTGATGAAAATCGAAAGGTATATACCTTTGCTTTTTTTCGATAATTTTTCGATAATTTTGATGAAAATCGAAAGGTATATACCTTTGCTTTTTTTTGATAATTTTTCGATAATTTTGATGAAAATCGAAAGGTATATACCTTTGCTTTTTTTCGATAATTTTGATGAAAATCGAAAGGTATATACCTTTGCTTTTTTTCGATAATTTTTCGATAATTTTGATGAAAATCGAAAGGTATATACCTTTGCTTTTTTTCGATAATTTTGATGAAAATCGAAAGGTATATACCTTTGCTTTTTTTCGATAATTTTGATGAAAATCGAAAGGTATATACCTTTGCTTTTTTTCGATAATTTTGATGAAAATCGAAAGGTATATACCTTTGCTTTTTTTCGATAATTTTTCGATAATTTTGATGAAAATCGAAAGGTATATACCTTTGCTTTTTTTCGATAATTTTTCGATAATTTTGATGAAAATCGAAAGGTATATACCTTTGCTTTTTTTCGATAATTTTGATGAAAATCGAAAGGTATATACCTTTGCTTTTTTTCGATAATTTTGATGAAAATCGAAAGGTATATACCTTTGCTTTTTTTCGATAATTTTTCGATAATTTTGATGAAAATCGAAAGGTATATACCTTTGCTTTTTTTCGATAATTTTTATGAAAATCGAAAGGTATATACCTTTGCTTTTTTTCGATAATTTTTCGATAATTTTGATGAAAATCGAAAGGTATATACCTTTGCTTTTTTTCGATAATTTTTCGATAATTTTGATGAAAATCGAAAGGTATATTACCTTTGCTTTTTTTCGATAATTTTTCGATAATTTTGATGAAAATCGAAAGGTATACCTTTGCTTTTTTTCGATAATTTTGATGAAAATCGAAAGGTATATACCTTTGCTTTTTTTCGATAATTTTGATGAAAATCGAAAGGTATATACCTTTGCTTTTTTTCGATAATTTTGATGAAAATCGAAAGGTATATACCTTTGCTTTTTTTCGATAATTTTGATGAAAATCGAAAGGTATATACCTTTGCTTTTTTTCGATAATTTTTCGATAATTTTGATGAAAATCGAAAGGTATATACCTTTGCTTTTTTTCGATAATTTTTCGATAATTTTGATGAAAATCGAAAGGTATACCTTTGCTTTTTTTCGATAATTTTGATGAAAATCGAAAGGTATATACCTTTGCTTTTTTTCGATAATTTTGATGAAAATCGAAAGGTATATACCTTTGCTTTTTTTCGATAATTTTTCGATGATTTTGATGAAAATCGAAAGGTATATACCTTTGCTTTTTTTCGATAATTTTTCGATAATTTTGATGAAAATCGAAAGGTATATACCTTTGCTTTTTTTTGATAATTTTTCGATAATTTTGATGAAAATCGAAAGGTATATACCTTTGCTTTTTTTCGATAATTTTTCGATAATTTTGATGAAAATCGAAAGGTATATACCTTTGCTTTTTTTTGATAATTTTTCGATAATTTTGATGAAAATCGAAAGGTATATACCTTTGCTTTTTTTCGATAATTTTGATGAAAATCGAAAGGTATATACCTTTGCTTTTTTTCGATAATTTTTCGATAATTTTGATGAAAATCGAAAGGTATATACCTTTGCTTTTTTTCGATAATTTTGATGAAAATCGAAAGGTATATACCTTTGCTTTTTTTCGATAATTTTTCGATAATTTTGATGAAAATCGAAAGGTATACCTTTGCTTTTTTTCGATAATTTTGATGAAAATCGAAAGGTATATACCTTTGCTTTTTTTTGATAATTTTTCGATAATTTTGATGAAAATCGAAAGGTACATACCTTTGCTTTTTTTCGATAATTTTTCGATAATTTTGATGAAAATCGAAAGGTATATACCTTTGCTTTTTTTCGATAATTTTGATGAAAATCGAAAGGTATATACTCTGACCTAAGTATGCTAGGACCTAAGTCATCCTCATCTATCTGTTCCACATTTTCTAGCTCCTCCATGTCCTGCCTACCTTTATATAAACCTTTGCTTTTTTTCGATAATTTTGATGAAAATCGAAAGGTATATACCTTTGCTTTTTTTCGATAATTTTGATGAAAATCGAAAGGTATATACCTTTGCTTTTTTTCGATAATTTTTCGATAATTTTGATGAAAATCGAAAGGTATATACCTTTGCTTTTTTTCGATAATTTTGATGAAAATCGAAAGGTATATACCTTTGCTTTTTTTCGATAATTTTTCGATGATTTTGATGAAAATAGAAAGGTATATACCTTTGCTTTTTTTCGATAATTTTTCGATAATTTTGATGAAAATCGAAAGGTATATACCTTTGCTTTTTTTCGATAATTTTTCGATGATTTTGACGAAAATCGAAAGGTATATACCTTTGCATTTTTTCGATAATTTTTCGATAATTTTGATGAAAATCGAAGGTATATATATACCTTTGCTTTTTTTCGATAATTTTTCGATGATTTTGACGAAAATCGAAAGGTATATACCTTTGCTTTTTTTCGATAATTTTTCGATAATTTTGATGAAAATCGAAGGTATATATATACCTTTGCTTTTTTTCGATAATTTTTCGATGATTTTGATGAAAATAGAAAGGTATATACCTTTCCTTTTTTTCGATAATTTTTCGATAATTTTGATGAAAATCGAAGGTATATACCTTTGCTTTTTTTCGATAATTTTTCGATGATTTTGACGAAAATCGAAAGGTATATACCTGTGCTTTTTTTCGATAATTTTTCGATAATTTTGATGAAAATCGAAAGGTATATACCTTTGCTTTTTTTCGATAATTTTTCGATGATTTTGACGAAAATCGAAAGGTATATACCTGTGCTTTTTTTCGATAATTTTTCGATAATTTTGATGAAAATCGAAAGGTATATACCTTTGCTTTTTTTCGATAATTTTTCGATGATTTTGACGAAAATCGAAAGGTATATACCTGTGCTTTTTTTCGATAATTTTTCGATAATTTTGATGAAAATCGAAAGGTATATACCTTTGCTTTTTTTCGCTAATTTTGATGAAAATCGAAAGGTATATACCTTTGCTTTTTTTCGATAATTTTTCGATAATTTTGATGAAAATCGAAAGGTATATACCTTTGCTTTTTTTCGATAATTTTTCGATAATTTTGATGAAAATCGAAAGGTATATACCTTTGCTTTTTTTCGATAATTTTTCGATAATTTTGATGAAAATCGAAAGGTATATACCTTTGCTTTTTTTCGATAATTTTGATGAAAATCGAAAGGTATATACCTTTGCTTTTTTTCGATAATTTTGATGAAAATCGAAAGGTATATACCTTTGCTTTTTTTCGATAATTTTGATGAAAATCGAAAGGTATATACCTTTGCTTTTTTTCGATAATTTTGATGAAAATCGAAAGGTATATACCTTTGCTTTTTTTCGATAATTTTTCGATAATTTTGATGAAAATCGAAAGGTATATACCTTTGCTTTTTTTCGATAATTTTTCGATGATTTTGATGAAAATCGAAAGGTATATACCTTTGCTTTTTTTCGATAATTTTTCGATAATTTTGATGAAAATCGAAAGGTATATACCTTTGCTTTTTTTTGATAATTTTTCGATAATTTTGATGAAAATCGAAAGGTATATACCTTTGCTTTTTTCCGATAATTTTTCGATGATTTTGATGAAAATCGAAAGGTATATACCTTTGCTTTTTTTCGATAATTTTTCGATGATTTTGATGAAAATCGAAAGGTATATACCTTTGCTTTTTTTCGATAATTTTTCGATAATTTTGATGAAAATCGAAAGGTATATACCTTTGCTTTTTTTTGATAATTTTTCGATAATTTTGATGAAAATCGAAAGGTATATACCTTTGCTTTTTTTCGATAATTTTTCGATAATTTTGATGAAAATCGAAAGGTATATACCTTTGCTTTTTTTCGATAATTTTTCGATGATTTTGATGAAAATCGAAAGGTATATACCTTTGCTTTTTTTCGATAATTTTTCGATAATTTTGATGAAAATCGAAAGGTATATACCTTTGCTTTTTTTTGATAATTTTTCGATAATTTTGATGAAAATCGAAAGGTATATACCTTTGCTTTTTTTCGATAATTTTGATGAAAATCGAAAGGTATATACCTTTGCTTTTTTTCGATAATTTTTCGATAATTTTGATGAAAATCGAAAGGTATATACCTTTGCTTTTTTTCGATAATTTTGATGAAAATCGAAAGGTATATACCTTTGCTTTTTTTCGATAATTTTTCGATAATTTTGATGAAAATCGAAAGGTATACCTTTGCTTTTTTTCGATAATTTTGATGAAAATCGAAAGGTATATACCTTTGCTTTTTTTTGATAATTTTTCGATAATTTTGATGAAAATCGAAAGGTACATACCTTTGCTTTTTTTCGATAATTTTTCGATAATTTTGATGAAAATCGAAAGGTATATACCTTTGCTTTTTTTCGATAATTTTGATGAAAATCGAAAGGTATATACTCTGACCTAAGTATGCTAGGACCTAAGTCATCCTCATCTATCTGTTCCACATTTTCTAGCTCCTCCATGTCCTGCCTACCTTTATATAAACCTTTGCTTTTTTTCGATAATTTTGATGAAAATCGAAAGGTATATACCTTTGCTTTTTTTCGATAATTTTGATGAAAATCGAAAGGTATATACCTTTGCTTTTTTTCGATAATTTTTCGATAATTTTGATGAAAATCGAAAGGTATATACCTTTGCTTTTTTTCGATAATTTTGATGAAAATCGAAAGGTATATACCTTTGCTTTTTTTCGATAATTTTTCGATGATTTTGATGAAAATAGAAAGGTATATACCTTTGCTTTTTTTCGATAATTTTTCGATAATTTTGATGAAAATCGAAAGGTATATACCTTTGCTTTTTTTCGATAATTTTTCGATGATTTTGACGAAAATCGAAAGGTATATACCTTTGCATTTTTTCGATAATTTTTCGATAATTTTGATGAAAATCGAAGGTATATATATACCTTTGCTTTTTTTCGATAATTTTTCGATGATTTTGACGAAAATCGAAAGGTATATACCTTTGCTTTTTTTCGATAATTTTTCGATAATTTTGATGAAAATCGAAGGTATATATATACCTTTGCTTTTTTTCGATAATTTTTCGATGATTTTGATGAAAATAGAAAGGTATATACCTTTCCTTTTTTTCGATAATTTTTCGATAATTTTGATGAAAATCGAAGGTATATACCTTTGCTTTTTTTCGATAATTTTTCGATGATTTTGACGAAAATCGAAAGGTATATACCTGTGCTTTTTTTCGATAATTTTTCGATAATTTTGATGAAAATCGAAAGGTATATACCTTTGCTTTTTTTCGATAATTTTTCGATGATTTTGACGAAAATCGAAAGGTATATACCTGTGCTTTTTTTCGATAATTTTTCGATAATTTTGATGAAAATCGAAAGGTATATACCTTTGCTTTTTTTCGATAATTTTTCGATGATTTTGACGAAAATCGAAAGGTATATACCTGTGCTTTTTTTCGATAATTTTTCGATAATTTTGATGAAAATCGAAAGGTATATACCTTTGCTTTTTTTCGCTAATTTTGATGAAAATCGAAAGGTATATACCTTTGCTTTTTTTCGATAATTTTTCGATAATTTTGATGAAAATCGAAAGGTATATACCTTTGCTTTTTTTCGATAATTTTTCGATAATTTTGATGAAAATCGAAAGGTATATACCTTTGCTTTTTTTCGATAATTTTTCGATAATTTTGATGAAAATCGAAAGGTATATACCTTTGCTTTTTTTCGATAATTTTTCGATAATTTTGATGAAAATCGAAAGGTATATTACCTTTGCTTTTTTTCGATAATTTTTCGATAATTTTGATGAAAATCGAAAGGTATATACCTTTGCTTTTTTTCGATAATTTTTATGAAAATCGAAAGGTATATACCTTTGCTTTTTTTCGATAATTTTTCGATAATTTTGATGAAAATCGAAAGGTATATACCTTTGCTTTTTTTCGATAATTTTTCGATAATTTTGATGAAAATCGAAAGGTATATTACCTTTGCTTTTTTTCGATAATTTTTCGATAATTTTGATGAAAATCGAAAGGTATATACCTTTGCTTTTTTTCGATAATTTTGATGAAAATCGAAAGGTATATACCTTTGCTTTTTTTCGATAATTTTTCGATAATTTTGATGAAAATCGAAAGGTATACCTTTGCTTTTTTTCGATAATTTTTCGATAATTTTGATGAAAATCGAAAGGTATATACCTTTGCTTTTTTTTGATAATTTTTCGATAATTTTGATGAAAATCGAAAGGTATACCTTTGCTTTTTTTCGATAATTTTTCGATAATTTTGATGAAAATCGAAAGGTATACCTTTGCTTTTTTTCGATAATTTTGATGAAAATCGAAAGGTATATACCTTTGCTTTTTTTCGATAATTTTGATGAAAATCGAAAGGTATATACCTTTGCTTTTTTTCGATAATTTTGATGAAAATCGAAAGGTATATACCTTTGCTTTTTTTCGATAATTTTTCGATAATTTTGATGAAAATCGAAAGGTATACCTTTGCTTTTTTCCGATAATTTTTCGATAATTTTGATGAAAATCGAAAGGTATATACCTTTGCTTTTTTTCGATAATTTTGATGAAAATCGAAAGGTATATACCTTTGCTTTTTTTCGATAATTTTGATGAAAATCGAAAGGTATATACCTTTGCTTTTTTTCGATAATTTTTCGATGATTTTGATGAAAATCGAAAGGTATATACCTTTGCTTTTTTTCGATAATTTTTCGATAATTTTGATGAAAATCGAAAGGTATATACCTTTCCTTTTTTTCGATAATTTTTCGATAATTTTGATGAAAATCGAAGGTATATACCTTTGCTTTTTTTCGATAATTTTTCGATGATTTTGACGAAAATCGAAAGGTATATACCTGTGCTTTTTTTCGATAATTTTTCGATAATTTTGATGAAAATCGAAAGGTATATTACCTTTGCTTTTTTTCGATAATTTTTCGATGATTTTGACGAAAATCGAAAGGTATATACCTGTGCTTTTTTTCGATAATTTTTCGATAATTTTGATGAAAATCGAAAGGTATATACCTTTGCTTTTTTTCGATAATTTTTCGATGATTTTGACGAAAATCGAAAGGTATATACCTGTGCTTTTTTTCGATAATTTTTCGATAATTTTGATGAAAATCGAAAGGTATATACCTTTGCTTTTTTTCGATAATTTTTCGATGATTTTGACGAAAATCGAAAGGTATATACCTGTGCTTTTTTTCGATAATTTTTCGATAATTTTGATGAAAATCGAAAGGTATATTACCTTTGCTTTTTTTCGATAATTTTTCGATAATTTTGATGAAAATCGAAAGGTATACCTTTGCTTTTTTTCGATAATTTTGATGAAAATCGAAAGGTATATACCTTTGCTTTTTTTCGATAATTTTGATGAAAATCGAAAGGTATATACCTTTGCTTTTTTTCGATAATTTTGATGAAAATCGAAAGGTATATACCTTTGCTTTTTTTCGATAATTTTGATGAAAATCGAAAGGTATATACCTTTGCTTTTTTTCGATAATTTTGATGAAAATCGAAAGGTATATACCTTTGCTTTTTTTCGATAATTTTTCGATAATTTTGATGAAAATCGAAAGGTATATACCTTTGCTTTTTTTCGATAATTTTTCGATAATTTTGATGAAAATCGAAAGGTATATACCTTTGCTTTTTTTCGATAATTTTGATGAAAATCGAAAGGTATATACCTTTGCTTTTTTTCGATAATTTTGATGAAAATCGAAAGGTATATACCTTTGCTTTTTTTCGATAATTTTTCGATAATTTTGATGAAAATCGAAAGGTATATACCTTTGCTTTTTTTCGATAATTTTTATGAAAATCGAAAGGTATATACCTTTGCTTTTTTTCGATAATTTTTCGATAATTTTGATGAAAATCGAAAGGTATATACCTTTGCTTTTTTTCGATAATTTTTCGATAATTTTGATGAAAATCGAAAGGTATATTACCTTTGCTTTTTTTCGATAATTTTTCGATAATTTTGATGAAAATCGAAAGGTATACCTTTGCTTTTTTTCGATAATTTTGATGAAAATCGAAAGGTATATACCTTTGCTTTTTTTCGATAATTTTGATGAAAATCGAAAGGTATATACCTTTGCTTTTTTTCGATAATTTTGATGAAAATCGAAAGGTATATACCTTTGCTTTTTTTCGATAATTTTGATGAAAATCGAAAGGTATATACCTTTGCTTTTTTTCGATAATTTTGATGAAAATCGAAAGGTATATACCTTTGCTTTTTTTCGATAATTTTTCGATAATTTTGATGAAAATCGAAAGGTATATACCTTTGCTTTTTTTCGATAATTTTTCGATAATTTTGATGAAAATCGAAAGGTATACCTTTGCTTTTTTTCGATAATTTTGATGAAAATCGAAAGGTATATACCTTTGCTTTTTTTCGATAATTTTGATGAAAATCGAAAGGTATATACCTTTGCTTTTTTTCGATAATTTTTCGATAATTTTGATGAAAATCGAAAGGTATACCTTTGCTTTTTTTCGATAATTTTTCGATAATTTTGATGAAAATCGAAAGGTATATACCTTTGCTTTTTTTTGATAATTTTTCGATAATTTTGATGAAAATCGAAAGGTATATACCTTTGCTTTTTTTCGATAATTTTTCGATAATTTTGATGAAAATCGAAAGGTATATACCTTTGCTTTTTTTCGATAATTTTTCGATGATTTTGACGAAAATCGAAAGGTATATACCTTTGCTTTTTTTCGATAATTTTTCGATAATTTTGATGAAAATCGAAAGGTATATACCTTTGCTTTTTTTCGATAATTTTTCGATAATTTTGATGAAAATCGAAGGTATATATATACCTTTGCTTTTTTTCGATAATTTTTCGATGATTTTGACGAAAATCGAAAGGTATATACCTTTGCATTTTTTCGATAATTTTTCGATAATTTTGATGAAAATCGAAGGTATATATATACCTTTGCTTTTTTTCGATAATTTTTCGATAATTTTGATGAAAATCGAAGGTATATATATACCTTTGCTTTTTTTCGATAATTTTTCGATGATTTTGATGAAAATAGAAAGGTATATACCTTTCCTTTTTTTCGATAATTTTTCGATAATTTTGATGAAAATCGAAGGTATATACCTTTGCTTTTTTTCGATAATTTTTCGATGATTTTGATGAAAATCGAAGGTATATATATACCTTTGCTTTTTTTCGATAATTTTTCGATGATTTTGATGAAAATAGAAAGGTATATACCTTTCCTTTTTTTCGATAATTTTTCGATAATTTTGATGAAAATCGAAGGTATATACCTTTGCTTTTTTTCGATAATTTTTCGATGATTTTGATGAAAATAGAAAGGTATATACCTTTCCTTTTTTTCGATAATTTTTCGATAATTTTGATGAAAATCGAAAGGTATATACCTTTGCTTTTTTTCGATAATTTTTCGATGATTTTGACGAAAATCGAAAGGTATATACCTGTGCTTTTTTTCGATAATTTTTCGATAATTTTGATGAAAATCGAAAGGTATATACCTTTGCTTTTTTTCGATAATTTTTCGATGATTTTGACGAAAATCGAAAGGTATATACCTGTGCTTTTTTTCGATAATTTTTCGATAATTTTGATGAAAATCGAAAGGTATATTACCTTTGCTTTTTTTCGATAATTTTTCGATAATTTTGATGAAAATCGAAAGGTATACCTTTGCTTTTTTTCGATAATTTTGATGAAAATCGAAAGGTATATACCTTTGCTTTTTTTCGATAATTTTGATGAAAATCGAAAGGTATATACCTTTGCTTTTTTTCGATAATTTTGATGAAAATCGAAAGGTATATACCTTTGCTTTTTTTCGATAATTTTGATGAAAATCGAAAGGTATATACCTTTGCTTTTTTTCGATAATTATGATGAAAATCGAAAGGTATACCTTTGCTTTTTTTCGATAATTTTGATGAAAATCGAAAGGTATACCTTTGCTTTTTTTCGATAATTTTGATGAAAATCGAAAGGTATATACCTTTGCTTTTTTTCGATAATTTTGATGAAAATCGAAAGGTATATACCTTTGCTTTTTTTCGATAATTTTGATGAAAATCGAAAGGTATACCTTTGCTTTTTTTCGATAATTTTGATGAAAATCGAAAGGTATATACCTTTGCTTTTTTTCGATAATTTTGATGAAAATCGAAAGGTATATACCTTTGCTTTTTTTCGATAATTTTGATGAAAATCGAAAGGTATATACCTTTGCTTTTTTTCGATAATTTTGATGAAAATCGAAAGGTATATACCTTTGCTTTTTTTCGATAATTTTTCGATGATTTTGACGAAAATCGAAAGGTATATACCTGTGCTTTTTTTCGATAATTTTTCGATAATTTTGATGAAAATCGAAAGGTATATACCTTTGCTTTTTTTCGATAATTTTTCGATGAAAATCGAAAGGTATATACCTTTGCTTTTTTTCGATAATTTTTCGATAATTTTGATGAAAATCGAAAGGTATATACCTTTGCTTTTTTTCGATAATTTTTCGATAATTTTGATGAAAATCGAAAGGTATACCTTTGCTTTTTTTCGATAATTTTGATGAAAATCGAAAGGTATATACCTTTGCTTTTTTTCGATAATTTTGATGAAAATCGAAAGGTATATACCTTTGCTTTTTTTCGATAATTTTTCGATAATTTTGATGAAAATCGAAAGGTATACCTTTGCTTTTTTTCGATAATTTTTCGATAATTTTGATGAAAATCGAAAGGTATATACCTTTGCTTTTTTTTGATAATTTTTCGATAATTTTGATGAAAATCGAAAGGTATATATACCTTTGCTTTTTTTCGATAATTTTTCGATAATTTTGATGAAAATCGAAAGGTATACCTTTGCTTTTTTTCGATAATTTTGATGAAAATCGAAAGGTATATACCTTTGCTTTTTTTCGATAATTTTGATGAAAATCGAAAGGTATATACCTTTGCTTTTTTTCGATAATTTTGATGAAAATCGAAAGGTATATACCTTTGCTTTTTTTCGATAATTTTTCGATAATTTTGATGAAAATCGAAAGGTATATACCTTTGCTTTTTTTCGATAATTTTGATGAAAATCGAAAGGTATATACCTTTGCTTTTTTCCGATAATTTTTCGATAATTTTGATGAAAATCGAAAGGTATATACCTTTGCTTTTTTTCGATAATTTTGATGAAAATCGAAAGGTATATACCTTTGCTTTTTTCCGATAATTTTTCGATAATTTTGATGAAAATCGAAAGGTATACCTTTGCTTTTTTTCGATAATTTTGATGAAAATCGAAAGGTATATACCTTTGCTTTTTTTCGATAATTTTGATGAAAATCGAAAGGTATATACCTTTGCTTTTTTTCGATAATTTTGATGAAAATCGAAAGGTATATACCTTTGCTTTTTTTCGATAATTTTGATGAAAATCGAAAGGTATATACCTTTGCTTTTTTTCGATAATTTTGATGAAAATCGAAAGGTATATACCTTTGCTTTTTTTCGATAATTTTTCGATAATTTTGATGAAAATCGAAAGGTATACCTTTGCTTTTTTTCGATAATTTTGATGAAAATCGAAAGGTATATACCTTTGCTTTTTTTTGATAATTTTTCGATAATTTTGATGAAAATCGAAAGGTACATACCTTTGCTTTTTTCCGATAATTTTTCGATAATTTTGATGAAAATCGAAAGGTATATACCTTTGCTTTTTTTCGATAATTTTTCGATAATTTTGATGAAAATCGAAAGGTATAAACCTTTGCTTTTTTTCGATAATTTTTCGATAATTTTGATGAAAATCGAAAGGTATATACCTTTGCTTTTTTTCGATAATTTTTCGATAATTTTGATGAAAATCGAAAGGTATATACCTTTGCTTTTTTTCGATAATTTTTCGATAATTTTGATGAAAATCGAAAGATATATACCTTTGCTTTTTTTCGATAATTTTTCGATAATTTTGATGAAAATCGAAAGGTATATACCTTTGCTTTTTTTCGATAATTTTTCGATAATTTTGATGAAAATCGAAAGGTATATACCTTTGCTTTTTTTCGATAATTTTTCGATAATTTTGATGAAAATCGAAAGATATATACCTTTGCTTTTTTTCGATAATTTTTCGATAATTTTGATGAAAATCGAAAGGTATATACCTTTGCTTTTTTTCGATAATTTTTCGATAATTTTGATGAAAATCGAAAGGTATATACCTTTGCTTTTTTTCGATAATTTTGATGAAAATCGAAAGGTATATACCTTTGCTTTTTTTCGATAATTTTGATGAAAATCGAAAGGTATATACCTTTGCTTTTTTTCGATAATTTTTCGATAATTTTGATGAAAATCGAAAGGTATATACCTTTGCTTTTTTTCGATAATTTTTCGATAATTTTGATGAAAATCGAAAGATATATACCTTTGCTTTTTTTCGATAATTTTTCGATAATTTTGATGAAAATCGAAAGGTATATACCTTTGCTTTTTTTTGATAATTTTTCGATAATTTTGATGAAAATCGAAAGGTATATACATTTGCTTTTTTTCGATAATTTTTCGATAATTTTGATGAAAATCGAAAGGTATACCTTTGCTTTTTTTCGATAATTTTTCGATAATTTTGATGAAAATCGAAAGGTATACCTTTGCTTTTTTTCGATAATTTTTCGATAATTTTGATGAAAATCGAAAGGTATATACCTTTGCTTTTTTTCGATAATTTTTCGATAATTTTGATGAAAATCGAAAGGTATACCTTTGCTTTTTTTCGATAATTTTTCGATAATTTTGATGAAAATCGAAAGGTATACCTTTGCTTTTTTTCGATAATTTTTCGATAATTTTGATGAAAATCGAAAGGTATACCTTTGCTTTTTTTCGATAATTTTTCGATAATTTTGATGAAAATCGAAAGGTATATACCTTTGCTTTTTTTCGATAATTTTTCGATAATTTTGATGAAAATCGAAAGGTATATACCTTTGCTTTTTTTCGATAATTTTGATGAAAATCGAAAGGTATATACCTTTGCTTTTTTTCGATAATTTTGATGAAAATCGAAAGGTATATACCTTTGCTTTTTTTCGATAATTTTGATGAAAATCGAAAGGTATATACCTTTGCTTTTTTTCGATAATTTTTCGATAATTTTGATGAAAATCGAAAGGTATATACCTTTGCTTTTTTTCGATAATTTTGATGAAAATCGAAAGGTATATACCTTTGCTTTTTTTCGATAATTTTGATGAAAATCGAAAGGTATATACCTTTGCTTTTTTTCGATAATTTTTCGATAATTTTGATGAAAATCGAAAGGTATACCTTTGCTTTTTTTTGATAATTTTTCGATAATTTTGATGAAAATCGAAAGGTATATACCTTTGCTTTTTTTCGATAATTTTTCGATAATTTTGATGAAAATCGAAAGGTATACCTTTGCTTTTTTTCGATAATTTTTCGATAATTTTGATGAAAATCGAAAGGTATACCTTTGCTTTTTTTCGATAATTTTGATGAAAATCGAAAGGTATATACCTTTGCTTTTTTTTGATAATTTTTCGATAATTTTGATGAAAATCGAAAGGTACATACCTTTGCTTTTTTCCGATAATTTTTCGATAATTTTGATGAAAATCGAAAGGTATATACCTTTGCTTTTTTTCGATAATTTTTCGATAATTTTGATGAAAATCGAAAGGTATAAACCTTTGCTTTTTTTCGATAATTTTTCGATAATTTTGATGAAAATCGAAAGGTATATACCTTTGCTTTTTTTCGATAATTTTTCGATAATTTTGATGAAAATCGAAAGGTATACCTTTGCTTTTTTTCGATAATTTTGATGAAAATCGAAAGGTATATACCTTTGCTTTTTTTCGATAATTTTGATGAAAATCGAAAGGTATATACCTTTGCTTTTTTTCGATAATTTTGATGAAAATCGAAAGGTATATACCTTTGCTTTTTTTCGATAATTTTGATGAAAATCGAAAGGTATATACCTTTGCTTTTTTTCGATAATTTTTCGATAATTTTGATGAAAATCGAAAGGTATACCTTTGCTTTTTTTCGATAATTTTGATGAAAATCGAAAGGTATATACCTTTGCTTTTTTTTGATAATTTTTCGATAATTTTGATGAAAATCGAAAGGTACATACCTTTGCTTTTTTTCGATAATTTTTCGATAATTTTGATGAAAATCGAAAGGTATAAACCTTTGCTTTTTTTCGATAATTTTTCGATAATTTTGATGAAAATCGACAGGTATATACCTTTGCTTTTTTTCGATAATTTTTCGATAATTTTGATGAAAATCGAAAGGTATAAACCTTTGCTTTTTTTCGATAATTTTGATGAAAATCGAAAGGTATATACCTTTGCTTTTTTTCGATAATTTTGATGAAAATCGAAAGGTATATACCTTTGCTTTTTTTCGATAATTTTTCGATAATTTTGATGAAAATCGAAAGGTATATACCTTTGCTTTTTTTCGATAATTTTTCGATAATTTTGATGAAAATCGAAAGGTATATACCTTTGCTTTTTTTCGATAATTTTGATGAAAATCGAAAGGTATATACCTTTGCTTTTTTTCGATAATTTTGATGAAAATCGAAAGGTATATACCTTTGCTTTTTTTCGATAATTTTTCGATAATTTTGATGAAAATCGAAAGGTATATACCTTTGCTTTTTTTCGATAATTTTTATGAAAATCGAAAGGTATATACCTTTGCTTTTTTTCGATAATTTTTCGATAATTTTGATGAAAATCGAAAGGTATATACCTTTGCTTTTTTTCGATAATTTTTCGATAATTTTGATGAAAATCGAAAGGTATATTACCTTTGCTTTTTTTCGATAATTTTTCGATAATTTTGATGAAAATCGAAAGGTATACCTTTGCTTTTTTTCGATAATTTTGATGAAAATCGAAAGGTATATACCTGTGCTTTTTTTCGATAATTTTTCGATAATTTTGATGAAAATCGAAAGGTATATACCTTTGCTTTTTTTCGATAATTTTTCGATGATTTTGACGAAAATCGAAAGGTATATACCTGTGCTTTTTTTCGATAATTTTTCGATAATTTTGATGAAAATCGAAAGGTATATACCTTTGCTTTTTTTCGATAATTTTTCGATGATTTTGACGAAAATCGAAAGGTATATACCTGTGCTTTTTTTCGATAATTTTTCGATAATTTTGATGAAAATCGAAAGGTATATTACCTTTGCTTTTTTTCGATAATTTTTCGATAATTTTGATGAAAATCGAAAGGTATACCTTTGCTTTTTTTCGATAATTTTGATGAAAATCGAAAGGTATATACCTTTGCTTTTTTTCGATAATTTTTCGATAATTTTGATGAAAATCGAAAGGTATATACCTTTGCTTTTTTTCGATAATTTTGATGAAAATCGAAAGGTATATACCTTTGCTTTTTTTCGATAATTTTTCGATGATTTTGACGAAAATCGAAAGGTATATACCTTTGCTTTTTTTCGATAATTTTTCGATAATTTTGATGAAAATCGAAAGGTATATACCTTTGCTTTTTTTCGATAATTTTTCGATAATTTTGATGAAAATCGAAGGTATATATATACCTTTGCTTTTTTTCGATAATTTTTCGATGATTTTGACGAAAATCGAAAGGTATATACCTTTGCATTTTTTCGATAATTTTTCGATAATTTTGATGAAAATCGAAGGTATATATATACCTTTGCTTTTTTTCGATAATTTTTCGATGATTTTGACGAAAATCGAAAGGTATATACCTTTGCTTTTTTTCGATAATTTTTCGATAATTTTGATGAAAATCGAAGGTATATATATACCTTTGCTTTTTTTCGATAATTTTTCGATGATTTTGATGAAAATAGAAAGGTATATACCTTTCCTTTTTTTCGATAATTTTTCGATAATTTTGATGAAAATCGAAGGTATATACCTTTGCTTTTTTTCGATAATTTTTCGATGATTTTGACGAAAATCGAAAGGTATATACCTGTGCTTTTTTTCGATAATTTTTCGATAATTTTGATGAAAATCGAAAGGTATATACCTTTGCTTTTTTTCGATAATTTTTCGATGATTTTGACGAAAATCGAAAGGTATATACCTGTGCTTTTTTTCGATAATTTTTCGATAATTTTGATGAAAATCGAAAGGTATATACCTTTGCTTTTTTTCGATAATTTTTCGATGATTTTGACGAAAATCGAAAGGTATATACCTGTGCTTTTTTTCGATAATTTTTCGATAATTTTGATGAAAATCGAAAGGTATATTACCTTTGCTTTTTTTCGATAATTTTTCGATAATTTTGATGAAAATCGAAAGGTATACCTTTGCTTTTTTTCGATAATTTTGATGAAAATCGAAAGGTATATACCTTTGCTTTTTTTCGATAATTTTGATGAAAATCGAAAGGTATATACCTTTGCTTTTTTTCGATAATTTTGATGAAAATCGAAAGGTATATACCTTTGCTTTTTTTCGATAATTTTGATGAAAATCGAAAGGTATATACCTTTGCTTTTTTTCGATAATTTTTCGATAATTTTGATGAAAATCGAAAGGTATATACCTTTGCTTTTTTTCGATAATTTTTCGATAATTTTGATGAAAATCGAAAGGTATATACCTTTGCTTTTTTTCGATAATTTTGATGAAAATCGAAAGGTATATACCTTTGCTTTTTTTCGATAATTTTGATGAAAATCGAAAGGTATATACCTTTGCTTTTTTTCGATAATTTTTCGATAATTTTGATGAAAATCGAAAGGTATATACCTTTGCTTTTTTTCGATAATTTTTCGATAATTTTGATGAAAATCGAAAGGTATATACCTTTGCTTTTTTTCGATAATTTTTCGATAATTTTGATGAAAATCGAAAGGTATATTACCTTTGCTTTTTTTCGATAATTTTTCGATAATTTTGATGAAAATCGAAAGGTATACCTTTGCTTTTTTTCGATAATTTTGATGAAAATCGAAAGGTATATACCTTTGCTTTTTTTCGATAATTTTGATGAAAATCGAAAGGTATATACCTTTGCTTTTTTTCGATAATTTTGATGAAAATCGAAAGGTATATACCTTTGCTTTTTTTCGATAATTTTGATGAAAATCGAAAGGTATATACCTTTGCTTTTTTTCGATAATTTTGATGAAAATCGAAAGGTATATACCTTTGCTTTTTTTCGATAATTTTTCGATAATTTTGATGAAAATCGAAAGGTATATACCTTTGCTTTTTTTCGATAATTTTTCGATAATTTTGATGAAAATCGAAAGGTATACCTTTGCTTTTTTTCGATAATTTTGATGAAAATCGAAAGGTATATACCTTTGCTTTTTTTCGATAATTTTGATGAAAATCGAAAGGTATATACCTTTGCTTTTTTTCGATAATTTTTCGATAATTTTGATGAAAATCGAAAGGTATACCTTTGCTTTTTTTCGATAATTTTTCGATAATTTTGATGAAAATCGAAAGGTATATACCTTTGCTTTTTTTTGATAATTTTTCGATAATTTTGATGAAAATCGAAAGGTATATACCTTTGCTTTTTTTCGATAATTTTTCGATAATTTTGATGAAAATCGAAAGGTATATACCTTTGCTTTTTTTCGATAATTTTTCGATAATTTTGATGAAAATCGAAAGGTATATACCTTTGCTTTTTTTCGATAATTTTTCGATGATTTTGACGAAAATCGAAAGGTATATACCTTTGCTTTTTTTCGATAATTTTTCGATAATTTTGATGAAAATCGAAAGGTATATACCTTTGCTTTTTTTCGATAATTTTTCGATAATTTTGATGAAAATCGAAGGTATATATATACCTTTGCTTTTTTTCGATAATTTTTCGATAATTTTGATGAAAATCGAAGGTATATATATACCTTTGCTTTTTTTCGATAATTTTTCGATGATTTTGATGAAAATAGAAAGGTATATACCTTTCCTTTTTTTCGATAATTTTTCGATAATTTTGATGAAAATCGAAGGTATATACCTTTGCTTTTTTTCGATAATTTTTCGATGATTTTGATGAAAATCGAAAGGTATATACCTTTGCTTTTTTTCGATAATTTTTCGATAATTTTGATGAAAATCGAAGGTATATATATACCTTTGCTTTTTTTCGATAATTTTTCGATGATTTTGATGAAAATAGAAAGGTATATACCTTTCCTTTTTTTCGATAATTTTTCGATAATTTTGATGAAAATCGAAGGTATATACCTTTGCTTTTTTTCGATAATTTTTCGATGATTTTGATGAAAATAGAAAGGTATATACCTTTCCTTTTTTTCGATAATTTTTCGATAATTTTGATGAAAATCGAAAGGTATATACCTTTGCTTTTTTTCGATAATTTTTCGATGATTTTGACGAAAATCGAAAGGTATATACCTGTGCTTTTTTTCGATAATTTTTCGATAATTTTGATGAAAATCGAAAGGTATATACCTTTGCTTTTTTTCGATAATTTTTCGATGATTTTGACGAAAATCGAAAGGTATATACCTGTGCTTTTTTTCGATAATTTTTCGATAATTTTGATGAAAATCGAAAGGTATATTACCTTTGCTTTTTTTCGATAATTTTTCGATAATTTTGATGAAAATCGAAAGGTATACCTTTGCTTTTTTTCGATAATTTTAATGAAAATCGAAAGGTATATACCTTTGCTTTTTTTCGATAATTTTGATGAAAATCGAAAGGTATATACCTTTGCTTTTTTTCGATAATTTTGATGAAAATCGAAAGGTATATACCTTTGCTTTTTTTCGATAATTTTGATGAAAATCGAAAGGTATATACCTTTGCTTTTTTTCGATAATTTTGATGAAAATCGAAAGGTATACCTTTGCTTTTTTTCGATAATTTTGATGAAAATCGAAAGGTATACCTTTGCTTTTTTTCGATAATTTTGATGAAAATCGAAAGGTATATACCTTTGCTTTTTTTCGATAATTTTGATGAAAATCGAAAGGTATATACCTTTGCTTTTTTTCGATAATTTTGATGAAAATCGAAAGGTATATACCTTTGCTTTTTTTCGATAATTTTGATGAAAATCGAAAGGTATACCTTTGCTTTTTTTCGATAATTTTGATGAAAATCGAAAGGTATATACCTTTGCTTTTTTTCGATAATTTTGATGAAAATCGAAAGGTATATACCTTTGCTTTTTTTCGATAATTTTGATGAAAATCGAAAGGTATATACCTTTGCTTTTTTTCGATAATTTTGATGAAAATCGAAAGGTATATACCTTTGCTTTTTTTCGATAATTTTTCGATGATTTTGACGAAAATCGAAAGGTATATACCTGTGCTTTTTTTCGATAATTTTTCGATAATTTTGATGAAAATCGAAAGGTATATACCTTTGCTTTTTTTCGATAATTTTTCGATGATTTTGACGAAAATCGAAAGGTATATACCTGTGCTTTTTTTCGATAATTTTTCGATAATTTTGATGAAAATCGAAAGGTATATTACCTTTGCTTTTTTTCGATAATTTTTCGATAATTTTGATGAAAATCGAAAGGTATACCTTTGCTTTTTTTCGATAATTTTGATGAAAATCGAAAGGTATATACCTTTGCTTTTTTTCGATAATTTTGATGAAAATCGAAAGGTATATACCTTTGCTTTTTTTCGATAATTTTGATGAAAATCGAAAGGTATATACCTTTGCTTTTTTTCGATAATTTTTCGATAATTTTGATGAAAATCGAAAGGTATATACCTTTGCTTTTTTTCGATAATTTTTCGATAATTTTGATGAAAATCGAAAGGTATATACCTTTGCTTTTTTTCGATAATTTTTATGAAAATCGAAAGGTATATACCTTTGCTTTTTTTCGATAATTTTTCGATAATTTTGATGAAAATCGAAAGGTATATACCTTTGCTTTTTTTCGATAATTTTTCGATAATTTTGATGAAAATCGAAAGGTATATTACCTTTGCTTTTTTTCGATAATTTTTCGATAATTTTGATGAAAATCGAAAGGTATACCTTTGCTTTTTTTCGATAATTTTGATGAAAATCGAAAGGTATATACCTTTGCTTTTTTTCGATAATTTTGATGAAAATCGAAAGGTATATACCTTTGCTTTTTTTCGATAATTTTGATGAAAATCGAAAGGTATATACCTTTGCTTTTTTTCGATAATTTTGATGAAAATCGAAAGGTATATACCTTTGCTTTTTTTCGATAATTTTGATGAAAATCGAAAGGTATATACCTTTGCTTTTTTTCGATAATTTTTCGATAATTTTGATGAAAATCGAAAGGTATATACCTTTGCTTTTTTTCGATAATTTTTCGATAATTTTGATGAAAATCGAAAGGTATATACCTTTGCTTTTTTCCGATAATTTTTCGATAATTTTGATGAAAATCGAAAGGTATATACCTTTGCTTTTTTTCGATAATTTTTCGATAATTTTGATGAAAATCGAAAGGTATATACCTTTGCTTTTTTTCGATAATTTTGATGAAAATCGAAAGGTATATACCTTTGCTTTTTTTCGATAATTTTGATGAAAATCGAAAGGTATATACCTTTGCTTTTTTTCGATAATTTTGATGAAAATCGAAAGGTATATACCTTTGCTTTTTTTCGATAATTTTGATGAAAATCGAAAGGTATATACCTTTGCTTTTTTTCGATAATTTTGATGAAAATCGAAAGGTATATACCTTTGCTTTTTTTCGATAATTTTGATGAAAATCGAAAGGTATATACCTTTGCTTTTTTTCGATAATTTTGATGAAAATCGAAAGGTATATACCTTTGCTTTTTTTCGATAATTTTGATGAAAATCGAAAGGTATATACCTTTGCTTTTTTTCGATAATTTTTCGATAATTTTGATGAAAATCGAAAGGTATATACCTTTGCTTTTTTTCGATAATTTTTCGATAATTTTGATGAAAATCGAAAGATATATACCTTTGCTTTTTTTCGATAATTTTTCGATAATTTTGATGAAAATCGAAAGGTATATACCTTTGCTTTTTTTCGATAATTTTTCGATGATTTTGATGAAAATCGAAAGGTATATACCTTTGCTTTTTTTCGATAATTTTTCGATAATTTTGATGAAAATCGAAAGGTATATACCTTTGCTTTTTTTTGATAATTTTTCGATAATTTTGATGAAAATCGAAAGGTATATACATTTGCTTTTTTTCGATAATTTTTCGATAATTTTGATGAAAATCGAAAGGTATACCTTTGCTTTTTTTCGATAATTTTTCGATAATTTTGATGAAAATCGAAAGGTATACCTTTGCTTTTTTTCGATAATTTTTCGATAATTTTGATGAAAATCGAAAGGTATATACCTTTGCTTTTTTTCGATAATTTTTCGATAATTTTGATGAAAATCGAAAGGTATACCTTTGCTTTTTTTCGATAATTTTTCGATAATTTTGATGAAAATCGAAAGGTATACCTTTGCTTTTTTTCGATAATTTTTCGATAATTTTGATGAAAATCGAAAGGTATACCTTTGCTTTTTTTCGATAATTTTTCGATAATTTTGATGAAAATCGAAAGGTATATACCTTTGCTTTTTTTCGATAATTTTTCGATAATTTTGATGAAAATCGAAAGGTATATACCTTTGCTTTTTTTCGATAATTTTGATGAAAATCGAAAGGTATATACCTTTGCTTTTTTTCGATAATTTTGATGAAAATCGAAAGGTATATACCTTTGCTTTTTTTCGATAATTTTGATGAAAATCGAAAGGTATATACCTTTGCTTTTTTTCGATAATTTTTCGATAATTTTGATGAAAATCGAAAGGTATATACCTTTGCTTTTTTTCGATAATTTTGATGAAAATCGAAAGGTATATACCTTTGCTTTTTTTCGATAATTTTGATGAAAATCGAAAGGTATATACCTTTGCTTTTTTTCGATAATTTTTCGATAATTTTGATGAAAATCGAAAGGTATACCTTTGCTTTTTTTTGATAATTTTTCGATAATTTTGATGAAAATCGAAAGGTATATACCTTTGCTTTTTTTCGATAATTTTTCGATAATTTTGATGAAAATCGAAAGGTATACCTTTGCTTTTTTTCGATAATTTTTCGATAATTTTGATGAAAATCGAAAGGTATACCTTTGCTTTTTTTCGATAATTTTGATGAAAATCGAAAGGTATATACCTTTGCTTTTTTTCGATAATTTTTCGATAATTTTGATGAAAATCGAAAGGTATATACCTTTGCTTTTTTTCGATAATTTTTCGATAATTTTGATGAAAATCGAAAGGTATAAACCTTTGCTTTTTTTCGATAATTTTTCGATAATTTTGATGAAAATCGAAAGGTATATACCTTTGCTTTTTTTCGATAATTTTTCGATAATTTTGATGAAAATCGAAAGGTATACCTTTGCTTTTTTTCGATAATTTTGATGAAAATCGAAAGGTATATACCTTTGCTTTTTTTTGATAATTTTTCGATAATTTTGATGAAAATCGAAAGGTACATACCTTTGCTTTTTTCCGATAATTTTTCGATAATTTTGATGAAAATCGAAAGGTATATACCTTTGCTTTTTTTCGATAATTTTTCGATAATTTTGATGAAAATCGAAAGGTATATACCTTTGCTTTTTTTCGATAATTTTTCGATAATTTTGATGAAAATCGAAAGGTACATACCTTTGCTTTTTTTCGATAATTTTTCGATAATTTTGATGAAAATCGAAAGGTATATACCTTTGCTTTTTTCCGATAATTTTTCGATAATTTTGATGAAAATCGAAAGGTATATACCTTTGCTTTTTTTCGATAATTTTTCGATAATTTTGATGAAAATCGAAAGGTATAAACCTTTGCTTTTTTTCGATAATTTTTCGATAATTTTGATGAAAATCGAAAGGTATATACCTTTGCTTTTTTTCGATAATTTTTGGATAATTTTGATGAAAATCGAAAGGTATATACCTTTGCTTTTTTTCGATAATTTTTCGATAATTTTGATGAAAATCGAAAGGTATATACCTTTGCTTTTTTTCGATAATTTTTCGATAATTTTGATGAAAATCGAAAGGTATATACCTTTGCTTTTTTTCGATAATTTTGATGAAAATCGAAAGGTATATACCTTTGCTTTTTTTCGATAATTTTGATGAAAATCGAAAGGTATATACCTTTGCTTTTTTTCGATAATTTTGATGAAAATCGAAAGGTATATACCTTTGCTTTTTTTCGATAATTTTGATGAAAATCGAAAGGTATATACCTTTGCTTTTTTTCGATAATTTTGATGAAAATCGAAAGGTATATACCTTTGCTTTTTTTCGATAATTTTTCGATAATTTTGATGAAAATCGAAAGGTATACCTTTGCTTTTTTTCGATAATTTTGATGAAAATCGAAAGGTATATACCTTTGCTTTTTTTTGATAATTTTTCGATAATTTTGATGAAAATCGAAAGGTACATACCTTTGCTTTTTTTCGATAATTTTTCGATAATTTTGATGAAAATCGAAAGGTATAAACCTTTGCTTTTTTTCGATAATTTTTCGATAATTTTGATGAAAATCGAAAGGTATATACCTTTGCTTTTTTTCGATAATTTTTCGATAATTTTGATGAAAATCGACAGGTATATACCTTTGCTTTTTTTCGATAATTTTTCGATAATTTTGATGAAAATCGAAAGGTATAAACCTTTGCTTTTTTTCGATAATTTTTCGATAATTTTGATGAAAATCGAAAGGTATATACCTTTGCTTTTTTTCGATAATTTTTCGATAATTTTGATGAAAATCGAAAGGTATATACCTTTGCTTTTTTTCGATAATTTTTCGATAATTTTGATGAAAATCGAAAGGTATATACCTTTGCTTTTTTTTGATAATTTTTCGATAATTTTGATGAAAATCGAAAGGTATATACCTTTGCTTTTTTTCGATAATTTTTCGATAATTTTGATGAAAATCGAAAGGTATACCTTTGCTTTTTTTCGATAATTTTTCGATAATTTTGATGAAAATCGAAAGGTATACCTTTGCTTTTTTTCGATAATTTTTCGATAATTTTGATGAAAATCGAAAGGTATATACCTTTGCTTTTTTTCGATAATTTTTCGATAATTTTGATGAAAATCGAAAGGTATACCTTTGCTTTTTTTCGATAATTTTTCGATAATTTTGATGAAAATCGAAAGGTATACCTTTGCTTTTTTTCGATAATTTTTCGATAATTTTGATGAAAATCGAAAGGTATACCTTTGCTTTTTTTCGATAATTTTTCGATAATTTTGATGAAAATCGAAAGGTATATACCTTTGCTTTTTTTCGATAATTTTTCGATAATTTTGATGAAAATCGAAAGGTATACCTTTGCTTTTTTTCGATAATTTTGATGAAAATCGAAAGGTATATACCTTTGCTTTTTTTCGATAATTTTTCGATAATTTTGATGAAAATCGAAAGGTATATACCTTTGCTTTTTTTCGATAATTTTTCGATAATTTTGATGAAAATCGAAAGGTATAAACCTTTGCTTTTTTTCGATAATTTTTCGATAATTTTGATGAAAATCGAAAGGTATATACCTTTGCTTTTTTTCGATAATTTTTCGATAATTTTGATGAAAATCGAAAGGTATACCTTTGCTTTTTTTCGATAATTTTGATGAAAATCGAAAGGTATATACCTTTGCTTTTTTTTGATAATTTTTCGATAATTTTGATGAAAATCGAAAGGTACATACCTTTGCTTTTTTCCGATAATTTTTCGATAATTTTGATGAAAATCGAAAGGTATATACCTTTGCTTTTTTTCGATAATTTTTCGATAATTTTGATGAAAATCGAAAGGTATATACCTTTGCTTTTTTTCGATAATTTTTCGATAATTTTGATGAAAATCGAAAGGTACATACCTTTGCTTTTTTTCGATAATTTTTCGATAATTTTGATGAAAATCGAAAGGTATATACCTTTGCTTTTTTTCGATAATTTTTCGATAATTTTGATGAAAATCGAAAGGTATAAACCTTTGCTTTTTTTCGATAATTTTTCGATAATTTTGATGAAAATTGAAAGGTATATACCTTTGCTTTTTTTCGATAATTTTTCGATAATTTTGATGAAAATCGAAAGGTATATACCTTTGCTTTTTTTCGATAATTTTTCGATAATTTTGATGAAAATCGAAAGGTATACCTTTGCTTTTTTTCGATAATTTTGATGAAAATCGAAAGGTATATACCTTTGCTTTTTTTCGATAATTTTTCGATAATTTTGATGAAAATCGAAAGGTATACCTTTGCTTTTTTTCGATAATTTTGATGAAAATCGAAAGGTATATACCTTTGCTTTTTTTCGATAATTTTTCGATAATTTTGATGAAAATCGAAAGGTATATACCTTTGCTTTTTTTCGATAATTTTTCGATAATTTTGATGAAAATCGAAAGGTATAAACCTTTGCTTTTTTTCGATAATTTTTCGATAATTTTGATGAAAATCGAAAGGTATATACCTTTGCTTTTTTTCGATAATTTTTCGATAATTTTGATGAAAATCGAAAGGTATATACCTTTGCTTTTTTTCGATAATTTTTCGATAATTTTGATGAAAATCGAAAGGTATAAACCTTTGCTTTTTTTCGATAATTTTTCGATAATTTTGATGAAAATCGAAAGGTATATACCTTAGCTTTTTTTCGATAATTTTTCGATAATTTTGATGAAAATCGAAAGGTATATACCTTTGCTTTTTTTCGATAATTTTGATGAAAATCGAAAGGTATATACCTTTGCTTTTTTTCGATAATTTTTCGATAATTTTGATGAAAATCGAAAGGTATAAACCTTTGCTTTTTTTCGATAATTTTTCGATAATTTTGATGAAAATCGAAAGGTATATACCTTTGCTTTTTTTCGATAATTTTTCGATAATTTTGATGAAAATCGAAAGGTATATACCTTTGCTTTTTTTCGATAATTTTTCGATAATTTTGATGAAAATCGAAAGGTATATACCTTTGCTTTTTTTCGATAATTTTTCGATAATTTTGATGAAAATCGAAAGGTATATACCTTTGCTTTTTTTCGATAATTTTGATGAAAATCGAAAGGTATATACCTTTGCTTTTTTTCGATAATTTTGATGAAAATCGAAAGGTATATACCTTTGCTTTTTTTCGATAATTTTTCGATAATTTTGATGAAAATCGAAAGGTATATACCTTTGCTTTTTTTCGATAATTTTGATGAAAATCGAAAGGTATATACCTTTGCTTTTTTTCGATAATTTTGATGAAAATCGAAAGGTATATACCTTTGCTTTTTTTCGATAATTTTTCGATAATTTTGATGAAATTCGAAAGGTACATACCTTTGCTTTTTTCCGATAATTTTTCGATAATTTTGATGAAAATCGAAAGGTATATACCTTTGCTTTTTTTCGATAATTTTTCGATAATTTTGATGAAAATCGAAAGGTATAAACCTTTGCTTTTTTTCGATAATTTTTCGATAATTTTGATGAAAATCGAAAGGTATATACCTTTGCTTTTTTTCGATAATTTTTCGATAATTTTGATGAAAATCGAAAGGTATACCTTTGCTTTTTTTCGATAATTTTTCGATAATTTTGATGAAAATCGAAAGGTATACCTTTGCTTTTTTTCGATAATTTTTCGATAATTTTGATGAAAATCGAAAGGTATATACCTTTGCTTTTTTTCGATAATTTTTCGATAATTTTGATGAAAATCGAAAGGTATATACCTTTGCTTTTTTTCGATAATTTTTCGATAATTTTGATGAAAATCGAAAGGTATATACCTTTGCTTTTTTTCGATAATTTTTCGATAATTTTGATGAAAATCGAAAGGTATACCTTTGCTTTTTTTCGATAATTTTTCGATAATTTTGATGAAAATCGAAAGGTATACCTTTGCTTTTTTTCGATAATTTTGATGAAAATCGAAAGGTATATACCTTTGCTTTTTTTCGATAATTTTTCGATAATTTTGATGAAAATCGAAAGGTATACCTTTGCTTTTTTTCGATAATTTTTCGATAATTTTGATGAAAATCGAAAGGTATATACCTTTGCTTTTTTTCGATAATTTTTCGATAATTTTGATGAAAATCGAAAGGTATATACCTTTGCTTTTTTTCGATAATTTTGATGAAAATCGAAAGGTATATACCTTTGCTTTTTTTTGATAATTTTTCGATAATTTTGATGAAAATCGAAAGGTACATACCTTTGCTTTTTTCCGATAATTTTTCGATAATTTTGATGAAAATCGAAAGGTATATACCTTTGCTTTTTTTCGATAATTTTTCGATAATTTTGATGAAAATCGAAAGGTATACCTTTGCTTTTTTTCGATAATTTTTCGATAATTTTGATGAAAATCGAAAGGTATACCTTTGCTTTTTTTCGATAATTTTGATGAAAATCGAAAGGTATATACCTTTGCTTTTTTTCGATAATTTTTCGATAATTTTGATGAAAATCGAAAGGTATACCTTTGCTTTTTTTCGATAATTTTTCGATAATTTTGATGAAAATCGAAAGGTATATACCTTTGCTTTTTTTCGATAATTTTTCGATAATTTTGATGAAAATCGAAAGGTATATACCTTTGCTTTTTTTCGATAATTTTGATGAAAATCGAAAGGTATATACCTTTGCTTTTTTTTGATAATTTTTCGATAATTTTGATGAAAATCGAAAGGTATATACCTTTGCTTTTTTTCGATAATTTTGATGAAAATCGAAAGGTATATACCTTTGCTTTTTTTCGATAATTTTTCGATAATTTTGATGAAAATCGAAAGGTACATACCTTTGCTTTTTTTCGATAATTTTTCGATAATTTTGATGAAAATCGAAAGGTATATACCTTTGCTTTTTTTCGATAATTTTTCGATAATTTTGATGAAAATCGAAAGGTATAAACCTTTGCTTTTTTTCGATAATTTTTCGATAATTTTGATGAAAATCGAAAGGTATATACCTTTGCTTTTTTTTGATAATTTTTCGATAATTTTGATGAAAATCGAAAGGTACATACCTTTGCTTTTTTCCGATAATTTTTCGATAATTTTGATGAAAATCGAAAGGTATATACCTTTGCTTTTTTTCGATAATTTTTCGATAATTTTGATGAAAATCGAAAGGTATATACCTTTGCTTTTTTTCGATAATTTTTCGATAATTTTGATGAAAATCGAAAGGTACATACCTTTGCTTTTTTTCGATAATTTTTCGATAATTTTGATGAAAATCGAAAGGTATATACCTTTGCTTTTTTTCGATAATTTTTCGATAATTTTGATGAAAATCGAAAGGTATAAACCTTTGCTTTTTTTCGATAATTTTTCGATAATTTTGATGAAAATCGAAAGGTATATACCTTTGCTTTTTTTCGATAATTTTTCGATAATTTTGATGAAAATTGAAAGGTATATACCTTTGCTTTTTTTCGATAATTTTTCGATAATTTTGATGAAAATCGAAAGGTATATACCTTTGCTTTTTTTCGATAATTTTTCGATAATTTTGATGAAAATCGAAAGGTATATACCTTTGCTTTTTTTCGATAATTTTTCGATGATTTTGATGAAAATCGAAAGGTATATACCTTTGCTTTTTTTCGATAATTTTTCGATAATTTTGATGAAAATCGAAAGGTATATACCTTTGCTTTTTTTCGATAATTTTGATGAAAATCGAAAGGTATATACCTTTGCTTTTTTTCGATAATTTTTCGATAATTTTGATGAAAATCGAAGGTATATACCTTTGCTTTTTTTCGATAATTTTTCGATAATTTTGATGAAAATCGAAAGGTATATACCTTTGCTTTTTTTCGATAATTTTTCGATAATTTTGATGAAAATCGAAGGTATATACCTTTGCTTTTTTTCGATAATTTTTCGATGATTTTGACGAAAATCGAAAGGTATATACCTGTGCTTTTTTTCGATAATTTTTCGATAATTTTGATGAAAATCGAAAGGTATATACCTTTGCTTTTTTTCGATAATTTTGATGAAAATCGAAAGGTATATACCTTTGCTTTTTTTCGATAATTTTTCGATAATTTTGATGTAAATCGAAAGGTATATACCTTTGCTTTTTTTCGATAATTTTTCGATAATTTTGATGAAAATCGAAAGGTATATACCTTTGCTTTTTTTCGATAATTTTTCGATAATTTTGATGAAAGTAAATGAAAGATAATTTCGATGAAAAACAATGACTGTAAACCGTCTTAAAAATCTATTTTACTGATTTCCGGTTCAAAGGGAAAAAGTTGAAAAATTCTTTGAAAAATGTGCAAAAGAAAGCCCCTTTGATCCTAAAGACAATATAAATACAAAGATAATAAATGACACAAAACTGATCGTGTAATTTTCAATAGCTTCAGTTGGAGCCCCTCACAATATTAATTCTTCAAAATATTAATTCTTTATTGAGATTCCTACACAAGGCATTTATTAGGGAGATTTCCAAGAACTTGTAGAATTAAAAAAGCAGTGCAAATCACTACGTGTTTGGGGAAGATCTTCCCAATATAGCAAACCTTATTTGACATGTTGTGTTGATCTAATTAGTTAAAACAACATTAAATTCGCGATATAACATGGAATTTATTATTTATAAGTGATTTATACTGAATTATATAATACTTTGAAACACAGTGATTCGTAAGTTAAAGAAATAATTACATTACCGAATGCGTAACAAAAATGTATAATATCAATATTATAATTGTAATGACATAGATATTTTAATTTAATGTTACGAATACAGCGCTAAATGTTTATTGTATTTTCCTTATTGTTTTCGATACCTTCTTTATATTGTCTAAATAACTTACAATAGATTTTTGTTTGTATAATATAGAATATATAATAGAATGATAAGATTGGCACGAAGTGACAAAAAGTATAATATATTGCATTTTCGAGATCAAAAGTAACAAGAATAACCAATCAAAAGATTTAACATATAATCACAAATCAAGATTTTATATAGTTACTTACAAATGAACATATTACGATTGTATTAATAAATTTCTGTATTACTATTTTACAAATTATGGATTACACAGGGAACAGTACAAAAGCTTATAAAAAAATCGCTTTATGATTAGTAATAAAGAAGGTAAGTTGTTATTGATTCTTAATTATATTTTTTTAGATACACACTCATTCCCTGCGTCACAAATAAAAAATACATCAAATGCACGAAAGCGTTTCTGATGATCTATTGATGGTATGAAACATTGTATATTTTTGAAATTACCGCTTTTATTGAAATTAATCGCTTCCCGTCAAAGTCTGGATATGTTCATTTTATAAGATATATTTAACGCAACTACGAAAGGAACATTTTAAACGTTAACATTAATAAGATTTAAACTACGTACTAAAGATACGAATATTTTTTTATACATTTTTTTTTTAAATAATTCTACGTTTTTATAAATACTGTAGAATTAATATTTTACCTAATATTTTTTTTTTGTATTTTCAATTTTTTTTTCTTATAAAACATATAACATAGATCACAAAAATGACTTGGTTCTTAAATATATACAATCAATTATTAATTTAATTGACGTCGATATTTTTTGTTTTGTTTTTACGATTTTTTTTTTTTTTGGAAATTTTATTGAAGATTTTATAATGACAAACTAAAATTAACTATAATTTTAATACAAAGAATTCTACTAGATTACAATGATATTCTGAATTATTCTTCTTATTTTATAAAAATACTTTGTGAAGATATGTTTAATTATTAGTTTTATGGAATTATGAGATCAAAAACACATCAATATTGTATATACGTATTGTCGCTTATCAATTATTATTATTTTGGGGATATAAATGATCAAATTTGAGCACACAAGAAGATATGTACGTGTTCCTAACTATCAATATTTTTCTTAATACTTACACATTTATTTACTAATATTATTATCGATTTATTGATTACTTTCTATTATTATCATAACAAATGACAAGAAAGTTGAAATAGCACTGGTTTTGATATGTTTTGTTACTTTAACTACATAATATTTAAATCCCCTTCTTATCACAAAAAAAATAACAAACAAAGTCAGTCTTAAAAAATGAGAAACTCAGAAATTCAATTAGGATGAAATATAATAAGCACAAAATGATTTTTTTGAGATTCAAGAGACATTTTCGACAATTGAACATATTCTATAATAACAGGAAATTATATAAGAATTGAAATCACACGAGAATGTTTTAAATTTGAATTTCTCCGAGTATTTACAATTCCACACCTTTTTGCTAGTGGTATTACATTATAAAGTGGCATAAAAATAGCTAAAAAATATTTGGAAAATTTTAATTTTGATTGCACTATAACTGGAAAAAGTACAAAACAATAACCTGTCAAAATATTGGCTACGTTTGAGACTATTAGAAAGCTTTAAAAGCATGACCAATCAACTGTTAAAAAAGTTCATTAGGTAGAATCCCTTTAATTAACATTAATAGAAATATTACGTACTATATAATCGAATTTTAATTTATATCATTTTAATTATCAAAATAAAAGCAACCAAGCATTACCACACCGTTGACATATAATGTCTTTTAACTTCAATAAGTAAATTTAGAATTCACTTTTCCAATACCAACAACAAAAAACTCACTAAATAATTTGTGAGTACAGTAACTATAATCTAGGCAGTTTTCATGATATGTTTCGGTAAATATTTTCACATGTTTCTTTACTAAACTAAGTCAATTCATCCGCTTTGACTGAAATACACTAATAATTCGATAGAAAGAAGATATGTATTCTTCAATATCTTTCACAACGTTTTAGTGACTAGTTTCTCCACCTCCAGATTTTTTAACTGTAGTGAAAGAACAGATGTATTTCGCGTGGTTTGTGATTTATTTTCACTTAAGTGACCAGATTTTATTTCCTTAAACCACCACACAAAATCAAAACATCCGTCTCAAATATTTTTGACTAATAACAATTCACATTTCCCTTTCACAAGGGCAAATCGACATTGTTTATCGTACCTCCGACAAATTCTTTTATTGTACTCAATGGTCCGTATTGATAATCATCCGTTCGTTATATGGACTGGTTATACCAACGCCGAACAATGAGTACAAGTTCCGCGACAGCATCAAACGTTCGCAAGAGTCCCGGAAGACTTTCTTAACGCGATCGAAGATGATCGGATCGTAGACGGACCGAGCGGTGTTCGATCGATCGAACGGCTCCTCGATGCAAAGGAGTTTCCACTGGCCTGTTGATTATTTGCCGAAAAGGCATATGGAAGGGGAGTGGGAAAGAGATTGTCGGATAGTAGAATGAGTTGTAAGAAAATGGGTGTCAGGAAAAATTGATGTAAAGGAATTATTGGGATCAGAAAATAGTTGGTTAGTTTTATTTGTACACCACATTGAAAATGTAAAGTGAAAAAAAGATTGAAAAATCGTAGCAACCTTAAAGGTGATAAAAGTGACAAACACGCCCATGAAAAAAACTGTTGTGATATATATATATTTTTCGAAAAGTCTTGTTAACCACCAATTTTTAAATCAAATTTGAGTAAAAATGCTTTCCAGTATTTTGATATCAGCGTTTATAATTTTTTTATATATTTTTTTCTGCCACCCAAAATATTTCTTTGAAATAATATGTAAATTGTATAGAATATCACCCAAATACCGTAACTCAAAGCATTTATTTAATAGATATATGCGCATTTCGTAGGCCATGTCCCCATCTTCAGTAGCACAAGATAAAAACTAAATAAAATACCTCTGTCACTAATCGTGATTGCTATACAATTGAATAAAAAGTCAACATGACAGAAGTTTTTCAATCTATGACAACGTATATAATATGACCTATATTATACATGTTAAAACGAATGTCGTTGAGACGGAAAATTTATGTTTAATTTATGTTTGTTTTATGTTATTACTTGTTTATTTCATTAGTCGTTTATTTTCTATTGTTCAGAAATTATAATTATATAGGTCATATTATATAATTATATCATAGATTGAAAAATTTCTGTCCATTGATGATGACTTCTGACTTCTTATTCTATTCAGTTGTATATCAGTCACGTTTAGTTTTTATCGTATGCTACTAAAGATGGGGTCATAATCTCCGAAATGCGCACGCTACTATTAAATGCTTTGAGTTACGGTATTTGGGTGATATTCTATACAATTATTTAACACCGTTAGTTAAAGAGTCCGCAATCCTAAAGATTGGTTGGAAACAGCACGCCATGCCGATCTATCCTGAGCTAATCCCTTCATCTCCCTATAGCTATTCATCTCAACGTCTTCAACTATCTGACTCACATACTCCAATCTAGGCCTACCTACCCCTCTCTTTCCCTCCACTCTACCTTCTATGATCAATTGCATAATCCCCCCATGCCTAAGAATATGCCCTACTAATCTGTCTCTCCTACGCTGTAACACTCTCCAAATACTTCTCTTCTCCCCTACTAACTCTAGTACAGCTTCATTTGTTACTTTATCTTCCCAACCAATCCTCATCATCCTCCTATAACACCACATTTCAAGTGCTTCTAATCTACGCTTCTCTTCCTTTTCTATAGTCCACGCCTCACACCCGTACAGTGCTACACTCCAAACATATACCTTCAGTAATCTTTTTCTAATACCCAAGTCAATATTTGATCTTAAAATCTGTTCTTTTTCTACGAATGCCTTCCTACCCTGTGCTATCCTACACTTTATATCTACCTTGCTTCGATTATCTTTTGTGATTCTACTGCCTAAATAACAAAAATCTGACACTTCTTCGATTCTATTATCTCCTATTGTGATCCTCATTTTTCTACTGCATTCCTTTTTGTCACACCTCATCACTTTAGTTTTACCTATATTTATTTTCATGTTAAAATCCCTAGTCAATACTGCCTGCATACCATTCAATACCCTTTCTAAATTCTTTTCGCTTTCTTCCAATATAGCTATATCGTCGGCGAATCTCAGCATATATATTTTCTCTCCCTGTACATTCACACCTACACTATACTCTTCTTTTACTTTGTTTATTGCATCTTCTATATATAGATTAAATAATAACGGTGAGAGTGTACATCCCTGCCGAACTCCCTTCCCTATTTTTGCTACCTCTTCTTCCCTCTCAATTCTAACTAAGGCAGTTTGGTGTTTATATAAATTAAAAATTATTCTCCTATCTTTATAATCTATACCCGTTTCTTTTAAAATTCTAAACATTATGTCCCAATCTACATTATCAAATGCCTTTTCTAAATCTACAAAAGCTATGCAAGTTACCTTTCCTACCCTCTTTCTTTTTTCTACTACCGTTCTTAGTGCTAGAATCGCCTCTCTCGTCCCTCTGTTTTTCCTAAAACCAAACTGATCTTCTCCTAGCCTTTCCTCTACTTTAATTTCTAATCTCCTATAAATAATCTTTAACAATATCTTCGATGCATGTGATAGTAGGCTAATGGTCCTATAGTTCTCACACAAATTAGCTCCTATTTTCTTCGGCATTGTTACTATTCTACTACGCTGAAAATCCTGTGGTACTTCTCCCTTCTCATATATTTTACAAACTAACCTGTATAATCGCTCCTGCATTTTTTCCCCTGCGTGTTTTATTAATTCGGCTGGTATCATATCAATCCCCGCTGCTTTGTTATTCCGTAAATCATTTAATGCTCTATGAAACTCTGACCTAAGTATGCTAGGACCTAAGTCATCCTCATCTATCTGTTCCACACTTTCTAGCTCCTCCATGTACTGCCTACCTTTATATAAATCTTCAAGATACTCCTTCCATCTTCTAGCTTTTTCCTTATTTTCTGTGAGTTCCTTACCCTGCTTATCACATATAATGTTACCCTTTGGTTTTACTTTAGAAAAATGTGACTTAATTTTCCTGTAGCCCAAATCTACTTTACCTCTTCTCATATCCTCCTCAATATCCTCACAGTTTCCTTTTATCCACTCTTCTTTCGCTAGCTTGCATTTCCTATTAATTAAGTTCCTTAGTTCCTTATATTTTTTCTGTCCTGCTTCTGTAGTGACAATTATTAAAATAATATGTAAACTTCTTCCTATATCTGTATTCTTCTTAATGTTCCCAATATTTAAAATTTTTATGCTCGATCTTTCATTAATTCACAACAGACATTTTACAGATATATTAAAATTTTTAATCAGCTCATTCAATTTCAAAATAAAATTTAATCAACTAGTATAATTTCTTAGAAAAAAAATTGTTTCTACGCACCGAAATCGTTCTTGACGCTCCTCGCGAATCGACACTCTTCCTTGGGCAGTTTGCATCCCTCCCGCACCGATATCGCGTAGTTCTCGTAATCAAACTGCGCGTAATAACGCAACAGCCCCAGGAACAGTTCGCCAAGTGGCTGGTTGTTATCGCTGTGGAACAGCGGCAGCTCTTCAGTAATATCGATGCCAGGAATATCCTGGTGTGGGTTGAATCGCTGCGGATACAGTCCGTGAAGACACGGTATAACCGGAGGTTTCACACCACCTGAAAATAAACATTTTCAAACATTTCGAAGTTACGCGTTGGTCAATTTCGATGCGATACAAAAACGATGTGTAGAATAATTAGCACTTGGCAATTAGCACAATAAATATCCTCAAGATACAAGGAATATGCAATGCTAAGTAAAATTTCAGTTTAACCATCCAAGATTATATCGCTGCTTGGCATTGAGTGGCACAAATCAAAAAAATGTAAATTTTAGAGGCTTTTTTAAATTAACATTTTTCAAACTAATAAATACAGACTGTATTAATTATTATATTTATAATTATTAATTAATTATTGTGTTTTTTTGGTAAATTTATATAAATTTACCAAAAACCACAATTAATCCCTTAATTTGCCCACTCCTTTTTGAGTTGTGCCATTCATTCAAGAATAATGACACAAAACTAAATGAGCCGTTATCAACAAAATAATTTGATCACAAACACTAAATCAACACAAGATATGCCACTATTCGCGAAAGTAGCACAACTTTCCACCTGTAGCAATATTCTCAACGCAAATACAAATGCGCATCTCAACACTTACACTGCAAATAATGTATGACCATTAATGCCAGCGAGTAGCTGGACACGGTCATGCACTTGGCATCGTTGATGTTATTTTGTTGCGCCCAGAGTTTCACAACAACGACCATCGGGCGCACGCGCCAGTCCATGCGGCCGTAACAGTTCATCAGGTGCGTATTCCGAATGCCCACCGAATTGTTGCAGTTCAGGTCCACCTCGAAACCGTACACGTTGTCGCGAAACTTTAAGATCGGCACCTTAGCCTGGATCACTTGGGATGACGCTATAAATGCTATAAAAAGTATAAAAAAACGCTATAAGTCCAAATATTTATTTGTGTGGAAAAATACCATGAGAAATTTTTAATAAACAACCTGAAGATCAAATTAAATATCAGAAAAACTTAAATCATTTCAAATTCAATAGGCGAAATTTTTCTTCAAGGTAAATATCTAGTGGCAGAGATAAAACAATACTTTAATAATTGTTTCATTTTTATCGTATTCTGCATTCGCGGCACAATAATAATTTATAAAAATATTGTATACTATATTTTTCGTGCTATTTTACTATGTTATATATTTTTTTGGAACTTACACGACTGAATTAGTTCATTGTGAATTCCTTGCAGATAGTACAAAGCGTTAAGTCTGGCATCACCGTACAATTGACGGACCAATAGACACATGTCAATGTCGCTGTTTTCCATGCCTAAGCCAGACATGGTTGAACCAACCAGGTACAAACCGAACTTCTCCAAACGTTTCTATATATAATTTTTTTAATTAAATTCGCTATAAAATTAAATCAACCGTAAAAATCTGCAACTTTAGCAATTACTGTGAAATTTTTTCTTGTTTTAAGTCACATTTTAAGTTTTGATTTCATGTTGAAAATAATTAATACAATAAAAAAAATAAAAAAATCCAGGATGAAATAAATCCGCCTACAAAATTACTTTATTTTTGAAAAATTAGTACAATCAAAAAGTTAAAAATGGAATTTGGAAAAGTCGAGTCTTACTGGTGAAAAAATCTACGATGTAATTTACGATAATTACATGAATAGTTATAATTTTATTCATAATATACATTTAAGAGGTCAAAATTGCATCAAAAACAAATTTCCCGATAAAAGTAACTCATTTTTTAAACACATATAAAGAACAATTAATTATACAGCCCCGAATGTCATTTACGCTTAAGTATTTGTTCTTTTGCTATTTTATTAAAGCGCTTACACTGATTTGTAAATAGACCATTTTCCATATATCCAATTTCTTTAAGTAGACAGTTTCATTTTGGGCGTGAGCTTGGTAGATATCCCACATGGGCTGGCTGATGTTATCATAAATAGAACCATCCAGAATGCTTTTGTTTTCGGATAATGTGCGAAATATGTGAGATCTGGAGCTAAAACGCTCCATCAAACCGAATATGCGGCGATTTACTGCATCCGGTGTGCACGCTTTAGGTTCACGAGACTTCGTACGATGATATCTGTTTAATAGAGAAATGGTAAGAATCCATCCTAGCGTTTTCTTACAAAATTTTTAAACATAAGTGAAGTATACCGGGTGTAAAGCTGGATTGGAAGCATAGACATTTTACATGTTAAATTAAACTTGTTCATATATTGGCTGCCCTGGTTATTTTACAGCAAAATTGTAAATAGAGAATATTTTCACAATTTAACGTAGAATGTAACGTACATTCGTCTGTCACTTTAGTGGTTTTAAAGATATCCGAAGAAAACGAAGGGGAGCCAATATATGAACAAGTTTAAAATAACCTGCCTGTTTCCAATCCGGCTTTATATTTTGTATATGACCCTTTGCAATTTCACACAATATAAATGTGAATTTTAATACATCTCCAGCTGATAATTAATTTAAACGAGTTATATTATATGATGCCATCATAAGCCAATTATGACAAATGCGGCATTAGAAGTAACGTGGAGGTAATTTGAACTCGACGAGGATCTTTTTTGACGCTGCTCGTATTAAATACTCCATCCACGGTTCAAATATTGAGAATTTGTATTAAAATAATTGTAGAGTATCTATTATATAATGGGTGTATATAAAATATATTTCAGAAAGATAATTAAAGTCCGCCCGAATTAGTTTATATGCTTACCTAGTCTTCGAATTCCACATTGAACAATTAAAAGTCGTATAAAAGACACAAGGTGCGCTGTTACTGAATTTATTGTTCATAAAGGAATTCTCATCAAAATTAAGCTTGTCGTAAGCTACATCCATAGAGGCATCTATAAAAATATATGCGAAATAAATAAATCCCTAAAAGCTGGGACTTGGAAAATATTTTTTATTAATATTTGCTTAGAATTTTTCCTAAACAAAAACATTAATTTATATTCGCATTTATAAATGCGCATATCATCAGCGATGTGGCAATACCTCCTATTGTACAAAAATTCGAAAAAATGAGATATTATGTCATACTTAACAGGTATATTGCGCATGTTCAGAACATCTCACAACCCATTAAAATTTTAAATCAGATAGGGAGTTAATGTCACATCGCTGACGATATGTATTTTATTAAATGATACGATTTTAAATCACGTTATATCTAAATAACTAGAGTGCTAATTACTTGTAAATCCCATAAGTGTTCCAGTTGGTGAGGGGGCAGTTTCATTTCCGGGCGATTGTTGATAGTCCCCATTAAATTTATCGATATGAACACTGTTATTGTCATAGATCGTTGTAGCTATTTTATTCGCTGACGTGTAACCGTAATCGCGTTGCACTTTCTCATCGGCATAATTGCAGCAATCAAATTGATAACTTTTTTCAATATTGTAGCGTTTCGGATAAGATTGTTGTCGATTATTTTTTGGGAACCTATATAGAAAAATTTGTTAATAAAATCAAAAAAAGAACACTTTACACGGCCAAACAAAGAGCATGGAACTATTCTATATCATATTATTATAAATCGATTGAGTAAATCTAAATTCAAACTTGAAATGCATAGCACAAGTATAAGTTATATATATAAAGGTATAGATTATAAGGATAGGAGAATAATTTTTAATTTATATAAACACCAAACTGCCTTAGTTAGAATTGAGGGGGAAGAAGAGGTAGCAAAAATAGGGAAGGGAGTTCGGCAGGGATGTACACTTTCACCGTTATTATTTAATCTATATATAGAAGATGCAATAAACAAAGTAAAAGAAGAGTATAGTGTAGGTGTGAATGTACAGGGAGAGAAAATATATATGTTGAGATTCGCCGACGATATAGCTATATTGGAAGAAAGCGAAAAGAATTTAGAAAGGGTATTGAATGGTATGCAGGCAGTATTGACTAGGGATTTTAACATGAAAATAAATATAGGTAAAACTAAAGTGATGAGGTGTGACAAAAAGGAATGCAGTAGAAAAATGAGGATCACAATAGGAGATAATAGAATCGAAGAAGTGTCAGATTTTTGTTATTTAGGCAGTAGAATCACAAAAGATAATCGAAGCAAGGTAGATATAAAGTGTAGGATAGCACAGGGTAGGAAGGCATTCGTAGAAAAAGAACAGATTTTAAGATCAAATATTGACTTGGGTATTAGAAAAAGATTATTGAAGGTATATGTTTGGAGTGTAGCACTGTACGGGTGTGAGGCGTGGACTATAAGAAAGGAAGAGAAGCGTAGATTACAAGCATTCGAAATGTGGTGTTATAGGAGGATGATGAGGATTGGTTGGGAAGATAAAGTAACAAATGAAGATGTACTAGAGTTAGTAGGGGAGAAGAGAAGTATTTGGAGAGCTGCTCAGCGTAGGAGAGACAGATTAGTAGGGCATATCCTTAGGCATGGGGGGATTATGCAATTGATCATAGAAGGTAGAGTGGAGGGAAAGAGAGGGGTAGGTAGGCCTAAATTGGAGTATTTGAGTCAGATAGTTGAAGACGTTGAGATGAATAGCTATAGGGAGATGAAGGGATTAGCTCAGGATAGATCGGCATGGCGTGCTGTTTCCAACCAATCTTTAGGATTGCGGACTCTTTAACTAATATATAGGTATTTTATTTAGTTTTACTTGTGCTACTGAAGATGGGCGCATAGCGCTTGAAATGTACATCTAGCTACTTAATGCTTTAAGTTTGGGTGATATTCTATACTATTATTTAACACCGTAGTGATAATTTGTAAAACAAGTATAGTGATCATAAAATGATCATGTTGGAAACAACAATTGACATTAAATGCAAACCAAAAATGTGCAATGTAGAAATGAAAATTCTAAATAAAAAATATTTCGTTGAAGCAGTAAAACAAAAAATTCAAGTTGTGAAGAATTTTGATGATATAATAACTATTATAAGAGAAGAAATTAACAATAACGCCACAAATAAAAAAAGAAGAATAAGAGAAAATTGCTGGATTACTGAGGACATTTTGCGGAATATTAAAGTCAGGGATAGACTTTACAAAACTATGAAGAAAAACAACACAGAACATAACTGGAAAGAATTCCAAAAAGCGAGAAATAAAATCAATAATATGGTTAAGAAAGCTAAGCAACATTTTCATGGAACAAAGATTCTAAATGCTACAAATCCAGCTCAAATGTGGACTGCAATAAAAACAGGGCTAAACTATACTAAAAGAAATAATGAAAAAACAATACATGAAATTAAAATTGGAAATAACTTACTGACGAAACAAGGTGAAATAGCAGAATGCATGAATAGCTTTTTTGTGGAAATAGAAGACAATATCTATATTGAATTACTAGCCAATCATGATGGAAAATTACCACATCCGAAACAAAATATACGAATACAAGATGATATACAAATGACGCCAACAAGTACAAATGAAATACTAAAGCTAATTGATACTTTAAAACGAAACGTAGCACCGGGCTGGGATGGAATAAAAAGTGAACATTTACAATTGGTTAGAGAATATATAGCAGAGCCTTTATCACAAATAATAAATCAACACATTCTCGAAGGAACATTTCCAGCAATCTTAAAAATTACAAAAACCATACCTATATATATAGCTGGTCAAAAAAATGCACGTGAAAACTATAGACCAATTGCATTGCAGAGTATCTTTTCAAAATTATTTGAAAAAATTGTAAAAGAAAGAATAAACTCATTTTTAAATGTTCAGAAAATTGTAGATAAGAACCAATTTGAATTCCAAGAAAAAAGTGGCACAGTAGCAGCAATCGAAAATCTTATAGAAGACATCAATAAAAGACTTGATAAGGGAAATTATGTAGTGGTGCTTTTTTTGGACTTGAAAAAAGCATTTGATACTGTGGACCATAAAGTATTAACAGTAGCTTTAGAGGAAATGGGAATAAGAGATCGCGCAAACGCTTCAATAAAAGATTATTTGCATGAGAGAAAAATGACAACATATCTACAGGAAAGCTCCAATGCGGAAAGAGTAGTAAACAAGGGTGTACCACAAGGATCAGTCGTAGGAACCCTTCTTTATATACTATATATCAACAATTTTGTTTAGGCTAATCTCAATGGAAAACATACTATTTTTGCTGATGACACAGCTTTACTGTACCATCGCAAAGATGCGGCTGAAATGGATACTATAATTAGGCAGGATATGAAAAAATTGGAAGATTGGCTTGCAGGAAATCGTTTCACAATTAACGTTAAATAAAACCATTTGTGTATATTTAAAGCAAAATATAAAACTAGTATTGAACTTAATATAAAGATCTACAATAAACCAATAAAAGTTGCTAATACAATTAAATATCTTGTACTGAACATTGACAATAAACAAAAAGTTTCGAAAATTTATCAAAAAAGAGCAGAGGTATATACACGTCGATTTTCATCAAAATTATCGAAAAATTATCGAAAAAGAGCAGAGGTATATACCTGTCGATTTTCATCAAAATTATCGAAAAAGAGCAGAGGTTGATTTTCATCAAAATTATCGAAAAATTATCGAAAAAGAACAGAGGTCGATTTTCATCAAAATTATCGAAAAATTATCGAAAAAGAACACAGGTATATACCTGTCGATTTTCATCAAAATTATCATTTCCCATTAGAAAATGTCCCATTCAATCATTTTTTCACGTTTAATAAAAATTTATAATCTTAGCATGGACAGTCCATATAAAAATGTTTCTAAATGCTGACTTTGAAATTGAACACGCAATTAACATCGCGTATTAATTTACAGTTGCTGATCGTGTTGGTATCGCCATCTACATATTTTAATATTAGATGTGTGTGCGACAACGACGATAAACACACACACAGATTACACACTATTTATTCTAGACGAACGCGGCGAGGAATGCAAGTCTAACTATATGGTTACGTGAATGCAATCCCATCTTTGCACATGCTATTTTATATGGGCAGTTTGTTTATATGGGCCCTGAACGGTAAGTTGAAGTGAATATTATAAACTCGAAAAAGTTGATTGCGTTGGTTGAAGCGAGACTTTCGCCGTTTTCTGAGAAAGTTCTCGCTCTAGTCGAGTATTCGTTATCAAGAAACGCGTGTTTATTATCAAAATTTTATCTATACACTAGTACACCTACTACCAAGAATATTGCAAATCAGACATAAATGTATAGTTTAAAAACTAAAAAAAGAAAATACAATTATTGACCGATTGTTTGAGTACGCTATAATGTATTTATTTTGTAATTCATAAATCCAACATAATTTGCTATAAAATATTTGACAAAAATCAAAATAAAATATTTAAAAAAATTAAATATAAGAAATGTATGTAAAAAATAATTATTTATATATATATATATAAATATAGCATCGCGAGGTCTCGCCTATAATAATTTTAAGTCAGACACTTTAAGCCACAATTATTGACTATTTCTTTGACTCGATTGTACATGAAAAATGGCCGCTATGCCTTTGATTATCATATACAAGTCTATATGAATGTAGAGGAAAATTTGTCATTCTTAATTTTCAATTTCCGACCAATTTAGCAAATACACTTAAATTTTGAACAAAATGGACAAAAATAGACATAATCGCTTTAATATAACAACAAAATCATTGAAATCTGTCAAGCGGTTGCGCAGAATTTTTTTTATACGGGTAAATGGTAAACTTTTGTAGTGTAAGCATGGGCAATAAAATTTTATATAAAATAAAATAAGCAAAAATCTGTTAGGTAAGCTGTTCATCAAAATTATCGAAAAATGATCGAAAAAGAGCAGAGGTCGATTTTCATCTAAATTATCGAAAAAGAAGAGAGGTACATACCTGTCGATTTTCATCAAAATTTTTATCAAAATTATCGAAAAAATATCGAAAAAGAAGAGAGGTCGATTTTCATCAAAATTATCGAAAAAAATATCGAAAAAGAACAGAGGTCGATTTTCATCTAAATTATCGAAAAATTATCGAAAAAGAACAGAGGTATATACCTGTCGATTTTTATCAAAATTATCGAAAAAGAACCTGTCAATTTTCATCAAAATTATCGAAAAATTATCGAAAAATTATCGAAAAAGAGCAGAGGTATATACCTGTCGATTTTCATTGAGGCGCATTTTAGGTGGACAATACAATTTTTGCTAACCACTCTTAAATAGTTGATACGCCACTGAATCCCATAGATAATGAATTGTTATATCAAGATGCAGCTTAATGCACAAAGCACAGTGCAATATACTCATTGCTCGACGTATCAATACTGTATAATTGTGGAATCATATCTTATCTACGTGTTTATTTTGTTACTGCGATTTCGTCTGCAAGGGATAAATAAATTGCATTTTTAATCAAATTCTACATGCTTACAGAATAACTGAATATAAACTTATTTAAAATTACTCTCTATAACTCTATATGCATTATCATTTTGCTGTGGTCAACTGTTTTTTAATATTTTTTTTATTCTGATACCAACACCAGTATAATGACCTTGAAATTATATATTTTTCAATTTAATAATAGCATATTTTGTTTCGTTTTTCATTTTAGATCAGAATCTTTGCTTTGGAAATCTACCTTAGGATTAAATCTTTGCATAAGATTATTTTAGGATTTTAAGATTAAGTTTTTAAAGATTATTTTAAGTTCAAATGGTTTAAAATACTTAATACTATCATATTATTTAATATTTAATATCTACTAGAGTACTAACTATGGTAGAACATTGTCTCTGCTGCTCTAATAGAAATCATCTTGCATAAACTTCATTATTCTGAATAGCTAGAGTAAGATCGATTGCCAAATGAACTGAGCATAGTGGCTATTATACCGTACCAACCACCAACGCGGTTTCGTATGAATTAATAGTCGGTGCGTACCAGTGCTAATCGAAAACCGGTTTTCACCGAAACGCGGTTTTCACCGAAAAACGGTTTCACCGAAAATCGGTGAACCGAGATTGTCTCGGTTGCCGGTTTTCGACAAAAAATAAACCGGTGCACCGGTTTACCGGTACCATTCCCAGCACTAGTTATAAGTGCATTTATATATCAGGAAATCTAGTTTGAATTATTAAGCCAATTCCTGATACCAGGCTTTTTATCCTGTTTTGATTAGGCTCAGTATTATTATTTAGTGTTTTCTTTTTTTTTTATGTTATATGATTGTAAATTGTTATATGGTTGTATTTTAATTTAAAAAATAAAATAAAAAATTAGTATAATAAAAAAACTATCTAAATTCGATTTTTAAAACTTATATTAATTTCTCTTCGCTTTTTGCGGTTTCTAAATTCGTAATGATAAAGTGGCAAATATATGATATAGAATATCACCCAAATACCGTAACAAGCATTAAGTAGCTAGATGTACATTTCAAGCGCTATGCCCCCATCCTTCAGTAGCAATATATATATACTATATACTAGATAGTATATCAATCACGATTCATGACAGAGGTATGTTATTTAGTTTTATCTTGTGCTACTGAAGATGGGCGCATAGCGCTTGAAATGTACATCTAGCTACTTAATGCTTGTTACGGTATTTTGGTGATATTCTATATTATAATTGAACACCGTAGTGATAATTTTTAAAATAGCAAATATATGATTTCGTTAAGCAACTGTAAAATGGAATAAATAGTACTGAGGCTCCGCGGTAATAATTAAGCCGACCGAAATGTTGAAACAGAGAAATTTATTTTGATTTGTTCCCTTTTGATACATCGTGGAGATCCGTTTTAAACCCTGTAAAGTCCACAACACATTTTTGTACTCCACCTGTTATTGTGATACTGTCGTTTTTCTTTATGCCGTTCATTCTCGTTGTTATTATTTATATAATCTGACGAGATATTGTTGAATGAAACGGGGGCACGAATTGTGACTGCGTAACTCATCTTCCGTGGCACTGAAAAAGAAATGTTCCTTTATCTTCAGCGATATACATAACCTCAATCTACAATTTACTAAATTTGCGACTAGAAAATGTGTTCCGAAACTATATTATTGATAATAAATACAGAATTGTTAACGGAAATGTCAAGAAACTCTTACCATTTGTAATAAATCATAAATTATTGTTGAAACGAATAGAAAATAATAAAATGGTCGCTCTTACTTTATGATAAAAAAATATGTAGTTATCGCAGAGTAAATTTGCGCAGGCGCTAGTTTATTTACGACACAAAACTGCGCCACGAATATGATTTTTTAATAATAAAATATATTCATTTTTCAATTACAAATTGAGCGTAACAGAAATAAACTACCGTTAATAGTTTAAAAAGTTGCGTGATATACTTTTATTTAATTAATTACACTACAATATTTTCAGATACATAAGGCTGGTTATAATTTGCAATTTGAAGAAAATTGTACACAATTGCAGCAGAACTTCCATTTAAAATACCTTTTAAAAAAGCCTATTTTAGTACTTATATTACCCTTTAACTTCAGAACTAATAATACGGTCTTCTCGGATTGTTCTACAAGCATAAGAAAATTTCAGACATCCATAAATAATTTTTTTTCTTTTTTAATTACCAAAGGATTTGGTCTAAATCGATATGCTAGCATCATTCTTTTCCTGTAACTGTCATATTCATCATCATCATTAGAAACCATATTGTCATCTCCAACACCTAAACCTTGATTTAAATCTCTTTGCGAACTCCTACATACAATAAATGAAAAATTGCACAAAAAAAATGGATATATTAACATGACAGGTGAAGCTCACTTATTGACAGGTTCAACAATACCGGTACCACCGGCTCCTAAACCCTGTCCCTCGGACCAACCCAATTTTTGTAGCATTTTAAAGCCGACATTATCTTCTTTCAGTTTAAATTCTTTATAATCGCTTATGTCTGGCGTTCGGCCTTCCCTGGCTGCCTGACTCTTCTCCATAAATTTTTTGTACTCTTCGGGTGGTAAAAAGTCCCCAATGTGATGTTTGCCTTCTGCTTGTTTCGTCAGTTCTGCGGCCCATAGATTTGTCGCCGTCATTTCCTTAAAAAATAGTGGAATTTAGTAAAGGCTTATAAAACTATATGTATTTTTCATACATTTTATATTCCGTAATAACGAAATTATTTGAATTAATTGTTACTTTGTGATATTCCATAATATAGGAAATTGATATAGTTTATACCACGATAATTTATTTATTAGACGACTATAGTTTCGCTATTACACATTTTAAAGGCTGTAGAGTTGCATTACATAAATCTACTTATATATACATCAATATATTAGATATTAGGGGTAGGCAGTGAGATTATATTGAACAAAAAAAAGAGATTAAGTCCAATTGGTCATTTAGTAGAACACACACAACAAGAGATAAATTATTTTCCTATACATTATACATGTATAAAATAACGTAATATCTAATGTTCATACTAAGCACTTTTATATATAATAAATAATATTTAAAAATGCAATAATGCAATTTAGTGCAATGAAGAAAAGACAGCACTACTGCAGTCAGTCGTTAGTGTCCCTTCAAACAAATAAGTCATAATTTGTAACTTGTATGAAATAAAATTAATAAAAAAAAAAAAGATAATTCATCGTTATTAATTTAACTTAAATGTATGTGGGTTTTGACGATAAAAATGGATTTCCAGTGATTCTAGCCAATTTAGTTTCGAGCCTTTTGTACAAATGTGTAAAATTTCCATATTAACTATTATAAGGAAGCTATGGATTCTATATGATTTTGCAAAATTTGAATTGGTTTTATTATTTCTATAGCTCCTCAAATGTTCCTTAAATCTAATTTTAAAACTGCGACCTGTTTGGCTAATGTAAATAGGACAACAATCAAAGCAAATTAACTTATAAACACCAGACCGATTGAATTTGTTATTAGTATCTTTATTGTTAAAAAAGTACACTGCAAAGTATATATGGGGTTCTTACAGCTACATTTAATTTCTATTTTGAGAGTGTATTTCCTATTTGTTGAATTACGGAGGTGAATAAAGTGAATGGTACATATTTTGTAGTTAATGAATTTGGGGAAGATGAATGTATACAATTAATAATCAACTGCCTACGTTTCTTGTGGATTAAGTTGGTAATAATGTGTTTTTTGGAAACCATTAATTCTAGTTCCAGCAACATAAAAATGTTACGATAGTGGGGAATTAATTGCTAGAATTTATAGTTTCCAAAAAAACTCTTTACTAAATGACCAACTGGACTTAATCACTTCTTCGATGTCCAATATAATCCCACTATCTACCCCTAAAGCCCAATAGATTTATGTATATTTAAGTAGACGTGTGTAATGCAACTCCAACAGACTTGAAAATGTGTAATAACGAAACTATAATCGTTTAATACAACGATATGAAAGTAATATTATTTTATTTCCTAAATTCAAAAATTGTTCATACTGTTGATATTAAAATTTCTTGATGTGAAAAGGACCATAAGGGACCTTGATTAAAAATAAGTAAGGTTCGCAAGGTAAATTTGTATATATATATATATAATGATTGTCAAAAATTAATATTGCATATAGCATTTATTCCAATTCACATCCTAGCGAATATTTCACGCACCTTTTCTCTTAGTTTATGCTCCCACGTGCCCCCGACCTCATCAACCTCTTCGTCACTATCGTAATCATACTTGAACTTGCCAGCTTTTTGCAATCGTTCCACTTCCTGTCGCTTCCGCAGCATATCCTGATACAACAGATTGATCTTATAATGATCCTCAGCCTTCTTCCAGTCCTCTTCGCTCAAGTTTGTGCTGCCGAATGTCTGTTGGGCGTACTGAAGTAGAGCGGGGTCGGTACGGGTCAGTTTCGCAAGCATCGGATTATTGGCTGTAGGTGAATTGGTGGTAGACGTAACATTGGACGGGAAAGAAATCATCGTTTGCGCCGTTTGGGGCATAGAATGGAGCGTCGGTAATTGGGGGGTAACAGAAGGAGTGGATAGTGAATTGGAGACGCTTTGGTCACCCCAGCGGCTTTTGCGTTTACGTCTACGACGATCTTCGGCGGATTCGCCGGTAGTGGATGCTGCAGAGAATTGCAGAGAACAATTTATTAGATTGGATATCTTAATTTTCCCATGTATTTTTATAATGTTGTATGTACACAAGAACTACCACAATATTAATAAATAAAATTGGGTACATGACCACTTTACTAGAACAAATGAACATCTGTGCTTGCCTCAAGGCAGACTATCCAAAACCATGAATGGTTTATTGGAGTCGCAAGTATTAAAAAAAAAAAACTCGCATAAAAAACTGCCAAAACAATTCAGAGTCTTGGACTATAATAATTTTATTTCATTGGGGAATTTCTTGATTACAATTATTTTAACTAAATTTTTTTTTAATGAACTAATATTTAGTTATATAATATAATTAATCATGATTTTAGTAATAAAAAGGATGAGAAAAACTAAAAATAACATATTCACTAGTGTTAGTATAAGAGCATGATTAATTTCGTCTATTTTAATTAATAGTGGTAGAAAAAGTTCTAAACCAATTTTAGTAATCTATTAGGTTATTGAGAAATTGTTCACAAAATGTATTCGAATTCTAAAAAATACAAAATACTCACAAAAACTATTATCTTCCATAACCTCATCCCTTCCGCCACTAGTCGATCCGAAGCCAGGCCCACCAATGCCAGACGCACAGTCCTCATCGGCAATAGCCTCATCAGGATCGTATATATCTTCCGGCCTGTAGTTATCCGTACCAGCCGACAGTAACGCCGGACCGTTATTATCTGTTGTTGCCATTTTGTTCACCGGTTGGCCACTATGTGCGTTCACGTCGCCTTGCAACTCAGCGCGAAACTGCTCCACCAGTTGCTGATACTGCCGATAGATGGGACTATCGTGCGGCTGATGTAGAAACCTGTAAGAGGGTAATGCAAACAATAGCGGCAAGTACTAAGTACGCATGCACTATGTGATAGATACCATATTTAACGGTTGAGGATGTCTGAACTGTGATTGGATAGTAATGAGATAAAGTGACGTGGATCTGTGGAAATGTAAAATTGTATAAGCTAGCTAAAAGCAAAAACCGGTCGTAAATATCATAATTATATGATTTTTTTTTTATGAAAATGGAATTATGATAATCAAATCACATTTCTAAATATATGTAGTATATTTAATATATTAATCAAGTAGTCTTCCAAAATTTTTCTGAGAATGCAAAAAATTATGGATGAAAAATCATTTTGAAAATATTATTGTAAAGTTGCAATAAAATCTGGTTACCTTCGAAACATAACATATTAAACAAATAATAGAATTAATAATTTTTTAAGCTTTGCGTTATGTTTGTAATATAATTTAATATAAGCCTCCTTTATCTTTATTTGTAATAAAGAACGAATTACAGATATATCGATATATCTCAAACGCATTATAAATTTTCTATAAACAAGAGCGGCTGTGTACAATACTATTATAATGTAGTTTGTTAGATATACGCCATTTCTAATAATGTGACCTACTAGTCTATCTCTCCTACGCTGTAATACTTTCTTAATATACTTCTGTTTAAATACTTCTCTTCTCCCCTACTAACTCTTATACGACTTCATTTTCCCCAGTAATCATCATACTGTAGCATCACATTTCAAATGCTTTTATCATACTTTTATCTTCCCCCGTTTTTATAAATATATTTTAAATATTTTATTATTAGTCTAGAAACAGGGTAAAAAGAGGTGTGTTTGAAACAGTCGCGAAAATGGGTAAAATAATGTGTATATTCGAAGAAAAGCGAAAAAAGAACAAAACAAATGGGCGGGGATATTTCATAGCTGCTGGGAAATAACGGTTCAGTACGGATATAAAATATAAATACGAGTAAGAGTGTTATATTGTTGAGTGTGGTATACCATAGATCTGGGTCACGTGGCTTACGCTGCAGCAGGACGTCCTGTACGCTGTTGCCACATCTGGCGACGACGCGCGCCATCTGCGCCATCACCTCGAATTCGACGCTGCCAGCTGTGAATACTAGATACGGACAACTGTCACCAAATTGGGCAACCAAACAAACAACATTGGACAGGGCGGGCGTTAAATGCAGGCATCGTTCAATTGAGGGCCAGAGAAATATATTAAAAAATATTGTAGTGACAGTGTTGCAACATACAACTAAAAGCACTAAGGTTTTCTTTTTTGTATTTTCTCTATATCTCAATTGAACGTAATCTTGTGTAAATACTAACAAAAATAATGTCAAAATAAAGTATTGGATAGTTAGATAGGATGTTTCTTTGCGATCTAGTATATACAATGTTGAAAACTATAAAAGATCAAATAACAAAGTAAATGGGTAAATCCAAGATAGAAATAATATATAAGAATTAAAATTTGAATTGAAGTCTCATACTTAAAATGAAACTTGTATTTGAAATAAATAGTTTTATTTGTTGCAGTGTTAAAACTTTCGCGAATCGCTAAAGTCAGGTCAGATTGGGTCAGATGAAATTAGACGATAGCGGGTCAAATTGATATTTCTGTGCAACGCCTTAGGAATCATTATGGAATAACGCAAATTACAATAATTGTTCTCGAACAAGATATGCCTGCATTTGTATTAAAAATTAAGTCCATTGTGGACTAATTTTTAACTAACAGTTATGAATGAGCAAAATATTATAAGGTATTTTCAAGCTGCATTGGTAGAATATACAGCAAAATGTGGAACTTTTATTTAAAACTATCAAATAATTGAGCAAATGTTTGCTATTTAAAATTATTTCTGGGTATATTCTGACAGATTAAAATAAAATTTCCTTCGATTAAGATCCTCGTAAGACGCAAAAGTAAGTGTCAAAAATTATTCTTGCAATTATAGAAAGAAATAGTTGCACTAAAAATCCTAATTATAAAAAAAAAAAAATTTAGAACAGAAAATATTAATAAACTATAAAAAAATGTTTTTAGATTTCAATTAAAATATAATTATAATCATAATTAATTTTAAAAAAAGCTAAAAGGACAAACAATATCTTATTTATTTCCCAAAACGTTCCAGATATTTTTGTTCATTAGAAATTACATATTACGTGTTAATATGATTTTTAAATCCTTATCGGCTTAAAAAAATCAAAATAATAAGAATTCAAATTAACATATTTGGTATTTTCACAATGCAATAAAAAAAATATCGTTCCTCGCTTCGATTTTTTAACTTTTGTTCTATCATCGTATATAATATCAGTTTGTATTTGCATTAATATAAACGTAATGCAGAAATAAAATATGTACGCCCATAAAGTGCAGATTCGCAAGTTTCATATGAAAAATTTACCGATAAATAATATTTTCAGTAAAATCATTACACTATCTGGAATAATATTAATTATCAAGTGGAATATTAAGATATCTTAAAAGTTCTTTTTCTTCTTTTATGAACTTTTGAATCACACAGGCTTTTGCGTCTTCGAATCATCAATACAACACATTGTCAATTGAGACAAAATCACATAACCCCTGCAACACACCAGCATTAATCCTACCTGTATTCGTATTCAGCACAAAAGGTAGACCAACTGCCATTGTGCCTGGTGGTTGACCGCAAGATGGCGCCAAACCAACCCGCTGCGTCTGCATCTTCTGTACTTGTAACAAACTATGCTGTTGCATCGTCTCGGCTCGTGCCCGCTCAAAATCAGCTGCCATTAGGGCGGCGGCTGTCGGAGGCGGTGGACAGCTCATATTTAACGGTGGCGGTGGAACGGAGGGTCCAACTAAACTACAAACAGCGTTCAATGCAGCATTAAGCGCCTGTTGACGCTGTTGTTGTTGATGTTGTTGGACTAATAGTTGGGCCGCGTTGATTGTCGCAAATGTTGTCGATTGATGTGGGGACGGTGGTGGAGGTGGCAAGACCGGATGGGCCATTAGGGCAGGGATGGCAGTGGTGGGCATAGAGAGGAGTGGTGGATTAGAAGGATTGTTCAGAGGCGGCATAGGTGGGGGTGTGGTGGTCACAAGCTGACAGAAAGAATAGTGATGTTAATGTCAATTAATTTAATTATTTCGAAAATAATTGAACCTATTTTGAGCTTGTATACATAATTTTTGTGCCATTTCTTTATATATATATATAAACTAATTCAATTGCGTATATTTAATATGAATCACTTCATTTACAGATACGTATGAAAGCCGTTTTTTTCACAAAATAATTATATTTAATAAAATCAGTAATCAATAGCAACATTATAAAACATTGTTGGATGGCTAATTTTGATGATAATAGTATACTTTAAGATGAAAAAACATCACATTAAAAATATCGAACGCACATGGAAACTCGAACACCCTGTATACTTGAAAATATTTTTTAAACCCATGCAGACTTTATGTGATATTGGAAAGTTTCAATTTTTTATTAATTCTCCAGCGTTAGCGTATAGTTGAACTTACCATCACTTGGGATTGTTGCTGCTGGTGCTGTTGTTGTTGTTGAACTGTAGGTGGCGGTGGTGGCGGTAGCATCACCTGCTGCTGTATCGTCTGCTGCATGGTAGGCGGCGGAGGTTGTTGCATAGGTGGTGGTATACTAACATTTGGCGGCAGATGAGACAACGTCGCAGCAACCGCAGCAGCTACAGTAGTCGTAGGTGGCGGTACACTGACGTTGACATTGACAGCCGACGATATGTCAACACTAGGTGGTGGTACGCACTTATTCGGCGGGGGAATAGATGTTATAAAGTCGGCTGATAAACCTGAACGATGTAAAAGAGAGACATTTTTAGATGTTTATTATGTTGCTCGATGATAGATTCATGAATAAAATCATTAATAAGACGGAATTAAATGGGGATTTGCGTGATGTTAGAAGCAATCACAATATATATTTTGAGATACACATATCTCGCATATTGCTTAATAACAAATTTAAAAAAACAACCTAATTTTATATTATATAACATTCCCAATACAAGGTCTAAAAATCTTCGACAAATTTAAATCAAAACATTAAAAAAAATGACAAATAATTAAAATAAATATACTCACCATCCGCGGGTGTCGGTATATTCATCAAATCCATCGGCTTCGGGTTAGGTATCTCAGTGAGCTGCAGAGGGGATGGAGGAGGTATATTTTGGACTTGTAAGGGCGCAGGTGGTGGGATGGATAACGTATTGAGGGGCTCCGGTTGAGGAATATTCCGGATTTTAATAGGATTCGGGGGAGGGATACTACTTAGCTCCAACGTAGGGATGCCAGACGCAATTAAACCGGACAGATTAGGAGGTAACGGCAAACCGGGGCTTATATTCGGAAGGGGCGGTGGAGGTAATGGCGCTAAAACGCTTATTTTACGTTGTGGATCAGGGTGTAAGTTTTGATTCGATGCCATGTTAACCGTAAGATTTATTAATTTCGGTAAAGTAGATTGATTTAAAACCGGAGGTGGTTCGGATATAGAAACTAACACAGACGGAGGTGGTACACTTAAGATCATAGAAGGGGCACTAATATTTGCCATTACGTTAATATTCTTGTTAATCCCCATATTGATATCATTGATAGTAGATATTACTCGATTTATGTTAACTTGATTTTGTTGCAGATTTGATATTAAGTTAATGTCGTTGATGTTACGTTGGAGCTTATTGGAGAGTTTAGATGACATTAGGGCATTTTTAAGTAGCGGCTGCCCCGTAACGGCTTGGGGTGATACCGTCGTCGTGTTACTGACAACAATTTGAGGATTGTCAATGTTGCTTTTATCTATGTTGTTGGAGTAAGTTGTTGAAATGCTCATTTTACTGTCGAATTGAAAAATGGGACGTTCATTGAAGCGAGAAACACGAGATACGGTTTTGGAGTCTTTGTTGACGGGCCAGTGACCGCTCTTAGTATCTCTATAAAAAAATACAACTTATAAAGAATTTACAAGCCATAATAGATTCGCATCAATGTTTCTATAACTTACCCAAATTTCTTGTCCTTATCTAGACCTTTGTTATTGTTGGAATTTTTAATTATAATCTTTGGCCTCGTTTCTTTCTTCTTTTCCTTGAGCTGCTTAAAATGATCCAGAAAACTGCCATCGTTGGAAAACGTATTGAAAGTGAACGAACTTGGACTGGGAATAGTACTAAAATCGAGACAAATGAAGAATTAACTACAAGTTGCTTTCGCTTAGTGTCGTGTACTTACACTTTTGTTATTTTAGCAGCTGGAGGATTTGATGGAGTTACGGATGTTGTGGTAGACGTTGTTGTAGCATTCCCTTTCTGCTTCTGTTCGATCTTCGCTAGTATCTCGCGTTTTTTCTGTTCGATGACCATTTCCTGATGGGACATTTGTGCGAACCGATCATTACGCGTGATCTTGGGCTGGAAAACATCTGTTGCTGTTTTGCGTGACATAATAATAAAGATGTTATGTTGTCTGGGTGGTATTATACTATTTACATAATTTTCGAATATGAGCGCAATTTCTCAAGATACCAATCTTAATTGAAAAATAAATACAACATCCACTGAACGTCAGATATTGATATATGTGAAATTATAATTTGAGCAGACATAACCACAAATAAATTCAGATCACAACTCATTTCAAATTGTCTAGCACGAAACTTTAGTCATTCATAATTAACAATTGTATTATAATTTTAGGGGAAAAAATTTCATTTTTTTTTCAAATATACAGATTTGCGAAGTATAGAAATTCCTAAAATGCTTGTCTATAAATTAAAAAATCTATAATTTAAGAAAATATTATTTATTTATTAACTTATATACGGCACAGAAATTATATGTAATAAACTAAAAATTATACATGGGTCATTCCATACCAAGTGGCCTAACGACCATTTTGGTACCATCTTGGATCTTGATGAAATTTGGTGTAGGTGTTGAACATTCCTTCAAATGATGTTGTGCAAAATCTGTCGTTTATTAGTAGTATAGATAGGGCGCTATGGCCTCCTGAAAAAGGGTCACCTCTGCAATGTAAACGCGCGCGCGAATAAATTGCCAAGTTTCAAGTGCTACTGTTTTGAAACTGTAACAGCTAGCATCCTGAAAAATGGCAATTAAGGACAACTTTTTGTGCTTTCCATAGAGGTTTCAGTTCTAGGGTTTAAAAAGTTTTAGTTTTTTTGCTGTTACCTCACAAAGTTGCCAAAATAATCCATCATCTCAATTTAGGGGCAAATTTTTGAGGCTTATAACTTTGAAACAAAACCTCCTGCAAAGATGTACTTTGGTGAGCAAACTAAGCCCACTATTGTTTTTAAAATTCCAAAGTATCAGCTATTAAGCTTACTTTGTTGTCAGGATATAAGCAATTAGTCGCAACGTTAAAATTTTATTAAGCAAATTTTGTGTATTTTCAAAGTCAAATAGCATAAAACATTTTTCTTCAATCAAGTTCTTTCTATTACCAATAGAAAGAGCAGTCTTTTTTCTTTGAGAGTCATCTTGTTTCATTTTGGGGAACCATTGCTTAATGCCAAAAAAATTACTTTGAAAATGACACTTATTTGATTACGCGACCTGACATTACAAACACAACCTACAGGGAGATGATTATCAGTCATTCTAGAATTACCATCATCTGAATTTAGGGTCACTAAAAACCCCATTTATATATTCAATCTTAATTTGATTTAGGTGCTCTATTTTTTCTTTATTTTTTCTTTTATTCTTTATTTACATAATTTTTTTGTAGTTACTTCTTGATTTGACCAAACACCAGAACGTGCCTTGTATCATGGAAATTAAAGCGAACCTACCTAAATGCACCATAGGAAACTGTGATGATTCAATGTGCCACTATTCAGGATTCCATTCTCACAAAGCTGTCTTAAAACTGGTAAATCAGTTTAATAGCGAAGAAGAAGAACTTCTAAGTCGACGATCTGGATTGAAATTTAACGAAGGTTCTACAATTTGCATGCATCATGAAGCAAGGCTTCTAACAAATTTCCAGTTGCTGCAGACATCGTGTTATAATCCTTTTGGAAAGAAAAATCATGCACCAAAGAAAGGTTTGCGACCCATTGACTTACGAACAGCAGACTACCTAATGAAGCTAACAAAAAAAGATGTTAAGCCTGGCCAAAAATTATGCCCAACATGTAGAAAGGAAATGAAAAACCAAGAAGAAGAAGAAGCGTCAGGAGTACCATCTGCATCTTCAGTATCTGATAGTGATGACGAAGTGGTAGTTTGTGGAAAGATGAACTCAAGTCTGACAGCTATCGGCTTATCTCCTGTTAAAATTCCACGATTAACATCAAAAGATTCAAAAGACTATGTAAAAAAAAAATTGAACCAGGTGCAGGCAACATTTGCTGAACAAATTGCCTCCCTTAGTCACCTTAAATCCAGTGATATAAAGGCGGCAAGTACAAGTAAACAGTGTGAAAACTGTTCAGCATGTGATGAACTCCTAGAAGGACTGAAGCAAAAACTAAAGCTTTCAAGTACAAGCCGTCAAGAAAAGTTGCAGATATTGACACTAGTTCCAGCTAAATGGTCAATAAAAAGAACTATGGAAGAATTTGAAGTTTCCGAAAGAATGGTGAAGAAATCAAGGAAGCTAAAAATGGAAAATGGGCTACTGTCAATGCCGGGAAAGAAGCAAGGGAGAAAACTGCTTGATGAAGTAAAACAACGAATACTTTGCTTTTACGAAGATGATGAGTTTACACGAATATGCCCTGGAAAGAAAGATTGCTTATCAGTAAGAACATCTGAAGGTACAAAAGTTCAAATGCAAAAACGATTGATACTGTGCAACTTGAAAGAATTATATACAGCTTATCGAGTCAAAAACGAATCTGATAAAGTTGGGTTTTCAAAGTTCTGTGAATTGAGACCAAAATGGTGCATTACAGTTGGTGCAGCTTCTGTAAACCCATTTGCTACAACCAGTTTTTCATCTCTATCTGTTGCTAATCTTCATCCAGGACAATACATTGCTTGCATTTACGACAACAATTGGTGGATTGGCAATATCTGTGAAATTTCAATTGAACAGCATGATGCCTTGGTCAATTTTATGCATCCACATGGAATAGCACATTCGTTTTATTGGCCCTCTAGAAAAGATACCTGTTGGATACCAGAAGAGCACATTTTAGCCAATATTCCAGTCCCCAAAGCTGCACAAATGGGAAGGCAGTTTAGTTTAAAAGAGGCCTTCATGCTGGATATTGATGATAAATTTCAATCAAATATAAAATAATGAAGCAACTTTTCAACAAATCATCTATAGTTTTACTGATGGAACAATGTATCACTTTTGCTCGGGATCCATAAAGAAACCCACCCTTGGCTTGGGATCCTTGGTAAGAAATCCACAGCGTCGAGCGTGGTTGTGTTTGTAATGTCAGGTCGCGTAATGAAATAAGTGTCATTTTCAAAGTAATTTTTTTGGCATTAAGCAATGGTTCTCCAAAATGAAACAAGATGACTCTCAAAGAAAAAAGACTGCTCTTTCTATTGGTAATAGAAAGAACTTGATTGAAGAAAAAGGTTTTATGCTATTTGACTTTGAAAATGCACAAAATTTGCTTAATAAAATTTTAACCTTGTGTTCAATAGCACATATCTTGACAATAAAGTGAGCTTAATAGCTGATACTTTGGCAGCTTAAAAGCAGTAATGGGATTAAATAACTCAGCAAAGCATACGTTTCTACAAGGTCTTCTCTAAAAGTTATGAGCAACAAAAATCTGCCCCAAAATTGACGTGACGGATTATTTGGGCAACTTTGTGACATAACAGTAACAAAACTATAACTTTTTAAAACTTCGCAATACAACCATCATTTAAAGCATTAAAAGCTCTCATAGAGTGCAAATTTTCAGAGTGATAGCTACTGTGGTTGTACAACAGCTCCCCCTTGAAACTTGCCAGTTTGTTCGAATGTGCATCGGTTTTGCATGGGTGACCTTTATGCTGGAGGCTCCAGAACCACTGTTATAGTACTTATGAAGTTGAAATTTTACAAAGCATCGTTTCAGACATATGTTTATACCTACACCAAATTTCAGCAAGATTGAAGATGGTGACTAAAAAATTTGATTGTAAATTAGGCCACTTGGCATGGAACAACCCACATGACATGAATCGTTAACGTTATAAATTAAAATATCACAATAGTTTTATTTCAAACAAGATAGGAAAACTACTAAACATTGATCAGTTATGAATTAATTACATATATTCTATAACATAATATATTTGCGTCAATATCACACATAAACAAGTTACATTTATTTTATGCAATAAACCATATAGTTTGCTTTCTATTGTGTTGATATTTTCAGGATGAATTGATTGAATTACAATAAATCAAAAAGAATTATCATTTCTTATGTCTTTCCCCATGTGTACTTTTATTCTTAATAAATAAATTGTCATAGTAATAGATTATAATGGCAATAGCGCACGTGACATGATATACTATGCAACCAAATTTGCTTCATATTATATGATTGATCATCTACAACTCGAAAGAGTAGCAAAAAAAAAGCAAATATCAATTTGCACATTTTAAAGGATGGCCAAATGACTATTAAAGAGAATCAAATCATTCTTCTAGGATGAATTTCCATGCTTAGGTATAAAAATGAAATTAGTACAATTTCGACAACCATATAATTGAGATGCTAAATAAAATGAACCACGAATTCATTAATTTTGAACATGCATTTCGAAATTTTTCATATTGGAATCCATCAATATCGATGTCAATGTTCATTCTAATTAATCTGCCGTACAATGGTTGTATTGGTCGAAAATTATGTGACATCATCTCCCCGTATTCATTTTTCAAAATCTAATAGAATAGATTTTAATGGCAATAGCGCACGTGACATGATATATTATGCAACCAAACTTGCTAAATATTATATGATTGATCATCTACAACTCGAAAGAGTAGAAAAAAAAAAGCAAATATCAATTTGCACATTTTAAAGGATGGCCAAATGACTATTAAAGAGAATCAAATCATTCTTTTAGGATGAATTTCCATTCTTAGGTATAAAAATGAAATTAGTACAATTTCGACAACCATATAATTGAGATGCTAAATAAAATGAACCACGAATTCATTAATTTTGAACATGCATTTCGAAATTTTTCATATTGGAATCCATCAATATCGATGTCAATGTTCATTCTAATTAATCTGCCGTACAATGGTTGTATTGGTCGAAAATTATGTGACATCATCTCCCCGTATTCATTTTTCAAAATCTAATAGAATAGATTTTAATGGCAATAGCGCACGTGACATGATATATTATGCAACCAAACTTGCTAGATATTCTATGATTGATCATCTACAACTCGAAAGAGTACCAAAAAAAAAAAGCAAATATCAATTTGCACATTTTAAAGGATGGCCAAATGACTATTAAAGAGAATCAAATCATTCTTCTAGGATGAATTTCCATTCTTAGGTATAAAAATGAAATTAGTTCAATTTCGACAACCATATAATTGAGATGCTAAATAAAATGAACCACGAATTCATTAATTTTTAACATGCATTTCGCAATGTTTCATATTGGAATCCATCAATATCGATGTCAATGTTCATTCTAATTAATCTGCCGTACAATGGTTGTATTGGTCGAAAATTATGTGACATCATCTCCCCGTATTCATTTTTCAAAATCTAATAGAATAGATTTTAATGGCAATAGCGCACGTGACATGATATATTATGCAACCAAACTTGCTAGATATTATATGATTGATCATCTACAACTCGAAAGAGTACCAAAAAAAAAAAGCAAATATCAATTTGCACATTTTAAAGGATGGCCAAATGACTATTAAAGAGAATCAAATCATTCTTCTAGGATGAATTTCCATTCTTAGGTATAAAAATGAAATTAGTTCAATTTCGACAACCATATAATTGAGATGCTAAATAAAATGAACCACGAATTCATTAATTTTTAACATGCATTTCGCAATGTTTCATATTGGAATCCATCAATATCGATGTCAATGTTCATTCTAATTAATCTGCCGTACAATGGTTGTATTGGTCGAAAATTATGTGACATCATCTCCCCGTATTCATTTTTCAAAATCTAATAGAATAGATTTTAATGGCAATAGCGCACGTGACATGATATATTATGCAACCAAACTTGCTAGATATTATATGATTGATCATCTACAACTCGAAAGAGTAGCAAAAAAAAAAGCAAATATCAATTTGCACATTTTAAAGGAAGGCCAAATGACTATTAAAGAGAATCAAATCATTCTTCTAGGATGAATTTCCATTCTTAGGTATAAAAATGAAATTAGTACAATTTCGACAACCATATAATTGAGATGCTAAATAAAATGAACCACGAATTCATTAATTTTTAACATGCATTTCGCAATGTTTCATATTGGAATCCATCAATATCGATGTCAATGTTCATTCTAATTAATCTGCCGTACAATGGTTGTATTGGTCGAAAATTATGTGACATCATCTCCCCGTATTCATTTTTCAAAATCTAATAGAATAGATTTTAATGGCAATAGCGCACGTGACATGATATATTATGCAACCAAACTTGCTAGATATTCTATGATTGATCATCTACAACTCGAAAGAGTAGCAAAAAAAAAAGCAAATATCAATTTGCACATTTTAAAGGATGGCCAAATGACTATTAAAGAGAATCAAATCATTCTTCTAGGATGAATTTCCATTCTTAGGTATAAAAATGAAATTAGTACAATTTCGACAACCATATAATTGAGATGCTAAATAAAATGAACCACGAATTCATTAATTTTGAACATGCATTTCGAAATTTTTCATATTGGAATCCATCAATATCGATGTCAATGTTCATTCTAATTAATCTGCCGTACAATGGTTGTATTGGTCGAAAATTATGTGACATCATCTCCCCGTATTCATTTTTCAAAATCTAATAGAATAGATTTTAATGGCAATAGCGCACGTGACATGATATATTATGCAACCAAACTTGCTAAATATTATATGATTGATCATCTACAACTCGAAAGAGTAGAAAAAAAGAAGCAAATATCAATTTGCACATTTTAAAGGATGGCCAAATGACTATTAAAGAGAATCAAATCATTCTTTTAGGATGAATTTCCATTCTTAGGTATAAAAATGAAATTAGTACAATTTCGACAACCATATAATTGAGATGCTAAATAAAATGAACCACGAATTCATTAATTTTGAACATGCATTTCGAAATTTTTCATATTGGAATCCATCAATATCGATGTCAATGTTCATTCTAATTAATCTGCCGTACAATGGTTGTATTGGTCGAAAATTATGTGACATCATCTCCCCGTATTCATTTTTCAAAATCTAATAGAATAGATTTTAATGGCAATAGCGCACGTGACATGATATATTATGCAACCAAACTTGCTAGATATTATATGATTGATCATCTACAACTCGAAAGAGTACCAAAAAAAAAAAGCAAATATCAATTTGCACATTTTAAAGGATGGCCAAATGACTATTAAAGAGAATCAAATCATTCTTCTAGGATGAATTTCCATTCTTAGGTATAAAAATGAAATTAGTTCAATTTCGACAACCATATAATTGAGATGCTAAATAAAATGAACCACGAATTCATTAATTTTTAACATGCATTTCGCAATGTTTCATATTGGAATCCACCAAAATCGATGTCAATGTTCATTCTAATTAATCTGCCGTACAATGGTTGTATTGGTCGAAAATTATGTGACATCATCTCCCCGTATTCATTTTTCAAAATCTAATAGAATAGATTTTAATGGCAATAGCGCACGTGACATGATATATTATGCAACCAAACTTGCTAGATATTATATGATTGATCATCTACAACTCGAAAGAGTAGCAAAAAAAAAAGCAAATATCAATTTGCACATTTTAAAGGAAGGCCAAATGACTATTAAAGAGAATCAAATCATTCTTCTAGGATGAATTTCCATTCTTAGGTATAAAAATGAAATTAGTACAATTTCGACAACCATATAATTGAGATGCTAAATAAAATGAACCACGAATTCATTAATTTTGAACATGCATTTCGAAATTTTTCAAATTGGAATCCATCAATATCGACGTCAATGTTCATTCTAATTAATCTGCCGTACAATGGTTGTGTTGGTCGAAAATTATGTGACATCATCTCCCCGTATTCATTTTTCAAATGACGGAACACTTCGATCTGAAATCACAATCAATACAAATAAATTCTATCAATTTATCTCATTTTAAATAAATCGAATCAAAGGATTCGATGTTCATCCATTTTCCGAGACGTTGTTGAGAACTTTAATCTCATAATAGCGGATTTTCGTATAAATTGAAGCGCAAATATCAGAAGTTACATTTTTTGCGATACCTGATTATGCGTCAAGGGTATCGTGTTGACAAATTCGATCCACGTGACAACTTCTGAACATGGTGGCGTTGTCAATGACCCACCATAAGTATAATAAATCGATCGATTTGGCATAAGCAGATCATCGAAAGTTGGTATCTGGTGATCCAGTATTTTCGATGTGTTGGAATTTTGTAAAGCGGGTAAAGCATCGATTATTGGCTTGTATTTTTTATTGGCTACATCGGAATTCTTAAAAATAAAAATACAACATTTTAAAATTCTAAAATTCTACATCATTTACAAAACTTAAGACAAGATTTGTAGAAAAACAAGAAAAGTCGCGAAAGGCATTTGAATTCTTTTGTTTTACGAGGAGTTAGTTAAAGAGTCCGCAATCCTAAAGATTGGTTGGAAACAGCACGCCATGCCGATCTATCCTGAGCTAATCCCTTCATCTCCCTATAGCTATTCATCTCAACGTCTTCAACTATCTGACTCACATACTCCAATCTAGGCCTACCTACCCCTCTCTTTCCCTCCACTCTACCTTCTATGATCAATTGCATAATCCCCCCATGCCTAAGAATATGCCCTACTAATCTGTCTCTCCTACGCTGTAACACTCTCCAGATACTTCTCTTCTCCCCTACTAACTCTAGTACAGCTTCATTTGTTACTTTATCTTCCCAACCAATCCTCATCATCCTCCTATAACACCACATTTCAAGTGCTTCTAATCTACGCTTCTCTTCCTTTCCTATAGTCCACGCCTCACACCCATACAGTGCTACACTCCAAACATATACCTTCAGTAATCTTTTTCTAATACCCAAGTCAATATTTGATCTTAAAATCTGTTCTTTTTCTACGAATGCCTTCCTACCCTGTGCTATCCTACACTTTATATCTACCTTGCTTCGATTATCTTTTGTGATTCTACTGCCTAAATAACAAAAATCTGACACTTCTTCGATTCTATTATCTCCTATTGTGATCCTCATTTTTCTACTGCATTCCTTTTTGTCACACCTCATCACTTTAGTTTTACCTATATTTATTTTCATGTTAAAATCCCTAGTCAATACTGCCTGCATACCATTCAATACCCTTTCTAAATTCTTTTCGCTTTCTTCCAATATAGCTATATCGTCGGCGAATCTCAGCATATATATTTTCTCTCCCTGTACATTCACACCTACACTATACTCTTCTTTTACTTTGTTTATTGCATCTTCTATATATAGATTAAATAATAACGGTGAAAGTGTACATCCCTGCCGAACTCCCTTCCCTATTTTTGCTACCTCTTCTTCCCCCTCAATTCTAACTAAGGTAGTTTGGTGTTTATATAAATTAAAAATTATTCTCCTATCCTTATAATCTATACCCGTTTCTTTTAAAATTCTAAACATTATGTCCCAATCTACATTGTCAAATGCCTTTTCTAAATCTACAAAAGCTATGCAAGTTACCTTTCCTACCCTCTTTCTTTTTTCTACTACCGTTCTTAGTGCTAGAATCGCCTCCCTCGTCCCTCTGTTTTTCCTAAAACCAAACTGATCTCCTAGCCTTTCCTCTACTTTATTTTCTAATCTCCTATAAATAATCTTTAACAATATCTTCGATGCATGTGATAGTAGGCTAATGGTCCTATAGTTCTCACACAAATTAGCTCCTATTTTCTTCGGCATTGTTACTATTCTACTACGCTGAAAATCCTGTGGTACTTCTCCCTTCTCATATATTTTACAAACTAACCTGTATAATAAAATTTACGAGGAAACAATTTAAAATTTTCTTTAAAATTAATGAAATTGTTGTACAATTTATTTTAATTGGCTTAATATCAAATATATCAGAAAACCATCTGTCAAATATCAAATTATGAAATTTTCAAAAGATTTTTCAAAAATAATACGCTAATGCAAGACAGCCGTTTTGCAAAAAAAAAACGTTAAAAATACTATAATTGCAACATTACTCATTCTAGAATATATTTGCATTCTGTCTGAGCATGCAAATTACATTATTTTTTGTTATACCTATCGTCCAATTTGATACTTTTGACATGGTCAATTGCTATAGCCAATATTTTAATAAATTGTTATCGAAATTATCAATCATTGTGTCGTACTACTATTTATTCTACATTAAATATTTATAATAAATTAACAAATTCGTCACAATGACAACAGATTTGTGTTAAATAACGAATGAAATGAAAAATTATCCAAAATAAATATAGACCTGCATACGATATCAGTTTGCAAATTTTGCGATTCATACATTTTTGCTTATTTAGAACATTACAAATTGAGCACTCTATTTTTATTTTACAAAATAACCTAATTAAATATACAAAAAAAAAATTGTATCCAGAAAAACGGACATAAGTTTTGCGGCAACCTGTATAAATAATGTTTTCGTACAATCACTTACAGCATACAAAAACGACAACACTGTAAGACCATCGGGATGTTCGATAGCGTCCCGGAAAGTTCCATATCCGCTTTGAAAAAATACCATGTGAAGCTCCATTGGATAGCTAAAAGAACAAACATTCGAATATTATTTGAAGATTATTTTTTCCAACCATGTAGCCCTATATACTTAAAAAGAGAATTATTTATACACAATCAAAATGGCGGTGTGATCAAATTAGATGACAGGTCAGAGTGAAAAATGTCAGTAGGGTATTCAAAAATTTCCGCAGGTTACCACAAAATACATTTAAAAAACAGCACTATGCCATCAGCAGACATTTTAAAATTAAAAATTTTAAATATACCTTGCAAGAGATTTTTTTTAATTATTAAAGCAACGCTATTACAAAAAATATGACATTTTCTGGTTATGGTTGTGTTAAATTAACCTACTGACCCGCAACACTGTAATTTATAATGATTTTTTTGCAAATAATTCAAATTTGTATACTTAAAAATATAATTACAACAGTAATTAATAATTATTTAAAAATCGGAAAATTGAAGTGTATGAGATTAACATTTTATTAGATATTTTAAATATTTTAGATATTTTTATTATCAATGTTGATTGCTTATCAAATAATTATAAATTTGTACAATGAACTTTTGTCAGTATGGATGTACTGACACATTTTGCTGCTATAAATTAAAAAAAGGAACAATTTAGTTTAGATTCTTAAAAAAAAATAAAGAATATAGCAAATAAAAGTTTTTACGAATAAAATAGTGAAGATGGGTAATGGGGGTAATTATCCTTCCCTGGAGAAGACTACATATATTTCTTAAAATTGACAATTAATTAAATGACGTATTCAAAATATTTACAGTAAGAAAAACCTGCAAAAAATCATTTTATAACCGAATCTTCGTTGGAGAAAAAAATCGATGCTTCAAAAGTGTTATTAAAATTTAAAATCATGAATAAAATAAAATAAAATAAAATAAAATAAAATAAAATAAAATAAAATAAAATAAAATAAAATAAAATAAAATAAAATAAAATAAAATAAAATAAAATAAAATAAAATAAAATAAAATAAAATAAAATAAAATAAAATAAAATAAAATAAAATAAATACGATATAGTGACGTTTACGTAGATGTATTAATTTGTATAATTGTTGTTGCTGGCGACGGAAGCATCACTTTCGAAATGCGCATCGAGTGGTTTGATTTCTTATTTTTTTATGGTATTACGTATCGTTTTAATTATGCAAGCGTTAATTAAAATTAACAATTTATATTCACCTGCTGTTATTAATTTTATTTTCGGATCCCTCGTTATCATCTGCACCCCAATGGAAATGTAATTGGACAAATTGGTACCTCCCCAATAATGGTCCTCCAGAGATTATGGGCAACGGTTGGGACCCATTCGACTTTAATGTGAGAATCACTAAAAAGAAAGCGTCTATAATAATTTTTATATTCAAAGTGGAATATTAAAATTAATTCGTAAATTTTTAACAGTCGAGATATCCCGAAGTTGACGAGAAATCTCACATATTGAAAAAGGATTCCACTACAAAAAAAAAAATCAACACAATGTCCATGTATATATTTCGATCATGACTTCGTCAAATTAATATTATAAATTACAACACTTATTTTTATCTGCCAGTAGAAAATTCTTGATAAATTAATAATTGTTCACAGTAGCGTAGACACGTTTAAAAGGTAAAACCTTTTGCAAGAATATTTTTTAATATACTTCATCTCCAATTATAAACCAGCCTTTTTGTTAAAAATTTTACTAACTAGATCTGAATGAACAATACAAAATACATTAAAAGAAATGATTTAAAAAAAACTATAGGATTTAGTAAATTATTATAGAAAGTTGAATTATTTAGTGCTTCCAATCTTTGACTTCGTTTTGTAACGATTTCTAAATTTAAAAAAAAACTATAGGCTAGCGTAAAGGCAATGAATACTAACTATAAAGAAGATCAACGCTATGTAATATTAACTCAACCGAGAGCGGCGTCCGCCTCTGTTGAGTTAATCGAAGTACTAGTAATCTCAGATTGTTGATAGAAATCTGCACATTTTACTGCGATATCTTGTAATTGCGGCAGCCAGTGTTGTCACGTTTTTTACTGATTTACTATTAGAAAAGAAATATGTTACAGCGTAGGAGATATAGACTAGTATGTCACATTCCTAGACATATGGGTATTATGGTATTAGTTATAGAAGGTAGAGTAGAGGGAAAAGAGAGGAGTAGGAAGGCCTAGATTAGAGATGTGGGTCAGATAGTGGAAGCGCGTTTTTTTTTTCAAATTATCACTAGATTATACATATTAATGACTAATCAATTAATTGAATAATTTCATGAGTTTGATGAAGTCAAAGTTAAATTAAAATCACATGGGAAAATCATCATCACAAAACAATCACATGCTTCCATATTATATTTATTCAAAATCCTTATATTTGTTGCGGTTTATTGTTATATAATTATATTATAATAAAAAAATGATTTATTAAAATGATTTGCAACCCGTAATTTCTTTGTAATTACTGTGTGAAATGCTTAAACAAACCGCAGACTATGACGTGCTATTCAACTTCTTAACTTTTATAATAAATATTTTTTACATCTTACGGTTTAATATCTTTAATATATCCAGGACTGGCTCACAATTTTTTTACATTGTTATAACATTCGGTAATATTTCGAGATATTAAAATAAAAGACAACAATGGTATTCTTTACGGTCTAATGATTCTTACATTTATTATTGCTGAATCACTACTTTTTATACTGGCTGCTTTTTCTTTTTTTTGCAAAATTCGGTCCTGATTTCATGGTTGATTTTATACAAAATATTATTGATATGTTTACGTCTATTATCAAGAATGGAATAAAAACAAAGTTTTTAAAGGCCAATGAACTATTTTTGCAAATATTGAAACGACGATTTATGAATTTAGCATTCCACACAAAAAAAAAATATTTTGACATTGACATTGTCTGAAATCCATCAACTTTTAATTAATTTCGATTATTAATGTTCGAATAGCTTCATTTAGAAAGGTCAAGTTTTGACAAGTGTCATTTTTGTTTGACCAAACTAAATTAGTTTTCTTTCGATTATATAATCCAAAATTCAAAATACATATAAATAAACACCCTGTATAACTGGTTAAAAATATTTTTAAAAAGCCGTTTTGTTTTTACAACATTTTTTAAATAAATACATCAATAATTTAAATTTAAAATTTAGATTACTGGTTTATTCTGGTATTTTTATACAATTTATTGCGATTTTTTTGTTATTATTATATTTTTAATAGCGTTATTATTTTGCTTATTTTACAATTTTGTTACTCAAAATGTATATAATAATTTATATACAATTTTTGTATAAATAAAAAATAATATCAGTATCATAATGCAATTTTTTATTTAAAATATAAAAATTGGAACTGAAATATTTTTATTGTTACTTATTTTTCTTGAACATACAATTTTTGTATAAAATATCACCCAAATACCATAATTCGAAGCATTTAACAGCTACATGCGCATTTAGAAGGCTATGCCCCCATCTTCAGTAGCACAAAATTAAAACAATTCTATCACGTTGACTTATTTATTTAATAGTATATCAATCAATTCGTGACAGAGGTATTATATTTCGTTTTTATCCTGTGCTACTGAAGATGGGGGCATAGCCTTCGAAATGCGCATCTAGCTATTTTATACTTACCGTATTGGGGTGATAGTTTGTACAGTTATTTAATATCGTAGTGACAATGTTTAAAATATATAAAAATAATTTTAAATATCGCAAATCAACCAAGTGTAATATGTACGGGGTATTTTTCTCTAACCCTGTATACAAGACCATGTAATCATAAAAGCAAACTAACAGCTTTACTTTGATGTAGTGTAGAGATGGCAAACTGTAGGTCACTTTGAGGACCTAGTTCGTAGTTCATAGTTCATTTCAATGTACCGTTCACGAACTATAGGTCGTGAACTACTAACAGCTTTTTTAAATGAACTAGTTCACGACCTATATAAAATACATGCACATACTGAAAATAATCCCTTTTTTTCTCGATATAAAAATATTAAATGGTAAAAAATTAATAAATTGAAATATTACAATACTTATTTTGAATTAAGAATAAGGAAGAAGAAACAACAATGTTTATAATTTATACAAAATATATATATATAAGGAAATATAATTTCGTTCCGTTCACCAACACACTTTATCACATAAATGTTAGTACTGCTATTGGTACTGTATATGTAATGTATACTATACTGCAAGTATATATATAGTACAAGTACAAGTACAAGAGTTGGAGCGTGGAATGTACGCAGTATGAATAGGATAGGAAAGTTAGAGAATTTGAAATTAGAAATGGAGAGACTTAAACTGGATATTGTAGGGATTAGTGAAGTTAGGGGGAAAGATCAAGTAGATACGTGGTCAGGAGAATATAGATTAATAACCACAGCATCAGATAATGGGCATACCGGTGTAGGTTTTATAATGAATAGAAAGTTGGGATGTAGAGTAAAGAGTTATTGCCAAGTTAGTGATAGAATTATAACTATTAGATTAGACACGAAGCCAACGGACACAGTTATAGTGCAAGTATATATGCCAACTTCAAGTCACGATGATGAGGAGGTAGAATCCATTTATGAGGAGATTGAATCTAGGTTAGCAAACGTTAAAGGACAGGATAATCTAATTGTAATCGGAGATTGGAATGCCGTAGTAGGTAAGGGAAAGGAAGTTTCAATAGTAGGAGAATGTGGAATAGGAACACGTAATGATAGAGGGGATAGATTGGTAGAGTTTTGTATTAGGAATAAGCTAGTGGTAGCAAACACGCTTTTTCAGAATCACAAGCGCAGGATATATACGTGGAAAATGCCAGGAGATATAGGGAGGTATCAGATAGATTACATACTGGTTAAAGAGAGGTTTGGGAACCAGATTAAGAATTGTAAGAGTTACCCTGGAGCAGATATTGATAGTGACCATAATTTAGTAGTCCTGGACTCAGAAGTCAAGGAGGAAGATGGAAGGAGTATCTTGAAGATTTATATAAAGGTAGGCACGACATGGAGGAGCTAGAAAGTGTGGAACAGATAGATGAGGATGACTTAGGTCCTAGCATACTTAGGTCAGAGTTTCATAGAGCATTAAATGATTTACGGAATAACAAAGCAGCGGGGATTGATATGATACCAGCCGAATTAATAAAACACGCAGGGGAAAAAATGCAGGAGCGATTATACAGGTTAGTTTGTAAAATATATGAGAAGGGAGAAGTACCACAGGATTTTCAGCGTAGTAGAATAGTAACAATGCCGAAGAAAATAGGAGCTAATTTGTGTGAGAACTATAGGACCATTAGCCTACTATCACATGCATCGAAGATATTGTTAAAGATTATTTATAGGAGATTAGAAAATAAAGTAGAGGAAAGGCTAGGAGAAGATCAGTTTGGTTTTAGGAAAAACAGAGGGACGAGAGAGGCGATTCTAGCACTAAGAACGGTAGTAGAAAAAAGAAAGAGGGTAGGAAAGGTAACTTGCATAGCTTTTGTAGACTTAGAAAAGGCATTTGACAATGTAGATTGGGACATAATGTTTAGAATTTTAAAAGAAACTGGTATAGATTATAAGGATAGGAGAATAATTTTTAATTTATATAAACACCAAACTGCCTTAGTTAGAATTGAGGGGGAAGAAGAGGTAGCAAAAATAGGGAAGGGAGTTCGGCAGGGATGTACACTTTCACCGTTATTATTTAATCTATATATAGAAGATGCAATAAACAAAGTAAAAGAAGAGTATAGTGTAGGTGTGAATGTACAGGGAGAGAAAATATATATGTTGAGATTCGCCGACGATATAGCTTTATTGGAAGAAAGCGAAAAGAATTTAGAAAGGGTATTGAATGGTATGCAGGCAGTATTGACTAGGGATTTTAACATGAAAATAAATATAGGTAAAACTAAAGTGATGAGGTGTGACAAAAAGGAATGCAGTAGAAAAATGAGGATCATAATAGGAGATAATAGAATCGAAGAAGTGTCAGATTTTTGTTATTTAGGCAGTAGAATCACAAAAGATAATCGAAGCAAGGTAGATATAAAGTGTAGGTTAGCACAGGGTAGGAAGGCATTCGTAGAAAAGGAACAGATTTTAAGATCAAATATTGACTTGGGTATTAGAAAAAGATTACTGAAGGTATATGTTTGGAATGTAGCACTGTACGGGTGTGAGGCGTGGACTATAGGAAAGGAAGAGAAGCGTAGATTACAAGCATTCGAAATGTGGTGTTATAGGAGGATGATGAGGATTGGTTGGGAAGATAAAGTAACAAATGAAGCTGTACTAGAGTTAGTAGGGGAGAAGAGAAGTATCTGGAGAGTGTTACAGCGTAGGAGAGACAGATTAGTAGGGCATATTCTTAGGCATGGGGGGATTATGCAATTGATCATAGAAGGTAGAGTGGAGGGAAAGAGAGGGGTAGGTATGCCTAGATTAGAGTATGTGAGTCAGATAGTTGAAGACGTTGAGATGAATAGCTATAGGGAGATGAAGGGATTAGCTCAGGATAGATCGGCATGGCGTGCTGTTTCCAACCAATCTTTAGGATTGCGGACTCTTTAACTAACAAGTACATCAATACGTACACCGTGCACCATGTAGTTCATAGTTCACGAACTAGGTCATAGTGACCTATAGGTCGTTGCAAAACATCGTCACAGTACGCCCGTCATTTGATTAAACCGTTCAGAGTGAACGGTTCGCGAGTGAACTACACATCGCTAATGTTGTGTATTCATGTCAGATTTATTTAATTATGTTTACGGACCGATTTTGCATTATTATTATAATATTTTACTCGTTATAATCCAATTTTTTTAGTGAAGCACTTTTTTATGTATGTACATATTCATTGTTATATAAACAGGTTGTTACATATGGGGGCCATTTTCCATAATCACAGTCAAACACACACACACACACACACACACACAAACGGTCTTGATTGAATTAGACATTCCGTAATTTGTTATTTTTCAATTCACATGTTACATATTGTTAAAATATAGACCAGTGAACTCCAACTTTTAGCCAAATCTACTGTAGCCAAAAAATTGCTACTGTCTAACAAAATAATTATTTTCCCGATTCGGATATATTGTAATATATATATGAATTAACACGCTTGTTAAGACGACCGATTATTTTAAACAATATTAAAAATTTTCAACTTCTGTTTGAATTTTTTCAAAGTGATAAAACGTTGTCTAGCTTTTTAATAAGTGTGAAAAGTGCACCGAGCTTTGAACTACTATTTCAGTCAGTTTGAGTCAGTTTGACAGGTTTGACAGTTAGTTCAAATTAAATTCGGATTGATTTAAAGTTTTGTATAAATCTTAAAATGTAATCGAATCGATTTGGCGATAATTCAATTGGTAAAATTGAAAAAAAAATATATAAGTGATAATTTCATTAAAATACGTTTCAATATTTATATATACAATTAAATTTGTTTTCTTTTTGAATAATGATAAACATTTGATGAAATTTCGAAAAAAAAAAGTTAATGGAATTATTTTCAATCTTTTGAATAAGCAAATTTTTCAATCAAAATGTGATTATATTGAAATGATTCAAAAATCAAAATATAAAAACCATAAGTCAAAAAATAATTTACTGAAATAATTTTATACACTTTATTAGAGTTAGCCCAACTATTAAACGAAAGCAAATTAAAGTACGCAATTTTTACTGATTGTAGACAATATATCTAGCTATGGAACGGTCACTTTATTTTTATTTTTTTTTTACTTTATTTTTATTAAAACAACGTAAAAAAACCCATCTTTTTTGATGAAAGTTATGATTTTTTTTTCGACATATAAATGAAAATTTAAAAATATAAGAAATATATCGCTCAAAAGCCCCATCATTTAGGAACATTCTACAAAAATAATCAAAATTGGAGAAATGCTAGACACGCTGCCGAAACCCCTCCCAATTTGGAGGCAAATATTATAAAGGAGATATTTTAGTCATTTATTAATCTCCCTAAAATACTTTCGAGATTTTTTTTTAATACAGTATAAATATATTTTGAATTGCTCTCAAGTTTTTTTGAATGACACAACATCTCGATACAAGTAAAAATAAATCGTTTTTATGGTTTAAATAAATATCGTTTAAAGTAAAAATAAATCGTTATTATCGTTTATCTAATAAAAAATTGATCTGTTATGCTAAATAGCCCAGAATATATATTTTGTAATCGAAATCGAATAATAAATCGTTAAAAATACTCAAAAAATACTCAAATTTTTTTTACTATAATATTTTGGACACCACTGTTTATAACTGTTATTATATAATGAATATATAGATCATAATTATAATGTTCTTGAATGATTCTGTAACTACTGGATAATTGCTACCTTTGATTGACATGGTAACTATCAGGAATAGTGGAAGAGAATCACATTTATAACTTTTATTGCCTTCCTTGTGGTGAAGAAGTATATATATATGGAAAATTAATTGATAACGTAATGTACTCATAACAATAGATTGCGTTAGCCACATGAGAAACATACAGGCAAATACAGAATTGTACAAAATTCGACTGTATTTGATAGTTGATATTTTGTACAATATTGAATATTTTGATACAAGTGTTAGAGCAAATTTTAAGCGAATCAGTTTTTTGGTTTTCAAATTTTTGATCTGTCATAAGACATATGAATATTTTGGAATTTGTAGCCAACGTTAAACATTTGATGCAAACAAAAAAAGTGATAAAAATTCATACCTGTATGGCCATTATTCTTTAATTCCCCAATATCTGGTTTCATATCAAAATTCTCGAATTTCATCGGTAACAAATTGACATTCTCAACATTATGTTCCTCAATGTTGATTGGACTTTGATGTTTTCCGACGCATTGACTGTACTTCTGGCCCCAATATTTAGGGCCTTCTGTACCATCATAGCCAAAATCTTGGCAGAGAACTGGAAAAATATTTATATAATTACGAAATTAATTAAAAATCTTAGTATCGAATTATATGTTACTTTTATTATTAAAAATTAATAAAGATATCAATTTTTGCATGTATATACATATAACAAAACTTTATTCAAGTATGAAATTATGTATTAATTTTTTTTTATAAATAATTCTATGTGTATTATCTTAAATCTATGGGAGGAAATGTCTATTTGACAACTGCTTGTGCATTATTAACGCCGACGTTAAGCCCGTATTGAAATGTCACTTGTAAATTGTTCCTTCAATTTTAAGATCTAAGATCTTGATTTAGATCTAATAAATTGTGTCGTACACGTATTAAATTTAAGTTCAATTTCTAGATCTAGATGAAATTGGTAGTTTCAGCATGTTCTATTTTGTCCCTCAATATCAATATCATAAGTTAGGTTGGTAGAAGTGTTGTCGTGTCATGAATACTGGATTAAGTTGTCTTAAAAATAGAAGCAAATTTGATAAGAACAGATTTGAATTAGAAATTGATTCAATATATTAAGCTACTTTAAGTATAATTTATTGAAAGTAAAATTGTCAAGTTTAAAATAGGCAATTTTATATACATACATAAAAATGTAAAAGCTGTAAGCTTCAATTGATGTATAAAGTAATATAGACAATTCAATAGAATATAGAATGAAGATGAGGAAATTTGTAAATTTTCTTGCAAGCCTGGAAATTAACTAAGTGAAATATAACTAAAGGCAAAAGACACTAATGTTGCCAAAAAAAGACAAAAGCAATCCAGCGATGTGTATTTCTTACTAGAAGTGCTAAAATTTGCGATAATGATTTAATTTGAAACTTATACAAGTAACAGCTGTCAACCGTTTACGTCTACGATATTATGCGAATAAAAATATGCATTAATTTGAGCATATTTTACGTTTGCGCTAGCTAGTTGTTGCCAAACGTATTACAATTACTTTCAAATGACGAAATCGAGAAGATTTGTTACGCGAAATCAGTGGCGGAGCCGAATTGAAAAAATAAATTATGGGTAGTATACCCAAGACATAACTTTCCCTCTACTCTACCTTCTATAACTAATTGCATAATCCCCCATGTCTAAGAATATTACCTATTAGTGTATCTAACTCTACTACGGCTTCATTTATCTGCGCACAAAATGCTGTAGCACCACATTTCAAAACTTTTAACATTCTTTCCTATTGTCACACCTCATCACTTTGGATTTGCTTATATTCATTTCCATATTAGAATCCCCAGCCATTACTGCCTATATACCATTTTATACAAGTTCTAAATTCTGCTCCTTTTCTTTTAAAATAGTTTATCGCTGTTCCCAACTGCACTATAAATTATAATGCAACGTGCAAGAAATGTATTTTTTGTAGTAATAGGCTAGTTACTAACACCAACTTACTAATTATTTTCTATTATTAAATTGCAATTGGGCCAGAGAATTTATATCGGTTGCCAAATGTCGGTGCCCGTATTTTCCCAAATTATTTGGCAGGCTATTAATCCTAGTAACGAGTCAGTTTACCAGCAAAACAGTTCAAACTAATCACCCATAACAAAATAGTAGCTAAATCCACAATTTCACGTATAATATATCACCAGTTAATGCGTTTTTTACGTGCCAGAAACATCAAAGAACTTGAATGCGTTTAAACGTGGACATGTCCGATATTGGCGCCCTCGCCACTTTTTACGTCTGATTTATTTTAAATGATTCGTAACCATTTTTGAGGAGTTGCTGCTAATTTCTTAATTTAATTTTAACTTGGTTTAATTTTTACTATCTGTGATGTAATAGAAATAAATTTCTCAATGGGACTAAATAATTTTAACGATGCTATTGATGATATTTATGATTTTAATGCTTCTTTTTTTTGTGAAATTCGTGATGTTCTTACGGAACTATATTTTATAAGAGGATACCATTCATTTTAGTTCCACACAATCGAATTATTAACATAATCTTATATATAATCAAATTTACTTCAATTTTTCAGTCATTTAAATATTTCTTTCTCTGCAGTTCGATGTGTTAGTTAGTTAAAGAGTCCGCAATCCTAAAGATTGGTTGGAAACAGCACGCCATGCCGATCTATCCTGAGCTAATCCCTTCATCTCCCTATAGCTATTCATCTCAACGTCTTCAACTATCTGACTCACATACTCCAATTTAGGCCTACCTACCCCTCTCTTTCCCTCCACTCTACCTTCTATGATCAATTGCATAATCCCCCCATGCCTAAGAATATGCCCTACTAATCTGTCTCTCCTACGCTGTAACACTCTCCAGATACTTCTCTTCTCCCCTACTAACTCTAGTACAGCTTCATTTGTTACTTTATCTTCCCAACCAATCCTCATCATCCTCCTATAACACCACATTTCAAGTGCTTCTAATCTACGCTTCTCTTCCTTTCCTATAGTCCACGCCTCACACCCGTACAGTGCTACACTCCAAACATATACCTTCAGTAATCTTTTTCTAATACCCAAGTCAATATTTGATCTTAAAATCTGTTCTTTTTCTACGAATGCCTTCCTACCCTGTGCTATCCTACACTTTATATCTACCTTGCTTCGATTATCTTTTGTGATTCTACTGCCTAAATAACAAAAATCTGACACTTCTTCGATTCTATTATCTCCTATTGTGATCCTCATTTTTCTACTGCATTCCTTTTTGTCACATCTCATCACCTTAGTTTTACCTATATTTATTTTCATGTTAAAATCCCTAGTCAATACTGCCTGCATACCATTCAATACCCTTTCTAAATTCTTTTCGCTTTCTTCCAATATAGCTATATCGTCGGCGAATCTCAACATATATATTTTCTCTCCCTGTACATTCACACCTACACTATACTCTTCTTTTACTTTGTTTATTGCATCTTCTATATATAGATTAAATAATCACGGTGAAAGTGTACATCCCTGCCGAACTCCCTTCCCTATTTTTGCTACCTCTTCTTCCCCCTCAATTCTAACTAAGGCAGTTTGGTGTTTATATAAATTAAAAATTATTCTCCTATCCTTATAATCTATACCCGTTTCTTTTAAAATTCTAAACATTATGTCCCAATCTACATTATCAAATGCCTTTTCTAAATCTACAAAAGCTATGCAAGTTACCTTTCCTACCCTCTTTCTTTTTTCTACTACCGTTCTTAGTGCTAGAATCGCCTCCCTCGTCCCTCTGTTTTTCCTAAAACCAAACTGATCTTCTCCTAGCCTTTCCTCTACTTTATTTTCTAATCTCCTATAAATAATCTTTAACAATATCTTCGATGCATGTGATAGTAGACTAATGGTCCTATAGTTCTCACACAAATTAGCTCCTATTTTCTTCGGCATTGTTACTATTCTACTACGCTGAAAATCCTGTGGTACTTCTCCCTTCTCATATATTTTACAAACTAACTTGTATAATCGCTCCTGCATTTTTTCCCCTGCGTGTTTTATTAATTCGGCTGGTATCATATCAATCCCCGCTGCTTTGTTATTCCGTAAATCATTTAATGCTCTATGAAACTCTGACCTAAGTATGCTAGGACCTAAGTCATCCTCATCTATCTGTTCCACACTTTCTAGCTCCTCCATGTCCTGCCTACCTTTATATAAATCTTCAAGATACTCCTTCCATCTTCTAGCTTTTTCCTTATTTTCTGTGAGTTCCTTACCCTGCTTATCACATATAATGTTACCCTTTGGTTTTACTTTAGAAAAATGTGACTTAATTTTCCTGTAGCCCAAATCTACTTTACCTCTTCTCATATCCTCCTCAATATCCTCACAGTTTCCTTTTATCCACTCTTCTTTCGCTAGCTTGCATTTCCTATTAATTAAGTTCCTTAGTTCCTTATATTTTTTCTGTCCCGCTTCTGTGTTTCCAATTTTAATTTTCCTTCTTGCTTCTATCATTTCAACTATTTCTTCCGTGATCCATTCCCTCCTACCTGCCCTTTTCTTTGTGCCTAATACTTCATTTGCTGCTGTAGTTAACCCATTTCTGATTTCCCTCCAATGTGTTATATATATAGAAATGCATCTACCAAATAAAGGTTTCTTTCACCGCTTAATTAAGACGTAGTTTGGTATGTAAATTAGCTATAATTGTTGTAACGACATCTATACAAGATTTGCTTGTACTTAGTCACATGTTTACGCACCTCAAAGTGTCATATTATTGGACATAAGTAACAACAGATGGAGTTGAACGGTGTAATAAATACCAAACGTATGTTTTTATTGCAAAATTCTAAATGTTTTAAAGATATACCGCTGAAATGAAATGTTTTTCTTGTTACTTATACATTCTTATCAATTTCCGTTAATTAACGTATCGGATATTTTCACAAAGTGCTTTAAATATGTGGAAAATCTAATCGCACCTATCGTAAATGACTAATTGTCTGGAAGTAAATAATAGAGATATAATAGATAATACATTTGCAGTATGTTCGAAATTTCTATATTACATTTTAGTAAATAAAACAGCTGTCAATGAGAGACATTGTGCATATGTTATAAGGTTACCTTGGTGACTTATTCTAGCAGATTGTTATATAAGCCTTCTTCAATTAGCGTTAAAATATGGTACTGCTAACGTTAGTTAATTTGGCACAAATAATTTTTATAACAATAATATTATATGTAAATATAACGATATTATTGCAAAACTTCATAATATATGGGATATTATATAAAATAAAGCAGAAATGGAAATTTTGCAATGTTATTTAAAATACTCAAGTGATTTTTGAATGTGAAAATTTGTTCAAAAAAATTAATATAATAAATTTTTGTATGGTACTAAATTTAAGAAATGTTAGCAAAAATCTGCTACTCCTCATTTCCTTCATTCAACGCTTGCATTCCTCATCACTTTGGTTTTGGTTATGTTATAATCCCTAGTCATTACTTCCCGCATACCATTATATCATCAGCTCACTTTAACATATATATTTCCTCTCCCTGAATGAATGTTCACACCTACACTATACGCTTCTTTTAGCTCGTTTATTGCATCTTCTATATACAGGTTAAATCACAACGGGTAAAGTGTACATCCCTGCCTGACGCCCTTTCCTATACTCGCTATCTCTTCTTCCCCCTCAATTCTAATTAAAATAGTTTGATATTTGTACAAATGAAATTCTCCAATCCTCATAATTTATTCTTATTTAAATAAAAATTGAAAAACAAGAAAAATGTACAAATATAATCAAATTAAATTAATTTTGATCACGTATATTAGTTTTTATAAATGAATAAATATATAAATAATTCAAGTCGCTGTTATTTTTCTAGTAAAACTGCATACAAATGGTGAAATTAATTTAATTTTTTAATTCAAAACGTGTTATAGTTCAAAATACCCGGTGACGTTAACCGGAAACATAATATACATATTATAAAGCCCTCGTAATTTAAATTTTCGTTCGAATTCGAACGTAATAAAAACAAGAAATTTTTTTTTTAGAAAATTCAGTTTTGTTTTACATTCACTTGATATTATTTGGTTAATTTCGTATGAAAAGAAAAATTGATGTAAATGGACAAATTAAAGTTTAAATTATATTATAAAAAAATTCTGTTGGTAGTAGCGAGTGTTGACAGATTAATCATTGAGTTAATAAACTTGTAGAACACTAATTAAAATTCTTGTAGTATACAATTAATTATAACTATAGACATAAATGTGTAGCATTTTATTTTAATCAAAAGTTTAAGGCAATTATAATTTCCCCTAAATTTTTTCAAAATCCGTTAAAATGTTTTAACGGATTAATATACAAGTTGTAGATTTTTCTCGTATTCATGTACGTTTTTCTTTGTTTAATTTGATTTATGTGATTATTAAAATACTCCTATTTATTTATTTATTTGAAAGAAAATTCGTTCTTAATAGAAAAAAATACATAATTCAAAAATACATATAATTTGTTTTGTCGCAATTAATTTGCTTTGGTGGATTAAGAGAAAATGAACGAAAATTTTCAATAAAATTTATAGCAGAATTTATGTACTTAAATTCAGCAATTGCTTAATTTATTAATTTACTCATAGCCTGCACTCTCAACGACCGCACCTTAAATAATTAATTTCTGAAGTCTGAAAAAGTCACTTCCCTATCGTTCATGTACCGATGGATCGGGTATTAAATGAAGTGTCAAAAGTGACAGAAACGCAAAGTATAGCAGAATTTTAATTAGTTAATAACCTAAGAAATGTTGACAACGTATTGTGTCATATTTGCTAGTACAGAATACATTTGGCATATTCTTTTTTTACTACGTTGCCATTTCAACTTTAAATTAACGAAATCGTTAAGAAAAAAATATATATTTTTAAGGATAAATTTCAATTTTGATATTTTGTTTTAAGTATCTAACATAGATAATACAATCAGAATCTGTCATTACCTAATATAAAACTTTCTTAATGTGTGTTAAAAATATTATGTCAATCTGCGAAAAAAATTCTCGATTCGGACGATGCCGTTTTTTATTGAAAATTAATACGACAAAACGCACTTTAAATGTTAAAAAAAATACGAAAATAATAATTTTATTTAACTACTATTATTTTTCTAATTTCAAAAATTGGCAGGGAAAACAAAAAAGTTTAAACTAGCGGTTCCCAACAACAATAAATTGATCTACTATAAAAAAAATCATAAAAATATAAAGTCCCTTTCTTGTTGATCTATTTATTTAGTTTTTTTTTTGATTTTACATAAAATACAAAGGGAATTTGTATTTAAAAAAAATAAAAATGATAATGATGAATGATAAATAATGAAAAAATGATAAATAAAAAAAAATTAACATGGTTTATCTAAGCAAAACCTAAAATTTTACGTCAACAAATGAAGCTAATAAAAAAGTAAATTATTTCTTACATTTCGAAGAAACATTTTATTTAGTAACTCGCTAAATAAAACATGCCATATTTCAAATTATACTAAAATATATAAGAAAACGAATTATCTATTTATTATAGTTATTATTTATGGTACAAAAACCAATTTAAAATTATGGACCAGATTTTTTTTAATTTGACCCTTACTCGACGTTATTTTAAATATTTAAATACAAGTATTCTAAAAATTTGGATAGTAAATAAATGTTCTTAAATTATGAAGTCATCTAAAATAGTGTTTATTTATATTAAGAGAAAAAATATATCAGTTTGCTGAAACATCAAAAGATGTAGAGTAAATTGAACTCGTATAAGCCGTAAAAAGTGGCAATGAATATGTCCACAAAAAAGTAGTTCGATTGGCTAATAATTAATTTGCAGCACTCTGTATTTACGTGGAACGTCAGTGGAACAAGTATGTGACAGTTTATTGTTATCGCGTTGTCGTATTTGGTGTATTATTAAGGTTATGTAACTGAATAAAAAAATTACAGGTTTCGTTTTACCAGACATTGTTAATTTGACGGCATGAGGTGTTATTTGTTAATTAAAAGAGCTTATTATAAATTAGTCATTTTTATTCATCTGGTGTCGCGTATACCCAATTTGTGTTAATACGAACATTATTCGATAATCATGGCATGAAAAAAAAAATCGAGAGCGCCGAACAAATAAAGGGCACAGATGGAGCAATAACCTTTTTAAAAACAAACAACGCGATCGACAGAAATCTGTAAATTGCTAGTTCGGAAAATTCAAACCGGATAACCAAAAAAATGTCAAATTTGACATTTGTTTTCAATATAAATTTAAAAAAAAACAATTGGCAAATTTGTTTCACGAACTAATAGGTTTTATATTAATACAAAATTCGAGATTTTTGTAATTTCGAAGCATCCTGTCTATTTAATACAGTTTCAAATTTCACTAGATCCAGACCTTTGCGACAACATTTTTCTTCTTAGAAACCAGAAACGTAAAAGTTTTACAAACGCGCAATAATTAGGTTACACTAAATAATTAATAAATATATTGTTTCAGTTCAAGATTTTTTTTGTTTTACTAAAAATATTATTTTAATTTACGTAAAATATATAGAAAAGAATATATTATATATGTTTTGAATAAGAAAACAATCTTACCGTTATTTAAACAAAATATTAACAATATCACTATAGTCCGGCAAGTAATACATTTTTTTATATCACTAACCATTGTTAAAAAATACAATAATTGCTTTGTTTCAGATTAATCGCACACTTATTTTTATTTAAAATATTCGTTAAAAATCGATTAATTAAAAAAATAAGAAATTATATTATTAGTTCATAATTTTTTTTTTGTTTTTCTAAAAAAAAACTATTTGTACGGAAAATTATTTAATAATATAATAAATATTGTTTTTAATAAATTACATATATAACAAATATGTATTTTAATTTATTAAAAATTTAGTTTAATTTCAATATTTTTAACGATTTTTTTATTTGTTTCTATAAACAATTTTCATATTACTGCTATAAAATCACTATTTGGGGCTTTTAAAATTTTTTTTTTAAATTTCTTATATGTCGTTCGGTATGCTATCGAAATGTTCCCACCGTAACTCCAACGCGCTTCTTCCGCAAGCCACAATTCAACTGTCACCGCAACGGACTTGAGAAGAACCCACAGCCCACTACTAATGCTAGTTCTGACGTGCCGAACTCATCATCGCACTTATTATTGCCTAGGTGATTGTTGTTATAATACACTTTGCCAAACTAACACCTGTGAGCTCAACTTGCTCTGTTCACACACCGCTTGCAGTATTAAATGCAATGAGAAGAGTTTCTTATATCATAGCACACCATATATCCTACCGACTGTTGCACCTACTCGTCATTCATCCTACCGCCATTGTTCCTAACATTCAAGTATCCTAATTCTCATTTGGATAGAAGCAATTTTTAGGTGTGCTTGTCTTACTTATTAGAAAACAACATCCATACAGTGCTGGCTTTTGGTGGTGGCGCATAAGCAAACCAATACAGCGTTGCCATATGTAAAATTTTAACAAATACAATAAAATATCTGTATTTATGGAAAAATATGCAGGGTCGATTATACACTAGTTTGTAAAAAGTATGAGAAGGGCGAAGTACCACAGAATTTTCAGTGCTGTAGAAAAACGACAATGCCGAAGAAGATAGGAGCTAATTTGTGTGAGTACTGTACGACCATTCGTACGTAGCGAAGATATTGTTAACGATTATTTATAAAAAAAATAGAAAAAAGTAGAAAAAGGCTAGGAGAAGATCAGTTTGGTGTTAGGAAGAACAGAGGGACGAGGGAGGCTATTTTAGCGCTAAGAACGGTAGTAGAAAAATAGCTTTCGTAGATTTAGAAAATGTATTCGATAATGTAGATTGGGAAATATATATGTTGATGTTTGCGGACGATCTTGGATGAAAGGGGGCAGAATTTAGAACGGGTATTAAATGGTATGTAAGAAGTAATGAATGAGGATTATAACGTGAAAATAAATATAGGCAAGAACAAAGTGATGACAAGCGAAAAATGAGGATAAGAATAGATGATTTTCTTTACTTATTTAGGAAGTAGGATCACGAAGGATAACCGAAGAGTAAGGTAGATATAAAATGTAGGATAGCACAGGGTAGGAAGGCATTCGTAGAAAAGGAGCAGATTAAAAAATAAAATAAAATACATAATATAAAAAATTAAAAATAAACGAAAATACATAATATCAATCAAAATATCAAATATTTGATATTTTCATCAATCTTCATGGAAGAAAATTGAATCACGACAATTTGCATGAATAATATAAACTTTGACATAATAAATTTCGCATTAATTGCAATGTTATGAATTATTTATAAACAATCAACAATAACTTACATTTCATTATCGTTTTTTTTTATATGGAATTTATGTTTTTTTAATTAAAATGTAAATACGTTGGCATTCAAAGATCTATTTTTTTTTTTATAATTCTAAACTAAAACTATACATTTTAGTTTTACCATTGCAATGTACTATTAATATGTTAATAAATTTGAAGAAACGATTATTAGAATAAACTTTAAAAAAATACGGATAATTTTCGCATATAAATCTAATTTGTACATTCAATAATTCTCTTACATTAGAGATAGACTAGTAGGTCATATTCTTAGACATGGGGGCATTATGCAGTTAGTTATAGAAGGCAGCGTAAAAAACAGATATGCATTTAAAAAATATATATATAAGACAAATCAATATTTTAGAAATAATACAGAATGACTATTTTAAGAACATGAATATTCCTTTTTTAATTTTGTATTTTTTTAGTACATACCTTTAGTTTAGCAAATATTCTGTGCAACGTATTAAGTGCGGTCCTGTCCAGACTTCTTACAATCGCAATATACAGAATAGACAAGATTCAAATTTATATTTTATATTAAGTGTACGAATTTCCACGGAAATTAAATATAACATATTCTAATTTAATATGAAATAGTTTTTATAAAAAAAAAATAGAAAAATGATATGTGCCTAGTGTCTTAGTGTCTATTTATTTTTCATTGTATAAATATGGGAAATTTAAATTTTGTCATTAAAACCTTGTTATATCAAAAAAGGCGAACAACCATTTTACCTGACTCGTACTATACCTATATGATATATACAGGCTGTTTAATTTAAAAAATATATAATATGGATCAAAGTCATATCTCGCCTTCATATTGATTTCTTAAAGTAGCAGAAAATGGGATTAAAGCGCAATGCAAGCTTAATATTATACAAAGAATTATACGTCGATATTTATTCGCTAAATTATCACCAATTAATATTAAAAAGTGTAATATTCATCATAAGTAATGCTAATTTCGTTTTTGAAAATTTCAAATTTAATGACGCTTCCCATTAAAATACGTTTCAATATTTGTATATACAATTTATTTATTTTTCTTAAAAAATAATGATGAATAATTCGAAAAAAAATTAATGGGATTATTTTCAATAAATTTAATTAGCAAATGTTTCAATCAAACTGTGAATTATAATAATATTATTGAAATGAACAATAAGTCAAAACTATTGTCAAAAAATATATAAAATACATTTACTTAAATAATTTTATACGCTTTACTAACGTTAGCCCAACGATTAAATGAAAGCAACTTAAATTACACAATTTTTACCGATTGTAGACAAGATGTCTAGCTATGGAACGGTCAAACTTTTTTCTAAAATTTTCATTAGCTTCCCCGATAAAACAACGTCTGAAAAATCGTATTTTTTTTAGGAAAGTTGTGATTTTTTTTTCGACATGTTATTGAAATTTGAAAAATATAATAAATACACCGTTAAAAAGCCCCAATCTTTAAGAACATTCTCTAAAAATATTGTACAAAAATAATCAAAATTAGACACGCTGCCGAACCCCTGCTTTTCGTAGGATAAAACGCTACCCTTAATGTTAAATTAAGCCAATTGATTATACAAGAAAAAATATACCAATACAATATTGCACCATATTACCGATTCTTTCGATCGTCCTAATATTTAATTGTATATAATAAAATAATCAATACTTACAATACAATTACGAACACTCTTTAGTCTTTACCTAATCATTAGTGAATTTGGCTGAGGCAACAAGAATTTCTCTTTTTTTAATTCGCGTTGTTGATCATATAATCGTTATTGTTTTCGTTTAGAATTCCTCGCTAAATTACAAATTTGCATATAGGAGCATCCGTAGAATATTATTGTTTTACAACAGTGTTAATAAAACATGTTTTCCCACATAAAAATTTATTTAAACATGAGAAAAAGGAATAAGAAATAATAATCGAAGTAATTCATTGCAAAGTGCTGGCATTAAACTACGAAGAAGAGTCTAAATGCAGAGATGGACTAAGAAATGATTTAATTCAATGTACAGGGTGATACTAAATCGATGTGTGATAATTATCCGTATTTTTTTAAGTTTCTTAAATTAATAATCGTTGCTTCTAATTGTATTAACATATTAACGTTTTTTGACTACCCAATGATTTAAACCAAACAAAATTTATAGTGTTTACCAAGCAAGTACCAACAAAAATTAGGAATGACTATAATAATCAATTATATATTGTACAGGGTAATGTTCCATAATGTCATAAGGAAAATGGCGCCTTATCAAATGAAAATGGCGACCAAGAGAGTAAAACTTATAAGTTTACATTTAATATTTTACACATTAATGCTCTCTTTAAAAATATTCCACACAAAAATTGTGTTCACGCTGATTCTGATTTTTTAATTTTTTTAATTAGCAAGTAGAATAAACACATTTACTTTGCTATTAAAATCTTTTTTAATTTGATTCTATACTCTTCATAAAATGCCAGAATACGGTATCTTATTATATAGTTTATATAAATACTAGTAAACTCGCAAAATATAAAATTTATTATTATTCTCTTACCACATTCAGCCTTACGTCTGTTTCGTTCCATTAATCCCCCCGTATCCCCAGGAGATGTTTAAACCAAAACAAAGAACACTGGAATAACTAGTAAAAATAGCATGCTGACAATGATGTTTTATATTAGGTAACTATAGGCAGATTGTATTACAAAATTGTATTGAAAGTAGTATATATAAAAATCAATAACTAAGAAATATGTTGACCCAGTTTATATTTACTTACAATGAATTAAAATGAAAATAGAACAAAATAATGTATATTGAGTGTCTCTTTAATATTCAATCCCAATGAAATATTTTTATATTTAATTTTTTATATCAATGCAACAAATAAAACAAGTAACCTAAAATTTGGAAATTTTATAGGCAAATTGTACTACGTACTTGCATTAAAAATTGCATGTCTTATAGACCTAAGTACGTATAATAAATGGATTCAAAATAGGGATTTTTACGAATTGTTTTCAGGTGTTTATTTTCATGACGAAATTTACTGCAATATTTGTATATCGAATCATCAGTTTCATATATTATTATTGGGAATTACGCAAATAAAATACTTTGAACCATATTTTTAGCAAAGTTAAATAAAATTTTAAAAAGTACTAAATGATGCCAAATTACAAATTTTGTTGTTCATTATGAAGAAAATTTGAAATATTTAATTTGTTGGAAATTAAAAAAAAAACTTTCTCTAATAAAAATAACAAGTATGGTACTCCCAACTACAATTTATGTTTGAAAATTATTTTTCACTGTTCCAATTTAGCATCGAATATTGCTAAATAAACAAATCGTCCTATATATCTATAAAAATAGTTTTAGTAACAAAATTTAGTTTCTCTGAAACCCCACATCATGTAGATTTTTTTGTAGCAGCTATTTCACACATGAAATGTGTAAATTTGTTCATTTCACCCTTGGTTCTTGCAATTTTGGGTCTACTTTGCATATTCATGAGATCTAACTCAAACATGTGCCCTTTTTGGTCCTATTTCATATACAGCAAAGAATAGGTTACAATCGCTATAAGTTACCGCACAAAATCTAGTTACAAATTTGGCGAAACCGCTAAAACTAACTTTGTTTGATAAATATAGGACGTGTGCACGTATTTCGGAGTTGACGAATTAATTCCGAAATTTTGGTATACGTCGGACTATTAAGTAGGTAAAATAATGACTTGTATACAGGGTACTTTTGAAAATAAGTAATGAATTAGATTGAAAAGGAGTCTTAGAGATAAGGTATAGAAATTAGTGGGCATCTTTGTGAATGGATAACGACTGGAATTATACAAATAGAACAGAAATCAATAGAAAAGCGTTTTATCTTCCGTTAAAAAAATTGTAATAGCCCATTCGGTCAAGATACAACTTTATAATTATGATTAATTATGCAATTAATTAATCAACTGGATACAATATTAAATAAAACGACAATATTGAAATCAGAACGACTTCACTATTTGCGTATTTTTTTATGTTCATTTCGGAAAATGAAGCGAATTAATTAATTTGTGTAAATCAATTAAATATTGTTATTTAACAATTATTTTTTTCTACATTTTTGTTGTTACATTTATTTATAATATGCTCATCAACAAAAAATACGATATTTTAGGAATACAATATTTTAAAAAAATGCTTAAGCTTACAAAATACGTTAATTCTAAATTAGTGATTATTAAAAAATCACAGTTCTGTGACGTAAAGCAAGAATGCCATAAATCTTAGCCATATGAAGATTCGTAACACCAGTCTATGGACATGTAAATTTAATAAACGCTGAATAGAACAATTCTTGTATTACAAGATTCGACGCCTAATGTTAATCCGATATCACAAACACATGTACAGTTTATTTTTTAAACTAAAAGACAAAGAATTTAGAAGTAAATGTCGTGGAACAATCATACAGCAATTCCCCATTTAACGCTTTAAAAACGGTTCATAAAACATTTATGTTCTGTTTATATTAAAAATAAAGAACTAAAAATAGATTCGCAAGTAAACAGGTATTGCTGTATTGTAATACTGTTCTTACATAAATTATTGGAAAATATGCACTTCCATTCATTTTAGATAAACGGTATGTTTATGGTGATTAATAAACAAAAATAATTACAATTGCCAAACAAAAGATGAATAAACTGCCGTGCAAAATTATAATGTAAAGATTTTCTAATGCTTTTTATTTCTCTGTAACAAAAACAAAATGTTAAGGCACTTAAAAAAAAAATGGAAAATACAAAACGTGCAAACAGTAACAAAAAAATTACGTGTGGCTTGTAAAAATGATTTACCTTATCTTTGTGCTTGCCGTGTTCATTCGTACTCATATTCTTAGACCGTTCTTTTTCTAATAAACCATGTAGTCTCTCGACTTCTTCGGTAAGCTCAGTTTTGACCGTATCTAAACGTTGCAGTTCCAATAAAACGCCCGCTTTATCTTTCACTAAAATATTAATAATATAATACCGTTCACTATAATTTGAAAGGTTCGTTTAAATTTGAACTGTTCAACTACAAGGGAATTTTGAAAAGTTTCAGCTCTTACTTTCCCCTTGTCCCAAAATGGCGCAAAGCTGTTTATTACGAACTTTAATTTCTGCAATATCATTCTTATGCTTTTGTATCTCCTGTTTTGCTTCTTCCAATTCTTTCCTCAGCGCTTTATTGGCGCTCTGTTCTATTTCCAGTTTAACCTTTAAATAATTATTCATACTTACATAATTTACAATCATTTCGAACATGTTATTACTTGATACTGAGCAATGGAAATATTTTCATCCACTTTGTCGTTCCTTTCTTTGCGCTGTGTCAGCACTAAATCTTTATTCAGTTCTAATTTTGCATCATTTTGAACGTTAGTAAAGAAATCTCCCTTATCGAGATTATTAGGTGCTGTTTCCCGTTTCTCCTCAACTTATAAAAATAAATAAGGCATTTTAGAACAATTCTAGTGCCTATATGTGCAAGAACTAAAACGGAAATTTTATCTGAATTTTCTACTAGCATTTTATTACCTGGCGCTTTGACATTTTGAGATGCTAAGAATTGATCTAACGTCATAACTTTATTTTTCTTCTTTTTGCCATCTCCTTTTTTGATTTCACTCTCAGCTGACTTCTTATACTTCTCATACAACTCCTTTTTCTCTTCGTAATCTAACTTGGACAACAATATAGCATTTTGAAGATCACTTTCGAAATTACCTTCAACTAATTCACTATCTTTCTGTTGCCATTCCTCCCACTGCTTCTCATTCAGTTGTCTGGCCTTTTTGTCCTTCTTAGAGGCCTTTAAATCATTCTAATTATATCATGCGTTACAAACGTAAGTCTCGAATTTACCTGCGATCTATTTCCCGAGCTATTGCCCGGAATAATTCCTTTTTCACCAACTTGTCCGGAGTTCTTCTTTTTGGATGTTTGTATCGCTTCGTCCTTTTTAGAAGTCTTTTTGGATTCCTTCGCGGATTTTGATTGCCTGACATCATCTTCTTCGATTTTAAGACAAGCAAATCGGGACGGTACCGCGATACTCATCGTTCTCGATTCTGGCTGAAAATAGTCGGATAAGGAAAATAAATATAGGCAACTTAAACCACACGATAAAAACCAAAGGTTGACCTAAAAAATCTCAACTGATTTAAATATTCTAGCTAGATAATTGTTAAAATATATTAAGTAAAATTTTAAAAATATCCCTATGACAAAGTAAGTCTTAATAGTGGGTATTAAAGACCGGTTCTAAGATCTATAGGTCAACTTCTAGATGCATCTGACAACCTTAATAGCCCTTGAGAGTAGGCAACTTCGTAAACACAACTGTAACACGGAACATGCACTAATTTATTATCCCTATGCAGCTATCCTCCCCCGAATCGTACCATGATTCTTTTGAGTAATTTTAAGCTATTAAATATGTGAAACAGTATTGTTGAATATTGGCCGGATTTACAAAACGTTTATTCAATACTTACATAAGCAATAACAACAAAATGGGTTTCTTGGGATTAGTAAATTCTAACCTCGAAATGAACTCTGAAAAGTCAACTATTAGTATAACTGAAATTAAGGGAATTAGTACTTTAAATTAAACATTAATGAATGTAGAATATTGTATCCAATATTACGTAGTAATTTTTGAATATATACTTTAATTATATCGGCTCACAACAGACAAAACACAACCTTGTGTTTATATAAACAACTACCTAATATGCCGCAGATATACTAATTGTGGAATGTTACTCGTAGTTTCGTAGGTCGTGGGCGAACTGAACTGACACAGCAAAATCACAATCGTAACCAAGGCAATAACAATAAACGAATAGTGGCTGTCACACACAGGTCACCTTATACTTCGAAAATGAACGTTCTGCAAATTGAATGGCGGCTGTCATTTGTTGACGTTTTATTAACTGTCAATATCCCCACTGATCACCAATTATTGCAATCCACGTAACGTTCACAATTATATTATTTCTGCTTATAAAATCGTCAAGTCACTCAGCAGTGCCCGTTCTGCCAACAGTCCGGTGTTTTAGCAGTCCGCAATTGCTCCTGATTCTAACCCAGATTCTATAATGGCTGTGCGCTTAGACATAATTCTATTCGGTGCGACCGGTTTCACCGGTAAGCACACGATCACCCAGATTCTTAAGTTAGCTAAAGTAAATGGTACAGCCTTAACGTGGGGAGTGTCGGGTCGCTCCGAGTCCAAGTTGCAAGCTGTACTTAAAGAAATGGGCGATAAAAACAATGTGGACATATCAAAGACACCGATCATTGTTGCGGATGTGTCGGATGCGGAATCCATAAATAAGATGGCTGCTCGGGCTAGGATCGTTATAAATACGGCCGGGCCGTATCGATTTTACGGGGAGCAGGTCGTTAAAGCTTGCGTTGAGGCGGGCACGCATCACGTGGACGTTAGTGGAGAGCCCCAATATATGGAGAAGATGCAATTGAAGTATCATGAGGAGGCGCGAATAAAGGGAGTGTATATTGTCAGTGCGTGTGGATTGGACAGTATACCGTGTGATTTAGGAATGATTTTTATGCAAGATAAATTCGAAGGTACAAAAATCGAAAATATTGTTCAATTGACAATTTTACGCCACACAAAAAACTACTTAGTTTCAATCAAATATAAATATTGTTGATTACGCTTGCGCGGACTACTTAAAAGAGGGATAAGCAAGTGCGTATGGGCATGCGCAATAATTACCTTTATATTAGTCACTGTAAATTGCACTTTTTTCGAGATACCAACTATTTCGAATTGAACTCATTATTTCTATTTTATTCATTTTCCAGGAACAATCAACACTGTAGAGTCTTATTTGACCTCGTGGACTAAAGGTGGCCCTTATCCGGGGGCCGCCGTTAACTACGGAACATGGGAGTCTATTATCTATGGCCTAGCGAATGCGAATGAGTTGCGAGGCCTTAGGACTAAGCTTTTCCCAACTAGATTGCCTTCATTTAAACCAAATTTGGCAAAAAGGTATGTCCTGGGCATACGCTAAATAAAAATTATAATTCAATGTTCTTAATGCGCATCAGAAGTTCATAATTTTAATTATAAACATTGAGGTCTTTAATTTCCCTAACCGGTTTTTCTAGCAAATAATATATATATAAGTAATCGGATACGCGTCAACAAATAGTTTTAATTTGACTGCAGTATATTTTTTCGTTTTGCCATATCATTAATTGAATGAATGGTGAACTGATTATTTACTGATTAACTTTTATACTGGAATAAAATTAACACTTTATTGAACTTTATACCGTTAAGATAATGTTTCTGAAATGTACGGTATAAAGTTGTATATAACTTGTTTTTAATTGAAAAAATCACCAAAACCATGAAAAAAAACTTCTATGTCGTATGCAATTTATATCACCTTAAATTTTTACAATTATGTAAGATGTAAATTAGTCGAATAATTTACATATTAATTAGGAAGTAAGTATTTTTACGATTAAGTAATTGTACCGTTATTTATAATTGGTCAAGCTATTTCACTAATTACAAATACCTCGTTTATTATGCGTAATAGAAACATGTTAAGTATGCGATCAAATTTATCATAAGCGGCAGAAAATCCAAGTTTATTATTTCATTAGCAGTGTAATACAAAAATAAAAAATATTACTTTATTATTTGCATATAAACTTCCTGTGTCACTAACCGTGATTGCTGTACAATTAAATAAAGAGGTCAACAAACTAAAATACCCCAAAATTAAATTAAAATATAAGGATTATTGAACCAATTAAATAAACAAGATGAAATTAGGCTTGAATCTAAATTCTTTAAATTTGATTTATGCATGTACATACTTTCATAAGCATTTAACTCAGAATAATCCAAAATACATTTAATCAATTTAGTGAACTTTTCAATACGATGACCTGATACAAAAATATGCTCGGCTACAGCACTTTTATCTTTACTATTTCATCTTGAACCTTTTTCAAATCTAGTTTCAATAGGTTTACTTGTTTACAATTTAAAAAATTCAAACGGAGTATTTAACACCATAGAACACTTTCAGATTTTCATATAAGAGTTCAAGAGTTTGCACTTGCGAGTATATTTACGTGTATGATGTACAAACTATTAAATTTTTCCTAAAAAGGAACCAGATTGATTTACATTTACTTATCTCTGCTATTTATTTTTACTGAATACCGATTATTTTTCTGTAGGAGTTTCTTGCATCGCAGTAGCATTGTAAACAACGAGTGGTGTATTCCCTTTTTGGGCTCTGATCGTTCTGTATCAATGCGTTCTCAACGCCATTTCTACGAGAATGAAAAGCAACGCCCTGTACAATTGGGAACGTACTTATGTTTGGGATCGATTTTCAACGTTATTGTTTTGGGTATCTTTGGCATTATATTCAGTATATTAGCCAGACTCCCTAAAGGAAGAAAACTTCTGCTTGCTGTAAGAATTATAAACAAAAATAAAATGTTGAATTTATATATTTTTTAAAGTGCTATTTATCGGATCGTAATTTTGGAATCTCCCTATATTTATTAGCCAAATTAAATTGATTGATATGCTAGAACCATTTTTAGCATCCCAAATTATTTTCCGGCGGATTCTTTTCCCATGAAGGACCATCAGATGAGAAAATGAACAACACGCATTTTTCCATTACATTTGATTGTGTCGGTTGGGATTCAAAACTAAATGATCCGAATGAAGAGTTTAGCTCAGAGCCCAAAAAAAAAATGCGCGGAAGAGTCATTGGTTCGAATCCTGGCTATGGGTCGACATGCGCATGCCTAGTAACTGCCGCCATGATCATTTTGACAGAGAGTGACAAGATGCCGGACAAGTAATTATTAATTGATTTTTAAATAGAGAAATGTTAAATATAAATTGAAGGAATATCAAGTTTTTCTAACTGATGAAATGTAATTTCATTTATTTTACAGGGGTGGAGTTTTTCCACCAGGAGCGGCTTTTGGTAGGACCTCAATCATTGAACAATTGAATAAGACTGGAGACCTTAAATTTGAGATTTTGGAACAAGCTAAACTCTAAAGCTAATAAGCTAACATTTTAGTTATTAGTGCCTTTGCATTTAATATTATAAATTAATATCTGTTAAAATTAAATCTATTTCTAAGGTTTATTAAATACATTCTAACGCTGTTGTCATTTTATCGGTTTATTAAAATATAATAATATCTATATGCCAATAAATGGACTTATTATTAATATAATATGTTTGCTATGTTGAAGGTTGTTGTTGGTGAAGGAAATAACTAATTGGCATATTGTTTTAGTAATAGTTACTGATAATAATTTTTATAATTGTTAATTACGTATTGGTAGACTGAGAATTTGAGATTTAAGTCCAATGTATAATTACTATATTGTAATACCAAATAAAGGAAACATTAAATTGTTTAACGACTTTTAAAAAAATTGTCAGTACGGTGTTAAATAATCGTTTAGAATATCACCCAAATACCCAATAACAATATGAGGGATAGTCAAACCAAAATTAAAATTAGTTTTTATTAATTAAATTAAATAGACAACATGAAATTGAATTCAGATTCAGGCCCAATTTCATCTTGCGCATTTAAATTACGGGTGAAATTTCAGGAAATATATATGTTTAGGTTCGCGGACGATATAGCTATCTTGTAAGAAAGGGAGCAGAATTTATAACAGGTATTAAATGTTTCCTGGAAGCAATGACTATGACGTGAAAATAAATATAGGCAAGACTAAAGTCACGAGGTGCAAAAAAAGTAATGCAGGCGAAAAATGAAGATTAGAATAGGAGAAGTGTCAGACTTTTTATATTTAAGAAGTAGGATTTCAAACGATTTATTCAAAGTTGTTAAATGCTACGAGTTTATTTGGGTGATATTCTATACACTTGTTTAACGACTTTTTGTAATATTAATATTTCACGTCAATTCAAAGTACATACACAATTTACTCCAGTTCGAAGTAATCAAAATTAAAAAAAAAATTATCGAGAAGGAAACGATTAAATATTAAAGTTAAATAAATAAATACAATATAATAATAAACATTACAGTTGAATAAAGGTTGCAGTCTAGAATTAGTAAATGACTAACAAAATATTTACACTCGTGCTTTACATTTCAAAAATCTTCAATTTCTTTGTAAAATTTTCGATGTTATTTTATAAAATTCATTTGTTTACAATTTTCATAGCTGCTTGTAAACCCGCGACTGATATGAACAATTCTTTTCATATAGCAACTACAAATTCTCAAAAAAAAAAATTTTTAGCCAGCCCTTTACTATAATAAATCTCCCCTTTTAGACTGTTGCAATCTTTTCTCTAGCGTTTTGTGTATCCACTTTAAATATTGCCACATAAATTTGCCGACAAATTCATATTATTCATGTTGTCAACAGATTGGTAGGAGCTCCTTGATATAAAAGAAAGTCTCCCTTGTCTAGTGTCTTCTGCTGCGCCCTAATAAGAATAAATGCCGTCATTTCCTACCGTGATTTACAGCGGCTATCTTATATTACACCTAATAAATTAAGGCAGATTTTTGGGTAGATGATTTCACCCCCCCCCCCCCCCTTATATCATCTTTATTCTTAAAGAAGTGCATACCTTGTATACAGGCAGCGAATTAAAATGAGCAAACGTTTGCTATTTTTAAACTGCATAAAAATTGGTTAGTCTTTTTTCCAAATCTTATAGTCACTAGAAAAAATTGCATATTATAATAAAAGAAGAATTAAAAGCTACATTTCTATCGACTACTCTAAAATTTCGCGCATGGACAACATTTTTGTTAAATACTGTGCTACTTCTTCATCTATTAACATTATTTAACGTCAAAAATCAACAGTGGCTTAATAATTTTTTTTAGTTTTTATGCCAATTTATATTTGTGGTTGCTTGTGACTCTTTTTTATTTTTTTCAAATATGTTGTGTATTCTCTGCTGATGCAGCACCCTGTATATGTCGGAGTAGATGCATTAAAAGATCAAGTAATAAAGAGTATCTTTGTTATTATCTAGAACCGAAAAAAACTTTAAAAAATATATTGGATCTTCCATAAAATCAGTATACCAAGAATGAAGAACATGTTCATTTTGCATTTATTATTGCCTTTGGGGCGTATTTCGGAGTGAAAAAAAATATTTAAATCAGCTGGATATTAAATTTTTATTGGAATTTAATATTGGTATTCTATTAGGGAAAGGCTTGCGCTGTTCCTATTAGTCATATAAAATCTATTTTTGATTCATGTTTAATCAAATTGTAATATATTGCATTATTAATGAAAAAGTAAACATAATTTTGCAATCGCGATATACAAACAACATTTTACATTCGTTTGCTAATTTAATTTTGTCATTTTGCTATAGTATTTTTCGGAATGAAATTCAGCCAAACTGCCGCTAATTGAACTATAAATAATACGAATTGCACATACAATTGCATACGCAGCGATCGTTCCGATAAAACAAATAATGAAAAAAAAGTGATTCATTTATTGCGGAGTTGCGGATATTTATCGCAAATAGCCAGTAAAACTTTGGGGGGGGGGGGGGGGGGGGATATAGTTGCATGTATATTGCACACGGTAAAATTTGTTTATTATATCTTGATGCGAAAATGTACCCAATCACAAATGAACGCACCATAAGTTCATATTTGTACATCATTAGTTAAAGAGTCCGCAATCCTAAAGATTGGTTGGAAACAGCACGCCATGCCGATCTATCCTGAGCTAATCCCTTCATCTCCCTATAGCTATTCATCTCAACGTCTTCAACTATCTGACTCACATACTCAAATCTAGGCCTACCTACCCCTCTCTTTCCCTCCACTCTGCCTTCTATGATCAATTGCATAATCCCCCCCATGCCTAAGAATATGCCCTACTAATCTGTCTCTCCTACGCTGTAACACTCTCCAAATACTTCTCTTCTCCCCTACTAACTCTAGTACAGCTTCATTTGTTACTTTATCTTCCCAACCAATCCTCATCATCCTCCTTTTCCAACACCACATTTCGAATGCTTGTAATCTACGCTTCTCTTCCTTTCCTATAGTCCACGCCTCACACCCGTACAGTGCTACACTCCAAACATATACCTTCAGTAATCTTTTTCTAATACCCAAGTCAATATTTGATCTTAAAATCTGTTCCTTTTCTACGAATGCCTTCCTACCCTGTGCTATCCTACACTTTATATCTACCTTGCTTCGATTATCTTTTGTGATTCTTCTACTGCCTAAATAACAAAAATCTGACACTTCTTCGATTCTATTATCTCCTATTGTGATCCTCATTTTTCTACTGCATTCCTTTTTGTCACACCTCATCACTTTAGTTTTACCTATATTTATTTTCATGTTAAAATCCCTAGTCAATACTGCCTGCATACCATTCAATACCCTTTCTAAATTCTTTTCGCTTTCTTCCAATATAGCTATATCGTCGGCGAAGCTCAACATATATATTTTCTCTCCCTGTACATTCACACCTACACTATACTCTTCTTTTACTTTGTTTATTGCATCTTCTATATATAGATTAAATAATAACGGTGAGAGTGTACATCCCTGCCGAACTCCCTTCCCTATTTTTGCTACCTCTTCTTCCCCCTCAATTCTAACTAAAGTAGTTTGGTGTTTATATAAATTAAAAATTATTCACCTATCCTTATAATCTATACCCGTTTCTTTTAAAATTCTAAACATTATATCCCAATCTACATTGTCAAATGCCTTTTCTAAGTCTACAAAAGCTATGCAAGTTACCTTTCCTACCCTCTTTCTTTTTTCTACTACCGTTCTTAGTGCTAGAATCGCCTCCCTCGTCCCTCTGTTTTTCCTAAAACCAAACTGATCTTCTCCTAGCCTTTCCTCTATTTTATTTTCTAATCTCCTATAAATAATCTTTAACAATATCTTCGATATGTACATCATATGTTGTAGTTATACTGTTTGTTGAAATATATCATTAAGTGAAATTCTCTTTCTGTGTTCGTTTCTCGCCAATGTAGGCATATTGTACAAGTAGGTCATATGTTGTTGGTAAACCATCAGAACTACTGACTTAATCAATATAAACATTATGTGTCAGTGCGTTAGCGATGGCAAACTGTAGGTCACTTTGAGGACCTAGTTCGTAGTTCATAATTCATTTCAATGTACCGTTCACGAACTATAGGTCGTGAACTACTAACAGCTTTTTTAAATGAACTAGTTCACGACCTATATAAAATACATGCACATACTGAAAATAATCTCTTTTTTTTCAATATAAAAATATTAAATAGTAAAAAATAAATAAATTGAAATATTTCATACTTATTTTGATTTAAGAATGAGCAAGAAAAAAACAATGTTTATAATTTATACAATACATATATATATAAGGAAATATAATTTCGTTCCGTTCACCAACACACTTTATCACATAAATGTTGATACTGCTATTGGTACTGTATATGTAATGTATACTATATTGCAAGTATATATATAGTACAAGTACATCAATACGTACACCGTGCACCATCTAGTTCATAGTTCACGAACTAGGTCATAGTGACCTATAGGTCGTTGAAAAACATCCTCATTAGATTGAACCGTTCAGAGTGAACGGTTCGCGAGTGAACTACACATCGCTACAGTGCGTCCACCAACAAATAATTAAAATAGAAACTGATTCACTAAAAAATACCTACTAGAATATAGCGAACGAATATTTGAAACTTATTTTATGTTTGATAGATTACGAGGAATGCAGAAATATTATTTAATCCAGCTTTAATCGAAAAATGTACGCTGACATTATGTGACAATTGTATACAACTCAGAAGTTTCTGCTAACACTAATAAAAATTAAATCTCAAAATTACGCCTTGACCTCTTCGCCACAAAATATGTTCACATATACAGGGTGTTCAATTTTTTCTTTCCAGTTCAACTGTTTAATTTGACATAATATAATTATATGTAATGAAGCACTATTATAGTGTATATTTTCTGCTCGACTAGTTTCGAATGTCACGCATATTCATTTTCGAGAGCAATGTCAATATATCTAAAATGCTTCCTTCATACGATTCTATTTATACACTAACGAATTACGACAATAAATTCTTTACAACATTTGTATGCGTTTTTACGAATTTCTGATCTTACATCATGATTGGACAAGTGGTAATATATAACTGTGTAAAGAAAAATACGATCTGAATTAATGAGAACGTAGTGTATGGAGCAAAATTGCCCCTGCTATATAGCAATTGAAAATAACACCCGAAGGAAAATAGATTATGGACAAAATACAATATAGCAATTAATTAATAATGATATGTATGTACTGTACCGATGTGTAGTTCACTCGCGAACCGTTCACTATGAACGGTTCAATCAAATGACGGGCGTACTGTGACGATGTTTTGCAACGACCTATAGGTCACTATGACCTAGTTCGTGAACTATCAACCACATGGTGCACGGTGTACGTATTGATGTACTTGTACTAGGTCCTGAACCCGTCGTGTACTAAACCGTTTATGAATCACAACGGCTCGTAAACGATGCAGTATAGTATACATTACATATACAGTACTGGTAAGGAACTCACAGAAAATAAGGAAAAAGCTAGAAGATGCAAGGAGTATCTTGAAGATTTATATAAAGGTAGGCAGGACATGGAGGAGCTAGAAAGTGTGGAACAGATAGATGAGGATGACTTAGGTCCTAGCATACTTAGGTCAGAGTTTCATAGAGCATTAAATGATTTACGGAATAACAAAGCAGCGGGGATTGATATCATACCAGCCGAATTAATAAAACACGCAGGGAAAAAAATGCAGGAGCGATTATACAGGTTAGTTTGTAAAATATATGAGAAGGGAGAAGTACCACAGGATTTTCAGCGTAGTAGAATAGTAACAATGCCGAAGAAAATAGGAGCTAATTTGTGTGAGAACTATAGGACCATTAGCCTACTATCACATGCATCGAAGATATTGTTAAAGATTATTTATAGGAGATTAGAAAATAAAGTAGAGGAAAGGCTAGGAGAAGATCAGTTTGGTTTTAGGAAAAACAGAGGGACGAGAGAGGCGATTCTAGCACTAAGAACGGTAGTAGAAAAAAGAAAGAGGGTAGGAAAGGTAACTTGCATAGCTTTTGTAGATTTAGAAAAGGCATTTGATAATGTAGATTGGGACATAATGTTTAGAATTTTAAAAGAAACGGGTATAGATTATAAGGATAGGAGAATAATTTTTAATTTATATAAACACCAAACTGCCTTAGTTAGAATTGAGGGAGAAGAAGAGGTAGCAAAAATATGGAAGGGAGTTCGGCAGGGATGTACACTCTCACCGTTATTATTTAATCTATATATAGAAGATGCAATAAACAAAGTAAAAGAAGAGTATAGTGTAGGTGTGAATGTACAGGGAGAGAAAATATATATGCTAAGATTCGCCGACGATATAGCTATATTGGAAGAAAGCGAAAAGAATTTAGAAAGGGTATTGAATGGTATGCAGGCAGTATTGACTAGGGATTTTAACATGAAAATAAATATAGGTAAAACTAAAGTGATGAGGTGTGACAAAAAGGAATGCAGTAGAAAAATGAGGATCACAATAGGAGATAATAGAATCGAAGAAGTGTCAGATTTTTGTTATTTAGGCAGTAGAATCACAAAAGATAATCGAAGCAAGGTAGATATAAAGTGTAGGATAGCACAGGGTAGGAAGGCATTCGTAGAAAAAGAACAGATTTTAAGATCAAATATTGACTTGGGTATTAGAAAAAGATTACTGAAGGTATATGTTTGGAGTGTAGCACTGTACGGGTGTGAGGCGTGGACTATAGGAAAGGAAGAGAAGCGTAGATTAGAAGCACTTGAAATGTAGTGTTATAGGAGGATGATGAGGATTGGTTGGGAAGATAAAGTAACAAATGAAGCTGTACTAGAGTTAGTAGGGGAGAAGAGAAGTATCTGGAGAGTGTTACAGCGTAGGAGAGACAGATTAGTAGGGCATATTCTTAGGCATGGGGGGATTATGCAATTGATCATAGAAGGTAGAGTGGAGGGAAAGAGAGGGGTAGGTAGGCCTAAATTGGAGTATGTGAGTCAGATAGTTGAAGACGTTGAGATGAATAGCTATAGGGAGATGAAGGGATTAGCTCAGGATAGATCGGCATGGCGTGCTGTTTCCAACCAATCTTTAGGATTGTGGACTCTCTAACTAACTATACAGTACTAACATTTATTTAGTGATAAAGTGTGTTGGTGAATGGAACGAAATAGGAAAATCGATGCAATATTGCAACAGCACCAATGCCGAGCTGAGTCACAATTTATATCTTGGTATCAGATTTCATTTGGAATAATATAATTAATATATTCGCAAGATTAAATATGTTCTTAAAGATGTCATGCCATAGCAAATTTTTGCAATAATACAAAAATAAACATCTAATCTTATAGTTCTTCTATTTCATACAGAGTGCAATGCAATCACTTAATATCAAATAAAAGCTTTGAAGTTTGGACAGAGAAGATTCGAAATAGAAAATAGAAATTATAACGCCAAACAAAACGATTCTATCTAGTTCATTTTATTATAGTTTGTGCATTTAATTTTCAAGTGTTAGTAAAGTAGTAAACATTTTCATCAGTAACTACCAATAATTATTTTAGAACTTCATATAAATAATCGTGAGAACCTAGAAAAGATTATATTTCCTTATATATATGTTTTGTATAAATTATAAACATTGTTGTCTTTTCTTCCTCATTCCTAATTCAAAATAAGTATTGTAATATTTCAATTTATTTATTTTTTACCATTTAATATTTTTATATTGAGAAAAAAAGAGATTATTTTCAGTATGTGCATGTATTTGGTCATATAGGTCGTGAACTAGTTCATTTTAAAAAGATGTAGTAGTTCACGACCTATACTTCGTGAAAGGTACATTGAAATGAACTATGAACTACGAACTAAGTCCTCAAAGTGATCTACAGTTTGCCATCGCTACAGTACACTTAATAAATTTACTTTACTTGACTATTGATTGAAAATATTCTCCTATCCCTATTCCCGTTTCTATACCACCCTGTATACGTGTTTTTTTTTCAGGACATTACACGCTACAGTGTTGCACCATCACACATACGATTCAGATTCTGATTGTGACAAGTGCAGATCCGTGTACGTTACGTGTTGTTTGTTTGCCGTTACTCAGTTATATCCCTTTGCTCGACTAACTCCAGCTCGTCTCATCTAACTAGCTGTTTCTTCCGCTTCACGGATAAACTACAATAAGTTGATATATCGCGGGGAGACGTGTATTATCTATAGCTATCTGTCAATAGTCGGTTTCATTTTTTGACGTTGTTATTCTATAATATAAAATCTGTACTAGTAAAGCATATTTATTTTAAGATAAAACATCTTTGTTGTTGTAAAAAGTCTCTTCCAGAATTCTGTAAAGCGCTGTATTATTTTTTTTATGTTTCCAATGAGGTATATCTTGATCTTCGATTATAGAAATAGCGTGATATTACTTGGTATTACATTTTAAGTGATATTTCTAGCAAAATCTTCTTTAAAAATTGAAATATTCCATGGAATGTATTTATAATTCTCATATTCGAAAACTACACGGAACATTATAATTCCTATAGAAGTCCTCATTATGTAACAGCCTGTATATTCTTTAAAAATTGAAATATTCCATGGAATATATTTGTAATACTCATATTCGAAAACTGCACGGAACATTATAATTCCTATAGAAGTCGTGATTAGGTAACAGCCTGTATATTCTTTAAAAATTGAAATATTCCATGGAATATCTTTGTAATTCTCATATTCGAAAACTGCACGGAACATTATAATTCCTATAGAAGTCGTCATTAGGTAACACCCTGTATATTTAAAAAAATATCGCCTTGGTTATCCTGGAATTCATCTATACAATTCATGAAATAAAATAAACACTAAATTCCTTCAAAAGGAATTTATAAATTTTTTCTATATTTATATTATATCATTTTCTAATTTGCGTTTCTAATAGAGCTGTTAATGAACCTAAATAAGTTCTCTTATAGCATAGTGCAATTTATTGTTTCAAAGTTGGTAGCTCTGCTTGCCAGTTATCAAACGTCAAACTACAAAAGAAAGCAACAAATAGTTTAATTTAAATTTTGTCCCTGAAATGTACAATTGTACGTCAAACTACAAAAGAAAGCAACAAATAGGTTAATTTAAATTTATTTGACAATTTATTTCAAATATTTCAAATGTGTCGATAGTTACTACCAACAGTCAAAAAATTCCCTAAATTTTGAAATTTCGATTTTTTATTTAAAAATGGCATAAAAGACGCAAATTATAAAAAATAGTATAAAAAACTCATTTCATAAGTCATTTATAAACACTCGTTCTTTAGAAAACTCGGTGGTACGCACCTAGTTTCCTAAACTTGAACTCGTGCATTAAAACCTGCCTTATGAAACTCGTTCTTTAATATACTAACTTATAATTTGCGTTTCTAATAGAGCTATAAACGAACCCAAATGAGTTCGTTTATAGCGAATTTAAGTTCGCTTATAGCATAGTGCAATTTACTGTTTCATTGTTGGTAGCTCTGCTTGCCAGTTATCAAACATCAAACCACAAAAGAAAGCAACAAATAGTTTAATTTAAATTTTGTCCCTGAAATGTACAATTGTTCGTCAAACTACAAAAAGAAAGCAACAAATAGCATAGACTAATATAAATAAAGTAATTTGTCAATGTAATAGTTTAATTTAAATTCATTTGACAATTTGCTTCAAATCTGTCAAATGCTTCAAATGTGTCAATTCGTTCTTTAAATTTGAACTCGAGCAATAAAACCTGCGTTATGAAATTCGTTCTTTAATATACTATTATGTGATTCTATTTAAGTCATCGTTTGATATTTATGTGTAAACAAACTCGTGTCACACGGTAAATGACATTGGCAGTCATCATGAATTTACCGCATATTACCAACGTCATATTGACGTTTCAAAAGTCGAACAGCATACCAAAATGAAAATAATAGTATATTAAAGAACTAGTTTTATTGCACGAGTTCAAGTTTAGAAAACGAGTTTTCTAAAGAAGGAGTGTTATACATGACTTATGAAATGAGTTTTTTTATACTATTTTTTCTAATTTGCGTCTATTATGCCCTTTTTAAATAAAAAATCTAAATTTAAAAATTTAGGTAGTTTTTTGACTGTTGATATTGGCACATTTGGAACATTTAAAATAAATTGTTAAATAAATTTAAATGAACCTATTTGTTGCTTTCTTTTGTAGTTTGACGTACATTTGAGGGACAAAATTAAAATCAAACTATTTATTGCTTTCTATTGTAGTTTGACGTTTGATAACTAGCAAGCAGTGCTACCAACTTTGAAACAGTAAATTGCCCTATGCTATAAACGAACTCAAATTCGCTATAAACGAACTCAAATTCGCTATAAACGAACTCATTTGGGTTCGTTAATAGCTCTATTAGTAACGCAAATTAGAAAAATACATTTTACCACTCACGAGCACAAATAAAATAGTATAGATAGTTGAAATTTTTTATTTGGTAGTTTTCAAATTATTTCTAAAAATAGATGCGAATTTTTTTCTATCTACTGAACAGAATTGTTTAAATAGCTAGATGTACATTTCAATATTGCAATAATATTCATAAAATATTTTCAAATGTAAATTTAACTATATGAGGATGTGCACTAAAAGGGATGTAAAAAAATGTGCTCTTTAAATATTTATTAACATTATTTTTTTATATTTTACATTCAATAAATTAATATTATTAGATACAATATTGAAGCTCCCATAAATATATTATGTAATTTGCCATTGTGAATGGGCAAAAATGTTTAAATTATACTATAGATTAATTTATAGTACGGTATTATTATACAGGATGTAGAATTGAATTGGTAGCGCATTCTAATTTAGTTTCATGAGTATATTTTTGCATCTTATATAATTTAAAAATAAATTAAGCTCGCAATAGTTATAAAAAATGATTAATTTTCATCAACGAGTAAAAATTTATTTGCGATTTTCATAATAAAAAGAAAAATATTGTAAGCGAAAAAATCGAAGAACAACATCAAAGTTTCGATCAGCTTTTAATGTAATATTTCCCAAGCATTATTTGAACATTTTTTCCACAATATTATAAAAACATTACTTCCTTTTAATTTATCCAATTTGAATCATATATTACCAATCGTATTTATTTGGAAAATTAAGTTGGTAGAGATAACCTCAGCCTGTTACAAATTTATAAACTATAAACTAATTTATGTTAAATATTACTTTAATATACTCTAGATTGAAAATAAGGCAGTAGAATATGTTTTTAAAGAGAGAGAATATGTATTTTTTTTGGATTTTGTAAAGTGTTTTTCGAGGTGTAAGCCATATTTTATAAATACAGAGTGTTTCATTTAAAAAAAAACATTTTTATTACTTTAACTTTCTAATTAAATTTTTTTTTTTGCAATTTTATTGAATTTTATCTTACAATAATTGCATATACAGAAAATAATAGTTTGTAATATAATATAATATTTTTACAACCATGCAGTGGCTTATATTCGGTTCATTAAAAAATAAGTATTTCATAAAATAAGTAATCAATTTAAAGCTGTACAGAGTTATAACTACAAAATGCAATTTTATATCGAATTAAAGCATTCACATTTCGCTAATATTAGTAGCTATTATGTTCAAATGAAATACTTTTACTTTTTGCGCTGGAATTTTTATGAATGTATTTTGCGCTATGCATTTAAAGTTTGCATTGCACTTAAAAGTATAGTGTAGTATTTTTAAATAGAATTCCCTGTATTTTATTACTATATCATGCCAGTTTTTATCTGTTACACCCTGTACATATTAGCATTTCAATTCTTGACTAGTTTCCTGTAAAACAACAAATCTTGTATATAAATAAATGAAGATTAGCAATAATAAGACAAACTTCTTCATTTATATGTACCGATTTACATAAACCAAGCGGTCACCCTGTATATCAAATCCATGGCTACCAACTGTCAATTACCTGTAACCTACATACAACTACTGTCATCATTGACATCTACAACATCCAATGCAGGACTACCAACCGAATCGTTGTCGCTGGTAGTACCACTGCTGCCAGAATTAACATTAATGACGGTACTCGCAGGTTTCTTCTTCATATAATCAACTACCATCTCTAATCCAAATAGTGCCTTAAGATGCTTTGCCCTTTTCACACCACTCTCTTCAGTAGTATCATCGTCCACATTAATATCAGTAGCATTATCATAGATATTTGTATTCTCGCAGATGTTATGGTTCTTTTGACTGGACATCTCCTTGTAGATGCTATTGATATTCCTCATAACATAGCTGGTGCCAGTTTTATTATAAACCATCGACTTTACATTAAACTTGAGTTTAGTATCGACTTCATGTTTAACATTACTCAAGTTCATTGGTACATTCTTTGCAACGCTCGATGATATTGGCACGCTAAAGGCAGACGCGTGTCTGGATTGTCTAAAGAAATCCTTATTCTGCTCCGAATTATTCGGGGCACCAACAACATCGAGTTGGGCACCACTTTGCTCGATAGTATTTGTCGAATCTTTGCCATTTTTACGATCGTAGATGTGACCAGATACTCTTAGATCAATGAAGAAGTGCAGGGGGTCAATTCCGTAGGGAGGTGGGTACATCGGGGGGTACCATAAAGGTGGTGGAGGAGGTAATAGTAGATTAGAAGCATCGTGCGATTGTGTTGGTATATTAAAATTATTAACAATATGATTCGTTGTTTGTTGATCATTTTGCGACTTGTTTGGCGGTGTAGAATCTTCAGTGCCACCACAAACCGCTTTTATGCTAATACCCGATTCTCCAATCTTAGGCGAAGTGAGTTCTAAAGGTACTTCCGATGACCTTTTATGATTCGGATGCCAAGAAGTAGCTTTCGAATTGTCAAAATACTCCAATCCGACTCTACTGTGATTTTGATGACTCCACGGCCGTTTTCTAGCTCGACGTTGGTACCCCAGATTACTCCTGGTCGTGGTATTGCTTGTATTGGTACTACTGGTTGCCTCACTCTTGGCTTGAACGAAACTTCTAAGCATTTCGCTGAAGAAGTAACTGTTCGGTACCATAGGCATGTTGTATAGGTACGGGGGTGTAGCTGCTAGTAGCCTTGAAACGAGATCGGTATTCCGGAAGTCCAGGGGATTGAGGCGAGGTTTCGTTGGTGGTGGGGGAAGTTCGTTGACATCTGTCGCTGTTGACATCTGTTGATAAAAATTTGTCAGATTTCAGTCAGAATATGTTGTGTATAAAGCAAAAAATGTTGTACAATCAATTTGTTCAGTTCATAAAAAAAGTTCTGTATTGCAAAATTTGAATTATTTTCTTCTAAATATAACTTCATCGTCATCGTGAATAGGAAATTTAATAATCTCTAGTCGAGAAGTCTACGTAATTTCCTTCCTAACCAACATCAATCTCAACTATTTCATTTTAATGCTTTGAACAACAAATATACGGCATATTCAGTAACAATGAATCTAAACCCTACATTGTTACCAACTCCCAACAGATCGTACAACCTTACCAGGCAGTACAGCATCATATTCATAAGCACATAATTGTGTATCGTTTAATACTGATCGCTAATTTTGAACCAACACCACACTCAATTTAAATTTTACTGGCAGTACAATCTACAGGTTGAGAAGTATTTCTGTACCCTTTCAAAAAGCAAATTAAATTATGGTTGGTAGCACCTGTTGATGAAGTATTCTCGTGCGTATTGTTATCGGGCATCGTCGGACAATTTAATTTATTCTCCGACGATACCCGATAACTTTGAACAACAATTTGATGTGATATCTGTCAAAAAGTATAAAATTTTCACTTTTAACTTTAGATGTGTTTTGTAATTGCCCAGTCAACGAATTTGTTAATAAACAAAGAGCAGCGATTTAAATTTGTTAACCAACCGTTCCACTAATTCCAACTTATGTATTAAGAATTCAGAAAAAAATCCCATTTGCATGCAAATTAGTTTTTGGCAAAGTCAATCAGAGTTGAAATTTGTTTAGCAAAAATCAAGCTGTAAGTTGAGATTTTTTAAAAAATTAACAATTAATATGACAAAAAAAAAATTCTTCTAATGCAATATTTTCTGTCCGTCTAAAAAAATTAAGTGTCATCATTAGAAGCATATTTATTCTGGCTAAATTGGCTTAGAATGAATTTTAGAGAAATTAATAGCTGATTGAAACAAATTAACATATGATCTAAAGAATGGTCAGTTCAAATTGGTTCATTTAAAGTTTTTACAAATTGCATCAAACGTTGCATCAATTAAAAACGAATTTGGAGCTACTGTCAGATCTTTTAAACATCTTTTGATATAGATAGTAGTTCTGAGTAGTTCAAAGCAAAATGTATTTTTCTATAGATAACTTTTTATCACTTATTATTAGTTGAAATTATTAAACAAAAATATGTCTAGACACTGTTGCCAATAATTTCTTAGGTTAAAAAAATATATATATAATAAATAATAAATTAAATGGTAATTATCAACTATCAACCTGTTTGCAATAACTTATGAAAAATATTTCTTTAAACATCAGCATTTAGATTCGCTATGGCAACGGTGCATAGGACTTATACTGACATGCGCACCGTGCATTTAAATACTACCTACGTTATTATAGGGAAATGTACATTGCGTGATATGTTATGCAAATTGCCTACCTTAAGAATATCTAATTTCTTTACTATATATTTTTTTAATAATCGGTACATATTTCTGCGATGAAATACAGTCAAATATTCCTATTTCATTGAATTCTATCTTAAGGAAAATTTTCATTTTTTCGTGGAAGAGCTCCTTACAATTAACCCGGTACATAATCACACTGCAACGTAATACTGAACACAATGAATGATTGCCGAAGGGCACCGACGGCTTGCTTATACGAGTCCCTATGGTTGCCGTAACGTCCGGTATTCGTGATTCGGGAAGCGCTGCTAGAACAATCGTCACTATGGAGATGATTGTTTCGCGAAACAGTGTCCGCTATTGTAATACGTAGTTCTAAATGCAGCCGCTAGAGGTAGGTGTACATTAAGCAAGAGAACAACTGGAAGTTTCACCTGCTATAGGTGTACAAAGTGACTTTATAGAAAAACGGAAAGATTGTGACACTACTAGTTTATATAGATGACAACTGTTTTATTTAAACATGATTTTGTGTTAATAAAAATGTGTCATATGTCAAAAATTAGAGAAAGTCAGATGTCAAAAATTAAAAACAGAAAAGCTTTTTCTGTCACAACAATATGCCATGCAGATTGATCGGTTTGAACTATTTGTTAAATATGTCAAGAAATGTCACGAAAATGACACAAACATAAATTATGATTTATTTCGAAAAAAAGACATTTTTTAATAAAAAAACACAAAGCTCAAACGTTTTAATAAGATTTGTTTAATATAATGACCAAATATTTTTTGCACTTGAAATTACTTTGATGATTTTTTATTTTATTTTCGACATGTTAGAAGATGTTCAAAATAGAAAAGATTTTGAATTCATATTGCGAATTAATAGGTTATTCATTTTAATGAATAAAAATAAATCCAAATTAAATATAGTTTAAACGTCTGTCTTAAGTAATCTAACTTTATATTTTATAAACGCAGTTAGTTAGCAGGTTGTTTTGTGCTAAGTTTATTATGAACCATGTGATATAAAAGTGATATAGTTGCCGACGAATTTGACAGGCAAAAGAGTATTGAATTAAAAAAAATTCTTGTACTTGGGAATTTTATGTAATAGTATTATAATAATTTTTTTTTCAGAGAAATCGAACAGAAAAATACTAAACAAACATCCGCCAATTATGAAATAGTTAGTTAAAGAGTCCGCAATCCTAAAGATTGGTTGGAAACAGCACGCCATGCCGATCTATCCTGAGCTAATCCCTTCATCTCCCTATAGCTATTCATCTCAACGTCTTCAACTATCTGACTCACATACTCCAATCTAGGCCTACCTACCCCTCTCTTTCCCTCCACTCTACCTTCTATGATCAATTGCATAATCCCCCCATGCCTAAGAATATGCCCTACTAATCTGTCTCTCCTACGTTGTAACACTCTCCAAATACTTCTCTTCTCCCCTACTAACTCTAGTACAGCTTCATTTGTTACTTTATCTTCCCAACCAATCCTCATCATCCTCCTATAACACCACATTTCAAGTGCTTCTAATCTACGCTTCTCTTCCTTTCCTATAGTCCACGCCTCACACCCGTACAGTGCTACACTCCAAACATATACCTTCAGTAATCTTTTTCTAATACCCAAGTCAATATTTGATCTTAAAATCTGTTCTTTTTCTACGAATGCCTTCCTACCCTGTGCTATCCTACACTTTATATCTACCTTGCTTCGATTATCTTTTGTGATTCTACTGCCTAAATAACAAAAATCTGACACTTCTTCGATTCTATTATCTCCTATTGTGATCCTCATTTTTCTACTGCATTCCTTTTTGTCACACCTCATCACTTTAGTTTTACCTATATTTATTTTCATGTTAAAATCCCTAGTCAATACTGCCTGCATACCATTCAATACCCTTTCTAATTTCTTTTCGCTTTCTTCCAATATAGCTATATCGTCGGCGAATCTCAGCATATATATTTTCTCTCCCTGTACATTCACACCTACACTATACTCTTCTTTTACTTTGTTTATTGCATCTTCTATATATAGATTAAATAATAACGGTGAGAGTGTACATCCCTGCCGAACTCCCTTCCCTATTTTTGCTACCTCTTCTTCCCCCTCAATTCTAACTAAGGCAGTTTGGTGTTTATATAAATTAAAAATTATTCTCCTATCCTTATAATCTATACCCGTTTCTTTTAAAATTCTAAACATTATGTCCCAATCTACATTGTCAAATGCCTTTTCTAAGTCTACAAAAGCTATGCAAGTTACCTTTCCAACCCTATTTCTTTTTTCTACTACCGTTCTTAGTGCTAGAATCGCCTCCCTCGTCCCTCTGTTTTTCCTAAAACCAAACTGATCTTCTCCTAGCCTTTCCTCTACTTTATTTTCTAATCTCCTATAAATAATCTTTAACAATATCTTCGATGCATGTGATAGTAGGCTAATGGTCCTATAGTTCTCACACAAATTAGCTCCTATTTTCTTCGGCATTGTTACTATTCTACTACGCTGAAAATCCTGTGGTACTTCTCCCTTCTCATATATTTTACAAACTAACCTGTATAATCGCTCTATTATAACCTATATAATTATGAAATATAAAATATTAAATATTTTCGAAAGGAAACTATTTGATAAAAAACGATATATAATAAACCTAATTAAAAAAAATCTGAAATCACATTATATGCAAATATAAATATAAAACTCTTTATATTTGCGTGTGTAAATCAAAGCTATAATTTCTACTAATCATCAATTTTGAGTTCTATTAAAAATATATTTATACCAAATACAATTCCTCAGCAATTCGAAAGACCACTCTATATGTATACGTACTTCGGTCATATTCCGAGCGAATATCCATTACTAAGGTGATTAAATTAGCGGAGACAATCTGCAAATGATCTAAAAGCAGAGCGATTCCACTCGAAAATCCAAGACAATTTCAGATCGGGAATACAATGCTTTATATTATTATAATGGTGTTCCAGGATTTACATCTTGAGTTGATTTATATAATATTATGCTATACGTGATTATTACATACAGAACAGAACCGGATTGTCAAAAAAAAATAACCTCCGCATAAATTTTGGCCCATCAATATATATTTTTTAATTTTAGCAGTAAAATTCAATAGTTATCAATAACTGTCACTTTGACAGGTGATTTCTTTGGTTATGCCATTGAAATGGAAACATAACAGAGAAAACAGCTGTCAAAGTGACAATGAATAAAAATTAAGTTATATAATATTATGCTGTGTGATTGTTATATACAGATACAGAACAGGATTGTCAAAAAAAAACCTCCGCATAAATTTTAGCCCATCAACAATTTTTTTTGGATTTTTTGTTAGTTTTTAGCAGTAAAATTCAATAGTTATCAATAACTGTCACTTTGACAGGTGATTTCTTTGGTTATGCCATTGAAATGGAAACATAACAGAGAAAACAGCTGTCAAAGTGACAGATATTGACTATGAATAAAAATTAAGTTATATAATATTATGCTATACGTGATTATTACATACAGAACAGAACCGGATTGTCAAAAAAAAAAACCTCCGCATACATTTTAGCCCACTATTTTTTTTGGCATTTTTTAAAAATTTTCTTAGTAAAATTCAATAGTTATCAATAACTGTCACTTTGACAGGTGATTTCTTTGGTTATGTTATTGAAATGGGAAACATAACAGAGAAAACAACTGTCAAAGTGACAGATATGGACTGTGAATAAAAATAAACTTATATAATATTATGCTATACGTGATTGTTATATACAGATACAGAACCGGATTGTCAAAAAAAAAACCTCCGCATACATTTTGGGACACCAATTTTTGTTGGCATTTTTTTTTATTTTTGCAGTAAAATTCAATAGTTATCAATAACTGTCACTTTGACTGGTGATTTCTTTGGTTATTTCGTTGAAAAATTCAAAAAAATCACTATAATAATCACTAGCTCTATGATTCGTTCATTATCAGTGTCATTATGACTATTGTTACGATATTATTATCACTATAACCATCATCATTATTATCATTAGTATTATTATTTCCTTAAAACTCGGTTCCCTTTTCACAAACTGTAATGTCAAATCACCCTGTACATCAAGAACGATTCTACCTTAAGATACCGCTAGCATTAAACAATTGATATTACGATTTAAGATGTTTCGCGCAGTATATCCGTATTCGGAGGGCCCTGTGCGGCCCGGCCAGACCGCAGGCCTGCAGCAGCGGACGGGCCACCAGAGATTGGGGCCTGCCCGCTGTTAATCGTATATCTATTATATAGCGCCTTGTACTAAATATCCAACATACCAAGATGACAGAAACAGACCATATAATTAATCACGGAAATAATATTGTGAATCGGTTGGAGATATATGGAAATCGTCTTGAGATACTGCATTATGTTGCCTCAGTAGGCGGTCAGATATTATATATATAGTGTGGATTAAAATTAATGCTTATGATGAAGTGGAAGATATATACATATATCGTCAGTGATGTGACACATACCTCATATCTGCTTTGAACTTGCAATGAGTTGCGAGATGTTCGGAACATGCGCAATAAACCTAAGAATCAGTTTGACATAATATGTCATTTTTCGAATTTTTGTAAGATAGGTGGTATTGTCAAATCGCTGACGATATGTTCTTTTTAAATAACGTCCTATGTGACTGTTGTGACACATACCACCTAACTGCTTTAAACTTTTAATTAGTTGCGAGATGTTCTGAACATGCGCAATAAACCTAAGAATCAGTTTGACAAAATATGTCATTTTTCGAATTTTTGTAAGATAGATTGTATTGTCAAATCGCTGACGATATGTTCTTTTTAAATAACGTCCTATGTGATTGATGTGACACATACCTCCTATCTGCTTTAAAATTTTAATGGGACGGGAGATGTTCTGAACATGCGCAATAAACCTAAGAATCAGTTTGACAAAATATGTCATTTTTCGAATTTTTGTAAGATAGATTATATTGTCAAATCGCTGACGATATGTTCTTTTTAAATAACGTCCTATGTGATTGATGTGACACATACCTCCTACCTGCTTTAAAATTTTAATGAGACGGGAGATGTTCTGAACATGCGCAATAAACCTAAGAATCAGTTTGACAAAATATGTCATTTTTCGAATTTTTGTAAGATAGGTGGTATTGTCAAATCGCTAACGATATGTTCTTTTTAAATAACGTCCTGTGATTGATGTGACACATACCTCCTATCTGCTTTAAAATTTTAATGAGACGGGAGATGTTCTGAACATGCGCAATAAACCTAAGAATCAGTTTGACATAACATGTCATTTTTCGATTTTTTGTAAGATAGGTGGTATTGTCAAATCGCTGACGATATGTTCTTTTTAAATAACGTCCTATGTGACTGTTGTGACACATACCACCTAACTGCTTTAAACTTTTAATTAGTTGCGAGATGTTCTGAACATGCGCAATAAACCTAAGAATCAGTTTGACAAAATATGTCATTTTTCGATTTTTTGTAAGATAGGTGGTATTGTCAAACCGCTGACGATATGTTCTTTTTAAATAACGTCCTATGTGATTGATGTGACACATACCTCCTATCTGCTTTAAAATTTTAATGAGACGGGAGATGTTCTGAACATGCGCAATAAACCTAAGAATCAGTTTGACAAAATATGTCATTTTTCGAATTTTTGTAAGATAGGTGGTATTGTCAAATCGCTAACGATATGTTCTTTTTAAATAACGTCCTGTGATTGATGTGACACATACCTCCTATCTGCTTTAAAATTTTAATGAGACGGGAGATGTTCTGAACATGCGCAATAAACCTAAGAATCAGTTTGACATAACATGTCATTTTTCGATTTTTTGTAAGATAGGTGGTATTGTCAAATCGCTGACGATATGTTCTTTTTAAATAACGTCCTATGTGACTGTTGTGACACATACCACCTAACTGCTTTAAACTTTTAATTAGTTGCGAGATGTTCTGAACATGCGCAATAAACCTAAGAATCAGTTTGACAAAATATGTCATTTTTCGAATTTTTGTAAGATAGGTGGTATTGTCAAACCGCTGACGATATGTTCTTTTTAAATAACGTCCTATGTGATTGATGTGACACATACCTCCTATCTGCTTTAAAATTTTAATGAGACGGGAGATGTTCTGAACATGCGCAATAAACCTAAGAATCAGTTTGACATAACATGTCATTTTTCGATTTTTTGTAAGATAGGTGGTATTGTCAAACCGCTGACGATATGTTCTTTTTAAATAACGTCCTATGTGATTGATGTGACACATACCTTCTATCTGCTTTAAAATTTTAATGAGACGGGAGATGTTCTGAACATGCGCAATAAACCTAAGAATCAGTTTGACATAACATGTCATTTTTCGAATTTTTGTAAGATAGGTGGTATTGTCAAATCGCTGACGATATGTTCTTTTTAAATAACGTCCTATGTGACTGTTGTGACACATACCACCTAACTGCTTTAAACTTTTAATTAGTTGCGAGATGTTCTGAACATGCGCAATAAACCTAAGAATCAGTTTGACAAAATATGTCATTTTTCGAATTTTTGTAAGATAGATTATATTGTCAAATCGCTGACGATATGTTCTTTTTAAATAACGTCCTATGTGATTGATGTGACACATACCTCCTATCTGCTTTAAAATTTTAATGAGACGGGAGATGTTCTGAACATGCGCAATAAACCTAAGAATCAGTTTGACATAACATGTCATTTTTCGAGTTTTTGTAAGATAGGTGGTATTCTCGCATCGCTGTCGATATATGAGATATCGACAGCGATGCGATAAGAATTAAGTGAGTAAACAAATAAAAAAAAACTGAAAATTATTTTTTGTTTGGATTACGGTTATTACGGTTATTTTATTAAAGGAAAAGTAGTTTATTTTATCGTATTCAGTTGTAATAACATTATTTGGTGTTTGGTTATAAATCAAACTACGAATGAAATGAATCCTGTAATAGAATAAAGAATATCGCGTTCAAATAGGAAAACTTCCTTGATTATATTTCCATTTCAATAACATAACCAAAGAAATCACCTGTCAAAGTGACAGATATTGATAATTATTGAATTTTTGTTTCGTTTTTTTCTGTCTTAGTCATGGCCTGTCTTATAATAGAATAAATTGATTTATTAAAGTAAATAATGAATTATCAAAGGAAACACGTTTCTTTAGTACGTATTTTTCAATAGTGGACATAAACTATTTTTAACACTATGCAAAACAAATGAGTCTTACTCTTCACACTCTTTAGAAATATTAATAAACGTTGATATGGTATTTTGTGCGATCATACGTTTATTTTATAGGAAATTTAGAAAATCAATCCGATACTAAATAGAAAATTGAAATTAGAAAATAATTTATACCGGGTAGTCCATCTAAAATGTCGCGCGACTCTCAGATAACATTATAACTGATAATAAGGTCATTGTTTAAAGTAATTTATTGCAAATGTATAATTTTACGTCATATTAATGATTATATAAAAATATTTATTTGACTTGTCACGCTGACAGTCATTTGATGGTTTCCATAGAAACTGGTAGAAATGTATGCTATTTTCACACAAATATTAAAATGTTTTATAAATATTACGATTTAGCTATAACAAATCATATATCAAAAGAAACCCCATAAAATTCTACATAAGACTAATTTAAAACATAGGGGGTGTTACATTTAAAGTCTTCCATTTTGTTTTAAAAGAAAATTTGCAAATATCAACTGCATTTATTTAATCAAATAAAATATGTAAATTATATTTTACGACTTAATCATATTATAACAATCCGTTTTGCTCCTAAGGCTTAATATTTTGAACTTTTGTTGTTATCATATTTGTCGCAAATTAATTAATTTCTAAAAAGCGAAGGTACGCGTGTATTAAAGTAATATATTTTTGTAAAGCTAAGTTTAATCAAAATTCCATTTAGAATAATAGAGTTTAACTGCAGACATGGAAAAAGGTGAAATGGTGTATAGGTGAAAACCTGAAAACAATACCCTGTATAGGTGAAAAACTTTTTAGCACATAGAATTTTAAACTGTTTTCATTTTTCAATGTTTTATGCAGGAAATTCCGTTGCGTTTTATATGGACCACCCTGTACAGCATCAATTATTATTTTTTGTTATAATCCAATTTTATGATATACCATCAGATAAACTGCGTTTTTATATTTAGAGCGAAAATAGCATTGATACTCCCATAAATTATGATGCTCTACAATAAAATGCAGCAAATCAAAAAATAATAACGTGGTAATTATATATTAAATTACATGGAATCTGTATAGCTAAATGAAAACAATACGAATATATAATGTCTTTTGCCGGTTATAAAACTTTTCTGAAAGTTTGGCGTTTTTAGAGCGCGCCTCAGTCAACGATAATTAGCCGCAAATTATACCGTTTCCGAATCGCATAGCAATTAAAGCCACGGACTAAAACAAAGTTTTACCGGTTTACATTAAAACTTTCCAATTTTAAAAACAAAAATTCGTCCGCGAAACGATAAAAACAAAACAAAAACATGGACTTTGTGAAATCAAGCTGAAATTATTATTTAATTATGACCACTAATTGTACAGATTCGTGTAGGTATTCAGTTATCAGATATAACAAGTATACAGGCCAAGACAGCGATACCATGTCTTCTAGTACCAGCGAAACATACAACACAATGCACTCTGAGAACCATGCACTGTGGTAGCCTGCACTCTCGTAGTCACCGCGGTTATAAGTTTGCACTTTCATAGCCATACACTCTCGTCGTCATGCACTCTCATAGCCTACACTCTCAACGACCGCACCCATTTTTTTTATAAAAAAATATAAATATAATTGTCATGTAAAAAATACTGTAAAATAAATTTACATTGAAAATCAATTTTACTATTTTTATACAATTATATAAAGGTAAAATTATCATAATAGTTAGTATATTATATGAAATGAAAAGTCTATAACAGGGTTGCCAAACTAGCGGAACGCGGACTTAATAAATAAGTAATGAGTGTTAAAAATTTATTATCATGCCAGTGGCTCAATTTATATTTTTCAATTCATTCAATGCAAGCAAATTCATATTTTTAGTTTTAAGAGATTTCAAGATATTTGAAAAATAGTTTGGCAAAAAATAAGTGTTATTGTAAGAGGAAAATCAATAATCAACAATTGTCAATATCTGTCACTTTGACAGGTGTTTTTCTTTGGCTATTTTACGTAAAATAAATAAAACACAATTAATTAGTGAAATTACAAATTCGGTATTATCATTTTTCATTCCTAAAACCCATAAGTAGTTATATAATAATATTTGTATTTATATTTATTGTTGGACAAATATACCGAGAAAATATTTGTGAAAGTGACAGATAATGACAGTTATTGAATTTTTGTTTCGTTTCTTCTGTCTTAGTTATAATAAAATAAAATTGACGAATGAGAGTAAATAATAAATTATTAAAGAAAAAAAAACGTTTCTTTGGTACTTATTTTTCGATAATAGGCATAAAAAAAATTTTACACTTTGCAAAACAAACGAGTCTTGCTCCTCACATTTTTTCTTTCGATACATTAATAAACCTTTTTTATATATAACCCCTATTTTCGTACTTTATTTATTACTCTAACAGTGGAAGTTCTTCCGAACAATAAGCATTATTCAAAAGTGTCATGCAGTCGAAACTTTTTACAACTTAAACAGCCGCAAGTTATAATTCACCAACTTGTAAGAGAGACGAAAGTATATGTTAGGTGCTAGAAGAGCTTAAGTAAACAGAACAAATATAAAAACAAATAATCGCTAAAACAAAACGCGAAATACAAACGATTTACGGAATTGAAATATTGAAATATAAAAGTATTTATACAAGTGCTGGTGGAGCCAAGACAAGAGTGACGAGAGCCAGTGAATGCACGCGAAAGTACGCAAATATACCGAGTATAATGAGATCTTAAATTTTTACTTTATTTACTAATATTTACTTTTAAAATCTCAAAAATATTATATATAATATTTTGATTATAATGTTCTGCAAATGATGATAGCTATTTTCGTAGTTTGTTTTAATTTAAATTGTTTTAAAACATACGGCAGCACATTTATGGTGTGCCTCTGTGGACTGCTTTAGAAAAATAATGTATGTGAATTCCATCTGCCACTTTAGTGACAAGAACTCGTATAATATATATAGTACAACTGTTAGACACACAATACGACACCCATTATCCAATAGAAGTTGCTTACATTGCATAAAAATGAATAATCACGCGCGGCAAACCACGAATATTCTTAACAGTTTTAAAATAATCTGCTCGTCTACATTTGCTGCCATCTAGTGAGTAGACTTGTAATTATTTTTTTTGAGCGATAAACTGGCCTATCTATTCAGACTACTGTATACATAAATACAATGGTTAAAAGTACGTGGCTGTTCACGTGACAATAGCGACACGCGAGCTCCCCGTTCTTTTAGATCGAGCTCATATATAGCTGGGGACATATGTAAATGCGATCTAAATGGTGCATTAGCGTCATCCCCTATAGCGTGGTGTGGTGACAAGGAAAGACACTAACGGTGACACGGCGAGGAGTTACACTATGGGGAGTTATCCTATAGAAGAAGAAGAAGAAGAGCAGAGATGATGATGTAAAGAGTCTCCAGTTTCAATTCAGTCAAATCGACGGTAGGGTGGTTAAGAAAGCGGGGCGGTTGAAAGTGGAATGACGTCGAGTTGAGTTGAGTTTATTATCAAGTGATGTTAGTGGTGATATATAAAGGAATGTTGGAATATAAAAGGAACCGCTAATAAAAGGTGCTTTGTTTTCCAGTAGAGAATACCTTCTGTTGACAAAGGTAGTTTTATCATTGACAAATTACTAGACAGAGCACCTCTATATAAACATGCGTATCAACTTTAAGCGGTTGTTTTACGACTAGCGACATCTGTCGTTATGTTTACTCACGTAGTGAGTCAACAGAGGACACCAGTAGCACCAAGTAAAAATAGCGGAAGATGGCACTAGTATCAAATACAATTGACGATGTCAACAAAAAATATAATATAACTTAGAATAATACAAACTACACAAAACTAGATAAATGTATTGGAAAACCAACCAAATCCACAGTAAAAATACGCGAGCGGAACTATAAGGATTATAGTTGCAATTTATTTGAATTTTAATGTAAACAAATCAAATTAACAAAACGATTTCGATATGTGCCTTGTTGCAATTCATGAATGCTTACAGATCCAGTGCATATCGCTAATCAGTAGTTCTTTAAATATTTATCAATCTTGTCGTACTTGACAGCAATGTATAGATTTGCTACCAGATCGACTCGAAATTTTTTCTGAGAAATAAATATAATTTTTATTAAATAACCGAAATATTTCGAAGTAATGCGATGCAGTATAATAGAATTGACAAAAATGCGCATCCTCGGAGTTTGAATTTGCTAACATAATAGTTGCATGATAAAAGAAAGCTGTAAGCAAACTACAAAATTGTGTAGTACCATTCGTACTCACTAGGTTCCAGCACTTCCCGGAACATAAAAATTGCTCAAAAACGATTCTCCTCAAATATCACTATAATTTTCGTTTTCCTATACAGTTACAATGTCTAATTATATTAGTCTATGGTTTTATCACCACAGTGCCATACCTAACCTCAAATTTTTCTACTCATTTGAGTAGAATGTCTATTTAGACATTTGACGTTTAGACGTCTATTTAGACATTTAGACATTTGAAGTAATTATAGTTCGTATGCAGTTGCGTTTCGTATATATTTCGTAATCTAATGTACTTCAAATTAATTTTAAATCACTAGATACCGTGTCCTTATAATTAGATACTTAGTCGATGGTTAATATATAATAAAAATGGTCAGCGCACAAATTTAATTTGCAGACAATTTGGAAAAGTAATGTCATATCTACAGTTTCCTGCTGTACACATTAATATAAGGGCATTATTAAGCTTCCCTGCAGTGTAGACTGTAGGAATAAACTTTGCAAAAATTGTCATTACAATGCACTGTGAGATTTTTCCTATCGTTTAAAATTTGATGGGGTACTCATCTATACGTAGAATAGAAGTTAGAATATAGCCTGTTCCTATTTGCCATAATACATCTTTGTGTGAACAAGAAATGAAACGATATGTTCCATCCATTTTCACTGTGCAGTGGAATAACAGTTTTAAAAATCTACAGACTTTAATTCTGCAGCCTACACTGCGGGGCAGCGTAATAACGGCCTAAGACACTCCCAACTGTATCCGTTACGATATTGTGGATTTTAAAGTGCGAAGAATATATAAATAATATAATATATAATAATAAATATATAATAAAGTGACAATTGAATGGTGGTTGCCTATATACCAAATGCTACATAATCAGAAGCAACATCGCAAACAATTCCACGTTCATTTCGACCTGTTCAAATATCAGTGGCCCATAATTTATTTAAGAACAAAAATCACTAACATCAAAAAAGTCTACAAATCTTTCAACAACTTACATAATTTTTTTTAAATTTTGTATAATTGTCTATATCTGTCACATTGACAACTTGCTTCACCGTTGCGTTTATTTTCAAACAAAATGGCCACAGAAATCAAATCAGCTGTCAATGTGACATATATTGACAACGAACGAAATATTTTAATTTGGCGATACTCTTTTCAAATTATCTTAAAAACCACCGACGCTATAGTCATGAAACAAAGACCTATAAAATCAAATTTAAATTCTGTAAATGTTTCGCATTTGATATTTAATTGTCATCGAATTAGAGGAGCCAATATTTGAACGAATCAAAATGAACGTGGCACATTTGCAACGTTACTCCATCGGCCCGGTATATAAGTTACAGTGAGGAATATATGCGGCCCCCCCTTACGCACCCCAATGGCTGACATGACAACGAGTACATCAGGCGACAACTCATTTGCATACAAGTCGATTTCGCAAAGGACAACGAGAGGATAAGACGTGACGCAAGCAAGAAATCAACATTGCCTTAGTTGGTTGTTTTTTTTTGCCTTAGAATTGCGTTAGAAACGTTTTTCATTGAAATGCATCATTTCTTTTCGCTGCAATATCGAATGATTTTTTTTTCGAGGAAATTATTGGTCCTCTCAGTAAAGGAAATGAAAAAGAGAAAATATTACAGCGTATAAGAGAATTAGACTAGTAAGCCATATTCTTAGACATGGGAGGGTAGTATACAATTAGTTATACAAGGTAGGGGAAATGGAAAGACATGTAACAGTATTTTGCGGTTCGTGATTTAGATAGTGTGGAATTATGATTAATGACAGCGAGAGATAATGTTTTTTTTGCAAATATATCTAGACATGCTTGGGTGGTGCTTTATAGCGGTTGATTGAAAAATATATCAGTCCATATATTGTAAATTGAAATCTAAATTTATTTTCAGTATTACTGTAAGAAATTTCGTTTCTATCTAAATACAGATCAATATTGGATTTGCATGAGATTGAGATGTATATAGTGGTGGTAATATTTTACACCCTACCATCTTAAAATGCATCTTCTCGTCATATTTTTGAAAAGCCCGGTGCAATACAGGAGCGGATATAATAAGTTTCACGTTCCAAAACAATATGTTGAGTGAATATCTCAACTTGATAAGAATTAATTTGGTTATTATCGGAGCACACCATTTATTCTACCGACCATTCCTCCTACTCGTCATTCATCCTACCCCCGTTGCTCCTAACAGTCAAGTATACTATTCGTCATTTATCCTAAACGTCGATTACCCTACGCTTTAAATAGCCATCCGACAAGTTCGTCGTTTATCCTATCGTCATTTATCCTAAACGTCAAATATCCTGAAGTGTACAGTTGGTCAAATATCCTATTCGTCATTTATCCTAAACGCGGAATCTCTACGATTATTGGCAACGTTGCACGGTTCGATATTCGTTAAAAAAATGACTGTGTGCGCGGGCTAGAGTGCACTATCGTCTAACTTCGGACGTGTACTTTTCTAATCAGCTGGTTGTAAAAGATTCGAAAATGGCTTAAAATATCGAGCAATATTCAGCAACAAATAAGCGAATGGTTGCGGCCATTAACTCGCAACGAATTAGTATCTTATGCCAACGAACATTTCATGTTAGAGTATCGCAATATGTAAGATAAGGCTGGTTCTGCTATCGCTGTAATTACTAAATTGCACCTGCATTACAGATTTTAAATAAGTAAGAGTTCGCAATATTAATATATAACAGTAAATGAGGTTTTCTTTTTTCAAGGGACTCAGAGATATATTAAATATAACGAATGCAATAAATAAAATTATTATTCTATACACGGAGTGTTATATAAAAAAAAACGGCCCGCAATTGGGTTTTGTTCTAGTGATTGATTTTAAAATAAATTAATATGTTAGTTAGTTAGTTAAAGAGTCCGCAATCCTAAAGATTGGTTGGAAACAGCACGCCATGCCGATCTATCCTGAGCTAATCCCTTCATCTCCCTATAGCTATTCATCTCAACGTCTTCAACTATCTGACTCACATACTCCAATCTAGGCCTACCTACCCCTCTCTTTCCCTCCACTCTACCTTCTATGATCAATTGCATAATCCCCCCATGCCTAAGAATATGCCCTACTAATCTGTCTCTCCTACGCTGTAACACTCTCCAGATACTTCTCTTCTCCCCTACTAACTCTAGTACAGCTTCATTTGTTACTTTATCTTCCCAACCAATCCTCATCATCCTCCTATAACACCACATTTCAAGTGCTTCTAATCTACGCTTCTCTTCCTTTCCTATAGTCCACGCCTCACACCCGTACAGTGCTACACTCCAAACATATACCTTCAGTAATCTTTTTCTAATACCCAAGTCAATATTTGATCTTAAAATCTGTTCTTTTTCTACGAATGCCTTCCTACCCTGTGCTATCCTACACTTTATATCTACCTTGCTTCGATTATCTTTTGTGATTCTACTGCCTAAATAACAAAAATCTGACACTTCTTCGATTCTATTATCTCCTATTGAGATCCTCATTTTTCTACTGCATTCCTTTTTGTCACACCTCATCACTTTAGTTTTACCTATATTTATTTTCATGTTAAAATCCCTAGTCAATACTGCCTGCATACCATTCAATACCCTTTCTAAATTCTTTTCGCTTTCTTCCAATATAGCTATATCGTCGGCGAATCTCAGCATATATATTTTCTCTCCCTGTACATTCACACCTACACTATACTCTTCTTTTACTTTGTTTATTGCATCTTCTATATATAGATTAAATAATAACGGTGAGAGTGTACATCCCTGCCGAACTCCCTTCCTTATTTTTGCTACCTCTTCTTCCCCCTCAATTCTAACTAAGGCAGTTTGGTGTTTATATAAATTAAAAATTATTCTCCTATCCTTATAATCTATACCCGTTTCTTTTAAAATTCTAAACATTATGTCCCAATCTACATTATCAAATGCCTTTTCTAAGTCTACAAAAGCTATGCAAGTTACCTTTCCTACCCTCTTTCTTTTTTCTACTACCGTTCTTAGTGCTAGAATCGCCTCTCTCGTCCCTCTGTTTTTCCTAAAACCAAACTGATCTTCTCCTAGCCTTTCCTCTACTTTATTTTCTAATCTCCTATAAATAATCTTTAACAATATCTTCGATGCATGTGATAGTAGGCTAATGGTCCTATAGTTCTCACACAAATTAGCTCCTATTTTCTTCGGCATTGTTACTATTCTACTACGCTGAAAATCCTGTGGTACTTCTCCCTTCTCATATATTTTACAAACTAACCTGTATAATCGCTCCTGCATTTTTTCCCCTGCGTGTTTTATTAATTCGGCTGGTATCATATCAATCCCCGCTGCTTTGTTATTCCGTAAATCATTTAATGCTCTATGAAACTCTGACCTAAGTATGCTAGGACCTAAGTCATCCTCATCTATCTGTTCCACATTTTCTAGCTCCTAGAAATGTGGAATATGTAGATAACGCATATTATTAAATATAAAAAATAGTCTATTTTAGTACATCGATTTGTTTTATATACCACGTTATTTTGACCTATGCAATTAATATCGATTAATTTACAACGAGACAGTAAATGCAAAATATTTACAAATTTTCAATTCGGTAATTGTCAATATCTGTCACTTTGACAAATATTTCCTGTAGTTATATTGTAAATATAACAGAGAAAACAACTGTTAATTTGACACATGACATTTATTAAATTAAATTGTTTTTCTGCAATAGTCTGATAATATCCCTCAAATTTGGTTAAAATATTTTTTCAATTTCCTTGAAAACTACAAACACTAGAGAAATGAAACAAATATTTTTAAATTCAAATTTAAAATCTGCAAATTCGTTGTATTTAAGGTTTTGTTGTAAACTAATTAGAAGAGCCAATATTTGAATAAGTAGAAAGTAATTTATAATTCGCAATGTTATGTCTGTCGATACAATGAAACTGACTTTTATTAAGTAAAAAAAACAAAAATTATTTAATTTGTAGGAAAATTGTTTAAAAAAATATCTAGTTAAATTCACAAAATATTGCTTCTTAAATTAATTTTCTGAAACACAATTTTATTGTATATTGAAGATACTACTTTTTGAAAATCCAAAATTAATTAAATGCTAATAGATTACAGAATATCTTTGTATATAATTTATAAAAGAGGAAGTTTGCAAAATGCTATAGAACGATTTAAAAATAACAATTTCTCAAATCTATAAATATGAAGATAGAATTTAAAAACGTTTTAAAAATAAATCACGTTTGTGTTTCTAAAATAAAAATGGAAACGATTATCATAATTTAAGATCTAGAAGGATGAATTTGAATGAACAACGAAAAATGAAGAATGAATAAATATTTCCAAAAATTTCGTAGAAACAATTTTCTACAGAATCTTCAGAAACTTAAAAATAGAATACTGTCAAATTATATTACATTATATTATATTATGCTATTCCTTCAAAAATAATCTCTTTAAATATGTAACATTGCAAAATTTATATAGCATAGGTATATTTTTTGAGGCGATATTTTAGTTCACAGCAACATAATGATGCCTTCATAGAATTTTCTTTACTGCAAATATATTGATGGATTTCGCCGTTACTTTGCGATAATCCATTATAAATTAAAACAGTTTTTATAAAAAAAAAAAAACTATTATTTACCAAATCATATTTTTTTGCGAACAAAACACGTTTTATTTCCTGTTTAGAAATTTAGCCACCTTATCACTGCAGTGTTTTCTTTGAATTGTTCAAAAATTCAACTATATCCTTGCAACAAAAATTAACAGAACCATCATCTAATATTGCTGTTCATTTCAGCTGGATCCGACTCTGCAACAACTCCTACAATCATAGCTCGGTTTTATTGAGACTCGTCTCTCGATATCTCTCCTAGTGGTGAGCACGAGAATAAGCTCTTTAAAAGAACCCAAGCAGAACCAACAATAACCCCCACTATACAGGATGTCGCAATTTCCATACGCCATCAAATACATATATAAAACGATTTTTTTCAATCGCCGTTTTAGAAATGACTCAAGTATATTTTTAGTTTTTGTACATGTACAGGGTATAACCCATTCGCATTAATTAAACAATTTTTTTTGTGAATAAACGATTAAAATATAATTTAGTTTTAAGTTATTTGAAAAAATATATATCAAAATATAGTCGAATTTGTTTAAAATAAATTCAAATACTTCATTATATATTATTTTTATATTTATTTATTATTCTCATTAGAATGATGATATCAACGGATTTGGGACAGCCTGTATGTGATGTATAAGCACGTATAATATACGTATCATCACTCTGGTTGGAGTTTAATTGATATGCTGCCGAAGCATCAGCAGAAGAAGATATATATATATAATACAGTCGACTTATACAATGGATGAACAACTCAACAGATTTTAATATGGCGATGAAAATATGGTGGTGCCGGTGGAGCCCAGAAAAGGAGATTTGCTGCCGCATCAAACGGCATAAGCTGCTTAACGGGGGTGGGCTCAGTATTATAGGCAACCCACAGCAGCACCGACCTGCCCGAAGACGGCTGGAAAGGGGGATGAGATGAGTCGGTCGGTGGGTTTAGCTGGTGATTGTAACGAGTGTTCAGAAGTAATTCGGGAAGCAGTTGGCATAGTTTGATGATTGAATCGTTTGATATGTATAAAAAAAGGGGCGAATTCGGAAAATGCCCCGGAAACAAAATCATTAGCTGGTCGTTGTAGCGAGTGTTCAGTAGTAATGCAGGAAGCAGTTTTGATTTTGTTTTGTCATTTCCTTAATTTTGATTATTTTTGTACAATGTTTTTAGAGAATGTTCCTAAATGATCGGGTTTTTTAAATATATTTTTTCAATTTTAAAAATTATCACTACGGTGTTAAATATTAATATAGAATATCACCCAAATACCGTAACAAGCATTAAGTAGCTGGATGTACATTGCTAATTTTCTAGGAAATCCAAAAGATTTGATTGATTTCAATAAAAAAAATCAGGTATTGATAAAATATTTTGTTCTAGTTGTCCTATATAGAAGACAAACACGTAGACCAATTGAAACTAGATTTAAGGAGCATTTAGCTCATTTCAGATTAAAAAGAAAAGATAAAAGTGCTGTAGCCGAGCATATTTTTGACTAACTCAGATCATCCTATTCAAATTAGTTCACTTAAATCACGTAAAAGTGTTTTGAATTATTCCGAGTTAAATGCTTATGAAAGTTAGTTAGTTAAAGAGTCCGCAATCCTAAAGATTGGTTGGAAACAGCACGCCATGCCGATCTATCCTGAGCTAATCCCTTCATCTCCCTATAGCTATTCATCTCAACGTCTTCAACTATCTGACTCACATACTCCAATCTAGGCCTACCTACCCCTCTCTTTCCCTCCACTCTACCTTCTATGATCAATTGCATAATCCCCCCATGCCTAAGGATATGCCCTACTAATCTGTCTCTCCTACGCTGTAACACTCTCCAAATACTTCTCTTCTCCCCTACTAACTCTAGTACAGCTTCATTTGTTACTTTATCTTCCCAACCAATCCTCATCATCCTCCTATAACACCACATTTCGAATGCTTGTAATCTACGCTTCTCTTCCTTTCCTATAGTCCACGCCTCACACCCGTACAGTGCTACACTCCAAACATATACCTTCAGTAATCTTTTTCTAATACCCAAGTCAATATTTGATCTTAAAATCTGTTCCTTTTCTACGAATGCCTTCCTACCCTGTGCTATCCTACACTTTATATCTACCTTGCTTCGATTATCTTTTGTGATTCTACTGCCTAAATAACAAAAATCTGACACTTCTTCGATTCTATTATCTCCTATTGTGATCCTCATTTTTCTACTGCATTCCTTTTTGTCACACCTCATCACTTTAGTTTTACCTATATTTATTTTCATGTTAAAATCGCTAGTCAATACTGCCTGCATACCATTCAATACCCTTTCTAAATTCTTTTCGCTTTCTTCCAATATAGCTATATCGTCGGCGAATCTCAACATATATATTTTCTCTCCCTGTACATTCACACCTACACTATACTCTTCTTTTACTTTGTTTATTGCATCTTCTATATATAGATTAAATAATAACGGTGAGAGTGTACATCCCTGCCGAACTCCCTTCCCTATTTTTGCTACCTCTTCTTCCGCCTCAATTCTAACTAAGGCAGTTTGGTGTTTATATAAATTAAAAATTATTCTCCTATCCTTATAATCTATACCCGTTTCTTTTAAAATTCTAAACATTATGTCCCAATCTACATTATCAAATGCCTTTTCTAAATCTACAAAAGCTATGCAAGTTACCTTTCCTACCCTCTTTCTTTTTTCTACTACCGTTCTTAGTGCTAGAATCGCCTCCCTCGTCCCTCTGTTTTTCCTAAAACCAAACTGATCTTCTCCTAGCCTTTCCTCTACTTTATTTTCTAATCTCCTATAAATAATCTTTAACAATATCTTCGATGCATGTGATAGTAGACTAATGGTCCTATAGTTCTCACACAAATTAGCTCCTATTTTCTTCGGCATTGTTACTATTCTACTACGCTGAAAATCCTGTGGTACTTCTCCCTTCTCATATATTTTACAAACTAACCTGTATAATCGCTCCTGCATTTTTTCCCCTGCGTGTTTTATTAATTCGGCTGGTATCATATCAATCCCCGCTGCTTTGTTATTCCGTAAATCATTTAATGCTCTATGAAACTCTGACCTAAGTATGCTAGGACCTAAGTCATCCTCATCTATCTGTTCCACACTTTCTAGCTCCTCCATGTCCTGCCTACCTTTATATAAATCTTCAAGATACTCCTTCCATCTTCTAGCTTTTTCCTTATTTTCTGTGAGTTCCTTACCCTGCTTATCACATATAATGTTACCCTTTGGTTTTACTTTAGAAAAATGTGACTTAATTTTCCTGTAGCCCAAATCTACTTTACCTCTTCTCATATCCTCCTCAATATCCTCACAATTTCCTTTTATCCACTCTTCTTTCGCTAGCTTGCATTTCCTATTAATTAAGTTTCTTAGTTCCTTATATTTTTTCTGTCCTGCTTCTGTGTTTCCAATTTTAAAGTATACTTATGAAAGTATACATCGTTTTATTGAAAGTGGCAGGAAAGTGACAGAAGTTCACGCATCATAAATCAAGACCTGTATAATGGCTTGACCAATACAGTACAGAGCAGTGCTATTCAAAACAGTATGGTGTCAGTCATACGGCACATTGAATAGTGCTGTGGACACGCTTGTGCATTGTCAATAGAAAAGCTAGGTGTGGCTGAGTACCTTGTGTATATAAGTGATGTATATAAGTGCAGCCCTTATGTATAGTAGTGGACGATACTGGTCCGCCACTTAAAAAAAAAACGATGTATACCAACAGTCAAAAAATTCCTTACATTTTGAAATTTCAATTTGTTATTTAAAACGGGCATAAAAAACGGAAATTAGAAAAAATAGTATAAAAAACTAATTTCATAAGTCATTTATAACACTCGTTCTTTAGAAAACTCGATTTCTAAACTTGAACTGGTGTAATAAAACCGGCCCCTTATGAAATTTGTTGTTTAATATACGATTCAAACATCAATATTTAATGTATAAATAATGTTCGGTTTCAAAATTAGTGTAACCGCGCTACCGCAATAAAAATTACAAGGCAGATCAAATTTAGCGAATAACTTACATTACGATTCATTTCAAAAAATATATATCAAGTAATAAAATTCAGAATAATGAATTATTTTTCTCAAAACAATTGAATAGTAAATACCACAAATTATTTTATCTTGATTAATATATATAATAAATATTAAGCTATTTCTATACGCCTTTAACTGGATTTTCTATTAAATGTCGCAAAACATACACGAAATGTTATAATTTGTCCATTGGCAATAATTTCAAAAAAAAACTAGTTGTATGAGCTAATAATACAATAAAGTCTTTTCGACCTTTTAAAAAAAATGGAAATCTTTACCCCCGACTTTTTCATTTCTGAACACCCGATATATAGGCCGCCAAAGCGTAACTTGCTACTTTACAATATGCATAAAAGACGCGGTACAACAGCGATTTTGATGCAACGGTATGAGACTTGAGTGAGGGCTCACCCACTAATAATTTGTTCCAGGCCTATTCAGGGGACTCCTAAATGGTAACGTCGTCCATGGTCCGGAAGGGATTCTATTCCAGAAAATATCCAGAAATAAATCCGACCGGAGCGGGATTCGAACCAGCGCGCCAACGACAATAATCGCCGTGTAAAGATATTTAAAATTCAATAAAAAAAAAAGAAACAAACTTATACGAATTCACGTAATACTCTGTATAGAGGGCTCAAGAGCAATATTCCAGCAGGGGGATGTTGGATTTAGCGAGCGCGAACAATTAACAAACACATTTCAATGGGGATGATACTCCTTTAATAGAATTTCACTTCTATGCACAATTATGCCTCGACGACGCTCATGCACTAGTGCACCCTACCACGAAACATAACTGTTACCACCGTCACTATATTTTGCAGAATTAAACGCAAGTGAAATGGAACACATTTCATGATGGTACGTGGAAAATGTGCAAAACAAAAAACAACTGTTGGAATCTCTCAGTTACAAATCAATATTTGCAAAGTCTGTTTTGGTAGGTCAGGTCAAGTCAGATTTTATCAAGTGAATTATCGTACTTACGTACGAATAAATTTGCAAATTATATATATCGATCGAATATTTATAAGCAGGTCAGGTCGGGTCAGGTAAAAATATATCAAATTAATTATCGTAAGTGCTATGTTTAAATAAGTTTGTAATATTGTATACATTTATTTACTATATCATCAGGTCACGTTAGGTCAGGTCAATAATGGAAGGTTCGATATCTAAGTAAATTTGCAGATGACCGTACCAACATATAAATTGTAACTCAGCTCGGCAATGCTGCTGTTACAATATCGCATCGAGTTTCCTATTTCGTTCCGTCCACCAACGCACTTTATCACTAAAGAAATGTTAGTACTGTATATGTAATGTATACTATACTGCATCGTTTACGAGTCGTTGTGATTCATGAACGGTTTAGTACACGATGGGTTCAGGACCTAGTACAAGTACACCGTGCACCATGTAGTTCATAGTTCACGAATTAGGTCATAGTGACCTATAGGTCGTTGCAAAACACCGTCACTACACATCGCTACAATGTTGGGTCTAGTCAAGTCAATTTTTCGATTAATTATTCCAAGTTATAGTAATTTAAATACTATGGAGGGAATATTTATAATCCTGTGAGATCAGGTCATATATATTATTGCAAGTTTCGTATCTAAATAAATTTGTAAACTAAAAAAAAATGCATATTATTGTAGACCAATTCTTCATAGCTGGGTCGGGTCAGGTCAGGTCAGTAGATAGCACATTTCTGGAAACTGTACCGTATCTGTTTTATCAATAGAGATTTAAAAGGATTAACGACGAACTTTATACAAATTATATACGAATATTAGTTAAAGAGTCCACAATCCTAAAGATTGGTTGGAAACAGCACGCCATGCCGATCTATCCTGAGCTAATCCCTTCATCTCCCTATAGCTATTCATCTCAACGTCTTCAACTATCTGACTCACATACTCCAATCTAGGCCTACCTACCCCTCTCTTTCCCTCCACTCTACCTTCTATGATCAATTGCATAATCCCCCCATGCCTAAGGATATGCCCTACTAATCTGTATCTCCTACGCTGTAACACTCTCCAGATACTTCTCTTCTCCCCTACTAACTCTAGTACAGCTTCATTTGTTACTTTATCTTCCCAACCAATCCTCATCATCCTCCTATAACACCACATTTCAAGTGCTTCTAATCTACGCTTCTCTTCCTTTCCTATAGTCCACGCCTCACACCCGTACAGTGCTACACTCCAAACATATACCTTCAGTAATCTTTTTCTAATACCCAAGTCAATATTTGATCTTAAAATCTGTTCTTTTTCTACGAATGCCTTCCTACCCTGTGCTATCCTACACTTTATATCTACCTTGCTTCGATTATCTTTTGTGATTCTACTGCCTAAATAACAAAAATCTGACACTTCTTCGATTCTATTATCTCCTATTGAGATCCTCATTTTTCTACTGCATTCCTTTTTGTCACACCTCATCACTTTAGTTTTACCTATATTTATTTTCATGTTAAAATCCCTAGTCAATACTGCCTGCATACCATTCAATACCCTTTCTAAATTCTTTTCGCTTTCTTCCAATATAGCTATATCGTCGGCGAATCTCAGCATATATATTTTCTCTCCCTGTACATTCACACCTACACTATACTCTTCTTTTACTTTGTTTATTGCATCTTCTATATATAGATTAAATAATAACGGTGAGAGTGTACATCCCTGCCGAACTCCCTTCCTTATTTTTGCTACCTCTTCTTCCCCCTCAATTCTAACTAAGGCAGTTTGGTGTTTATATAAATTAAAAATTATTCTCCTATCCTTATAATCTATACCCGTTTCTTTTAAAATTCTAAACATTATGTCCCAATCTACATTATCAAATGCCTTTTCTAAGTCTACAAAAGCTATGCAAGTTACCTTTCCTACCCTCTTTCTTTTTTCTACTACCGTTCTTAGTGCTAGAATCGCCTCTCTCGTCCCTCTGTTTTTCCTAAAACCAAACTGATCTTCTCCTAGCCTTTCCTCTATTTTATTTTCTAATCTCCTATAAATAATCTTTAACAATATCTTCGATGCATGTGATAGTAGGCTAATGGTCCTATAGTTCTCACACAAATTAGCTCCTATTTTCTTTGGCATTGTTATATATATATATTTATATATATAACAATATATATAACATATACGAATATATTTACATCAAATTTATGAAATACCGTATCACTGATTTTGTTGCATTTTTCAACATTGGCCATAGAATTTTCAAATTTTAACATTTTGAACACATTTTTAGATGTTGCGAAAATTCTTTAATTCCATTAAAAAAAAAAAAAGCGATAAATCATCAAAATTATAAGGTTTTTACGGGTTACAAAAAATGGCAAGCAATCCTCTTACATGAAAAATTAACAAATGAAAAATCAAGTTCCCAAACAGAGAAGTACAAAAATATCTTAAGACTTTGTATATCTTAAGACAAGGGTGTATTTTATTTCGTAGATATTATCGAATCGTACTTTTATTTGATAAAAAAATCAAATTTTCGTGATTTTTAATGAATCCGAAATGAAATTAGATCACCTGTCCCAGTTCCGCCTTTCATTTTGTCATTGTACTTGTCAAATCTGACGTTTCTCGCAGAATCAACACACCTGCGCCACCTGCCCGTTTCCTTAGCAACTTATTAGCTTTATTCCGAGACGAGTTCTCCGTCAGTAGAATAACTCGGGGTAATGAGAAATGAAACGCAAACATATAGACACCCGTTGGCTATTCGGTCCATTCATTCCGATGCATTCTACTCAAGACTAACCAGAATGAAGGACCGATTGTAAAGGTAGAAGTTTTAAACGAACCCCCTATTCAGTGTATTAGATCTAGCGATAATTTCGTTGAGTTTTAACACAATTCCGTTACCAGTACATCCAAGCTATTGGATTAAAGTTTTCGGCTTGCGAGTATCTTTTGTCTTCAGCCGGCGGCATCATTTGATTATAATTGTAATTAAAGCAATGCACATAGTGAAAATTTAGATAATATACGTACTCGAAATGGCGTTGCATGTTTCAAATTCGAATGTCCCTTGAAATAAATACATTGCTGAAGAATATCAAAAAATATATCATTTCAGTTTAAGAAGATGATATAATCATAATATTGTATACGAAAAATGAACTTGCAATTCTAATTATCTAATGTTTCGAATATTGCAGAAATAAAATTCACTACGAAATTTATTGCATCGCTCAGCGCCATCTATTGGTAGTTGTGTCATAATATTGAGCGTAAACTACTGACTAGTACATGCAAATCTTGTATAGATGTCGCTACAACATATATAGCTGATTTAGATACCAAACTACGGCTTAATTAAGCGATAAAATAAGCCCATATTTCGAACATGCAATTCTGTATATATAACACATCGGACTACAAAGAGAAAATATCAAAATTTTATTTTCAAGTTACCGAAAAAAATTGAAATAAACTTGATTACATGTAAAATTGTGTATATTACATTTAAGTATTTAAGTCTATCATATAATAATTTATGAAATAAAAAATACAATAAACTCTTCGCAGCTGCTTGATAAATAGAATGACTTAATGTTGTACAAATTTTCACATTTTCAAACAAATTTACTCACTAGTATTATTTGTTTTATTTAAGCTTGAATTAATGTTACTCTAAAACATAAAAATTCGTTAAAAAAATCAATTTTTACTAGTTTTTTCATTGCGAAATTTACGTGACTTCTGCACAGTTAAAGTAAACGTCGTTTCTACAGCTCGATTAATATAAATATAAATGTGACCTCTATTGAAAATAGAGTGAAAAAACTTTGTTGCTAAAATTTTGAAACGTTTCAATTACATTTAAAAACTTTCGTTTATGGGATAGTTTGTGTAATGTATATATATACTTTTCTTTAAAAAATAACGTCATTTAAGTGAAGTAAAGTTTGGTATCAGTTAACAAAATTTTAATTTGTTTTTTTTACTTGTTTTTGTCGTTGGTTTGTTTTTAAATATGTGAAAAATCTAATTCCATGCTATAAAATGACGTTCATGGAAAATTTTATTTACGGTAGTTAAATTATTAAAAAAATTGTATTTGTAGCTATTACAAAATTTTGATTTTTTTGTTGTTAAAAAACGAAGTTTAATACGATTATATATATATGTCATTAGTTAAAGAGTCCGCAATCCTAAAGATTGGTTGGAAACAGCACGCCATGCCGATCTATCCTGAGCTAATCCCTTCATCTCCCTATAGCTATTCATCTCAACGTCTTCAACTATCTGACTCACATACTCCAATCTAGGCCTACCTACCCCTCTCTTTCCCTCCACTCTACCTTCTATGATCAATTGCATAATCCCCCCCATGCCTAAGAATATGCCCTACTAATCTGTCTCTCCTACGCTGTAACACTCTCCAGATAATTCTCTTCTCCCCTACTAACTCTAGTACAGCTTCATTTGTTACTTTATCTTCCCAACCAATCCTCATCATCCTCCTATAACACCACATTTCAAGTGCTTCTAATCTACGCTTCTCTTCCTTTCCTATAGTCCACGCCTCACACCCGTACAGTGCTACACTCCAAACATATACCTTCAGTAATCTTTTTCTAATACCCAAGTCAATATTTGATCTTAAAATCTGTTCTTTTTCTACGAATGCCTTCCTACCCTGTGCTATCCTACACTTTATATCTACCTTGCTTCGATTATCTTTTGTGATTCTACTGCCTAAATAACAAAAATCTGACACTTCTTCGATTCTATTATCTCCTATTGAGATCCTCATTTTTCTACTGCATTCCTTTTTGTCACACCTCATCACTTTAGTTTTACCTATATTTATTTTCATGTTAAAATCCCTAGTCAATACTGCCTGCATACCATTCAATACCCTTTCTAAATTCTTTTCGCTTTCTTCCAATGTAGCTATATCGTCGGCGAATCTCAGCATATATATTTTCTCTCCCTGTACATTCACACCTACACTATACTCTTCTTTTACTTTGTTTATTGCATCTTCTATATATAGATTAAATAATAACGGTGAGAGTGTACATCCCTGCCGAACTCCCTTCCCTATTTTTGCTACCTCTTCTTCCCCCTCAATTCTAACTAAGGCAGTTTGGTGTTTATATAAATTAAAAATTATTCTCCTATCCTTATAATCTATACCCGTTTCTTTTAAAATTCTAAACATTATGTCCCAATCTACATTATCAAATGCCTTTTCTAAGTCTACAAAAGCTATGCAAGTTACCTTTCCTACCCTCTTTCTTTTTTCTACTACCGTTCTTAGTGCTAGAATCGCCTCCCTCGTCCCTCTGTTTTTCCTAAAACCAAACTGATCTTCTCCTAGCCTTTCCTCTACTTTATTTTCTAATCTCCTATAAATAATCTTTAACAATATCTTCGATGCATGTGATAGTAGGCTAATGGTCCTATAGTTCTCACACAAAATAGCTCCTATTTTCTTCGGCATTGTTACTATTCTACTACGCTGAAAATCCTGTGGTACTTCTCCCTTCTCATATATTTTACAAACTAACCTGTATAATCGCTCCTGCATTTTTTCCCCTGTGTGTTTTATTAATTCGGCTGGTATCATATCAATCCCCGCTGCTTTGTTATTCCGTAAATCATTTAATGCTCTATGAAACTCTGACCTAAGTATGCTAGGACCTAAGTCATCCTCATCTATCTGTTCCACACTTTCTAGCTCCTCCATGTGCTGCCTACCTTTATATAAATCTTCAAGATACTCCTTCCATCTTCTAGCTTTTTCCTTATTTTCTGTGAGTTCCTTACCCTGCTTATCACATATAATGTTACCCTTTGCTTTTACTTTAGAAAAATGTGACTTAATTTTCCTGTAGCCCAAATCTACTTTACCTCTTCTCATATCCTCCTCAATATCCTCACAGTTTCCTTTATTCTTATTTCCAGTCATATTAAATCAATAATGCATTAATTTTAAAAAAATTGAAAAGTCTCTGTATTTGTATGTGCATTGAAATGACATAGTCTTCTAAAAACTTTCACAGGTCAGGTCAGGTCAGGTCAGGTCTAGCGTATGTAGTTTAAAAGCAAAACTGTACCTAGTTAACGTTGTCATCTGATATAGTATAAAAATATCTTCTTTTAAGAAAGCTGTAATTTATTTCAGATACTAAAGCTTCTTATCTATCCTGAAAACTTGACAACATCGATGCCGTCACGGATTTAGTAATTTAAATTAAATTTACAGTTTCGAAGTAATAAAATCGCTCTGAAATGTTATCCTATGCAAATTCGCGAAATAAGCGAAGAGCACAACGCGAATGGTGATGACGGTGGTGGTGTTGAGCTCTTGTTCGAGTTTGGAATTCATTTTATGGCGAGATGTTAAAACTTTGATTGTGCGATGCGATGGCAATTCATCAAATTAAACGCGAGGAACGTCAATAAAATACCCCACTGGAGACGAAGACATAAGTTTAAGACACCTAATCTGCTACAAATATTAGTAAAAGAACGTAGAATTATTTATAAAAAACAATAGTGCGTGCGTATTTAGTGTACGTATGAAAAGAATCAGCAAATACAGGGTAAACAAAAAATTGCCATTTTTAAAGTTGATTAAATTACTGAATTACTAAATTACAACATTGAAAAGAAACAGCTTTTCGGAATAATATTTTTGTTTGCAGATCTTCTGGGCGCAATGAATGTTTATACGACCAAAATGAGAATTTTTATTACCAGAAAATATCGTGCAGAATAATGAACGTTGCGTTGTTGTGTCCAAGCAAATAATGAAGAAGTGATGACAGATAAACCTCCAAAAGCGTATTCTTTCAAGTACAGAAAATCGCGTTGGTTTATTACAACTTGACACGAGTAATTAATGTTAAAAATTATTACATTTTTCTGATTCATTCTGCAATGTATTTGTTCTACTTATGATATAAATAAAAAAATAATGACAAGTTAATTGAAGAATGAAAACTAACAAATAAAAAGACTGCTATTTAAGAGTCCTTAATATATTTTATTCAGTTTGCCTGCATTTTTATTAAGCGATTGGTTGGAAATGGCACGCCATGGTTGGTCTCCCCTGAGCTTAACACCTGCTCTAAATTCTGCTCCCTTTCTTCCAAGATGGCTATATCGTCGCCGAACCTCAACATACATATTTCCTCTCCCTGAACGAATTTTCACACCTACACTATACTATTTTTTTACCTTGTTTATTGCAGCTTATATATACAGGTTACATAACAACGGCGACAGTGTACATCCCTGCCTGACTCCCTGTCCTATTCTCGCTACCTCTTCTTCTCTCCCTCAATTCTAACTAAAGCCATTTGATTGAAAATAGATCTCCTATCCTTATAATCTATTCCCGTTTATTTTACGATTCTAAACATTATGACCAAATCTAAAACACAAGAACGTGAGGAACTCCAATGAGACGTAATGAGGATTGTAAATTGATTAGGTAGACCTAAACATAGAAAGTTGGTCTAAAGTGTTTTTGAACACTGGTAGTGAAGAGGATTCAACAACTGAGTCTGGTATCGACTTGGATGGAAGAATGTCTGTGTTGCTTCTCTCAATAGAAAGCTTCAAGAAATGTCCTCGTAAATAAAATTGAGATGTTAAAGTGAAGAAATCATGGTCAGTATCATAGTGGTTATGTAACCATTTGTAGGTCTCAATCAGGTCTTCGAAATACTTTTAAATTTCTAAAAAATTATAGAAAGAAAAAATCTTTGTACCACACCAACGCAGCAAATGATGTTATATATATTTTTTTTGATTTCTGCTGTAATTATTATTACAAAAAGCTTGCAAAGTTTCACAGATACTCGTCCAACTAATTAAGATCAGATCAAAACTATTCTATTTTATTTATTTTGTGGATTTGAAGGGTCATCGTACATAAATAATAAAAAAAGCGTGAGACTGTCGCGCGGTAGAAGTGAAACTTCTTAGCTCCTAGGAAAAGTTGATTTTATGCATTGCTTTTTTTCCATGTGTTAACAATTTGATTTTGATTTTGATTGACACTCTGATCATCAAAGAAAGCATTATTAACTGTAATGTCGTACAGTCTATAAAGAGGAGTTTGGATTAAATATTTTTATAGTTCTTTTTCTCACCAAACCAATTAAATAACTCGATCTGTGTACTTTTCTTCTTTTTATGTGGACATTAATACAATGATCATCATCGATGTCTCTTGGCAAATGATTCACCATCGTATTCACAGATATTGGAACATTAATTATTTTCCCATAAAACCCATGTTGACCATGTACATGTCGTAAACGTCCAATTTGCATAAATGGAATTCTGGGTGAAATTAACCTCTCAGACACTAAATCTAATTTTGGTAGATGACCAGGTAACTCTGGGTAGAGAAAATCATTTGACTTCGATAACATTGAAATGGTATTCCGTATTCCACATCTTCAGTAATAATGGCTGGAAACGCAATATGTAAAAGTTGCTCGTGCTTAGGATCAACAGGTTTCGCATCGTTCTTAAACCATATTCGATGACATATGGAACATTCTGTACCTAGCGGATTATTGAAAAATTGTTTATCAAATTCGCGATTAGCAGGTTGAAAGAATGTAAATTTTGTGTATGATGCACTAGTGGGTGCATTTCTATTTGTCGATGGCTCGCTCAGCTGTATCAATTTCATTTCGTTGATCTCTCACACCGCGTGTATCTTCACGTGTAGAATCAGTGGCATTCAAATTCTCTATACCACTCACTGTGTCCTCACTTAACGACGGTATCGATTCATCCACTGTATTTCAGGTCGTTGGAAGGTTATGTTGTCCACCGTGTTTCTTTAACGCCCTTTGCCTGGTTCGATACTCTCTACTTCTTTCCAAGGTACTTGTTGGCATTTTTTTTGGAGGTTTATTCACTTTCTTCCGTTCTCTAAAGGCTCGCACTCTGTCTGTACTTGTCTTTTTCTCCATTTCACTTTTCACACAATGGAGATTGTTGGCTAAAAGATTAAGCTGTGTTTGTGTAATATATAATAAAATACGCAAGCGTCTATTGGTTGCCTTATGCTACGTATACACACAGTACACGCGGCGCATGCGCGTAGCTTGTTTCACTTTTCGTGACGGAAACGTTTCACTTTTCGTGACGTTCAGGCCAATTTGCCCTACCGCGCCTATAGAAGTTTCACTTCAAAAACCAATAGATATAATCTACACCCACATAAGGGTGTTTTATATTATACCGGTATAGATCATATCTATTGGTTTTTTAAATTTAAAAAATATTCTTGCTCAACACTGTTATTCTTTCAATTATTCATATGACCGTCTATCAAAAAACCATCCCTCGTAAGACCATGGTAATCAAATCCCATGCGTGGAAGGGTTAGCTGATCAAATAGTACACCAAATGCATGTGCATCCGTAATATCGATCGCGTGGAAAAATGTGCACACAGAAAAACCCCCGATGATGGGAATGATAATACACGGAGAGGATGAAAACTGCATCAACCCGCACAAAGCAAAGTTTGATTTGCATTTTTGATGGCTCGCGGCAATATGTCAATATACAAAGCGTGATCCGTCATGGATATTATATACGGCGGGTGTTCCTACAGGACCATACGATAAAATCGGGTAAAATAGACAGTTGAAGTTGGAAAAATGTATTAATAAAAAGGTTTTGTGGTCTAATTTGCGAAATTATGTTGTGGCGCCATCTAGTTTCTAATATATTTATTGTAGAACGATATATATGAACGGTGTTGTAAATTAACGTTTTCTACATTTAAAAAAATAATGCCATATATTTTATAATAGTTATTATTTTAAAAATTATCACTACCGTGTTAAATAACTAAAAATAAATAAAATAAAAATAAATTAAAAAATTGTTCTTATTAAATAAATTAAATAGACAAGATGAAATTGGGCCTGAATCAAAATTCATTAAATTGTACTTTCATAAGCATTCAACTCGGAACAATTTAAAACACTTTTAAGCAATTTAAGTGAACTAATTTGAATAGGATGACCTGAGTTAGTCAAAAATATGCTCGGCTACAGCACTTTCATCTTTTCTATTTAATCTGAAATGAGCTAAATGTTACTTTGGGACAACTAGAACAAGATATTTTATAAATACCAGATTTTTTATTGAAATCAATCAAATCTTTGGGATTTCCTAGAAAATTAGCAAGACTATTATATGTTACTTTAAAATTATATTTATTTAAAAAACTATCTAAACCGCGTGCAACTTTAGAATCAAATGGTAATTTAACAAATTTTGGAGTTGAATAATTATTTTGTTCTAAACTACTAATATTTCTGATATCTCTTGTTCTTTTAAATTTTCTTAATACGGTATTTATAATTTTATAAGAATAGCCATTTTGTACTGCTATATTTCGGATATTATTTAGTTTTTATCTTGTGCTACTGAAGATGGGGGTAGGCCTTCGAAATGCGCATCTAGCTACTTAATGCTTTAAGTTACGATATTTGGGTGATATTTTATACTAATAGTTGTTATTATTATTGAAAATTTATAATCCTTCATAAATATCGAAAATGAAAACTGGTAAGAAATAATATTGTAAATAACATTATTGTTAATTGAAATCACAAAAGGTGAAAAAATTAATCGTTACTAAATTTGGTTGTATGTATTACACATCACATATAATATATCTTCGTTTATACCCATTTTTAAATTACTGAAAAATTGCAACACAGCAATAAATATAATTAGACTATGGCTCCGTCTGTATTTCTAAAAGTCAATAATGTATTTTCGATTTCTAACAGCTACTATTATTATACTTTAATCAGTATAAAACGATTTTTTGTTTCAGTCATTACTTCCTGCACACCATTTAATGTCCATTCTAAATTATATTTCTATAACCGTTTAAAATTAAAAAAAGTTATAAGATCATTTATTCCTCAATAAATGATTCTATTCCTCGATTTCCCCATACCCTGTATACACTAAAAGGATTCATATTTCATCAAAGAGCACTTCGTTATTTCCATATTTCAGCATTCGTCTATACGCGCGCTACGGCATTATTTGACACAGTACAAAAAAAAATTGCACAACTGTATACCGTGGCAATATGCATGACGTGCGTAATTTTTTTTTCAACAAACGTACGGCGACGTTGAAATTTCCCGCCGCCGCCGCTGCCGCCGCCGCCACGTCGACCGAGTTAATTTTTCCAGGGTAAATATTCGCAGTGTGCATTCTTTATAGCGCGAGAATTTTAAATTAGACGCAAAAATATATTCTTTCCCCGTATATTTGACGGAAGATTATTAAATTAAGCGAGAGACAGCTGAGCTTATAACGTAAACATTCTGAGATTGAGGCAAAGTGGTAATTTCGTATGCATGGAAAATGTGTCATAAAATGAATTTAATATGGAATAAGATGGCTGAATATTTGATTCAATTTAATCAAATGTAAAACGAGAACAAGGAAGAATTGTTACGTTTGTTTCATTTTTGACGTTCGCTTCATTTTTTTGACATTTTTGACGCATCTGACACTTTCAACAAATCGGCCATTTATTATTTACGAATTTATATACACAATATAAATAATTTCAACAAAAATTACGCACTCAATAATCAATTTTAAACATATACATTCGATCTCAAATACCAATCTAAACTTACACCGGAAAACGTCTCTTCGCATGTTAACCTTTTCCAGTACATGACATAAGAAATCATACACGTCCAACTTCGTTTTCTGCACACTATACACAGAGATATGAAACGACAACTTCCGCATGCCCTTGCCGTATGCAAACATCTGTCTGCGCTCGTATGTGACAACTGACAGCAGCAGAGACGACAGTTGCAGGTTGGCCTTAAGGTGACCTCGGCCGGAAGTTTCCCAAAACACTCTCTCACGATATAGATGGCTCTGATGCATCTCTCTCTATATATATATATATATATAGGCCGTGATTATAATGACAAGTAGAAATTAAAATGATAGCGTGTCATAACATAAAGATCCATATGAAAGGCCAAAAGTTCGTTCTTTGAAAATTAGTGGATGATGTTTGATGATTTTTTTTATTATTAATTATATAGAAAATAATAGAATATTTATTTTATTATTTTATTATATTAATATTTCTGTAAGCCCGAACAATCGTAATTGTATATTTTTAGCCCTGTAGATACTTAAAATAATTGCGGTACTCAAATGTTAATGTAGCTTCTAATAAAGTGTGCGTTTTTTTCGAAAAAAAAATCTAGAAAACTATGTAAAAGAGTTTTTATGGGTCGAGTCAGGTCAATTAAGGATAGGTTGGACAGTTTTAAAATAATATGTAGTTTGAATGGGTCGAGTCTGGTCAAGTTAGAATAAGTTGGACGACAGTTATATTGCGCTTGTATAGGTCAGGTCAGATCGGGTTAGGTTAAACAAGAAGATTAGAAAATTATGCTTTTTTTTCAGGTCAGGTAATTTATTTTTGTATAAAAGGGTTTCTATGGGTCGAGTCAGGTCAATTCAGGATAGGTTGAACAGTTTTAAAATAATATATAGTTTGAATAGGTCGAGCAGGTCAAGTTAGATTAAGTTAGACGACAGTTATATTGCGCTTGTATAGGTCAGGTCAGATCAGGTTACGTTAAACAAGTAGATTAGAAAATTATGCTTTTTTTTCAGGTCAGGTAATTTATGTTTGTATAAAAGGGTTTCTATGGGTCGAGTCAGGTCAATTCAGGATAGGTTGGACAGTTTTAAAATAATATATAGTTTGAATAGGTCGAGTCAGGTCAATTTAGATTAAGTTGGACGACAGTTACATTGCGCTTGTATGGGTCAGGTCACATCAGGTTAGGTTAAACAAGGAGATTAGAAAATTATGCTTTTTTTTCAAGTCAGGTAATTTATTTTTGTATAAAAGTTTCTAGGGGTTGAGTCAGGTCAATTCAGGATAGGTTGGACAGTTTTAAAATAATATATAGTTCGAGTCAGGTCAAGTTAGAATAAGTTGGACAGTTATATTGCGCTTGTATACGTCAGGTCAGATCAGGTTAGGTTAAACGAGGAGATTAGAAAATTATGCATATATTTTTTCAAGTCAAGTCAGGTCATTAGAAGGACAAAAATATAAGAAAATGATTTTAAAGGGTTTCTGAGGATCCGGCCAGATCAAGTCAGGTTAGGTTGGATGGTTTTTAAATTATATATAATTTCAATGGGTCGAGTCAGATCAATTTAGAACCAGTTGAAAAGATGTAAAGGATTTGTATGGGTTAAGTCAGGCAGGTCAGGTAGATTAGAATACAAAACTATACATGGAGATTTTCTGGGTCGGGTCAGGGCGGGACATGATTATAAGGATTATATATATATGTATATATATGTGTGTATATATATAAGGGTTTTTCTGGGTCGGGTCAGGTCAAATCAAGTAAGGTGGGACAATATTAAATAACATATATTTTCAATAGGTCGAGTCAGTTCAAGTTTGGGCAAGTTAGAAAGCTATATACGGTTTGTATGGGTCATGTCAAATCATGTCAGGTTAAGTCGGTTGATTAAAAATCTATATAGGAGTTTTTTCGGTCAGGTCAGGTCAGCATATGAGATTAGAAGGTTCAAAACTATATGTGGTTTGATCTGGATCAGATGATGACAAAAACAGAAATACTACTAAATTTTTGGTGTGTTGATTTTGATTAAAATTATTGCAAGTACTTAATCGTAATATAAAAATTTTAGTCATTTTTATTAATCAATAACCTAACTTTATGCCAATAATTTATCAATTTTATTGTTATGTATAAAACAAAAGACAATGCAATAATAATTAATAATATTGACTTCTGTCTCAAAAGTATCCCGACAAAGATACATTCCTCACACGATAGTCATGCGCCATCTCTGCACATGCGCCGCAAAACAATACAGATCGCAACATTACCGATCGCACTATGCAACTTCTGGGGCATGTATGGCAAGTAGCCTATTATATATTTCAAATTTAAATTAATTTCATTCGCTAAAAAAATTATAAAATATTTCATATTCCACCAATAAATATGTAAATGAAAATAAGTAAAAAATAATAGTGAAATATTTTTTCACATTTTAATATTTCATCAATTCTAGAAATTAACACATTTTTATATCCTCGCCTGCAACTACCTAATAAAAAAAAAACATTTAACATCGCATAGGGCTTCAAATCCCGTCTAAGTCGATTACTTGATCCGATCCTGTCATATCGAAATGCATATATGTATAGATAAATGTCCTTAGATTGTGGTAAAGCTAGAGGTTGGTAACATATGCGGGGGCACATTCTAATAACACCCTAATATGACCCGGTGCGGTGACCCTGTGGGTGTAGTATGTGCTGTGTGCAATGTAACATGTGTTACCGTGTACAGGGTGTAACCAAATTGGCAAATACAACCGGAAGTAAGAGAATAAAAAGGGGACAAATTAAGAAATAAAAATTCGGAATTAAATTAATATGTTTTAAAGACAGAAAGTGGTATATTGTCGCCATGGGGGGGGGGGGGGGGGGACTATAACACCTTTCACTTTAAATACATATAATTTTTTTTTACGAAATCATTTTGTAATAAAATGTCAATTTTTCAGCACAGCTGAATTAAGAATAAATCTAAAAAGCAAATAATTCCTTCGGTTCAATTCCTATTCGAGGTCAATTTCAAAAAAAGTGCCATTTTAGTGGTCACTTAGAAGTTATTAGAAAACCAGCAATGATGTCTTTTAAAAAAACGATCTCCATCGCAGGAAACTTCGTGAAAAGTAATTTCAAAAATTAAGAGATTTAATTTCATAAATAATCAAACTCGAAAAACCCAAATACTTGCGACGAAACAGCAGGAAAACTTTATTAATTTTTTAAAATATTATTTAAATATTTCACCATTGATAATGGCTTCGTTAACAGGTGATGTACGACTTTTTTGAAAGTAGTAGCGACAATTAGTCAACGTAACATTCAAAGATCTCTCATAAATAAAAGGATATGGAGCGTGCAATAAATATGATATTTAACATCATATTTAATTTTTGTTCGCAAATAATTCCACAGAAGAATAAGCGACAAACACGATTACATTTGAGGTACACGCGGTACGGAAGAAGTATTTTATTTGGGGAGGCCCCTAGAAACAATTTTGTCTATTTCGTGGCGTTTTCAATACAACGACAGGCGTCTAAATTCTATTATTAGGATATTAGGTAATAAGTGCAGTGTGTATGGAAGGCGAAACCCTCTATTCCGGAATAGAGCTTCATATATATACGAGCAGACACTAATGTACTAAATATGGCGATCCTCCCCTCGATATGTACAAATACAAATCTACTTACATCGCTTAGACATCTTGCAATTCTTAATGAACCGTCTAGACCATGATTATAAAGAAGATTTTGGAGAAAACTGCATTTTTAAACTTGGTGAAAAATCATATTTTCATCAAATTTAGAAAAATGTTACCGGGTTTCGTTAACTATAATGTTTTGCCAGTAGATTTCTGCAAAACGAACTTGTCGGTATAAAAAAATCGAAGATTGTCAAAAATGGACTTAAGGGATTTTTGCAGTGAGCCCACGTAATATACAAGGTGAATCATTGACGCGCATGCGCCGCGTGTACTGTGAGTATACGTAGCATAAGGCGACCAGTAGACGCTTGCGTATTTTATTATTATATATTACACAAACACATCTTTTAGTTAACAATTTCCATTCTGTGAAAAGTGATATGGAGAAAAGACGAGTACAGACAGAGTGCGAGCCTTTAGAGAACGGAAGAAAGCGAATAAACCGCCAAGAAAAGTGCCAACAAGTACCTTGGAAAGAAGTAGAGAGTATCGAGCCAGGCAAAGGGCGTTAAAAGACAACATAACCTTCCAACGACCTCAAATACACTCGATGAATCGATACCGTCGTTAAGTGAGGACACAGTATAGTGAATTTGAATGCCACTGATTAAGGCGTGAAGATACACGCGGTGTGAGGGATCAACAAAATGAATCTGATACAGCTGAGCAAGCCATCGACAAATAGAAGTGCACCCACTAGTGCATCATACACAAAATTTACATTCTTTCAACCTGCTCATCGCGAATTTGATAAACAATTTTTTCAATAATCCGCTAGGTACAGTGTGTTCCATATGTGATCGAATATCGAATAAAAAAAATCGTTAAATGGAAAAAAAAGCAATGTAGCATAAAATCAACTTTTCCTAGGAGCTAAGAAATTTCACTTCTACCGCGCGAGAGTCTCACGCATTTTTTTAATTTGAAGACTATTTTATATAGAAAGCTTAAATTTAGTATAGGCACGTTTCTGTAAATAAAAAATAAAATGTTATTTCTAAATAAGCTATACTTATCGATAGAATTCTGTTATATATTTTCTTGTAATAAGTATATGAACTTTTCTTATAAATAACGATATGGCAGTGGTTTTTTTAATAAAAAAAAAGTGCTCATATTTCGTGTAGATGTAACAAGTAGACATTGGTCAAAATTGTCAAGAAAGAAGCGTCATAAATACAGAATATTGTCATTAATTTCATTGATTTATCTAAAATCCTCAGTAGATTAACTCCTTGCTTTGCAATGTACAGGCTGTGGGTTCGAATCCTTGTCCTCCAAGAAAAAATTAATGTTTTTCTACAGCTAAAATATAAGATCATAGGAATATTTGCCCATTAGAAAAATATGTACCGTTTAATTAAACAAAAAATTAAGAAATTCAATATTTTACAGAACGATTTTCATAACATGTCAACTATGGTGGTATTTAATGTCTGATATGCACGGTGCGCATGTGTCATAGCAACAGTCGCATACACCGTTGCCATATCGAATCTAAATGCTCATATTTAAAGAAACATGTGTAAAAGATAATTTAATAAGATATTTCATGCTTATTATGGTTGATAATTGTTATTTATATCCGCCAATATTACACTGTTGGCTTATTTAAAAATTTACCGAATCCGTATATTTATTTTTTAACTTATGGAGAAGTTATTGTGATATAAAAACATTTTTACACACTGTCAGAATCAGTTCATTCCAATTTTATAAAACATATTTTAAAGAATAAAAATATATTTTGGCTGTTAGTTAGTTAAAGAGTCCGCAATCCTAAAGATTGGTTGGAAACAGCACGCCATGCCGATCTATCCTGAGCTAATCCCTTCATCTCCCTATAGCTATTCATCTCAACGTCTTCAACTATCTGACTCACATACTCCAATTTAGGCCTACCTACCCCTCTCTTTCCCTCCACTCTACCTTCTATGATCAATTGCATAATCCCCCCATGCCTAAGAATATGCCCTACTAATCTGTCTCTCCTACGCTGTAACACTCTCCAAATACTTCTCTTCTCCCCTACTAACTCTAGTACAGCTTCATTTGTTACTTTATCTTCCCAACCAATCCTCATCATCCTCCTATAACACCACATTTCAAGTGCTTCTAATCTACGCTTCTCTTCCTTTCCTATAGTCCACGCCTCACACCCGTACAGTGCTACACTCCAAACATATACCTTCAGTAATCTTTTTCTAATACCCAAGTCAATATTTGATCTTAAAATCTGTTCCTTTTCTACGAATGCCTTCCTACCCTGTGCTATCCTACACTTTATATCTACCTTGCTTCGATTAACTTTTGTGATTCTACTGCCTAAATAACAAAAATCTGACACTTCTTCGATTCTATTATCTCCTATTGTGATCCTCATTTTTCTACTGCATTCCTTTTTGTCACACCTCATCACTTTAGTTTTACCTATATTTATTTTCATGTTAAAATCCCTAGTCAATACTGCCTGCATACCATTCAATACCCTTTCTAAATTCTTTTCGCTTTCTTCCAATATAGCTATATCGTCGGCGAATCTCAACATATATATTTTCTCTCCCTGTACATTCACACCTACACTATACTCTTCTTTTACTTTGTTTATTGCATCTTCTATATATAGATTAAATAATAACGGTGAAAGTGTACATCCCTGCCGAACTCCCTTCCCTATTTTTGCTACCTCTTCTTCCCCCTCAATTCTAACTAAGGCAGTTATTTTTTGGCTGTACTTTCCAAATTTTACATATGCCAATAAATGGATTTATTATTATTATTATTGTATTTTTTATATAACGGAAAATTGGTGAACTAATTAGAAAATGCTGTTTAGATAATTAATAATTCGGCGGTATATTAATTTGCCTAACTCTAAAATATGAAAAGAATAATTTTGACACGACGGTTGCGAGATACAATGAAAGGACTATACCATAATATGTAGGTGTTTGCAATGATATGGTCGTTAGACCGAAACGGCGTTGCTTTTCTGTTACTGTTGGACGACATTAAATACAATAATAGACTATAATGAGAAAGCGGATATATTGTTAGTACACGATAGAAAGAATACTAAATGCAATACGTTCGCATTCGTGTCGTAGTAATTGAACGTTGCACGTGTACAATTAATGATACGCAAAATGCAAGTGCAAATAAAATAGGCTTTTCCAAAATATGGCAAATCAGATATAAATGTATACTTTAAAAACTAAAAAAGCAAACAGAATTATTGACCATTTGTTTGGCTCGATTGAAAATTAATTTATAAATCCTACATATCTTGCTATAAAATTTAAAAAAAAATCAAAAAAAAAAATTCTTAATCAAAATATAAGAAAATATATAGGTAAATATAAAATATTAAAAAAAAACTGTATGTGAACATAGGTGAAAATTAGTCATTTCTATTTTATTTTGAATAAAATGGGCAAATATCGACCATAATAGCTTTAATATAACACCAAAATCATTGAAATCTGATTTTTTTTAGTAGAATTATTTTTCTATATGCGACATTTCTCGCCAAAGTAGGCATATTGCACGGGTAGGTCATACGACGTTGTTGACGGCGCATAAGAACTACTGACTTAAATAATGTAATAATAACTAATTAACTAAAACAAATACTTAGTAAAATATTAGTTAGTTAAACAGTCCGCAATCCTAAAGATTGGTTGGAAACAGCACGCCATGCCGATCTATCCTGAGCTAATCCCTTCATCTCTCTATAGCTATTCATCTCAACGTCTTCAGCTATCTGACTCACATACTCCAATCTAGGCCTACCTACCCCTCTCTTTCCCTCCACTCTACCTTCTATGATCAATTGCATAATCCCCCCATGCCTAAGAATATGCCCTACTAATCTGTCTCTCCTACGCTGTAACACTCTCCAGATACTTCTCTTCTCCCCTACTAACTCTAGTACAGCTTCATTTGTTACTTTATCTTCCCAACCAATGCTCATCATCCTCCTATAACACCACATTTCTAATGCTTGTAATCTACGCTTCTCTTCCTTTCCTATAGTACACGCCTCACACCCGTACAGTGCTACACTCCAAACATATACCTTCAGTAATCTTTTTCTAATACCCAAGTCAATATTTGATCTTAAAATCTGTTCTTTTTCTACGAATGCCTTCCTACCCTGTGCTATCCTACACTTTATATCTACTTTGCTTCGATTATCTTTTGTGATTCTACTGCCTAAATAACAAAAATCTGACACTTCTTCGATTCTATTATCTCCTATTGAGATCTTCATTTTTCTACTGCATTCCTTTTTGTCACACCTCATCACTTTAGTTTTACCTATATTTATTTTCATGTTAAAATCCCTAGTCAATACTGCCTGCATACCATTCAATACCCTTTCTAAATTCTTTTCGCTTTCTTCTAATATAGCTATATCGTCGGCAAATCTCAACATATATATTTTCTCTCCCTGTACATTCACACCTACACTATACTCTTCTTTTACTTTGTTTATTGCATCTTCTATATATAGATTAAATAATTACGGTGAGAGTGTACATCCCTGCCGAACTCCCTTCCCTATTTTTGCTACCTCTTCTTCCCCCTCAATTCTAACTAAGGCAGTTTGGTGTTTATATAAATTAAAAATTATTCTCCTATCCTTATAATCTATACCCGTTTCTTTTAAAATTCTAAACATTATGTCCCAATCTACATTGTCAAATGCCTTTTCTAAATCTACAAAAGCTATGCAAGTTACCTTTCCTACCCTCTTTCTTTTTTCTACTACCGTTCTTAGTGCTAGAATCGCCTCTCTCGTCCCTCTGTTTTTCCTAAAACCAAACTGATCTTCTCCTAGCCTTTCCTCTACTTTATTTTCTAATCTCCTATAAATAATCTTTAACAATATCTTCGATGCATGTGATAGTAGGCTAATGGTCCTATAGTTCTCACACAATTTAGCTCCTATTTTCTTCGGCATTGTTACTATTAATATTGTAAAATATAGCGAAATAAAATTTAAAACTGATTTAAAGTACATTAAATTGCTAGAAATACTAAATAATCTGTCTATAATCGAAATATTGACGTTTCCATTTTAAATTAGACCAGATTGAATTAAAAAAATTGTGAGATTTCTTAATTTTTAAGAAGCCAAACTAATTGCATGAAAATCTCTTCCCTGGAAAAACGTTAAAAAAAATAACCATCCTTCTGGGATGGTTATGATGAGTCACCGATAATTAAAGCCCTTATATGGTAATATATAGATATTATTTCAACGTGTGTTTTATTGAAAAAATATATATATTCATTTTTAAAAACTCTAAAATTTCACGTAACAATATTTATGTCATTGTTGTATGCCTAAAGATGATGGCATCAGTTTCGAAATGCGTATATAAATAAATAAATAAATATTCATTTTGAAAAATTCGAAAATTTCACGTAATAACAATTGTTTCATTGTTGTATGCCGCCTAAAGATGATGGCATCCGTTTCGAAATGCGTATATAAATAAATAAATAAATATTCATGTTTAAATTTTCACGTAATAATATTAATTTCATTGTTGTATTCATACAGATGATGGCACGAGTTTCGAAATGCGTATATACAGATTATAAATGCTTAATTGAGTTATGGTTTTTCGGTTTTGATATTTTATATAAATAATTTTTACTATTTCTAAAACCTCTAATATTTTGCAATGTTAAAATAATGATTTTGCAACATTTTTTTGTGTTTATACAAAAGCTATTTCATTGGTCAAAAATCTCCACTAATTGTGCGCTTAAAAAATATTGTTAATGAAATTAATGTTCATAATAAATTAATCGAATTTTTTTACAAAAAAATATTGTTTTTCTAAAACGTTATATTGCTACTCCGTTTGATGGGGATACAATAAAGTAGAGATTTTTGCATTGTGTCTTTATGAAACAACATTTAAAAAATATATATTTATAACTTACCTTTATTGGATAATTTGGACGACTTCTTTTTCTTTAATTGAACGATTCCATTTTGAACACAAATTCAATCCACACTTTATCGAATATACCAAGACATTTTTTTAAACGAAGTCTCTCTTTTTTTAACACCAAAATGTTTAACAAGTTATTTCTATATATTTATATTTTTTTAAATTTAAAATATTTGGGTGCACTAATCAAAATTAGTTCAATTTGGAGGAATTTTTAGCTCTTATCTAGCACGCGCAATCGAAGAGCGACGGCTGACCACGTGGTCCATAAAATAATGCCCAAACAATGAATTACATATAATTTTCAATGGTCTTTATTATTATTGTATCGTAGTTTCATTTAAAACGTCCAAATTCCATATAGAAACAATTTTTTATTTTTTATAAGCTTCGATACAATCGTTTATTTCTTTTCATCAATATTTAGATTTTGTTATTTGTAATATCAACTTTAATTAATTTTTATTATCCTGTATATTATTACTTTAAATGTTTAAATGTATCTTACATTTTAATACTAAACGATTTCTGTACGTTAATAATCGAGCTATACATTTTTTATTGTTTTATTACTGTCGAAAACTGTCAAGCCGCCACCAATCACATACTTTACCGCAGCCTGCTTCGCACGGCTGTTAAGCCGAAAATAACAGCAACTAAGAGAACCGTTCGTCAACTATTCACGAATTAGAATAAGCGCGCGATGCTCGCGAAGTGACAACACGACGCCAGCGTCCCGACGACGACACCGCGTCGTGTACATGCCACCCCTAATTCTACCACACATTATACCGCACTTGTTTGCCGTGTTTTATTGCCAACTGCCAGATGTTACGATGCGAAGACGTGAACTGCGGTACGTCAGTGAAAAAAACGGAATGAAAAACGAAAAAGAAAAAAAAAATGCGAAGTGAAAAAATGCAATGCACAAAGAAAAACAACAGTAATTTTTTTTATTTGAAGAACAAAAATGAAAATTTGCAAAGGCGCAATAGAAATGTCACGTTATATGGTTGCGTGTGTAGTTTTTATTTTAATTTTTTCTAAAAAAAAAAAATTTTTATGTCGGAACTCTGTTATAAAACACGGCCAGAAGTACAACATCATCAGAGACAGGAGTAGCGGTGTGTAGGTTTAGGGGATGTGGATAAATGCCCCTATATGTTGGATAGAGTATATATGTATATATATATAATATAATGTACGCACACCCCCCCTCACTCATTGCGATGGTATAAATCTGTACAATTGTAAACAGTGGTGGGGGTGTTGACAGAAGTAGGAGAAGCTATGGGTAAGTATAAATGAGTAGGGGGAGGAAATATGAAAGCTTTCTCTCCAAGTTATTTACTTAAAAATAGAATGGGATTGTAAAATCGTCACTACGCCGTTATGTAATTGTATAGAATATCAACCTAAAACCCCAACACAAAGCTAGCTAAATGCGCATTTCGGAGGCTATGCCCCCATCGTCAGTACCACAATAATCAATTGTGTAGCCAGAGGTATCTTTATTATTGTGCTACTGAAGATGGTGGCATAGTCTCCGACATGCGCATCTAGCTAATAAATCGTAGAATGGAATCTTCCACGACAGATTGATTTTTTTTCCTACAGATAACATGTATTAAAATTAGCCGCGTATTCCATCGGAAAAATATCTGCCGTTTATTTAAAAAAATCAAAATTTATAAATATTCTTAGGGTAGGCAATTTGTATAATATTTGGCCCAATAAAAATATTCCTATGATGACGTAGGTGGTATATAAATGTCTAATATACATGGTGCGCATGTGTTATAGCATGCCATTGCTGCCATATCGGGTCTAAAAAAAGAATTTTTTTTTAATTACTTTCATGTTTTTTTTTGTCATACAAATAATATTACTAAAAAATGCTTACTATATAAATTACTGCATTTGTATATTTATTTCATAACTTTGGCAACAGTGTACAGAAATACTACATACGTCATACAAACATTTCAGTCAAATATTATAAAATTTGCCACAAATTTTTATAAAAATTGTAATGTAGTGAAGATCTGGCATGTATAATGCATGGTTAATATTAATTTTTGTAAAAATATTAGGATCTTCTTATCAGAGCTTAAAAATGAATTGTTATCATGACACATGTCATAGAAAGAATTGAATTAAACGGAAACTTTACAAGTGTCTGTTTTGTGGTACACTTAAAATACCAGATGAAGTTAGTTAAAGAGTCCGCAATCCTAAAGATTGGTTGGAAACAGCACGCCATGCCGATCTATCCTGAGCTAATCCCTTCATCTCCCTATAGCTATTCATCTCAACGTCTTCAACTATCTGACTCACATACTCCAATCTAGGCCTACCTACCCCTCTCTTTCCCTCCACTCTACCTTCTATGATCAATTGCATAATCCCCCCATGCCTAAGAATATGCCCTACTAATCTGTCTCTCCTACGCTGTAACACTCTCCAAATACTTCTCTTCTCCCCTACTAACTCTAGTACAGCTTCATTTGTTACTTTATCTTCCCAACCAATCCTCATCATCCTCCTATAACACCACATTTCAAGTGCTTCTAATCTACGCTTCTCTTCCTTTCCTATAGTCCACGCCTCACACCCGTACAGTGCTACACTCCAAACATATACCTTCAGTAATCTTTTTCTAATACCCAAGTCAATATTTGATCTTAAAATCTGTTCTTTTTCTACGAATGCCTTCCTACCCTGTGCTATCCTACACTTTATATCTACCTTGCTTCGATTATCTTTTGTGATTCTACTGCCTAAATAACAAAAATCTGACACTTCTTCGATTCTATTATCTCCTATTGTGATCCTCATTTTTCTACTGCATTCCTTTTTGTCACACCTCATCACTTTAGTTTTACCTATATTTATTTTCATATTAAAATCCCTAGTCAATACTGCCTGCATACCATTCAATACCCTTTCTAAATTCTTTTCGCTTTCTTCCAATATAGCTATATCGTCGGCGAATCTCAGCATATATATTTTCTCTCCCTGTACATTCACACCTACACTATACTCTTCTTTTACTTTGTTTATTGCATCTTCTATATATAGATTAAATAATAACGGTGAAAGTGTACATCCCTGCCGAACTCCCTTCCCTATTTTTGCTACCTCTTCTTCCCCCTCAATTCTAACTAAGGCAGTTTGGTGTTTATATAAATTAAAAATTATTCTCCTATCCTTATAATCTATACCCATTTCTTTTAAAATTCTAAACATTATGTCCCAATCTACATTGTCAAATGCCTTTTCTAAGTCTACAAAAGCTATGCAAGTTACCTTTCCTACCCTCATTATTTTTTCTACTACCGTTCTTAGTGCTACAATCGCCTCTCTCGTCCCTCTGTTTTTCCTAAAACCAAACTGATCTTCTCCTAGCCTTTCCTCTACTTTATTTTCTAATCTCCTATAAATAATCTTTAACAATATCTTCGATGCATGTGATAGTAGGCTAATGGTCCTATAGTTCTCACACAAATTAGCTCCTATTTTCTTCGGCATTGTTACTATTCTACTACGCTGAAAATCCTGTGGTACTTCTCCCTTCTCATATATTTTACAAACTAACCTGTATAATCGCTCCTGCATTTTTCCCCAGATGAAGAAATATTAAATTTATAAATGTGTTTTGGCAACAATGTAACACTTTATATGGGCAAAGATATAATAGAAAAATATCACAGCGTTATTTTCAACATAATGAGATGATTAATTATATATAAAATAAGTCTATACTCAGCTCCAAGTTTGTATCACTATAATTTAATATTTTTAATTTACTCGATTTCAAACGCCTTTATGAATTCCAGCGATAATAAGGAAATTTGTGAAATTTCAGGTTCTTTTACACCTTTGTAGATTCCGCGATATGTGAAAAAAACGTTCCGAATAGCGTAGTAAATGAACGAACGAACTTTTAACGATGTGATCGATTTTTTTACCAATTTTCGCTCGTAAAAAACAGTCTTCGTAGCAATTTCAGAGTAGCGTCACTATTTTTCGCACTAAATTTTTTCCAAAATTATATAGTTTACCTATGCTTGCTCAAAAATTATAGCTACAAGTATATTTAGTTCTATGCTTGAAAATACCTTAGCAAATTTTTGATTATTTGATTATTATGTAATTATTTGCTTAGACAGCAACGATTTGATTATTTTAAAATCACCCTTTGAATATTTATTTTACCACAATAAAAATCAGATTATATGTATTATAGAAAGTCACACTGAACTTATTATTCAATACATAAATTCAGAAAACATCTTTCTAAATGCTGTCTAAATATGTAAAAAAAATCACTTACATTCCTTTCTACTCGTTTGGTGTAATCGCGAATACACACAATAAAAAAAAATCACTTTTAAATCACGCGGGAGCTTTTTCCAACAGCAAGCCTAAACCCGATAGTTTATTATAAAACAAATCAGAAACTATTATCTTTACACATTTGGTTACGTTCCCTGTTTTAGTTTTCTTGATAAAAAAAAATGGTAAAGCGAAACCGACATGACAAGCGAATTACATCAAACTGAAAGGTTATAAGGGGCAAAGCATTGGATATTTACGTAAATACATAATTTGACAGATCGTTCGTTGCTGCAGTTAAAAATGCCTATAACAACGACTAGCGAAACTTACCGAATTGTTATTGTAATGCGCAATGACGATGTTCATCCGAAAAGGAACTCGCACTATGTATAAAATTAAATAGTACCATCGTATTTAGTTCACTAATCAAACGAAGAATCATAATTCGCGTTGCTATTGTGTTCATTCTGAATTTCTTGAAACGTAAATTCACAGTGCACTGAAGAAACTGAAATCCAGAAATAACAAACTTACTCAACCAATAATATGTCAGACAACTATCATGTCAAACTACCCGCCAATTGATCTACAGCTTTACAACATTGCAATATTAAAAAATATATTTGAAGATATTAAAAAGAAAATTATTATTAGTATAGGAAACGAATACTTTAAACAAACAACTAAAAACACATGACAACAACTAATTACAAACCTTTAGAAATGCGTTGAGGAATAATTATTATGCACTTATAGTTGCCTACCCTCAAAACCATTTGGTGCAACATAATAAAAAACTGATTGAATTGAAAGATTACTATAAACTATAATGAGTGATTATAATAATCAAAGAATAATCGTTAAAAATTGTTAAATTGAGGTCAAATTTACAAAAAAAAACACAAATTTTGACATACTCAAGTCATAATATATCGCAAATTGTAATATAAAATTCTGAATTGTTCATGAAACGCTATTTTCTATAATATAATCATCTTATAATAGCTATGATATAAATAAGTAATTCTTTTAATCGAAAAAAACTTACATATCTCGGAAAGGACAATGTATAATTCAAAATGCACTAGTGTGTAAAGTAAATCTCGAACAGGGTTAGCTAAGTCACCCGTAACACAGCTCGTGTCGTTAGAGTAATATGGGTTGCCTATGCATTCGTGAATCTTTAAATTATTTAAAAAATGTTGCGTGCACCACACGACTTTCATGTTCATTATTTTCATTGTTAATTCGTTTTTTAATACATATAAATACGGCCATAAGTTTTATTTTATTTTTCTCATATCAGATTAATTATTAATTAAACATTTTAAACTCGTTTAATTGAAAAAGTAATATTATTCATTTGCGAATCAAATTTAGTTATTAAATTTAGTCGTCGCCATATCCACAATAGAATTCGTTCGAAACAAAATTTAATCGTTTCAAATGAATATCACACATCCAATAACTGCCAGCCACAATGCCTCTTTCATACGGATAGCGACGCCACATTGTAAATATACTTGAAGAGGGTGGTTTACTAAGCGCGAAACGTGAGCCGCGTGCTCGCGAGCGTTAAAGTGGAAATATTCGGGACCCTTCGCATGAAATTCGGTTTAGAAATGAATGAATAGAGAAACGTATTTTATTCTTTATGAGTGGAGAAAGCAAGTAACAAATCAGAATCAGAATCAGATTTACGTATTATAAATAAGATTATAGATAAAATAGTTATATTAAATACGTACATAGATGTCGTCATTGAATTGCATGGAACTCGTCAAATTTTGTAAAAGACTGATGTAATGTTAATAAAACAAATAGCCTTTGATTTTATGATAAAAAAATATTGGGGTGTGATGTATAATTACATTTTTATTAAGAAAAGTCGTTTTTTCAATTAGCAACTTTTTATTGTAAATATGTAGAAAATAATAAGGGAGCAAAATGATTAACTATTATTTATATTAATAACTAAATATTTGTAAAAACAGAACTAACAATATTTTTAAATAATTGAACCCATAACTGTGTTACTCTGTGCAATCAATATATTTTATACGATAATGAAAAAAATCCACAAATACAAATATTTCTACAATTGTAAGACATCTTCATTTTATATAAATTATTTTATTTGTACAGAATTGCTAAATTGAAGAATCAGTAATTGTGCACTGAAATATACGTCTTATATCATGTTTTATTATAAATAAACACTTAATTTTTAGTTACGAGCTTCCATTGGAAGTAAATTTCGTCATAAAATTTGAAATATTCTCCAAAATGTGTGCGGCTATCGAAATTTTCTTTTACATAATAAAAATATTCAATATATTACGAGATCTGCGAATGCTTTTCAATTTCTTTCATTTCAGTATAATTTTTAAGATAATGGTGCCGTTGTACATTTTTTTAAATCAGAAAATCGAATTCCTACCGAGCTTAAGAGACAAGAGAAATATTTATTAGAAATTTGAACATATCTACCTCTTAAACATTGCATCAACATCTTTATCCTCGCATTTTTTAACTTCTAACTCATTTTTCAATCAATTAAAACTATTACGTGGCAATATCATTATTTTATTTTAAATATGAGTGTAGAACTAAAAAGTATTTTTTTTCCAATATTTCATTTTTAATGAAATATAATATTTTTCATTGTAGATATTGGAAGATGAAACAATTTATTACAATAAAATAATATTTAGAATTATATTTTCTATGTTTTATTTGAAAATTATGACCTTTACGAACTTTTGATTAAATACATTTAGGCGTAAAGAAAAGCGCTAGTAATTAACTAAAAGCTAAACAAAGAAGTGATATAAATATGTATTTGAAAAAAAAAACACTAAACTGATAATATGCCTAGATGGTAAATGTTCAACGATAAATTTAAATCTCAAATCGTTTCTTGACAATAAATAGAACTGATTATGAATCCTGAAATTATTACGAATTCATAAAGCGTTATAAGATTTGTCACCTTTCATTACCTGCAGCAACATTCCTTCAATTATTTATCTTTCATTCATTCTTAAGCACCTCATTTTACCTACGGCCCCATTATCTGATAATACTTCGTATTATTGATATATTTTTCAAATTTCTTTATCAACGTACGTTTTCTTTTCTTTTTTTTTTGGAAAACATAATGAACATTACAATATATTTAACGATAATGGCAGACTACATGACATACTTAAATGAATTAAAACGATTTTTAACTTTTTTTTCAATCTCCCTAATTATATATATATTTTTATATATTATATACCTTAACTAATCAATATGTTTATTAATTTTTGTTACAATGTAAAATTTCGACTCCAAAATTGGAATATACAATAAACTCCCTTACAATATTTTTTCACGTATAAAATTATTAATTTTCTTAAACTCACCACTTGAAAGTTGTATATACCAATTTTACAGCCTTTTCTGTTTTGTTTGTTTTTTTATATCTAATAAGTGTATTATTTGTATAAAAAAAAATTCTACTAATATTAAGCGAAGTGTATTTATTGCCATTTTGTAAATTTTGATTGGCAGTATATATTAATTTATGTATATATATTGGGTCTTCTATACTAGATACGAACTTGACAATTCTTTCCTCTATACAACAGATGTTACATCAAAATATATATTAATATCTTTGGACAACCAATACAAATTACTTATCCAGTTTATAGAAAACTACATGAGGAATATATTAATGCGATATAAATAAATTATCGCAGTTTATACTGTCCTATGCAGAACAAATGTACAAGTTACTTCAAGCGTTACAGGCAGTGCTTTAGAATGTTACTTGTCACTTTTTGCAAAGACAAATTTGTTATAAAATCATTGTTAATTTACCGAATTGTGGGTTGTATTTAATTTTATTACAAATTATCAATTATGAATTTATAATATATCCATAATTTCTACGTGCGAAACTTAAAAAAATCATAAATGGCATAAATATTAATAATTACTTGTTATTTTTTAATTAAAAAATTGTGTCCAATGATATATCACGTAAATTGAAATAGAACTATTGAACAGGACATATTTGTTCCTCCATTTATTGTAAATTTTTAAAAATTGTACTATATTGCAATTTTAATTGAATTAACGGCGAGCTTAATATTTCGTATATATATGTTACTTTTTTGTAAGAATGGTGAAATTTTTATGTAGATTATGTTATTTCTTTAAATAATATACTTATTAGATATTTAACACCACTTTATTGGGTAACTCGATTTTATAATCACAAAATAAATGCCAAAAAAACATATTTAAAAAAACTAAAAAGGTATTATCTAAATTTTAATAAGATTTAAAAAATTATATAAAGAAAACAATTAATGATTAATACAATAAATTAGGTGAATATTATAATTAGTCTAAAGATTTTATTTATTAACACTTATTTTGTGATCTATCGAAGTGTCATGTACATTTTTTTGTTTAATAAATAAATCGAGTCATTCCACAAATAAAATAATTATTCGTAAACAAACGATTCATAACAATCGATAATGTTATTGTAAAGAATGGCGCAAAAATACGTTCTAATTATAGAATTATTTCTAAAACAATTTCTAAGAATTTTAAATTAAAAATTAAACCAGAAACTGGAGACTTTACCTGGAGTTTCAAGAAATTTATTTCTTTATATAAGCAGTGCAAAAACTAATTTAGAAAATGGATGTGTTACTAAAAACAGAAATTGAAGTTATATATAAAAAGAAGAATGTCTTATTTTGACACTTATTATTCGAAAAACAGTCTCTAAATTTTTGGATTAAAGGCCAATATTGTAAGAAACGAAATACAATGCTTTAACGTTTTTCGAAATGTCACGTGAAAGAAAATATGTTCAGTTTGAAAAGCTACAAAGTTTAGAATAACGTTTTCTTCTTTAGAATCTATACAATTTCACATAAAATCTCAAGTTTCTTGTTCAATTAAATCACCGATTTTAAAGAGTATACACTTTAAATACAATACAATTAAAAGCGGGACAGTAATTCTGCGCCACCATGTATGTATAGCAATCGATCGTTGCAGTTACGATAGTAACGATAAACACACATTAGAAAAAATGAAAACAAAGAAACCGCTTGAAATGAGTAATTTTTTAAATTACAAATCTTGTTTAAAAGCCATACTAAATAAGTACAAGTATCAGAATTTACGTCAAAATATCGATTGGAAAACCTATTGTAGTATTATTCTATCTTTTTTTTTATTAAAATTCTTACGCTAATTGTGATTAAAATTAATTTTGTGTAGGTAATTATTCCATTTATTTACTTTTTGTTTTTCGTCGTAGTAAAATTTAGAATAGCACAGCCAGGTGTGTCAGCTCACTCAACTCGATCAATTGCGTTTTGTGTTTAATTTCCTTTTTCTTGTACATTTAATATAATTCCCGTTTTTTTTTTTTGACATGTGACAGCTGTTTCTTTATCTTATATTTTCATTGTATACAACAAAAATACCATCTGATTTTTCTGCTTATTACATAGAGAATGTTGTACAAAAAAATATATATTAAAAATTAGTTCCCTTCTGCGTCGTCATGTTTCCGTTTCTTACCGCGGGCTAAACGAATACAAAATATAGCATCAAATTCATATAATTCTGTTCATCAGCTTGCCGAGCAAAATTGGTTTATCCAAAGAATGGCATATATAATGTAGAAATTTTATTTTAACACTAATTTAACCTTACAGTACATTTATGGTTTTTAAACGATCATTTTGAAAAGTAGATAAAACCTGTTTTGCACTGTTCTGGCAAACAGATCACTGTACTTACCAGCAGGTGCGGTGGCCGCCTCATCCTCCTCCTCCTCTTCGTCAATGCCGTCCTCATCCTCGTCCTCCTCCTCGCCAGCCTCGTAGTCCTCAGTATCGGACAAATCGTCGAGATTCTCGCTATACACAGCACCCAAGCCAACGCTCTCCTCCACCTCTTCGTCCTCATCGGAACTACCCACTACAAACACACCGCGTAGTAAAATGCTGAAAATTTTCACTGCTCACATGTGTACGGCGTACAACAATTAAGAATACATCTCGAAACACAAAAATGCAATTACAAACAATAGAAATTATTTTCAAATTGTCACTGCGGTGTTCAATAATTCTATTTACTGGAGTAAATTGTGTATGTACTTTGAATTGACGTGAAATATTAATATTACAAATAGCCGTTAAACAAGTGTATAGAATATCACCCAAATACCGTAACTCAAAGCAATTAATAGATAGGTGCGTATTTCGAAGGCTGTACCCCCATCTTCAGCACCACAATTTATTGTTATTATTTTGTTTACGTCGTTAAACGTATTTTGTATTTTAAAAATTATCACTACGGTGTTAAATAATAGTATAGAATAGTTAAATTTTGTACGTAATATATATTTCGTTGAAAGAAAAATTGTCCATAAAAAGCAGACTTACCTTCATCATCAGAATCGCCCTCATTACCGTTAACCTCTTCGTCTGCGTCAGTATCTTCAGCTTCACAGTCATCCTCATCGTACCTGTATACAAAATGCAAACGATTTATTCTTTTGTAGAGATTCTCTACGAGCATAATTTGAACTAAGCTGTTTTATTTTTAGTTGCTTTTATTGTTCCAATCTCATTCCTTAAGCAAAAATAAACGGTACTATGTCATGGGAAACTTTCAATTGGGATTATAATTGATTATCTCTAAAAATCTTGTATATTATAAAGAAATAAATAAACCAACTAAGCAGCTAAGGACATGTACTATGAAGGTCTAAATGGAACGGTTGATATTTAAAAACTAATTTGAAAATTACTTATGAAAAAAGCAATATGCAGCTCATAACTTTTTCACAATATAACAGGAATAGTAAAGTATTATCTCTATTTGTTGTATATTATATCCCTCACGTAGTAGTGTTGCACATTCAAAGAATACCTATTTCACAAGTCAGCTATTATATATTTTACTAACCCGTCCAAATATCTCAGGCCCGGAATCAATTTAAAGATCTTGACTCGGTAGTCCTCGATGTTTGTAGCCTCATTATTGAACAGATCCAGATTCTTCAGGTTTTTCAACTCGTTGAGCGGTTGCAGCGTGTCCAAGTCCTTGATCTTATTCCCGCTTAAGTTGAGGTACGTCAATTTCGGACTGGTGGTCAATAGATTCAGGCAACCGCTGATCCGATTGTCGCTCAACTCCAATTTTTTTAACTTGGCCAATACGGGGAAACCCTTCAACGATGTTAAGCCAACATTGATGAGGCTCAAGCTCTCCAAACTGGAGAACTGGTCCGACAAGCCGACAATGTTCGTACTCCGGCAATTATCCAAATTCAACATGGTTATCTACGATCGAACGTTCACAATATATATAAAAAAAATCGAATCGAATAATGAAAGTTCTGGCGAGCTTGTCCATAAGAGAAATGCGTTACTTCGATGAACGTTTGTGATTTACACATACAACTAATATAACTTACCTCGTTCGGGTCTTTGCCTCGCCGTTCCAGCTCTATCCTCTTCTCCATATCGTAAAGGTCACTATCGTTTCCTCAACACACCGATTTTCGAGCCTGATTTTGCGTAAAATCGCCGAATTAGCACGTATTTTCACAGAACACGGTCCACCTTACATACGTTTTTCTGCTGCTTCTATGTTTGCTAATGCTTGACGTTTGGTGTTGCTTTGCTTGTGAACATGGACATCGATTAACCGTATATGTTCGCCGTTAGCTACGGACATACCCGAACGAATCAATTGACGCCTACAGCACTTGCACCAGCGTTCGTATAAGATGTAAACTAGCACAGGTTCATTACGCGAAGAATATGCTCAGAAGTTTGCATTTATTAATAATGTCAAATCAACTCATTTCATTTTACACTATTTCGCAGTGCACTTGTTGTAATAAGCGGGAATGCTGAAGATGGCCGCAAATCATTAAAGGCGGGAATATCATTATAAATTAAAAGTAAATTAAAATTATCATGGAAAATTATTATAAAATAAATTTTATTAATTTTTTTTATTATGAATCTAGCAAATAAAAGAGCGAAAAGAGATGCTTCTCGAGTAAAAGTTATTATTTATAGATATTGTGTCAAATATTGATTTTCTTTATTTTTTATATACTAGTTGTCTTGTCCAATGAATATTAACTGCATAGTTTATTTGAACACAATATTTGAAAATTTAAATTGTGATGAACCTATTACAAAATAAATGAACTGTTTTGATTCAGTTTACAAACAAGCTTTTTGTGTTAGTCGGTTCCATAAGTTGGACTATATTTTTAATTTCCTTAATTAAATATAAACCCTATGTTGTATGAATATTTCAGAATTTCCTCTTGTTTTGTCATTACATTACTTGCCTGTGTGCATACAATCAATTTGTATAAATAAAAAACATTCCACTAAATTGCGCATTTTTGGTACCCTCGTTATTTTTTATGAAATCATTTAACAAATTTTCACAAATTTTTCGGTAGTTGTGGCGCAGCGGCAGATGACTGAGTGAGGAAACTCTATGCGTTGCAATGCATTGCCTATTTATAATAATATGCTTTGCTATTTGTTCTAATTGACGATATATATCTTGTAATTTTTGTAAAAATTTGCAATATGCGTAATGATATATACGGCAAATAACGTTATGTATAATGGCGTAAAAGTAAAGATAACTTGAAATGGCTCTAGTACCGATGATTGAAGATGTCAACGACAATATAACATAACCTAGAATGATTCAAACTACGAATACCGGTAAACCAACATTAGCGACATTAAATATACTACGCGAAAATATAAAGTTGAGCTAGAAAAATTAATCAAATCTTAGTTCGTGATTTGTTAATGCCTCAGTTCTATTTTCATATGGTTCGATTGTACTTTAGATACTTAAAAAATAGCAGGAATAATAACCGCATATACAAATTGAAGGAATGGATGTTATAAAAATTTATTATTTATGAATTACAGCATGAATGCTTATGCGATTCAGAATCCATATACAGCAATAATTGAAAAAAAACTGAGCAAATTTTTATTATGTTGCTATTTATTTTAATAAATAGCAACATAGATATCTCCCATTATATGCCGTTACTACAAAAAAGAAATACCACATTCCACTTAAGAACGACGCATAATCAATAGCGGCAAATTTAAATATTCGTTACAATAAATATTCGTATTAGAATTTTTAAGAATAAAACAAACATATCTATACATGTTAATATTATTTAAAAAATATACAATCTGCTATTTTTATAAATATTATTCATAAATGTAAAGCGATGTTTTTTTTTTTTTTTTTACTTTTTTCTTCTTATCCCTATCTTTAGTGCGATGCGGCTGAAAATCGTTTTTTCATTATCGCTTTCATTGTTATCATCATCTGGAACTTCGTCAAACAATTTACAAATCCAACCATTAAGGCGGCAAAAATATCGAAAGAGAATGAATAAAACTGCAAAACCTATTTTTAAAAAGCAAAATCGCATATTGGTATAAAAATCAATTTTTTGAAACATGTAGGAAATGTATATTAAATTTAATTTCTACTTAAATAGATAATGCATATCAAACTTAAACTCCAACCAATATTTGAACTATTCATATTGCGGTACTATGGTAACATATACGTGTGAAGGTTCCACAATACAGCATTCCGCTCGCCTATTCGTATTCCTTAAAATTACTGTGCATATTAATAGAGTATGAATTTAATTTGATCAAGATTATTGAAATTACGATAGTTCAAACGATTGATTGAAATTTAAGAAATTGTAATTATTGCGATTTCTGAAATTATGGCACTATTCCCCGTATATTTCAGGAACAATTAAATTCAATACATTTCATCCATGTTTGGCAATTATTACCAAAAATAAGTGGCAATGTTACCACGAAGAATTTGCGAGCAGCGATTTTTCTATCGAGCGCATCTATTATCCCATCAGTTGTAGTAGTTGTGAAAGGTGTCGTAGAAACTGTTGTTTTTGCAGTTGCATTTGAAGTTGTTTTCTTTTCTGTAGATCTATCTCTTCTTAAAATCGATTTTTGGCTATTTACAACATTCCTATTATTTCTTATAAAAAACGAGCCGTGTCATTATCTTTCGAAATTTCACCTTCTCTCTTCCAAGAATGCAAAAATGGTTGGAAAATGTTAGGCAGGTTTAAAAATTTTCCAGAATTCGCAAAGGACTTTAAATTGTGTATTTGTATACGTTCCTTAGAATTTAAATCGTAAAGGATATTCTCCGATTTAATAGAGGAATTATTGTCCACTTGGTCCTGGAATCTATTTGCAATAAGATTTTCAGTTTCATGACGAATAGTTGTCTCAGCCATAGGTTTCATATTTTCGAGTTCTTCAATATGAGTATAATTGGACGGTACTTTATTTCCGTTCGCATGCGCAGTACGTCTGCGCATGCGGAATATACAGATCGGACAGAAACTGGGTTCCATGTAATGGTTGCAGCTGTTTATCTCGGGGTTGGATACTTTCGCGTTCCTGCTCTTCAAGTTACTTGGGTATGATAATTCTGGTTGTTTGAACATGCTCAAAAAGAAATTGGACAGAAAATTTTGTGTATTAACATCTACACTTTCGCTTTCAAAATGTTGCAAGGGATGATCTAATTTATTGATTGCGTCGTTTCGAATAACACCAGCTGAACCAAAATCAACTAAATCGAAAAATAACAATTTAAATGTATTTATAATCAAATCTAAATAGAATAATAATAACAGCAATCAACTTTCCCAAATATAAATAAATTTATATATTATAAATTATCTATATACTTACTTGTCCATAGATAAAAAATAGACGCGAAGAAAAGAAATATCTTCATCCTGGCGATTTTTATCTCGACAGTAATTGACAAAAACATAAAAAGTAAACAATTTAACAACGTTCAATAATTATATAAAATTCAAATGTCATTTGAACGCATTGTATTATTTGTGATATAATAAAGAAATGTATTTTTTACAATAGGACGTTACGATTCCACAACACTTTAAATTAAAAAGAGGAAAAGAAAAACTGACCCGACCAATATTATAATGCTGCATTTATAATAAAATATTTATTGCATATTCAGCATAATATCATATAAAATAAATAGTATAGAAGTTTTAATAGATTACTTAATGAAAGTAAAAAAAGCGCGTTATTTAAAGTAACACTGTTTCATGAACCCAAATTTAAATAAAAACGACTTACTGATAAATGACGAATCTAATGTTAGAGTTAGATCTTGTATTTATATTTATGCAGTTGCATGTGTTTATTTAAACTACTTCTACGCGAATACTGTTTATTACAAATACAGCAATCGTATTGTTGCGTATCACTGTGTGTATGGGTGACTTTATGGGCGTTGAGGTGACGCTTTTCATTAAATAGATTATGGCAAATATCGCACTCGTACTTTTCATCGCTATGCAACTGTTTGTGTCTAGTTAAACTTTTCTTACTAGAAAACTGTTTTTGGCAAATATCGCACTCGTACGGACTATTGCCACTGTGTAGCTGCTTGTGAATATTGAAGCTTTTACTTTGAGTGAATACTTTATGGCAGACGCTACATTCATATCTTTCATCGGTATGTAGCAGTTTGTGTCTATTTAGGTTGGATTTGTGCGTGAATAGTTTATGGCATACATCGCACTCGTAGGATTCTGCGTCGGTATGACTACGCTCGTGACAAGCGAGCTGATTTTTGTAGGAAAACAGCTTATGACAGACATCGCACTCGTACGGCTTCAAACCGGTATGTGATACCAGGTGATCTTTGAATGTATTCTTGGAGGTATACCGTTTATCGCAAATTTTACACACGAACGGCTGCATTCCGGTATGAAGTAGAACATGTCTGTCGAAGTTCCCCTTTACAGCGAATTGTTTCGAGCAGAATTCACATTGGTACGGCTTTTCGCCTGTGTGTAGAAACTTATGCGCTACCAGATTATGCTTTCTTGCGAACGGTTTATGGCAGACATCGCATTCGTACGGTTTTACGTCCGAATGCACGATCATATGGTTCGTGAGGTTGGCTTGTTTGTCGAACTGTTTATGGCAGATATCGCACTGCACGAACACATTCACTTCTCCATTGCTATGTAGCAACGTGTGTGCTGTTAGATCAGATTTGCGCATAAATTTCTTATGACAGATATCACATTCATAAAAGTCCAGGGTATGAATACGCCTGTGTCTAACCAGGCTATTATTAGCGGCGAATTGTTTATTGCACAAATCGCATTCGAAAGGCTTCACATTTTCATGCGAAGTAAGGTGCACCTTCAAGCTGCTGTTAGATGTGTACCGTTTAAAGCATACGTTACATTCAAACGGTTGCATTCCTGTATGAAGGAGTACGTGTCTTTCGAGATTAGACTTTCCAGCGAATCGCTTCGAACAGAATTCACATTGATACGGCTTTTCACCAGTGTGCAAAAACTTATGGGCGGCGAGATGATATTTTCTTGCGAAAAATTTGTGACATACGTCGCATTCGAACGGTTTCTCACCGGAATGTATACGTGTATGCTTTAAGAGATTCGGTTGTTTGTTGAATTGTTTATGGCAAACTTCACATTCGAACAATTCATCGGGGTTCGTCTTATCGTGGTCCATAATGTGATTTCGGATGCTTCGTTTATGGGTAAATAGTTTATGGCATATATCGCACTCGTACGGTTCGGTATCCGCATGATTCCTTTTATGCCTTAGAAGGCTATAATACATCGAAAACATTTTATGGCAGATATCGCACTTGTACGATTTGACACCGGTATGTGAGGCAAGATGATCGCTCAAGTTGCTCTTGGATGTATATCGCTTATCGCATATATTACATTCAAACGGTTGCATTCCAGTATGTAAAAGTATATGCGTATCGAGATTGGATTTCCTATTGAATTGTTTAGAACAGAATTCGCATTGGAAAGGTTTTTCACCTGTATGTAAAACTTTGTGCGTAACCAGGTGATGCTTTCTGACAAAAGTCTTGAAGCATATGTCGCATTTGAACGGCTTCACAAAAGAATGTATATGCATGTGCCTAGTGAGATTGGCTTGTTTATCGAACTGTTTTTGGCATATATCGCAATTGAAATGGTCCTTAACGATACGTGTATGACTGATTTTATGGGTGTCTAGATGACGCTTTTGTGTAAATTTTTTATGGCAGATATCACATTCGTATTTTTGATGGGTATTGAATTGCACGTGTCTTTGTAAACTCCTCTTATGAGAAAACTTTTTATGGCACACATCACATTCGTACCTTGAACCATTCTCATGTTTCACCGTAATCTTAGATTCCGTTTTGATATGCAATAGTAAATGTCTATCGAGATTAGGCAATCTATTAAACTGTTTGGCGCAGAATTCGCACTGGTACAGCTTTTCGTCAGAGAGAACAGACATTTGCGATGTGCGTCTACGCTTTTTACTTAATATATTTTGGCAGATATCATATTTCAATGAGTTCACATAATTGGAATGTATACGCATGTGTTTAGCGAGAGAACCTCGTGTAATAAACTCTTCATGGCAAATATCGCATTCTTTTGATTTGTTATTTGCCCTCTTATGTTCTAGCATGTGTTTCCGAAAATCAACGTTATTTATAAGTAATTTTAAACAAATATGACACTCGTACAATTCAGCATCAGTGTGCATACGTTTGTGTTTAATATAATCCCGGTTGCTAGAAAACGATTTCTGGCATACAAAACATTCGTATGAATTCACACTGGTTTGCGAAGAATCGTAATCACTATAATTAATCTTGGTTACATACGGTTGCTTTCTTCTATGTAGAACTACATGTCTTTCGAGATTTGATTTCCCAGCGAAGCGTTTCGAGCAGAATTCGCATTGGTACGGCTTTTGGCCGGTGTGCAAGAACTTGTGCGCGACAAGTGTATGCTTTCTGGCGAACAGTTTATGGCAGATGTCGCACTTGAATGGTTTCACGTCCGAATGTACAATCATGTGACACGTTAGAGAAGGTTGCTTATTGAACCGTTTATGGCATATATCGCATTCGAAATTTTTATTCAACCTCGATTTGCTATGTTCCAACATATGCCTGCGGATGTATCTTTTTTGAATAAATGACTTGTGGCAAATAGCGCACTGGTAAGGCTCTGCGTCTGTGTGAATTCGCTCGTGATCGACAAGAGTACTTTTACACGAAAACAATTTATGGCAGATATTGCACGTATTGGGCTTTGCGTCAATATGTGAAGCGAGATGATCGTTATACGTACTCTCAGAGGTGAAACGTTTATGGCATACATTACATACATACGGTTGCATTCCGGTATGGGTAAATACATGCCTATCACGATTGGCCTTTGAACTAAATCGTTTGGAGCCAAATTCGCATTGATAGGGCTTTTTTCCGGTATGTAATAGTGCATGTGCGACCAGATGATGCTTTTTCACAAATGCTTTACCACATACGTTGCATTTAAGCGGTCTCGCCGAATGTTGAACCATATGTGCAGAGTGATGAGATTGTGTGACGAACTGTTTATGGCATACATCGCACGGGAAAATCATCATTCGGGATACTTGAAACGCAACACTATGTTTAGTGGAAATGTGATTGCAGAGCAATATTTTAGAACTGAATGTTCTATAGCAAATAAGGCATATGAAGCTGGCGACTGACGTATCACTGTCAACGTCACTTACTTCCTGTTCATCTAAGAGCCCTGGATCGTCCTTAATATCCATAAAAATTTGTACACTTTGAGTATACTTTACGTCATCGACGATGATCGGTTTCGGAACTTCAATTTTCATCGATATTCCTGGATCTCCGGCACCGAACATCGCCAAATTATCTATTTTAAATCAATATTTCAATGCAATGAAATATCAAATGTATCAAGCGATCTATAACATATATTACTACATGGTTTGAATAAGTTTAGGTTTTCTCTCTGATGAACAAAGTGTAATTGTGACTAGTGTGAATGGAGCATAATGTCCTAATTTCGAAAATAATGTCCTTAAACACCAACCAATCGTAGGAGTTACGGAAAATTGAAACAACGTAAAAAAATTAAGATTTAAATGCCCGGGGTAAAATAATATAATTAGTGTATTTTATATAAAATTTATAAATTCCGCACATCGAAAAATCTAAAATGATAAAAAGCGTTTTATAGAATAAAACAAAACGATACTCATACGCAGAGTAAACTAAAAAAATGGGAATATTTGATAATATAGAATATCACCCAAATACCGTAACAAGCATTAAGTAGCTAGATGTCCATTTCAAGCCGCCCATCTTATACATATATATATATATATATATATATATATATATATATATATATATATATATATATATATATATATATATATCTAATATTAATCACGATTCGTGACAGAGGTATTTTATTTAGTTTTATCTTGTGCTACTGAAGATGTACATTTCAAGCGCTATGCGCCCATCTTTTTATTTATATATATATATATATTACTATATCAATCACAATTCGTGACAGAGGTATTTTATTTAGTTTTATCTTGTGGTACTGAAGATGTACATTTCAAGCGCTATGCGTCCATCTTTATATATATATATATATATATATGTAAAATCAATCACGATTCGTGACAGAGGTATTTTATTTAGTTTTACTTGTGCTACTGAAGATGGGGGCATAGCCTTTGAAATGTACATCTAGCTACTTAATGCTTGTTACGGTATTTGGGTGATATTCTATATTATAATTTAACACCGTAGTGATAATTTTTAGTTAGTTAAAGAGTCCGCAATCCTAAAGATTGGTTAGAAACAGCACGCCATGCCGATCTATCCTGAGCTAATCCCTTCATCTCCCTATAGCTATTCATCTCAACGTCTTCAACTATCTGACTCACATACTCCAATTTAGGCCTACCTACCCCTCTCTTTCCCTCCACTCTACCTTCTATGATCAATTGCATAATCCCCCCATGCCTAAGGATATGCCCTACTAATCTGTCTCTCCTACGCTGTAACACTCTCCAAATACTTCTCTTCTCCCCTACTAACTCTAGTACAGCTTCATTTGTTACTTTATCTTCCCAACCAATCCTCATCATCCTCCTATAACACCACATTTCGAATGTTTGTAATCTACGCTTCTCTTCCTTTCCTATAGTCCACGCCTCACACCCGTACAGTGCTACACTCCAAACATATACCTTCAGTAATCTTTTTCTAATACCCAAGTCAATATTTGATCTTAAAATCTGTTCCTTTTCTACGAATGCCTTCCTACCCTGTGCTATCCTACACTTTATATCTACCTTGCTTCGATTATCTTTTGTGATTCTACTGCCTAAATAACAAAAATCTGGCACTTCTTCGATTCTATTATCTCCTATTGTGATCCTCATTTTTCTACTGTATTCCTTTTTGTCACACCTCATCACTTTAGTTTTACCTATATTTATTTTCATGTTAAAATACCTAGTCAATACTGCCTGCATACCATTCAATACCCTTTCTAAATTCTTTTCGCTTTCTTCCAATATAGCTATATCGTCGGCGAATCTCAGCATATATATTTTCTCTCCCTGTACATTCACACCTACACTATACTCTTCTTTTACTTTATTTATTGCAATAATTTTTTAAAAGCGAATATTTGAATTGAGGAATATTGAGCCATCCATGTTTTGCATTTTATGTACTGGGATAATAATAGCAAGTTTTTGATCGCTTGATACAAGAAAATGAACAAGGAAAAGTATGCTCTTTACCACTGTTTTTAACAACGGCAATATCGTCCTCCTCGGCAGAGTATTCCTCTTTGATATGTACTCCTTTCATTTCTCCGAAACTGGTGCAGCTTCGAGTTTCTTTCTTGGATTTACGGCGACCCGTGAAATATTTTGGAACTGCTGTATTAGGCATGTGGATAATATGAAGACAGGCTATTTCATGGAAAGCACTTGATTATCCTCGATTATCTAAGATTAATAAATAAAAAACATGGGATGTGTTTTGATGCTATTTTATGAACGTAATATTTCCCGTGAGTCGAACAACGTTGCCGATTCTCAAAAATATTGCAACGACGAGAATGTTGTATTATTTGATTATCTCCTTAAATTATTTGTTGTGTTTCTATTTATTTTTTGTTAAATACTGAAACAAACAAAGTGTATAGTATAAAAAAAGAGGAAAATACTTTTTATATAATAAATTGATAACAGCTTATAATGCCGCATTGCAATCTATTGTTATTACAACAAAATTGTTAAAACAGTTTTGACAACTAAAATTGTAATGGTTTGACATTTCATTTGTGCACTATTTGTAAAATATGTTAACACAAATATCGAGTTAGTTCTTGTAGATATCAATAGTTATTATATTATAACAATAAGCATTTGACTATTACGGTTTATTATTATTATATAAGAAATTATTTAAACTTGGGAAAAGACAAATATAAGTTATAACAACATCACATCCTGCATTAATTTTTTTTTGGTAGATATTTAATAGCTTTATATTAATTATGGCATAAATACAAATTAGAATGTTATGGCAACATTGTTCCTAACCCACGACTATCGCTTGCGCAGATAAAATCTTGTTTGATCTGCTTACAATTTAAAAATTCAAAAGAAGTAAATAAACAATTTGAGGCAGGCTGTCTTTTTAAAAACATGATATGAGTTATCTAATAGTATATTAAAGAACGAATTTCATAAGGCAGGTTTTATTGCACGAGTTCAAGTTTAGAAACCGAGCTTTAGAAAATCTTCTAAGGAACGAGTGTTATAAATGACTTATGAAATGAGTTTTTTATACTAAGTTGCGTTTCTTATGCCCATTTTAAATAAAAAATCGAAATTTCAAAATTGATGGAATTTTTTGACTGTTGGTAGTAACTATTGACACATTTGAAGCATTTGACAGATTTGAAGCAAATTGTCAAATGAATTTAAATTAAACTATTTACATTGACAAATTACTTTATTTATATTAGTCTATGCTATTTGTTGCTTTCTTTTGTAGTTTGACGAACAATTGTACATTTCAGGGACAAAATTTAAATTAAACTATTTGTTGCTTTCTTTTGTGATTTGATGTTTGATAACTGGCAAGCAGAGCTACCAACAATGAAACAGTAAATTGCACTATGCTATAAGCGAACTCAAATTCGCTAGAAACGAACTCATTTAGGTTCGTTAGCAGCTCTATTAGAAACGTAAATTAGAAAAAAATTGTTTTGATAGCAGAAATACGTACTATAATAATAGAAAAAACACGACAATTTACAAAGAAACTTACTTTGAATCGAAAATTTTTAACTTACGCGACCGCCTGCAAAACCAACGGTCTATTTTAACAGTTTTATTATAAAGGAGTTATTTAACCGACAAAGTAGATCATGGCTATATAAGAATTGAAAAATTAGAAGCACTTGTGAAAACTATATTTTACGATTCATGAGTTAATTCAATACGCGTAATAATTTCGCAAAAGTCAATGAATATTAACAATCGAAATATCAAAAATAAATATATTCAAGAGTATATTATATAACATTCAGCATAAGCATGTAAATAATAATTGTAAGATACTATATATCCAATAGATAATTAACTTCATTTGTATCTTCTTCTGCAAAGGCAAGTTTCACTCACTGAGGTTGTTTTTTCATATTTTGTTCCGATAGTTCATTCAACAATGTACAAATCCATCCAATAAATAGCAGAAAATGAGAATAATGACTGCAAAAACTAGAAATATTATCGTCATTCGTTTTCAATTGTTTCTTTTATAAAAGTCTCAATTATCTCTTAATATAAATATTATTTAATAGATTGATTTTTTTTATAATGATATATGATTTACATCTTATATAAATTATAAAAAAAGATTAATACCTATCTCCTCTCGCCAATCTAACTAATATATCATATAGATGCTTGACATTATCACGAGTAATTTTAATTCTGCGTTGCTTTTTTTTCTTATAAAATAGTTGTACTGTCGTTCTTATAAGATATAATGGGAGTGTCCTTTGTTTGCTTCATCCATGAGTTTGAAAATATTTTATGTAAAAAATCGGGTAGTACCAAATTGTTTCTAGAATCACCAGGGTACATTAAACTTTTTATTTGTATGCGGTCATTGTTAATTCCATCAACATCTTCCGATATATTAAATTTCGATGTTTCTAATGCGATTGGATTTGGCATCTCCTTGAAGCTTGCGAAATTATTTAAAATTTCTTTTATTGCACCATCTTTTACATATTCCGCATCCGAATCATTGGTCTCGGCGTTTAAATTTCTATCTAATTTTTTCAAATGTATGCATCTTGGAATAAAATTTTTTGACGATATATTAGTTGCTACCTCCAGTTTTGGGTTATTTATTATATTTTCTTTATCGAATTCAAATTTGGTAGTTGCATCTGATTTACTGATTTTCATTTTTCCTTCTACTGGCAAATTGTTGGACCGCGGTGAGAATTCATCAATATCTTCGGATTTATTGGAAATGCTTTCATCAACAATAAATGGCATCGATATGTTGTTACTATCATTCAAAATGCCTGTAGTTGAATCATCATTTAAGATATTAGAAATTGTATTTAAATTGGTCGAATTGGTGCCATTGAAATTGGACTCGATAGATAAATAGTTCAATACATTATCATTCGGTACATTCATTACAACCGTTTTTCGAATGCGCAAGATACAAAGGGGGCATATGTCAGGCTCCAAAGAATGTTCGCAGATATTTGTTATTTTAACTTTGGTATAAGAGTTCGGATACGACATTTTCGACTCTTGGAACATATTCCAAAGCAACTGTTGAAGGAAATTTTGCGGATCTGAATGTTCATGATTAAACTCTTGCGGTGTATCGAATGAATCGTTGCTATTTTCGGAGTCGATAACACGCCCTAAAGAATCTAGAGGACGATCAAAAATATACTTCTGTAACGGTATAAAGTATTTAATACTTACAGCTTTCGCAGGCGTAAAGGCAAGCGGTGAATATTAGGAAAGTTCTCATTTTTTTGCGATTTATAGCATCACTTTCTTGACAGATACTTGTTCAATTAACAATACGAAATTGTCATCACTTTTCATCGATATTTTAACACCTTTTATTGTTAAAAAATGGAAACAGGCAACTATGAACATTTAATACAAAACAATCGTTTTAAAGATAATGCAAAATATTCTGGGATTTATTCGTAGAATTAAGAGATTTCGTCTTTAATTGCGCATGCTTGTTCCATATCGAACGTAACTTTCGATTTTGGATTTGATGAGTTCCCAAGAGGTTCATCGTCAATGTTTACTTTAAGAACTTCTTTATTTTCTAATGTACTCATCAATTGAGCTCCCTCGGTTGGACCAAAAAATAATTTACAAATGCAACCATTCAATCGGAAACAATAACATAAGAAAAATGCGAAGGAACCTAGAACTAAATAAAAAAAGGATAAACCATCTGGACACTGTCAAAATCTTTAATGAAAACGTATGGATGAATGCGTCTTCTTACCTGTAATTGTTGGCAATGTAATAACAATTGCATTATATATCATTTCTGTTGCCACAGAATTTTTCTTCGCTGCTCCGAACGATTTAATTATAGAACTCTTCCATGCTGTAGTTTTATCAGACTCCTCACTAGCTTCAAATGTTGTGGTATCTGTTGCCTCAGTTATTGAAGACATTTCTACGGAATCATCCTCTTCATTATCTGCTATCAATCTTCCTGAAAACTTTTTTTATAACGTTAATAAAACTGCATATCTTTCTTATAAAAAAGAATTGAATGATTAAGTCGACTTATATTACATTTTTTTTTGTAGTACTATTTGATCTTTGACTCAATTTAGAAGATTTTTTTAGATTTGAAAGTAATTGAAGCACCTCGCTTATTATCTACTTGGTGCACATTTCTGCGACTGCGCATTCGAATTCGATCACTACACGAACTAGAATATCTTTTTTCATTTGGAAAATTAGTTGTAAATTTGGCTTGCTCAGTTTTCGTTGATTTTTTATAGGATTCTAAGTACGTATTGGACAATTGATCAAATGAATTATTTAATGGTTCAACAGTTGTGGACTCGTGAGTAGTCCCAGAAGCATCACTGGGAGGTTTTTCAACTAAAGAACATGCTAAAATGTATCGTTCAATTTAATGTTTAGACAATAGTTGTATACTCACTGGTGCAAATAAAAAGATATATTAAAAATGTGAAATACACTTTCATTTCGAAGCTTCAAATATATAAGAAGACTGCTTTGTCAAAATGACATTTTTGGCGATTACTTAATTGCAGAAGACTTTTTGAACGCTGGACTTATTAATTTTTATAGAATAAATATATATTATATCTTTATTTGCTAATAGAATTAAATTATATGGAAACCGATTATTTTCATTTTATTATTTGTATCGCACAATAAAATCAAATATAAAAGAAAACAATTTTCGCTACAAAGGCATTGATTTAACAATATTATATTATATTATATTATATTATTTTTGCACACCATTTTCTACATTATTTTAATTATGATCCGGTTGTATTGGTTGCTTCATTTACAGCAGCATTTTCATTGTCAACATAACTTATATCTTCAGTGTCTTGTGTTTCAGGTGAAGAGAACAACTTGCAAATATAACCATTTAGTCGAAACAGGTAACAGGAAAACAATATTGCCGTACCAAGTACTAAAAAAGGATAATACTATCAGATTTACAAATATCGCATTATAATTTATTTTTTTAAGTATAGAATACTATAGAGAATTAAGAGTACTTTTAACTATTTATATGTTTTTGTGAAAATAGTTCATATAATTCAATAATGCTACAATTAATTAAATTGCTCAATTTTTAAATAAATCTAATTAATTAAAAGCATTACTTGTTACAGTTGGTAGAGTAATACTCAAAACATTAAACAGCATTTCTTTTACCATATTTTTTGGTGATTCGTAACTTCTGAAAAATGTCACATTTGTATTTTTTGTTTCATTTGCTTTTTTATTTTTTTTCGATTTATCTCCACCTCCGTCTGCTGCAGCCTCCGCCTGCCTTTTATTTATATTGTATTTCCCTTTATCACAAAAATTTTTTAAACTGTCTTCATCTTTATTTATAAAAAATGAGAGGTTTGATTATTCAAGTCCCTAGTTTTCCTCCATGATTTTGCAAATAATTTTTGAAAAATATCAGGGAAATCTAGATTCTTTGAAGGGTCCTCGAAGGGTTTTGTATTGCGAATTTGTATACGGTCTCTCAATGGCAAATTTTTAATAGATGTATCCATTGGAACTGATGCATTTTTAATGCTATTATTTTCAGTGTTAATAGAACTCGCAGTCCCTTTAAATCTCCTGATATCACTTTTATTGATTTTGTAAATATTTGAAGCCTTGCTCACATCTTCAATTAAAAATGGCAATGCTATTTTAGAAATATCTCTAGCAATTATCTTTCTAATGGTATCATATTTTGAACTCTCGCTGGTATTAGATGATAAAGCAGTTGTACTTGTAACCGTTTTGGATGCATTTGAATTCGAAACATTAGCATTAAAAGTAAGTTTTAAAAAATCGGGAACTCCTTTGTCGTCGTTTAAGTTAACGCTTTTGCGCATGCGGAAAATACAAATCGGGCATAAATTGGGCATTATATAATGTTCACAATTGGGAACAAATTCAGGATTTGCACGTCTACTAAACACTTTAACATTCCTATAATTCCTTGAAGATATTCTTGGTTGCTGGAACATGTTCATAATTAAACTGGATAGAAAATCTGGTGCTTTATTCATTTCACTATTATAACTTTCAAATCCGCGAAATATATCCGCTTTATCGATGCTGATTGTGTCATTTTTAATAACACTAGCAATAGAATCTAAAGAAAATGATTACATCATATAATTTTTATATATAAATGCAGGCCAAGATGTACTTACGAGTGCAAATAACAAATAAAATAACTGCGAACAAATGTGCCTTCATTTTTAGTTTATAAAATTGTATAGTATTTTCTTTTGCAAATATAAATAAGTAAATTTACAAGAACAAAACAATAATGTCAAAGTGACATTTTAATTTTTTAAATAAATAGTCAAGTCCTGCTACATTATTTTGTACAATTTCATTTGTCTGGTTTTTGCATTAATTAAATTTGTACAAGTCATGCTTAAGTTTTAATTGATAACTATATTTATTACCAAAACTATAGTAAACTATTTATGAATGTATAAATTAATCTATATTCTCGATTTATTCCCCTCCAAAGTACTACCTTTGCGCTCAAATATACTCCATTCTGGACATCTATTTCAAGATTCAAGATCAGATTTCAAGCTAATATCGACGTCAGAATCTTCTTCATTAGGTGGCACAGAAAACAAATTGCAGATAAAACTATTCAATCGAATCATGTAGCAAAACCAAAGGATAACCGCGCCGAGACCTAAAAAAATTACACCCCCATTAGAACCATATCTATTTCCAAATTTAATATAGCGGAAATTCAGCTATTACAATAGCGATGGAATTTGATATATGACAAACTATTTAATTTCTTTTTTGTACATTTTTATGAAATAAACTAAAAAAATGATTTATCTTACGATTTATTAATTTCAACACCGAAGTGAAAATCAAAAATTGTTTAGTACAAAAATATACAACCTGACAATGGCGTGGAAAAATTTTATATTTAGATCGTAAATAATCTTCTTTGAATAGTAAATGTATTTATACAGTATATATTATTGAAATAATAATATATACTGTTCAATATAATTATTATTATTTGCTTAAAGCTTATATTTAATGAAACAAAGAGATAATGAACCCCAAAAAGAATTACCTGAAATTAATGGTAGAGAAATTGATAAAAACAATTTCAAATTATCGTTATGAACTTTCTCAGTTGAATTAAGACCGATGAAGAAAGTAATCGATTCTTCGACATCTACTCCAAATGTTGTTTGATTGTCATCATCATCATCATCATTTTCTACTGCTTTACTAAATTTTTCTAAACTGTATTCCGGATCTTTACTTATAAAAAAACGAGCAGATTCATTGTTCAATTCTCTACCGTTCCTCCATGATTTTTCGAATTTTTGAAAAATATCAGGTAGATCCAGATTCTTCGAAGGGTCCTCCAAGTTTTTTATATTGTAAACTTGCATACGATTTTTTGATGGTGTCACGTTATTCATAGAGGTGTAAATAGGAACTGATGTATTTTTATATGTATTATTTTCCTCGTTAATAGAACTCGCGGTTTCTTTAAATTCCCCAACAACACTTCTGTTAATTTTGTAAATATTTGAAGTCTTGCGCATATCGTCAATTAAAAATGGCAATGTTATTTTAGAAATATCTCTAGCAGTTATCTTTCTAAAGGTATCATATTTTGAACTCTCACTGGTATTAGATGATAAAGCAGTAGCACTTGTAACCGTTGTGGATTCATTTGAATTCGAAACATTAGCATTAAAAGTAAGTTTTAAAAAATCAGGAACTCCTTTGTCGTCATTTAAGTTAACGCTTTTGCGCATGCGGAAAATACAAATCGGGCATAAATTGGGCATTATATAATGTTCACAATTGGGAACAAATTCAGGATTTGCACGTCTACTAAACACTTTAACATTCCTATAATTCCTTGAGGATATTCTTGGTTGCTGGAACATGTTCATAATTAAACTGGATAGAAAATCTGGTGCTTTATTCATTTCACTATTATAACTTTCAAATCCGCGAAATATATTCGCTTTATCGATGCTAATAGTGTGTTTATTAATTACGCCCGCTTGAGAAACTAAATAAAAGTGTACAAACAAATATCTCACATAAGTTAAATGTACAGCAAGAATGATTAAATAAAAGAAATCAGAAATTGAACTTACTCGCGCGGATAAAGAGGAACATTGTAGTAAAGACTGCCTTCATATTTATATAGTCTACTTATATTTACTTTTCTAAAGAAAACAATATTTGTACCAAATGAAAATGTCAGGGTGACTGACATTAATCAACCCGATATAAATTAAGCTTTTATTAAATAAATAACTATTGGCAAATAAATATTATATTCCCAGATAATGCCATTCAATTTATTGTTTTTAAATTTTCAAAATTACAAACTTAACTTTTCAATTTGTTCTACAATTTCCATATGCTTAAATTCTAAAGGCCTTTCAGTGAATTTCTTAAGTAATTCTACATTTTCCGCATTTTCGGGATTGTAAAATAATTGCAATTGATTGACTAAGCATAAGGCTTCAATTGTATTTACAACAGACTTATCGTACTCTCCTTTCATTAAAACGATGCCTTTAGTTTCTGAGATATCTAAGAAATGGTGAATCGTTAAACATTCTGGAGCATTCTCTTTATGTACCTGTCAGAATATTATAGATATTGGATATTCATTCTTCATTTGGTTACCAGATATATTTGACTCACCTGATAACAAATCAAGGGTGTGAAGTGAACGGTATTTCCATGATATTGGCACATAACAAATTCATAACCCTGACTTCTTGGAAGTGCTAATAAGAATGTAGGAAACCTCTCCGCAACCCTCAGCATTCGCTCGTAAACATTTGATGTAATACACGCAGATATATTGTTTGGCTTATCCACGTGGTATTTCCTCCATATATCTTCAATTTCGCTAGCTGATTTGTCTTTAATTAATTCTAATTTCATTATGGAATCAAGTGATTTCTCCTGTGGGTGGGAATTTTTCGGTATAACTTCCTTTGGTTTTAGCAGTTCCGTAAATTGTCTTAAAAAAATAAGCTTGTTATAGTTATTTGTGACCTTTCAAACTAGAAATATACCGTTTCGGTTCTTGCGCGAACGTATTTTCTGGAGTCTTTTTTGTTATCTTTTGCTTTTGATCATCTATTCGTTGTAAGAATTCTTCAGGCGAGGTTTCTTGCTTTTTTGCTAGCTTTTCAGCATATTTGCCGTAATATGGATTGTCTTTCAACTCATCTATCGCCTTTTCAGCCCTATTTAATGTTGTCATAATAGCACGAATTCCAATTCTTTGCAAAATGATAATCTTATTACATAGATTAAATGCCATAATAAAAGTAAGGTTAAAAAATGACATCAACCATCAAGTGTCAGTATGTCGTACCTCCTAACTTCATATACACGTTCAATTCGATGTCGAAAACGAAAAATTTCGATAAATGCTTCTAAAGTTGTTTCCAAATAACTTATTCATTTATAGTTTATTGTTTTGAGCAGTATGAGTTATGATATGAAAAAAGAACACCTATTGAACCAATAAAATAATTCGATTAGTATATCAGGATATAAAACGTAATAAAACACATTATGAATACACCATTATTGAAAAGCATTTTATTATACAAAAGAAAAACAAAATCTGTAAATTACACACGACTCCTTAAACTTTGATTTATAACCCAGAAAACAAAAAGTACGATAACATAACATCAAATATTTTAACATCGAAAATTTACAATTTAGCTATTCCAATGACGCCACAGGCAACTCTGCTACCAGCGTTGCCAGTTGTCTTGCTTAGTTCGTGACCGCCTTCGCCTAAATCATCCTTGTCAGCATGCACAACCAAAGTACGACCAACGATGTTGTGGACGCCGATTAGCGAAATGACATTGTCGCAAATATCGATCTTAGCTACTCCCGAACCGTCCGCCATTACATTGCCCAGGTCGCCCACGTGACGGACATCGGCCTTGGGTCCACCGTGGTCTTTCAGGCCGGGATTGAAATGTGCCCCCGCGGATATGCAACCGTTTGTATTGTCACCGAATTCGTGAATATGAAAACCGTGCAGACCTTTGCCCAGGCCGGAAATTTCGCCGGTTACTTTTACCACAGCTTTCTCGCTCTGTTTAGCACAAAAATATATATTTATCATTACAACGTCAAATGTCTGTATAAAGCATTTATACGCTTTTCGATGGCTATGCTCCCATCTTCAGTAGCTCAATAGTCGAACAAATAACACATCTGCATCAAACATCAATTGAATTGCAGTTGATTTACAGATTATTTGTTGGATTGTCTTGCTACTGAAATGTAACTAGAAATAATTGTTTGGGCGATATTCTACATAAATTTATTATTACTGTTGCTATAATGTTCATAACATGCGGCATATATATTTATATATACTTAACATTCAAACAGGTGTGTTATTATGTAGTTAATACGAGTTCCAAATCAAATTAATTATTTACTTGCTTCTATAAATAAACAGTTCATATCGATTGACCTTACAAAAAGCATGATAGTATAATATCAGACAAGAACGACATTTTCATGTTTCATACACCACATTCAGTATTCTTTTCATACCAAATTTAAACTATTTTTTACCTCTTGGTTAAACCATAAAGTTCCATTCACGGTTTCTCCATTGAGTACGCATACGGCTTTCATGTTTGTCTTGAACATTTTTACGCCTTTATAACTGATTTAGATTTACGAGTGAAATGACTTGCACGAACGCGCACTGATATATAAAACAAGTATGATTACAGTTCGTAAAGTTCTAGAATACACGTAATATTAAGTAATTGCGTCGAAAGACCTTGATTAACGATTTCGGTACCGAATAGTCAAGGTTGATGGTATGACACCCGTTTGACAAGCCGGCTGACAACGAGATACTTACGGCACGAGCAAGATTTTGTTTTAAAGATAATAAAATATATAAACACAGCGGTGCCAGGGAGAGCAAGAATAGAGCAAGCCTTATATCTTATAAGGTTTACTATTTGATGGCATCCATTTGGTTGTACTTTCCTAATTTAGCATTTATAAATGGATTTAATATTAATAAACTCTCGTCGAAGTAGTTCAAAAAAGTTTGCACGTCGATGTGTTGTGTTGCATACTTCAAATACAAAAGCTTTAACTATTTCAACCTCAAATATGATTAAATTTTTTTGAATATGTGCTTGTAAGCAGTAACAAGTGATCTTTTATTATCATAATTCTCCTTGTAAATAAATGTACAATCAAAATTTGAGAGGATTGTTAAGATGATGGAACCAGGTTCAATGGAAGAGCAAAGTTTTAAAAGGCGAGAGAAATTATTAGCGCTAAAAAGGAAACGCGACGAAGCTAAAGATTCAAATATTGCGAATAAAGACGATATATCTGAATATCTTCCACAGTGAGACAAATAAATCAAATTTGGTCATCGTTGCAGCCGTATTTTTTTATTGTAGGCCTATATTTCGAAGCTACAAACCTATGGACGCATCTTTAAATGAAAACAATAAATTGCCAGATGCAGAGCCGGGTAATGTTATAGCGCAAGTTCAAGATCAATTGGATGCAGGAAAATTGTCTGTGGTTATCGACGAATTAGATATCACAACGCTAGCACCACGAAAACCAGACTGGGACCTGAAAAGGGACGTTGCGAAGAAACTGGAAAAATTGGAACGCCGAACACAACGTGCGATTGCTGAACTAATAAGGGACCGGTTAAAAGAACAAAAGGATCTTGCTACGGCGGCTGATTTAGATAAGAAAATTTAATAAAATGTATTAGAACTTCAAATGCTAGTTTAGTATATAATGTAATTAAAATTACTCGTTTTCAAACGGATAATGAGGCATTCCGATCATTTCTTCAGCGCGAACAGCCCGACCATTACAATTAAACGAGTCCAGTACTGCCAAATCAGCGTTGCTCAATTGAAAATCGAAAACATTAATATTTTCTTCCATTCTTTTCATGTTACTGGATTTTGGTATTGGAATACTTCCTCCCTGGATTATATATCTTAAATGTAAGATTCGTTTAAAATCTTAAATTAAAACCGTATTGTAAATACCTTAACACTACTTGGGCGGGTGTTTTTGAATATTTCGCGCCAATTTCAGCCAACCTGTCATCTGTCAACGAAAAAATAGGATCACCGGGCCTAGCCCAAAGTCTAGCGGGCGAGCCGAATGGTGAGTAAGCCGTTATCATAATATTTCTATCTTTACAAAACTGGATCAAAGCTTTCTGATTCAAACTGGGAGTTACTTCAACTTGATTCATAACCGGTTTGATTGTAGCATTATCTAAAATCCTTTGCACTTGTTTGCTATTGAAATTAGATAAGCCAATACTTTTAACAAGTCCCATTTTGACGCATTCTTCCATTCCGCGCCAAGTATTGACATAATCATATTCCAACGCTTTTCCATTTGCAAATGGAAAACTAACATTAAATCCGTCCATAGGCTGCAGAGCCACCGGCCAATGAATTAGATACAAGTCGATGTAATCCAAACCAAGGTTCTCCAAAGACTTTCTGCATGTCGGAATGACTTTTTCGAATTGGTGGAATGTGTTCCATAGCTTTGTAACGATGAATACCTCCTCCCTTTTAACAGTTCCATCTTGAATTTTCTCGCGAAGTGCATTACCGATTTCGAGCTCATTTGAGTATAACATGGCAGTGTCAAAATGACGATAGCCAACAGTAATTGCGTGTTTAATAGCAGCTTTTGCTTCGCCTTCTTTCGCCTTGAAAGAATTCATTTTGTAATATATAATTGACTATTTTTATTCAACAATTAAAGGACTCCAAACACTGTAGCACTGTACGGGTGTGAGGCGTGGACTATAGGAAAGGAAGAGAAGCGTAGATTACAAGCATTCGAAATGTGGTGTTATAGGAGGATGATGAGGATTGGTTGGGAAGATAAAGTAACAAATGAAGCTGTACTAGAGTTAGTAAGGGAGAAGAGAAGTATCTGGAGAGTGTTACAGCGTAGGAGAGACAGATTAGTAGGGCATATTCTTAGGCATGGGGGGATTATGCAATTGATCATAGAAGGTAGAGTGGAGGGAAAGAGAGGGGTAGGTAGGCCTAGATTGGAGTATGTGAGTCAGATAGTTGAAGACGTTGAGATGAATAGCTATAGAGAGATGAAGGGATTAGCTCAGGATAGATCGGCATGGCGTGCTGTTTCCAACCAATCTTTAGGATTGCGGACTCTTTAACTTAACTAATTAAAGGAAAAGAATCAAATAAATCAGATTATTACATAATTATACTAAATGATAAACTGCGATAATATGAGAATATCCTCCATATGGAGAATAATATATTCATTACTTTATGAAAATTGAAATAATTTTTTTGGAATCAAAACGGTATGTAATATTATTACGTAATATCATGGATAGTTAGGTGAATAGTTAGTAAATACGTTTTAGTATCTACCTGCCAAGTTCCCAGTCCCAGGGCAGGACATTTAACACCATTATTAAGTTCAATTAGCGGAACAGCAGCCATAATTACTTTGATTTATATTGAAACTATTCAAGAGAATATCAATCCTATTTGGTATATATACTCTAGTACAGTATATCGAGCATTATCAGGCACGGCGTTGAATGCGGATTGTTGCACAATTAACGTTGGCCTTCAAAACATAACGGGATTATAAGTTTTAGAATGCACATTGAACTTCAACATAATTATGTACCTGTGCAAATATTCTTGAAACGCTTTGCGTGGATATTGCACTTATTTTCTGCACCTACATATTATGTATGCTGTTTGGTCGATGTCCACCGGGCCCGAGACATTTGCCTCATTTGTCTATGCTATAATCCGGTCCTGGATTTTAATTAAAAATTTACAAAAATAGTGCACATAAGTAATTATCAGCTATATTACTTTGTATATGTTTCAATAAAATATAACCATTTAATTTAACTTAATTACGCAGGAATAACAGTTTGGAATAAAAATTGAAGACTGTTTACCTTCACCGTAAAATTTTTTGTGTTCTTCAAGTTTAAATAAAGCTGCCACTATTCTAGATGCTTTATATCAAAGGGATGAAAATATTTATTTTTGTAGTAATTATTTGCAGCATAATTAAGCAATCGCGTAGATAGAAATTATCCTCCATATTTACTTGCAAATGACGTCTCTATTTTAACATTTTTACTAAAACTGGTGTTCACCATGATAAGATAAAGTAATATTTGGTACCAAATTATACGATTATTTGTTTATATCTTTGGATGGAGTAATCCTCGAAATCTAAACACATAAATGCTATGAGTGATTTTTTTGTGATGTTCTACATAATTAATTACTGCTGTAATGAATCCACCCCAATATATATTTTTATTAAATAAATAATATAAAACCGGTATATAAAACCACCGATACAGAAAACATAATATAATATATATACATCAATTCAATTGCCTTATTATATTTAAGAACACGTTATAAAATAAAGAAGTAAAGAACGAAGACGAAGACGACGATACATCCCGCTGCCGCTTTCACGTACATACTCTTCATGTTGAGGTACGTGGCGTCCTTCTTATACTTCTTGGACATCATGGATAAGTTCTGTGTCCTAGAGTCCAATTCTGATAGAAGCGTGCCACGTTGCAACACGTCATCGATGTTCTGGACCATGATTCGTTGCACGTCCTGCAGTTGCGTGTTGATGTTGCTCATGTCCCGCCGGTTCGACGAGCGGCTATCACTGAACGACTTCCGTGCCTTCTGCAGAAACGTTTCGAATTCTATGAAGGCGTAGGGACGCGTAACAGCATTCACACGTTTACCATAGAGTGTGTAGAACTCGGCGGCTATGTGTTCCAGGTACGAATATGCGGCACGTTTGGAGAAAGATTGTTCGCAAAGCACAAGGTAGCAGATAGCATGTTCAATCATTAAACTGGCAGACACCGAAAAAAATATATATACTTTCATTTTCTTGGTTGTTTTCATAGTGTATACCTTTTCGTTAAAAATCATTACAAGTAAATTTGATAAGTGTACAAACATCTCATTGAAGATACTAATATTAGCTGATTTAAGATTATCTATAAATATCTTGTGAACGTTAATTGAGCCTGGGCATATCAAATTGAATCATTTAAAAAATTGCTTACTGAAAGATATAAGGGCCCGTTTCAATGGAGCACATAGATGGTGAATTGCGATCTAGTTTCCGGAATAACATCTTAGCCTGATTTTGATAATCCAAGATACTTTTACCACTCTGAAATTACACAATTCTCATTAGGAATACAGTTGGAGATAATTGTTTTATTACATTACTTGTTCGTCGTCTTGCATGGAGGCTGCCAGTGGTAGGCCATCCACAACTCTGGCTATCATAGTTGTTAAAACCATTATTGCTGCTTCTTAGTCAGCGAATTAAAGTAAAATTTCTTATTTTAAGGCAAAGAATTTTGTTAATTAACCATCAGGTTACTTTACACGTCATGTTTACGTTGGAACTGTCATAAGTATCTCACTGCATTAGAATTTGTTAACCGATTTCAATTGAACTACTACAGAAAGCTAGTTAATTATCCACAATTGCGACCGCTCCTCGTGTAAACAAATATACTAAACGGAAAGATAAAAAAATTAACAATTGAATATAATTAACTTGACGATATTATGTATATTGATTAAATTTTTAATCACACAAAATATTAGCTAGATGCACATTTCGGAGGCTATGCCCCCATCTTCAATGACATATTAATAAAACAAAAAAGATACCTCTGTCACTCACTGAGATCGCTATACAATTTACAATTACAAAATATACATAATTTTTGAAGGATTTTTTTTATTAAAGTAGTGTTTTCTTGAATTCTTCTTTATGCAAATGAAATATATAAATAATTAACTTATCTTAAGAGCTTTTTTAAGTACAAGCAATAAGGTACATTAATGCCTAACATTAATATCAGTAGATAAATAAATCTCACTAGTTTCATTAGAATAGATTAATTTATCATTATATCACTGCCACTTCTTGTGACATCTAAAGGAAAGACCGGAGACGAGGATACGTCGTTAAAAAAATGATGTCGGTAACAAATGTATGCTATCGTAAATCCTATGAAACCACCAGCAATTACATCTGAAACCAATTTTAAATACTTGTACCCATGTTCAATATGATGAAAATGTTTGATCACCTTGGTAGTGGTGATGATAATCGCAAGTCCGGCTTATGGCTATTAGCGTCGCCAAAATTGTAGGAAACATCAAAATGCACAATTTCCACGTTTGGTTGACGGATGACATAACAGCATATCCGGCTATATGCCATCGGTCCAGCAGGTAAAGGGTGATAAGTGTCATACTGGCAAAAGCGAAGGAACTGTGACCACTGGGAAAACTCTTCCGCCCATCCATGACAGAACTTCTGTCACCCTGACATCTGTCAAAGTCATCTCCATCTCCATCCGGAAAACATCTATCAAATGTCTAAGTCAATCAGGTCAAATGGAGTAATATTATAAGGCACGTACCTATAGTAAAAATCGGGCCGCGGTCTACCAACACATACTTTTAAAAGTGACGTCAAAAATCCATTCATCCCTAATGCCAGCGTAATACACATGATGCAATTTATAAAATCACCCTTGTCTTTCGTTTTAAAGTATTTTACAGATATGAAGCATATCGGTATGATCAGGCACACTGCCCACAGATAACAATTGGGTACTATGCTGATCCTATTCGGGTACTTGTACAGATAGAGCTCTTCTGGTTGAATATCTCTTATAAATGGTTCCGATAATTCCAACCAAGAGAATAAGAGCCAGAACATGGCCCTTATTAGTATGTCGGTTATGGCAACCCCATGCTTTTTCCCAAGGTTCATCGGTGAATTATTTTTAATGGACGGAAATTATTGGTCGCACTCACGCTTCATTGAAAATGCTACAGAAATTTTTGAATTTTATGTTGACGGATTGTTTTTTTGGTTAGAGTCTAATTGTCAACATGACAAAGATATGTCATTACACTACCACAGTCGTATCTTCCAGAACTGAAAAAAATATATATTATTTTATTTAAACGATACTATTATATATTTCGTTACTGTTTGCGCTTTAAATAGAAAATCCATATAAATCTAATAATTTGTTCACTATAAATTAAGATACTGACCGTGTAGAATATGTAGTACAACTCTTTAAAATTAGATTATTTGAGAGCCGCTACTGTGTCTTTTTGATCTATAGAATTTGACAAGTTATAAGCTCAGTAAAATTTTGTTAACATCCCCATCCCTGGTTGAGCGTACCTATACACAGTACACAAGCGAGAAAAAGCAGCGAACTGCCTTTCGTTGACTGGGCCGGTTTTGATCAAAATCCGGCATCGGTGCCAACAATCATAACAACATCTCACGTAGCGATCATTTTCATCCTGAGAACGCAACCGAGACCAATGCAATTCTTCTGCAATGGCTGACGAACAGGTATGAATACCACAACTGCGATTACTCGAATGGTGCACCTTGCGCCGAAGAAATCTCCAATAACTTATAAATATTTTATAAATGGTACACCATACCATATTTGTTAAGCAATGACTTAAAACTTCGCATTTAATTTACGCGTTCGTGTGGCATACGCAGTTAATCGTTTTCCTTATCTAGTGATGATAGGGCCATTAAGGAACTAATCAGCTTCAATTTATTTGCGACAATAATTAGATTAATTGCAATACTTTGTTAGGATCATACCTTTACCCACCTACAAGTTACCGGCTAGTATTTTTGTATTGGGCATAAAAGATCCATGAGTGAATTTTTATTGTCGAAAGTAGGGTGAATAAGTACGATGTAAATATATAATAGAATGTTGCAATACTTTGCAATAACTTGACTGCTATTAAGACATTTAAAATAATTATTAATATTAATTATTTTAAATGTGGTGCTATAGGAGGATTGGTTGGGAAGATAAAGTAGCAAATGAAGCCGTATTAGAGATAGTAGGAGAGAAGAGAAGTACTTGGAGAGTATTACAGCGCAGGAGAGTTAGATACGGGAGTATTATGCAATTAGTTATAGAAGGTGAAGTAGAGGGAAAGCAACGGGTAGGTAGGCCTAGATTGGAGTATGTGGGTCAAATAGTGGAGGACGTATGGGATGAATAGATATAGAGAGATGAAGGAATTAGCTCAGGATAGATCGGCAGATGGCGTTGTATCCTTAGGATTGACGACTATTAAATAAAACGAACTTCGTAGATATCATACGATGAATAAGTTTCTTATAGATAAGATCGGCTAATATATAGCTTGTAATATTATTCTGGGTTTTCAATTATTCACAAAAGAATCTCATTTAAAATAAAATTGTTTTTTATATTACATAGTTTATGTTCTGTATGCTTAGGTTTTTAAACTTTCCCTCCCGTGAAATTTAAAATTTATCATTTAACTTTGAAATCGTTTTTTTTTAAATAATAAACCTTACATTAAGCGATGATTGTGATCGTATGTACCCTGGTTTAATATTTAGCAACAAAAATTATACTTATACGGTTTTATTTTTTTTAACAGGAAATGCATAATATGGAATTTGTCATAATTATAGATTTTAAATATATCTTGTCAGAAAAATGTACCCATTAAAAGTTTTAAAAAAGAATTGCAAAACATGAAATTTTGAAGTACTTATTCTGTTTACTTAAAATCTATATTATGAATCTTCTACTTAAGAATCTGCTTATTTATTCTACTTAATTCTACTTATGAATCTTCTACTCAAGACCTATATTTGAACCTTCTATTAATTATATGTTAACAATATAAAGTTTGTTTGATTTTCGAAGCAAATTTCAATATTACCTAAATAAAATACCAATACGATGTGGTTAGCATAAGGATGTACAAAATGAAATTTCAAAACATACTTGAAAGCGAAGAAATATATTCTTATTTTTACAATTATAATAGGAGTTTAACTAATAGGATAGGATAGGATTAACAGAATAAGGACTAACAGAATAGGATTTTTACAATGTCTTTATTTGACCAGTTCGTGCACTATTTGATTATATAATTAGTTTTGAACTTGTTGGGCATAGGAGATCCGACAGCTAGAGTTGCTGTGCAAGCAACTGTATGAGTCGCAGGACAGTGCCGTAGTTGGTGAGGCAGAAAAGGCGCTGGTCGTATTTCAGGATGGTCCGGACGCGCTCACAAAGTGCCAGGTGTTACTGGACCGCGGCGACTCCAGCTATGCCCAGCTACTCGCAGCTACCACCTTGACAAAGCTAGTAGCGCGAAGTGCGCACAGCTTGAGCATGCAGCAACGTTTAGAGATCAGGTGATCAACATATCCATGGACAAAGTTTTATGTTTGAATTCGTATTTATTTATTACTATCTTCTTAGTTATACCTTTTTGTCTATAGGAACTACGCTTTAAGATATTTGGCAACACGGCCGAAGCTGACAAATTTTGTGGTACAAGCACTCGTCACACTTTTCGCGAAAATTACGAAAATTGGTTGGTTCGACTTGTACAAAGAAGATTTTCTTTTCAGAGATGTTGTCAATGATATTAGCACATTTTTACAGGTAAATAAATTATTTGAAATTTCATCAAAGTAAATAAATGTTTAAAAAGCAGCGTTACATTTATTATGATAATGCTTTTATTATTTGTTTGGCAATATTCTATGTAGGGTTCGGTAGAGCATTGCATGATCGGCGTCCAGCTGCTCTCCCAACTCACCTGCGAGATGAACCAGATGTCTGAGGTAGAAGCGAATCGTTCCTTAACCAAACACAGGAAGATCGCGTCCAGTTTCCGCGATACGCAACTCTTTGAGATCTTCCGCCTGAGCTGTTCACTGCTGGGCACCGCGTACCAAAGCTGCAAGACACTCAACTTCAACGATGAGAAGCAACACGGTCTTATGACACAACTGTTGCGGCTGTCGCAGAATTGTCTTACATTCGATTTCATCGGAACGTCTACGGACGAGTCATCGGATGACTTAAATACTGTAAGGAAAAATGAATGGATTGATTCTAAATTTAGCGAATACTCGATTTAATTCACCTGGCCAATAATATTTAAATAAATGAACAAATCATATATATTTTTATACACGTGTCACACACAGAAAATAGGATTACTTCTTGAGGGAAAAAATGGAAACATTCAGTTCACCCGTAAAACGGGTGCCTGTTCTTCCATGGAGCCGCAGATTAAATAATGAATATCACACATTTATTATTCCAATTTTATCTAAGTTCATAATATAAATCTAAACTTAGTAAAATATAGAGAAAACTAGTATATAATATCACCCAAATACCGTAACTTAAAGCATAAAGTAACTAGATGCGCATTTCGAAGGCTATGCCCCTATCTTCACTTAATATTTTAAGTTACCGATTTGGGCGATATTCTATACTATTATTTAAAACCGTAGTGATAATTTTTAAAATAGAGAAAACTATTCAAGGAATACTCAAATTAAGAGAAAATTAAGCAGAAAAATTCTAATGACTAAAGTACCGATTAAGCACAATGTAGATTTGGATTAATTAACATGCATTTATGAGATGAACTACTTACAAAATACGATTTATACATAATGTTAGCTGGCTATTAAATAGTCTCTTTATGTACGAAAAGGACCTGCTACCATAATGGTAAGGAAAGGCGTTTAGCTCCTTCATGACATTGTACTTAAAACAGGATTTATACTTGCTTGTTCTGTGCACAAGCAAGTATAATTGATAGAAGGTGGAGAGGGTACTTGACTTGAGAATACGAGATGCCATATAAATTAAATGTAATTTACGTCTATATATGTTTTCTACGTCCTATACCATATATCAAGCGCAAGTAATTATTTTGCATATATTGAATTTTATTTGAAACACGTTTCGTTAAACACGGTCCATACATATATCAAGTTGCAAAAATTATACTTCGTTAATATATTGCGCGTAGAAAAGAAATATATTCTGGCCTTGCAAATAGGTACAAATCCCCACATCGTGGCGGCCGGCGTTCCTGGACTTCACCACCCTGAAACTATTCTTCGACTTGTACCATTCCTTACCGCCGACCCTTTCCTCGTTGGCGTTGGCTTGTCTCGTCCAGATCGCATCTGTGCGCCGCTCTCTGTTTTCCAACGCAGAGCGCAGCAAGTTCCTCACCCACCTTGTGAACGGTGTCAAGCATATACTACAGAATGCCACGCAAGGTCTCGCCGATCCGGCCAACTATCACGAGTTTTGCCGACTACTGGCGCGATTAAAGAGCAACTATCAGCTGGGCGAGCTGGTCATGGTGGAAAATTACCCGGAGGCGATCGGTCTCATCGCCAAATTTACCGTGCAGAGCCTACAAGTGAGAATTGTATTTTTGGATGTTTATTTTTCATTTATATGACATGGGAATAGAATATGAAGATATTTATTTATTTACGTTAATTTAATTATGGATAAATTTATAGGCATATAATATTCATGGGAAGAGAAAAAATTTCGCATTATTTACCATTACTAGAAAAATTATGGTTAGCAAAGTTCGATTTAGTTTTTAAAAATTTATAACTATTAACATTAATTAAATCTAATTTTAAAGCTACGGCCTATTTATTAATTATTAATATTTTATTTAAAAAAATATATATTAGGACAGGTACGCAAAACTCCACTACGGTTAAATTTAGTTTGCGATTTAGCGATAGTACATTATAGATTGACAAGCATGGTTTAAATATAAAAACTATTTTTTTTATATAAAATTTCACATTTTTTTGTTCAATAAAAATTCTTACAGTGAAAATCTCACATGTGTAAAATAATATTACCAATTGCCAATAATTGTGTATAGCGAATCTAATTTAGTTTGACCAAAGTAAGTAAAACAACCGAAATTGTAATATAATTTTTTATATACATTTTTTTTTTGTATTTATACCATGCTTGTCAATTTATAATGTACTATCTATGATATAATTGTTAATTGTAGATCCTGAAGATGTAATGATAGCATTACGAAACTAGTAGAGTGGACCAATAAAGATATACATGAAAAGTATTAAAAAAGAAACCAATCTTTCATTTAAAGAAAAACCAATATATATATTATACTGTAAAAACCGATAAACAATCACTTATTGAACAATATAACAACAGATGTGGCAATTTGCGCCGAACAGCGTCCATTATCTGCTGTCTTTGTGGCAACGGATGGTCGCCAGTGTGCCATATGTGAAGGCAAGCGAGCCGCATCTGCTGGAGACGTACACGCCGGAAGTTACATCCGCTTATGTCACGTCCAGACTTGAATCTGTCGCAGTTGTTGTTCGAGAAGGCCTCGAAGATCCATTGGATGATTTAGGTATGTACTAATTATACTGTAATGTTCTAATTTTGGGGATATTAGAGTGATGCTTCAAACAATTTTGCTTGTACTGCAAAAGAGTAACGTTAGCGGTGATTAGTATTTAGAGATTTTTATGTTTAAAGAAACAATAATTTTTTGTATACTCTGCAATTTTCGATTTATCATCCTCAATATTTGTCGATATCCAAAATATATCATAAATAAAACTAACAATTTTAAGTGTTTATCAATGTTTTCGATATCTCTTTATGAGAGCATATCATTTAATATTTTTTGAAATAAAAAATATGCAAAATATATCGAAACCAAATTTCTCACGTAGTAGCTAAAGTTTTTCACTGGGTAAACATAAAATTTCATAATTTTGATTGTGATGGGGGGCATAGCCTTCGAAATGTACATCTAGTTACTTAATGCTTTAAGGGTGATATTATTTAACACCGTAGTGATAATTTTTTAAATGCGGTTTTATTGTTTTGCCCTAGGTATGGTTCAGCAACAATTAGAGCAATTGAGTGTGATTGGCAGGTGTGAATATCAGAAAACGTGCGGATTATTGGTGCAACTATTTGATCAAGCAGCTGGACAATACCAGGAACTCCTACAAGCTGTAAATCAACAACAACTTGAAATCACAATACAAGAAGGTGAGCGCAGCAAACATGTGTCATTATAAAATCAGTTTATCTAAGATTTTTTTTAATACAAGGTCGCCTTGGTCTATAAAACGACCCGTTTCTTATTTCTATCAATTACTTCATTTACTCGCAAGTTATTCTATTAATTGGGATAATGTATATTCTTCAACAAATTATTTGTATTCTTTGTACTTTTGTAAGTGTCTGTAAAAACATTGGAGATTTAAAAATTTGCATTTCTCAAAAGTACTTTGCAAATATTACCCACCTGCTCAACAGATAGATCCACCTGCTAAAGACTGGTCTAGCTGGATACGCAATTTCGTGAATTCAAATCTCATCGGAAGTCTTATGCAAGTAGCTTATTCTCGATGGCACTGTATTTGTGTAATTAATTCGCCGCTGACTATTCTTCCGTTTCTCGTATAATTGCTATTTAGGTCGTCTCACGTGGCTAGTGTATATAATCGGCGCTGCGATTGGCGGCCGCGTAACGTTCAACAGTAACGACGAGCACGATGCGATGGACGGTGAGCTCGTGTTCCGTGTACTGCAACTGATGCGGCTGACCGACGCCCGATTGGCCGCCCAGCAAGGCTGCTGCGAGCGCCTGGAACTGGCGATGTTGAGCTTCTTCGAGCAGTTTCGCAAGATATACGTGGGTGATCAGGTGCAGAAGAACAGTAAGGTGTACAGGAGGTTAAGTGAGGTGTTGGGCTTGACTGATGAGGCGACGGTGTTGAGTGTCTTTATACGGAAAATGTGAGTAGAATAAAACGACATTTACATTAAGAAATTTCAAACAAATATAGAAAAAAAATCACCTTTTAGTAATATATAGCTATTACTATAGAGCTATGATTGAATTTATATGGCTAATTTATGCGGTCAGAATATCTAGTAATAAAAATTATTAAAATGTACTAAAAAGGAAAATATAATTTTAATACGAGCCTAAAAATAAAAGCGTGGGGCGTAAAGTTTAGTTTATTGGTATTTTAAAAATTATAACTGCGGTGTTATATATGTATATAATTTAATATTATTTATTTAATTATTATTTAATTCTGAATATTAAAAGTTATGCGAAAACTAATTACTGAACTAAGCACAATTTTGTCTTGACTTTTAATCTGGTTACATCTCAGGACACACTTTAAATTGAGGAATTAGATTGCTCGCAGCAATCAAGTGGAATAAAAATCGCGCAACAAGAACGCTCTAGCAGAATGCAAAAACTATCGTATCAAAATACGTAAATCATTATTAATGTTTATATAAGAAGAACATTTCAATATTTAAGCCCCACGCTTTTATTTTTAGCCATATGCGGGAATTATTTTAAGGCAGTCATTTAGGCTGGTATTAAAATTATATTTTCCTTGTTAGTACATTTTAATAAAAGAGTGAATAATTCTTAGATGAAACTTAGGAAGAAAACAAAAGGAATAATATGTATAATATTATTTCTTGTCTGTAATACTATTTATTGTCGTGACAAATGACAAAAAAATTATGTGCGATCAAATTTATATCACATTCTTCGATAATCGTACAATATTCATGTTCATATTTTCTTTCTATCCATTAATACGCTATTTCTTGGTGTATACTTACTATAATTTTGTTGTAAAATGTACTGAAATAACGGATAATGTGTAATGGTGTTAGCTAAGCTAATATATATTTTATACAATTCAACTGAATGGAATACAAAGTATCCCATATTTGATTGAAAATTGATCAATACTCTTGTATAATTTAAGAAAATACGTAATTAAATCAAAATTAGATTGATATCTAATACAATCTATCAAAAATCTGTTAAAATGGTAATAAAAACACCTTCTGTGCTGCAGTGGGCATAATTATTTATTAATCGAAGCGAAGGGGTATATGTTTATATCTCCATTTCATTAAAAAAAAAACAATAGAAAAAGGATCTAAGCGCCAATGTGTGGATTCACGTAATTGCATTCCGTTTAAATCTGCATATACTTGTCATCTATGACTTTAGTCACTGTATATCGATGGCCAACCTCGCAAATGTTGTAAGTACAAAATTGGGCCAAACTGGGTTTAGCAAATATAAGAATTCTGTAGTAGATTTATTCGTGCCTCAACTTGCCGCCCGTTTCGTTCCAGCATAACGAACCTAAAGTACTGGGGCCGCTCGGAGCAGATCATAATCAAAACATTGCAGCTGCTGAATGACCTCAGTGTCGGCTACAGTTGCGTGCGGAAGCTGGTGAAGCTGGAAGAGGTCCAGTTCATGTTGAACAACCACACCAGCGAGCACTTTCCCTTCCTAGGCAATGCCGTCGCTATTGCAGAGATGCGTTGTCGCAGTATGTTCTATACGAGTCTCGGGAGGCTGCTCATGGTCGATCTGGGCGAGGACGAGGACCAGTTTCATACCTTCATGTTACCGCTCACGGGTGAGTGATTTTATGCGATATTGGTTTGATAGTTGATATCGGCGAAAGTCGCGTCTTAGTAATTGGCTAACTAATATACGTAGAATAATATCTTAAGGATTAAAAAAGGGGATCAAATTAAATGTTTACCAAATTAAACCCTGAACCCCCAGCACTGTACTCCAAAAAAAAAAGAATATCAAAAATACTTGTTTTTGATAAAATGCATATTTTAATTAAATTTGGTAAGCAGTTAAACTCAAGCCAAAAAAAAGGGAATTAACTTCACTAGTGACGGATTATTTTTTGAGCTTTCGCAAATGAAGGTCGTGAAGTGATATATCCCGCCGATATTTATTCCATCGAACTTCCAACAATGAAGGAACTATTTTATATCTCGAACCGATCTTGCGCAGCATTAAAAATATAATTGTTTTATTGCAGCATCTTTCGAGAGTATAGGCACCATGTTTAGCAACAACGATAGCCAAATGTTTCCTACGGATGACGCTAAGAAAGCGTTAATTGGTTTGGCACGTGATTTAAGAGGTTTAGCCTTCGCCTTTAATACAAAAACTTCTTATATGATGCTATTTGACTGGATGTATCCTTTAAACATAATTTTTTTTATAAAAAGAAAATTTGTTTAGATATTTATATGAATTCTCATGTTTATTTTCCCCAGTGTAATATTTATTTAAAGGAGAAATATATGTAGAATCATAGTTTCCTTTATTTTTAATGAAATCTGAATAATTTTATTATAATTATTTTTCTATTAAATTGCCAATCAACACAAATCATATATAACATATTATAATTGTTTAACAAAATGTTTTGAGTTATTTTATTTATTATTTCTCATTGTCTTGTTAACTAATTGTTACTTGGTGCAGATTTTAGTGCATTTTTCCTTAATGATTCTGTAGTTACCCAAGTTATACGCCAATTTTACAAAGGGCCGTCGAACTGTGGTATTTAAATCCGCAAGTAACGACGCCTGTGTTAAAATTATTCGCTGAATTAGTTCAAAATCGATCGCAGCGTCTGCAATTCGACGTTTCCTCGCCAAATGGTATATTACTATTTAGAGAAGCCAGTAAAATTATTTGTAGTTATGGTAAGTAACAAATAATATAAATAGATAATCGTCTATAATATTGTTAATGACATTGCAAGTATACATTCTTTTTAATTTAAATAAATCACCACTTAATATTTCACTTGTGCTTCTCAACATTTAAAATATTATGAAATGCAACTTTAAGGATATTGGACTTGTGTTTGCCCCAGTATGGAATATTAGACTTATAGATTTTTCGCGATGTATATGTACAGTTTTGCCTGAGTTACAGACAATGTTGACGAACGCAATTCTTGTGTTGTGTTTCAGGAAGTAGAATATATAATGTCGAGGTACCAGCTGACCAAACGTATCCGCTGAAATTGAAGGGCATCTCGATATGTTTTTCGATGTTAAAGGCCGCTCTTTGCGGCAGCTACGTGAACTTTGGAGTGTTCCGTCTGTATGGCGACGAAGCGCTCGATAATGCACTGAATATATTCGTTAAGCTGCTCGTTTCCATACCACAATCGGATCTACTGGTCAGTACCGACTTTACAACAAATAATATATCAATTTTGTTCAGTTTATTTATGATATTCACGTTGTAGTCGGCGAAATATTATTTTTTAGCATTTTTTTATAGGTCGCTTACATTTGTTTTAACAATAGCAAGTATTTAAACTTTTGCGTATTTTGATGTTAACATTTTCCTTTTTTTTTAATGTGGACATTAACATCTAACAAGATCAAATTGAATTACATTTATGCTTATAATTACTATTGATTCTAGTCTGCAGTACCATTCTATTCCATCATTACCAGCGCCACAGTCAAAAGTATTCAAAATTTATTTTGCAAATTTAATTGTATAGAATATGACTCAAATACCGCAACTCAAAGCATTAAATAGCTAGTTGCACATTTCGAAGGCTGTCCCCATCTAAAGTACCATATTACAATAATAGATAGCGACTTATCCCGAATCGGGCTTATGCAGGAATGATTTTCATGATTTTTTATAAAATAACTGAACATGTAGAGTGAACAAAATTTCTTAAATCTTGTAAGAGTTTCTTGTAAAACTTTTATTTAAAATTTGCAATAAAAAAAAATGTCACTACGGTGTTAAATAATTGTATAAAATATTACCCTGTTGGAAATTGTGTAGAAATATTTCTGATATTTTCTCCCTATAGGACTACCCGAAAGTGTCTCAGTCATACTACGTGCTATTGGAGTGCCTCGCCCAGGATCACATGGCGTTCCTTGCGCAGCTGGAGCCACCCGTGTTCCTCTACGTCCTGTCCAGCATCAGCGAGGGTTTAACGGCGCTAGGTACCCAACTCAATAGCTATACAGGTCCGTGCGAGTACATTAAGAGACAAACATTACCACCACATTCACCCAAGTGCTATAATTATTTTTATACTTGTATATTCGCGTACAAATAAAGCCCAGTTAATATAATTGGAGTAAAACTTGTTAAACTTTTCAGGGTCTAGACTGTAGATAAAGAAGTTTAGTTAAATTGTTATTATTAATAGATACTTAAAAAAATCACGAATTAGATTATTTGGTTGATATTATATCCGGCACTTTACTATGTGCTACCATCTAGAATGAATTACGTATACCCCCGTGTCTCAGAATATTACCTGCTAGCCTATCTCTTCATTCGCCACTTCATCTACCTACTCAATCCTCACTATCCTCTATGGCATCACATTTCAAAAGCTTCTATCTTCCCTTCCTATTGTCCACGCCTCACAAACTTGCAATGCGATTCACCAGACATATGCTTTTAATATTTGACCTTTTCCATCACTTCCCGCACACCTCGCTGCATACCTTTCAATTTCAATACCCGTTTTTAATTCTACTCCCTTTCTTCAAAGATAGTTCTATCTTCCGCAAAACGGAACATCTTCTTCCTAAATTTTGGCACTATACACTTCCAATACGAACTATATATAGAGTTAGTATTCATCGACACTTCTCTAAACCTATTAATTACTTTTTCCATTTATAGATTAATATCAACGACAATGACCATTGTCCACTTTATTCTCCAATTGGGTTTTGTAAATATTTTCTCATCTTGTCGACTAGAGAAACCAGTCATTTTTCGTTAGCTTATACCCACGATCAGTATTTTATAAATTGTTACTTTCTTCTAATTCGATATAACACCTCGATCGTCTTCACTTGCGTACTGTTAACAAAAAGCAACAAAATAAATTTCACTGATGTTTTAATAATATTATTATTATTATTCTGTATAATTTTTTAGAATTATTAAAATTATAAAAATATTTTATTGCAATATTTTTTTCAAAATAGCAATGATGCTAAGTTTAGGAGCAATCGCTACTTTTATTTTAATATACATGTTAGATAATTTTTATTCTATTTATTAATGTGGGCATTTTGTTTTACTTGTAAACAAAAAAAGAATATATAAAGTCCGATATCTATAATTATGATGTGGATAATAAATATAAAGCACAGTTTTTTATGTTTATTATAGGAATTTTGCAACCGCAGATGTTCATCGGTTGTATCATATATCAATTGTCCATATTTTCTATCATTTGCAATTTAGTTGGATGTATTATACAACACAATTAGTCAAAATCGAAACTAATACAGACTTTTATATTTTGTGCCGTCTCAATTCGCTTTGATTTAACGCATAAATTCGCTCCCATGTATTTTTTTTCAATTTTGCTTTTTAAGCTTAGAGCGTCCTTTTGTAATCCAATTGAAACAAGATAAAAAAAAAGATACGACCACATTTTGTCTCTTATTGTACTACTTAGAACCTGTTTTGTTTATTCCTAAATCTTTACCAGGATTAGAAAAAAAGTTTGCTTGAAATGAATCGCAATTTCGCTTATTGTTGCTTACTTGGACTGTTATTAATTATTTCAATGAGCTCTCCTTCTCTTGCAGATTCTATGGTGTGTACAGGGTGTTGTGGTACATTGGACTATATTGTTACGTATCTATTTAAACAGTTAACACAAAAAGGTTAGTTACTATAAAAATATTTAATATATATATTTTTTTAATTAAAACAAAATTTATTTACTTGCAATTTTACAACAAAATTGTATTATTATATACAACGATCAATGTTGTCATTGAACCGATGTGTGTAAAGAGTCCAATTTATTTAAACATGAAAAGTGATTGGGTTTGGATATATATTTAGGAAACCCAAGAGACTACGAAATATCTTACAGGCATTTAAATTACCAATTTTCCTCAAAGCGGTACCAAATTTCGTTCGTAATTCGAAGTAGTTTTTTGCGGAAGTATATATCGGTGTTTTATGTTAGCCTATCCAGGTAAGAAAGGTGTGACGGTTGGTCAGCGTACGTCTACGTCGGTGGTGGGGGCTGGTGGCGCTGCGCAGCCGTCGGGCGATATGTTCCTTAAGGTGCTGGAGCACCATCCGGAGATCCTGCAACAGATCCTGAGCACGGTATTAAATGTGATTATGTTCGAGGACTGCCGAAACCAGTGGTCCATGTCCCGACCTCTGCTCGTGCTCATATTGCTAAATGAGGAATATTTCAACCAAATGAGAGAGAACATCATAAGGTATTTTATATATATTTTATTTTAATGTGTGCAAAGTAATAATTCTACTCTAAAATTTGTTAAATTACCCTTTGTTATCAAAATCAAAATTATCAAAATTATATTATTGGTGTTAACCCATAAGTTTAAAAGTTCGACCAAATTATGATGATGGGAAGATCCATAAAATATTGGATCAATACGTTTGAAAAAAAAAACTGTGGTTGTTTTATTCGCAAAAACAAATACAGTAAATGAAAAGCAGTGTTATAAGTATTGAGAGTATTTAATTTCTTACACCTTGTCTTCTTAGGAGTCAACCTGTCGATAAACAAGCACCAATGGCGGAATGGTTCGAGAACCTTATGGACGGAATAGAAAGAAATCTACTCACAAAAAACAGAGATCGGTAAGTCAAAATATATATAGCAAATAAATTTTTTTAAATACCATATATTTCATTAAATTCCGCTCTCTTCCAAATAACTTTGAATAGTAAAAACGTAGTACTCGGTAGCCTCGATTGCTTAAATTGCCTTAAACGCTTCCTGTATACCCATTTGAAAATATTTCCTTTGGCATATAACTTATAAAATAAAGTAATCAAATATATTAACGAATGCAAACTATATATTCTATATAAGCTCTTATAATTGCAGTAAAGAAGCTCGCGATTAAATTCAACTAACTCGCAATGTTTTGTCACAAAAAAACGCGATTACATCCTTATTAAGTAGACTATTGAATTGCATGGACTTCTTCGTATAATGAATGGACAGTATATTGTATGAACCTCTTGAAAGACTTTTATATTTTTATAGGTTTACGCAAAACTTGTCGATGTTCCGACGGGATATAAACGACTCGTTGAAGGGTCCCAATGTAAATACATCCTCAGTTAATGATATGATGACGTCATAGTGATTTTACCCAAATTTATATTTTCTACATTCGAATTATCCATACCATAATTTAGTAGTGGATCTAATCTAAATATTTTTTAAATCACTCCGCACCTTGGATACTTTCTCTTCCATAAGCTATCTTTAATTTAATAAAAGTATACAGGGTGTTCCATAACGAACAACTTCACTTTGTTTGTAGTTATCGTATTTACTATTTACTTGTTTATATTTTTATTATATTACATAGTTCCCACCACCCTGTATATTGTTTTAATACACAAGCATTTACTTGTTGCCAAAAATATTGTTGCGAACTAATTTTTCTTTATTATTTTTATTATTAATAAGGTAAGATTATTGATACAGCCTCTATGAATGATGTGTATTGTTTCAATTTAAGCAATATTAATAATTCCTGTTATTATATACACTCACAGCTATTACTTATTCAATTTGTAATGATAGCAATTAGACAAAACACCCTGTATATAACAAAAACGGAACTTAATTTTTGTAGCATATTTTTCCCTCTCTAAAATGCCCGATTTTTGAAAAATTAAGACCGGAATTTTTTTTTTATTACATCAGCAGAAATTACACACCAATGTATATAAGATTTTCACACCGATTCTAATTGATATCAATTCAGTGCAATTTTTTGCACAATTTTTTTTCGAGCGATAATTTTGAATGATTGTGTTTTATTTTTTGTTTTGTTTTTGAATGAATGCGTTGTGGATAGTGACTAATGAAAAGAAATACATTTGAAATAAAACGAACCGTTGTTTTAATTTACCGTTCACTTATAATGGGGCTTACTATCAATCTAAATTTTTAAACTGCATAAATATTATTAACGAATATATTTCACTGCATAAAATCTACTAAAAGAGCAGATTTAAATATTGTCGCTCAAGATACAAACGAAATAAAATACCTCTGTCACTAACCATGAGTGATATACAATTTTGTATATGAAGGTGGGGGGTATAGCCTTCGAAATGCGCATGCGCTATTAAATTCTTCGAGTTGCGGTATTTAGGTGATGTTCTATACAATTATTTAACACCGTTGTGACAATTTTAGAAATTGAATATTGCAGTGTGAAAATAGTTTATTCAACTCGAAGTATAACTATTTACAACTGGCAAAATCGCATGAATGTTGGCCAATGGTCGATGCACTAACACCAAATATATAAGATTGTATCATTGCACACTCGTTCGTTGTGTACGATGAATGTTTTTTATTGTTGGTTATGCATAAAGTGGGGTATATGCAACGACCCAAACTTCGAATAGGTAAATATTCGTCGATATTATACTTTGCGCTATAATGATTTTAATGATACATGGTTTAAACCAATAGAAGAATAAAATTCGAACATCCAAATTCAACAAACTAGAAGAAAAATAAAAATAAAAATTTATATATATATACCACCGCATTTTTTATGAAATAATCTTAATTACTACACCTAACTATTATCCTTGTTTGTGCTCATTGTACAAACTAAATGTAAGAAGAGTGTAATTACGCAGTATTCTTTATTTATCTATTTAAAAATTGTATAAAATCAATTTAGATCACCAGTACAAGAGTAAAAATTGCCAAAGACTACGAGCCATTTTTCTACTGTAACAAATGTTACTCTATTAGAATACGATTCGCAGACTTGCGCACTTCATCATCAGCAACAACAATTTGAACATTAAGTCATTTAACTCTAATTACAACATATGCCAAACGGCAAACCAATGTGTGGATGGGCGAATTAATAATTGTCACGATATCTGCTCCTCTGCTGTACAATATATTCCATATGCTTGCTAACTAATGTGTAGAACGTATATTGATGCGGGTCACAAGTGTTCCCTGCGGATTTTGGTCCAATACTGACCACGCCCCTGAGATAGTAGCGCCTCCTCTCATTTTGTCTGAACACTAAGCCGCCGCCACTGTCACCTTGACAGACACTGCTGCCGTTCAAGTAACCCGCGCAGAACTTGTCGAATGTGAGGAACTTGTAATTATCTGGATTAATTGCTTTCTTGCATTCGCTGTTGGAGATGTATGGCACTTGTAATTTCTTCAGTTCTGCTGCGGGAGTGGAGCCCACTTCTGTGTAACCCCAACCTGTCACCTGTCAAATGTCGTGTGTGATTTAGTGTCGTATTAACGGAAAACATAAATATATATATCAGCCCATGTAAGTAACGATTAAAATTCACGTTTTATTGCATGTAAATTAATGGTTGTTTACCACTCCTAGATTGTTGTCGAAAAGTTGATCTCTTTCGTATCGATTTGACCAATCCACACAAATGGGTTGAACCCTGTAGGAGAATTGTACAGGATCTCTTAAGACGAGTACCGCGATGTCAAATTGATGGTTTTGCTCAGCACCTCGGTAGTCGCTCGGTATGAATACTTCTTCCAACTAAATCAGTATAACATTTTATATATTATATCGTTCTATAACATTTTTGACGTCATTTAAAAAGACATTGTCCTACTATAATAGACGAAATGCATATGTAATTGCTAAACAATTAGTGAATGACATAAGTGTATCATTAATCTAATTGTTGTTAGTGAAGATGAGAGGGTAGACTTCGAAATGCTCTTAATAGCATTTCATAATTTATAGTTTTGGATACGATTTTTGATTTTTGATGGTAATGCAATTTTAAGACATGTTTATTATATTGTTTTTACAACTGCTACTGTTATATTTCCAAATTAGATTATTTCCTGTTCGATTTCTCGATGTCCAATTTATATTATATTTTTTATGCTACTTTTAAAATTCGCGCGCAAATTTTGTAGTCTTAATATAGACACAAACACACACACACACATAAATTTTGTCAATGCTAATATCATAGCAATGATAGTACGAAAACTTCAATTTAATATACAGTGACTTCAAAATCAATGATGATTATATTAAATAGTTGTTTTTTAAATATTTCCTTGTGAAAGTGCACAACTGTAATGCACAATTGGTTTAAAAAAATATATATTAACATAAGTGTAGAAATACAGAATATATAGTTCAAGTATGAGAGAGCCTAGCTGTTTTGTTGCAACGGGTAAATATAATACTTTTATATAGTTCAAATTTATAATTCTGCATTGCGCATTATCTTACCAACTAAAATTAGCATACATTCAATTTTTGCAATTTTATCTATCGATAATTTCAATTTTATACAATTTCAAAATCGTTAATCTATGCAACCCGCATAGCAGCAAGGTGCAGAATGACGCCACAAACAATGCAGTTTTTGATCCAAGTAACTGCAAATGTCAATCGTGTACAAATTATAGTTATAATTAAGAATTTGAAGTAATTTAATCATGATTTTGAAGAGAAGTTCAGTGAATAGCTTATGCTAAATATATAAATGATCTTAAATAGAAAATAAATATAATGTGGGTGCGTCGTTTTACGAAAATGTCAGTTTATATTTGACAGCGGGTAATGGTAAGTGACTGTCGTAATGGCAATACAGTTTTATTGGATAGTTTAAAAGTATCGGATTTATAGAATAGGATTCTTTGTTTGATTACAATAAGGAGATTAAAAATGAGTTCGCCCGAATTAATTGAGTACTTTTGTTCAATTTCGAATTCATTCTTTTCTGGAATCTTCGTTGAACGGTACGCAACCGGTAGTACATCAAACAGACTATCCATGTTTCAAGTTAAAATAATGTCAGTGAATTCTCTAATGAAATCGTTAGTTTACTTGATTTCGTAAAATTTAAAAAAGTGTGCCTTCTACTATTACGCTTCAGATGTAATGTTCGAAAACGTAAGAAAACTGAAATACCTCAAATAAAGAAATGCAATTATTAGTCTTAGATGAAAGAAAGTATTACTTGCTTATTAATTGGTCAATCAAAAGCTAAACATAAGAAATTGGATGTTTTTATTTAGATTGATAGTAAAGTTTGTAATTGAATTTGAAATATTTGTTTATAAAGATCTATTCTGTTAAATATATAGAAATAAATATATCACAGTCGGGAGATGTTCTGACCATGCGCAATAAACATAAGAATCAGTTTGACATAATATAGTCGGGAGATGTTCTGACCATGCGCAATAAACATAAGAATCAGTTTGACATAATATGTCATTTTTCGAAATGTTTGTAAGATAGGAGGTAGTGTCACATCGCTGACGATATCTTTATTTGTATTTATTCATTTGTCAGATGAAGTTGCACAACATTAGAAGATTAAGCTGTGACAAATCGACCGATGTGTATTTAAATCGATTAAGATGACGGTTCACAATGGAAGACTATATAACTGAGGGAAACGTTGCTATCAAAGGTTAGTTTATGGTTAAGTATAGATTTTAAATATGTCTCGTTCTTGTTTCATTTGGAAATAATATATATCGCGTGATGTTTTAAGGAAACGTCAACATTTTTAATATCAATGTTGCCCCTAGTTGCAAATATAAGACAATTGTTGCAAATAAGACATTTTTGTTTTTTAATCTGAGCAACTGTCTTTACTCACCGTCGAAAATTGCGCTTCGGTGTCTAGATCATTGTTGTAATCATTGTAGTGTTTGCCAGCGGCTATTTCGTATTGAGTTTTGGGATATTTAAAACAATGCGCCGCTGAAAAATAATAGTTTGTTCACATTACTTTAAAAATCCACAATTAACGATGGTTTATTTGATTTAATTGAACCTTTACTCATCATCAACACACCTGATATGATTAATTTTGTCGTGATAATTGTTCCTCCGCATATATTCTTCCTATTATGATAAACGGCAATTTGCCACGGATATTCCCCGACTACTGTCACTTTGCCTCCAATTGTCAACTCTTGAGCATTTGTCTTCTTCTCGCCGCACACTGAAAAAGACAAATTTGCGACAGGACGCTTAAATAAAACTACAAATACTTACTAATGGTATTTTATTGGTAACAATAGAATATGAGGTTTATCAAATAATACCTTAAAAGACTATGTATGAAGTTACTGTGTAAAAATAATTATTTACTGCGGATCTTTGAACAAATTGAAATGTTGTATACATTGACCGAAGCAAATTGTAAATTTCTTTTTATAATCGGCTGGTAAATAGAATATACAAATGTTTGTAAAAATCCTCAAATGCTATCGTCGTCCAGTTAGAATTTAGAAGCGACAAAATTCTTAGCTGCTAATTTTATAGATCGGATCAACATTTGTTCAAATATCGAAATTTGGATGTTTTTTGAAATATTATTAAACCGACATTCAATATGTTATTTGATTTAACTTTTAAAATATTTGTAAGTTTTTGCTATATTGCTCTTTTATAAATCGTACATATAAAATAATACATTATATTTTAATTTAATACTTACTTAGCACTGGTAAAAGTACCTTAAACTTAAAAGAATAATTTGGATAATACTTCTAAAGTAACTAACAATTTAGTTGGTAACTACTAAAGCATTTGAAATATTGAATTTGTTTCGTACGAAACCCATTTTATGCTTAAACGCGTTTTTTTTTTCAAATTTCTTATTATCGAGTGTTTGAAAAGGTGCAATATAACCGCGACACATTTTACAACAAATACTCTAAGAATAAAACATTCTAACGGGAAGCTACTGTACTGAGGCTAGTATTTGCGCTTCGAATATTCGCTGGGAATTGTTTGCTTGCACATATTTTCGCTCTTTTAAACTTCACTGGCTTCCCATTTTTTATTTACCGCTCCATTGAAACCCTCTACCGTTCTGCAACTTACCAATCCATTTATCTTTCGCTGTATCTTTAATAATATTAGCAGCATTATTATTATTAAACCTGACATCTATTGGTTCTACCAGGCCCTCATTTTTATTGTCGGCATCTTGTTTATACACCCAATTATCGCTGTTGCTGCCCTCGGTACTACTTAAGATCATAACATTTTCATTAACATTGCTCCCACTTCCGCTGTTTAAAGTGACATCTGTTGAAATACTTTTTACTGTTGTACTGGATAAGTTCTTTGTATTTTGTGTGGAAGCAGTGACATTTTGTTTATTGATTATGCTATCTATTAAGGCGTCCAAGTTATTAATGGAATACCCACTGGGGTGAGAGGAACTTTTCATACTATGATTTGCATTAGTGTATATATAAGTATTGCTACTGTTTTGACCGTTTATCACGTGATTTACAAGAACGAATACGTTGGTTACATGTTGCACGATAATTTGTGGTCTGGTTGTAGAAATACCTGGGATGCAATTGGGTGGGTTCGTGTCCCAACTGCCGTCTCGACAGAATCTGTAAGGGTTCTCGTTTATCTGTAGGTCCTCGTAGTTAGGAGCGCATTGTACTTTAGCTGTGGTACCGCTGGTGGCGTATTCGCAGTCTATTCTGCCCCCATCATCTCCCGTGCAAATCACTTGCAGTTTTGGACCGCTGAACGGAGGGCATACCTCTGGAAATAGATATACATTAATATGAAGCAATGAAGCATATCTGAGATCTTGGGGAGATTAGGACCATATGTGAAATTAAATAGTCCTCGATCCTCAAGCTTTTTTAATAAGACACTTACGCATGCACTGCGGTATCTTCGGAATCCAATTTCCATTGAAACAGTACGTCGTATTCAGATCGCCTTTGCTGATTTTGAAACCGGGCCTACATCTGTAGGTCAGGGTCGTACCAACTGGTGCAACATCTCCGGGGGTCAACGTCGTACCGCTACCACCAATGTGATAACTACCAGCATTTGGTTGGTCCGGCATTGGACAAGAATTCCTAGAAAACGAGAAATATTAGCAACGAAAGTAAATTGTAGCAACTTTTTTTATTGAATGCGTTTTTTGTATTTTATTTATTTATTTGTATGCATAAACAACAGAGTTGGGTCCGAGAACTCAACTCCAATATCAGTTTATCACAATTTTCCATATTATACATATTATGAATCTCATGGTATTATAAGTTTTTTTACATATAAAGTCAATCAGTAGCTTACTGTCAAGATAAACCCCAAGATCTTTTACACTTGCACTTTTTCCCAGTAAAGTGCCCTTGCAATTGATAATTAAAGTTTGAAGTATTGTGATTTCTGGTGTAGGTTAAGTTGAACATTTTTGAGCACTTAATACTAAACGATAGTTGAAGCAGTAGTCACTATATCTGTTCAGGACATCTTGCATATCGTAACTATCCCCTCAATGCATGAGATTGGCTTATATGTTTTCATGTCATCTGCATACGGTAGAAATTTACAGTGTTGAAGGCATATTTTAATGTCATTAAGAAAAATGATGAACGGCAAAGGACTGAGGTGTGATCCTTGCGGCACACCGGAGCGTACAATCTTAGGCATTGATATGTATATAGTTATGTAAAAAAAAACGAAAGCATATTTTTTAACAGCATTTTAAACAGTGCATTGGAAGAAATTGTGTTGGTATATTTTCCTAATTTTATTTTAAAATATTTTTTTCAATAAAAGAATGGACTTTCAATCGAAGTAACTTAATTATCAAGAATAAATAGTAGATGTGTTTAAAAAAATAGTTTTCGTCATTTTGTTGTTCGCTAAAGAAGCAACGAGGTATTAAAATATATTAATTTTGAATATATGCAGGCTAGTAATTGAGAATTTATGCGAAATGACGAATGTAGAAGTCTATTCGTAAATTTCTTTAAATGCTCATAAGCCAAAGTCGAGTCGTGGCCCCACCGTAATTTTATTTAGAATACTGTACTATATCTCCTGAAACCTTTGTTGACTTTCGCTTGCTTTAAACACATGCATCCTCATTGAATGACCCTTTTTAAATATTGCCGCAACGATAAGAAAAATGATATATATTTTTGGAGGAAAGTACGTACGCGTCATCTGTAACTGGTGGTTCAATCGGCGTTGGTTTCAGAATAGGTGGACTCGGAGTCACATTGATTGTCGGGACGATGTTCTTACAACCTTTTTCGTCCGAACCATCCATGCATTCCACTTGACCGTTACATCTATAAGAGAATCAACAATATGCTTTGTATCATTATCAGGGCCGAGCCCATTATCGCGGACTCAAAATGGTTTGCACGTAATTCTTGTGTATGCAACTTCTTCTATAGTTCTGGCCTGATTTTATATTTAAAGTGTGTTATTTAGCTATAAAGCCTATTACAATCCAACAACTTATTGCAAAGCTTACAACACTAGCTACAGCCTACCTCTACGTATTCTATAATATTCTATCAAAGTCTTCTTAAAATTATTTACATTTCTTATGGATTTTATAAATTCCGGCAATTTATTAAAACTACTAAGTCATTATGTAGTAACGTATTCTTTGCCTAGTTCAATATTTGTGAATTTCCTTCCTAGTCTAGCACTATTGCACTATTTTTATTTTGTGTGTAAAACACACAACATGAAGGGTAATGAACGATTTATCGATTAATTGATAATAGTCATCAGAGATTAATGTTGCCATTTTTATGTTCTCTTTTAGCTTTCTTTCACGGATATCTTAAAACTATGAAATTTCCTAAGAAATTGCTCTGGACGATATTTCTATAAAAAATTAAATTCTACAGAAAGAAGACCTATTTTCTGGTGGATTGGTTTCATTCGCTCCGTGGGTCTAATCCTTTTGTAATAAATATTTAGTCCAATATTGCATCGTTAAATAATGTATTTATCTAATTAAATTTGTATAGAATATCACCCAAATTATGAAAATAAAGATTAGAAAATAAAGTAGAGGAAAGGCTAGGAGAAGATCAGTTTGGTTTTAGGAAAAACAGAGGGACGAGGGAGGCGATTCTAGCACTAAGAACGGTAGTAGAAAAAAGAATGAGGGTAGGAAAGGTAACTTGCATAGCTTTTGTAGATTTAGAAAAGGCATTTGATAATGTAGATTGGGACATAATGTTTCGAATTTTAAAAGAAACGGGTATAGATTATAAGGATAGGAGAATAATTTTTAATTTATATAAACACCAAACTGCCTTAGTTAGAATTGAGGGGGAAGAAGAGGTAGCAAAAATAGGGAAGGGAGTTCGGCAGGGATGTACACTTTCACCGTTATTATTTAATCTATATATAGAAGATGCAATAAACAAAGTAAAAGAAGAGTATAGTGTAGGTGTGAATGTACAGGGAGAGAAAATATATATGTTGAGATTCGCCGACGATATAGCTATATTGGAAGAAAGCGAAAAGAATTTAAAAAGGGTATTGAATGGTATGCAGGCAGTATTGACTAGGGATTTTAACATGAAAATAAATATAGGTAAAACTAAAGTGATGAGGTGTGACAAAAAGGAATGCAGTAGAAAAATGAGGATCACAATAGGAGATAATAGAATCGAAGAAGTGTCAGATTTTTGTTATTTAGGCAGTAGAATCACAAAAGATAATCGAAGCAAGGTAGATATAAAGTGTAGGATAGCACAGGGTAGGAAGGCATTCGTAGAAAAAGAACAGATTTTAAGATCAAATATTGACTTGGGTATTAGAAAAAGATTACTGAAGGTATATGTTTGGAGTGTAGCACTGTACGGGTGTGAGGCGTGGACTATAGGAAAGGAAGAGAAGCGTAGATTACAAGCATTCGAAATGTGGTGTTATAGGAGGATGATGAGGATTGGTTGGGAAGATAATGTAACAAATGAAGCTGTACTAGAGTTAGTAGGGGAGAAGAGAAGTATCTGGAGAGTGTTACAGCGTAGGAGAGACAGATTAGTAGGGCATATTCTTAGGCATGGGGGGATTATGCAATTGATCATAGAAGGTAGAGTGGAGGGAAAGAGAGGGGTAGGTTGGCCTAAATTGGAGTATGTGAGTCAGATAGTTGAAGACGTTGAGATGAATAGCTATAGGGAGATGAAGGGATTAGCTCAGGATAGATCGGCATGGCGTGCTGTTTCCAACCAATCTTTAGGATTGCGGACTCTTTAACTAATCACCCAAATGCCGTAACTCAAAACATTAAGTAGCTAGATATAATAATGTGGTATTTATGAAATATCTTGTTCTAGTTGTCCTAAGGTATAGAATAGAATATTTCAATCATTCAATCGAATGATTGAATTAGCACCAGTATACTCCATTTCAGCTATCTTTAGAATAGCAGCAGATGAATGAAGCATGGGAATTGAATTCTTCGAAATAACAGACATATAATAATTGATTCACGAATGATTGCAATTACCACTCTCTATCAACGGCAAGAGGAAGCCTTTCATAAATCCTCCAGGTTTATAAAGGGCTTTACGGACGGCCTGATACAAGTGGAAATTTAATCTCTTCTATTCCGCTAAATCATCTCGAACTCGTGGTAGCAGAACCAAATTGAAAAATCTTTGAGCCATATATAATTGCAAAAATGGCAATTATATATAGGGCAAACACGTAGACCAATTGAAACTAGATTTAAAGAACATTTAGCTCATTTCAGATTAAATAGAAAGGATAAAAGTGCTGTTGCCGAGCATATTGTTGACTAACTCAGGTCATCCCATTCAAATTAGTTCACTTAAATTGCTTAAAAGTATTTTTCCGACGGCCATTTCCTACTACTATTTAAAAAAATAAGTATATTTTATAGCCATCGAGGTCTTCCAAAGGTTCAAGTAACACCTTTTCTGTAGGTGTATTTACCTGGCTTCCTTGCTGACACATCCACCGTACGAACACCGGAACGTAAATCCGGGACAGTCCACATTACTGCACACTTCTACAGACTCGTCACTTCCGTCCTTACAAGTTTTGATTCCATCACACAGATCCAAATCATCGATACATTCCCCAGACTTGCATTGGAAAAAGTTTGTACTACAAAATTAGGATATTTTCACAAATTCGTACCTATTTAATTTGGGCGATATTCTATACGATTATTTAATGATATTGTATAATGAAAAAAAAAAATGTTTCGTTTAGATTTACCCGCAATTGTTGGCAGGCTTCACAATTGGTTGGTTTTTACATCGCGGCGACGTTTCGTCTGAATTGTCTTTGCAATCTTTTTTGCCGTCGCATTCATTGTCGCCATTGATGCAAGCTCCGTAAGCGCAACGGAATAAATATGATGGGCATCTAAAAACGATATATTTTATATGTTAAACAAATGAAACGTGTTAACTTCAAATTTTCATCAACCTGTGATGGGGATAAAGTAATCGATGAAGACGTGCTTAGGTTAGTTGAGGAGTAGAAGAGTATTTGGAAGAAGCTATATTCTTAGACATAGGGGTATTATGCAATTCGTTATAGAAGATACACAGTAGAAGATTTGATGCAGAAATTAAAAAATATTTTATACCTTTCTAATTAGGTATAATCTGCTAGGTATTTTTTTTAAATTTATGCAACTTATTTTGATAGACCTGTTTATTTTTTATAATCTACTTACGGTACGGATCTGCATGATTCTGCGGTTTCATCAGTACCATCGAGACAATGATCGGCGCCATCACACTGATTATCTTCATTGATACATTCTCCAGATTTGCATCGAAATTCTCTTGTTCTAAAACATGATTTGACCTTTCTATATATTTCTAGCACTAAGAACGGTAGTCGAAAAAAGAAAGAGGGTAGGAAAGGTAACTTGCATAGCTTTTGTAGACTTAGAAAAGGCATTTGACAATGTAGATTGGGACATAATGTTTAGAATTTTAAAAGAAACGGGTATAGATTATAAGGATAGGAGAATAATTTTTAATTTATATAAACACCAAACTGCCTTAGTTAGAATTGAGGGGGTAGAAGAGGTAGCAAAAATAGGGAAGGGAGTTCGGCAGGGATGTACACTCTCACCGTTATTATTTAATCTATATATAGAAGATGCAATAAACAAAGTAAAAGAAGAGTATAGTGTAGGTGTGAATGTACAGGGAGAGAAAATATATATGTTGAGATTCGCCGACGATATAGCTATATTGGAAGAAAGCGAAAAGAATTTAGAAAGGGTATTGAATGGTATGCAGGCAGTATTGACTAGGGATTTTAACATGAAAATAAATATAGGTAAAACTAAAGTGATGAGATGTGACAAAAAGGAATGCAGTAGAAAAATGAGGATCACAATAGGAGATAATAGAATCGAAGAAGTGTCAGATTTTTGTTATTTAGGCAGTAGAATCACAAAAGATAATCGAAGCAAGGTAGATATAAAGTGTAGGATAGCACAGGGTAGGAAGGCATTCGTAGAAAAAGAACAGATTTTAAGATCAAATATTGACTTGGGTATTAGAAAAAGATTACTGAAGGTATATGTTTGGAGTGTAGCACTGTACGGGTGTGAGGCGTGGACTATAGGAAAGGAAGAGAAGCGTAGATTACAAGCATTCGAAATGTGGTGTTATAGGAGGATGATGAGGATTGGTTGGGAAGATAAAGTAACAAATGAAGCTGTACTAGAGTTAGTAGGGGAGAAGAGAAGTATTTGGAGAGTGTTACAGCGTAGGAGAGACAGATTAGTAGGGCATATTCTTAGGCATGGGGGGATTATGCAATTGATCATAGAAGGTAGAGTGGAGGGAAAGAGAGGGGTAGGTAGGCCTAGATTGGAGTATGTGAGTCAGATAGTTGAAGACGTTGAGATGAATAGCTATAGGGAGATGAAGGGATTAGCTCAGGATAGATCGGCATGGCGTGCTGTTTCCAACCAATCTTTAGGATTGCGGACTCTTTAACTAATATATTTATTCTTCAGTATCATATCTATAATAATAAGTAATTGTATAGCACTAAGAATCCGTAACTCGCAGTGATTTTCTGAGTTTTTGATTGTTAATATCTACATTTCGTTAATTATGACTATTTAATAGGTTTACTAATCTATTTTCTTATGTGCTTGCTTGCTATTTTGATCACGAAAAGGTAAATCTACAAATTTTTGTTTAAACAAATGATTTTTGGAATAAAATTGTTTGTGTTCGTTCTAATATAATTTCTTCTCTTATCGGATAATTCTGTATATTGATATGACAAGAAAATAACTTACCCACATTTTCGCGTTTGTCTTGTAAGTCTTTTTAAGCTTTCCAAATTTGAATCGATTGAATCATGTAAATTCACATTACCCGCTATAAAAAAATAACAATCACTGTTCATTATTTAAAAAAATATGCTTGACCTTTAAATATAAAATTATATTTACAGCTAATACTTGACGATGAATTAGCATTGAAATTTATTTCAACTAAAATATATAAAAATGATACTTTAAAACTTACTTGATACGAAAACTACATCTCCCATAAAATAGCTTAAATATATAAAAAACACAAAACTCCGAAACATTTTCAAGCGAAATCGGTAAAAAACAAAAAAAAAACACGTTTTATTGTTTGCTCCTAAGCATATTTTAATTGCGGTCTCTCTAATTCTAATAGACACGTCACGGAAACAAATAACAATTAAACTAAATGCTCGTTCGGTTTGTTTAGTGTTTGTTATTATCTCCGTAGTTCATTACGATTGACTGGTTTTGGTATTTCCCTATAGTTGAAGAGATGATATTGCAAGCGAACTAGCCATACTGGTCAAACTGGTCAAAATATATCCAACTTGACCCCTATATCTACTAAATAAACGATAATGTAGTCGTAAATAAAGGTAGATACACGCATCTCAAATCTGACAATAGCTTAGCGTCAATTTTTGGAAACTATATATGCGTTTTTGGTCAAATTGAAGGGTTTTAGAAGGGTTTTTATCTGAACAGAGAGTACCTAGAGCACCTCTAAGTAAGTGCATGGATTGCTTTTGCGATATATGTTTCCGCTTATTTTTCTGTCGTGAATATTAATCATTTTAATTCAATAATATATATATACAGGATATTCACTATCAATAATACTTCATTCCGCAATGAAATATCAAATACATAATACACTAATCGTTTTTTAAAAATATTATTTCGCAAATATATTGTCACATTTACTACGGTAGATTTCAATACTTTTTTTACTTTACCCACCCAATCTTCACCATCTTCCTATAACTGCACATTTCAAAATTTTCTATCCTACGTTTTTCTTTTTAGTCCAGACAAAAATAATTTTAAAAATCATTATTTTATATCAAGAATTAAAAAACGAAGTTTTATAAAATTATTTCACCTTTTATATGAAGTTCAAGATGAGCTAAAAATAATTTTAATGTTCGATTGTGAATGTATGTGCTGCATAATTCTTTTCTGGTAGATATATAATAAATGCGCTAGAGTTTGTTCGTAGTAAGAATTTTAGAATTTTTATTAATGTTAAATTTAGTACTTTTACATATACAGATAATTTTTCATAAGGTTTTTTGTTCTTTTTAATACATAATTGCGATTGTATAATGTTATATCACAGAAGTATTAGCATATAAAAAGATATAATAATAGTTTTTTTCGCTATAGAGAATACTGTCAGGTCAAAAGTTTACAATTTGGCACAAATTTTTAATGAAATTATACATTTCCTTTTCAAAGACTTACATAGTAAAGAAGATCACAGTTCTTGGAAATAAATAGTAATTATTTTAGCTACATTTCTTATGTTTTAAAACAGTTTTTTTTAATACGTTATAATTATACTAGCTATACGAATGATATTTAACAATATATATTTTTTACAAAAAATGAAATGTTTTAGTTTTAGAAATATCCATATTCCTCAAATTAAATCATAATTCATTTTCAATTATGCCTGATTCCAAAATAGTTTAGTACATTTATTTATTTATTCATATCACTACTTGCAGATTTATTGATATAAAAATAGAAGCGACATATAAAACTGAATTAAAAAAGAAAATGTGACGTTTTATGTTGCTTTGAACCATAAACAGTAAATATATAAATTGAGGAATAGGTGTACGAATGTTTTTAAACTAATATTCCTTACATTTATCGTAAATTATCTTAACCATAAGCTATGATTTACTTTCGTTTATTTATTACTTCTTTATTTTACTAATTATATCTCTGTTTAATGAAACAAAAATTATATTGGTCAGCCTTCTAGTCATGATATTTTCTTCTACTTTTTCTTAAATAGATCTTTCTTCTATCGAGTGATAAAATTGGCACTTCTTTTCCTAATTCTCACAAAATTTTGATAATCACTAAAAGTTACCAAAAGTAGGCCTTATTAAAATTATGCCCATAGATACCTATACAGATCGAACGTACATATCTTTGCTACTACTAACGATACTAAACACAACAATGCCTTAAATCGATGCTTGAAACAAATCTTTAAAATTCGTAATTCAAATGTCCCGCCTTTAAGTTACAACATCGCCCGCCATTTGGGTAGTAACTCCCCTACAGTAGAAGATACATGCATACTTAGGTTATAATAAACCGTTTCCCCGCCAGCCAGAATCGCCGCCCACACCCCAAAAGTGCCGTAGTCCAAGATACTGTGATTACAAGCGGCCAGTATTGCCAGATCTAACCCCACTATGTTAGCTGTCACAACGTGCACGTTACTTGTTGGTTTCTCATTTCTCATAGTGGTGGGTTTCATACTAGTGTGAATTAGCATACGCTTACACCAGCTAGGGTCATCACTGACTACAATGTGAACTACTGGCGTCATTGGACTATCAAATGTTCTGTCAAACTGGCGCATGGCATTTAGGTAGTATCTAGGTGGTGCAGGACGACGGCCATGTTTGCGCCATAAGTACCTAATGAATTTGATAATAAAATCTTATGAAATTGCATCAATTTAAATATTATTCATTCGTTAATAGGAAAAATCGATGATCTGAAATACAGGGTGTTACATTTTTTAGCTGAAATAACAATTTGTTATCTAGTTTCCTAATATGAGATTTTTACAGAAAATACGGTATTTAGTATTACTAAAGGTTGGAATTTTATTTTACGAGTACGTAAGGTACAGATATTCTTTCTATTAATAATTACCCTATATAATCCGTTCTCCTGACATGTACGCCTATGTAAATGGGTTTTAAAGTTGTCAAAATTCGTTGTGTCATATTCTTCTTTGTTCCAATTGTTGCTTCTAGCGCTTGTCGTAATATTTGGTCTCTACGTATCAATAATTTCTTTTTAAATGTAAATTCCTGTCGAATATCTTGTACCCATGATAAAACTACATCCGCCTGTGTGCTATATCTAAAAAGTAAAAAATGCCACAAACGAATGCAAAATATAACTTAAAATACGAAAGAAACGGCGAAAATACTAGAAATAAGTTTTACAATAAATGAAATATTTTTTTATGAAGTTTATACATAAATATGTGACGAATAAATTTAACAAGAAGTATGTTTGTGACCTTGGTAAAACGATACTTTGATTGGTGTAATTCCACATATCCAATGACGTGACAAAACGGTCCATATTAACCTGGCAATGACCAATTTCATCTAAAGACGGTACTGTCATGCTACTTTCGAATACTTGGTCCAATTTGGTTTTGATACAGCGAGGTATATAAGGCTCTAAGCCCGTCCTGCGTGCTATTGCCCACACAGATGCGTACTCCCACATTTGGTTGCCCAATCGCCCACCTAAAAATTATTCATCCAGTGATTTATTTTATATTTAAAATGGTATTCTGGTTAATGCACCATGTGGGGGAAATTGTATAGAATATCACCCAAATACCCGTAACTCAATGCTAGATGCGCATTTCGAAGACTAGCCACCATCTTCAGTAGCGCAAGAAATAACCAAATAAAATATCTCTGTCACTAAGCGTGATTGGTATACACGTAAATATTACATATACGATGACCTATAAATTTCTGAACAAAATAAAATACGACTAACAACGGAAAGTAAGTAAGCAAGTAATAACAATAAATGAGGGATAGTCAAACTAAAATAACCAAAAATAAAACTATTAATTTTTAGTACATGAATTAAGTAGAACACAAATGAAATCGGGCCTGAATCTGAATGCGTTTTGAATTATTTATATATATATATATATACATAAATATATATATATGTGTGTGAATGTACATATATGCAACTTTACAATCATTCAACTAAGAATAATTCAAAACACATTTCAGTGAACTAATTTCAATATGATGACCTGATTCAAAAATATGCTTGGCTACAGCAAATAAAAAAAATAATGCAAAATTATAAATAATTTAAATTAATATAAACGGGATTGTTCATTAGATACAAATTTGAAGCTATATTATAGTGGTATTGTTTACAAAAGTTTTATTCCTTAAATAAATATAGAATATATAATTATCTCAAAAAAGCTATTAGTTATAACAGTCATTAAAATATATTTGAACCAGATATTTTAGCTAGCGTTGGACAAAAAGATTTAGTTAGTTAAAGAGTCCGCAATCCTAAAGATTGGTTGGAAACAGCACGCCATGCCGATCTATCCTGAGCTAATCCCTTCATCTCCCTATAGCTATTCATCTCAACGTCTTCAACTATCTGACTCACATACTCCAATCTAGGCCTACCTACCCCTCTCTTTCCCTCCACTCTACCTTCTATGATCAATTGCATAATCCCTCCATGCCTAAGAATATGCCCTACTAATCTGTCTCTCCTACGCTGTAACACTCTCCAGATACTTCTCTTCTCCCCTACTAACTCTAGTACAGCTTCATTTGTTACTTTATCTTCCCAACCAATCCTCATCATCCTCCTATAACACCACATTTCGAATGCTTGTAATCTACGCTTCTCTTCCTTTCCTATAGTCCACGCCTCACACCCGTACAGTGCTACACTCCAAACATATACCTTCAGTAATCTTTTTCTAATACCCAAGTCAATATTTGATCTTAAAATCTGTTCTTTTTCTACGAATGCCTTCCTACCCTGTGCTATCCTACACTTTATATCTACCTTGCTTCGATTATCTTTTGTGATTCTACTGCCTAAATAACAAAAATCTGACACTTCTTCGATTCTATTATCTCCTATTGAGATCCTCATTTTTCTACTGCATTCCTTTTTGTCACACCTCATCACTTTAGTTTTACCTATATTTATTTTCATGTTAAAATCCCTAGTCAATACTGCCTGCATACCATTCAATACCCTTTCTAAATTCTTTTCGCTTTCTTCCAATATAGCTATATCGTCGGCGAATCTCAACATATATATTTTCTCTCCCTGTACATTCACACCTACACTATACTCTTCTTTTACTTTGTTTATTGCATCTTCTATATATAGATTAAATAATAACGGTGAAAGTGTACATCCCTGCCGAACTCCCTTCCCTATTTTTGCTACCTCTTCTTCCCCCTCAATTCTAACTAAGGCAGTTTGGTGTTTATATAAAATTAAAAATTATTCTCCTATCCTTATAATCTATACCCGTTTCTTTTAAAATTCTAAACATTATGTCCCAATCTACATTATCAAATGCCTTTTCTAAATCTACAAAAGCTATGCAAGTTACCTTTCCTACCCTCATTCTTTTTTCTACTACTGTTCTTAGTGCTAAAATCGCCTCCCTCGTCCCTCTGTTTTTCCTAAAACCAAACTGATCTTCTCCTAGCCTTTCCTCTACTTTATTTTCTAATCTCCTATAAATAATCTTTAACAATATCTTCGATGCATGTGATAGTAGGCTAATGGTCCTATAGTTCTCACACAAATTAGCTCCTATTTTCTTCGGCATTGTTACTATTCTACTACGCTGAAAATCCTGTGGTACTTCTCCCTTCTCATATATTTTACAAACTAACCTGTATAATCGCTCCTGCATTTTTTCCCCTGCGTGTTTTATTAATTCGGCTGGTATCATATCAATCCCCGCTGCTTTGTATAAGATTTATTTAAAAAAAAAATTTCAAATAAAAAAGGGGCGGCAACGACACGTGGTGTTCCCAAGCGGTCACCCATCCAAGTACTAACCGCGCCTAACGTTGCTTAACTTCAGTGATCGGACGAGAACTGGTGTATTCAACGTAGTATGGTCGTTGCCATCCGTTATATTCGCGAACAAAGTATATATAGTATTGATTTGGAATGGATTTCAAATATAATGACACTTACATGTGTAAAATTATAAATATGATAAATCTGAATTTAAATCTAAAATTTTAACGTAAATTTAAATTTTAATCACGTTTATCAACTACATATAATTCTTCGCAAAAGATGTGAAAATATCGCAATAAGAATTTATTATCCACGAACAATAGTGAAAATAATACAACATGAAACATATTTAACAAAACAAAAGTATAATGATGTAAAAGAAGTATTATATGTCGTATTGTAATATTTTTAGTTAATCTAATAAATGCAGATAATGCAAATATTATCAAATTTGTGTGTAAAGTGCCAATATAAATGCAATCGACCGACAATGCACACTACTTCTACTATGATCGCAGGATACACAGATGGCAACGACCATACCACGTTGAATACACCAGTTCTCGTCTGATCACTGAAGTTAAGCAACGTCGGGCGCAGTTAGTACTTGGATGGGTGACCGCTTGGGAACACCGCGTGTCGTTGCCGTCTTTTTTTTATTTTTTTTAGGAATAATAAATCTTTTTATACCATCTTTTGTTACACTTTATATTTAATTCATGAATTTAATTAATTATTTACTATTTTACAAGAAAATTCTTTTTTTGTGCTAACAATATAAACACTATAACACTATAGAAGATATTGTAATTGTAAATTTGTCACCGCGGTGTTAAATAATTATGCAGAATAACACCCAAATACCGTAAATCGAAGTATGTAATAGCTAGATGCGTATTTTGAAGATTATACCCCATCTTCAGTAGCACAAGATAAAAACTAAAGATAGATACCTCTGTCACTAACACGACAGAAGTTTTTCAATCTACCACATAAATGTCGTATGACCTATACATTTTTGAGAACAAGAGAATATACGATTAACGATGTAAACAAGTAATAACAATAAATGAGGGTTATTCTAGTAAAGCTAAAATAACGAAAAGAAAAATTCTGAATACATTAAATTTTTTTTAATGTATGTATATACATGTTTTATATACCCTCATAATCAGAATAAATCAATACAAATTTAAGCAATTTAAGTTTCAATAGATGACATGCTTCAAAAATATGATTTTATCCTTTCTATTTAGTCTGAAATGAGCTAAATGTTCCATAAATCAAGTTTCAACAGGTCTACGTGTTTGTCCTATATATATACTTTTGGACACCTAGAATAAGATTTTTCAAAAATGTCATGTTTTTTATGCAAATCATGATCTTCCTAGGACTTCATAGAAACCGCGCACAATATTGGATCAAAAGGTAATTTATCAAACTTAGAAGTCGAATTATTACTTTGCACTAAACTACGAATATTTATAATATATAGGTAGGCTTAAGTTTCAAATTCGATTAGGAATATTTAAACCACTTAGAAGGTTAGAACATCCACAGATAAACCGAAACATTCACTCAAATCATTTAGATTTATTGGCCTCAAAAACATAAAATTTCACGTACCTTGTATGACAGTTACAATGCCATCCTGCGGGCACCTCATGCCGGTACTTCTGCACAGCCGCCCCTTCCCAATCCACTTCAGGTTCGCATAGCATAGGGACTGCTCGAACTCCCTATACGTCTTGCTGTTCCTCTTGTGCAGCCCCAAGTCCGATATACCACCGTAGATAGGGAACAGAAAAACGTGCATGAACGAGATCACGCATAGTGCGAGAATTGTAGCGAGAAACAATAGGTTCTGATTTGTGTTGATCATTGGATTCGTGTGGTTGCATTTAATGGCGAATAAATGATTGTTGCGGTGGCTTTGTTAGTGTTTTTTTTTTGTTGCGGATAGTGTAAAGTATATTATATACAAGTTGTTGGCACCTACATGTTGATTCTATTGGTAGGAGTGGTGTGGTGGAAGGGTGAAGGGTGGAATTGCAGGAGTGGATTGTAAAATTTCGTGCGATCATTATATGGGGTAGTCCAACTAAGACGCCTCGGAATTTCTTGCATGACCTAATAAAGATAGAAATTAAAAAAAATTGAATTCTGAATATGTTTGGATGTAACGGTGGATATTATTCTGAGCTATTTCTTTCTTCCTTAGTACAGTCCATTGCTGGTAGACACTTTTCTGGAGAGTGTATTGATTTTCCTGTTCCCAGGGATGCTGAGTCGACGCTATGGTAACAGAATTTTTGAGAATGATTGTAGAGATACCGGAAAAAAACGGTGAGTAAATTATTATATTCATCTGCTATTAATATCTGAAATACATTATGTCGGTGATAAATATAACCCCCTCAAAAATATGAATATTTAGTGCACAGCTGTATTTATTTGACTAAAAATGATTTAGATATGTTCACTTGATAGTTGTCGTTTACTGAAAATTTTCTATTTTCCTAAAAGAAAAATCTCAAAAGCGATTTGTTAAAAGAATTTCATACTACTACATGAGAGAGGAATTTTTGCAATTAGATCATTTAGATGTAAAGGCTGGATTTTCTAGTAATTCAACTCGCAGTGATTTAAAAATAACTTTCTTTTATTAAAAATTTAAACCATATAAAAAAGTATGAATATACAGTATTAGTAATATTAAGTACATTGTTTAAAATTATATTATTAATACAAAAAATATGTATGTATATAAAAATTATGATAAAATGAATGCTCAACGAATAATAAATTTGAAATTTGGGCGGTTTATTGCTGAAGATGTACGTAATTGGCTGGGAATAAACCATATTGACCTTTGCATAAACCACGCCACCAACCCTCATCGATCTGTCAAACATATCAGTTTATATAAATGACATTTTCAATTAAAAATGAAAAATAGATTTTTCAAAAAAAAATCGCAAATTATAATGTAAAATTCAAATTATTATTTTTTTGTATAAATTGGTACCATATATTAAATATCATTTGACTTTCATGATGATAAGACTTGATTCGGGCAACGTAAACGTTAAAACATGGCCATTTAAAATAGTACAAAAAGTAAAATACCGAAGATATTGAAAATTTGTACATATAATCAATTTAATTTAAAGTATGCCATTTTTTATTCAAATTAATAATATTTGCATAATACAATTTTAATTAGTATTGACTCACCGTTTCGACGTGTGTTATAATATCGTCAGGATCGAAGGAAATTTCGTCCGCAGCTCCCGCTTGATAATCGTATAAAGCGATTGCAGTTAAGCCCGTATCAATTAACGCCTCTTCCGTGATTTCTTCAGGCTATAAAGAATAATAAAGATATAATAAGTTCTCTTAAAGTTTCAATAGTTCACAAGCATAATTGTACAGTCCACATATATTTTTTACCCGAATACTATTACCTGATTTTCTTCGACAACATCATATATTGCGTTTTCCTCCCGATTTTCTACTTTCTCTTCCTCTTCTTCAACTGGATTATTTTCCACTATAATTGTTTCTTGTTTTTTAAGTTCTTCAATTTCCTAGAATAATTATATATATTTAAAAATAGCATTGTATCATTAAATTCGTAAACCCTTTAAATTGGTATACATTATGATAATTTATCTTAGTCGGTTAAAATTAATACTTCACATTAATGTAATTTTTTCAATTTAAAATAACTTTATAAAATAAAATTCACAAAGCGACTTTACCAGAATATTTCAATAGCTGTTTTGGTATTCTAATATTTATAAACTTACTTTCGCTATTGCACTTGAATTCCGACCCTTTTCCTCAGTAGCCGTTTTCTGTAAAAATTGAGCCGCCATTTTTTCTTTATCAAATTGTATAGGTCTATTCGTAGGAAGCAGAGCTGACGTTACTTGCTCCGATTTTTGATTGAACATAACAAATTTAGACGAATCTAATTTTTTCTCAGTATCTTTCTTAACAGTTGATTCGACATTGTTTGAGTTTGAGCTCATTCTTTCAAATTTCGCGCGTAATTCCGACGGTTTTGCTTCGGCAATATCCGGTCTTATTCGTGTATCTAGATATATTAAGATCGTATATTAGGTTAGAAGCCTCTACTTATATTAATTCTAATACGTAGAAAGTTTACTAGATATTGTGAACTGTATTCACTATACGAATGGATTATTAAATGGAGTTAGAGATAAAAACAGTCTAGTTATATCACATTAGCTTGATTCTTTAAATTACCTTTAGCTGGTTCCTTGCTATTTGAATAAGCAACTGCGCTTTTATCCATTCTATCCGTTTGTATACCAAATTTGCCGCCAAATCCTACTTTATGATCGGTTTGACTTTCGTGCATTTGAAGTTTTTCGATATGATCCCACCCTACTGCTGACTTATCTTGTCTATCACTTTGTACACCATATTTACCACCAAAACCTACACTATAATCTAAAACATAATAAAGAAATTAGATTATTGTATTAATAATATGATGCAGTCGTACAAAAATAAGGTAGCAAATGACTATTTTATTTTACACTTTAATTAGCGAAATTTCTAACACCCAACCTTCTGAGAAAAAAATATGTATTCGTATATACAAATAATTTGAAAAAAGTGCAGTCTTTTAATTTTTTTGCGAAAATTATAATAGCTCCATGTTCATCCATAATGATTATAATAGCTCCATGTATCCATGAAAATATGGAAAGATTTTATTAACCCGTGAAGCATTCGGTAATAGATTATAATTACAATTCTTTACATAGTATTTTTTAATGTTGTATCTAAATATTAAATTTCTTTTATACCTTTTTGTGATATGTGTTTATCGATTTTTTCAATATGATCCCATCCAACAGCAGATTTATCTTGCCTATCAGTCTGAACTCCGAATTTCCCGCCAAATCCGGCACTGTAATCCTTTTGGCTCGCATGAATCTCTACTTTTTCTTTATAATCCCAATTTTCGGCACTCTAAATATCATAAAAACGTGCATTCTAAACTTTTCATGTAGCATTGTAGATTTAAATCCTTAAATCTTCTTTATTAACCTTATCTTGCCTATCCGTTTGTACTCCATATCTACCCCCAAAACCGACGCTGTAGTCTTTCTGTGATTCGTGCTGTTCCAATTTTGCCTGATAATCGTGCCCCAAAGCACTTCGGTCCATCCTATCCTTTTCCACACCAAATTTGCCTCCGTAACCGAAGGAAGCATTGGGACCGCTTAGAAATTGTTCCAGTTTCTTCTTCTTATCTGCTTCTTCTGTCTCACGCCGTAGGGCGACCATGTCGATGGCGCCCGCTGTCCTACCTATGACATTACATAATGTTGAATTTGCTATCTATTATTAATGCACGTTTGCGTTCTCAATAATATTATAATTGCACAAAAATTATGCAAAATTATTTGGTACGATTCTGGCTGAGAATAGCTGAATAGGGATGATTTAGTGCATGTTACGAGATATAATTGTGTTTACGAAGTAGCCTACTCTCAAGAGGTATTAAGGTTGCCAGATACATCAAGAAATTGACTTATGGACCCTGGGTCAGGTCTTTAATACGTACTATTAATACTTACTTTGACATATGGATCTTTTTAAAATTTTACTTCATTTAATATTTTATCAATTATGTAGCTAGAATATTTAAATCAATTGATTTTTTTTAGGACAACCCTTATTTATTTCCTTCCCCTATCCGGCTATTCTCGGTCAGAATCGTACCAATTATTTTTCAACAGTAATGAGAAAAGAACAATAATTGGTCAGATTTTGATAATTCCTCTTTGTTTAATATTTATTATGATTTGCGTAATTTGTGACGAATCTCGTTTTACCTGATCCCTCTACTGTATTTGAACCCCATCGTTGTTCTTCTTCGGTAACATCGTTAATAAAATCGGGGTCCGTCTCCCAGTCATCATCATTTTCATCTTGTTTCGGAATAACAATATTTTTCTGTCCTTGAGGAGCCGGTTGACTGATGGCCGATTTCCACATTTTGGCAACTCCCTAACAACAAAATATATGATACATATTATTTGTTATTAACAACACCAAATACAGCAAATTTGCTTATAATTTTATGATTAAAAATGGGTGTATCCAGTGGATCACTTATCACGACGACTAAAGATAAACTAATTTTTTCACTTGTATTGGATTTTTAAGTTTTTATATCATTATGATACGACAGCCATTATTAAAATCGTTGAATTCTTAATATTTTCCAAAATTCTGAGTGTATAATTTGATAGAAAATGAATACTCACTTCGCCCTATTTTTTTGTTGTTTTAAAGTAACGATTGCAATATCTGCAACCAATAGTACACACATTATAAAGGTGCAGGAAAATGACCTGAAGGAAATCGTTGAATAAACAGTTAAATTATTTATTAAGTTCTTAATAATTGTCGTGTGATATACTTTTTTGAAGCCACATTAAAGTCTGAGAACTTAAAGCTATTTATAAATTATCTTCAAATTATTCTATCAAAAAGCGACTTGAGCAACAACTTTTTAAATTCGCAAACATAATAAATTAATTATAATCGTCGTATCTGTACGCTGTTATATCCATTCCCCTTGATGATACTTCCATATCAATCCACTCTCGATACAGGGCCACGTTGACATATACCCCGGGTGTTTGGGCGTCGCCACACCCAATACCCCAAGATACAATGCCCATTTGTATGTAGCGTTCTGGTTGGTTTGGTGCAGGGCACATCAAAGGACTCCCACCATCACCTTTGCACGTGTCCTTGTCACCCTCACCTCCCGCACAAATGAAACTCCGATGCAGGTGATAAAATGCTCCAAGGCGAGTGCTTCTTAAAGCTGCTAAGCATTTTTCTTTTTCTACAATCGGCAGCTCTACTTTTCGCATTATTGCCGAATGTCTTCCTTTTTTAAAAGCACTTTTACCCCAACCACTTGCAGTGCATCTGGTACCGTCCATTGAAAGTCCTTAAAGTACAAAAATTAAATCCTGTAAAATGGGAATATCTTTTACAGTATTCACCGAATGGTGGTAGACAAGCTAATCCGACATTATCCGCCAATGTGACAGGTTCCGTTAATATCAATAGGGCGATATCGTTTTTCAGTGAGCTAGAATGATAGTATGGATGTATGATTATCTCGCCAACCTCTTTGTCTTGATGCGGAAGTACTTCCTCTTGATTGTTGGTATTCCATTCACCAGCTCGTATAGTCCAGTGGGCGCCTTCTGCAGGGCTACTTAGACCACTCATGGGCTTGTTGGAGAGGCAATGCGCAGCCGTTAAAACTACCTAATTTGAAAATGAAATAATACAAGATATTAAGAAAAACGATTCACACGACTGCGCCAATCCTAGATATATATCTTTTAAGACCAACAGATTTTAGACAATATCTGTAAAGGAAAACTACGATTGACGTCGTAATAATTTTACTATTTAGAATATAATAAATTAAAACCAAAGCATTTTCTGGAAGCTATCCTATAAGAACAAAAATTGTAATCAACAACATGACGGTAGAACAGGTATCACATTTCCAATACTTAGGCAGCGACATAACTTATGAAGAAGACAAGGACATGAATAACAAAATAAATAAATATCAAAGGGTTTGTGGTACAAGCAAAAGAAAAGAACCCTAAAAAATAAAGCATGGGCGCTAAGAACGAGGGACCTTAGACAATAAATTGAAATAATCGGAAGTGAAGTTTCTTAGATCGGTTAAAGAATGCACCAGAAGAGACCGGATAGGAAGCGAAGACATTAGACAAGAACTAAATATCCAACCAATAACACAACACGCAGAAATGTATAAAGTAAGATGGAAAGACCACGTGACACGAATGTACAATGGAAGCAGTGGCGGTTCCTTATGCAGGACGCAGGGCCGCGCGCCCCTCCTGAACATTGAGCGCCTCACGGTAGATATATAATTGTATTGCGATATTTTATCTAGGCATTATTTTTCCTAAAAGATAAAGCTGGCGCCGCGATAACAATCAACACAACACGGTGTGGCGTTCGTTGTGGTATCCGTTACGAGTCAAAGCAGCGACCGATGCTGTATCTATCGTTCGCATGGCACGAGCCGCCACTGGTTATCACACTGACAAAATTTAACAAAACTCACAAATTTGCTATTAGAAAGCACATTACCGGGGAAGTTAATACTTAATAGATAGAATGGTAGAGTTGGCAGTCTTAGGACAGATTTAATACCGCATTATCTGAGCTAAGGAATATGAAAGCAATAGGAGTAGAATTAGTAGAAAATGAAAGGATTCTCCAAAACAAGCCACGAAATATCCATCGATGGGCAGAAGAAGTGTAGTAAGACCGAGGGCTAGATGGTGAAGCCGGAACAGGCAGATATGCATAATCCTGGAATGACAGACGACGACGACGACGAGAATATAATAATAATTTTTTTGTCAGATGACAATAGCATCTGACAAATTTGTCATCCAATTTGTGCATGATGACATTTTGATAGGTACATAAATTCATCTTATCTACAATAATAATCGAGATGTACCTTTAAGTAGAACAAACAACAAAATCTCCACATTGTATATCAATAAATCTTACCTGTTCATGTATCAAACTTCCTCCACATTTGTACAAACTCCTCACCGCATCCTTGGACTCCTTATACAGAATCACAATAGTCCAGGGTAGTTCTCCAAACTCCGCCTCCATTTTTGTTCCAGTGATCCTATACCTAGGCATACCTTTACTGTTTGTTGCTGTTGCGGGCGTAATTGGTGTTTGATATCCGCAACTTCTTGCAACTTTCATTTGGTGTCCTTGTTGGATCGGACTTAGATGATCGGGATTATTGAGCAGTGGGTCGAGTTGATAGCCAGGTGGAGGAACTAAAGATGGCGGCGGCCCTAAAGATGGCGGTGCGTAGTCGGTTATGGGATAGTCGCAACATGTTTCGAAGTAATTCTTGCACAGGTTCTGTTTGTTTCTAGAAAGAAATTTTTGTGGTTCGTAGTCAATATAGATTGTTTTTTGCTTCTTTAACTGCCCAAATGGTACAAAATAATTGTGGCAGTTAAGGCCATTTCGCATTTTCATTCTAGATGATTGTCTAAATATATTATGATTATTAGAAATAATTTCCTTGGCATTTTAAACAAAAAAATCTTTTGCAAAATGAGAATTGACATTCTCGAAGAACTGTAATGCGCTAAAAATATTTCTATTTTAAAACGAACAATTTAATTACTAAAATCTACAAAATGCATAATCTACTGCAGCAATATTTGTAATAATAAATATTTTCTATTTTATTTCGAACTTAGTTTATGTATGAACGAACCTTAAATCGAGCAAACCCGCTCCATTTACCACAGCATCATTGTCGGCGCACAGATGTACGGGAACACAGAAGCACCCAAACATACTACTCACATCACTATATCCCCCCGCGCCCGGGTTCATTACGTTGCTGTACCCAATGGGCGCTTGGGGTCCTTGAAACCCGTAAACATGATTTCGTTGATGATTTCCCGTGTATTGGTCGTAGTTCGCTTTGGATATTGTCAAAATTGATAGCAGAGTGTACGAAATGATTGGCTTCATTGTTTCGATCTTCGATATTTTTCTATATATTTTTTTGTGATATTTTTAGTATATTTTATATTTCGATCGTATATTTTTGGTATATTTTTCGGTTTTCGATACTGTTAAACTGAATTTTTGATTTAATTTTGTGAATCGCGATCGTATGCTAATGATGGTGGAAATAAAATTCAAGATAATTTTTTAATTTTCTTTGCAATTTGTTATTATAATGGACTAGAACGTGTGTTTACAATAAATAAAAATCGATTAAAATCTATAACATTTTATTATACAGGTTGATTCACACGTTTTATACCAAGTTATTAAATAGCTTATACCAAGTTAATTACGAGGATGGTAAAAATACGCGAATTTAATGAAATTACAGAATTTAAAATAACTTTGCCATTACAATTTGTTGCAATCAGAATAATGCATTTTAAAATTATTTCTGATTAGGGATACTTTTAGCGCAGAAAAATTATAAATACCACTGACCAGTGGGTCATTACCTTGGCTGTAAAGTTACATTATAAAAAATGTAAAATATTATTCAGTAATGAGTAACGAACTTGTTTCATAAATTCGTTGAAATTGTAACAAATTGATAACAAGAATTTATTCATATAATAATTTAATAAGAATAAGCTAGTGGTAGCAAACACGCTTTTTCAGAATCACAAGCGCAGGATATATACGTGGAAAATGCCAGGAGATATAGGGAGGTATCAGATAGATTACATACTGGTTAAAGAGAGGTTTAGGAACCAGATTAAGAATTGTAAGAGTTACCCTGGAGCAGATATTGATAGTGACCATAATTTAGTAGTCCTGGACTCAGAGGTCAAATTCAAGAAATTACAGAAGTCCAAACAGGTCAGAGTAGATGTCGATAGGTTAAAATTAGCTGATGTATGTGAAAAGTACAAGCAGAAAGTAGAAATCATGGCTAATGGAACATCTAGGAACGACATAAATTGCGAATGGAGGGAAATCAGAAATGGGTTAACTACAGCAGCAAATGAAGTATTAGGCACAAAGAAAAGGGCAGGTAGGAGGGAATGGATCACGGAAGAAATAGTTGAAATGATTGAAGCAAGAAGGAAAATTAAAATAGGAAACACAGAAGCAGGACAGAAAAAATATAAGGAACTAAGGAACTTAATTAATAGAAAATGCAAGCTAGCGAAAGAAGAGTGGATAAAAGGAAACTGTGAGGATATTGAGGAGGATATGAGAAGAGGTAAAGTAGATTTGGGCTACAGGAAAATTAAGTCACATTTTTCTAAAGTAAAACCAAAGGGTAACATTATATGTGATAAGCAGGGTAAGGAACTCACAGAAAATAAGGAAAAAGCTAGAAGATGGAAGGAGTATCTTGAAGATTTATATAAAGGTAGGCAGGACATGGAGGAGCTAGAAAGTGTGGAACAGATAGATGAGGATGACTTAGGTCCTAGCATACTTAGGTCAGAGTTTCATAGAGCATTAAATGATTTACGGAATAACAAAGCAGCGGGGATTGATATGATACCAGCCGAATTAATAAAACACGCAGGGGAAAAAATGCAGGAGCGATTATACAGGTTAGTTTGTAAAATATATGAGAAGGGAGAAGTACCACAGGATTTTCAGCGTAGTAGAATAGTAACAATGCCGAAGAAAATAGGAGCTAATTTGTGTGAGAACTATAGGACCATTAGTCTACTATCACATGCATCGAAGATATTGTTAAAGATTATTTATAGGAGATTAGAAAATAAAGTAGAGGAAAGGCTAGGAGAAGATCAGTTTGGTTTTAGGAAAAACAGAGGGACGAGGGAGGCGATTCTAGCACTAAGAACGGTAGTAGAAAAAAGAAAGAGGGTAGGAAAGGTAACTTGCATAGCTTTTGTAGATTTAGAAAAGGCATTTGATAATGTAGATTGGGACATAATGTTTAGAATTTTAAAAGAAACGGGTATAGATTATAAGGATAGGAGAATAATTTTTAATTTATATAAACACCAAACTGCCTTAGTTAGAATTGAGGGGGAAGAAGAGGTAGCAAAAATAGGGAAGGGAGTTCGGCAGGGATGTACACTTTCACCATTATTATTTAATCTATATATAGAAGATGCAATAAACAAAGTAAAAGAAGAGTATAGTGTAGGTGTGAATGTACAGGGAGAGAAAATATATATGTTGAGATTCGCCGACGATATAGCTATATTGGAAGAAAGCGAAAAGAATTTAGAAAGGGTATTGAATGGTATGCAGGCAGTATTGACTAGGGATTTTAACATGAAAATAAATATAGGTAAAACTAAAGTGATGAGGTGTGACAAAAAGGAATGCAGTAGAAAAATGAGGATCACAATAGGAGATAATAGAATCGAAGAAGTGTCAGATTTTTGTTATTTAGGCAGTAGAATCACAAAAGATAATCGAAGCAAGGTAGATATAAAGTGTAGGATAGCACAGGGTAGGAAGGCATTCGTAGAAAAGGAACAGATTTTAAGATCAAATATTGACTTGGGTATTAGAAAAAGATTACTGAAGGTATATGTTTGGAGTGTAGCACTGTACGGGTGTGAGGCGTGGACTATAGGAAAGGAAGAGAAGCGTAGATTACAAGCATTCGAAATGTGGTGTTATAGGAGGATGATGAGGATTGGTTGGGAAGATAAAGTAACAAATGAAGCTGTACTAGAGTTAGTAGGGGAGAAGAGAAGTATTTGGAGAGTGTTACAGCGTAGGAGAGACAGATTAGTAGGGCATATTCTTAGGCATGGGGGGGATTATGCAATTGATCATAGAAGGTAGAGTGGAGGGAAAGAGAGGGGTAGGTAGGCCTAGATTGGAGTATGTGAGTCAGATAGTTGAAGACGTTGAGATGAATAGCTATAGGGAGATGAAGGGATTAGCTCAGGATAGATCGGCATGGCGTGCTGTTTCCAACCAATCTTTAGGATTGCGGACTCTTTAAACTAAAATAATTTAATTATAGTACCTACGCCTTTGCTATTTATGCTTATTGAAAAATGTGCGTGTGGAGCAAATATATTTTAAAATTTTAAAGATCAATTACACCTTCGTGGAAGGAATCTTAAAAAAAAATTCTTTTATCTAACTTTCTGGAAATCTTTATAAAATCCCAGTAAGAAACATTGTATTACTTTTTATAAACATGAGTTTATTATTTAAAAAATATATTTTAGATCAATATATAATTATTTGAAATTAATTAATTTCCTTATTAACTTAATATATGGAAATGTTATTATTCATAGATATTCATCATTCTTTTACTATTTTTTCAATCGATTTAATAGGCCAAAAGTAATTGTCAAAGATGATCGTATATCTATTTTTCAAATGTTAAAAATTTCAAAAAAATTGAACATATTTGAAACTTATATTCCTTGTTGTTAACGAAAAAAACCCTAAAAATTGTTGAAAAATCGACAAACTGAAAGGCTCCATTTAGACGAAATTTTTTTTTATATAAGTTAGCAACTGGACATATTGAATTGGCAATTTCAGAGAAATAAAAGTTATATTTAATTAATTTTGCCTCGAAATTCTTTTTGGCATTTAATTTTGACACAAATAATGTCTCCCATTATGCAAGGCAACATCGCCAACAATGTTTATGAAATGTCAATAACTAAACATCAGCGCACCGTGACATCTTAGGCATATTATAACCTAACAATTCTCTTGCAAATTAAACACCTCTTGTTGATTTGTATTTTGTGTTTATACTTAAAATATAGAATGTAATATCAAACAAAAGTAGTATTCTTCTAGTTTAAAGTGGGCTTTACGAAAAATTGCAGTTCAAACTGGTGAGGGATTGTATTTTTATCCGAATAATTAATTTTTTGTATATAACCTTTTTTTTCAGGCCGATTTCTGTTTTGTCAAAACATTGACGTGATCAAATGTTTATTTTATATTGTCAATTCATAAACACCTGAAACAATTAAATATTGAAATGACAATTTATCAAAGTTTTGTTGATCATCTTCGCTTGATTCAAATGAATCCTGTAATTTTTTTGCTCAGTTATTAACTAATTATCACCGTAAAACATTTCATTCCACAAATATGCCCTTAGTAATCGTTTTCTAATACTCAAGTCAATATTTGATCTTAAAATCCGCTCCTTTTTACGAACTTACTTTACCTTTACTACTACCTTACTTCGGTTATCTTTTGTAATCCTACTTCCCAAAGAAAAAAGTCTGACACTTCTTCTATTCTATCATCTCCTATTCTAATCCTATTTTTTCGCCTGCATTCTCTCTCGACACACATGATCACTGTAGCCTTGGTTATATTTATTAAAATCCCTAAATTCGAAATGCAATGGGGATTAACGTATTTTATAATTACGGTGAAAAGGCAACAAAAAGCTAATGCGAATTTATTGGTTTGATAATCTAATTATAGTACGAACGCCTTTACTATTTATATTTAGTAGAAAATATGTAAACTAACCCATTTTGGAGTAAAAATAATAACGCATACTTTTATTTTTACAACGATCAATCAAGTTGGTTTACGATTTTATTACTGTAATTTATATATTAAAAAATAATGCAATAATTTGCGACTATTTCATTATTTTTATGGTGCAATTTGGTTGTAAAATGATTTTGTAGAATTATTTTCTATATTTCGTCTTGCCATTACCAATTTCCCCATAATAAAAACGCAGCAAATGATGTTATTAGAGTTTACCAACCGGTGATTCTGCGAATAAAACAGTTTGCTTTTGGTACTGAAATTTTGTAATTTCTAATTTAGTTATACGCTTTTCCCATTGTTTTTGTTATATCCATATAATCTATATATCAGTGGCCGTTCAAATTTTTCGGATAACGCTTCAATTATTACAGTAAAATCACCTAGAAGGCCCCCAGAAATATTGTAACCATTTGATTTATTTCCATCTACTGCCCTCATATAAAACCTTACATTCTTCTTTTAATATTATCATACGAAAAGCAGGAGTTCGGCAGCGTGTCTAGCATTTCCCCAATTTTGATTATTTTTGTACAACATTTTTAGAAAATCTTCTTTTTAGTTTCTTCTTGTTGTTTAGTTTCTTCGCTTGATTTTTTAAATTTGCTTAATTTCGGAGTACATCACCCCGTTTTTAGTATTTTCAAGAATGAGTACTTTTAAAAGGGTGAATATTGAACATATTTTGCTAAAATAATCATTTAAAAATCTTAGTTAAAATGTGTCATAGAATAACAACTACAATAAAATATCTTATCAGAAATTTGAAAGATTACAAAAATCTTTGCGCTTTTTATCAATAGATAAATAATCACGTATATAAGATGCTTACAGATCAATTATTTTTGCATTGAATATCTGAAAATATACTAAGAAATAAAACATTCCTGTGAATCGAAAAATATTATCTTCAAAATGAGTGCCAAAGTTTTGATGTTTTTAGTGCTTTGTGCAGTTTTTGTGAATACTCAAGAACAGAAGTGTCCTGGTAAGTACATTTTTATTCTAGTATGTAGTATAATGAATTGGTAATTAAATCTAGAAATTTTATAAAATTCTGATCGGTGTATTGATTTGATATGTAGTCTTTCCAGTAATAATTGCTGTTAAATTTTTTGTTTTTTTTTAAGTTCCAGCTAAAGTTATTGCTTGCTACTATACGAGTTGGTCAAAGTATAGGCCCGATGAAGGCCAGTTCAACATAACCAACATCGACCCAATGTTGTGCACCCATGCCATTTACACATTCGCTGGTTTGGATGCCGGAAATGGCATGATGTCGTTGGATTACTACCAAGATGTTGATTTGGGTGAGTAACAACTATCCGCAATCCCATTTATTTTCTATCAAACAGCTCGACTAATTATAGATTTTTTCAAATCTTCTTTTATATTGCAGGCTCGTACAAGGCATTCAATAATTTGAAAGAAATCAATCCATGTTTGAAAACCATTTTGGCAATTGGTGGTTGGAATGACGGCTCGATGAAATATTCGATTGTAAGTAATGATTTACAGTTTGAGGTGTTCTGATCGGACAGTAGTAGAGTAAAAATGAGAGATGGATCTTCTGTAGGAGGACTTAAGTTCGCGTCGAGCGCCACCTATTGGCAAAATAACAAGATTAGCGTAATCGTGATCATCAACTTTGGCGGCTGCGTACTTAGCTTCCTCGTAATGAGGTTCTCTCTTCCGATGCTATTTTAATTTTATTATTTTAATGTTTCAGATGGTGGATAGTCCAGATTCGCGTAAAGCTTTCACTGAAAACGCATTGCGTTTCCTAGTACATTATGGTTTTGACGGTTTGGATATTGATTGGGAGTACCCAGCACGCCGAGGAGGCTTACCAGACGATAAACAAAATTTTGTCCTTCTTCTCGAATCACTAGCAACTAGATTGCACAGATGGGGCCTTGAACTATCCGTGGCTGTGGCCATTGGTACCGATGTTACAGACTGTTACGATTTCGCCGGCATTGGACAGTGAGTACACGAATTATATTCTGACTAGGTAACTGGGTAATGCGTCTTGTATTTATTCTGAAGCTTTTAACTTCTTAAATTATTGTAAAATTGCGCACAATTGCATCGCATTCTCGGTGAGTAACAGAGATATTTTTATTTTGTCTATTATTGTGCAACTGAAGATGGAGGTATAGCCTTCGAAATGCGCATCTAGCTATTAAATGCTTTGGTCTATACAATTATTTAAAACCGCAGTGGCGATATTACAATTGTTAAATTACAAATTCAAAAATGTCTAAACTTTTGGAGTAAATGGCATTGGTTTTTATTTAACGTTTGAATTTTTAAGGCATGTAGATCACATATTTTTAATGGCGTACGATGTTACAGCTGCAACATCTACTAAGACTGGACTAAATGCACCAATGTCCTCAATTGTGAGTTATATGATATAACTAAAAGACAAGTCTACAATTTTCGAATATTATAATTCGTTTTGCAGTCTAAAACTATTGATTTGTGGAAGCCACTTGTTGATCCGAATAAATTAGTGTTAGGGTTGCCAGCTTATGCTAGAACGTTTACTCTAAAAAGTTCAAAAAATCAAGGATTAGGAGCGGAAAGTGAGGGCCCTGGGACCCCAGGCACTTTTACGCAAGAAGCTGGATTTTTGAGTAATTATGAAGTACGTATATTTTAACAAGTTTCACAAAGTTCCAGAAAAAATGATGTTCCTCCAAAGGACGGTTGGTAGCATCTGTTCGGAAAATGTTTTTTTTTTCATATGTTACCATAATTGGACCTAGGCGCCATCTATATTTCATTTCGTCAAATATAAATATACGATTTCTGACAACTCTTTGTCAAATATTTGTTGTAGTATATATCATAAAGTATAAAATTTTCATGTGTAACTTCACAAGTACATATTTTATAATTTCCGAGTCAAGATTTTTTTAAATGGAAGTGATATAAATTTGTCAACAAGCCGTTCCAAATATTCCAACTTTGGTATTAAGAGTTTCTATAAAAATTCGGATTGTTTCTGGCAGAATTTCTTGCAACAGTTGAAAAGAATTAATAAAAACAAGTTCAATTTTGGATTTATAAAAAAGCAACTATTCTGTCAGATTCTGTCATAATCTAATCTGAACCTTTTTATATGTATGTTACAAATATTACGTCCATACGACCATTTTGTAAAGAAATTATTTAGTAAAAATTTTTAGCTGATGGCTTTCTTAAATACTAGAAAGTATAAGATTGTACCAACAGATGGTACCTACTACGCATATTATCAAAGAGATTGGTATTCTTTCGATTTAGCCGACAGCTACGAAGCTAAAGTAATATTTCAAACATATTTTTGTGCCATTCATCTAACTGAATATTTCTTAACAATGTTATTTCATCTTTTTAGGTTAAGTACGCAATAAACAATGGATTAGGTGGTCTAATGGTTTGGTCAATTGATAACGATGACTTTTTGGGTCAATATAATAATACCTATCCTATTTTGAATATCATCAAGAAGATTGTAAATAATCTGTAATCGTTAGAAACAGATTTATGTATATTTTAAAATATAATTAAGATTTAAATATATTATCAGTATTACAGTATGTTTATAGTTGATTTATATTCTTATTAGTATAGAATATCACCCAAATACTGTAACGTAAAGCATTAAGTAACTAGATGTACATTTCGAAGCCTATGCCCCAATCTTCAGTACCACAATATAAAAACAAAATAAAAAATAAAAACTATCGGTACTATTAATAGTATATCAATCACGATTCGTAACAGAGGTATTTTATTTATTGTCCATAATCCTAGAAATTACTTATATTGATTATAAATTGCATTTAAATTGCTTCCACTGATATATATATATATGAACAATTATTAAAGTATTTATGATAAAATATAATTGTTTTCAATTCGAACTATTTTTGAAAAGGCGTAGTTCTCTTCTGATTTAGTAGATAATAAAACAATGATTACGATATTATAGCAATTATTGATTAGATAGACAATCTATATTTGTATGTAGATATCTGTATGATTTTTACATGCGCCATCCAACAAAACCATTGACTGATAATGTATCACAGATTCATAATAATAAAATTAAGCAACATTCGAAATAAAACTAATTTAGGCTAATGTCAAATCGACATTAGATTGTTGGATGATGTTGCTAAGCTCCACCAATTCAGTATCATTGACATTCCATTGTGCCAATTGTCCTAACAATCGCAATTTGGGACAATGTCCCATTAATAACTCGACGGACGTTATCGTAAGGCCGCTCGCATAAGCAAAACATAATTCTTCTAGATTTAGAAAATCCGAGTCGGCGCACAAACGAAATATATCACCATCTGTCAAATAGCAATTGTCGATAATAATCACGCGGCGAAGGAATGGCGAATTTAGAAGGAGAAACCTGAATAAAAACAGATGAAAGCATTTTAATTCTGCATTGATTTTTGAACACTTTTATGGGCAATAAATCGAAACTCAAACAGTCATCTAAATTATTAGAACTCACCCCAAAACATTGATACTAATATCGCAATAGCGCACCTCCACCGTTTCCAACTGAACGAAGTAAGCGTCTTCATGCTGCACGTACTTTAGTTGCACCTTGTGACATTCTAGATCTTGTAGATTGGGACAGGCTGTGCATAGTAGACTTATATCGAGGTAAGCTGGTCCCAATCCAGCGGTGCAATGGACCAGACTTATGTGTAGGGTGTGTAGATTGTAGAGGGGCATGTTTGACGAGGTGATAAGGGGGTATAGTTCGTTGATTAATGGGTAGCAGATCTTGAGGGACCTTATTTTGTGTTCTGCAAATATTGTTCGGTGTTTGGATCATTAGCGAAAAAGGACCAAATAGGTGCATCTTTCAACCATTATTTACATTTTATATAAATACATTTTTGAAGTGAAACTTCTATAGGCACGGTAGGGCAAATTGGCCTGAAGGTCAAGAAAAGTGAAACGCTTCCGTCACGAAAAGTGAAACATGCTACGCGCATGCGCCGCGTGTACTGTGCGTATACGTAGCATAAGGCAACCTGTAGACGCTTGCGTATTTTATTATATATATCACACAAACACAACTTAATCTTTTAGCTAACAATTTCCATTGTGTGAAAAGTGAAATGGAGAAAAAGACAAGTACAGACAGAGTGCGAGCCTTTCGAGAACGGAAGAAAGCGAATAAGCCGCCAAGAAAAGTGCCAACAAGTACCTTGGAAAGAAGTAGAGAGTATCGATCCAGGCAAAGGACGTTAAAGAAACGCGGTGGACAACATAACCTTCCAACCACCTCAAATACACTGGATGAATCGATACCGTCGTTAAGTGAGGACACAGTGAGTGTTATAGAGAATTTGAATGCCACTGATTCAGGCGTGCCGTCTACACGTGAAGATACACGCGGTGTGAGAGATCAACGAAATGAATCTGATACAGCTGAGCGAGCCATCGACAACTAGAAATGCACCCACTAGTGCATCATACACAAAATTGACATTCTTTCAAGCTGCTCATCGCGAATTTGATAAACAATTTTTCAATAATCCGCTAGGTACAGTGTGTTCCATATGTCATCGAATATGGTTTAAGAACGATGCGAAACCTGTTGATCCTAAGCACGAGCATCTTTTACATACTGCGTTTCCAGCCATTATTATTGAAGATGTGAGAGCGTGCAATTCATGCCGAAATGCTCTCACTCGTAATACCATTCCAATGTTATCGAAGTCAAATGGTTTTGTCTACCCAGAATTACCTGGTCATCTACCAAAATTAGATTTAGTGTCAGAGAGGTTAATTTCACCCAGAATTCCATTTATACAAATTGGACGTTTACGACATGTACATGGCCAACATGGGATTTATGGGAAAATTATTAATGTTCCAATATCTGTGAATACGATGGTGAATCGCTTGCCAAGAGACATTGATGATGATCATTGTATTAATGTCCACATAAAAAGAAGAAAAATACACAGATCGAGTTATTTAATTGGTTTGGTGAGAAAAAGAACAATAAAAATATGGCTACAATATTTAATCCAAACTTCTCTTTATAAACTGTACGACATTACAGTTAATAATGCTTTATTTGATGATCTGAGTGTCAATCAAAATCAATCAAAATCAAATCGTTAACAAATGGAAAAAAGCAATTCATAAAATCAACTTTTCCTAGGTGCTAAGAAGTTTCACTTCTACCGCGCGAGAGTCTCACGCATGTTTTTTTTAAGAATTTTTGTACTAGAACTTTTGTTTGGGACTGATTTTCTGGCATTCAAATGTAAATTAAGTAAGGAGATGATTTATTAATATTAAATGATTTAACATCTATACCAAAACATCCGACTTGACCATAAATCATACTAACCAGGATTATCCAAACCCTTGGTAATAAACTCATCCTTCGGACCAGTCAGTCTGACACTCTCTAAACTCGGACACATCGTACCAATAATCTGCCATCGTTCCGCACTTGTGCCAGTATCATGTATATGCACCAATTTGGTCTTAAAGCGCGGACAGACTGTATACACGTCGTACAGCGCCTCCCCGGTGTACCCGTACGACTTAATCACTCGCAAATTGCGCATGTTCCGTATTAAGCTGGCGACTGTGGCGATACTTTCCGCGTGGTTGCAGCCATTGTACAGTTCTTTCAGGCCATAGTTGCCGATGTGTAGCACCTGACAGGTGTCCGATCTGAATTGGCTGAGGAGAGACAAGGAATAGCTGCAATCACCTGAAAGTTGACTTAATATGATTGTTTGTGTTTCCGCTGTCTTACTGTCAAGTGATGATTGAATTTGACGTATTATGATGACGTTCATAAGTGGCAATTAAATTGACATACCAGTGATGTCTAATGTTGTAAGGTTTTTCAATTTTATAATTTCCATCAATACCAAATCATCCACAATATGAGGTGATATCAATATTCTTAACTTTTTCAAGTTTTCAAACATACTGGACAATTCCCTTGTGTTTTCCCTTGCCCAAATTCCTTTCAAATTCAAATACTGCAATCCAGTTCCATTTTCTTTAATAGTTTCTATAATTTTTCTGCAAGAAATCAGAAATTATGGAATAATGCGATATGGTAGAATTAGCCACAGATTATAATATGTTAGGCAACATCAATTGCATTAAATCATTTTTTCAAATTCAAACTCGTGCTCTTAATTTCTTTATCCGATAGAGTCTCATTGTCTTCTACAATTTGATCTTACAAGTAATATGAGTGTGGAAAAACACCAGTTGACAACTTTCTTATATCTTCTCTCAAAAGCACTTGCAGACAATTGAATCTAGTAGCGGCATCGTGCATTTGTTCATTCAAAATGTCCTCCAAAATTTGCTCCATCACATCGAACGTAGCTCCGACGAATAATTTGGATACTTCATAATAACGGCCTTCATCGCCCGATAACGTTTGCAACATAAAACCCGCTATTGCTTTTATTGTTATTGATCTCAACGAGTTGATTATGCGTTTTGGAGACATTCTTTTTATAAATTATTTTAACAACTGCAGCTATTCTATAAACTAATCATAACAATATATTAAACTCTAACTTAGACTTTCGTAATAATCATGTTTTAAATGCACGAAGCATATTCAGAAAGTTTCTTATGCGTTTTCAGACAATTGTGATTATTTTCAGCGCTACACCATTGGCGTTACGAAATATTTTCGTTGATGTTGAACAATTTTTAGTTCGTTTCCATTTTCTAATCCATGTTGTACGGGTTTGAATCCCAGACATGGCAGAAAATTTATCGATTATTTCGTGGAAAACTTTTTATATCTTAAATTGAGATTTTTGTTCTGTCGCTGCCACGTCGATTAATTAAAAACAATCAGGAAATAACGAAGCATATTAAATATTGTCGGTCTTTCACTACATCGTCGTTTAAATATATAAACATTAAATAATACCACAATTAATTTGGTAATATTTAATGTTTCAATTATATTTGACAAAAATTTGCAACAAAAATCAAACGTTGCGTCGTAATTGGCTTTTGTCTAGCAGATATTTAATTAAATTAAATAAACTTGTCGGCGCTCATGCTGTTAATTCACACTTTACATCGCTGTAGAAGTTACCAGTTTAGCCGTTTTGAATATTTGGACATGTTCCAAAAATTTATTCTTAGCTCATTTTATAATATAAGAGAAACAAATGCATTACGTTTGAACAAGTTTTTTTTTCATTAATTAGTACACTCGTGGAGAATGGACATTTTCATAATTGACCAGACAATTTAATCGCTTAGTAAATAGTAAATAGTCATCACAAATTCTATTTCTGAATTTCCGCACTTTTTCATGGTATAGGCCGTTTATTAAATTTTGATGGTGCATACCAATTTTTGTTGAAAATAAATTATCAAGTTTATTCATCTCAAAAATTCAGATATTATAGTTATTTAATACAATTATTATTGCTTTACAATTTTTTTGCTAAAATACGCATTTCAACTGACATTTTGACTGTCATTTATGAAACAGCTGTTTCGTATACAGTCGCGCGGCGATTGACACGAACCTCAATTTACTTTTTCTTCGGTTTATAGCGAAATTATATAATATTTCAGCATTTCTTGTAGTCTAATGGGCAATTAGTACCATTAGAAATGACCCATATAGTAGATTCAATCACGTTTAGAACATAATATAGGTATATACGCGCTATATAAGATAGTGTACAATATAGCAAGGTCACTGATTTAGATTATTCTATTGCCTATGATTAATCGTGTGTTTATAATAATTGTTTATCTATCGTACGCTCCAAGTGTATAATGAATCCAGTCCCTATATAGGATATTTGTTAGTAAATCAATTTCTATTTTAATTATTAGAATAGTAAACGTTTAGAATAGTTAAGTTAGTAGTTCTTATGCGTTATTAACAAAACGTATGGCCTGTACAAAATGAATACTTTAGCGTGCAATGTTACAACGAAAAAGGGATTCCTATGAAATCACTTAATATATATTTGGCTCATGGTTGAGCTAAAAAAAATGGGCTCAATAATTACATTAATGCGTACAATACGTATAAATAAATAATCTCTTTATTTTCAGTCTGAAATTGAAAGAAATTTATTTAAATACATTCTTTTATTTTATGTATTCTTAAAAGTGAATTATGCATTTTTTGACGTGAAGCAGCTTTTATGCACGTGAAGAAGCTGCATTCTTATGGATATAATTATTCCTACACAAAGATGGGGGTGACAAAATTCATTTTTCATTCAAGTATCAATTATTACGCGATTCAGATTACTAAAAAGTAATTTAAATTTAATCTTACGGAGGCATGTTACGATTGTTTTAAAAAAAAGCGAAAGTTTGTCCACGATGACATATCGCAGACGCTAGTAGATGGACAATAATGCGCACGCGCGGTTGCCATAGTTATACCTATAAACCCCATTGAAGCTGGGGGAGGAATTTCCTGGAACCTGCCGCTATTTTGCCGTATAGCTCCAGTAATGATTATGCAGTCGATGCAGTTACTGTGTCATTATTTGCCGCATTTAAAATTACACAAAAGAATCTTAGTCGCGGAAAATCTTGTGCGAATAATCAGTGCAAACACAGGCATTCAAAAATATGACATTTGTTTTGAATTTATGAATTTGGAACATCGAATGTTAAAAAGGAACTTAATCAGTTATAAATTTTTTATGTTTAGGGTTAACCTTCAGTAATATTTTAAAACCAAATTTAAGTACAGAAGTATTTTGTTGTCATTGGTTTACTAACCAAAATTGTGATAAATCAAATTAAATTCTTCATTTAATATTAAAACTAATGTATCAAAAAATAGGCATTTTGTTTAATTAAAAAAAAAAACAGAAGTGTTCATATTAAATAATAGAATTACATAAAAAATACAACCCCTCTTTGATACTATTGTTAAGTAGGTCAGTGAACTATAATACAAAAAAAAAATGCAAATTCGCTGAAGATGGTAATTTTTAGATCTTTTTGTAACATATCAAGCAGCACAATAAATTAAGACTGGAAGAGCACAAGAAAGACTAAAAATTCATTTCTCGTGATTAATATTTTATCAATCTCTATTTTAAATAATGGTTACAAAATTGGTGATATTTTGTCTGCAAATTATAATTTTGGGTAAGCAATTTTGCGCATTAAAAAAGTTTTTATTTTTATGATTTATGCACACGCTGTATTTGAGAACAAATAAAATAAAAATGAATGTAAAGCTGGTGAATTTTAGACAAAGCTTGGTCTACATAAATAATGCATTTTGTGAGATAGTAGATAAAAGTGTAGCAAGTCCTCCATTTGAGCTGTTATTTTATAAATTGTATGATTTAAAAAGAATTTATTTGATGAAAAACAAGAAAAAATGCTACTTACACATTTTTAGAAATTATAAGGTTAACTGAAATATTTACTTATTAATTTTATTTATTAAATTTTACATTATTTATTTTTACAAATTGTACGCACTCCATCTTTTTTGATTTAATTAGCTCTTGACACTTTAAGATAAGCTGGATATATACAGGATGTCAAGTATTTAAAGGATAATTTTGGTAATAAATAATTTCATGGACATAGATTTTCTTCTTGTAAAATAATTAAAATATATTAATATATATAAAATAAGTAAAATAATTTAAATTTGTAGACACTTCACTTTTTAAATATTTTCATTTATAAATATCGATGGGATAGGAAATAATGGTACTACATAAAATCGTGGATTAAATGATTCACAAATGTTAAAAATTAGAATTATATTTGTTTTTTTATAAATGTAGTATTGTATTTGAAAACCAAATACCATGAAGTGTTTTTTTTTAACATTTCATTGTATTGTACATCCTGCATTTTATATTAAAGTTCTTCACCGATACCGGGACTTGTCGCATCAATCATACAGTGGCTCATAAAATAAATTTGAGGCGTAAAATCCAGCTGGCAGATTTTTTCTACGCAATATGGTTGTTTTATTCGCTGCTCCCTCGAATATACATGGAGCAATTGTTGAGTTGATGCTCTTTTATTGTTTCAGACTCGATTGTTTTAAACACTACAGCATATCAACTAGAATTTGCGAGACCAATACCGAATATTTCGGTTCCTGCGGGAAAGGAAGCCTCTTTAATTTGCACTGTTAAACATACTGGCAATTACAAGACAAAATACCAGGTAAAAAATTGACCCTATTAAGCCGTTTTTTTTGTGAATATAATTTTTGGACCCTGTTTCTCAACTTTTCTATATTTTACTTGATGTAATTCGAATTTCCTTTGACATTAAAAGGTCTTAACTCAAACGCAGATAGATTGAAATCCATTGCGATTTTTTGTTAACTGTTTCTGGATTTAAATGAATCAAAAGGTTTTTTTTTAATTCCCTTCTTTTTGCGTATAAAATTTTAGGTTGCTTGGGTAAGGGCAGAAGATCAAACTGTCCTTACACTTCACACGAAAGTAGTCACGCACAATTCTCGAATTTATGTCACGTGGGATGGGTTGTTGACGTGGCAACTTCACATTAGACAGTTGAAGGAGAGTGACAGAGGATGCTATATGTGTCAGATTAACACAAATGTTATGATTACTCAACAAGGATGCCTAGATGTTTACGGTAATGAAAAAAAAAACAATTTAAGCGGTATTTTTCTTGGCTAGAGTAGAAAAATGACAGATCGCATATATAACTTGCAATTTTCAAATATTAATCACAGAAATAAAACGATTTGTTACATGCTGTAACTATTCTTACATAAATGCACATTTTTTTAGTGCCGCCTGATATAATTTACGATGACACTAGTGGCGACTTGTCCATACGAGAGGGTGACAATACCACCCTGTGGTGTCACGCTACCGGACATCCCCCACCAAGAATAACATGGCGAAGGGAAGATGGTGACCCAATTATTGTACGGACACACGCAAATAATATTACTAAAGGTATGTAAATTTAAAATATGCAAATAATTTTTTTACATATCGTATAAACGGACGCACGTTATATTTTCGTAAGAAATAATGAATCTGTAAGAGAAATATATATTAATAAAAACCGGTACAATTCTGACTGAAAATAGCTGAAAGGGATCATGATTTAGTGCGTGTTCCGCGATACAGTTGTGTTTACGAAGTAGCCTACTCTCCAGGGGGTAGTAGGATAACGTTTACTTCAAACGTACCTCAGAACCATTCTAGATCAAGTCTTTAATACCCATTATTAAGACTTACTTGGACATATGGATATATTTTAAATTTCACTTATTTTAACATTTATATAGCTACAATATTAAAATCAATTGCAAATTTTTTTAGGGCAATCTTAGGTTTTTATCGTGTAGTTTTAGTTGCCTATATTTATTTTCCTTTCCCTATCCGGCTGTTCTCAGCCAGAATCCCTTATTTCGTTTGTTTAAATTATGTAAATAGGATTTGGTGTTCGATAATTTATTTTTTAGTGGATTCATATACCGGAAGTAACCTAAATTTCTTGAAGTTGGACCGGAAACAAATGGGCGCTTATTTATGTATAGCTAGTAACGACGTACCGCCAGCCGTCAGTAAACGGATACTACTAAACGTCAACTGTCAGTATAACTGTCAAATTTCTTAAAGTAACTCACTTATGCGTCTATTTTGTTTCTATTTTAACAGTTGCTCCCGCTATACAAGTCCCGAACATGTTATTGGGAGCTCCTGTAGATACAGACGTCCAATTAGAGTGCTTCGTAGAAGCATTCCCAAATACAATCAATTATTGGCTGAAAAATTGGGATGAAATGCTTTTAAACAGGTAAAGGGTTATAATTGATATGCTAAGTGGTATTTTGCGTGTATTCGTGTGAATTGATTGTGGGGTATTTATAAATAAACGCTATTTTAATGTCAACCAGAGGCGTCTTAAGTGTAATACTACGGAAATACTATTAAGGTCGGTTTTGTAAGATTTATATATTCAATTTCATTTGCATCCCGGTTTCTTCGATAGATATTTTTGAGGCAGCTATTTACTTCATTATAATTATTTATTTTAATATTTGTAGTCTGCTATGTTTTTTAAAATATATTTTTGTACTTATACACTTATTAAAAATATTACTTACTATAAAGAAGCAACTTTAGGCATTATTGTATAAACGTCTCTGGTTATTATAAAAGAAAAATGGTTTATACGTATACCGGATATTATGCCAGCTTTAAAGAGAAATAAAACCGTAATGTTTGATTTTTAGATAATTAAGGTATTGTTTTACTCTGTTATATTTTCACAACTAAATGACAAAAAAGTGAATGTCTATTAATAATTAGTTCTTCACTGTGAATGATCATTTTCAGAGAAATATTATTATATTTAATATTGTATTATCCTGTACAGTAACTCGTAATGAGTTAATTGCATGCTGTACAAACATTTCCCATTTCCCATTAAAGGGCAAATATTTTGTGTGTATATAAATACATCTATGACTTCGTTTTTTGTTTCCATATTTAAATTCATATTGTTAATCCAATCGATTGACAATATAGAGGGTGATATCTTTTGGAATACTTGCCTATATGCCTAGACTACGTCAAATTGGAAGTGAAATAAATACTGAGATTCTATTTTAGAAAAATGATGATTTTTATTGTTCAGTTTTTATACATTTTCAAAGAGTACTATTTTCCAATTGTTTTTGACTTTATAGTAGTAAGTATTCAATCAGCGAAGAGCGGCACGGATACAGCGTTGCCATGCAATTAATAATACGGCAATTTGCACCAACAGATGTCGGCACGTACAAATGTGTCAGTACCAATTCGTTGGGAAGAGGGGAAAGTTCGCTTAGATTATATGGTGAGTTTTTTTTTTTGCAAACAAATAAAATTCAGGAAATTTATTTAGCATTTTTCATTTTTTTCGCTAATTTATATATTGACTTTTTTAACGAAATATCTTTAGGTTTCAAAGAATAATAACTAATTTTCCTAATTTAATACTCTAAGGTAGAATTACGTGATCCGAGATTTAATCTGCGCGGATTATATTTCTTATACGTATGTGCATGAAATAATTCAGAAATCGGACCTAAAATAATGATATTAGTAAATCGATTTAATACTCTTAACTTGAAAATTTAAACAGAACGTGCCTGTACTTTATATTTCAAAGCATTTACAAACATTTATTGTGAAATGTCAAGAATATAATAACTGATACTGACTATGACATTTCATATTTAACAATAACGTGAAGTTTCTGAAGAAACAACAATAGATAAGCACAATTTTTCGATCATCTACTATTTATTATAAACATAAAAATAAACAATATTAATAACAAATGCAAATAAACTGGGTTAAGTGTCCGTTGAATACAGCGAATCCTTCAATATATTGTCGAACTTACAAAACAAATTTTTTATTCTATCCGCCGCAGGTGAGCATACTTGCTCTACCCTATCTACGATTTCTTGAGGTTCACCGAACCTCACGGTCTTCGCCTTCATTTGTAACACATCGTCCAACTTCATACCGTATTCGCCTCTCAACGTATCAAACTCCCTCGTTAGATAGTTGCTCGCTTTGATGGATTTCTCAATTGCTTTCTCCAGACCTGGAATTTTATCATCACCGTTTCTTAACTCGCTAATTACGACTTTAATTTTAAGCCAGGGACTGATAATCTTGTCATTCATTGCTGTGGATATTTGGTTGTAAATTGCAACTATGTAAGATTCGCGGTGTGTTGTATATTTGGCCAGCTTAGGTTAGGTCAGGTCATGTTATGTATTTGATAAGATATACTACGTTACCTCCAGATTAGAGGTGAGAATATTAAAACCTCAATCGCGTTACGAATTCTTCAATGGAAAAGGATCCAGGTTTATAATTTTCCTTACCTGAATTGTTTACTGTTGCTTCTTCATCATCATCTTCATCTTCTGGTATATAATCTTCATCGAAGACTATATTGTTGTATTTTGGGCCATCGCCGCTGGAGTTTTTACGTGGGGCGAATATTACATTAGTGCAATTTATTTCACTTAATAGTTGGGCGGAGGATTTAAGGTTTTTAATATCGAATTTTGAAGATGGGTTTGTAAAGACGTTTGTGGAGGTTATGGTACCGTTTGTTAAATTTGAGATGCCTGCAAATTTGAATGATATTGTTATATTTTAGATATTTGAATTCTAATATTTTCAATTTATCCGTTTACTTTATTAAGTAAATTCCAAAAGAGTAAGAAATTATATTACAGTTGTGCAGGCAATAAAGTTATAAATGTACAGCATATATTGGTGTAAAAAATACCTGTGAGGGTATCTTCTCCACTATGCTTGCTTTCATTGACAGCGACCTTAGAAGTAGACATTGTTATAGTATTATTACTTCTATCACGGCTTATATTGTTACAACTCTCCTCATTTGCTTGCACCGCATATGTGTTGGTCTTCGGCTCAGATTTGCCTCGTTTCGCATTAATATTTGTTTTATCTAAAAGTTGTTTCAACTCCGAACTAATAGTTGGTTGTAAATCTAATTCTGCGGCACTGTCATAATCGTAGCGCATATTCTGGTAAATCGTTTCGATGCCCTTTCGGTTCTTCTGTTTACTTTTGTTAGCTAGTACTTCTTCGAAGGTTTTGTATTTCACTCTAGGGGCATTAAAGTATTTATCTTGCATGTTTTGGAGGCGATTATTTAATAGATTTAAAGTGTCAACTAAACGGGTACGCTTGTTTTGACTTCCTCGAAGTGTTGTCTTCACCTTCCATTTGATACTTGGCATTTTTGGTTTCGCATCTTCTGTTTGGCAGGATTTTTCTTTGTCATCTGTCTCTTCTTCTTCATGTACTGTTGTTAACATACGATTGTCTTGTAGGATCTTTTGAATTGCTTGTAGTTGACTTGTAGCGACGCTAATTTGATTCTCAGTAGCTTGCAACTGTTTAAACAACTCCTCACGATCTTCTGGGCTGCATATTTTTCTCTTGGAATCTTTATTCAACTTTTCGTTACTTTCTGATTCTATCAAATCACGTTCGATCTCCTTCAGTTCATTTATAGCTGCCATTGCGGCATTTTCTTTGCTCTTTTTCTTTAGAATCGGCTTTGGTGGTTCTTCAGGAAAATCAGCACCGAATTCCAGCTTTTGTAAAGGATATTGTGGCTTGACTGTTCTAATTGTGTTTCGTATTAACACAGGTTTCTTTGGTGTCGGTTTTTGACGTAGAGGAGGAAGTGTAGGAGGAAGAGGCTTTCTTATGTCAGATATTTTTCTAATGCCATAACGTGATAGAAAGTCTTTCATCATTGGTTCGGGTTCGAAAGATTCTGTGCCTAATGTTGGACTCTAATAAGATATGTCAAAGAATTTTCGTCAATTAATGTCTTTAATTATAATGATTGGGTGTTTGGGAATAATAAGGCATCGTAACCTGCATTATTATTTTTATTATTTTCATATTCATTAATCATGATAATGATGCCTATCACTCTTTCCGTTCTTTCAATCTCCGTGCTATTACAATACTGTTTCCATAAAAACCTTTCTCACCTGAACAACTTGTCTCTTCTCATAAACAACCCTCCTCCCATCGACTCGCTCTTGGTATGCTTCTCTAAACGCTTCAAAGTGTTGTCTTTGTTGCCGTAACTCTATCTCGGTCGGGTTACCAGTACGATAATGTCCACTAGGTTTCATTGCTGGTACGACTTTAGACTTGGATGTGAAACTCCGGAATGTGGGCGTTTTGGTGATCGGGCTGATCCTTATGGTTTCGGCTAGGGCAGTATGTTGCTGGGCTAAGACTACGTTTTTTGCCTCGTGGGGCTTACCACGAGGTTTGTACATAAGATTGTTAGCGGTATGGTGGTACGCGTTCAGTGTTTGAGATTATGGTGATGATATAGATCATTGAAAGGGTTTGTACGATTTGACCGATTTTTAATCTGAATGTTCATAAGGATTTGTCTTGTTGACTTCTGTGTCAGTCATGTCAAAAATTCGGTTGTAATAAATTCTGATTTATTTTTATTATTGAGTATTTTTTATTATTCTATGCTATCCTATTTCTACGAGGGCTATCCAGAAAGTATGTTCCGTTGCGACGTGTTGCCGCGCAGGCGCTACTGTGGCAACTTCGCGCATGCGTGCCTGTTGCACTGACTCAGTATGAACGGATAGACACCATTTTGAGATCGCTTGTTATTGTGTGTGCTGCACGATGAGACTTTATAATGCCGAAGCGAATTGCAAATGCCGCCACCTGTGAAATGCGATCTGTAATACGTTTTCTCAATGCCAGGAATGTGAAACCATGTGAAATTCATAAACAAATCTGTGAAGTGTACGGAGAAAATGCAATGAGCGATTCAACGGTACTGAGATGGGTACGACTGTTCAATGAAGGACGTGAGAATGTGCATGATGAAGGATGAATGTGCATGATGACGTGAGAATGTGCATGATGCTGTTACCACGTGGTTTGCATCACAGTCGGGAACGTTCTATGACAGGGGCATACAAACACTTGTGCCCCGCTATGACAAATGCCTAAACAATTATGGAAATTACGTGGAAAAAATGTTTAATGTTTGTACTTTATAATGCAATCAAAAAAATTGATTATATACGTTTTGTTTTTGTTTGATAGCCAAACGGAACTTACTTTCTGGATAGCCCTAGTATATCCATTTTTATTTTTGTAAACCAAATTTCGAATAATTTTCTTGCGATTCTGATCGATGAGATATGAACTGTCCATTTTATGTAACCATTTTGTGTAATGCAATTACAGAGACGTATACTTTTTTTAAAAAAATTCTTCCGAAATCTTTGGCAATTGATCTCTAGTTTTGTTTTCAAGTCTACTATTTTACATTTTTTATTATTTAACTTTTTATCTATTTTGAGAAGAAATCTTTGTTGCAGAAATTAAAGTACATCCAAGTCCAACACATAGCCACATGAGATTAAAGAAAGGTAGGGCGTAGTTATGTGTACGTATAGTTGTTTTTATCAAGCTTATCAATTTTACCCGTCTTTCGAAGATATTTTAATTTGTCTAGGGTTGTATATATTATTTCATCTTTTGGCGTTTTGTCGTTTGTTTTTTAAAGACTGATTTATAATGAATTTGAACTTATTTCGTTTGAAGATCGTCAGTATACATTACAATTAAAACATAAAGCTAGAAACTTTTGTACACACATTATCGTAAATATACAGTTTTATATATCTTATAAAAGATTAGTTATACTGGCAATTAATTAAAATGTCTAGAACTTTATATGACCGAGAAAAATAAGTCCAAATGGATAATCGTGGATAAAACGATTTAATTTTAAATAGTTGAATAAGATTTTGTACATTTAGTATGCAAATATGTATTAATGATGATCTTAGATCTGAACTACTTTACAATTCACTATGTTGTACAGTCAATTTCGTTTGAATTTTGAAAATTCTATGATTCCTATTCAAATTTGTTTGTTTGTCGATTTGTTTTTTTATTTCCTTGCAAATCATATGTGTTGTATATATCAGTTTTTATCAGGATCATTAATGATGTTTTGGATGTTTTAGATCGCGACAAGAATGGTATTCATTTAAATAATGATTTCTCTTCAACTGCATCGCATCAATGTTTGATTTCTATTCTTTATTTCCCTATAATAACATCATTATTCAGATGATAATATTAAAATTCTAAATTATTCGCACCAGGCTATATTACATTTCAATTTCAAAAGTTCCAGATATTAAAATATACTGATCTGAATATTGAACTGCTGTCATATATTATAATCCTAAATTAGATTGATATAACAATATTTTGGTTATTTGCCAAAGTAATATTTCGGGAACTTCTTGGATCGTTCTTTTTAATAAAATATCTCGAATTTTTATATCCCAATATACATGCCATTTGACTTTAAACATGTAAATATTTGTAAATATTATATCTACGTGTTTTTTAAAATAATAATTATATATCGTGTGCCAAATTATACACCCTGTATAAATTTACAATATTCAAAATAACTTAAATATATCAATATCTTCCATCGGTTATCAAACACTTTTTTAATGTCTATTTTTGATTTTATATCAACAAAACATAATTTTGGAGTTTGTAGTCATAAATAGGTAATAATAGAACTGGAAATTGGAAATTCATTTACACATATATTCTATATCTATTATATACTAATATTAGTTAGTTAAAGAGTCCGCAATCCTAAAGATTGGTTGGAAACAGCACGCCATGCCGATCTATCCTGAGCTAATCCCTTCATCTCCCTATAGCTATTCATCTCAACGTCTTCAACTATCTGACTCACATACTCCAATCTAGGCCTACCTACCCCTCTCTTTCCCTCCACTCTACCTTCTATGATCAATTGCATAATCCCCTCATGCCTAAGAATATGCCCTACTAATCTGTCTCTTCTACGCTGTAACACTCTCCAGATACTTCTCTTCTCCCCTACTAACTCTAGTACAGCTTCATTTGTTACTTTATCTTCCCAACCAATCCTCATCATCCTCCTATAACACCACATTTCAAGTGCTTCTAATCTACGCTTCTCTTCCTTTCCTATAGTCCACGCCTCACACCCGTACAGTGCTACACTCCAAACATATACCTTCAGTAATCTTTTTCTAATACCCAAGTCAATATTTGATCTTAAAATCTGTTCTTTTTCTACGAATGCCTTCCTACCCTGTGCTATCCTACACTTTATATCTACCTTGCTTCGATTATCTTTTGTGATTCTACTGCCTAAATAACAAAAATCTGACACTTCTTCGATTCTATTATCTCCTATTGTGATCCTCATTTTTCTACTGCATTCCTTTTTGTCACACCTCATCACTTTAGTTTTACCTATATTTATTTTCATGTTAAAATCCCTAGTCAATACTGCCTGCATACCATTCAATACCCTTTCTAAATTCTTTTCGCTTTCTTCCAATATAGCTATATCGTCGGCGAATCTCAGCATATATATTTTCTCTCCCTGTACATTCACACCTACACTATACTCTTCTTTTACTTTGTTTATTGCATCTTCTATATATAGATTAAATAATAACGGTGAGAGTGTACATCCCTGCCGAACTCCCTTCCCTATTTTTGCTACCTCTTCTTCCCCCTCAATTCTAACTAAGGCAGTTTGGTGTTTATATAAATTAAAAATTATTCTCCTATCCTTATAATCTATACCCGTTTCTTTTAAAATTCTAAACATTATGTCCCAATCTACATTATCAAATGCCTTTTCTAAGTCTACAAAAGCTATGCAAGTTACCTTTCCTACCCTCTTTCTTTTTTCTACTACCGTTCTTAGTGCTAGAATCGCCTCTCTCGTCCCTCTGTTTTTCCTAAAACCAAACTGATCTTCTCCTAGCCTTTCCTCTACTTTATTTTCTAATCTCCTATAAATAATCTTTAACAATATCTTCGATGCATGTGATAGTAGGCTAATGGTCCTATAGTTCTCACACAAAGTAGCTCCTATTTTCTTCGACATTGTTACTATTCTACTACGCTGAAAATCCTGTGGTACTTCTCCCTTCTCATATATTTTACAAACTAACCTGTATAATCGCTCCTGCATTTTTTCCCCTGCGTGTTTTATTAATTCGGCTGGTATCATATCAATCCCCGCTGCTTTGTTATTCCGTAAATCATTTAATGCTCTATGAAACTCTGACCTAAGTATGCTAGGACCTAAGTCATCCTCATCTATCTGTTCCACATTTTCTAGCTCCTCCATGTCCTGCCTACCTTTATATAAATCTTCAAGATACTCCTTCCATCTTCTAGCTTTTTCCTCATTTTCTGTGAGTTCCTTACCCTGCTTATCACATATAATGTTACCCTTTGGTTTTACTTTAGAAAAATGAGACTTAATTTTCCTGTAGCCCAAATCTACTTTACCTCTTCTCATATCCTCCTCAATATCCTCACAGTTTCCTTTTATCCACTCTTCTTTCGCTAGCTTGCATTTCCTATTAATTAAGTTCCTTAGTTCCTTATATTTTTTCTGTCCTGCTTCTGTGTTTCCTATTTTAATTTTCCTTCTTGCTTCTATCATTTCCACTATTTCTTCCGTGATCCATTCCCTCCTACCTGTCCTTTTCTTTGTGCCTAATACTTCATTTGCTGCTGTAGTTAACCCATTTCTGATTTCCCTCCATTCGCAATCTATGTCGCTCCTTGATGTTCCATTAGCCATGATTTCTACTTTCTGCTTGTACTTTTCATATACATCAGCTAATTTTAACCTATCGACATCTACTCTGACCTGTTTGGACTTCTGTAATTTCTTGAATTTGACCTCTGAGTCCAGGACTACTAAATTATGGTCACTATCAATATCTGCTCCAGGGTAACTCTTACAATTCTTAATCTGGTTCCTAAACCTCTCTTTAACCAGTATGTAATCTATCTGATACCTCCCTATATCTCCTGGCATTTTCCACGTATATATCCTGCGCTTGTGATTCTGAAAAAGCGTGTTTGCTACCACTAGCTTATTCCTAATACAAAACTCTACCAATCTATCCCCTCTATCATTACGTGTTCCTATTCCATATTCGCCTACTATTGAAACTTCCTTTCCCTTACCTACTACGGCATTCCAATCTCCGGTTACAATTAGATTACCCTGTCCTTTAACGTTTGCTAACCTAGATTCAATCTCCTCTTAAATGGATTCTACCTCCTCATCATCGTGACTTGAAGTTGGCATATATACTTGCACTATAACTGTGTCCGTTGGCTTCGTGTCTAATCTAATAGTTATAATTCTATCACTAACTTGGCAATAACTCTTTATTCTACATCCCAACTTTCTATTCATTATAAAACCTACACCGGTATGCCCATTATTTGATGCTGTGGTTATTAATCTGTATTCTCCTGACCACGTATCTACTTGATCTTTCCTCCTAACTTCACTAATCCCTACAATATCCAGTCTAAGTCTCTCCATTTCTAATTTCAAATTCTCTAACTTTCCTATCCTATTCATACTGCGTATATTCCACGCTCCGACTCGTAGAATTCTCGACGCAATCGATCTCTTGCCCGCCCCAGAATCCGAGGGCTTGCCTGCTACCGAAGTAGCAGGATGAGATTCTGAGCCATTGGCTCTACTCATCTGGGGTATTATATTTGAGATAATCGACATTTTCATACTGTAATCTGGAGAAGGGTACAGTGCTGGTTTCTCCTTGCCTTGCACCGACCAATGAGTGCATATTTTAGCCGTCGCCCCACCGATTCAGCCTAATCCCCCTAATACCGTGGGTTAGCCTGAATCTTTCCTATAGACCGGGATCCCTGTATAGGGACCGCTCTATAGGCCAGAGCGTCGTTGCCCATGTCTTGCCCCTAGGAGGCATATGCAGTGCATTGGCACACTAGTCACACAAATTATAATTAATATTAATACATTTACGTTAATTTACATTTAAAATATATATTGTGTATGAATATATTTACGTCTATGCTAGACTAAATGATACTGTTACATTAAATTAGATTTTAAATATTTATATTTGCAGAAAATAGTTAATGCCTCCGATTTGATTGTTTTACTATTATATTATGCTTGAGTATCAGCGATACAAATCGCAATATACAATTTAGAGAACTGAATACGAATAACGTAGTGAATAATTCGTTTGAGAATATATAAATGAATACAGAATATATAATTCAGTATAGGGAATATTGAATACGATTCATTCACTTTGATGAATAGTTCAAATTGAACAATTCATAGATGAATTACCCAAGCCGGTCACTATAGGAAAGAGCGTTGCCATACACTGCACAGAATTCATACTGATACACTACCATTCTCTTCAATTGTACAATAATAATTGTTTTTCGAACCAACATTACCAACAAATGTTGTTTATTATAAAATTCAAAGATAATACAAATCAACACATAAAACTACAAACATCAGCTAACACTATCGGCATTCTTAAGAACTTTCTTCAGTCGTTTGCCCACCAGCTTGGGGTAGGTATTCGTTTTTATGCGGAACTCTTTACTTTGATGCGAGACTGCGCCGTTCTGCAGCTGGAACTGGCATAGCGCGTTCAGTGGTTTTATCAGAACGTCCCTGTACGTGCTATCGTCTTCCAAGATGCTCAAAGCTTCGGCTGCCGTCTCCAAAGTACTCAGACAACCGTCGGTGGGTTGGGTGCGAATTGTATACTCGCTGACAGTGTCCTTTGTGGTTAGTTTTACCTGAAAGTGTTGATTTTGACAAAGTTTGTAAAAATTCTTATGGAAAATGTACAATTTTACCGGAATAGATGATATAAGAGTTAGAGTCGTGTTAGGGTATTGAAACCTTTTTCGGATTTTAAAGCAAATTAAAAGTTACTTATTATATCTTGTTAACTTAAGTTCGGTTCAGCAACATTTACGCTATTGTACTTCCAAATTTCTTTTCTATTGATATTTCTCATTAATCATTGATTATCTACAATTTTTTCATTTACATTTACTCATTTGCTGTGAAATAAACAGACCTAGCGGTAATCGTTTTAGGAAAGTGATCTTTTTCGTTGAAAATTAACTTTTTACCTGCTTAATGTCGTGTAATATTTGATTGCTGGTATAAATGGCCTTCGCTTGAGGCCAAGTACCATCTATTAGCACTATATTGTACTGGATCTGACCGTTACTGTTATTTTCATTTGTACAACTCTCTTTTTGACACTTCTTTACTTGAGGTAACTGCTTAATATCAACAGCTTCCTGACTAGGATACAACAGTATCGTATTCGGAGCTACTAGTATGTGTTCTAATTCCTTGTTCTGTCCGGGAAATCGTTTTCCTTTGTAAATAAGGCACTTATGTTCTTCTAAGCCAAGATTTAGCATCGGTGCTGTCCGTAAAGAGCGTTTTTCTTCAGCCGGGTGTTGCAAAAGTATCACTCGACTGCTGGGGCATAGTCTTTGTTGGGGAAGAGCGCTACACCAGCAGACAACTGTTGGACGACTAAAAAGGAACGTTATGTTTACATGTAGATGGAAGGTACTTAGCAGAAGCATAATGTGATTTTTATGTACTTGCAAAATTCGCATAGACTTCGCATAATTGGGGGCTCTGGTTCGATATCAGCAAGATCAGAAAATGCATCCAATTCTTCCATTGTTCAAATCTGTATTTATAAAATATAGCAGATCGTGTAGTCTTTTGTTGTTTAATTAGAATTTTTGAAGTTTAATAGTTCACTTATGTCAACCATGCATTTTCATTATAGGCAACTTTTCAAGCAGTTATACGCTTTTTATACATTCATTCACGGAATAGACAAAAAATATATAATTTTGCATCAATTTTCTTTTCATTTATGTACGAGATAAATATATTATTATTTCATTCGTAATGAAATAATAATAATAATGGGATTTATAATGATGGCATGGTATTTTGAAATTTGCTTTGTTTTCTGAATGAGCGGTATAATATATTTGACAACTAAAAACCAACCACCAATGACAATGCACAATGTTTTTCATGTCAATGGCAGTTGACGTATTGCAGTTAGAAAGTAAATTGTCGTTTGTGTCAAATTTTGTTTTGTATGTAAGTACATACAAGTAGGTAATAAGTTTAAGAATAATAATTGAAAAGTAAGTATGCACAAGGATAATGTGTTTATTTGTATAAAGTGTAAAATAAATACGTTTACTCATAAATAACAATAACACCTAAAATTTCACGATATAATTGATATTTAATATTTACATTGTGCGTTGTTTTAATTGTCCAATTTAAGTTTTTCGAAATTGCAACATGATGTCTATCAAACATTTTTCAAAAGTATAATACATATTTGGCATAGAAGTGTATATACCGATATATTTTAAATATTTACACATAATCCGTTGTATTCAACGAATTATTGCGTCCATTTTTCATGTAACTTCTGCAAGTTCATGAGCACCCTCCTTGTAATATTTAGCATAGGTACTACTTCCCTCAAGCCAAGTTCCTCCCTAACGCCATCTAAAAGCGACATCCCCGCCAATGCAAGGTACGAATGCATAGGATCCGGTGGGCAGTTGAACCGCCTAGAAATTTTTAATTACATATCTTGGGCCTAGCTCATCTACAACCCTTAATAAGTCCCTCTAGGCTCATTTATAGCGCCTCTTCGACGTATTACACCGTATCCCTTATACTCAAACTATTTATTCCTTAAACATTCAACAGTCGGTAATATAAACCATGTTCACACTAAAACACACGAGATAATTACTTAGCGAATCCTCCCGTAATAGATCCCTCGGTCATCATCACGAATGTCTTCAGTTCCCGCACGCTATTCTCGCCCAGAGTGGCGCCCAACATGTGCAGTCCCGCGCCCACCCAGAACGTGTAACAACTGTCTGACGGCTTGTTTGGTCGCCCCTGAAAGCCGTCCTGTTGCCGGAAGACCAGCCATCGGTGTATATTGGCGTGCTGTTTTGGGGTAAGTGATGATAATCGCGATGTTAGGACGAGAGTTGCTAAGGCACAGTACGTGGAGCCTCCGTGCGACTCTAGGTCGGGGCCTTGAGCGATACCAAAATCGTACGACTAAACGGTGCGAGTGGATCGAATGACAGCAATTCGTGACGTGCGAATGTATCGATTATGTGATATTTGGGAAGAGAAATTAAAATACGATGTTTTATATCGCAATTAAAAACGAGGGTTTATTCGACTATACTTTCGCTTATTAAGCATTATCAAGAAGCAAATGATTTTCAACTGTATCTATCCTACATGCTCTTCTACTAACACTACTAAATATGTTTCCATTAGCTGAGCTACGGTCACCTATTGACCTAGCGAGACGTTGCTTAACTCTTGTGATCGACGCTCAATGCATTACCCACATAGATAATGCTTAACGAGTTAACGAGCGAAACTATAGTCAAATAAATCCTCGTTTTAAATTGTGATATAAAACATTGTATTTTAATTGCGCTTCCCTAATATGGAATATCACAACATAACGGCAAAATCTATAATCTATATGATATTTGATTGCAACTTTCAAAGGAATAAAATATGCCAGTACAATTAATTACGTGAACATATTAAATGACGTTTCAAGTAAACATCAACCAGCAATAATTAAGACGGCTCATAGAATACTTACAATACTACTAATGATAAATTTAATTGCCTTATCAATATTAAATCCAGAAAAGTCGTCTAAAATATAAGATATTGCAGCGGCACAAAATATAAACCGCATATCATTTTCCGTGCCGTATTTAGCCGCCGAGCAACTGCCATTCTCTAACTGGATAGATTTTAAACCTTTAAAAAAAAACATAAGATGATAGAAACGAATTGTTTTAATTGTAAAATGTTTTTAAGTACTTTTGCAAATTTCTGTTCGATTAACGCGGCTCAAATCGTCGCCTAGGATTAATAAAGAACATAAAGCGCAGTATGTTGACGCGACATGTCCTACTTTGTATTTGGGGTTTGTATTAAACGTAGAGGAGCCCTGAAAACCACTAGTATCATCTGCAATACAAAAATATCAAATTAATATTGATAAACTTTCATTTGAAATAAAACAATTTACCATCTGCGTTAATTACTTGTAAAGAATAAATCCAGTTTATTAATTTACGCTTTTCATCTTCTGATAACACATCAAGTCCATTTAAAACATCCAGGCCAGAAATACAAAAATACGTCAAAGTAACTCTGCAATAATTTTAAAAAACATTTCAAGTGAATGTTACGCTATTACTTTATATGTTATTAAATATACCGATTTGTATCTTGACTTTTCAAATTCGGTGGGAGTGTCTTCAGAAATCGAGCAAAGTATTTCTGATGTTTTTTTGCATTAAAACTCGGCATAGTAACTACGGAATAACGATATCGACACTTGAAACTGTTAACTAAATTTTGATAATGTTTGGGTAACGAACAATAGTCTATTTTGATAATAAATGGCCTAGAAATACTTATAAACTTAACACGGGCGATAATAATTAAATAAACGTGAGTCTATAGGCAACTTTAGATACCCCAGCTGCTACATAAATTGCATGTATTAAATTATCGCTAGGTGAAATTTGAACTTTCCTCTTTTACAATAAGAAAATTCGAAAATAATAGAAGCAAATACTTTTAGAGTAATTTACATGGTATTTGGGATTTTTATAATATATTTAATATCGTAAATTAATAATTCGATTATGTCTTCAATTGCAAATACCCTCTTTAATAATACCATCTCTTTATTTCACATAAGAATATTTTCTGCTATATTTCGGTTACCTGTTACATGAATTTTCCCTCCATAAAAGAACACCTGGACTTTTCCAGGGACACCTGGAATTCCCCGATCTACTCATACACAACTGTTAATATTGCTTTCCTCTGCCAACTTAGTCAATTTATTGATTCATCTCTTTCTACTAAGCTAAACTGCGTTTATAATATTCAGAGATTTAATTCCATTTGAAGGCTTTTTAAAAATTACCCATTAAAAACTTTATAATAAGAAATCAGTTGGAAATTTTTGAAATAGGGAAAGATTGATGTATATAAATATTTTATTGATATTATTCGGTACAGTACATTTTTAATAGCGTATATTTTATTTTATTTTATTTACTAATACCTAAAAATGAAATTTCTTAGGAAAATATATCAGTCCAATCCTGCTTCGCTTATATATTACATTCGTATTGATTAATTTTTATTATTACCGGTATTATATTGACCGTATTTGGTCAGTTTTGTGTAAAATAAGAATCGGTCTTATGTTTAACCTGTCGTGCATATTCTAAACGTAGTGTATAATTTCAGTTGAGGAATACAAGAGGTAAGTACGTGTTCATTGCTTGGTGCGCAATCATCTAGAGCGGAAGTGCTGTAGATGACAATTCTGATAATAAAATACGCTTTGCTTTAACCGCAATGCAAAATTCATAGTTTCATATTTATTGCAAAACGAATTATTCACTTATACAACACAATCGACCAAAATTTTACAAAAAAAACATACTTTTCTAGTGATTTAATTGTGTTGTGATTAAACGTAATAAAACTGGAATTTGCGGAAGGTTTAGTAATACAACAATAATAAATGGATTAAAATTAGGTAAGTAATTAAATTATTATTATTATTTTTTAATTTTATAAGTTAAATAAACGTAAGTATCACCCTTACAACTTGATAGAAATATTTCCAACAGCGAATTTGTTTTGCTTATTTACAAAACATTTGGAGGTCAGGGTCGCTTGATATAAAAAGTTACCCTATAAAACATGAACAATTACCTTTTTTATCGCAGGGAGACATGACGTCGATTTAGTGAATAATTACTTCGTTTCTATGGAAATAATCGATTGAAGTTCGCGTGTCGGGTGAAAATACCCAATCAGTCATCAGACATGTTTCATGTAAATCACCCTTAAATTGCAACCCTGAAAGTAACAAGGACAGCCATATCGAATAGTTTCCCTTCAAAGAACGTCAAAACAGCATTTTAAATTTTGACATTCCAGTAACTGCCACTTTAAAATACATATATCTTTAGTTTTCTACATCTAATCGATCAATTTATATCCCAATTAAAGCATAAACGTCAATTTTATATTTTTAATGTGGCAGTTTTGATCATCCATTACAAAGATTCTGTCATCAATCACTGGTTTGATAAACGCCCCCTATGAAACATATCCCGAGTTAATTCCGTCATTTATTTGTATACGTAGTTAGTCATCTTGCCGTTCAACACAATTTTAATGACAGTATTGACATTTGCAGTAATTTATATTTGAAGTAACTGACATTGACTTTTCTGTCTCCTCGTAAATTGATCATCAATATTGTCATGATCGAACATTTTACTTTATCCTCCTTCCTGTACATTGTTTAGGAAACGGTGATAAACGTGTTAACGGCCAAGTAAGCGTAGGTAGGATGATTAATAAATTCATATTTCGAATGCGATTAATAATTTATAGTATGTTAGTTATTTATTTTGCATCAGCACAACTTGTTCGGTTGTTCATTACACGCGAAACATACAGATAATTAATCTACCACACCACAGGAATTTTGAAAACGCGAATGAATATAAAGTTCATTAGAAATTGATGGTTATGTTTATGAAAATTATATGATCGGTTTCTATATATTATATGAAACAAATATTTTATATTTTGAATCTTCTTGTAATGAATGAACTAATTTTTTAAGTTTCTATGGATAAAGTGTTTCATTATTTCATATTTAATAAAAACTGAAATCTTTTATCTAGTTTTATGAACAATTAACAGTCAAGAATACCTAATTATTCACCATTTAATATAACTTCCATCAAGCATAACATTAAATCGATATAAACGGCATTTGTCATAACCATCGTTTAGTATAAAAGAAAATTTGAATTTATCGAAAAGCACAGTGAGTCGGCAAAATATGCGTTGGATAAGACTGTCATGTTTTTATTTAATGTTGCATAGCTTTTGTAGATTTAGAAAAGGCATTTGATAATGTAGATTGGGACATAATGTTTAGAATTTTAAAAGAAACGGGTATAGATTATAAGGATAGGAGAATAATTTTTAATTTTATATAAACACCAAACTGCCTTAGTTAGAATTGAGGGGGAAGAAGAGGTAGCAAAAATAGGGAAGGGAGTTCGGCAGGGATGTACACTCTCACTGTTATTATTTAATCTATATATAGAAGATGCAATAAACAAAGTAAAAGAAGAGTATAGTGTAGGTGTGAATGTACAGGGAGAGAAAATATATATGTTGAGATTCGCCGACGATATAGCTATATTGGAAGAAAGCGAAAAGAATTTAGAAAGGGTATTGAATGGTATGCAGGCAGTATTGACTAGGGATTTTAACATGAAAATAAATATAGGTAAAACTAAAGTGATGAGGTGTGACAAAAAGGAATGCAGTAGAAAAATGAAGATCTCAATAGGAGATAATAGAATCGAAGAAGTGTCAGATTTTTGTTATTTAGGCAGTAGAATCACAAAAGATAATTGAAGCAAAGTAGATATAAAGTGTAGGATAGCACAGGGTAGGAAGGCATTCGTAGAAAAAGAACAGATTTTAAGATCAAATATTGACTTGGGTATTAGAAAAAGATTACTGAAGGTATATGTTTGGAGTGTAGCACTGTACGGGTGTGAGGCGTGGACTATAGGAAAGGAAGAGAAGCGTAGATTACAAGCATTAGAAATGTGGTGTTATAGGAGGATGATGAGGATTGGTTGGGAAGATAAAGTAACAAATGAAGCTGTACTAGAGTTAGTAGGGGAGAAGAGAAGTATCTGGAGAGTGTTACAGCGTAGGAGAGACAGATTAGTAGGGCATATTCTTAGGCATGGGGGGATTATGCAATTGATCATAGAAGGTAGAGTGGAGGGAAAGAGAGGGGTAGGTAGGCCTAGATTGGAGTATGTGAGTCAGATAGCTGAAGACGTTGAGATGAATAGCTATAGAGAGATGAAGGGATTAGCTCAGGATAGATCGGCATGGCGTGCTGTTTCCAACCAATCTTTAGGATTGCGGACTGTTTAACTAAGACTGTCACTGTTGATAGAGTATAAAGCCGGCCCTGCCCTGTCAGTTCAGGTCATTAAAATCAAATCATATAAAACGTATTTTTTTTTGTACGTCGTTATATTTAATCCTGATTGGCAGATTGCGTCTTTCTAGCCAAAAAATATATACTTGGATTATTACTAACTGTAATATTGTTTATAAATAATTAACGTTATGCGAAATTATGCGATTATATCATATGACTTTATGCTTAATGACGCGATTCAGTTGTAAAGTCGAATTTTTGTGAAGGAAAATGTAACCATTTAAATATAAATAAATCGAATGTTGATGTTTCTATTATGATTTTTTAATAAAATCAAAAATTTTAACCTTAATTTGGCATATTTTTTCAATTTTATTAAATCAATCATACAGTATAAAGATATAAAGGATCCAATTTACATTCGAATTTTTTTCGAATCGATGTAAAATAGAACTAGACGTTGATTAATCAATTATTTATTATTCAATCAAGTAAAATTCCACTAATTATTTTGTTTAACTCAACTTGACGATCCAGTCAATATTTACCTTCACCTATATTCACTCCATACATCATTTATCAAATTATCTTTGCTTTTTCCGTGAATATAAACCACAAATCATTTTCGGTTCGTATATACAGTACGACCTATACATCAAATTACTTTTTCTAGTAACAATTTATGAGAAATGTATCATGTTACTCATCACGTGGCTGATTATTGAGTTATGACCACCACGGTGTGGGCCATGGCCTATATTATGACGTCAAGGGGTAGGGCTAGGGCATAGCCCTTCATATATAAACTTTTCGGTTGGAGAAACCTGTTTGTAAATAAAATTTAGCTCGTTTTAAAAGCTAGTCTGTTGCGAATTTTAAACATATCGTTTTCCCAACGATTTTTCCATATTTTTTAATTTATAAAAGAAAATTCAATTCGATATCTACTCGTAGAATGTAATTATAAATCTATTTTTGTTTTCGCCAATAGCGAATTGTTATTATTATTATTATTATATGCTATTACGAAACATGCCAGCGGTATGTTATTTTTATTATTTTTAGCCTCCCATTCGATTTACATCCACGTAATTTGAATACCTGTTTTGAAATTGCGTTAGAAGTTGCTTTAAATTATAGAGAAGATTCATTGTACATATGTAATGATATCGAATTACATACGAGTCTAATTTATTCTATGTTCATTCCATTTACATGCTTCAAACATCAAATTACTATGTAATAGTATAGTGTAAAACGAGCTTCATACAATATAATAAAAATTCTAAATATGGAAAGGTTATTTGCATTAAATAGTTAATTTATCATTTTTAATTTTCCTTAAGAAACACGGTATATTTTGCATCAAGAAACATTTTTTACAGAGCAGTCGTAAGGACGTAATATTTTTAACGCACTATAAGAATGGTTTAGATTACATAATGACAGATTCTGACAGCTATGTTAAATACTTTTATTTTTAATTCGAAATTGTCGATTTTTTTCTACATTGATATTTTGCCAAAAATTGAAACAATATTGGAAAAATTTGCCGAATTCGTAATATCGAAATTGGGATATTTCGAACAGTGTCAAAATTACATCACTGTACTATGTTTATTAAAAAAACGTTCTTTACTCGGAAAGTACAAAACACGTTTGAAGTTAAAAATGTAGAGACAAATAGAAGCTCGAAAAAATAGGAGGCGAGAGAAGTGTGCCCGAATATATAATACAAAAAGAAGTTTAGTAAAAATAATTTTAAACCGATTTTTTTTATTCTAACTAACAATAATGGTCAATTTTAAAATATACCTTAGTTATTATATTGAATAAAATTTTGGGGCATTTGAAATACCTGACCACATCCTATAATAACATGGTGTATACACAATTAAGTTGTCGGATGTCCAAATTAAAATTGATCCGAAATGTTGCAAATAATTGAAACTATCAAACTTGTCCACACATATTCGTTTGTTTATAATTTTACGTATTTACAGACGTCTATGTGATGTATAGACATCCGGCAATTATTTGGTAGTGTACATCGTTGACAGGTCTTGAAGAATGGTGACCTAACGAGGAATGTTAGAAACGCCATTGCTTCTTCATAAACGAACTGAAACAAGTTTAATAAAATGATACTAAGAAATGCGAAGGTATAAATAACAATAATGCCATAAGCTCAGTTGCGTAGTCGCAATTTTTGATGAGGGGGAATTTTTACTTAATTTTTGTTTTATTAAGTATTGTTTAATTTAATAATTACGTTGTGAATTATTAGCCGACAACATTATTTCGAAATCTCGAATTTTTTTAAAAATATATATGCCCGTCAACAAAATTTGGTCGCTAATCGATAGTTAATTTTCTGGACTGAAGACACTATTAAAAAAAATTAAAATACACAACACTAATTTGATCAAAACATGTTTAATTATAAGAAAGGAGTTGTAAAGCTATATGCGCATTTCGAGGGCTGAGCTCCCATTTTCAGTAGCACAGCATTCAGACAAATAATGCACTTTCAATACCCCCTCAAAATGTTTCTCTATATTGTACCCAATTTTTTAACCCACCGAATAAAATTGTTATCTTCAAAAAATATTTGAAATTATTTATATAACCTAAACAATCGTAAATGTGACTATTTTTTCCTATTTTATAACTCCAAGTGTTTCTTGACTCGAGTATTTTTATATTCCAACCCGTTTTTTTTTATAACAATTTATTTGCTACGAATTAAAAAAAAAATTTCCAATTTTATCATAATGAACAGAAAAAAAATTTTCATCGTCTAACTTGAGGCAATAAAATTAATGTTTCAATTAAAACTAAATGAGTATAACCTTCCTAAAGTGACACGGTAATAATATAGTCGCGATATACAGGGTGTCACTTTAATCATTTGAATAAATAATCTCAAAATGTTGTTTAATTCAACGATAAAACTGCGACTGAATCGTTCTTTCAACACCACTTCTTTTAGCAAGCAAATTCACAAGTAATTCTACATATTTTACTCGTTTTCTAAGAGAAAGATGTCAATTTAACGTGACATTAAAAAGCATACCGCTAGAAATGGCAACACAAGACAATCTATTTGTAAATGCATTTATGGCGATACAAGCCATTTAATTTTATGTTTTTAATAGTGAATAATTTAATCTATGGGTCACTGTCTCTGTCTATTTCCAGAGGAACCTCTTTCCTTCTTCGCCGACTTCTATTACTACCTTCTTAAACCTTTCCTAGCTAACAATGTTTTACCCACCGATGTTTTTAGCTTTATCAAAACATTTTTACTTCCCTTTAAATTGCTTTTCATAAGTCCACACCTCACAACCATACAATATTTCAATCGACTAAGTATAAGTTTTCAACAAAAATATATAATTCGTAAGAAAATTACGTATTAATAATAAATATTGTTCGAAATTAAGCCAAGCCGTCTTTACGTTAGTATTTTATGGAACACCCGGTATATTGCCAGCTTTAACACATTACTAATTGGATCTGCATTGTCCCGAATAAAGTATACTGTATTATAAGAAAGAGAAATTAAAATCGCAAAATTAATGGCGCAAAATTGTGCATAACTTAAATTGTTGGAAAACTTTCTATGGTGCTAGCTAAAAAAAAAAACGTTATGTAGATAGATAATTGCCGCATTCTGTACCTTCATGATAATAAAATAGAAATTCCATGAACAATTTATGAGGTTAAGTGCGAATTTAATTGTAATCAATTAATTTCTTCTAATTAAGTTATTAAAAATTGTAAATAGGAAACTATATGGAATCGTAAATGAATGGTCTTTTAATATAAATAAAATGTTTCGTATATACATTTTTTTCTGTCGGTTATATGCGGAGGATGGTGAGGATTGGGTGGGCATTTATGAAAATTAATGAGTTGGTTCATGACAGATTTTTACGTATACTTTCCATGTATTTAATTGGATGCCACACTTAATCTCAAAATATTAACTCATCGGCCGTCATTTATGAAACAGCTGATTCATAATGTCATTTTTCGATTATAACTGAATTTATTTAACTTCAACTATTTCGTAGAATAATGTTCAGTTTTAAATATCATTTCACTATATTTTGTAAGTATTTCTTAGTTTAGGAACCAGATTAAGAATTGTAAGAGTTACCCTGGAGCAGATATTGATAGTGACCATAATTTAGTAGTCCTGGACTCAGAGGTCAAATTCAAGAAATTACAGAAGTCCAAACAGGTCAGAGTAGATGTCGATAGGTTAAAATTAGCTGATGTATGTGAAAAGTACAAGCAGAAAGTAGAAATCATGGCTAATGGAACATCTAGGAGCGACATAGATTGCGAATGGAGGGAAATCAGAAATGGGTTAACTACAGCAGCAAATGAAGTATTAGGCACAAAGAAAAGGGCAGGTAAGAGGGAATGGATCACGGAAGAAATAGTTGAAATGATTGAAGCAAGAAGGAAAATTAAAATTGGAAACACAGAAGCAGGACAGAAAAAATATAAGGAACTAAGGAACTTAATTAATAGGAAATACAAGCTAGCGAAAGAAGAGTGGATAAAAGGAAATTGTGAGGATATTGAGGAGGATATGAGAAGAGGTAAAGTAGATTTGGGCTACAGGAAAATTAAGTCACATTTTTCTAAAGTAAAACCAAAGGGTAACATTATATGTGATAAGCAGGGTAAGGAACTCACAGAAAATAAGGAAAAAGCTAGAAGATGGAAGGAGTATCTGGAAGATTTATATAAAGGTAGGCAGGACATGGAGGAGCTAGAAAATGTGGAACAGATAGATGAGGATGACTTAGGTCCTAGCATACTTAGGTCAGAGTTTCATAGAGCATTAAATGATTTACGGAATAACAAAGCAGCGGGGATTGATATGATACCAGCCGAATTAATAAAACACGCAGGGGAAAAAATGCAGGAGCGATTATACAGGTTAGTTTGTAAAATATATGAGAAGGGAGAAGTACCACAGGATTTTCAGCGTAGTAGAATAGTAACAATGCCGAAGAAAATAGGAGCTAAATTGTGTGAGAACTATAGGACCATTAGTCTACTATCACATGCATCGAAGATATTGCTAAAGATTATTTATAGGAGATTAGAAAATAAAGTAGAGGAAAGGCTAGGAGAAGATCAGTTTGGTTTTAGGAAAAACAGAGGGACGAGGGAGGCGATTTTAGCACAAAGAACAGTAGTAGAAAAAAGAATGAGGGTAGGAAAGGTAACTTGCATAGCTTTTGTAGATTTAGAAAAGGCATTTGATAATGTAGATTGGGACATAATGTTTAGAATTTTAAAGAAACGGGTATAGATTATAAGGATAGGAGAATAATTTTTAATTTATATAAACACCAAACTGCCTTAGTTAGAATTGAGGGGGAAGAAGAGGTAGCAAAAATAGGGAAGGGAGTTCGGCAGGGATGTACACTTTCACCGTTATTATTTAATCTATATATAGAAGATGCAATAAACAAAGTAAAAGAAGAGTATAGTGTAGGTGTGAATGTACAGGGAGAGAAAATATATATGTTGAGATTCGCCGACGATATAGCTATATTGGAAGAAAGCGAAAAGAATTTAGAAAGGGTATTGAATGGTATGCAGGCAGTATTGACTAGGGATTTTAACATGAAAATAAATATAGGTAAAACTAAAGTGATGAGGTGTGACAAAAAGGAATGCAGTAGAAAAATGAGGATCTCAATAGGAGATAATAGAATCGAAGAAGTGTCAGATTTTTGTTATTTAGGCAGTAGAATCACAAAAGATAATCGAAGCAAGGTAGATATAAAGTGTAGGATAGCACAGGGTAGGAAGGCATTCGTAGAAAAGGAACAGATTTTAAGATCAAATATTGACTTGGGTATTAGAAAAAGATTACTGAAGGTATATGTTTGGAGTGTAGCACTGTACGGGTGTGAGGCGTGGACTATAGGAAAGGAAGAGAAGCGTAGATTACAAGCATTCGAAATGTGGTGTTATAGGAGGATGATGAGGATTGGTTGGGAAGATAAAGTAACAAATGAAGATGTACTAGAGTTAGTAGGGGAGAAGAGAAGTATTTGGAGAGTGTTACAGCGTAGGAGAGACAGATTAGTAGGGCATATCCTTAGGCATGGGGGGATTATGCAATTGATCATAGAAGGTAGAGTGGAGGGAAAGAGAGGGGTAGGTAGGCCTAAATTGGAGTATGTGGGTCAGATAGTTGAAGACGTTGAGATGAATAGCTATAGGGAGATGAAGGGATTAGCTCAGGATAGATCGGCATGGCGTGCTGTTTCCAACCAATCTTTAGGATTGCGGACTCTTTAACTAACTAACTATTTGATAGTTAATCGGTTTTCGTTTTAATTATTAGGGAACGCACTGACATAATATTTACATTAGTTATGTCAGTAGTTCTTATGCGCTATCAACAACATGTGGCTGACGTGTGCAATATGCCTACTTTGGCTGGAAATGTCACATATAGTTTATAATATTTTATTGCTTGAAACAACGCCCAAAAAACTAATATTAATATTAAATTAAATTAAAAAATATTATCTACGCTTTGTATCACCTTGTGTCATCAACTATATATTTATAAATTGTACTAACTTATAATTACACCAAGTCTATAATTCATACTGTTAGTGTAAATCGAAGCACGCCTATATGTTCGCATTAGTAGACCAACGTTTCTGTTCTTTATAATACAGTTTCCTATAAATAATTTAATATCGATTTTTCATCCCACGTGCGTACCTTATAAATAATTGTAATAAATACCGAATCTTTAGAATTTATTGCAAGATTTGTTTGTGCCAATAAATAAAAGCAACACACTTAAAATAACCGCTCTCAAATATATATGGTTCGTGAGTAATTTTAGAAATTGTTCGGAATTATCGATACTATTCATAGAACAACGTAACATTATTATTATTTTAGTTCATTTATAATAAGAGGAAATAAAAGAGTATTGATTGTTTTATATCACGATAATTATTCCTTGTTTTTAATTAGAATTATCGTGTTTTAAAAAATAAGTATTTCCTATATTATGGAATATCACAATGTATGTAACGGCCAAATCGCAATGAAAGTTATGATTTTTTTTCGGCATGTTATTGCAAATTTAAAAATATAAGAAATATAGCGTTCAAAAGCCCCGTCCTTTAGGAATATTCTCTAAAAATATTGTACAAAAATAATAAAAATTGGAGAAATGCTAGACACGCTGCTGACGCCCTGCCGTTTCAATTGTAAGGGTTTACTAGGGTTAGCCCAACTATTAAACGAAAGCAAATTAAATTACGCAGTTTTTACCGATTATTGACAAGATGTCTGGCTATGGAACGGGGTCAAACTTTTTTTCAATTTTTTTCAATCGTTTCCGCGATCAAATAACGTCTGATAAATCGAATTTATTTGATGAAAGTTATGATTTTTTTTCGGCATGTTACTGCAAATTTTAAAATATAAGATATATACCGTTCAAAAGCCCCATCCTTTAGGAATTTAGGCGATTTCTAGACTCATAGATGGCAGCACAAGTTTTCAGTTCATAAAAAAACGCATTAAAATTAATAAAAAGTGTAATTACGACCATTGCTCATTAGGCCGACGATATGTTAACTTTGGCGGAAGTAAATAAAAAGTATCAAACGGATCTCCGCATGTTGCGCAAACTGTCTTGAAGTTACTTATTATAAATGCGATCTAAAATAAAGGGTAACAGCTGCGCTAACAGATGTATATAAAACAGCTAGAACATCTTCACTCGCAAATACAAAAAATAATAACAATTTAAATATATATAAACCTTTTTACGTATCTTCTCTTTAGTTTTATGTACGTAAAATATAATTGTAAATGTAAGAAATTGTCAGTTCTCTCGTTTGATTGTCAATCTATTTTTCTTATAAACCTCTTTTATCAAGCAAGAAAACGGTTGGTCTTTAATTTTCGTTCCCCCTTATTTGTTCGCAATATCAAAGAACAAATAAGCAAGTTTATAAACTAAGTTTACAAAAGCAACGATTTTATAAAATAAAAGTAGTTAAATTTTTTTTAAACAACACTAAAATTATTATAAAGGATTTTGCATAATTTGATTCACTTTTTGATTCGCGAACAATTTTCTCCGAGTCGGTAAAATAAAAGTAATTATTTCCAAAAACTATTACTCAGAGTATTTGTCATTTCTTAGATGCGCATTTCGATGGATAAACGCCCATCTTCATTAGCAAACCATCAGATAAATAATACTCCATTTACTTTGGTATTGCCATACATTTTTTTTACAAATATTATTATTAACAAACCTTTAAGCAATGAATACTTAAGCAATTTTTTTCAAGCAAGCGTTTTACAGTGTTCAATTTCAATAAAAAAAAAATGCCCTCTGCGCTTCTGTTTTATTCGAGTAAACGAAATTTAGAAAATTTTTATTACATTATCTTGGAAATGTTTTTATTGATGTACAGGGTGATATATTTGATATATTTAAGGTAGTATTTATAAGGTGTAAACGTAGCTAAAGATTTTAAACATGTTTTGTTTTAATTTTTAATGGGGTCTTTCACGAAAAAACGAATCTTAATTTTTTATTAATAGAGAAATCTAATATTCTTAACGTAGGCATAATATTTGATGTGATATAAATTTCTCTATGATGACGTAGGTGGTATTTAAATGTCTGTTATGCATGTTGCGTATGTGTCATAGCAAACGTATCATCCACTGTTGCCATATCGAATCTAATTGCTGCTGTTAAAAGAAATATGATTTCTTAAATTACTATCATAAGTTAAAACTACGGCATCCGTATATTTATTTTTAACATACGAAGAAGATATTGGCAACAGTGTCCAGAATACATATGTCACAAATATTATATTATATTTCATTCAAATATTATAAAATTGGAAATATATATAGAAGATCTGGTATACAAATTTTGTTATATCTATCAAAAAAGAAGGATTAAATTTTATAATGAAAGACCCTCAAATTCTGAGATTATATCGAAATATCGAACTCGTATTTTTGAACCAGTTTCTTATACAGGATAAAGTTGCTATTTTAAAAAATGCTGAAAAACATCCTACAAATACAACTCCTAAAATCTTTAAGCTATTTTTATTATACGCCATCATTTTTTAACCATTTGAAAAAAAAACTATCTTAATGCTTTTGTTTAATATTTTAGGTTCTCCAATGAATACAAATTCATAAAACCTGACAATAATATTCGATGTAGATTAATTCTGATATCGAATATTAACATGCTAAGGCTACAGTACCATAATATCAGAACTAATCTGGCATCAATGTACGAACGGAACATAGCTATATAATAAATTGATCGAATTAAACCGAATTGGAACGAAGCGCGAAGAATTCGCAGCAAATCGAATTAACTGGTGACAGCTCACGACACAACACCCTATATATCATTTATTGGTTTATAATCGTATTGAGTATGATCGAAGTGGAAAGCTGGATGGCCTATCAATGCATCATGACCGAATGCAGCGATTGTTTGTGTGAGTATCTGAAGATATTTTTATATAACGACGAGGTAATTATTAAATATTAATTAATAAATGCGCACGCGTAATAGTTTATGTACAAAACTTCAAGAAATCCAAATTTATTACCAGTGATTAAATTCATGATTTGAGACTGTAAAATCTATAAAATCCATAACATGAAAACTTGGCTAATAGTTTTTTCATTGTCGTATTTCTCATAAAAATTGAATTTTATTACAATTTTTTAGCAAATTATAGAAAATTTCTATAATTATTAGTAGTCACCGCTGGGTTATAGGAATGAGTAAATATATTATTTAGCTCATTGAATATCAAAGTCTGTTCTATCGATTTCTTATCGCAATGAGCGTGTCGGTTAGCAATTAAAAATAATTATTAGTAATTCGACATTTATTGTTATCGCTATGTAAACTATTGGGCTATTGGCATGAACAAATATATTTTTATACGGGATAGAAAATAAGTTAGTATTTTTCTCATTCTGCAATTTTTTATTTTATTTTTTTGGCATAATTACTTAGTATATAATGTATATACATTTTGTTATTTAAAAAAAGTCGCTCCGAAGTGATTGACTTTTAATTGTCATTTATTCTAATCATTTATCAAATAAAAAACTTCCAATCGACATTTAACTTCATTAATCAACGAAGGAAGATTTTTTGAATTACAGGAGTAGATCTATTTATTTGTCTTTTTCGTTAGTTAAAAAAAATAAAATAAACGATTTATTTGTGTACATAATTATTTTAATTTTATGTTTTAAATATTAATTATTGTTTTTTATTGTTTTTTTTAGGACAGTCTAGAGATTTTTCACTATTATTTTTATAAGTCACAAATCAATATTGCACATCCTACAAATGTTGGATCCAGGTACGTTTATTTTGTTATTTAGTTGAGAGTGTTTTCCATAACGTAATCGACATCCTCCTTCCATTTTTGTTTTATTTATTTTCTGCACAATTTGACATCACTATCCAATGCAGTGTTTGAATTAACTATTTTCTAATTTGCGCTAATTTTCTCTTATCTTTTGAGCGATTATCTTAATAAATCATGCAGATAAATTCCTTATCTTCAGAAAATAAGCTTCTTATCTACCATAATTTAATATTTTCAGTCAAAATTTAGTCTGAAATAAATAGCATGACAGTCAGTGTAGAATAATTACAAGTTCAATTGCCAAATTATAGTTTTTCTTTGTCTTTTCAAAGTAATTAACATTTCAAACATTTATTGCATCATTTATTGTATTGATAATAATAAAATCTATTTTAACTTCAAGAAATTAAAAAGAAAAAACACTGAAATTATTTAAATAGGTCCTAAAAATGTTAACAATAGCAGAACTGTTGATAAAAATTTATTGATTTAAAACAAATCAATTAGATCTTAAGCTATTGACATAGTAGATTCATTTTTAACCAATTTTTTGAAACAACCCTACAGTTCGACGTAATTTTAAATCGTATTGAAATTTACACGGCATCTCTTTATTATACAGTTATGAGCGAAAGTGCATTCAAAGCCAGAGACATCGGGCTCCGTGCCCAAAAAAAGATACTATCTCGAATGGCAGGGAAGAATATTGCTAGAGCCTTTATAGATGATGTCACGGCTTCTTTATTGGACAACTTATATCGCCTGGCGAAACAATACGTGAGTACGATAAACATGCTTCATATTAAGTGAATTTGATCCTTCGGCCTTATGCGCATGCGCACAAGGCGCGTGTGTAACGATTAATGTTTTCTGGTCTATTTTAGTCAAATAACAAAAAGGAATCTGAGAAACTGATAAAAAACATTATAAAAGTGGTAATAAAACTTGCGGTTCTGCACAGAAATAACATTTTCACGCCTGCAGAGTTAGCATTAGCGGAAAATTTCAGAACGAAATTTAGAAATGCCGGTATGACGATTATATCGTTTTATGAAGTGGATTACAGCTACGACCGACAATTTCTCAGCGCAGCATTGAACGAATCACAACGAATTCTTCAAAGGATTGTTTCGAGACATTTGACAGATAAGTCACTGTCAAGGATAGACAGCGTCTTTTCGTTCTTCAGCAACGATGCGTTTCTAGACGCCATCTTTAAACCTGATTCTGAGTATAGAGAAATTCTCGGAAGGTTGGTGCACGATTTGAACCGCGCCATTGAAAGTGGCGATTTTTAAGGCAAATGTCAAATTTGATACATGCCAAAAGCATGCCTAATTCATTAGTTTGTAAGTTTTTAATTGGGTGTGTCTTGCAGAATGTGTCGAATAATTTTGTACTTAAATTTTGTTATTATTTAGGTTTGTAAATATGCTCTTGCCATGTTGCCAGTTTATAGTCTATTTCGCAGATGGTATATGTTTATTGTAAGAAATTCTAGATCTGCGTTTGTTGTGATTCCTATGCCTTCAGAAGAAAATGCATAACCAAAATTGTCGAGCTTATATTAAACACTTGTGAAAAAATGTTCGTACTTTTAAAAAATACTACAATATTGTATTTTTTTTTGTAAAAACGTAACATATCAAAATCGCGACGTTCTCAAGTAAATATTACACTTAGAAAAACTCCCATATTCTGGCGTATAATTTTACAAGAAAGAATAAACACTAGTCGAAATATATGTATTTAAAATAGCAATATACTCTAATATCGAAATAATTTTAATTATAATAGTCTTTAAAAGAACCAAATATTATGTAATAATTTAATCCGATATTGTTCAATAGGATTGCAAAAATAAACACATTAAATGAAACAAAAATGATTTTTGTAACAAATAAAGTGTCATGCAAAAATCTTCTCTGACATTTATTAAATATTTTTAAATATATTTTGTAAAAAGTAAATCGCATTTATCCACCAAAATGAGCCGAATCGACAAATCTGTTATTCGAATGTAAGTACAAAATATTTGCTTTTGCAATATTTTTTAAAGAAACTCGCTCGAATAATGTCCAATTCCTAAAAATCCATGAAATTTTTCATCACCTCACGGCGGCTTTTTTTTTAAAGAAATTGTACGATTAAATAATTTTAAACTAGTTGTTTAGGGTGGTTCATGAATTAATTGTTTATTTAGAAATAAAGATATAATGGCTATAAATTCAAGCGGTTCCACAGAACAAGCTAAAATTCACTTGGGAATCAATCCAAGTTTGTATTTTATGAACAACGAACTAAAATATGTACAACGTGTTAATATGGCGGTAAGTAGCCTTATAAAGCGATATTTATAAACACTTGCGAGGACTCAAAATTTTTGTAATTTTCATTAGAATTTAAGCTGATTAGGACGTATATTTTTAGGTTAGAAAAAAGAAATTACGCGAACTCTTGATCGAAGATTTTTTGGATGAAGATAAGCAGTTGCGTAGAGTAGGAATGGCTTGCATAAATTCGCAGCCTTAAAGACGGGGAAATAAAATAGAACCTTATAAAAAACAATGTTTTTAATAGAATACTCCCTATACAAATTAAATAATTGTAAATCGAAACGAAAATATAATTTTCAACAGTATTTTCTTTGACTACGCAAACATGTGTTTTTTGTATAGTATGTTACAATTATCTACATTTGTTTAAATTTATTACACAGCAACTTTCTTTTTCTTTTTTTATATTATTTTAACCAAAAAAATGTTCGCCTTGCAAGAATTGTAGCTCATTTATAACAACAAGAAAACAAAATAATGAGTAATATGCTTTTTACTATTTAATCTAAAAAATCACGTTTTATTTTTTTTTAACAATACAAGCTAATTAAAATTTCTCAAATTTAATTTAATTTAAAATAATGGTAAAAATCGTGAGCTTCTGCTGCACATTTGTGTAATTTAAATATATTTATCAATAATAATAAAAATTTAATGTTTATGAATAGAATTTTATTTTTATATTAAACGGACATATTCTTTTATCGTATCACAAAATCGATTATATTTTCATGTGTATAAATAGTTGTATTAGAGTAATTTCTAAATAGCTTCAGTTTTTGTGAAATTGTTTGTCTTATAGACAATGAACACCTAAAGTTTTTGCTTGACTTGAAATAAATTATCAGAGAGATAATAATATTAAGCATGAAGTTTTTTATACAACATCTACATCGTTCTACTTTGATATTATATGATACTAAAGAAGCAATACGTTGAGAAAAATTAAGATAAAGATGCATAGATCTATTTTTTTTCTTACTTATTTGTGCAATATTAATTTTTATATATTGATTTAGAATAACAAAATATTTCCAATCTGATAATCCATTTCAACTGCTAACAATAAACACTTCCTCAAAAATAAATTAGGTATCTCTAACACTAACCGGAAATTTTCTATCGTGATAATTAATCTCGAATAATTCTATTTGTATGCCTTCAATTTTTGTATAGATAATAATGATTTAAAGTTGGGAATTTAGACATTCAAAATTGATTAAGGGAAATCATTCAGATACATTTTGAGAGATAAAGCGAGCACTCAATTCTAATATGTCACATGATGCTATTGTTGATTTTTTTTACCAACATATCGAGTGATATATCGATTAATTCGTTTTAAAATAAATGGCAAATCAACAATTTCATTCATTCGCCGATCGTTATTTAGTCAGGCACTGTACACGCAGTTTTATTTTACATTACTTTACTTGTACACCCCATTATGTTGCATAACATCTAATATAAATCGTGTACCCACGTATTTATAGATTACATATCAGATATAATAGACGGTACCGGTGGTTAAGGTAGCATTGTACAGTGGATGTTATATCCTCAACGATGACTGTATATCCTCGTCATCTGCCCCGGCGCTAGAATCATCCCCCGAGCCAGATCGGCTGTATTCGGGTCCCTCCACTTCGCCATTAACGTACGCTTCCGTCACGTGGACGGCGGTGATGCCCGAGCCCGGGATCTCGAACATCGGTTCGAGAAGTAGGGACTCCTAAGAGAGTTTTTTTTATTGAATTTCCACATTATTTTATGAAACATCCAACTTTATATGGCTTTTTAAAATTGATATCACGGTGGTAAATAATTGCATAGAATATCACCCAAATACTGTAACTCAACGAATTGAATAGCTAGATGCACATTTCGATTATATATGTCTTATTTATACATCTATAAATATCTCACAAGAATAGCTCTAAGGCCTCTAGCTCCAGTCTTTCGTTCCATTGCTTGATGGGCGACGGCTTGTAGTGCGCTAGGTGCAAACGTCAAATCGCATCTGTCCATAGCCAAGAGTCGCTGGTATTGAGGGATTAGTGCGTTCCTCGGTTCAGTTAGAATCCGCACTAATAGTAGTGCATCCAAACTGTGGAAGGGTACTAATACTGGGAATCGACCAACGAATTCCTATAAATGTGTTTGATTTATACATTCATAAATGCAATTTATTTCGCTGTTAAAGACAACTTTAAGATCGAAATATCTTCTCATTTTTTAAATCGTCTATTAATTTATTTCTATATGTAGCACAGTTCTAACTCTATTAAATATTTATATAACTTCTGTTTGAATTGTCCAATATGTACAATTTCCATAATTCTATTTGATAACTTTTATAATTTTATGCTACACGATATATGGGATTGGTTTCACGTTTTGATAATTTGTGTTTCGATATTTCTAAATTTAAACCTCATTTTGTTTTAAATCATAATGCATTCAAGAATATATAGCTTCCAAATACAGTTAACAGTTCTTTAAACTTTATTATAATTTTTTACGTACCGGTATCATTCCAAATTCGATCAAATCCCGAGCTTGTACTTTTTTTAGTGCGGCATCTTTTTCGTTGTTCTCATCTTCGGCTGAAAGGTCAGATTGGTGTAAGGCTTGTTGTGATGCTGCTCTTCTACCCTGACTATCAGAAACTGGTACACCAAAACCGAAATACTACGAAAAAAAAGATATTTGCGAGTGTTAGGACAATGCATAAAGTTATACATTTTACATTCTCACGTGTGCCTTATTGTCATCAGTTATTTTACAGATTGCTGTATTATCAAGGCAAGAAAAACATGTGCTCGTCAAGATTATCTTAGTCTCACGTTAGTCTTCAGTCAGTACAAACAAAAAATGGGTCGTATAATTTCGGGAATATACGTCGCTTTATCAATGTCACAATGTGTTAATAATGTTTACCTTGTCGTGTTTCTACAGTACAAATTATATGTGTCTAATCAAATAATCTTTTTCATGCATCGGCTTATTATCGATTTTGTTTTTAATAGGGTACGAGTCAAAGGCTTTTCGCTACAGTGAATTAGTTAAAAAATCGATTTTTTTAAATCTCAACATAATATTGTAAGATGCTTTTATATTTCCACTTACATTTTGGTTATTTCTTCTAGCTATCAATCGATCTAAACCGTTATATGCCCCACTGGCCACGAATAATATATTCGTTGTGTCCACTTGTATCGTTTCTCCGCGCAACTTTCGTGGTGAATTGCGTTCAGGAACATTGACAACAGTGCCCTCTAGCATCTTTAACATACCTTGCTGGACACCCTCACCTGTCAAAAAATGACAAAACAATGATATAAACCGAGCAAAATGTTAAGTTGAATAGTTAGATGCACATTTGAATGTAGTAAGAATATTTTGGTGCATTTAGAAAGAGCAAAGAATATGGTTTAAATTGGAGTTGAGGATTCTTACGATAGATAATTCTTAATATAATTAAGAACAAAAGAAAGTAGATACCGAGATGTCAGAAATATTATATGAATATTTTTTGTTATGAATGTACAACTAAAATTTGACATTTATCATCGTTTAGTTTTAGCTTTTTATTTTATGGTATATTATTTTCTAGTTTTATTCCGGTCATTATGAAGTAATAAATTATACTTGTTAAATTATACTAATTATAAACTAATGAATATTCGAAAAAATATATATAGAAAATATCTGTTGATATTATGCTTTCCAATTTATATAATTAACTTGTTAGATAGAAAGTTCGTAATAATTTGGCGCTGTTGCCGAACTTACCGCCTACATCTCTGAGTTGATGTATTCCAGGTACGGCTCCGATTTTATCGACTTCATCGAGAAATACGATGCCAATTTGGGCCCTATCGACGCTATATCCGGCGTCTTGTAATAATTTACCTAAAATAGCGTAAATCTTGAATTAGATTTCCAAAATTAGAAGAGATATTAACAAAATCGAATTGATTATAAAGATTTTGTTGCGTTTTTGTGCTGGAAAATGCGAAAAAAAAATGATTTACCTATAACTGATTCTATATCTTCACCAACATACCCCGCTTGAGTTAATGTTGTACAATCGCAAATTGCAAACGGTACGTCTAGACATTGCGCTATCGTCTGGGCTAGAAGCGTTTTACCTATAAATAACAAAAGAAATCATTATTAAAATCAAACTGAGATTAGATACAGTCAAATGTCTTTTTATGCGTATGAGAATGAAGTTGATGCAAATTCTGTTTGTGTAGAACCATTGTCTTTACCACGCAGATCTGATGCGCGGACTATCTCTTCTGGTGATGAAAGTGATTTCGAACCAGTTCCCAAACGGTGCCGAATATTGTCAGTTAGCGACGATAATTGTGATGAAAAAATGTAAAAAGAATTGTTACTTTTCAATCAAATTAAATGAATACAGTTGTAAAGCAAACAAATTTTAAGTTTTATATTAATTTCTCTCATGTTTTGGAAGAATTTTTTAGGCATCCTTATTTTCCCAGATTTTTATGCGATTTTAGATTTTATTTTAACTATCGCTTTGGTTTTATGCTGTTTTAGAACATTATGGAACGCATCCCTAATTTTTCAACATAAATTAAGTCTTTTTCGTGCGATTTTCTTATATGCGGTTTTCTGTGGAACGTATCTACCGCATAAAAAGAGACTTGCCTGTATAATGTAATATGAAAAGTATCGGACATTGATTGCAGTGTTCTTCACATTAAGATATGATGTCGAAATTCGGAGTTTTACATTTGAATAGCCGGGTATACTTGAAACTATTTTATAATACGCAGTTTATAATTTTATATAAATACTAATTTTCTACGATACACCTTGTATGTGTAAATAAATGGAAGCTAACCTGAGCCTGTCGGACCTAATAGCAATATGTTACTCTTCTCCAGTTTGAGTTCATGCGACGTCTTGTCCAGTATATCCGATCCACCCGCCGATTGAGACGCTGTGCCGCTCCTGTTGTGTCCAGCGTTGCCACTGCCGCTATCTCCGCCTTGCAAGTGCAGACTTGCCATGTGAGCGGCACTTGAAGTGGACGATGACGCGTTCATGCCTGTTATATGGAGGAGATCTGCACATAGCGAGCATTAAGGTAACACGTGACAGACACGTTATAGAGAATAAGTGGATGAAGTTCGTGGTTGAGGTGAGAACAATAATACAGTTGTATGGAGAAATTTATAGAAAGACTTGTAAGGAGATGAACTTGGTAAAAAAATGAGAGAGTATATGAACAATAAATGAAATTTAGGATTTCATTTTTTTACATATTCCATGGAAATCGTCGAAAACTAACGACCAAGTTGTTTCATTGAACGTGTATAATATAAAGTATAAAAAAACAATTGCAAATTCTATAATTAGTAATAGTACTAGTATTTATACAAATAGAAAGAAAGGTACATTTTTTATCACCAACCTGAATATTTAATCGAAGGTGATTTACCGACGCTCTACGGCAATATAAGCCCAACGAAATTTACTGTTTTATAATTGATTTGATATTCTTTAAAAATTTTTTAACGATTTACCGCGAAGCCACGACCAATACATTATAAACTATGATAATTAAAAGTAGATATCAACGTTTCATTTTCTTCAAGTGTTTAAAATTTAAAAAAAATTATAACTGGACGGTTATAATATAAGTTATCAGACAATTTAATTAAAACTTTTAAAGGAACTATACAAATTATTATGATATTACAAACAAAACCGACCAATGGTCGATATTTGTTTGTATTAACAATCTAATAACTTTATTACTTTAAACTGCCTATATCTTCAATAATTAAAGTGATACAAGTTCTCGTTGTATTTTGTAACTGCTTGTTTCATATTAATTATATTTGCGTAATAATTCGTACCTCTATGTGAGAAGTGCTGATGCGGCCCATGTTCCATGACAGTCATATCTTGACGCCCATGTGTGCTATGTGTGGGCGCGTTGTTATAAATGCGTTTATAATGATTATAAACCGCCACTGATAACACCTAAAAATGATACACAGATTAATAATAACAGTCACAATATATCCATAAAAAAATACGAATATAAAAAATTCGGTATACATATATAAATAGTGATTTGAACTACTTTGGATACTACCGACTGATTGTTGTTTTCGCAAACAAATATAGATTGCGTATATTTAAATTTTACCAAATTTATGGTTACTTCAAACATATTACAGCTGTCAAAGATAAAAATTTGCATTCTTGTAGAACATTCTCTATTGTATCATCTCACCTTCTTTGCGTGCTCTTGTCCCACCACGTGCTTATTAAGATAGTCGAATATCTTCTTGGGCGGTGGCGGAGCCTTTCTATAGAAACCACCTGCTCCCGCTGTCTTGGCAGCTGCCTCAGCACCATCTTTTCGCTTGCTGTCCACTTCGCTGAGGACCACGAAGAAATGGTGGCATTTCTCGCACTTGACGAACCGCGTACTACTGACGAACGTCTCAACGTGCGTGCACGGATCGCCGCACTTCGGACACGATAGAGTGTTGTTATTATTAGAGCCCCTTTTCCCACCTCCTAGACATAAACGTTGATATTAAATAGTTAGGTGAACAAATGGATTGTATAGGAATTTTCATTAAGTGTCACAAATGTATTATTAATTTGATTGTTTTACTACCGAGGGATATGCATTTACACTTCGAAATACGGGTCTCCTTTTGATTATTTTCTTCTTCTTTTTTTTTGGAAATGCATTGTATTAGATATAAGACATTCGCGTGAAAATATCGAATTTCTGACCTAATTGCATCTTATCACCGACTAAAAGAAAGACAGTCTATTTACCTGGGGAATTCAGGGTCCCACTTCCCTGCTGCGCCGCCCCTTTACTTCCACCACCCTCTTTACTCGTGCCATTAGTACCACCACCAGGTGGCGTTGTTGCAGCTCCAGCTGCAACCGTTATTGTTGCCCCAAACGTTAATGGCGGTGGTGAAATTGACCTAGTTGACAGCAGGTCGGGTGGGGGTGGAGCACCTGACCCAAGTCCTCCTCTATCTACTCCATTGCTCTGTTGTTGTGGATTGTTGTTATCGTTGTTGCCATTGTTATTATTGTTGTTCTTTTTAGTACTGAGCAGAACTATTGTCGTAGACAGGTGTTGTTTAGTGATGAGATGTGTACCAACGGACGTGGGTGATGTTGGGAGGCGATTGTAGGCGGCCGATAGAATACCTGCAATAGAGATAGAATACCTTCAATACCTTCATTCATCCCATACATCCTCCATTATTTGACCCATAAATACTCTAATCTGAGTTTACCTTTTAATAAATTTGATTTTATACAAAAATGCCGCCGTTGTTAGAATTTAGTTTATGGAACAGAATAGTAAGATTTCTGGTGTAAATTTGACGATTATTCCTCATATTTCAATCATTTTTGTAATGCATGATATAAAAGTATTTATATGCAAGTGTTATAATTACCAAAATTAATTATTGTTGCATTATGAATCAACATAAGGCAGTTATAAATTTATATAATGAATAAGAACGTAGTAAAAATGAAGTAAAATGAAAGATATGGCGCGTAAACTTATAAATAGTTAGTTAAAGAGTCCGCAATCCTAAAGATTGGTTGGAAACAGCACGCCATGCCGATCTATCCTGAGCTAATCCCTTCATCTCCCTATAGCTATTCATCTCAACGTCTTCAACTATCTGACTCACATACTCCAATCTAGGCCTACCTACCCCTCTCTTTCCCTCCACTCTACCTTCTATGATCAATTGCATAATCCCCCCATGCCTAAGAATATGCCCTACTAATCTGTCTCTCCTACGCTGTAACACTCTCCAGATACTTCTCTTCTCCCCTACTAACTCTAGTACAGCTTCATTTGTTACTTTATCTTGCCAACCAATCCTCATCATCCTCCTATAACACCACATTTCAAGTGCTTCTAATCTACGCTTCTCTTCCTTTCCTATAGTCCACGCCTCACACCCGTACAGTGCTACACTCCAAACATATACCTTCAGTAATCTTTTTCTAATACCCAAGTCAATATTTGATCTTAAAATCTGTTCTTTTTCTACGAATGCCTTCCTACCCTGTGCTATCCTACACTTTATATCTACCTTGCTTCGATTATCTTTTGTGATTCTACTGCCTAAATAACAAAAATCTGACACTTCTTCGATTCTATTATCTCCTATTGTGATCCTCATTTTTCTACTGCATTCCTTTTTGTCACACCTCATCACTTTAGTTTTACCTATATTTATTTTCATGTTAAAATCCCTAGTCAATACTGCCTGCATACCATTCAATACCCTTTCTAAATTCTTTTCGCTTTCTTCCAATATAGCTATATCGTCGGCGAATCTCAACATATATATTTTCTCTCCCTGTACATTCACACCTACACTATACTCTTCTTTTACTTTGTTTATTGCATCTTCTATATATAGATTAAATAATAACGGTGAGAGTGTACATCCTTGCCGAACTCCCTTCCCTATTTTTGCTACCTCTTCTTCCCCCTCAATTCTAACTAAGGCAGTTTGGTGTTTATATAAATTAAAAATTATTCTCCTATCCTTATAATCTATACCAGTTTCTTTTAAAATTCTAAACATTATGTCCCAATCTACATTATCAAATGCCTTTTCTAAATCTACAAAAGCTATGCAAGTTACCTTTCCTACCCTCTTTCTTTTTTCTACTACCGTTCTTAGTGCTAGAATCGCCTCCCTCGTCCCTCTGTTTTTCCTAAAACCAAACTGATCTTCTCCTAGCCTTTCCTCTACTTTATTTTCTAATCTCCTATAAATAATCTTTAACAATATCTTCGATGCATGTGATATTAGACTAATGGTCCTATAGTTCTCACACAAATTAGCTCCTATTTTCTTCGGCATTGTTACTATTCTACTACGCTGAAAATCCTGTGGTACTTCTCCCTTCTCATATATTTTACAAACTAACCTGTATAATCGCTCCTGCATTTTTTCCCCTGCGTGTTTTATTAATTCGGCTGGTATCATATCAATCCCCGCTGCTTTGTTATTCCGTAAATCATTTAATGCTCTATGAAACTCTGACCTAAGTATGCTAGGACCTAAGTCATCCTCATCTATCTGTTCCACACTTTCTAGCGCCTCCATGTCCTGCCTACCTTTATATAAATCTTCAAGATACTCCTTCCATCTTCTAGCTTTTTCCTTATTTTCTGTGAGTTCCTTACCCTGCTTATCACATATAATGTTACCCTTTGGTTTTACTTTAGAAAAATGTGACTTAATTTTCCTGTAGCCCAAATCTACTTTACCTCTTCTCATATCCTCCTCAATATCCTCACAATTTCCTTTTATCCACTCTTCTTTCGCTAGCTTGCATTTCCTATTAATTAAGTTCCTTAGTTCCTTATATTTTTTCTGTCCTGCTTCTGTGTTTCCAATTTTAATTTTCCTTCTTGCTTCTATCATTTCAACTATTTCTTCCGTGATCCATTCCCTCCTACCTGCCCTTTTCTTTGTGCCTAATACTTCATTTGCTGCTGTAATAAATAGTAATAAAAACAAATTACATTTGTGCGATATGCGATTTTACCGATACAAATAATATAAATATAACAAAGATAAGGCCAAATATGTTATGTGGCGATTAGAATTCATTTTCAAACGCCTTATGAAACTATAAAAAAAAAATTGAGAGCCATTAAAAGTGTAAAAAACCTATTAAGCGAGCAAGGTAAAGCATGTTGCATATTTAAATGTTTAACTAGTTTATTCTTTAGCAATATGTTATTGACCAGTAAATTGGGGCTCACAGCCATTGAAGGCTAAGAGTTGGCCTTGTTCACTCCTCAAGAGAACTAGTTGTGCCGAAATTATTATTGTGATATTACCTGATGTAATATATAGGATATATAATATATAATAATATGACCATTAGCCTACTATCACATGCATCGAAGATATTGTTAAAGATTATTTATAGGAGATTAGAAAATAAAGTAGAGGAAAGGCTAGGAGAAGATCAGTTTGGTTTTAGGAAAAACAGAGGGACGAGAGAGGCGATTCTAGCACTAAGAACGGTAGTAGAAAAAAGAAAGTGGGTAGGAAAGGTAACTTGCATAGCTTTTGTAGACTTAGAAAAGGCATTTGATAATGTAGATTGGGACATAATGTTTAGAATTTTAAAAGAAACGGGTATAGATTATACGGATAGGAGAATAATTTTTAATTTATATAAACACCAAACTGCCTTAGTTAGAATTGAGGGGGAAGAAGAGGTAGCAAAAATAGGGAAGGGAGTTCGGCAGGGATGTACACTATCACCGTTATTATTTAATCTATATATAGAAGATGCAATAAACAAAGTAAAAGAAGAGTATAGTGTAGGTGTGAATGTACAGGGAGAGAAAATATATATGCTGAGATTCGCCGACGATATAGCTATATTGGAAGAAAGCGAAAAGAATTTAGAAAGGGTATTGAATGGTATGCAGGCAGTATTGACTAGGGATTTTAACATGAAAATAAATATAGGTAAAACTAAAGTGATGAGGTGTGACAAAAAGGAATGCAGTAGAAAAATGAGGATCTCAATAGGAGATAATAGAATCGAAGAAGTGTCAGATTTTTGTTATTTAGGCAGTAGAATCACAAAAGATAATCGAAGCAAGGTAGATATAAAGTGTAGGATAGCACAGGGTAGGAAGGCATTCGTAGAAAAAGAACAGATTTTAAGATCAAATATTGACTTGGGTATTAGAAAAAGATTACTGAAGGTATATGTTTGGAGTGTAGCACTGTACGGGAGTGAGGCGTGGACTATAGGAAAGGAAGAGAAGCGTAGATTAGAAGCACTTGAAATGTGGTGTTATAGGAGGATGATGAGGATTGGTTGGGAAGACAAAGTAACAAATGAAGCTGTACTAGAGTTAGTAGGGGAGAAGAGAAGTATCTGGAGAGTGTTACAGCGTAGGAGAGACAGATTAGTAGGGCATATTCTTAGGCATGGGGGGATTATGCAATTGATCATAGAAGGTAGAGTGGAGGGAAAGAGAGGGGTAGGTAGGCCTAGATTGGAGTATGTGAGTCAGATAGTTGAAGACGTTGAGATGAATAGCTATAGGGAGGTGAAGGGATTAGCTCAGGATAGATCGGCATGGCGTGCTGTTTCCAACCAATCTTTAGGATTGCGGACTCTTTAACTAACTACCTGATGTAATATGCAAGCATTTACCAAACAATGTGTATTTATGATATAAACCGGTAAAACAACGATGGTTGTTTTTTTCACGTATCAGTGATTAGATTATTCGCTAAACTGTGATACTAAAATATATGTTTGAATGTGGAGATTATTGCAATTCTACCTAATTTTGTACATTTATAAAATAGTATCTATAAAACTTGACGCATTTTACAACTCCGTGATCAAGTTCGGCAGAATTTTTTAATTATTCAAAAGTAAAAAAAAATGTAACATTATCTACTGAAATTTGTGATTTTCTTTCATTTCGTCCAGGGGCGAATTTAAGAAATATGTAACACAATTAATAATTTTGCGTCACAAACGTTTTGATTAGTATTTTGTGAGCAAATCTTGAGATGAAGAATATCTTCATTTATTTTCATTGCCACATATATTCATAAAACATTTGCGCCGCAGGCGATTTAGTTTAATTTAAATCGCTCCAAAATAACTGACAACGTTGCCGTATTTCCGTATTATACTATCTTATAACTATTTTTTGAGATAATTTTTAAACAATAGCTTCTCAATCTTCAGCATTGCGAATAATTTAGGAACTTTGGGACAATAAAAATGAAATACTAAATAATTATAAAATAGAAATAATAAATATATATATATATATATATACAATTATTACAGCATTGATAATAAGATTACGTATGCAGTGACATTGACATAAATTGCAATTTAGGAATTAAAAATGCTAAACAGTGATCGTAATACACTAAGCAATAAATATGTCGCTTTAATTAATGTAATTAACAGCATTTACTCAAAACTACTATGAGCTTTTTTGTAAGTTAAAATCGTCGACATTTGCATGAAGAAATAGTAACGTTCGTAGCAACGCATTTATTGACATTTGCGTCAATTGTAAAATTGAATCTTTTGACATAGACATGACATGACATGACAAGAATAGCATTATAAATATGAACATTAGTTGCATTATTATTATTTAGACTAAACATTGTTTATTTAAAAAATAATAAAACTGTAAAAACAATAATTATGATTAATAACTATTAAAAAACATAAATTATAAACATACTGTAAATTCCAAATGTGGTGATAAACAATCACGAATTTAAAGGATTTAGTAAACATTCCATTAAATAATATGAATAGTAAAATAAAAGACAGGGTAAGAAACGATATTTAATTATTGTTTATAAGGTGATAGTCTTAATTAATAATTGAAAAATTAAATTATTGCACGATTTTCGGGTAACAATAAATAATTGCTTTAATATATTATTAAAGATATCTACACACAGTACAATAGTTTTAAATTAGTTCAAAATTCACGTTGTAGTAAAATTCTCATATGGAGGAGCATAGAGAAATTTGGCAACGCTTTGTCGAATTAAATGGGAAAATACTGGCTCCAAAACAGCTGATTGCTAGGGACAAAAAGAATAATGGTCCAGATTTCTAGACACAATTTTTAGTTGAAAATGATTGTGTTTATTCCTTAGAAATAACTAAATAAATACTAACTTGAATGTAAGTGCACTAAAAAACATAGTCCATAACAACTGCATAATAAAGAGAAATATAGCCGATCAATCGGGCAATACAAGTATTTTGTTTTTATGAAAACCGTAGGAACTTACCATGCTGTACTTTATTCGTACGTGCGGCAATAGCTATTTTCCCAGCCGTGGCCAAACTACATCGTACACTAGTCATTTTTCCGCGACTGATAACGTCGGCTAGGAAAAATAAATTTCCACACAGAACTAATAGGAGCCGGTACAATTCCTGATATTCCCTTTGCTTTTTACGAATGAATGAAGCGGACGTATTTCGTTAGTTCGGACGATGTAAACGCGAGAACCTTGGTGCGATGTCAAGGTCTTTGTGTCACATAATAATCCTTTCGCGATGTCTCGAACGAAGGGATGTTAACAGAAGGATGCTTACTTACTATCACAGTCGTAAATAAATTCACTGAAATATTTGGATGGTTATTTTTCTATAACCGGAGCACACGAGAGTTTAGAATAGATTGTTGTTTTGCCCTTTAATTCATGATGTATTGTATTAAATATGTGTGTGTGTGTGTGTTATAGGTATTTTGTTGCGAATGTGTTTACTAATCGCAGAAATTGACAAGCAAAATTCCCATTCTGAAGTATATAAGCAATTATTTATAACCTATGAAAGTAAGTTGATATTACAATCAGCCAGTTAGAAGATACCTTTTCATGAGCGCCATCTATATGACGTAAATAAATGACCGCAGAAATAAATTTTTAAAGGTGCCAGGGATTTTATTAAATAGATATAAATATATATATATATATATAAATTACATGCATCGAAGATTATTTATAGGAGATTAGAAAATAAAGTAGAGGAAAGGCTAGGAGAAGATCAGTTTGGTTTTAGGAAAAACAGAGGGACGAGAGAGGCGATTCTAGCACTAAGAACGGTAGTAGAAAAAAGAAAGAGGGTAGGAAAGGTAACTTGCATAGCTTTTGTAGATTTAGAAAAGGCATTTGATAATGTAGATTGGGACATAATGTTTAGAATTTTAAAAGAAACGGGTATAGATTATACGGATAGGAGAATAATTTTTAATTTATATAAACACCAAACTGTCTTAGTTAGAATTGAGGGGGAAGAAAAGGTAGCAAAAATAGGGAAGGGAGTTCGGCAGGGATGTACACTTTCACCGTTATTATTTAATCTATATATAGAAGATGCAATAAACAAAGTAAAAGAAGAGTATAGTGTAGGTGTGAATGTACAGGGAGAGAAAATATATATATTGAGATTCGCCGACGATATAGCTATATTGGAAGAAAGCGAAAAGAATTTAGAAAGGGTATTGAATGGTATGCAGGCAGTATTGACTAGGGATTTTAACATGAAAATAAATATAGGTAAAACTAAAGTGATGAGGTGTGACAAAAAGGAATGCAGTAGAAAAATGAGGATCGCAATAGGAGATAATAGAGTCGAAGAATTGTCAGATTTTTGTTATTTAGGCAGTAGAATCACAAAAGATAATCGAAGCAAGGTAGATATAAAGTGTAGGATAGCACAGGGTAGGAAGGCATTCGTAGAAAAAGAACAGATTTTAAGATCAAATATTGACTTGGGTATTAGAAAAAGATTACTGAAGGTATATGTTTGGAGTGTAGCACTGTACGGGTGTGAGGCGTGGACTATAGGAAAGGAAGAGAAGCGTAGATTACAAGCATTCGAGATGTGGTGTTATAGGAGGATGATGAGGATTGGTTGGGAAGATAAAGTAACAAATGAAGCTGTACTAGAGTTAGTAGGGGAGAAGAGAAGTATTTGGAGAGTGTTACAGCGTAGGAGAGACAGATTAGTAGGGTATATTCTTAGGCATGGGGGGATTATGCAATTGATCATAGAAGGTAGAGTGGAGGGAAAGAGAGGGGTAGGTAGGCCTAGATTGGAGTATGTGAGTCAGATAGTTGAAGACGTTGAGATGAATAGCTATAGGGAGATGAAGGGATTAGCTCAGGATAGATCGGCATGGCGTGCTGTTTCCAACCAATCTTTAGGATTGCGGACTCTTTAAAAAAGATATAGATACAATATCCCTAATTCACCAGGGTTATAATATAACGTTCAACTTGAATCCTATATTAAACACATTGTTACACTTTAATATAGAATATCACCCAAATACCGTAAGAAGCATTAAGTAGCTAGATGTACATTTCAAGCGCTATGCGCCCATCTTCAGTAGCACAAGATAAAACGAAATAAAATACCTCTGTCACGAATCGTGATTGATATACTATCAAATAAATAAATTTTATGCTACTTAATGTTGATAATAAAAAAATAAATAAAAAATATTGTTACACTGTTTCTATACAAAAACAATTGTATGGTCTGTTTATTGTTTTTATTTTAATATTCAGCGATATACAATAATAAATTATTGAAATATATAGGAACGAAATATAATTTGCTAAAAATACAGTGGAATATATTTCAAATTATAATAAGCATTATAAAATAATATTGATTATAGCATTTTTATTCCACTTCATTTTGATAAACTAATATTGTACACTTGCCGTCAATTTGGCATTTTAAATGTAAAATTTGACAGTTGATTAAAGATACGTCGCGTAGTGATAGCTTTGGTTTATTTGCGGTAAATTAAAAATAATAAACACATTTCATTCAATTTCCCTTTTTGAACAATTTTAATTTGTACTTTGTACTATATTCTTTATGTACTATGTACTATTATCTTTATTAACAAAAAACCTTTGTTTATGATTATTTTATAGTTTCGTTGTTGTACAAATTAAAGAAAAGTGTATATTTTTTAAAAAGTTCACATAAATATAATAGAATATAAATTATTATAATAAATTAAAACATTGAAGATGTAATAATTTTTGAAGTAAGAAATCAAATAAAAAGTAAGAAAAGCGCAATAATAAAAGAATATCGACAATAATGTTGCATTGTGAGAATATAATATATCTTAATTTATCTCAATGTAATACAGTTGCTGTCCAAACAATCACTTTCTAATTTCTAAACACACAATCTAATTGATTTTTACTCTCAAATACAAAATTCAGACAAATATCGTAGCTATTTTGTATAATACTTAAGTGAATTTTATATTTTGGAAATCTCTAATAATTCTATACACACAATTCTCTAATTATCTTACTAAAGTGAGATTTCCAAATACAATATAAAGCTTCTTTTTTCCCTCAGGTTAAGCCTTATATTTATTCGTTTCCGAATTATAGTAATAATCACAGATATTTCTTTTAATTTGTTTTGAAATATCAGATATTTTATTTATTACAAAATCTATATTTAATAAAAATAAACCAAAACAATTGTTTAAAGACGTTGGTTATCTATATAGAAAATGGTACAAATGATAGCTCATATAAACAGGAAATTTGACATATTAGTTAAGGCATAAAAAACTATTACGCGAATTAATTGTATAAAACCAAAATGGCAAGGAAGTGTATTGGAATCGAATAAATACATCTTATTACCCTTTTTTATGACCATCAATTTTCTATAAGTCAAGATCAACTTTTAGAGTACAGTCATTCTAAATAAGAAACTTGTGTACAAAATAGAATAAAAATATGTCCACAGCATAGGGACAAAAAATCAGTACTCACCCAATGAGAATTATTCAAAATAAAAAGCGCTAGTCTCGTTTAATCCTGATATAGAATATATTTCCAAAATCTATGACGTTTTACAAGATTCTAATCAGAATAAACGCACTCTACTATTCCCCAACCAACTCCGCTTTGTCTTTCGTTTTAGTCACTACATTATCGTCTTATTTTACAAGCTTTTCACAAATAGCATTCGTGAACTCGGAGCATTTTGCCGTGCCACCCAAATCGCCCGTTAAATACTTCGCTTCTTTGATTGTATCCAGACAAGCTTTCTCAATCAACTTTGCTTTCTCCGCTAGAGACATGTGGTGGAGCATCATAACAGAGGATAAGATCAAGGCGGTTGGATTGGCCAAATCGCGACCGGCAATATCCGGTGCGGTGCCATGAACCTAAATGACCAGCACGTTTGGGGTAAGTGTATGTGAACGAAAAAAAAAACACTAATATGTTGGTGATGTATATTTTTTGTAAATAATTAAAACGGTATTTTGAAGAATTGTACCATTAATAGCTACAATAGTTTGGAAGTTGTCAATGAAGACATTATTTTACATTAAAATGAAGACTTGAATTTTCTATCAAATCCCAACGATTTGATTGATTTGGACAAAAAACATAACATTTATGAAATATCTTGTTCTAGTTGTCCTAACTAAGGTATATATAGAAGACAAACCCGTAGACCTATTGAAACTAGATTTAAGGAACATTTAGCTCAATTCAGGTTAAATAGAAAGGATAAAAGTACTGTGGCCGAGCATATTTTTAAATGCTTATGAAAATATATACATTCATAAATAAAAATTGAAATTAATGAATTCAGATTCAGGCTCAGTTTCATATTGTCTATTTAATTTATTTACTAAAAACACTAATATGTAAAAAAAATAGTTTTATTTTCCGTTATTTACGTTTGAATATCCATAATTTATTCATATTAATTGTTTATGTTAATAGTAGTATTTTGTATTGTTCAAAAATTTATAGATATTTGTCATAGATTGAAAAACATCTCATGTTCTCTTCCGTCATATTGACACTTTTTATTCAATTGTATAGCAATCACGGTTAATGACACATATTTTATTTAGTTTCCATCTTGTGCTATTGAAGATAGGGGCATAGCCTTCGAAACGTGCACCTACCTATTAATTGCTTTGAGTCACGGTATTTCGGTGATATTTTATTCAATTATTTTACACCGTAGTGACAATTTTTAATATCAATCATCACACATTCTATATTTACAACTTACCGACTCAAACAGGGCTCCATTAAGTCCAATGTTCCCTGAGGGCGTTAGGCCTAATCCACCGACAAGACCCGCGCACATATCGGACAGAATATCACCGTATAGGTTTGGCATGACGAGTACGTCATATTTGCTCGGGTCCTGCACCATACTTAAACAGACCGTATCTAGGTATTTTTCTTCGAATTTTATTTCGGGATATTTCGCGGCCATTTCGCGACAGCAACGTAAGAATAGACCATCCGACATTCGCCTAATAATGTAGAAGAAAATAGTTCGAGAGGTGCTTTCATAAAATAAATAAAAACTTTGCAGCGTTAATTAAATACATATACTAGAAATAGTTTGAAATGTAGAAAATTGACGAATAGACAGATTTTGCTCTTAAAATGTAAGTTGATAAATAATTCTTATTGAAATGTTTGATGTGCACATATTAAAGCATTTATTAGTGATTAAATTTTTCTGAACGACTAAACAAAATTAAAAATTTATAAGAGTGAGTCAACAACAACAAATTTTTGTTTGATTATTTGATAATGCTAACGAACATAAGACATACATGATATTTGCTTTGTGTACCGCTGTAACTTTCTTCCGTGCATGTTCCTTGGCATATTTGAAAGCAAATTCCGCTACGCGGAGACTCGCATCTTCCGTAATCAGTTTGATACTTTGTACTACTCCATCAACAATTTCGTGCTCGATACCAGAATATTCACCCTCTGTATTCTCGCGAATTGTAACCACATTTACGTTATCATAAAGTGTCTTGTAACTATCAGAAATCATACAGAGAATTAGTGAAAACGTGCGCCAGAAAACTTGCGCTTATTTTATATTTAAAAAGTGCTATATGTGCATTAGTTACCCCTCCAAGCTAAGACACGGCCTGACATTGGCGTACAAGTTAAACTCCTTTCGAAGAGCCAAATTTAGAGATCTGTGTCCCTTTCCAACGGGGGTCATCAGTGGACCCTTAAGGCCCACTTTATTTCTATTAACTGAATCTATTACGGCCTGAGGAATACCAAATTTACCGTCGGGTCCCTAAGAGAATACAAAGCAGCAGCATGATTACATAAATGTTTAGAAGTAAAAAAAAACTCCATTCAAGAAACGGTAGGATTCTGCCTGAGAATACCTGGATAGGGAATGGAAAATAAATATAGGCAACTAGTTAGTTAAAGAGTCCGCAATCCTAAAGATTGGTTGGAAACAGCACGCCATGCCGATCTATCCTGAGCTAATCCCTTCATCTCCCTATAGCTATTCATCTCAACGTCTTCAACTATCTGACTCACATACTCCAATCTAGGCCTACCTACCCCTCTCTTTCCCTCCACTCTACCTTCTATGATCAATTGCATAATCCCCCCATGCCTAAGAATATGCCCTACTAATCTGTCTCTCCTACGCTGTAACACTCTCCAGATACTTCTCTTCTCCCCTACTAACTCTAGTACAGCTTCATTTGTTACTTTATCTTCCCAACCAATCCTCATCATCCTCCTATAACACCACATTTCAAGTGCTTCTAATCTACGCTTCTCTTCCTTTCCTATAGTCCACGCCTCACACCCGTACAGTGCTACACTCCAAACATATACCTTCAGTAATCTTTTTCTAATACCCAAGTCAATATTTGATCTTAAAATCTGTTCTTTTTCTACGAATGCCTTCCTACCCTGTGCTATCCTACACTTTATATCTACCTTGCTTCGATTATCTTTTGTGATTCTACTGCCTAAATAACAAAAATCTGACACTTCTTTGATTCTATTATCTCCTATTGTGATCCTCATTTTTCTGCTGCATTCCTTTTTGTCACACCTCATCACTTTAGTTTTACCTATATTTATTTTCATGTTAAAATCCCTAGTCAATACTGCCTGCATACCATTCAATACCCTTTCTAAATTCTTTTCGCTTTCTTCCAATATAGCTATATCGTCGGCGAATCTCAGCATATATATTTTCTCTCCCTGTACATTCACACCTACACTATACTCTTCTTTTACTTTGTTTATTGCATCTTCTATATATAGATTAAATAATAACGGTGAGAGTGTACATCCCTGCCGAACCCCCTTCCCTATTTTTGCTACCTCTTCTTCCCCCTCAATTCTAACTAAGGCAGTTTGGTGTTTATATAAATTAAAAATTATTCTCCTATCCTTATAATCTATACCCGTTTCTTTTAAAATTCTAAACATTATGTCCCAATCTACATTGTCAAATGCCTTTTCTAAGTCTACAAAAGCTATGCAAGTTACCTTTCCTACCCTCTTTCTTTTTTCTACTACCGTTCTTAGTGCTAGAATCGCCTCTCTCGTCCCTCTGTTTTTCCTAAAACCAAACTGATCTTCTCCTAGCCTTTCCTCTACTTTATTTTCTAATCTCCTATAAATAATCTTTAACAATATCTTCGATGCATGTGATAGTAGGCTAATGGTCCTATAGTTCTCACACAAATTAGCTCCTATTTTCTTCGGCATTGTTACTATTCTACTACGCTGAAAATCCTGTGGTACTTCTCCCTTCTCATATATTTTACAAACTAACCTGTATAATCGCTCCTGCATTTTTTCCCCTGCGTGTTTTATTAATTCGGCTGGTATCATATCAATCCCCGCTGCTTTGTTATTCCGTAAATCATTTAATGCTCTATGAAACTCTGACCTAAGTATGCTAGGACCTAAGTCATCCTCATCTATCTGTTCCACATTTTCTAGCTCCTCCATGTCCTGCCTACCTTTATACAAATCTTCAAGATACTCCTTCCATCTTCTAGCTTTTTCCTTATTTTCTGTGAGTTCCTTACCCTGCTTATCACATATAATGTTACCCTTTGGTTTTACTTTAGAAAAATGTGACTTAATTTTCCTGTAGCCCAAATCTACTTTACCTCTTCTCATATCCTCCTCAATATCCTCACAATTTCCTTTTATCCACTCTTCTTTCGCTAGCTTGCATTTCCTATTAATTAAGTTCCTTAGTTCCTTATATTTTTTCTGTCCTGCTAAATTTTTCTTAGGCAACTGAAACTACACAATAAAAACTAGGGTTGCCCTAGAAAATTTGCATTTGATTTAAATATTCTAGCTAAATAATTGATAAAATACAAAATGAAGTAATATTTCAAAAATATCCTTATGACAAAGTACGTCTTAATAGTGGGTGTTAAAGACCTGACCTAGGATCCATAGCTCAGTTTCTTTTTGCTTCAAAAATCTAGCAACATTAATACCTCGGTGAGAGTAGGCTACTTCGTAAACACATCTGTATCGTGCCGAACATACATTAAATCATTATCCATATTCAGCTATTTTCGGCCAGAATCGTACCAAAGAAACTTGGAAATAAATTATAAATATTTTTGCCATTATGTTTACGTACTTTAACGGGTGTTACGTCGACAGTTTCCCATTGAATGGGTATTTTGGCAGCCGTAAATATCTGTTGCACTGCGGCTGAAATTTCGGGTCCAATACCATCACCGGGAATTAAGGTGCATTTCCTGATATCTCCACTGTAGAAACGCAGTCCGGGGGTGCGATTGGAAGTCTTAAATTAGGAGAAAAAAAATCGCTTTATTTGGTGACATAACCTCGTTCAACCAATCGTGTCACAATTTTCGATTATATAATTACAACCATTTTTCCAAATTGTTCTAATGTTTTATATTAATGTTTATATTAGCAAATAGTAACAAATTGACGAGTAAATATTGCTTTTTTATATAATAAAAAAGCGACATTAATGAAGGTGTGAATTATAAAAAAAATGCGAGCAATTTACGTACCAATTTCGTGATTATTCTAGATGCCATTTCTATGAATATTTAACCCTGTGTGGAAACTATTGTTAGAGAAAAATCAAACTATTTTTCTATAAAATACGCGATATATATACAAACCTTTCCAAGACAATCACATGTCTATGTGACATACCCGTCAGACTTAATATAGGCATTTTTTTATACAAATGATTGACACCTTTTGCATAGAGAAACTTACATGAGAACATTCTTATCATAAATGATAAGACGAAAACAAATTCATTCTTTTTAATTTAAACGCTCGTTTGTCCAGAATTTTTTAATATATATTTTTAAAAGCATTAAAACAAGTATATAAATAGTACTATTTTCAAAAATCTATTTATTTAATTATAATAAACAATTTTTACAATTCAAAGCGCAAAATGTCCTATTGCAAAAAATACACGTAAATAAACTCTTTTTAAGGGCAATAAAAGAAATACTATTTTCAAAAATCAATTTATTTAATCATAATAAACAATTTTAACAATTCAAAGCGCAAAAATGTTTTTATTACAAAATATGCACGTAAATAAACAATAATAATTTTATTGCTAGCGGCAAAATATTGCAAGTTTAAGATTTAGCCTAGCGAAAATACCATCCCAAAATTTTAATTATCGCATTGAACTAGATCATTTAAAATCAAAAAAATTGATTAAGATAATGAGTTAGTTGCCCTTCTTATCGCCACGCTTAAGTACCACGGGTCCCACATTATCGCCAGTCTCTTTGTTGTGTGTTCCGTGAGAACCATCACAATATGGCCACTGAAAATAAACGTTAATGTTAAAAGCAAATGCGTTAAAAATTATACAAATTATTTATTTTGATAAATTTGGATAACATTATCTTATACGGTATTCTACAATATACAACGCGCATTTCTCATATGCAATTATCTTCTTTTGTATAGCGGACATTTTTAAATCACTATTTTTTTCAACACATTCCGTAATATATTCATTCATACTAAATTCAACAAAATAATACAATGCAATGATGAATTAAAAATGATTGTTTTTGATGTAAAATCTGCTTGTTTATAATAAATTAAATCCGCAGGGTCTTATTTAATGCATATTCTTACATTTTTTGATCGCCAGCATCGACACAATACGACCTTTTCGCCGATATTTTCAATGTCCAACGTGTCGACGACTTTCTTGTTCGATTTTTGAATAAAGTGATTGACTTTACCAGAAGGCTCAGGGCGTCCGTGCGGGCAAAACGCCCGATATGTCATAAAGGTGAAGCCCGCTAAAGCGGCGGTAGGAGGAATCAAAGAAAGCCAATCCGTAACTGAAAATATATGCATACACGAAATGAAAAAATATCAACAATTATTCAAATATACGGTACGATTCTGGCTGAGAATAGCTGAATAAGGATAATGATTTAGTGCATGTTTCGTGATACAGTGGCGCTTATTATGTTGCCTACACCCCAGGGGTATTAAGGTTGTCAGACTTTCGATGCATCAAGGAGCTGACCTATGAATCCTGGGTCAGGTCTTTAATAACCCACTATGCGTCGATATATGGATTTTTTATTTTTTTTACTTAATTTAATATTTATCACATGGAATCGATTATCGATTGCAGATTTTTTAGGGCAGCCGTAGGTTCTTATTGTGCACTTTAAGTTGCCTATATTTATTTTCCTTTCCCTATCCGGTTATTCTTAGCCAGAATCGTACCAAATATATTGCGTACATTGATAGATTTGCAATAATGACTTTATAAAAAGTGATGAATTTGCAATAAATCGCGACTGCACTTTTATTAAAGTAAAGATGATCTGATTGTGACAAACACTCTAAATAATATTAATATTACTTAATCATTAGTAAAACCTTGCTTTTACAAAAACTATTTTCATATTCTATAAAACATTCGACTTATTATTAGTGATAATGGTTGAATAATGCGTTGTTGTTTAGTAACTATGAAAACAAACGACAAAACTGTTATTTAACTTTAGATTACGAATTACGCCAGCGTGAGTTTTTCTGCTGGTTATTAATAAAATCTCGACAGTCACAATTATAATAATCGAGTATAGATACTTACATCCTAATTTGAACCAACCACCAATTGAATCTGGAATGGGTAGACTCGAAAGGTAGTTGGGGATCGTAGACTTCACCAATGTCGATAAGGGATACATTTTTATGAATTTCAGAAAATTTCAGAAACAGAATTTGCTAATTTTTGCGTATTTTAAGAAAGTACTGTGCACGCCACTTATCGTAATGTAGATTACAGAAACAGTTCACCAGCTGGCTCAAGGATTTTGCGTATGATTTAACACACAGGCGAAAGATCGCAATAATTTCCTATAAAACCAGTTAAATATCTAGAAAGGATTAATTTAGATCATTTTATATTTATATTTTTAACTAATACCCATTGTTAATAAAACAATGAAATGGTATTATTTAAATTTTAAACTACCATTTAAAAAAAATCTTAATTCGCCCCTGCGTCCAAATCGAATTGTATTGTTGGACGTGCTGCCATCTACTATAAATTCGCCTTCATTAATTTTACCTGATCCATTCAAACAATTATGGAGAAATTTAATTGTAATTATTAGCAAATGCCTAAATAAAAAATGTTCCGACATTTTCTTGCATGTCTATTCTTTTATATCATCATTAATTCATTAGATGTTTTTTACTTGAATTTATTATCGTGTTCCTACATAGAAAACATGATCTTAGGTTCTACATTGTTGCCGGTTATTTATACATTATGCTTGACATTCTTGAATAAAATGCGTTTGTAAATTTTCTTACTAGAGCAAATGAATAATTAAAAATTTATCCTATACTAACAATACTTTTATCATCAATTATTAAACGTGACTTAGCTTCTACTATTTTGCACTGTTTTTATTATAATTGTCCATTTACTTACTGCGTAAATTGTAAAAGTGTATATGCAAAAAAATATGCGGTTCCTACCAACTATGTGCGAACTATAAACTGGAAAAACCTTATTATTTCTTTATCGATTAAAATGCAGCGAATGGACCACAGATATTTTTATAAAACAACTACTTTATTATCAACATTATTTAGTTGCTGAAGATTGGTTATATGGGGACTACGGTATTATATTATGGTTTGCGGTAGTACCTGTAACTATTAGAGACTTCCCATCCAATTTGTGCAAGGATTAAATCCAATATAAAAGGCTTATATGTAATCGGTATAATAACACAACTCAATACAATCGCGCAACACTGCTATCTTTACCACCGCCATCTGCGCGGCCCAAACTATACACTAACCAGTCTGGTAGGTTATGTTGTCGCGGCCAGTTTACTCTGTGTTATCGCATCTTCTTTCTCCGCAAAATCTCGCTCGCATCCGATAACATCCATACATCTTGCGCGTTCTCGGACACCGATCTAAACGATGCGACCACGTAGCACATAAGCCCCAGAGCCAGCGGCCCGCCGGCACGGTTCAACGTTCCACCCTTCGCGTTTCACCTGCTTGCGTGTTACTTCGCAAAGTGTATAGTGCCCAACATGGCCGAAGAAGAACTACTTGTGGTGGTGTTGAATCGGAATGATAGCGCGTCGGGATTCGGGTTCTCGTTGCTGGGGAAGCCGGGATTGCCGCCGATTATCTACCAAATACTCGAGGATTCGCCGGCAGCTGAAAGTGGCGAGGTGAGTGGCTTTATGTGGTGTTGCGAGTTATATTTATTGACGTTCTTGAGCCGTTCCCGAGTGTGTGCAGAAAATAATTTGGAATTAGCGCTGTTTATTACTCATCGACGAATATTGCTTTTAGTTGTGTTATCTCAGGGCGATTGTTGTCGGGTAAAACAATGTGTTGTTTGGAACATATGGTTGTGACATTGGTTTTTATGAGGGCGGGTTCAAAGCAAGGTTTGTTGTCTTATTGTGGTACGTTGATAGATGCAGCGGACAGTGCAGGTGTTGCATAGTATGAACGAACTTGAACATGTATTTAACTTGACGGCACTTAATTTTTTTTGCTGAAGAATAGTCGGCTATTTCCGAGAATTTCTCATAATGGTACTGCATAATAGCCCTCGGTAGAGTATGGATTTTTTATATTACTAAAGTTATTGTAAGGTGTAATTTACGACATTTCCTTAATTTGATTAATGTTTACGTTCTGTTTATTCTTCCGTAGATTGGCTAATAAATATAAAAATTGCATTTTGCATCATATTAGCGGAGCGGAATTTGAATTTATCGGATATTTTCCCATGGAGTTACTGTACTTTGAACCAAGCACATAATCAACGATGAATATATAATACTGGGTAAAGATAACATTAGAATTTGCTTAAGATTATCACGTCTACAGGGTAATGGCTGAATCCGGCAATCTTAATAGTAGATACGAAATATGGAATAAAAATTATGAACCCCAATGTACGGGTATATCTTTTAATTTTTATAATGAATGCTTGCAATCTTAAAGTTTCAATTTGCATTGGGCAAAGCACGTCTGAGTCCGCGATTTAAAGATTTATTAGTGACAAAATATGATCACGCTGTATTGATATTATTGATTTAAAATGTTTATCTAACGCTGAGGAAGTTGTATCAGAAATGCATATCGACGGAGAAAGTATAGTGATAATATTCAGCTTTCCCACCTTTTGTCAAATAATGTAAAAAAATACATTAATACGAATTGTTTGGGTGTTCTTATTCTGTTACTTTTAGTAGCTAGATTATAAATTGAATCAAATCAGATCTTTATATCTCATATAATACGAGTTTTCAAAGTAGTTATTATAATCAATAAAATTAAGTTTGAGAATTTCCTCTTAATTTTATTATATATAAAAGCGTACACATAGCGATATTAATTTCAGTAATTAATTTGCATCGACATCTCGTTTAAAATGATTGCACCGAACAACGGATTACATTATTTATACATGGTTTATAATCAAGATATAATATTTTGCTGAAGTGACCCATTTCTAAAAATACCATCTATTAAATTCTATAAATAATTAAACGTTCGCCGTTATAACTTTTAAACCAATTATGATTAGAATTGAATTATTCAATCGGTAACCTTATTGGCCTTTTTGAATAACCGAATATTTAATGTATTTCTACGTTGAACTACTGTCACCATAAACTGACAACAGCGGAACTTGACAGGGGTTCAGTGTTTAAAAAAAAAACCACAATTGAAGATATATTTTACACAAGTGTATGAGATAATATTGCGACATACAAAAAAAATTTAAACTTGAGTTTTATTTACTCATTGCATGTTGAAAAATTATGTTGCGATAGTATTTGTGAGTGTGCTGCGGTTACATTTATTTATGCTCGGAAAGGAATTCTTGAAACGCAAATAATAGTAGTCTATAAAATTCTGTTTTATGTAGCGCTCTGTATAATTTTCAGCAATTTGGATATATGATTTAGCAAAGACATGACTTGTAGATATTAAATAAAGTTGAAATTTTTATAATTTTATTTAAGTTCTGTTTGACATTTATGTGGAAACAACCTCGTGTCAAAACACCTCAAGTTGTAAAGTCGGCCATTGTGATTTTACCGTATTCTAACAGCAACGTCAAATTGACGTTTCCAAAGTCGAAACAGTATACTTAAATATAAATAAATTCATTTTGCTAATCACTAATAATATATTTTACACATATTCACCATCGAATTCACTTATTGACACCATAAATGATTTTATTTTATATTGTTTTCATATAATTTATAAAAATTGATGCGAGTATTTTTCTATTCATTTAACCAAATTGGTCATTTCATTTCAATCGATACTTTAGCGTGTTAAATATTTTATATTTCATCTGAAAATTAGCCTAATGAATCCGATCCTGAGCTCGATGTGACTTTAAAAATAATTTTAAATAAAGTGATTTGTCACTATAGGAAATACGGGCTTATTAATAAACCTGATTTCTTTTTCAAAGGTCCATACGCTTTGCTTGCACATTTAGATTATCGTTTAAATTTAAACAAACAAACCAGAACCAACATTTTTCTGTCTAGTATAAGTACAAATCGCACATGATATTGACGAATGCAAATATTCAACACAATTATATTTTCTTTGTACTATTAATTTGATATCGAACAGGACATACTCGATTGTCATGTTCAATTGTCGATTCTTGATTACCTTGATCTTAATCAAGATATTGCGCTATGCTATCGCACGGTTATTGCAATTTTGCATAACAAATGTAAACAACAATCGTAATTTTACGTGGTACAATATCGATAATGAATAAATAACTTTTAATCGTTTTGGGCATTCGCACGTTTCAAATGTATATTCTGCCATATCAGCAGTGGGTTCAAATTGCCATTACGAACAATATTTTGGAACTATTTTTTTGCTTTTTTCATATTAAATTCAGGATTGGCAGGAATTTTAACATTGAATGATTCAAATAGGGCTTTTCGAATACATTTTCCTCGACATTTTTACGAATAAATTCTGAAAAGTTTACTCAAGGCGTTTGTGTGGTAGCATTTTATGGCCATGAGGCGTGGGCAATAGGAAAGGAAGAAAAGCGTAGGATAGAATCATTTATAATGTGGTTCTATAGAAAGTCCACGAGGATTGGGATGGGTAAATAAAATTAGAAATGTTGAAATAGTTCTAAACTAGATTTCTTGGCCATAGGAGAACTAGTACTTTACAAAGGGACAAAACTCTTTTTAAAGTACACTTTGTACATTGAACCAAAATACTTTTTAGGATTTTATAACAAGTATTTTTAATTGTATAGAATATCGCCCAAATACCGTATTTTATTTAGTTTAATCTTGTGCTACTGAAGATGGGGGCATAGCATTCGAAATGCGTATCCAGCTATCCGAGTTATGGTATTTGGGTGATATTCCATACTAATATTTAACACCATAGTGACGATTTTTTATATTTCGTTTCTTATCATGTCTCTTGCAATAATGTTATTACCAATTGATTATTTTCTTCCTCCGTTAAATATCATTTTTCGGTAACATATTATTAATAAATATTTACAAATAAACAAATTTTGCCTATCACAAAGCAAACCCTCATCGCTCTTTTGATTAAAATGACTACATATTTTTAATTCTATATTTTATTTTAAATAAATTATTTAGAATTTTAAAAGAAATGGGTATAGATTATAAGGATAGGAGAATAATTTTTAATTTATATAAACACCAAACTGCCTTAGTTAGAATTGAGGGGGAAGAAGAGGTAGCAAAAATAGGGAAGGGAGTTCGGCAGGGATGTACACTCTCACCGTTATTATTTAATCTATATATCGAAGATGCAATAAACAAAGTAAAAGAAGAGTATAGTGTAGGTGTGAATGTACAGGGAGAGAAAATATATATGCTGAGATTCGCCGACGATATAGCTATATTGGAAGAAAGCGAAAAGAATTTAGAAAGGGTATTGAATGGTATGCAGGCAGTATTGACTAGGGATTTTAACATGAAAATAAATATAGGTAAAACTAAAGTGATGAGGTGTGACAAAAAGGAATGCAGTAGAAAAATGAGGATCACAATAGGAGATAATAGAATCGAAGAAGTGTCAGATTTTTGTTATTTAGGCAGTAGAATCACAAAAGATAATCGAAGCAAGGTAGATATAAAGTGTAGGATAGCACAGGGTAGGAAGGCATTCGTAGAAAAGGAACAGATTTTAAGATCAAATATTGACTTGGGTATTAGAAAAAGATTACTGAAGGTATATGTTTGGAGTGTAGCACTGTACGGGTGTGAGGCGTGGACTATAGGAAAGGAAGAGAAGCGTAGATTACAAGCATTCGAAATGTGGTGTTATAGGAGGATGATGAGGATTGGTTGGGAAGATAAAGTAACAAATGAAGCTGTACTAGAGTTAGTAGGGGAGAAGAGAAGTATTTGGAGAGTGTCACAGCGTAGGAGAGACAGATTAGTAGGGCATATTCTTAGGCATGGGGGGATTATGCAATTGATCATAGAAGGTAGGGTGGAGGGAAAGAGAGGGGTAGGTAGGCCTAGATTGGAGTATGTGAGTCAGATAGTTGAAGACGTTGAGATGAATAGCTATAGGGAGATGAAGGGATTAGCTCAGGATAGATCGGCATGGCGTGCTGTTTCCAACCAATCTTTAGGATTGCGGACTCTTTAACTAATTTTATTTTATCTCACATTATTTATGTATTTTAAGAAATTTATTTTTGTAACGATGAGACCATTTGTGGTCATTGGACATATTCAGACGAATGCAGTTATACAAATTTCTTGAAACTTAAAAAATTTAATATGGCTTATGAAATTATATTTTCTTTTCATTGATGGTATCTCTCGCTATATATAATTCTTATATTTCGCTGACTTAGTTACTTTAATGGTACCTGCGAGTATTTATACCACCCTTTTACAGATTTTTTTATATGCCACAAGTTGATGTCACGATCTATCTATTCAAACTTATACATTTTTTTCTTCTTCATAAACAAAGACTTAAATAAACTGAGAAAATGACGCGACAAACGTGTCCATGTTTCCAGGAATCACAATTAGCAGATAGTTAATGATGTAAACACCAAACTAGGTAAAGATACAGATTCCTCAATAGGCGTTTCTCTCGTCTTTTCTATTATTGGATTTGTAAACACAAACCATCAAACCAAATGAAATGGCATTTGCTCGGTACTGCCCCAATACATCCAAACAGGAACAGGAAAATTCGTTAAAAGTTGGGCTAGTCTTAATATGATGTATACAATGGAGAAATAACAACTGTTAATGACCAATGTAAAGTCTAAGATCGTTAGAAGTTCTATAGACTGATGTATCATTGACCTAAAGGTAAAATAGAATAAGTACAACTTTTGAAACAAATCAAATCTTGATTTGATTAAAAAAATGCAATAAACCGAAAAATTTGACATTTGTTGACATGCGTTATTTTCTTCCTTGGATATTTGTTAAAAATTAACCAAACATAAAAATTTATTAGTTATTGAATTTCTATATATTAGCAATGGACAAAGTGTATATTAAAATATGTATACAGGGTATTATGTGTAATATTGTATTTGATTGGATACAATACATAAACTATTTTTTCCGCCAAAGTAGGCATTTAAAGTCAACGGAAATTATATATGAACAGTAATGACATTTGACAGGTATCGTCGTCAGTGTACATTTACCGAATACAGCTAGGTTATGTAATATTTCGGCTTTGCTCATAATCAGCTGTACTTTAACGTCCTTTCAAATATTATTTCGCCATATTTTAGTAAGTATTTGTTTGTTAGTCAGTATAAATTTTAATTATTTGTTGATGGCAGCACTGACATGCAATGTTTACATTAGTCACGTCAGTAGTTCATATGCGTTATCAACAACGCATGGCCTATTTTGTGATGCATACCTACTTTGGCGAGGAATGTCACATGAAAAAGGATGCCACTAAAATCACTGTCAATATTTACTTGGTCAATGATTAAATTGAAGATGGATGTGTGTAAAATAACAGAAACTGCAAATAAGTGAAATATGGGAATACGTCAAGTCATAATTTGTCAATAGCAGCACAAGATGAAATAGGTTGTTTCCATTTATTCTAAAATGAGTTAAATGTTTCTTAAATCTAGCTAATGCTTTGTGCTACGGTTTTTGTATGATGTTTTATACAAGACGAATATCAGGTCAGGCTGAAATCATGAAATTTGAGTTTCAGAGCACACGTCATCCGCAGAGCCATCTGAATAATCAAATCGTCACTTAAAATCGCATTGGCATTTATATGAATCACAATATCTCCTTTTAGATTTCGTTACACATGGATTTCGTATTTAAGCAGTCACAACTTTATTCTATACACATGTGCCTCGTTTTACATAAACGATTGAAGTGCACCAACATGTAATCGATTTTTGAAGACAGTCTGCGTTGAGGTCTTTATATAGTCTTTATATATGCCGCGTTTCTTAAATTATATTTACGACAGAACAATACTTGCGTTTATTCGTAGAGTGCGCGTAATAGAATTTGTTCTTAAAAACCGCGGTTTGTTTTATTAGAATTTAGTCAGTTATGATGTACAAGAAACTAGAAAAAGCTTTGCAACTTCCAAATATTGAATTTTATGGTTGCTGGTCGGACTTGAGCGTAGCGGAGAGCACCGTTATTGTCGGCTCAAAGCACACTTGCATGTAATTCTTGCATACTGTTCTGGATGGATTTTAATAAGCTATGTATCCATTTAATGGAAATATTATCAAGTCTGAACTATTACAATATCTTACAGAATTTCGTGACGTACAATAGATATCTAAGAACAAAATATAATAAATAAATATCTAAGAACAGAGCATTATAATATTTCGAATAATTTGGAATAAATCAAGTTCACTTGGTCATTTAATACATTGTATTCATCGCTTTTGTTATGTTTGAAAATTTCAATAGATTCTAGGAAGTTTTAATTTCTTCCTTTTTGGTAAGACATTCGAAAAAATTCATCTAATGAATAAAAGGCGTGAGGACGTAAGTATTTTTTTTTTAAATAGTAGTAGACCAGGGAAAAGTTAGAGAAAAGTATTGACAATGCACTGGTTTTTTATTCTTTTCTACTATTAAAAAATATAAAATTTTGGGACGAAATTGCTTTTATTTATCGGAAATGAAATTCAATGTATTGTATATTTAGTCCGTTTTACACTTGTCAGTTGTTTCTGCAATTTTAGAAACTTGGCAAAGGGAAATAGAGGGAACATCGATGAGTCTAAAACCATCGATTTGATTTAAGAATTAATCAATAAATTGAGCTTGTTTATTGAACAAATGATTGATGTGTTATGTAAGCTTTAGATAAAAAAAAATAATTTGCATATTTATTTGATGGTAATTTTAGTTGCTTGTAAAGTGGGGAAATGCTGCATATATAAATCTTACATCAGCGCGGATGTCTGAGAGGAAAGACATCGATCCACCGATTTATTTATGAGCAAAGTTCGCCCGATTTAAAGGCTTGTAATCCGCGGGAATATTTCCCAATTTATTGCCCCCAAGAAGTAGCTCAGCGCTCCGGGCAATCTGCCTTTTCAGTCCTCACCAAATGTTCAAATTCCTTCGCCTGTCGGTTCAGTCGCAAGCTGCAGTATTGGTGGAAATTCGGTTTCATGCCAGTTGGTGACAACTTCGGCCATTCATCTTGTTGGTATTTTTGCAGGATGTAGTGATAGCAGATGTTGAACGATTGTTGATTCCCCCATGAATACAAATAATCCGATGTTGATCTCTTTTGCTCTTCGGGAAATAAAATTAGTTTCAATATGTTGCTTGTTCAAAAAGTTATAAAAATGTACCATGTCTAGAACTTTCACAAAACAAATTCTATCTATACGCTAACCAGAACTTGGTAAAAAGAATTTGTTTCGATTTCAGAGTACTTTATATTCGATAACAAGTATTGGCGACTTTGCTCCAAAAATCATGTATCGAGTTTTCAACGGTTGTTTATATTTTTTTGGTTTATTGATTCCAAAAAAAATGATTTTCACAGTAATGTCTGTCTGTCTAGAACTAGTCTAGCGACTAAATTGTTTAATCAATGCCAACCAAATTTGGAATTTAAGATTTAGGTGTTACAACTATCGGAATACGTTCACCGTTAACTCGTAACATTGACAAAATTTGAGATATTGTTACATTGCGATTTAGGTTCAAAGATTAAGATTTCTGATTTTGTGGGGTTAATAAATGAGTGAGTGGTTTGTCGAATATTCTACTAATGATTCCAGATCTTGATTAATTTGATTTAGTGCTGTATTTAAATCGTTTATTCGGAACGAGTGGTATATTTGTGTGTCATCGGCATAAAGGTGATATCTGCAGAATTTTAAACTTATAAGAATATTTGTAGTATAGCGGGAAAATAGAATGGGCCCAAAGATTGATCCCTGCGGCACTCCCGACTTTAATTCGAATGGGCAGATTCGTTCTTCGTCAACATTTACTATCTGGAAGAGGAAAAGACTTTCATTTATAGTGATTTAGATGGGTGAAAATTATGGCTGGCTAATTGTATTGTATTTGTCTTAAACGTCTCTACATGGTTCTTAAGTTATCGAAAGAAATAATGAGACAATTTATGTAGACAAAACAAAATGTCCAAAGTGGCTCAAAACCGTTAAAATGGACAAATATCCCGAAATATTATAGAAAAGTCGAAACATACGCATGTCGTAAATTATAAAAACACTCAAATATCGCGTTTTTTAAAAGAAGTAATCAGGTAATTTATGTACACTAATTTAAAAAAATACTGTCCAAACGTCGGAACCGTTAAATTGAACAGAATCCTTAAAATATGACAGAAAAGCCAAAACATACAGCTGTCGTAAATTATAAAAAACACTCAAATATCGTGTTTTTTAAATTTATTTTCGAAGCGCCACTTAAATCAAAATCATGTTTTCACCACCGTAATTTTTATTGTAATTCTTTTATATGTATTTCTGTTTTAAGTACAATTCTGTAAGAACGTTTTTATTTGATCACACGATACAAGTTCTTTTAGGATTGATGATCATTAAAAGGCGGCTTGAATTATATGCTAAATTAAATTAAAAGTTTTATCAAGCCACGCCAATTAACTAATGATATTCCAAATTTAATAATGTGTTTCTTGTATTTACGTGTAATATTTCGAGTTGACGACGTTTAAAAATAAAAAATTTATGAACATAAATTTAATAAATAAAATCCGGATTTGAAATATCGGCGTTAAAAGTGTAGGGCATTTAAAAATGCCACAAAATTAATTTTATAAATGTCTCTCAATATTTGCTCAAATTAATCCAAATTTTGTATGATAATAGTTTATGGATGTGAATTTGCTGTATGCTCGTCGATTTTACGCGGAAGCTTTAATTAGTTCATAAATTGTTTCTAAACACACGTATTTTTAATGAGGTTAATATTAGTTTCATAATTATCTCGACATAATTAAAATTTACCATGTTTAGCAACAATTTGTGCATCATTAATTAAAGTACTTTTCAAAAAATTATGAGCTTATTACGACGTTAGTTAAAGAGTCCGCAATCCTAAAGATTGGTTGGAAACAGCACGCCATGCCGATCTATCCTGAGCTAATCCCTTCATCTCCCTATAGCTATTCATCTCAACGTCTTCAACTATCTGACTCACATACTCCAATCTAGGCCTACCTACCCCTCTCTTTCCCTCCACTCTACCTTCTATGATCAATTGCATAATCCCCCCATGCCTAAGAATATGCCCTACTAATCTGTCTCTCCTACGCTGTAACACTCTCCAAATACTTCTCTTCTCCCCTACTAACTCTAGTACAGCTTCATTTGTTACTTTATCTTCCCAACCAATCCTCATCATCCTCCTATAACACCACATTTCGAATGCTTGTAATCTACGCTTCTCTTCCTTTCCTATAGTCCACGCCTCACACCCGTACAGTGCTACACTCCAAACATATACCTTCAGTAATCTTTTTCTAATACCCAAGTCAATATTTGATCTTAAAATCTGTTCCTTTTCTACGAATGCCTTCCTACCCTGTGCTATCCTACACTTTATATCTACCTTGCTTCGATCATCTTTTGTGATTCTACTGCCTAAATAACAAAAATCTGACACTTCTTCGATTCTATTATCTCCTATTGTGATCCTCATTTTTCTACTGCATTCCTTTTTGTCACACCTCATCACTTTAGTTTTACCTATATTTATTTTCATGTTAAAATCCCTAGTCAATACTGCCTGCATACCATTCAATACCCTTTCTAAATTCTTTTCGCTTTCTTCCAATATAGCTATATCGTCGGCGAATCTCAACATATATATTTTCTCTCCCTGTACATTCACACCTACACTATACTCTTCTTTTACTTTGTTTATTGCATCTTCTGTATATAGATTAAATAATAACGGTGAAAGTGTACATCCATGCCGAACTCCCTTCCCTATTTTTGCTACCTCTTCTTCCCCCTCAATTCTAATTATTATTAATATTAATATTACGACGGACAATTTAAATCCGTAAGCTGTTAAAGGAAAAAAATATGACTTTCTTAAATAAATTTGTCTAGTTTTCTTAAGGCAATTATAGTTGTAAAGTAATCAGTTTTTGCTTTGTAAGTAATCCACTATTTGAGAAAATTCCTAGACAGACAGCAGGCATAAAATGGCATATAATTTGTTTTTGGTGAGCAAATATAGATAGCAGCACTCAAAAATTTATTGTATTCTTTTGTTTGCAGTTCATATTTAATATATATTCATCACCCTGGCAAAACTACGCAGTATACTTGTACATTCGTTGACAAGAAAAATGCCACTAAATAGCGACATGCATTAAAAAAAATGGAGCGTTTTGCTTCAGTCTACCAGGAAAAATTACTATTGCGAATTTATGTTACATGCACTTTAGATGAGGATTTTTTTAGAGTATTTCTACACTTTTAAGTTTTTTAAAAATTTATTGGGCATAAAACCTGTAAAACATGACTCATTGCTTTCCTTCAGCCCGTTAAATACGCCACTGTAGCCCCATGTACACTCAAAGCAGTGGCGTAGCTAGAATGCCTTGCCTTATGGTAGCTACGCGCCTGACTCAAAGACAATAGTAATGCGTCGATATAGGGAAGCGCAGCAGTATAGCGATGTGTAGTTCACTCGCGAACCGTTCACTCTGAACGGTTCAAACAAATGACTGTGACGATGTGTTGCAACGACCTATTGGTCACTATGACCTAGTTCGTGAACTATGAACTACATGGTGCACGGTGTACGTATTGATGTACTTGTATTATATATATAATTGCAGTATAGTATACATTACATATACAGTACTAAAATTTATTTAGTGATAAAGTGTGTTGGGGAACGGAACGAAATAGGAAACTCGATGCGATATTACAACAGCAGCATTACGCCGAGCTGAGTCACAATTTATATGTTGCTATCAGATTTCATTTGGAATAATATAATTAATATTATTAGATTAGTGAAGTTAGGGGGAAAGATCAAGTAGATACGTGGTCAGGAGAATATAGATTAATAACCACAGCACAGATAATGTTCATACCGGTGTAGGTTTTGTAATGAATAGAAAGTTGGGATGTAGAGTAAAGAGTTATTGCCAAGTTAGTGATAGAATTATAACTATTAGATTAGACACGAAGCCAACGGACACAGTTATAGTGCAAGTATATATGCCAACTTCAAGTCACGATGATGAGGAGGTAGAATCCATTTATGAGGAGATTGAATCTAGGTTAGCAAACGTTAAAGGACAGGATAATCTAATTGTAACCGGAGATTGGAATGCCGTAGTAGGTAAGGGAAAGGAAGTTTCAATAGTAGGAGAATATGGAATAGGAACACGTAATGATAGAGGGGATAGATTGGTAGAGTTTTGTATTAGGAATAAGCTAGTGGTAGCAAACACGCTTTTTCAGAATCACAAGCGCAGGATATATACGTGGAAAATGCCAGGAGATATAGGGAGGTATCAGATAGATTACATACTGGTTAAAGAGAGGTTTAGGAACCAGATTAAGAATTGTAAGAGTTACCCTGGAGCAGATATTGATAGTGACCATAATTTAGTAGTCCTGGACTCAGAGGTCAAATTCAAGAAATTACAGAAGTCTAAACAGGTCAGAGTAGATGTCGATAGGTTAAAATTAGCTGATGTATGTGAAAAGTACAAGCAGAAAGTAGAAATCATGGCTAATGGAACATCTAGGAACGACATAGATTGCGAATGGAGGGAAATCAGAAATGGGTTAACTACAGCAGCAAATGAAGTATTAGGCACAAAGAAAAGGGCAGGTAGGAGGGAATGGATCACGGAAGAAATAGTTGAAATGATAGAAGCAAGAAGGAAAATTAAAATTGGAAACACAGAAGCAGGACAGAAAAAATATAAGGAACTAAGGAACTTAATTAATAGGAAATGCAAGCTAGCGAAAGAAGAGTGGATAAAAGGAAATTGTGAGGATATTGCGGAGGATATGAGAAGAGGTAAAGTAGATTTGGGCTACAGGAAAATTAAGTCACATTTTTCTAAAGTAAAACCAAAGGGTAACATTATATGTGATAAGCAGGGTAAGGAACTCACAGAAAATAAGGAAAAAGCTAGAAGATGGAAGGAGTATCTTGAAGATTTATATAAAGGTAGGCAGGACATGGAGGAGCTAGAAAGTGTGGAACAGATAGATGAGGATGACTTAGGTCCTAGCATACTTAGGTCAGAGTTTCATAGAGCATTAAATGATTTACGGAATAACAAAGCAGCGGGGATTGATATGATACCAGCCGAATTAATAAAACACGCAGGGGAAAAAATGCAGGAGCGATTATACAGGTTAGTTTGTAAAATATATGAGAAGGGAGAAGTACCACAGGATTTTCAGCGTAGTAGAATAGTAACAATGCCGAAGAAAATAGGAGCTAATTTGTGTGAGAACTATAGGACCATTAGTCTACTATCACATGCATCGAAGATATTGTTAAAGATTATTTATAGGAGATTAGAAAATTAAGTAGAGGAAAGGCTAGGAGAAGATCAGTTTGGTTTTAGGAAAAACAGAGGGACGAGGGAGGCGATTTTAGCACTAAGAACAGTAGTAGAAAAAAGAATGAGGGTAGGAAAGGTAACTTGCATAGCTTTTGTAGATTTAGAAAAGGCATTTGATAATGTAGATTGGGACATAATGTTTAGAATTTTAAAAGAAACGGGTATAGATTATAAGGATAGGAGAATAATTTTTAATTTATATAAACACCAAACTGCCTTAGTTAGAATTGAGGGGGAAGAAGAGGTAGCAAAAATAGGGAAGGGAGTTCGGCAGGGATGTACAATTTCACCGTTATTATTTAATCTATATATAGAAGATGCAATAAACAAAGTAAAAGAAGAGTATAGTGTAGGTGTGAATGTACAGGGAGAGAAAATATATATGCTGAGATTCGCCGACGATATAGCTATATTGGAAGAAAGCGAAAAGAATTTAGAAAGGGTATTGAATGGTATGCAGGCAGTATTGACTAGGGATTTTAACATGAAAATAAATATAGGTAAAACTAAAGTGATGAGGTGTGACAAAAAGGAATGCAGTAGAAAAATGAGGATCACAATAGGAGATAATAGAATCGAAGAAGTGTCAGATTTTTGTTATTTAGGCAGTAGAATCACAAAAGATAATCGAAGCAAGGTAGATATAAAGTGTAGGATAGCACAGGGTAGGAAGGCATTCGTAGAAAAAGAACAGATTTTAAGATCAAATATTGACTTGGGTATTAGAGAAAGATTACTGAAGGTATATGTTTGGAGTGTAGCACTGTACGGGTGTGAGGCGTGGACTATAGGAAAGGAAGAGAAGCGTAGATTAGAAGCACTTGAAATGTGATGTTATAGGAGGATGATGAGGATTGGTTGGGAAGATAAAGTAACAAATGAAGCTGTACTAGAGTTAGTAGGGGAGAAGAGAAGTATCTGGAGAGTGTTACAGCGTAGGAGAGACAGATTAGTAGGGCATATTCTTAGGCATGGGGGGATTATGCAATTGATCATAGAAGGTAGAGTGGAGGGAAAGAGAGGGGTAGGTAGGCCTAGATTGGAGTATGTGAGTCAGATAGTTGAAGACGTTGAGATGAATAGCTATAGGGAGATGAAGGGATTAGCTCAGGATAGATCGGCATGGCGTGCTGTTTCCAACCAATCTTTAGGATTGCGGACTCTTTAACTAATTCGCAAGATTAAATATGTCATGCCATAGCAAATTTTTGGAATAATGCAAAAATAAACATCTAAATCTTATAGTTTTTCTATTTCATACTGAGGGCAATGCAATCACTTAATATCAAATCGAAGCTTTGAAGTTTGAACAGAGAAGATTCGGAATAGAAAATATAAATTATAACGCCAAACAAAACGATTCTATCTATTTCATTTTATTATAGTTTGTACATTTAATTTTCAAGTGTTAGTAAAGTAGTAAACATTTTCTTCAGTTACTACCAATAAGTATTTTAGAACTTCATATAAATAATCGTGAGTACCTAGAGAAGATTATATTTCCTTATATATATGTTTTGTATAAATTATAAACATTGTTGTCATTTCTTCCTCATTCCTAATTCAAAATAAGTATTGTAATATTTCAATTTATTTATTTTTTACCATTTAATATTTTTATATTGAGAAAAAAAGAGATTATTTTCAGTATGTGCATGTATTTGGTCATATAGGTGGTGAACTAGTTCATTTTAAAAAGATGTAGCAGTTCACGACCTATAGTTCGTGAACGGTTCATTGAAATGAACTACGAACTAGGTCCTCAAAGTGACTTACAGTTTGCCATCGCTAGTTCAAACGCACTCGACTGCCATTGCCAATACACTGCACGGCATTCCTGTACGGACGCATTACAATAACAGTCTTTGACTGTACCAGTGATTTAATTCCGCATGATTCTCATATCGCCCAGTAACGTATATTTACCGTTATTTCATCCCAGCATATCCATATCGTGGATATGTGGCTCTGGTTGGTGTCATTTCGTGTTCGTGCATACAAATCGCTGTTAAAATGTTTATTTGACCATCTCGGACCTGTGCGACCGCGTACGGACAAAAATGGAACGTACCGGTGCCTATATTATTCTGCACAACCAAGAATATCCCGATCTCATAAAGCATTCTATGTGACAACTATTTAATTTGACAAAATTTAATTTGATCGCGGAAGATCAGTTGAAAATTAAAAAAAAAATTAAAAATTTGTCAAATTTAATTTGATCGCAGATCAGATGGGTTTTAGGAAGAACAGAGGGACGAGGGAGTTTTTATTTTCGCGCTAAGAACGGTAATAGAAAAAAGTAAAGTAAAATACTCTTTATTATTACCAATAGAATTTACAATGTACTACACTTTTTTTTGGAAATAATTGCGTCATCAATTATCCAGAAAAAATCGGTATAAAATTGTTTTTATTAAACTTAAGCTAGATATACAAAATAAATAAATAAACAGTAAAATAAACAAAGAGAGACGAAAAAAACCAAAAATTTATATCAATTGTTAGAGTATAGAATAGAAACTACGGCATAAGTTAATCAACAAAAGTTTCAGGTAACTTTTAAACTTTCCTGTACAGTTATACGATTTAATCGTTTGGGGTAATTTATTGTATAACTTACAGCCTTTAAAAAAGATTTTTTTTTTTATGAGAAAAAACAACTCACATTATTGCTTTCGTAGATTCAGAAAAGGCATTCGATAATGTACGATTTAATTTACGATTTAAATATATATAAAAACGTAGTTCTTTGTGTGAAAGTAAAAAAAAAAACTGATTGAATTTTGTTGAATTTATGATTCGTTTTTAAATCATTTATATTAAATAAGTTTTAATATGCAGTAGATAATCAAAAATCAAAAAAGGTAACTTGCATAGCTTTTGTAGATTTAGAAAAGGCATTTGATAATGTAGATTGGGACATAATGTTTAGAATTTTAAAAGAAACGGGTATAGATTATAAGGATAGGAGAATAATTTTTAATTTATATAAACACCAAACTGCCTTAGTTAGAATTGAGGGGGAAGAAGAGGTAGCAAAAATAGGGAAGGGAGTTCGGCAGGGATGTACACTTTCACCGTTGTTATTTAATCTATATATAGAAGATGCAATAAACAAAGTAAAAGAAGAGTATAGTGTAGGTGTGAATGTACAGAGAGAGAAAATATATATGCTGAGATTCGCCGACGATATAGCTATATTGGAAGAAAGCGAAAAGAATTTAGAAAGGGTATTGAATGGTATGCAGGCAGTATTGACTAGGGATTTTAACATGAAAATAAATATAGGTAAAACTAAAGTGGTGAGGTGTGACAAAAAGGAATGCAGTAGAAAAATGAGGATCACAATAGGAGATAATAGAATCGAAGAAGTGTCAGATTTTTGTTATTTAGGCAGTAGAATCACAAAAGATAATCGAAGCAAGGTAGATATAAAGTGTAGGATAGCACAGGGTAGGAAGGCATTCGTAGAAAAAGAACAGATTTTAAGATCAAATATTGACTTGGGTATTAGAAAAAGATTACTGAAGGTATATGTTTGGAGTGTAGCACTGTACGGGTGTGAGGCGTGGACTATAGGAAAGGAAGAGAAGCGTAGATTAGAAGCACTTGAAATGTGGTGTTATAGGAGGATGATGAGGATTGGTTGGGCAGATAAAGTAACAAATGAAGCTGTACTAGAGTTAGTAGGGGAGAAGAAAAGTATTTGGAGAGTGTTACAGCGTAGGAGAGACAGATTAGTAGGGCATATTCTTAGGCATGGGGGGATTATGCAATTGATCATAGAAGGTAGAGTGGAGGGAAAGAGAGGGGTAGGTAGGCCTAAATTGGAGTATGTGAGTCAGATAGTTAAAGACGTTGAGATGAATAGCTATAGGGAGATGAAGGGATTAGCTCAGGATAGATCGGCATGGCGTGCTGTTTCCAACCAATCTTTAGGATTGCGGACTCTTTAACTAACTAATCCAAAATGACAAATCAATTAAAAATTTGAACATTATTAGAAATATACTCATATTATTATGAATCCACTTAATATTTGATCAAAATTTTATACACTAAATTTTGATATACTACAATTTAAAACGGAATTAGTGTTTTTATTTAATTCTGCCATATAAAATGTTATATTGTTTTTTAGAATTCAAATTGAAAATAGCATAATTTACTTCATTCGTTCTTTTCATCATTTTTATTGATAGGCAAGAAATTATATTAATGCCATGTCTACCTTCTGCTCTACATTTTATAACAAATAAAAATCACTATAACAATAAAATTCAAAAATAAATCTACTTCTCTCACATTTCATCTTCCAAACGCAACAAATGCGTAACATTTTCCACTCTACCCACCCAATCCTCATCATAGTTTCTCTTCCTTTCCTATCACAACCGTACAATGCACAACACAAACGCCTTTATTCGACACAAACTAATTAACAGTATATTTTTATATTTTTTAAACCAAACCAATCAAGCCAATTAAAAAAGAAATTGCAAAATATATTTGGTTATATCTCAATTTGAGTTGTTTTCGAGTACAGCATCACTCTGTAGATTGGCTTTAACAAGGTGTTAATTATGTTAAGATATCTTATTGAAATTTGCTCCACTTTACATTTAACGGACAATTTAATTTTTTTTATCCATTAGACGTGCTATAGTTTATCGTGTATGAAATATTTGAACGTTTATTAAAAAACATATGGCTGGGTGTATGGATTTAATGAAAAACTTAAATTTTCATAATGCACGTAATATAATAATGTAAATAGTCTTCGTTGCAGAGCGTCGCATTGTATTATTTAATACGTTTTTAATAATTTGGAACGATTTCTTTAATTATACTAAATTGCACGCACCCATAACGACACACGTAATATACACAGTGATCAATTAGAAACTGCATGTGGGTAATTCGTTTAATTTGTAAAATACTTCTATATAAGGGCTGTTTTTAAGGGATGGCTTCGAAAACACCAAATGTTATAATTAATAATGAAACCCATTGATTTTTTTTACTATTTAAAAAATTTGAACCTATTGAACAGCTGATTTGTCCCACTTGATCAATACTAGTCAATTTTTAACAAAAAATTTGGTTTCAATTTTCCTGGAAAATTAAAAAATGTATATACAATTAATTTCTATATTTGTTTCAGAAAACGAAACAAGTTAGATGATGCGCATTTCTATGGCAAAGCTGCCTTTTATACATTTAATCTGGTGTTAATTGTTCTCCTGCTGAAGATGGAGATTTAGCCTTCGAAATGCGCACATGACTTATAAATGCGTTAATAACTTTTTGTAGTGATTAATTATTTATTGAAACGTTGCGAATTTTACTTTAGAAAAATGAATCAAGAATTTAAAAAGTCGGCGGAATTTTTGTTGTTGTAAATATTTGAACAGACCAAAATTAACATGTTGTATGCTATGTTGAGTCCACCGATGTATCATCCCGTATATATTAGTTCTGCTTGAATTAAAATTAAAAAAAAAAGCTTGAATTAATTCATCATTTCTTTAAGCACGCAACTTTTTAAGGGTAAGTGCAACTATGTTGATTACATTTATAACCACTTGTTAATGACACTTTTTTTTTGAAAATAATTGACACGAATTCTAACGTGAAATTAAAGCAACAATTAGACATGAAAACATTTAAATGGTAATTTGCAGTCGCGGGTCAATTGTTAAGTTAAGACACTGTTGCATTTGTTTTAAGTCAATTATTTAAAAAATTGTTTAACTACGTATTTTTTAAACTTTTATTTCGCTTTGCATTGATTTAGGTGTTTGACATTTTTTTTTTGGCAAAAGTCCAAGAGTATATAAAAATAAACTTCATAAGAACATTTTCTTATAATATTTTTCATACGTCTTATTTTTACAAATTGTTAAATTAACCTAGTAATTGTTGCTTTTAGTTAAAAATGTGTAAAAAGAAAATTTCGATGGTAAAACATTCAAATCGAGAACATCGAAATATGATAAAATCAAGAAACTTCTATAAAATTTGTATTTTTGAAAATTAAACAAATCTCATAAAAAAATAATTGGCGGGGTTTCATTGGAACATTTTCTTTTGTACGTGTTTTAATCCAATTATTTATTAAATCCAATTAATTTCGTGGTAATATCGTAAATTCCAATTTCACCATGTAACTAATTTATGTGACTAATAACAAGCAAGTACAGCGTTGCCGCGTCGTATTTATATATGCGAGTACGCTATTAATATTTATTAACGCCATATAACCCTGAAAGTAGGTAAAAATTGAAGAACGGCAACAGTGGCTACGTTAAAGTATGACATAGCGCAGTGCGGTATTTGACGTTCAAGTTAAATAAAATATTGTGACGCTTGGGCTGAAATATTGGTATTAAAATGATTGTTTTAGTGTCTAAATTGAAAGAAACTGATTGAACGGATGAAAATGAATATTTTAACTTGAAATATTTTTTGTTTTCTAAAGAAACATTATTTTATTCTCAAATTACTGTGTGTACTACATATTTAATTTGGCATTTATACATGTTGATAAACAAATTAATATACCTATAAAATGAACATAATGTCATCATATGACACATCATCCATTAAATGTACAATGACAGGTAATAAAAATATTGTCAGTTCGTAAGTATGACTTCCAACCAAAAGTTTGAACTATGGCAAATTCGACCTACGTAATAAAATCGAAATTCAAATGAACTAATATTGTCATTGAATAAAAATGAAATAGTCTAATTTATTGCATATAAATAATTTCCCAATCTGCAGTAATTGATCGATTTTGATCGAATTGTAAATAAATAATTTGAAGAATTTCAAAATACCGAAGATATATGTAAAGCATTTTATTAAAAAAAAAAACGTATTTAACATTTACATGCCTATGCATCGTTACAATGACAGGTCGCCTAGTAACTTGGTAGTTCAAATGTTCGATATAGTAAATGGGATGCGCAACGCATAGAAAATATTGTCAATGAAACTGATGTCGCATTAATACTGTCTTTGATTGTACATGACCTTAATTTCCTCTCTAAAAGCTTTAATAAATCTTCCTTTCCCTGAATTGAATTTATACGAATCAGCCTGTATTCTATTACAAATCATAGCCCAATAAATCAAGGCTTTATCGAACGTTTCCTACTTTTATATATATTCTTCTCATTCGTATTCGCCATAGACTTGCAAAAAATAAAGTTCCTCTATGAACCTCCTATTTCTTATTTCTTGGTCGTAGCTTTTGGTAATCGCTTCACGCTGAGAGTTGTAGACAATCACTTCTTAAGACATTTTGGTTCCTGATTGCTTTTATATATAAATACCGTGTGCCAAGTAACAATTTTTATTCTCAAACATGCGCAATTTCGTAGAATTTTTGTGGGTAATTAACAATAAGAAGTATTATTTCATTTTATTCTTTATAGGTGTGTAGCACTGTACGGCTGTGAGGCGTAGGCAATAGGAAAGGGAGAGAAATGTGTTGCTATTTGGAGATGATGACCCTTAGATGGGTAGATACAGCAACAATGAAATGTGCTAGAAGGCAGGTTAGAGGGAAAGAGATGATATTGATAAAATCGGATTAGGACCAGGTACGGTAGAACGTTGGGGCTTTGCTCAAATAAACTACATATCGTCAATATGTGACAATACCGTCCTATCTTGCAAAAATTAGTAAAATGAGATATTATGTCAAACTGATTGCGCATAGCATAGAATATCACCCAAATAGGGTGATAATCTATACTATTATTTAACACCGTAGTGAATTTTTTTATTGCGCATGTTCAAAAAATCTCGTATCTCATTAAAAGTTAGGTGGTTGGTATTGTCACATTACTGACGATATAGTTTTCAGGCAATGAAAAATAATTGCTACGCTTTTTCGGACTATATTTATAATTTATTATGGTATATTTCTATTTAACGAAAATTTTAACGTTTGTATTTAAATCTTGACATATGGTATACGTTCTGATTCTAACGTAACCTCAATCTGTCAAATTTGCTGCTGTGCGCGCGTTTGACGTTTTGTGACATGTCCCCTCATTTGTATTCGAGACTGTGTGTTGTCGGTTGCTTTTCCAGGGGATCGAGGGGTACCATTACCACATCAAGAACAGCTTAAGAGCAGTAATATGCGTTCAAATATATTTTTTTTAATACTTCATGAATACATTCAAAGTGTGTTGAACTAAATGCATTCAAAAGCAGGTTTTTTGATTATATAAATAAGGGGTTGGTATTATTTGATCATTCTTTATATATGGAGGGATGTCGCTGCTATGTATTTGCTTATTCTATTTAGAGATGTGGTGTGTGTATAAAATGGTAATTTGAATGTAGAAGAAGTGCTGAAGTTGATGGTACTACTATAGCCAAGGATGTATAGGCCTTTTTATATAAAATTTGATAATATATTTGATATCGTGAATAATTTATGCAAAATTGTATTTGTATGGTAATATTTTCGATAGTCTGTGTCAATGGGATCTTTGACAAATCGATTGATTTTTGAAAATACTTTTTTTTTGCGATTTTAATTGATTAACGGAGCAGTTGATAGCAATTGTACATTTTTTTTATTTTTTATTATGGCATCTAACTTCCATCTGTTTTTCAATAAGTGAATCACGAATTTAAGATTTCTGATAAAATTTGATAAAGTATTGATGCAAAATGGATCAAAATGTGTAAAAAAAATATTTTTTAACTTCATCCATTCTGAATAATACTGACACACTTCTCTCGCCTTTTATTTTTGATTTTCTATTTGCCTTTACAGCGTAGCCAAAATATTTTAATATATTAATATATACAGAAAATAATCCAAAATTTTGCCCAAACATGTTTTAGTCTCTAAATTTGTCAAAAAATATATTAATAAAGGGCGAGTTTTCATTATATTGTTCAAATTTTTTTTAAATTAAATGGTGACATGCTGATAAAATATTTTTGTGCATATTTTATCATATTCGTAAATTTTCGATTTCGAAACGTTAAATTTTATTAAATTAAATTTCGAAAATTAAAAGTATAAACTTCATTTTTAACTTCAACAGTATTTCGTAATTTTTGATTCAAGAATTTTTTTTAATAAACAGTGTAGGGGTGTAAATTTGTCACTCAGCCGTTCCAAATATTCCAATTATGGTTCAGCAACTTTTTTCGAAGGTGTGTTAGTTTTTGGCAGAGTAGAAAAAAAAATTTGATACCTTTTATTAAATATTTTACCCTTTGAAGCGCAATTTTGAGATTTAAAATAGTAACTGACGTAGAAAAGCCGTCAGATTCTCGCATTACCTTTAGTTAAAGAGTCCGCAATCCTAAAGATTGGTTGGAAACAGCACGCCATGCCGATCTATCCTGAGCTAATCCCTTCATCTCCCTATAGCTATTCATCTCAACGTCTTCAACTATCTGACTCACATACTCCAATCTAGGCCTACCTACCCCTCTCTTTCCCTCCACTCTACCTTCTATGATCAATTGCATAATCCCCCCATGCCTAAGAATATGCCCTACTAATCTGTCTCTCCTACGCTGTAACACTCTCCAGATACTTCTCTTCTCCCCTACTAACTCTAGTACAGCTTCATTTGTTACTTTATCTTTCCAACCAATCCTCATCATCCTCCTATAACACCACATTTCAAGTGCTTCTAATCTACGCTTCTCTTCCTTTCCTATAGTCCACGCCTCACACCCGTACAGTGCTACACTCCAAACATATACCTTCAGTAATCTTTTTCTAATACCCAAGTCAATATTTGATCTTAAAATCTGTTCTTTTTCTACGAATGCCTTCCTACCCTGTGCTATCCTACACTTTATATCTACCTTGCTTCGATTATCTTTTGTGATTCTACTGCCTAAATAACAAAAATCTGACACTTCTTCGATTCTATTATCTCCTATTGTGATCCTCATTTTTCTACTGCATTCCTTTTTGTCACACCTCATCACTTTAGTTTTACCTATATTTATTTTCATGTTAAAATCCCTAGTCAATACTGCCTGCATACCATTCAATACCCTTTCTAAATTCTTTTCGCTTTCTTCCAATATAGCTATATCGTCGGCGAATCTCAGCATATATATTTTCTCTCCCTGTACATTCACACCTACACTATACTCTTCTTTTACTTTGTTTATTGCATCTTCTATATATAGATTAAATAATAACGGTGAAAGTGTACATCCCTGCCGAACTCCCTTCCCTATTTTTGCTACATCTTCTTCCCCCTCAATTCTAACTAAGGCAGTTTGGTGTTTATATAAATTAAAAATTATTCTCCTATCCTTATAATCTATACCCGTTTCTTTTAAAATTCTAAACATTATGTCCCAATCTACATTATCAAATGCCTTTTCTAAGTCTACAAAAGCTATGCAAGTTACCTTTCCTACCCTCTTTCTTTTTTCTACTACCGTTCTTAGTGCTAGAATCGCCTCCCTCGTCCCTCTGTTTTTCCTAAAACCGAACTGATCTTCTCCTAGCCTTTCCTCTACTTTATTTTCTAATCTCCTATAAATAATCTTTAGCAATATCTTTGGCGATTATACGTAATGCATTTTATTTTATGTGATGTTTATACTCCGTGGCATTTATACCAAATAGCGTTATATTCAGTGCATTATAAACTCAATGGCGATTATATGGTATGTCTTTATACCTAGTGACGTGCTTCGGCTTACAACGTTGCGCTTTTTCCTCGATATTCGCGCAAATAATTAAGCTTAGAATTTTTTGATATGCATAAATTGAATAATTTGTCAACTATTATGTCTTGAGAGAACATTTAAGTACCACGTGTACATAGGGGTGCGCTTGCTCGTCGATTTATACACAGCAAACGCACTGACCCAATTTCTGGCATCGCCAATGGCGGTGATTGTGGTGACGGCTGTGGCGGTGTCAACTGCGTCCGTCTAAATCAGGGTTGGACTAGCCCGACAGTTATGTGGGCCATATTGTAATAAGAATCATTATTTTATAATTATTCAGATTACGTTCGCTTATTTTGCTGTTGATCCGTATTATTAATTGGAGATAATAGATATGACTATTCGCATTTCACTTCATTTTTTAAAATGAATTCTTAGTGTAAAATCCAGGATTATAGTAAAAAATAGACATCAGGATTAGAAATAAAAATATATAGTCTAACTAAACACCACTACTGAAGCTTAGATACTACAAAAAAAAACAGACAAATCCGTTATAATGGACAGATTTTCTCTCACGAACGAAATTTCTTTAATTTTTCTATTAATTTCAAGTTTTATACAAAATTTCATCCAATATACCTTTAAAAATGCATCTAAAGAAATTTACCCCTTCTGCTAATTCGGTCAATTTTATCTCCTTGGAATTTCGGTTTTTGAGTAACTTTAAAAATTTATTCTCTTCGAAGCCCGATGTGTTATATATACAGAATTGCATCTACAAAACATGGGCTTAATTAAGCCGTAGTTTAGTATCTAAATTTGCTATATTTGGTGCAGCGACATCTATACAATATTTGGTTATACTATTTAGATATTTACGCTCAGTGTGCCATATTATTGAACACAACTAACAATAGATGGGGTTGATTAGTGCGATAAATTTCGGATTAAATATCATCGCTGCAACAAATTTCTAAAAATGTGGTATCCCCTTAATAAATTCGAAACATTTCCCGTACCAATGGCATTTGAGTAATTGTCCAGAAGCTCAGGTTGACCGTACTTGATGGATTGAGTTGTCTGATAGCAACACCCCCCCCCCCCCCTCTTCATATTACACATATGTCACGTATAGGTGAATACGACACACGTCACGTGTCTGTAGAGTATGCACTCGGCACATTGATGCCACATCAGCACTGATATGAATGTGACAAAGCGACATTGTTTCGTGTGGATTAGTTGAAGCCTGTAGCATATTTATTAAATAATCTTTTATCTATATTGTTATCTCTGCATTTCCACAACCTTGAAGGAATATACGCTTGCATATTTAATTATTCCTTCATCTTGCGATTCGTTTCATGATACATTGCTTCTTTAGAATATTAAAATTTATGAGTGCGATATACAAGAACTATCAGCTATTATGTATAAAATATTGTTATATAATTGCAACTTTTATACCAAAAAATTGCATATAATAATCGTTGAATAAGAGAATTTCCCTGAAGACTACAAAAACGGTGTAAAAGAAGATAAAAACTATAAATAAATGCTATTAACATTAGTTTCTTCTTAGCTATTCAACTTTTCTAAGAACCTGTATTCTTTATTTTATTTTTAAATCAAAACTTATAATAATTCTAAACTTTTATAGCGACTCAGCGCTCATTTAGCTAGTTCTCTAAATCTAGCACATTTTTTATCACGTAGGCAACTTTGTACACATGAATTTTAAAACGCAGAAACAGGGCACCGTATCCGTGTACATCAACCCTTGCATTATTTAACGGCAAGTTTTAGCCCACGGGCAATATAATTCACCGGCAATTTGCAGTATACGTTTATATGAGTAACATCGTAATTTAATTTGAATTATATTTATTTCCACAAAGTATGTGCTGCTGCGAACATACTTCCAAATAAACATAAAAGTTGCAAGCGATATTCTACTGGGAAAGTTTTTTTTATTTTTATTATACGGGAAGAAATTATGATATTACTCAGTAAAAAGAGATAAAAGGGCATGCTCGAGAGTGAATTGTATATTTTAATATGAAGCGTTGCATTTGTTTCGTTTAATTTACAAAAACATTTTCTAAAGATTGATAATTCCTTTTTTTATCAACTTTCATCACCGATTCTAAGCTTTAATACAATATTTTATAAATATGGTAATTTAATTTAATTAGTTTCATTTTTAAATAACACGCCATTTTATGAATAATATTTTTTACGCAGCTTTATGATTAATATAATTGTATAAACTTGGCAATATAGCAAGGACCCATAACATTTTCAAATAGCCCCACATATTTACTAAAAAAAATTCAAATAACCTCGTATTGGATACAATTTCGTAAATTTGGCAACCTAGCTAAAACCACCCTGTCATTTCTATAAAATATACACGTTTCTAGTTTGCCGATAGTTCATGTATTCGGTCAGGGAAATAGTAGCCATCAAGACTTCGTATCTATTTCACGTACCGTTTTCCATTTTACAATTCGGAAAAGAATTTGAAAAGAACAAATCAAAATGAAATGTGTTTTATTAAAACAAAGTGTAAAACAATGTCGAACGTGTAAAACGTTTATAATATTGTAGTTTTGTGACGTAAGTTGTTAGAGAGAAATATTCTCATGCCATGATGGGTTATTGACATCGTTTAGGGACGTCACAATATCAATTTTTAATTTTATTAGATCTACTAATTTAGAACTACAGGTAAATATTGTTTCTCAAATGATTTTGATGATTATTTGTCTCTCGTTTTCTTACACTCTTGAGAACTTAAAAGGATACATTTATCAATGTTGAACGAAATTTAGTTGTATAATTTAGTTGTCATAGTCATGTTAATGTGTCATGCCAAAAATAAGCCAGAGATGCCAAAAATTACTGAAATTTCTTTAAATTTTTTTTGTGAACTACCTTGGAGTTAAAGTGAATGACAGTGGCCACACTGTCATTTTTAGCTATTGCAGAAAATAATCCTTTTTTAAAATGTGAAGATCTCTTCTGAATACGCGTTTTTGAATTATTTGGCCTTTGTTATTATTCGATTGAAAAATTGCGAATAAATTTACTGATAATTTGGCTTAGCTTTTAGTGCAATTAATAGTGGTTGACCATTATCTAGGAAACAAAAGAAATGAAATATGTTATGACATGAAAATCAATATGAAAATGTTCTGGCATAACCGCTGAACAATTTTCATGCAACAAATATTTTCGATATATTCTACACAAAAATAACTATGAATAAAATGGTATATAAATTATTTTAAAAACATATAATATTTGAATCAATTTTTTTTAACGGTGCGAATTTAATTTAACCGTATACTAATTGATTATTTAGCAACATTTTAAATTATTAAAATCTAAAACAATTCTTTCGAGTTTTTTTATATCTAATTTCAAAACATTTTCGCACATAATTAGATAATTAACTGCACCCTCTAAACTTTTTACACAATTTTTCAACATTTCGATGTACAATAAACGGAATATATACATTTTTAAGGCGCCCCCAAAAATTCTATCCATTTTTATATAACATTTACTTGTATAGAAAGAACGTTCAATATAAAATATATTTCGCTCTTGCATACAATCATGTCTTCACTTGCAAATGCATGCAAATATAATGTTCGGGGAGAAATTGTCCAATCAGCATATATGCTGCATGTACAGGGTGGTTCAGTAACGATGCAAAGGAAGCGTATATGTAAATTAATGCAGATAGAAATTTGGCATATTATTTTTAATTAATTTGTACGTTTCTGCCACCAGTAATAACACCCTGTTTATTTATTTGCTCATAATAATTAAATAAATTTGCATGTTTTGCACAAAACTAAGAAAAAAATCTTATTACATTAAAATCAAATGTTGTATTTATGGCTTCATATATAAACTCCGGTAAATGTTTGATTTTTTGCAAAATATATATTTTTTAATATTTACCGTTAGAATTTTTTTTCTAACATAACGCCGGATAGTTAATTTTATGGGCAATATTAAGAATGTTTAATATATAAAACTAATATACGCACATAGAAAATGAAACACTCTGTAAACTAGAAAATAATTTATAAAATAAGTATCTCGCAATTTTATATATGAAATTCATAAAAGTTCTTGCAATATGTATGAAGGTTTTATTAATAACTGAAAGGGATTTGAGAGAATTGGCACCAATGGTACAAACCCGTTATCAATGATAATGTATATATAGACATTGCATGTCCATATAAAAGAGAGAATCAGAGGGGAATCACATTTCCACAAATTTCATAGGCCAGGAAGTGCTGCACTCTGTTGGTGATATATAAATTATGGTTGTGTTGAAATATTTGATATCTAGGATAAATCCTACTTGAATGCATCTATTATAATAATCTAGTTGATTCAAAAGCCACAGCGGTATATGCGCTGTTTGTAATTTATTTCGTTTTTCATCGGTTTAGTTAGCGGAAGAGTTCGGATAATCAATAAAAAAATATTTATATTTCCAGATTATATTCATTTACCGCAACCAACGCATAGTTGTCAAATATTACATGATTTGTATAGATTGGAAGAATTATGATTAATTCATGTATGCGACTATTATATAGACATTGTCATTGTCAGTGATATCCATGACAATTTATACATAGACGTTGCAATCCATATACGAAAACGAATCAAGTTTGAGCGGTTGATTTTTATGTGGCGCCATCTGTCGATACCTTCCCCACGAGAACTTGGTGAAGATAACTGCGCTAGTAAGATAACTTTCCCGCGCAGAGTAATCGAAATGCTTGGTTTAAGTCGATTGGGGATGCAATGCGCGTATTGAATACAATTAACATATTGTTTATGGGGAGACAATGGCGCCACACTAAGTGGAAAATTGTCCAAATTTCGTTCCCGTGTATTTGGTCAATATACTAGCGCAGTCTTCAGTTATCTTCACCAAGTTCTCGTGGGGAAGATATCGACAGATGGCGCCACATGAAAATCAACCGCTCAAAGTTTATTCGTTTTCGTATGTGGACTTGCAACGTCTATGTATACATTGTCATTGCCGTTATATATAACAAGTACAATCGACCAGATAAACTATGGCCAATAAATAATTTCGAACCACTAGCGGTATCTGCTGGCAGAAGTTTGTCAAATTTTAAGAGACGCTGATCTTAAGACGTCATATATTCCATTGCGTCGGCCTGCACTACCCTGTATTATGTTTCATATAGCTACTATACAGAGTATATATATAAAAGAACGAGAGCCCAGGATTTTCGCCGTTTTCGTGACCTCGCTTTTAGTATTTGCTATTGTCCGCCTGTGTTTTTGCTCCATTTCATTTCTAGCCTCCCCCGCAGACAGTATAATATATATAATAATATATAATAATAATACTATTTTTATCAAGTGCGGAATAGAACTGTTCGCATACCAAGTTTAGTTGTTGGTTTTTAATTTTTTTATTGCATTGACTTAAATAATTTAGTTGACACCAACAAATTGTTTAATCGAAAATGTTCTAGGGGGAAGTTGTGGCAAAATCGAAAATTCTTGACATAAATTTTACTGCTGTAAAATATAAATTTGTAAATACAAACTTTAAATGTCCTGTGATGGCTGACAATGTCTTAGACTAACTCCCTCAATTATTTGCCTTTCCCTCTACTCTACATTCTATAACAAATTGCATAATACCCCCCCCCCACGTCTAAGAATATCCTAATAATTCCAAATACTTCTCCTCTACTAACTCTGTCATATCTACATTTGTCACTCTATCACACATTTAATTTTTTTTTATAAATTTCAATATTTATTTATTAAGGCATATTTTAAACTTTTGAATCATTTTTATTGCCAATTGCAAAAAAATATATTTTTATGTAGTTCGACTTGTTGACTACATTGCGATTCTTTTATTGACCTGGTTTTATTTGTTATTTTCTTGTTATGACATCACCTTCTCCGGAATGCCGTAAGCCATGAAAATACCCAAAAATTTTATTTGACAGGCCTGGCCGTACAACAAATATAATGAAAAATGAGCCAATAAAGTATTTTGAAAATAATACTGCAAATTTACGCGGTTACTTTAAATTGTATAAAAATAAATGTGATAAAAATTGAAGAAGTGTGTAGAAAAAAATTATCCGAAATTAAACTATATGTAAACTTCTTTACCCCAATTCCATTTCTGCTTTACCACAAATTGAAATTCCGAATTTTTGTAGTCTTCATTTTTTCGCAAATTTTTCGCAAATAACAAATTTTGTTAAACATTTATTATTTTATCGAAATTGTATTAAAAATACAATTAAACGTTGTTTTAAGAACTTCCAAAGTTTCTTTTATATAACGGATTGCAAATCTTTTTTTCGTATAAATAGCAAAATACTTTTCTAAATTAAAAAATATCACTATACATTTTTATTTTATCTTTTGTCAGAAGTAAGTTTACTTAAGGGATATTACTTGTACATATTTTCGTAATTTCCTAATTGAAATATTAATAGCTACTAAAAGATTTAAGTGAATATATAATGAGATGTGTTTTAGAAAGTGATCTTATTTTAATTTATTATTTAATTATTGTCTCGTATTGAACTCTTCTTTTATATATTTACAGGTCGAAGTTGGAGACGTAATTTTAAAAGTGAACGAAACGGACGTCAACAGATTTACAACAAAAGAAGGTAAAACCTTCTTCTATATAATATATTTTTCGGTTTGATTTTGACACATTTCCAAACCTCTCAAAATTGCATTATAATTTATATTGCGGTTTCTATCGACATTTTATATGAAAATTGATATTTAGAAATTTCGAATATTTTAAAATCTATTTTAGCTTCAGTGGTCTGTTTACAAGACGTCAAAGACTATTTTAATAATCAATTTATATGGAAAATGAAATGGCCCGAACTAATTCGTGTAAAATTTGAAACGAATAGTAAAATCTCCCTTTTTATGATTATCGGTATAATTTATAAAAACGAACGACAATCAATTTATATTGCAACATTAAAATATTCATTGTTATAATATAAAGTCAATATTTTTTATTTTATTTAGAAAACACTTATTTTATGCAAATATGCAAAATTAATAATTTTTTTAAATATTATAAGTTAAATATAAACTTGTAATTGAAATAAATATAAAGGTACTTCTCCAGATGAGGAATATTTGATTACTTTATTTTTTATTTAGTCTTTTCGAATTTATAAAATATAACAAAAAAAATCAATTTATTATGCGTTATATTCTACATTAAGTCACATTTTTCTAAAGTAAAACCAAAGGGTAACATTATATGTGATAAGCAGGGTAAGGAACTCACAGAAAATAAGGAAAAAGCTAGAAGATGGAAGGAGTATCTTGAAGATTTATATAAAGGTAGGCAGGACATGGAGGAGCTAGAAAGTGTGGAACAGATAGATGAGGATGACTTAGGTCCTAGCATACTTAGGTCAGAGTTTCATAGAGCATTAAATGATTTACGGAATAACAAAGCAGCGGGGATTGATATGATACCAGCCGAATTAATAAAACACGCAGGGGAAAAAATGCAGGAGCGATTATACAGGTTAGTTTGTAAAATATATGAGAAGGGAGAAGTACCACAGGATTTTCAGCGTAGTAGAATAGTAACAATGCCGAAGAAAATAGGAGCTAAATTGTGTGAGAACTATAGGACCATTAGCCTACTATCACATGCATCGAAGATATTGTTAAAGATTATTTATAGGAGATTAGAAAATAAAGTAGAGGAAAGGCTAGGAGAAGATCAGTTTGGTTTTAGGAAAAACAGAGGGACGAGAGAGGCGATTCTAGCACTAAGAACGGTAGTAGAAAAAAGAAATAGGGTAGGAAAGGTAACTTGCATAGCTTTTGTAGATTTAGAAAAGGCATTTGATAATGTAGATTGGGACATAATGTTTAGAATTTTAAAAGAAACGGGTATAGATTATAAGGATAGGAGAATAATTTTTAATTTATATAAACACCAAACTGCCTTAGTTAGAATTGAGGGGGAAGAAGAGGTAGCAAAAATAGGGAAAGGAGTTCGGCAGGGATGTACACTCTCACCGTTATTATTTAATCTATATATAGAAGATGCAATAAACAAAGTAAAAGAAGAGTATAGTGTAGGTGTGAATGTACAGGGAGAGAAAATATATATGCTGAGATTCGCCGACGATATAGCTATATTAGAAGAAAGCGAAAAGAATTTAGAAAGGGTATTGAATGGTATGCAGGCAGTATTGACTAGGGATTTTAACATGAAAATAAATATAGGTAAAACTAAAGTGATGAGGTGTGACAAAAAGGAATGCAGTAGAAAAATGAAGATCTCAATAGGAGATAATAGAATCGAAGAAGTGTCAGATTTTTGTTATTTAGGCAGTAGAATCACAAAAGATAATCGAAGCAAAGTAGATATAAAATGTAGGATAGCACAGGGTAGGAAGGCATTCGTAGAAAAAGAACAGATTTTAAGATCAAATATTGACTTGGCTATTAGAAAAAGATTACTGAAGGTATATGTTTGGAGTGTAGCACTGTACGGGTGTGAGGCGTGGACTATAGGAAAGGAAGAGAAGCGTAGATTACAAGCATTAGAAATGTGGTGTTATAGGAGGATGATGAGGATTGGTTGGGAAGATAAAGTAACAAATGAAGCTGTACTAGAGTTAGTAGGGGAGAAGAGAAGTATTTGGAGAGTGTTACAGCGTAGGAGAGACAGATTAGTAGGGCATATTCTTAGGCATGGGGGGATTATGCAATTGATCATAGAAGGTAGAGTGGAGGGAAAGAGAGGGGTAGGTAGGCCTAGATTGGAGTATGTGAGTCAGATAGTTGAAGACGTTGAGATGAATAGCTATAGGGAGATGAAGGGATTAGCTCAGGATAGATCGGCATGGCGTGCTGTTTCCAACCAATCTTTAGGATTGCGGACTGTTTAACTATATTCTACACTGTTTTAAAAAAACGCTAATAAATAGCAACAATACATCTATAAATTGGTTATTAAAAAATAAACTGGTTATTTAATTGACTATTAAAAAATCGATATTTTAAATTTTAAATTCTATTTTTACTACACATTTAAAAATAAATATATTTCTCTTCGCGTTTATTCCACGCAATTTGCTATCTTTATGCAAGTTTTTATTATATTTTTAGCTCTTGGTCTAGTTAATTTTATTTTTATTAGTATCTATATTCCACGCTACAATAATTCGTTAATAATTAGGTTAGGTTTTACAAAATAAAATGCAAAATGTATGTGTTTGCTGTTCTGTCCTAATTCACCAACAAATTCTATGTTAGTTTATCTAATTGAACGATTTAAAATGCTTATTATATTAAGTCGATTCATATCCAATAGAAATCTTAACTACTGAGAATGTGTAATTTTATATGTCAAAAAGATTGTTATTTTACTGTCTACTTTGACATTTAAAACGCACGTGAAACATGCACTTTATATCTACTATTTGCTTAAATAGTTTATACATTAAATGAGAACTTAAAAGTTAAATTTTCGATTCAACTATTTAATAATAGTTTTTGAAAATATTTGAAATACAGAAATTTGTATTATAATTATTTATTGTAGCGCCCTGTCTTATTTTTCCTATACCGCTTTACTTTTTAAAGCATTTTTTTTAACTCATGTTCCCCAAAATTTATTTTATACCGGGTGAGGTATTTTTTTTTTTATAAAAAAAATTAAACAGAATTATGTCTTGGAATACATAGCGCCTTATATAAGTAATCTGCCAATGAATCAATAATAAAAATTCGAAAATATGAAACATTAAATTAAATTTAAAAAATCCAATTAATTATTTAATAAACTCATTTTAAACCGAGCTTATGGAAATCGATCGATTTTTACACAATAAGTTTTTTTTTTAAGAAGATATATTCAATTATACATTTTTTTTTTAAATAAAAAATTGTAAAATATTCAATTTTTTGTGTTATAATATGTTTTTATTCTTACAGTTTTAAAATGTCTTCGCTTGTCCGAGGACCCTGTAACGTTAAAGATAAAAAGAGGTAAGTTTAAATATAATCTTATTACCAGAATATAAAAATATACAAAGTTATTTATTATTTAATGTTTTTTTATTATTAATTATTTAAAGTGTCAAATACTTGCAGCAATATTTTTATTTTTATTTATATTTATTTAAAGATCTTTTTATTTTTATTTTGAATGGTAAGTTCCAATTCTTCTTGACATTTATATTCTTTTATACCAAATTTATAATCCTTGCCTACGTATTAATTTAATTTGCATATAAAAACTTTTTATGATCTTCAATACTTTAAATTATTTTTTAAAATAGCAGAAGTAAGCAACATCATAACATAAATGTATAGAGTATAATATTCGATTTAAAAAATAAATAATACAACATTTATTCAAAGAGTAAATTCAAAATTGGTGAAAAGTTAACGGAAATGTTTGAATTGTGGAATGATGACATTTGGTGGTTTCATATGGGTAAGAAGGCCAATATGTCTAGGTCCTTTCTATGTAAATATCAATATTAAGTTGATATACTTCGTCTTAAGACAGTTAGACATCCTCGAGTATATAAATCTACTTATAAATAAATCTACTTACAAAAATTAAATTAAATTCATTAAGTTGTTGATACTGATTGTATGTATGTATGTATGTATGTATGTATGTATGTATGTATGTATGTATGTATGTATGTATGTATGTATGTATGTATGTATGTATGTATGTATGTATGTATGTATGTATGTATGTATGTATGTATGTATGTATGTATGTATGTATGTATGTATGTATGTATGTATGTATGTATGTATGTATGTATGTATGTATGTATGTATGTATGTATGTATGTATGTATGTATGTATGTATGTATGTATGTATGTATGTATGTATGTATGTATGTATGTATGTATGTATGTATGTATGTATGTATGTATGTATGTATGTATGTATGTATGTATGTATGTATGTATGTATGTATGTATGTATGTATGTATGTATGTATGTATGTATGTATGTATGTATGTATGTATGTATGTATGTATGTATGTATGTATGTATGTATGTATGTATGTATGTATGTATGTATGTATGTATGTATATATATATATAACATTCGAATTTTGATAATTTTTAATTATATTTCTGTTAATTTTTCTTTAATATGCGTTTTATGATTACGTGCATTACTTTATTTGGTCAGCAATTTTATAAATTCACCATGTTAATATCGCATGTTATATCGCAATTATACTCTATGGGATTTACGACAAAAAAAATCAACAATTAGGAAGTTTATGATTCACTACAAAATCAATTATGCAAATTTTGAAACTACGTACAGTTATTTTATCAGTAATTAACGTTATTACCGCACTTGCTACTTATTACATTTTTTTTAACGATTATTTGTAATATAATACATTATATTATAGTTATAACGTAGGAATATTTAAAAGAATAAAAATATTTGCATTTTTTTGATTAATTGAACATGCATGATTTTATCTTATTATTTAGTAAATATGTTTTTATACCACGCGTTCATTTAATTTTTCTTAAACTTCTACGGATTAATTTTCAAAATTAGAATAACACCATCAAAGTGAAAACTCAAACGATAAAAAAAAAATTCTTTGTGTTTTTAATTATTTCAAAGGAATCTATTTTACATTTTTACGTCATCCCGTCAATTTCTCGCTCTTATATGTTAGATCCGAAGATCAAAGCGACCGTGCAGCGCTTATGCAACCATTCCCCGCCCAACGACTACTGTTCTACCACCACCGCAGATGTGCTGGACTGCGGCTCAACAACAACGACTGGTGCTGCCGCCACAACGATGCACGTAGAAATGGCACCCGTGCACCACCAGCACCACCGCAACCAACAGTATCAACAACAACATCAACGCTTGCTGCATCAACAGTTGTCCAGTAGCAGCAGTAGTAGCGACAGCGAAAGCAACTGTTGCCTCGGTAGTGGTATTGGTGGCGGGTTAGAGGAGGCTGGTAGGAAGCGGAGGGGGAGGGAGGAGGTCGAGTCGAGAGAGGAGTGCAGTAGAAGCCCGTTGGTGTATACGAAACATAAGGTTAGGTCCACTTTGCTAAAATCTCTTGTCCATTTCAGGGCAGTAAGGAAATTATTCTCCGTTTGTTTTTGTTGTTTTTGTATTTGTATCTTTTGGCATTGGCATGAACAGGGAAGTTTTTATATACGTCGTTGTCCGTAAAAGAAAATCACGTGATTACCATAGCGCTATTTACTTTTATTACTTATAAATAATACATAACCGAACACAAAGCATTTATTAGTTGAATGCGCATTTCGGAGGCTATGCCGCCATCTTCAGTAGCACAATATATAGAACAAATGAATATACCTCTGTCACTCACCGGGATTGCTAACAATTGCTTTGTGTTACGGTTTTTGAGTGATGTTTTATGCAATTATTTAACGCCGTAGTGATGATTTTACAATACACAACCCGTTTCCTAGCAGTACGCCACGTCGGCAAGCAGCACCGGAACGAGTCCGAAGAACAACCACCATCACCGGTCTACCCTCACATCGAACGGCTGCAACAACCCAATCAGTCCCACACACAACGCAAAGCAACGGCCGTCGGGGGGAGGACATTCATTGTCCGAGAAATCGCCATTACTTGGTGGTAGTAGAGACAACAGCATCGGTTCCAACTCGTTTAATAAAAGCGCGGGTGGGGAGTTGCAGTCGTTGCCGCACGGCCAGGATCGACTACAGTGGGAACCGCTGGGCAGTACTGGCGGTGCGGAGAAGAGTGACAAACCAAAATTCGAAGCGTTTATGATGACTGGCGAGCATATATTGAAGATATCGAATACACAACAGACTAGTCTACTGCCCAAACAACAAAAGAAGGTGATTTATACGCAAAATTAATTGATTTATAGAAGATGCAATAAATAAGGTAAAAGAAGAGTATAGTGTAGGCGTCAAAATTCAGAGAGATGAAACAGGTATGTTGAGGTTCCCCGACGATATAGCTATTTTGGAAGAAAGGTAGCAGAATTTAGAACATGTATTAAATGGTATGCAGGAAATAATGGCTAGGGATTATAACATGAAAATAAATATAGGCAAGACCAAAGTGATGAGGTGTGACAAGAAGGAATGCAAGCGGAAAATGCGGATAAGAATAGGAGACGATAGAATAGGAGAAGTGTCAGACTGTCCTTATTTAGGAAGTAGAATTTCAAAGGATAACTGAAGTAAGGTAAATATAAAATATAGGATAGCAAAGTCATTCGTAGAAAAGGAGCAGATTTTAAGATCAAATATTGACTTGGGTATTAGAAAAAGATTACTGAAGGCATATGTGTGGAGGGTAACATTTTACGCGTGTGAGGCATGGACTATAGGTAAAAAAGAGAAACGTAGAATAGAAGCATTCGAAATGTGGTGCTACAGGAGGATGATGAGGATTGGTTGGGAAGTAGACTAATAAATGAAGCCGTAATAGAGTTAGTAGGGGAGAAGAGAAGTATTTGGAGAGTATTACAGCGCAGGAGAGATAGACTGGTAGGTCACTATTTTTAGACATGGGGGTATTATGCAATTAGTTATAGGAGGTAAAGTAGAGGGAAAGCAAGGGGTAGGTAGGCCTAGATTGGAGTATGAGGGTCAGATAGTGGAGGATGCGTGGGATGAATAGCTATGGAGACATGAAGGAATTAGCTCAGGATAGATCGACACATTGCATGCCGTTTCCAATCAATCCTTAGAATTGCGAACTATTTGACTATTTCGAAAAGGGAACATCTCGATTTTTTTTCAAAATTGAGTTAATGCTATCCACGCCATCTAAATACCGCTAAATATTCTATGCGAAATCGGAGCATTTCTAAGTCTTCTAAGAACTTAACACGGGGTATCCCTGTTCTTTTCTTACATCTGTCAGCTGTTGAGCTCAATCATTCTTTCCTCGTGCTTCTACCTATCGAAAACGAAATTTCTGTTGTACTCAAAAAATGTGTAAAGAACACTGTTAATTATAAACATAACATCATAAAAAATATATACTATTATTTTCAGTAAAATATTCATGAACGTAACAAAATCTTTTAGCACCTCATCCAAATTTTTTTTATTCATATCGAAAAGTGAACATCTCTCAAAAATACGTATGTTTATTAACTTGTTATTATTACTCTTAAATTTTTATTGCAGCCTCAACTAGGTTAGTATATAGCTTACTTTACCTCTGATTAAAAATCGAACCCACGGTGTATATATTTACTTACAAAAAAACGTTTTTTGTGTGTCCTAAATTTTTTTATTTTTGGCAGATGTTCCCCTTTCGAAATAACCATTCAATTTCAAACTGCAATAATCAGTGTAATCATTACCAAAAAAAGGTTCCCATTGAGAATGGTTTCAACTCTGGTTCAACATGGTTATTATTATTGATTGATTCATTTTTTTTTTAATTTTTGGTAATAGAATATTAATCAAATAGCAATTTGTGTTTTATTCTTTCCTATCGTAGAACGATAGCGGCGGTCGATACCACAACAGCCACGCCCATCACCTGCGTCACACGCCATATCCACCCCCACCACTAAACACCAACACATCAGCCCCACCACCATCCAGTAACTCCGTGTCACAACCCCAATCGCTACCAACGTTCCAACATAACCGATCCGTACCGAACAGCCCGAACGAGCACGACTTGGGTGCGCATCACCCACACCACCACCATCACCACCACCAACATAAACACCACCATCACAACCATCATAGGAACAACTCGACAGGCAACAGTAACAGCCAGCAACAGTGCTGCTGCTGCCAGCCTTGTCAAAGTCAGCCAAACAGTGTGCACACCTCGCCCATAGTGAATAAACGCGATACATCCACCAGTGTTCAGTTGCAACAGTGTAATAGCGGTAATAACAGCGAACAAGGTGGTGGTGGTGGTAACGCTAGTGTGTTCTCCGGTGGGTATTTTGTGCGCACGAGCAGGAGCGAGGATCAGTTGCAGCAGCAGGAGCAAGGGGGGATTATGAGTGCCGTCGACATTGACTTGGAGGAGGACGTGACCAGTTCGTTGAATACTTTATTGGATACGCGACAGGATGCGGCAGTGGGAGCAATGGCGGGCGCGAGTGGTGTGGGCAGCGCTGGTAGCGGCAGCTCGAACAATAGGTGAGTGTAATTTGCTATGGCAAAATGTAACGTTTCAAGTAAAATTAGTCACAACACCTTCATCAGCACAACAATAAGACAAGATGAGCACATGTTTTCCAACCATTTTCTTCATTTTTTTTACCATGTATTTTGTATAGTGTTCATTAAAAATCTCTTTATACTTGTGATTTACACATACCTACGTAATGGCGGCTGCGTTTTTTATTCGTACGTTCGATCACATATAATTCTAACTACAAAAATGAAATTTTATACAGATTTGTAAGTTCCTAATTTGTTACAATAAATGGCTTTTATTTTATTTATTTAATGATGAAGATGTAATAATATTGACTTGTAAAAACTTATCGGCTGATGATGAAAAACTACGTTTTCTTGAAATCGGTACCGATGCATTATTAAAGTTTTTCACAAGTGTAATACTTGGTTAAATTTTTTTTCCTACCATTTGGGTATAATACTGGGGGTAGATTAAAGGAGTTATCCAGTCTTCTTACATTATGTCTCAGAACGGATTTCAACATTTTATTTTAAGACAAGATGAGGTTTAGTCTTCGAAATGCACATCTACCTTATAAATGCATTTTCTTGAACTATGACAAAGATCACTTGGACGTTACGTTCGTTAGGTTACGTTCCACAACTATGCTTTTAATAATCTTCTTCTGACCTTAAACTGAGCGGGTTCAAATTTATTCCCTATCTATAAATTAAATAAAAGTTACGAATTGACCCATGAATTCCTAGTCCTCAGTTTATTTACATCTATTTCTACTCTCTCTATCTCGCCGTCAGCGACCGCATTGTCTGGACATACAACGCCCCCGTCTCCTCCAACACGCAACAACAACCGCCTCTATGCCACACTCTATCCAACGGCAGCAACTCGACCAACGCCTCCTCACACTCCAACTCGAACGGAGCTGCTGGTCCTGCGCCACTCGCGGGCGCTGGTACTACCGGCAGTCACAACGGCACCAGCTCGCCTAGTAGCAACTCACTGCGCAGTACCAGTCCCGCGAGCCCCACCAGCGTTAGTTCCAGTATCATGAGCAGTCATTCCGGCGGTGGTGGGGGTAGTCGGAGCGCTGGCAGGATGGCAGGAATGCAACAACAAAATGGTAAGTATTGAATATTGCATCAGTTTTGATGTTGTAATATTGAATATTTCATTTGAGAATATATAAGTGAATACAGAATATATAATTCAGTATAGGGAATATTGAATACGAATCGTTCATTCTGATGAATAGTTCGCACTGAACGATTCATAGGTGAATTACCCAAACCTAATGTGTACCAATTTGAATTATCAATTTTCGACCACTTTCAATATATCTTTTCACCCCAATTACTCGATTATTTTGCAACCTCTCTTCTGTATTCTCTACCATGATTTGACCATAACTCCCCCTCTCTTAGACAACGGCTACTCCATACACTCCGCCCCCACCAATAATCACCAACATCACTCCCACCATCCGCCCGGTAGTAGTCAACAACACTATCATCATCACCCTTCAGGCAATAGCAACAGCCAACAACTGCAACAGCTACACTCGAGTTCGGGCGGCGGCGGTGACTATAGCATCTCTGAGGCCGTTAGTAACATCTCCTCGCCCGACTATCACGACGCAGACGCGGACAGTATGGTGGGCTGTTGCATGGAAGTCAGCGATCACAGCGACAGTGACAGTACGTTGTTGGTTTCGGAGCCGCGGCAACATCATAGAGACCGTGGTGAGTTGACTCCGTTGACTTAGTGTAACACGGATTTGCTATTAATTAATTCACTGTATTCTTCAATTTTTTTAATATTTCGAAAAAATCGGTATTGATTGGTATTTATTGATGTTATACACATGGATACATGTTTACACTGGTCAGAATCGATAAATAAAAACACAAATAATGTGAGCAGTACAATACTATTCACAACTAACATTAACACATTAAGACATTAAAATTAATAAAAAATATATACAAATATTATTATTCACATCAAGGATAATATAATAAGATTTACATATTTACCGGTATATCATGACGTTTTATTTCTAAAAATGGCAATGTGGTGACCACACGACTTTAAAGTAAGCGACTATGAAAAAAAATTACTTTTCACGTTTATGTCACTTTAGACAAATTCATAAATACTAATCTATAATCTCCAGATAGACAAACATCTCTGTATAAGTAATAGTTGGCGCCAATGGACTTAAATTTATAATCGCAATTTTTTTCTTTCGCTTAGGTAATGGTGGCAAAGAAAATGGCAGCGGTGGTAGTGGCGACGGGCAACATCGAATCGTGATTCAAGTGAAGGCAGCTGCTGGTGCCGGTGATGGTAATTGCAGTAGTGGTGCGACCACGCGTAGGGCTAGTTGGTCAACAAGGCGAGGTAGTGCGGAGGATGGGGGCGCTGCGAACAGCAGAACCGAACTGAGCGGCAGTGGGGGGAGTTTGAGTTTGCGCAATAGCCGCGACCAAGTAAGTTATAAGTCATTATCGTTGTTAGAGGAATCGGTCTGAAACAATACCCCATTCCAGTTTGTTCTGGACTAACTTGTTTATAGGAAATAAAAGAATATTACGTGTGTGTGTGTGTGTGTTGTGTACTACGTACGCCATCATAGGGAAAATTATATTGGGTCAAATATGATGCAAATTGCCTACCTTAAAAGCATTTGATTTCTTTTTTTTTTGATAAAGTTTCATATTTCTTGTGACAAATATTATTATTGCAATGTTTTGTAGTTATAGAAAAAGTTCAATTTTTTTCAAAGAATGGCCCACCGAGTCAAAAAAGTCGTTTTAATGAAAACGGCTCTAAATATAGTAATGAAGGAAAAGCATTTAGTATACTTTAGTAGAAAACGTATTATGTTTTTAAATTTCAAACAAACAATACTATTCACATAATGCATCTAGCTACTTATTGCTTTGAGTTACGGTATTTGGGTGATATTCTATACTAACATAATGCCTGTTTAAACTTGTACATACTACCTGTTTTATTATTTACTCAAATTATCATTATTTTACTACTAATCTTGAAATTCTCATCGACTAATTGATATATACTAATTTACTATCCAACAATAATTTCATATCAAATTATATCGTCGATTCATGCTATCGTATTATAATTACAGCAAAACGTCAATTATCCGAACTATCCTAACTTTCAAAATGAACAATTTTTTATACAAAGCTTTTTGACGCAGGTCAACATTTTGTATCTTCTCATTGAAATCAATATCATAAAACTTTACCGATTTCTAAAAATAATTGCAATAAACTTAAAATCTAGTAAGTAAATATCGTTTTAAACGCCTAAATTGTCAATTCCTTGTTTATTTGTTTCAAATCAATTATGTTTTTACCTTATACCGAAAAATAGCTCGATTTCTTGAAATCCGAAATGATTCAATAATGAGTCCTATATAATTTTCATAAAATGACTAATTTACAACTAGAACGAGGATAATTTTATGTTCTGCATGTTACATATCAATTTTTTAATGAAATTTTATAAATTCTAATAATTTACACTCTACTATAATTTGCTTTATCTACGTTCATATTATCCGTACGTATTAGCATGAATTCTAATCCATGTAGACTACTTCACGCTCATTTCAAAAATACTAAATAACTTGAAATATATCGGCAATCGTTTTTCTGTTTTTCATAGTAATATTAACATACTAAATCGTTACAGCATTAAAAGCATTACAAATAAAACCGCATGTATCTTGTTATCATTTCGGAGTTTATAGCTCTAGCCAGAACCGAATTAAAAATTAGGCTTAAAAAATTAAACTCTTTATATATATATATATTTAACTTAAATAAATCCTTAAATAAATGTTGCACTTCAATTTATTTATGAAATCATTGTTCTCTTGGATCTTTCCCTTTTTCAAACTGTTTAATTTTGAAATTTTATTTAATAGCCAATTAAAAAAAAAGTTTCATCAAAGAAAATATGGGGCTTCCAATAAAAATGTTCGCCTCTTTTTCATTCAAACCTACAATATGCTGAAAATAAAAATTAATTAATTCTTTTGTTGCATTTTGGTATGTATTTTGACTTAATTAGATTATGTAGTTCTGGCATTGAATGCTTTAAGTCCATATATAAGTCCGTCCCTGTCTATAGTCTATAGAGTACGTTAATGAGCTTATCAGTTATCAGTTTCGTAGAGTATCTTCTCTCTCTATTTGGCACAATTGGAAATAATAAGTCGATCAAATCACTAACTCGTACTATTTAATGTGTTCATGATATTATGTATTTCGGTGCACTAGTATATTTTACGTGTTTATTTATTAATATCAATTGAATTAATTCATAAAACTAGTTTTACCGGATTTTATAGAGACGATCCATCAATAAAATATGATAAATTTATATGCGTTTTAAGCATGCATTTTAACAAATTAAGGTGAGTTTTCTGTTTAGGGCTATTTTCATTTTAAAATATCAATAATTGCGATATGACTGTAGAAAAAATCATATAATACTTTTATTAATTAATTAAACAAATATCATAATTAAATCTTGTGCTTTAAATTAATCATCACATTTATTAAATACGGGAGGAATTAATATTTATATTTAGTTCACATTTAGAATATTTAGAAACACATTTATATTTAGTTTTGAAGTAACCTCAAAGAGATGGAAGTGTATTATTTGATAAAATGCTGTACTAGTGAAAATGGAGGATCGAGATTCAAAATACGTATAAAAGTTATAAATATTTAAAGTGATGTAGTATTTATACAATTATGTACCGTAATATTGATCCGTTTTTTAATTGAAAATACGCAATTTATTATTCCGTAACTAAATTAACTCCCATATTTTTGTGTATAGTATTATATTCACTTACCACTAACCACCCAAAAATCTTTTTAAACCAAATTTTACAAAGGTCTTTCTGTCATATCCTATTAGCGACACCTTTTAAAAGAAATATAAATTTTAAATAAAAATAATCACTTGTACATTAACACATTAAACTTTTAAAACTCTTCAATAAAAGGGAGAATTAGAACAATATTTTTATTTTTATTGTAATATTTATTATTAAATACTTAAAAACGAAAATCTTTATTAATTATAACTATCCCCGTATCATAATAAAATGATCAATATTCATTCATACATTATCTATAAACTGTATTATGTTATAATTAAATACAATGTAAAATTATATTAAAATATTGCCCTTAAATATAAAACTTCCTTAGATAGAACCGTTTTAGTAAAGTATTTCTATTTTTTTCAGTTTAGTCACTAGAAGTTGATATTAAATTTCATTTTGTCAACGCTATACGCTCCCCACATTATGATTTTCATTTTGTTTGCTTTTTTCTCTTGAATACATATATCTGTGTATTAGCAACCATTTATTTTCATCGCTGCAGATGTCTTCAGACAGCTATGACTACAGCTATGATGACGCCGATTCGGATGAAACAGTTTTGCGCGACTTCGCCCCATCGGGACGTGCTGGTGGTGGCGGTTCGCCACCAATCAGCGAAGACGAGAGCGACATCGACAGTTTGCACAGTTTCCACCATTACTCACCTAAAGCCGTTGATTTACCATCCGCTATCCGACTCGCCAAGAGATTGTATTGTTTGGATGGATTCAAGAAGTCGGATGTGTCCAGACACTTGAGCAAAGCGTAAGAGACCATCGGAAACTGTTTATAAATTTCGAAGCTTGTACAAAATTAATATTTCTGTTATATACGAAGTAAACAACAGGGGGCAAAAGTTTATCTGTGGGAATGTTTTTTATTCATGCAACATAATGGTAAAAAATACTGCACGCAATATATTACATTTTGATAAATATGATATTTTAATAGAACTATTGTTTTTTTTTTATCACAATGTGTTTTTTAGGAATGAATTTAGCAGAGCTGTAGCCGACGAATACTTGCGTTATTTCAACTTCGATCAAGACACGTTAGACTTAGCGTTACGAAAGTTCCTGAAGCAGTTCTCCCTTACTGGCGAAACACAGGAGAGGGAGCGAGTACTAGTTCATTTTTCTAAGAGATTTTTAGACTGTAACCCCGGTTCCTTTAATTCACAAGGTAAAACGCAAATCATATTTATCAGTCCAAATTTTTTTTAAAGTGTGCCATCTTTATCTTTAAAAATGTTTGATCCTTCATCATCATCTTCTACTGCACTACATATAAAAACGTTATATCCTAATTTTATTCTGCTTTTCCATTATCATTTAATATTTTCTATAAAATATATTTGACTTTAAGAAAGATCTTAATTTTCATGATATTTTTGATCGTTTTTTTCATCCCGATTTTACTTTTTATAGACGCTGTGCACACATTGACCTGCGCTATAATGCTTCTTAATACTGACTTGCACGGGCCGAATATGAACCGTAAAATGACTTGTAACGAGTTCATCGACAATTTAGCTGGCTTAAACGAAAATGAGAACTTCCCCAGAGAAGTCCTTAAGCAACTATACCACGCCATTAAAAATTATCCTCTAGAATGGGCGCTGTAAGTAAAATAAATAAATAGACAAACATTACAAATATACTAATAAAGTGAACTTAGTTCAAGCCGTTAATCCTGAAAACTTATGAAGAGGTTTTAGTTTTAAAAGGGTAGCAATGGTAACTTGCTAAAAAAATCCTTTACGTTCGTAGAGCGTTAAAGTTTATTTTTGAACTTTTACTATATGTTGTATGTCTAAATTTTTGTTGTCTAGTGATGAAGATGGTGACGAGAATTCATCTCAACAGCACGGTAAGAATATTGATCCGTTGCTTTTGAGTGGGAATCCGTTTTTGGATGTTCCCTGTCCTGCCACATCAACGGAACATAAGAAAGGCTACGTTATGCGAAAGTGTTGTTACGAACAAAATGCCAAACGAAGTGAGTATCGCACATTGCTATGCTACGCTTATGCTTGACACTAAATGGGAATAATTAAAACTATATATACTATAGTTACAAATGACGGGTTTAAGCAGATATTAATTTTCCTATATCTGCAACGCTATTTAAGTATTTTCGCATAAAAATACATACTGATTGATCTGCTCTAAAGATGACATCGCTCTACTATTTTCCCCCAAGCTTTTTTATTATTTTTATCACTTTTGTTTATGTTTACACATTTGAGAGTTAAACAATCAATATGGTAAAACAACAAAAATTTGTCTGTTCAGAACATCTTAGTTATAAAAATTAATGCGTAAACAGAAATACCGTTCACATAATCGAGATTAACAGATATATTTGACACTGATTTAAATGGTATTATATTTATTTCAATATCGCTACTATCTGCATTGAAAATATTCAGGAATGATTTTTGGAGTAATGTATTTAAATCTATTGCTTTACCGTACTTTTTAGGCCCAGAATAAACTGAGAAGCCCAGTTAAGTCAATAAAATAAATTATTCATAATGAACAATTCACAACGAAAAATAGTTGATACCAAAAAAGTTAAGTGCTTTTAAATTTATATCACATTCCTTTACAATCGCATAGGATCTTCATGCACGTAATATATTTCTTTCCATTAATTTGCAGTTTTTTGGCGAATATTTACTCTAATTTTGTTGTAAAATGCGCCAGAGTAAAGAATCATAGGCTATTTGCTAAATCTAGTATAAATTCATACTAATCATTTATCCAAATTTTATACATACCAACTGAACGGAACACAACCTATCAACTATAGATTGAAAGCTTTGATCAATACTCTTATATAATTTTTAAAAAAATCATAAATTAAGATTTGATTGATATCTAATAACCATCTTTCCAAACATAAATGCAGATAAAATCATAGAAAAAGTTATGAGATGCAATGGACGCACCTTATTATTTGTAGCAGGAGGTGTATTTTATCTCTATTTCATAAAAATTAATCGGAAGACGATCTAATTTCGAACGTCCGATGTATAAATTTAAATCCTCGTCTCAATTATATCCCATTTTTATTTTTCTTATTGTATATCTAAAAGGTTGCTGAAAATTGCCACCACTCAACGATGCTTTTATGGCATTCGCTAATATAGAAAAGTACTTTTAGAGAAAAAAAAATACGTTTCAGTATTTCTATATGCATATACGGGGTGGTTCAGGGAATTTTCTTTCTTTTGCATTCTTATATAATATATTTTTATAACCCTGTTCATTTCTAAGATAAATGTTCTTCTTTGTCACACTGAAATGTATGACAAATTTTTATCAGTCAGTTTTGAAAATCTAAATCTATAATAGGTTTAAATAATAAATATAAATAAATAATTATTCTAATAAATCAAAACTAGAGAAGATGTAAAAATGTTGGTACTTCTAATTGGATTACATAATTACAGCCTTCAGATATCAATAGTTATCTAATAAACCAATTAACCCGCAGCTAGGATTTTGCATCTGAATTCCAGTATAAGGAGTAAAAGGGGCGCAATGAAAATTTGTATTGATTAAGGTGCGAGCGTGCCAAATAGAAAATAGGTTTAGAATAACTGCTTTGACTATCTGCTATTACGACCTGTTCTGTGCTCCTGCTCGTTGCGATGATAACGTTGACGTTGATGATGACGTTGGTTGTGTGTTGTGCGTGCGAAGGCCTCTGCTGCATTGTTCTAGCGCCGTTCCACAAGCGCAGCTGGAAGATGTTCTACGTGACGTTGCGCGATCTCATCCTTTACCTGCACAAGGACGAGGCGGGAGCGACGAGTGCGCATTCATCATCTAGAGGCGGTGGCGGTGGAGGACGAGACCATCTACACAACGCTGTGAGGGTACATCATGCACTGGCGACTCCGGCCACAGACTACACCAAGAAGCAGCACGTGTTCAGATTGGAAACAGCTGATCAGGCGGAGTACCTCTTTCAGACCAGGTGTGTCCGGTTTAAATATATCGCGCAAAAATATACGTATCTGTAATATCCAGAACTAATTTAGATTAAATTTATTTAACCCTCTCCAGGCCAATGATTCCACTGATAGCATGTACTATTTTTGCATTTTATGCTGTAATTTTGTTTATAGATATCTTTTGACGTTAAGTATTCATTTTTATAAGAGACCACACTACTATATTCGAAGAATTTTTGAAATTATGAAAAAAAAAATGAATTTTTGTAAATTCTTCAAAACGTGCTCATCCTTAGATAAATTTGCAAACTACTCTTATTATTCAAGACTGGGTTGTTGAATTGATTATAATTATTTAATTCTTTCCGCAGTGATTCGAAAGAACTGCATTCATGGATAGACACGTTAAATTTCGTCTGCGCAAGGTATTCCGCGCCACCCTTAGAAGCTGCTGTGGGATCACAGAAGAAGTTCCAACGACCCCTACTACCCTGTAGTCACACTAAGCTCAGTTTGGTAAGTTTTCCCAGTACAATAAATCGTTTCACTTAATATAAACGTCAAGTCAACTCGGAATGACAGCGATTTATATCTGCCATATAAGGGATATTTATAATTTAGAAGCTATCCCTTCATTTCTCTTTACTTTGCCTTCCATAACTACTTGCATAATTGCAAAAAAAAAACGTATCTAAGATATGACCCACTCACCTACGCTGTAATATCTTGCAAATACTTTTCTTCTCTCCGAACTAACTATAGCATGTCTTTATTTGTTGCTTTGCGTACCCAATCCTCATCGAAATTTTCTATCCTACGTTAATTTCCATTTCTAATTAAAATATCGGTTGCTATAAATATTTCTGTTTCAGCGTGAACAATTGAAAGATCACGATGAGAGAGTATCTAGACTGGACGAAGAGCTAAAGGATCACAGTAGAAATCCCCCCGAAAGGGGCGCCAAAGCTCTGGTCGTCCAAAACTATAAGGAAAAGGAAGTGTACTTAAATTTTGAGGTATGTTTGGAAAGGAACTATTTATTACATATAAACTAGTTAAGATGTGAATTTGATTCATAAATATTTAGATTCTATTAGAATTTAAACTAAAACCCGTTTCTCCCGCGAAACTTTCATTTGAAAATCTTTTTCAAAAAATGTTTAAGGAATTGTTTCGGAATTATTAAATAAAATTGAAATGATTTTCACTTTGAATTTCATCTTTTATTAATTTCCTATTGATATAAATTTGTTTAGTTTCATATGCCGAACAGTTATCTAAAAAACATTAAACAGAAATCATAGCTCATTATATTTTCAAATTCTTAGCTTTAATTTTTCATTTTAACTGATTTTTTATTTAAAATAGGATATCACGAATTAAGTGTCGGACATTTAAAATATAATATAAGTATTTTTTATTTTATTTGGGGGCTTAGGAGATATTGTACCTTTTGAAAGAAAGTTTTCTTATGTGTTTTTGTTTAAATAATCTATATACAATCTTGCTGACCAATAAAATCAAATAGATAGCCTAATATATAAAGATTGCATTAATTTAATCTTGTATTTTGAATGAAGGAAAGTTGCATTCCTTGCAATAAACCTATTTTAACAATATTATAGAAAATTATTAATGGGCACATGCTCTACAAACATGACCTTCTTCGTATTCCACTGATACTATGATATATATAAATGAAGGGGTAAGTCTAAGTCAAATTCTGCGTATCAGGATACCAGGAGTAAGATGGTGTTGCACCAACATCTATAGTGTTCTAGGAAAACGCTGCCCACTAGTTTATTATAGAGCAATATCTATATATAAAATAGGTCCGAGCGTCGGAACGCGCAATCTCCAATACATAAAGCAATAGATAATAACAATATAGCTATACAATGTATATGTATAGTCGTATAGTCCAACAAAATAAATTGAATGTGATGATTTATACAGGATGACAATATACTGTGGCACCAGGCTGGTAATGTCGTTGGTACTGGATAAAGTGGGACATGTTTTCTGAGCATGAAGAAAAAATGATTTCCTTGTCGCCACAACGAAGTGAAGACAGTTTTCAAAATTGAGAATGATCACACTGCAGCAAATTTTGCATTCAATACTAAATTTAATTATAAAAAATCTTTAAAAATCGTGGGGGATTTTTTAATAATTAATACGAATTATTTTGTATAAAGATATTTTCTATATGTTCATATTTCCTTGTCGCCACAACGAAGTAAAGACAAAACAGTTCTCAAAGATGAGAATTATGAAACTCCAGCAAAAGTTGCATTCAATACTAAATTTAATTATTAAAAATCGTGGAGCATTTTTTAGTAGTTCATACTAATTAATTTTTATAAAGATATTTTTTATACGTTATTATTTCTTGGAATACAGTCGCCCCAGCAACTTCCTAACTTTAATGTAACCTTATACCATAGCGCGTTATTATTTGTTGGTCCAGTTGAAGCGGTACCGTTTCTACTCTAACATACTGCACACGAAGATTACGCAGGCTGGGGACCTAATCGTTGCAGCAACAGCTGCACAGTCCGGGAGCAACAATATGACCACGGCGCAGCTAGGCGGCAACACTGGCAGTGGTGGTGGTGTAGTGGTGGGTCTTAGTCTGGTAGAAACGAGCATTGGTGAAATGGACGAGTTGGCGACGGGAATGGGAACAGGAGCGGATGGCAGTAATAGGGTGGTAATGGGGACAATAGGGCAGTATATTCCACTTGGTGAGTTTGGGCAAAATTTAAAACTTCACGCTGGTTTTAATTGTATTTTCAGTATAATTTAATAGATAAATAAATAGATAGACGTTTTTTATGTTTCAGTTAAATATTTTACAAAATTAGTTTAATCTGTATAACAAATACATTTTAAATATTTAAGATCAAAATAACTTACATTTACTAACATTTTTTTGTAATACTTTTAGTATACTTTAATACTTTTTTAATACTTTCCATTACATAGAAATAGCCTATTTATATATAGCGGATATAACCTTTTTTTTAAATATCGATCTGCGATTGTGCCTAATAAACACATTGGAAATCGTACTGTGAAAGTGTACATTTTGATGGAGGAATGACGACTGCTACGTAAAGCGAATATTGTAAGAACACTCGGCTCACAATGTTTTATTGCATTTTCATTTTTTTTTTTAATTCCGATTGAAATCTAATACTTAAATATTGTTTACATTGTAAGAACAATTGTAGTGCATGTGCTAAGCTCCCATCTTCAGCAGCACAGCAGGATTACTACACTACGAAACATTATTACTTATCTTTCAAAATACTCTCGTAACTTATAAATATTGTCCATTCATCTAGTCTGCTAGGTTGAATTTTTGGAAATGGATTTTTTATTTTTGGGAATGGTAGCACCATTTATTTAATAGAACGTGGATAATTAGGTTAAAGGCATCGTTGCCTTCTTTATTGATACAAAAGCACTAAATTAAAAAATATATATATTAATACATCGCGTAAACTGAATAAAAATGTTTTGCAAATATTTTATAGACCGTTCCATTGTAGGTGGCATACCAATCAATCCAAACGCGTCCTCTACGACCGCAACAACAACATACCAGCTGCTCGATCAGCCGCCAATCAACAGCGCGCAATTGACCCCACCCCCCGTGCCCGAGCGACGTAGCCCTCCATCGCCCACCACGCTACTCCAACACAACAGCGCAACCGTGGCGCCAACAGCCACGAATCACCACCAGCATCACCTGCAGCCGCAGGCCACATTGACCAATAGGTACAGTTACAGACAGGCGATATACGCGGCGGCACCTAGCGCAGCAGCTAGGGGTCAACAGCAGCACCAGCAGGATTCTGGTGGTGGTGGTGGGGATATCGGGTGACGCGTACTGGGAGTGTTCAGCGCCTGCGTACTCTGACAGCAACTGACACAGATTCGGACACAACCGTCGCACCCAGTTGATATTGTCGATCGTGACGGTGAATCGGATGGTAGAGTTAGGAGGGGACGTGCGATTGCGGTGTTGTCACGTCTAGCGTCGGTTGCTGTTAGTGTCGTGAGCGGTGACTGTGGTCATGCTAGTTGTCATTCTGGTGACGTAGTAGATGATTGTAGGGATGATGAGAACGGTAGTGGTGGTGGGATTACATTGTTGCCGGATGGTGGTGGTGGTGGTGGTTTGATGACGTTTGATCAACTGATTGATAATGGTCGTATTGACGGTGGTGTAGATGTTACCTCGCACAATGATGATGATGATGATGATAATGATGAGATGATTCTGTTGGGTGGGGGATGTTATAAAGAGTTTTATGTATAAATAATGATCGTTTTATGTTTCTTTAAGTTTACTCGGAAGTAGAAAGGTTTTAAAACGTGCGTGGTTGGTTGAAATTTTAACGATATCCTTTTAAGTCAACTGATCGAAACCGTTAATTTTACTGCTTATTATATTAATTTTACACTTTTATTCCAAAATTAGGTTATTTTCTTAGATAAATCGACTTTCTTAAGGGTCTTTCTCTACAATTTTAATTCCACATTTTCCTTCTTTACTGAAATTATTGATTTCTAAAACTAAAACTCGGTTCAAGCAGTTTTTGTAATAATTGTACATTATTATACGATGTGACGATATAATTTAGAGTTGAAATATTTTAGAGTTGCTTATAAACTAAAAATATGCGGCTCTCGTAGCATTTCAATAGGATTTTGCACATATGAAATTAACGACGAGTTGACAAATTAACAGAAACGGCGAGAAGAATAAAAGAAATACATTTGTTATGTTATGTGATTATGCGGAGTTAAACAGAATTTAACTTATTTATAGAACGTTAATACTATAACAGTCCTAAGCCCATCAAAACTATTTTATTTCAGTAGCAATAATCTCAAATCTATTGACACAGTACGTTTGAAATCTTTCGCTCGTGCATTCGCAACGTAGTTTGCAAAATCTTATTTTACTTTATCGTGTATAGTTTTTTTTTTCTTCAAATTCTAAACCAGATTAACATATGAATTCGACGTGATATGTACACCACCGTTAATTGACGAACTGTTTTCATATTGGGCTGTTTTATTTATCCATATTTGAACGGTTTTAAAACGAGTATTCCTATATAGTTAAAATTTAATTTATTTGACATAAATACAAGTAAAAAACTAGTAGATTTTTATTTTAAAATACTCCAGTTTTGTGAATTGAGGGTAAAGTCTAAAAAATTGGAATATTCGCTCTAATATACAGTTTATTCGTATTTACCATCGATGCCATGCAGTTTTATATCACAGTCATAGCACCAGCAAATAAATATTATTTCTTATCTTATTTTTGCAGATTTTTAACATATTTTTTTAATGTAATGGTCATGTGCATAATGCAAAGAATCTATCTGCAATTTTTCTTAATTGTCAGTTTAGCTTTACATAATAAGGTACTTACTTATTTGCATTTTAATCTCTTAATTTTTGACTTGAAGCATTTTATATTTTCTTAATTATTTACACGAACATATTTTACGCGCTACTTTGAAAATTTTAAACCACATTCGGATAGTAATCTTTTGTTGGAACTATTTAAAATTTTATTTATGCTTTAAATTGTACATAGCAATTTAAATACACATTTTTCGTATCGAAATTCTTTTAAATGTAAAAAGACTTTGTTTTGTATATTTTACACACTGTGATAGTATTTCATCATCCTTATGATTACGAAAAGATCATAAATGATTGTAATTCAAAAAGAAAAATTAGCTTCGGAGTTATGAAAATTACGAAATTATACTTTAGTATATTTAAATATTATATGTAATGAGAGTTAAATAATTGCTATATATATTTTTTCTTTGTTTAAAATCTCATCACATCAATGAAAAAGTAACATACACACTATGACATTTCACAAGCCCTTCTAAAAATATAAGTGTGGTGAATATTGCCTAGTTGCAAACATAATTTCAGATTTTATTATCTAAATAATTCAAAAATTTAAACACAACAGAATAATCTTGTTTTTCAGAATTGAAACATAGCTCGTCTTTAAAATTTGAAAAACGAGCAATTCTTAATTTATTTTCTTGTTTTCCCCATTTAACGTACAGATCTTTAAAGAGTACCATTCAAATGAGATTTTTATATTCTGTTTCTGTTCTTTATATTATTAAAATACACCTAGAATTCATTAAAATCAAAATAAATCTTTCGAAATTCGATTTGCGGTGACAAAAACTCGAAATGTTGTTATAGAAGGAAATGTTCAATGTAATTTGAAATATTTTTTAGTTGATACCATTCATAATCCAATAATAAATAAGCAAAAAATATGTGTGAAAAAAATCTGAAAATATTTTTGCAACAATATAATATTGGTGGTGGGTTTAAAACATGTTCGAGAGCACCAAAATATAAAACTCAATTAGATAATTAAAATACGAAAACCTAGCTAGATTGGACGTTTAAGTATTATAAAGGAAGATACCTTGTGAAGACAAATAATATTTTATAGTGTAGATTTTAAAATCTACGTAATTTTAGACACTTTATTTATTAAAAGAAAACGTAGCTCTAGTACTAAAATATAACCTAGCGAACGTATAGATTTTTAAAAACCAAACGAAGTAAATAACATTTGACAGTTTTATTTTTTAAATATACAGAAGTTATCTTAATTGAATTAAAATTACAAACAAAAAATGTGCTATTTCCAAAAAAAAAACAGTATCTGAATCTAAAATAGTATAAAGATTTTTGTCGCTACTATTTTAAATGTTCATATTATTATACAGCATATCTCCAATGTGTATTTTGTTGGAATTGTTAAAGTTCTAAAATTGATGTGGTAAATTAAGGAAAAAGTAAAAAAGATTAAACAAAATATTAGTGAAATTTATAATGACTTCATTTGATAATATTTTCTATTTAATATCAACTAAGATAAAAACACGGAAAATACTCGTTGATAAGAAAAGTAAATTCAATTTCTTTTTGTATTTTTATTCAATGTGAATTTACGTAACTTTTTGCTATTTCTCACATCGAATCTAAAAATAACTACCAATTCACTGCATTTTACACAAATTTGAGATATTCTTTATAAATCATATGAACTCAATTTTTATCCATTATGTAATTATCATCCATTCATAAATATTAATTTCTGATTTGATATATTCACATTTTTTAAATAGTTATTTTTTCACTCAATTCACTAGGTATAGAACCTACCCTTTTGTTAAAAAAGAAATTTCTAGTGTACATAGTAGTAGTTATATTTAAAACAGTTAGTATTGAATGACTTGCCGGAAATAAGTGCACATTTACCTGTTAATAAAAAAGATAACTGAAGAAAATTCACATAGTTTTTAGGGGCTGTGACATAACTATGAAAAACTTCTTTCATATAAAATGTTCTTAAAGTACAGACAATTACGTTGGGAATTCTAATAATTATACAGTGTGTCTCAAAATATATCACCAATAGGACAAAATTTTCTTTTTAATTTATCAAATATCAATTGTTTCAAATAAAAACAAATTGTAGTATTAAACGAGTTCTTTCAAATATTTTTTTTTATCACATCTTCAGATTATAATTTCCATACTTGCAAATTTAACGTAAATTAATAATTTGTACAACTACTAGAATATTTCGATATTCTTTTTTTCATTACAATTTACATATATTTAAAAGTATCATAAAAATACATTTTTTTCATTGCGTATTTTTAAATTTAGCTTATTTCCCCAAATATATACAAATATGTAAAGCAAGATGTAAACCAGTGTTTTCCTTATATTGGCTGTAATTTGGGAACACACTGTATTTATATACGTTCAGACGTACACCCAGTATATTATATAATGATATATTAACTTGTTACATAGACATTTTCAATCCGAAGTTATATATATACATACCAATATATAGCAAAAAAATTTGAGAATAATAAATATAATGAAGAACATAATATTCATATTTTATTTTTTAGGTATATTGTTCACGTTAAATATTTCCCAAAATACGAGTCTCCTATACCTAAAAGGTTGGTCTACAACACTACTAAGTCAATTGCTGAACATCTTACAGGGCCTTAGCGCAATTTAAGTAATCACGGAATACGTTTTGGTTATTTCATGTCTTTTGTATTATTATTATTTTTGTCTGCAATATGTTTTTATAATTTAATTTTCAATTTGTTACTAGTATAACCAAATAATTAAAGATTTATTTATATAGTAAATTGCCCATATCCGTAAATTACCTTATTATTTATTTGTTGAGTTATTTATATCTTAATACACAGGTTTATATACGCACTATGTAACACATTACGTAAAAGTTTTCATTTTTAATTCACTTTAATTTTGAAACCATTACTTGAAATATCCAAAATAACGTGAGTACTTTACAAAAGCACAAACCTGTATAACACGCTTAAATGAACCATCGTTTATTTCGTTAATTATTAAAATTCACATATATTTATTTAGTTTTATCTAACAACAATATCATTTATGGAGCAGATTATCGCGTTTTTACCTATACTAATTGTGTACTACACCTGGTGACTCTTAATCTTAGTGGGACCTTGCATCTTTGCAGCTAAGTACCTCTCTGTACATGCCGCTTTGTTGATTTACCTACTACATGTGCTTATTAACGCTTTTTGTAGCTTTGAAAGTAGTTTTCTGAAGTATATTTTATTTTACATATATATATTTAACAACTGCTTTTCTAATAATACTACACAAGATACGATAAATATTAATAGATCGATAAACTTATTGAAAATTATTTTATTTAGGAAAGTGGAATAAATCGCAACAGTTGGAGGGATAAAGAAGGTTGGATTTAATTCAAGTAATACACTTGTGCAATATCATCACAACGGATTATTATAATGTATATATTATTTAATAAGGATTTTTTTGCAAACATGTTTTTATACTTTTTCTCTGATGTATAAATGTAGCTTTTATATATTATAAAGATTTCGTTCATTTGTCGCACCAAAGAAATAAATTAAATGATTCTTTTTATTATAAATTTGCCGCATAAAATGACATTATTATATTATATGAATATAAATGAACGTAATTTTGTTATTTATATAGTAAGTTCGCATCACAAATTTATGTGTATATATATTTTATGTACTGCTTTATATATTTTTTATTTATAAATAATAGCCAAAAATATATAGGCTCTAACTCGTATGAAAAAACAAACAATAAATGATTCAATTGTAAATTCATTCTATAAAGATTTCGTTAATTTTATTATGAAAACAAATGTTTTTATAAATATTTTTTTAATTCCAGATTTTTTACATTGGCATTGCGAGAAAAAAACTTAAAGTTGGATGTATGGGAAGATTAAATATTGAAAAAGTACTAAAATATAATCAATATATTACATCTTGGTTCCTGGATGTACATGTAGCAATTATACTATTTAAGCAAAATGTTTAGGAAGGATTAGTTTTCCAAACATAAAACATGGAAAATACCACGATTTCTTAGAAAGGTAACATAAGCAACTATTAATTTATTTTATAAGGAGAAATAGGGAGAAATCAAAGACAGTGCTCGAGTAATAATGTATTTCATCAAAGTCTTGTATAATGTATACCATTAATATTTGTAAAAAGTTTTGGTGTCATGCCTTGTACATACAACAATAGTACATCAATAGTTTGTTTTAAAATAAAAATGAACACATTCGTGAAGCAAAACCCGTATGGTGTTGTCATCTGAAATCTACATATCATTTGTCAAATATAAATGCCAGCTAAAACCGCATAAAGTATAATAATTATTTTAATCCGATGTGTTTAGATATTATTTTGTAGTATCTAGGCGAATATCATCCTCCGAATCAAGATCAATCCACCAACGAGTGCTCGTCTACGATTTCACCGAAGTTCGTATGGCCGGTAGATGTTGCGTGTTGTTGCGCTTCTTTTTGACCAGCGATCTGTATGTTACAGACCATGCATTTAAGTGTGAACTTATTCACGTCGGTGTACTGTCTACTGGACTTCGCTTCCTGGGCCAATTCCTCAGCTTCGCGTAATACGCGCTCGTCTTCTCGTGGGAATATGGTCTGTATGCTACCACCCTAGAAATAATCACAATTGAAATTATGTACAATTTATAATTCAGAGCTTTTTTAAATGTAAAGAAATTTGTGGGCTTCTATAGATGAGCATGCGCTAGAACGGCACATGCGCACCACATAAAAATTCTCAGTTGTACTTTACGTGCCCAATTTTGTTTGCGTGATCGTGTAAATCTAAGTAGAAAAAAATGATAAGGATTCTGGTAATTAAAGAGTCGGAATCACTTTACAGTAAATTTAGTTTTATAGCTACTCAAATTATGTCGGGTGAGCAGAAAATGGTACAATATAATTGCATTTAAAACAAACCAACATCGTTATGGTATCATATAAACAACGCTTTGAGAAATGAATATAGAAGTAAAAAAACAACAATCGTAGGAGAATTAAATCACAATAATGTATGTATAAAAGATGCAAATGAAATAGCTAACTGCTTCAACAACTTCTTCACAAATATCGGATAACAACTAGCAAACGCATTTAATCAAAACGACAGCATAGAGGAAATCTATGAAGAACCAATAAATGCAAATATATGGAGATTTGAACCAACCACAACATTGGAAATAAAATCCATAATAATAAACAATAAGGCTCTAGGTCCTGATGGTATTACAAAAGAAGACTTAATTGGAAAGAATAGCATATATATTGTCCACATTAATAAACGAGATCTTAAGCGAAGGGACGTTCCCAGAAACATTAAAACAATCTAAAGTCATACCAGTTCACAAAAAAGGGACCATGACTGATTGTAACAACTACCGACCAATATCACTACTGAACGTGTTTTCAAAAATAGCAGAAAAAGTGATAAAATTATATAGAACAAAATATAGGACCACAACCCACAACCCAACAACAACACGGCTTTCAAAGTAATAGCAATACCCAAATGGCTACGATAGAGGTGCTTGATTTTATAAAAAAAAAAGGTCTGGATCAAGGCGATTACGTTGTATCAGTATTTATTGATTTAATAAAAGCATTCGATACGGTAGACCACGGGATACTAGTAAAGAAACTTGATAAGCTTGGAATTCAAGGAACTGCAGTCAACATCTTTAAAACATATCTACAAAACAGAAAGCCACAAGTGTATGTAAATGAAGCCATTAGTGAACCACTATTAATAACAAAAGGGGTGCCGCAAGGGTCGGTCCTTGGCTCAATATTGTATGCTACTTTATATACAAGATATGCAGAGAATAGGATTGAACGGGACCTACAAGATCTTCGCGGACGACACTGCTCTATTATATAGTGGAAAAGAATCTATTGAAATAGAAAACGTGATAAATAGTGACCTTAAAAAATATTGTGAATAGCTACAAACCAACAAACTTACTATAAACACAACAAAAACAGAATACTTACTTTACAAGCAAAAGAACAAAAGTGATTTACAATTCAACCTTAACATAGACAATGAAATATTAAGTCGGAAATTTAGTGCAAAATATTTGGGTGTAGTAATTGACTCTAATCTAAATTATGAACTAAATATTAACAATATCAAAAAGAAAATAATACCGTTAGTGAGTGCAATAAATAGACTGCCAACTTTACATGAAAAACTTATTAAACTTCTATACCATGCGTACGTATATCCGAATTTAATATATGGGATATCAGTCCCTTCACAATCTGCAAAAACTGTTTTTAAACAATTAAGTGTAGTTCAAAATAAGGCACTTAAATTAATGTTCAAGATCCCTCATATGACACCCTCAGTGATATTATTCAAAGACCTAGAACTATCGAATATTTACCAAATAAGCTTCATAGAAAACTGCAAACTAATATACAAAATAATAAATAAGAAAATAAAAACTAAGCTACAATTGCGGTTCAATGTAGACATACATAGTTTAGGAACCAGAAATATAGGAAAAATGTACTTAGAAAGTGTTAGAAGTAATAAAGGAAACAACAACTTTATATTTAGGGCAGCACAACAATTTAATCGATTACCTGAAAATACAAGAAACACTACAAAACTAGTACAATTTAAGAAGCTTCTCAATCAATATGTATTGCAACATGATATTTAATATTTTATAGTGAGATAGATATATAGTTAAAAAAACAATTGTTACTTAAGACTGACTGCTTAATACCTTGCTTTGCTTATTTAGCAGCAGTCAAAATAACAAATGTTACATTTAGATATTTTATATCGTATAACTACTTATTTTTAATAAAAATAATAAAATATTGACTTGGGTATTAGAAAAAGATGATTGAAGGCATATATATGTGGAGTGTAGCATTGTACGGGTGTGAGGCGTGCACTATAGGAAAAGTGGAGAAATGCAGAATAAAAACATTCGAAATGTGGTGCTACAGAAGGATGAGGAGGATTTGTTGGTAAAATAAAGTAACAAATGAAGCCGTACTAGATTTAGTAGGAGAGAAGAAAAGTATTTGGAGAGTATAAAGGTAAATTATGGGGAAAGAAATGGATAAGTGTTGTTTCTAACCAATCCTCAGGATTGAAACTAACTATTATGCACTAATAAAATAAACAAAATTCGTGAATGGAGGAAAGCCATAGATACTAAAGGTGTTCAACTAGGAAGAAATCCAAATAAAATCACCATAGACTGTCTAGCTTTTGCGGATGACATGGCGTTAATTACTGACTCACTGGATAATGCCCAAGAACAAATCAGAGAATTGCAGAAACAAGCAGCCAAAGTAGGATTACAAATATTTAAAAAAACACAGTTCATAACAAACATCAGTGATGCCCCTCAAAAGCTTAAATTTCATGACAACACAATATCTCAAACAAATTGCTTTAAATATCTAGAGTACACAAAATGGAAGGGGTGTTTCATATGACAAAAAACACATATAACAAGAAATCTTTATCCTGGAACACAAAACTAAGACACTATCAAACAGTGGTTAGACCTGAAACATTGTATGCGGCAGAAACACTTAAACTAACAAGAACTGGAGATCTTGAAAAACTAGAAAAGGTAGAAAGAAGAATTTTGAGAAAAATATTGGGACCTAAAAGTAATAGTAATGCAGAATACAAATTAAGATCAAACAGAGAGCTATATTTGAAAGTTGAAAAACTAACTGATGTAATGAGGAAAAAAAGACTGCAGTTTTACGGACACATATACCGAATGGATAATAACAGACTAACCAAGCAGATCTTCAACTTACTAAACAGTTACAAATCCAAACCCACATGGTTCATTGAAATTGATAAAGATATGAAAAGTGCTGGAATTAAAAGAGACACAATAAATAACAGAAAACATTTTAGAGAAGTAACTCAAAAGGCAGGATTTCAGGAAAGAAAGAAATCAACGAATGGAAGAAAGTGGACCAAAGAAGAAAAGGAACGACATTCTCGAAGGATGAAGGAAGTCTGGGAGCACAGAAAATTGAATACAAAGAAGTATAGCCAAAGTTGATTTATCGTACCCTCCAAAAGGGTTATTCGAAAGAAGAAAAAAAACAAAATTCTATAAAAATCAATTCGTTAGTTTAATACTATGATTTTAATTATAAAACGGCGTTTGTTTTCATTATTTACGAGTGAACACGTGAAGATAATTTAAAAATAAAAATCAAATTGACAGCGTTCGACCATTTTGACATTACTATTTACATTATTTAAACAGCTGATTATTGGACTTACTTTCACAGGTTCCATGTATAATGGATCGTAATGTATACCATCGAACATGAGAAACACACGGTGCGCATAATTTTGGTCCTCCCCAAATTTATTTATAATAGCATTTACTGTATCTACAACTGCAATTTCGATGCCGTAATGATTAGCCAGTATTGAAATCTCTATCGCACCTCCCCACGATTTATCATCTTTGATCCATTTCACGTATTCGGAATTCGGTTTCCCCAACACCGCTTCCGAATAATCGTCATTCTCACGTTGTACTGTTTCGGCTACCAATTCTCGCATAATTGGTGCTGCGGTGCCAGACTCATCGACTTTGCCACTTAACACAAAATGTATACTAGTAAAAAGGCACGAGTTATCCGCAGGAACAACCTGCTTCATTAATATACCAGCCACGTCGGTGCTTGAGAAGTTTTCCAGTGTATGGGGCCTCGCTTCTATACTGCGTACGTTTTCATTCAAGCGTATTTTCTTCGAAGATGCGGGTATACTGTCTTCAACTACAGCTGTTTGTTTTTCTTCTAGTATGAGAGTTTCACCGGTGTTCAGGCCCTTACTGCCCAGGGTTACCGTATCTTGTGATATATCGAGAATTTTTGGAGGGTATCCGTACAGTACGTGTAGTTTATTTGTGGGTATATTTGATAGTGAAGATAGCGTGGTTTTTAGGTCATATATAGTACTTTCCTTCGTTAGGGTACGTAGAATTTGTTGTCCATTTTTCGATTTTACTTTTAAAGCAAATCCAGCCATTCTGTTAAACGCTGATTCACCGTATCGACTATTTTTGGGTGTTTTTTTTTTTTTAAATTTGGGGCTCCTTCGTATTTGGGTTATAAATTGAAGATGGCAGCAGCGGGTGACATTCGCCGATCCTAACCTCACATCGCAAAAAAAACAACATTAAAAGTGTTCTTGTTTAGTGCTTTAAAATGTCTTTATTACTTCCGATACAACAAGAATTGTTTACGAATGAAAATGAACGTATACTATCGATATGCCACGTTGGAAAAGTTCTTAAGAAGAAAAAATCGTTTCTGTGCCTAGTGTCGAGCAGTAGCCCCCTAAAAATCTCAATTGTACAAGTAAAACAAACGGATAAAGCATTCAAACGGAAGCGATCGTGGTTTCTGGATGAATTAAAGGCCGTCGATGGTATATCCATCGACGATAAACACTCCGAATTCTGTTTACAATTGGACAAAGTGTATGAATGGGTCGCAGGGGATTACTCCCAAAAGAAGGCTTTTATTGTGGCTATCGCGCGACAATGTCATAAATACAGATCCATTCGGGAGAAACCGGCGTTTAAGAATATTCCGACTGATTGGACCGAAGAAACTATGCTGACTTCCGATCATACGCAGTTGCCTCCGGTTTCACTTCAATCGCCATTTGAAAATGATATTGCTGACGATTTTCAGGTACTCGGTAACATAAATGATCACTGGTACGAAATTGTATAGAATAACCCAAATACCGTAACTCCAAGCGTCAAATGCGCATTTCGATGGCTATGCCTCCATCTTCAGTAGCACAAGATAAAAACGAAATAAAATACCTCTGTCACGAATCGTGATTGATATACTATTAAATAAAGAAGTCAACGTGACAGAAGTATTTCAAAAATGGCAATAATATATTTTTTCTAATTTGCGTTTCTAATAGAGCTATAAACGAACCCAAATGAGTTCGTTTATAGCGAATTTGAGTTCGCTTATAGCATAGGGCAATTTACTGTTTCAAAGTTGGTAGCACTGCTTGCTAGTTATCAAACGTCAAACTACAATAGAAAGCAACAAATATTTTGATTTAAATTTTGTCCCTGAAATGTACAATTGTACGTCAAACTACAAAAGAAAGCAACAAATTTAACAATTTAACAATTCAAGGTTAATTTAAATTTATTTGACAATTTATTTCAAATATTTCAAATGTGTCTTAGTTACTACCAACAATCAAAAAATCCCCTAAATTTTTAAATTTCGATTTTTTATTTAAAAATGGCATAAAAGACGCAAATTATAAAAAATAGTATAAAAAAACTCATTTCATAAGTCATTTATAAACACTCGTTCTTTAGAAAACTCGCTGGTACGCACCTCGTTTCCTAAACTTGACCTCGTGCATTAAAACCTGCCTTATGAAACTCGTTCCTTAATATACTAATTTCTAATTTGCGTTTCTAATAGAGCTATTAACGAACCCAAATGAGTTCGTTTATAGCGAATTTGAGTTCGCTTATAGCATAGGGCAATTTATTGTTTCAAAGTTGGTAGCACTGCTTGCTAGTTATCAAACGTCAAACGACAATAGAAAGCAACAAATTGTTTGACTTAAATTTTGTCCCTGAAATGTACAACTTTACGTCAAACTACAAAAGAAAGCAACAAATACGTTAATTTTAATTTATTTGACAATTTATTTCAAATATTTCAAATGTGTCGTTAGTACCAACAGTCAAAAAATTACCTAAATTTTTAAATATCGATTTTTTTATTTAAAAATGGCATAAAAGACGCAAATTATAAAAAATAGTATAAAAAACTCATTTCATAAGTCATTTATAAACACTCGTTCTTTAGAAAACTCGCTGGTACGCACCTCGTTTCCTAAACTTGACCTCGTGCATTAAAACCTGCCTTATGAAACTCGTTCCTTAATATACTAATTTCTAATTTGCGTTTCTAATAGAGCTATTAACGAACCCAAATGAGTTCGTTTATAGCGAATTTGAGTTCGCTTATAGCATAGGGCAATTTACTGTTTCAAAGTTGTAGCACTGCTTGCTAGTTATCAAACGTCAAACGACAATAGAAAGCAACAAATTGTTTGACTTAAATTTTGTCCCTGAAATGTACAACTTTACGTCAAACTACAAAAGAAAGCAACAAATACGTTAATTTTAATTTATTTGACAATTTATTTCAAATATTTCAAATGTGTCGTTAGTACCAACAGTCAAAAAATTACCTAAATTTTTAAATATCGATTTTTTTATTTAAAAATGGCATAAAAGACGCAAATTATAAAAAATAGTATAAAAAACTCATTTCATAAGTCATTTATAAACACTCGTTCTTTAGAAAACTCGGTGGTACGCACCTCGTTTCCTAAACTTGAACTCGTGCATTAAAATCTGCCTTATGAAACTCGTTCCTTAATATACTAATTTCTAATTTGCGTTTCTAATAGAGCTATTGACGAACCCAAATGAGTTCGTTTATAGCGAATTTGAGTTCGTTTATAGCATAGGGCAATTTACTGTTTCAAAGTTGGTAGCTCTGCTTGCCAGTTATCAAACGTCAAACTACAATAGAAAGCAACAAATAGTTTGATTTAAATTTTGTCCTTGAAATGTACAATTTTACGTCAAACTACAAAAGAAAGCAACAAATACGTTAATTTTAATTTATTTGACAATTTATTTCAAATATTTCAAATGTGTCGTTAGTACCAACAGTCAAAAAATTACATAAATTTTTAAATTTCGATTTTTTATTTAAAAATGGCATAAAAGACGCAAATTATAAAAAATAGTATAAAAAACTCATTTCATAAGTCATTTATAAACACTCGTTCTTTAGAAAACTCGGTGGTACGCACCTCGTTTCCTAAACTTGAACTCGTGCATTAAAATCTGCCTTATGAAACTCGTTCCTTAATATACTAATTTCTAATTTGCGTTTCTAATAGAGCTATTGACGAACCCAAATGAGTTCGTTTATAGCGAATTTGAGTTCGCTTATAGCATAGGGCAATTTACTGTTTCAAAGTTGTAGCACTGCTTGCTAGTTATCAAACGTCAAACGACAATAGAAAGCAACAAATTGTTTGACTTAAATTTTGTCCCTGAAATGTACAACTTTACGTCAAACTACAAAAGAAAGCAACAAATACGTTAATTTTAATTTATTTGACAATTTATTTCAAATATTTCAAATGTGTCGTTAGTACCAACAGTCAAAAAATTACCTAAATTTTTAAATATCGATTTTTTTATTTAAAAATGGCATAAAAGACGCAAATTATAAAAAATAGTATAAAAAACTCATTTCATAAGTCATTTATAAACACTCGTTCTTTAGAAAACTCGGTGGTACGCACCTCGTTTCCTAAACTTGAACTCGTGCATTAAAATCTGCCTTATGAAACTCGTTCCTTAATATACTAATTTCTAATTTGCGTTTCTAATAGAGCTATTGACGAACCCAAATGAGTTCGTTTATAGCGAATTTGAGTTCGCTTATAGCATAGGGCAATTTACTGTTTCAAAGTTGGTAGCTCTGCTTGCCAGTTATCAAACGTCAAACTACAATAGAAAGCAACAAATAGTTTGATTTAAATTTTGTCCTTGAAATGTACAATTTTACGTCAAACTACAAAAGAAAGCAGGTTAACAAATAGGTTAATTTAAATTTATTTGACAATTTATTTCAAATATTTCAAATGTGTCTATAGCTACTACCAACAGTCAAAAAATTCCCTAAATTTTATAAATTAGAAAAAATAGTATAAAAAACTTACTTCACAAGTCATTTATAACACTCGTTCTTTAGAAAACTCGGTGGTACGCACCTCGTTTCCTAAACTTGAATTCGTGCAATAAAACCTGCCTTATAAAACTCGTTCTTTAATATACTATTATTTGTTTATTTAACGGACAATTCCTTATTATATTAATAACAATAATAACCAAATGTTCATTCAGGAGATGGTATCATTTATTGATTGAAGCTAAGACGTTATAGAGCTGAGTACGATTACCAATAATAAAGTCAAAGTCAATGTCATTAGCAGTGGTCATCACTCTGTTTAATGGAGAATTGGTGGCAAAGGATGTTTTGTAGGTTCTTGGTTGAAATCCTCTTGACGATCGGGTTGACCTACTTGGTGCTAGGAAGTCGATTCGTGCTAGTAAGCTTCGAATATCTATCTATCGTGCCACTTAATAGGTCTAAGAGGAATCGAGCATCAGTACACATGCGCCTATGATCTAGTTCAGTGGTGCGCAAACTATTTTCATTTCCGACCCCCCATTTTGTGTAAAATTTAGTCGCGACCCCTGGATAGACAGTAGACGTTTTTTTAATCGTCAATGTTCTTTTTTTATAAATAATTTTACTGGTACCTGATACTTGTTGAAGAAAAGCCTTATATTTTTTATTGTCAAATGAATTTCTTTGAATTTGGCGACCCACAACATTTTTCTCGCGACCCCCAGAGGGGGATCCCCCACGGTTTGCGCACCACTGGTCTAGTTTATTGAGATTAGCCATGTCACGAATTAGTGTGACATTGTAATTGTTTAATTGTATTCGAAATTTGTGTGCTATATATTGGAGAAACTAATTTTGTACCGTTTCAATTGACTTTTTGACCTGACCTGACTTTTTATGTATTTTAAAAGATGGATTCCAAACTATTCATGCATATTCAAGTATAGGTCTGCATAAAGTGGTGTTATATAATATAAATTAATAATAAACGAAACTAACAAGTAATAACAATAAATATTGGTTTGTCAATCCTAAACTAACCAAAAATTAAATTAAAATAAACTTATTTATTTATTTCATTTAGCTCATTTCAGATTAAATAGAAAGGATAAAAGTGCTGTAGCTGAGTATATTTTTGAATCAGGTCATCCTATTTAAATTAGTTCACTTAAATTGCTTAAAAGTGTTGTGATTTATTCTGAGTTAAATGCATAAATCTAAATCAAATTAATGGATTTAGATTTAGGCCCAATTTCATCTTGTCTATTTAATTTGTTTAATAAGAATTTATTTTTGGTTATTTTAAGCTTGACAAACCAATATTTATTGTTGTTACTTTCGTTAATTGTTAATTTATATTGTTTAAAAGATTTATAGGTCATATTATATGCCATTTTTTGAAATACTTCTGTTATGTTGACTTCTTTATTTAATTGTATATCAATCACGATTCGTGACAGATGTATTTTATTTAGTTTTTATCTTGTGCTACTGAAGATTGGGGCCTATCGTTCGAAATGCGCATCTAGCTATTTAATTCTTTGAGTGTTTGGGTGATATTCTATACTATTATTTAACACCGTATTGATAATTTTTTGCCTGGTAAGAAAATTTAAGATGATTCTCTAATGACGTAAAAATTCACGCCTCTTCAAAATTGTTTGTAAATCGTTTTCTATTGAGAGGTTTTTAGAAGGATTCAAGTGTTAACATAAAAAACTTCCTCGATGATATTGCAGGCTATTACTGATAAAGAGCAAGAAGATTTGACTCGCTTAATGAACGATTGTGAGTTTGCTATTGGTAACGCGGAAGCATTTATGGATGTGCTGACCCGGGATCTGTGCCTATTGGATGGGGAAAATGTGCAGTGCGTTTTGGCTAGTGAACAACAAATGGACGCCCTAATGGGGCAGATGGAGGCTGCAATTTCCGAAACCGAAATCATTGAGCAACGATTAGATGGGTAAGAAATGTAATGATAATAAATATCCGTACCGGACCTCCTCAGGAGAATAATCAATATGAACATTATATGAGCATTTTTTCTACTTAGTTTTGCGGCTTATATTGAGATTTTGTGAAGATTTAAACTTTAATTATATAATTTCGATGACATTTTTTTATATAATAGAGTGTGATTTTTATATTTAACAGTTACGATAAAGTTCTTCGCCATGTATGGGATCAAATGGAAAAACTACGCCAAAAAAATATGATGAACGAAGTTGAGAATAAAAACAATATTCTTCTTCTCGGTGAAATGGGTAACATTATTGTGAGTAGTAATAAATAAAATAAACAAAAACATTTATCGCTAAACCAAATCATTTCTTTTACGTGCAATATGTTAGCGGCAATGTGTATTAATTCCTCATTCTGTAGAATAGCTAGGCATTCTGTCATTATTAGTCATTGTGCATAGAATAGAATAAGCTTTATTGATAAATATACAATAAATTGTCACGTAATATATGTATATAACAAAATTGCAGTAATTTTACAAATTTAATTACATAGGAAATCACACCAAAAGAAACAATCAACGCAATAGATATGAACATAAGAAATTCCTTTCGAATGTCATGTATGCGTGGTAAATTTTATTTTATTCTAGAAAATTCCTTCATTTTGAATACGATACTGCCAACATTATAAGCCAAAAATCTCAATTTTGATTTTTGTGGAGTTACGTGGTTTTACTATTAAGCCATCGATATATCAAATACAATTTCGAACATTAGTTAGTTAAAGAGTCCGCAATCCTAAAGATTGGTTGGAAACAGCACGCCATGCCGATCTATCCTGAGCTAATCCCTTCATCTCCCTATAGCTATTCATCTCAACGTCTTCAACTATCTGACTCACATACTCCAATCTAGGCCTACCTACCCCTCTCTTTCCCTCCACTCTACCTTCTATGATCAATTGCATAATCCCCCCATGCCTAAGAATATGCCCTACTAATCTGTCTCTCCTACGCTGTAGCACTCTCCAAATACTTCTCTTCTCCCTTCTACTAACTCTAGTACAGCTTCATTTGTTACTTTATCTTCCCAACCAATCCTCATCATCCTCCTATAACACCACATTTCGAATGCTTGTAATCTACGCTTCCCTTCCTTTCCTATAGTCCACGCCTCACACCCGTACAGTGTTACACTCCAAACATATACCTTCAGTAATCTTTTTCTAATACCCAAGTCAATATTTGATCTTAAAATCTGTTCCTTTTCTACGAATGCCTTCCTACCCTGTGCTATCCTACACTTTATATCTACCTTGCTTCGATTATCTTTTGTGATTCTACTGCCTAAATAACAAAAATCTGACACTTCTTCGATTCTATTATCTCCTATTGTGATCCTCATTTTTCTACTGCATTCCTTTTTGTCACACCTCATCACTTTAGTTTTACCTATATTTATTTTCATGTTAAAATTCCTAGTCAATACTGCCTGCATACCATTCAATACCCTTTCTAAATTCTTTTCGCTTTCTTCCAATATAGCTATATCGTCGGCGAATCTCAACATATATATTTTCTCTCCCTGTACATTCACACCTACACTATACTCTTCTTTTACTTTGTTTATTGCATCTTCTATATATAGATTAAATAATAACGGTGAAAGTGTACATCCCTGCCGAACTCCCTTCCCTATTTTTGCTACCTCTTCTTGCCCCTCAATTCTAACTAAGGCAGTTTGGTGTTTATATAAATTAAAAATTATTCTCCTATCCTTATAATCTAAATTCTTTTAAAATTCTAAACATTATGTCCCAATCTACATTATCAAATGCCTTTTCTAAATCTACAAAAGCTATGCAAGTTACCTTTCCTACCCTCTTTCTTTTTTCTACTACCGTTCTTAGTGCTAGAATCGCCTCTCTCGTCCCTCTGTTATTCCTAAAACCAAACAGATCTTCTCCTAGCCTTTCCTCTACTTTATTTTCTAATCTCCTATAAATAATCTTTAACAATATCTTCGATGCATGTGATAGTAGACTAATGGTCCTATAGTTCTCACACAAATTAGCTCCTATTTTCTTCGGCATTGTTACTATTCTACTACGCTGAAAATCCTGTGGTACTTCTCCCTTCTCATATATTTTACAAACTAACCTGTATAATCGCTCCTGCATTTTTTCCCCTGCGTGTTTTATTAATTCGGCTGGTATCATATCAATCCCCGCTGCTTTGTTATTCCGTAAATCATTTAATGCTCTATGAAACTCTGACCTAAGTATGCTAGGACCTAAGTCATCCTCATCTATCTGTTCCACATTTTCTAGCTCCTCCATGTCCTGCCTACCTTTATATAAATCTTCAAGATACTCCTTCCATCTTCTAGCTTTTTCCTTATTTTCTGTGAGTTCCTTACCCTGCTTATCACATATAATGTTACCCTTTGGTTTTACTTTAGAAAAATGTGACTTAATTTTCCTGTAGCCCAAATCTACTTTACCTCTTCTCATATCCTCCTCAATATCCTCACAATTTCCTTTTATCCACTCTTCTTTCGCTAGCTTGCATTTCCTATTAATTAAGTTCCTTAGTTCCTTATATTTTTTCTGTCCTGCTTCTGTGTTTCCAATTTTAATTTTCCTTCTTGCTTCTATCATTTTAACTATTTCTTCCGTGATCTATTCCCTCCTACCTGCCCTTTTCTTTGTGCCTAATACTTCATTTGCTGCTGTAGTTAACCCATTTCTGATTTCCCTCCATTCGCAATCTATGTCGTTCCTAGATGTTCCATTAGCCATGATTTCTACTTTCTGCTTGTACTTTTCACATACATCAGCTAATTTTAACCTATCGACATCTACTCTGACCTGTTTAGACTTCTGTAATTTCTTGAATTTGACCTCTGAGTCCAGGACTACTAAATTATGGTCACTATCAATATCTGCTCCAGGGTAACTCTTACAATTCTTAATCTGGTTCCTAAACCTCTCTTTAACCAGTATGTAATCTATCTGATACCTCCCTATATCTCCTGGCATTTTCCACGTATATATCCTGCGCTTGTGATTCTGTATTTTTTATTTTATTTTGAATAATATATATGTTTATTCTGAACATTGTATTTTTTAAATTAATTTTAGAGTCAACTTAATATCACCCCCGCCCAGGAGGAAACGCTCCAAAACGCCGATCTCATTACCGCGGAAGGCCTTAAAACGGCCATTGAGGCGGCCGCGGCACTTCGCACCGCCATGAATTCGCGCCTAGATCCCGCCCTTCTCAGACTCGCGGCCGTGCAGGAACAAAGGAAACGTTTCGATAAACACAAGGACCGATTCAGTCAAACTGTCAACAGGCACCTCAATAATATGTTCATCCACTATGGGAACTATAAAGGCGATGCATCAGGTAAGATAAATAAATAAGATTGACTGTAACTAGAAACTCGTTAAATAATTGGCATTATGTTTAAGAACTAGTCTAAAAGGAACTGATTTCTTATATATTTTTTATTGATTTGGATGTATAAAAATTATATATATATTAAAAAAAAAATTTTAATACTGTATAATATCTCTATTATTTTATGATATGTCTTTTTTATTCTTTTGTAGGAAGTAGTCAAGAATTATCCTTACCACAACGTAGCCCTGTTCATTCAGCTTTAGGGCAATATACAGACCTAATGCATTGGTCTAAGGTAATATTTTTATTATTTCAAAGAATATCCAATACCCATAAAAATTGTTAACCTCTGCATTGGCTACAATTAAGTTGTTTTATTCCATCTTTCTGTAGGTCATGGATAGAAAAGCTTATGAACATTTACGCAAAATATATACAGAGAATATTGGAAAACTATATGAAAGAGATATTAAACATTTATTTGAAGTAGCAAAGTCTAAAATTGGAGGTATGTTTGAATTGCTTAATTTTCTATTCTAATTCGCTAGTTGTTCTATTCCGGAGTTAGTTAAACAGTCCGCAATCCTAAAGATTGGTTGGAAACAGGACGCCATGCCGATCTATCCTGAGCTAATCCCTTCATCTCTCTATAGCTATTCATCTCAACGTCTTCAGCTATCTGACTCACATACTCCAATCTAGGCCTACCTACCCCTCTCTTTCCCTCCACTCTACCTTCTATGATCAATTGCATAATCCCCCCATGCCTAAGAATATGCCCTACTAATCTGTCTCTCCTACGCTGTAACACTCTCCAGATACTTCTCTTCTCCCCTACTAACTCTAGTACAGCTTCATTTGTTACTTTATCTTCCCAACCAATCCTCATCATCCTCCTATAACATCACATTTCAAGTGCTTCTAATCTACGCTTCTCTTCCTTTCCTATAGTCCACGCCTCACACCCGTACAGTGCTACACTCCAAACATATACCTTCAGTAATCTTTTTCTAATACCCAAGTCAATATTTGATCTTAAAATCTGTTCTTTTTCTACGAATGCCTTCCTACCCTGTGCTATCCTACACTTTATATCTACTTTGCTTCGATTATCTTTTGTGATTCTACTGCCTAAATAACAAAAATCTGACACTTCTTCGATTCTATTATCTCCTATTGAGATCTTCATTTTTCTACTGCATTCCTTTTTGTCACACCTCATCACTTTAGTTTTACCTATATTTATTTTCATGTTAAAATCCCTAGTCAATACTGCCTGCATACCATTCAATACCCTTTCTAAATTCTTTTCGCTTTCTTCTAATATAGCTATATCGTCGGCGAATCTCAACATATATATTTTCTCTCCCTGTACATTCACACCTACACTATACTCTTCTTTTACTTTGTTTATTGCATCTTCTATATATAGATTAAATAATAACGGTGAGAGTGTACATCCCTGCCGAACTCCCTTCCCTATTTTTGCTACCTCTTCTTCCCCCTCAATTCTAACTAAGGCAGTTTGGTGTTTATATAAATTAAAAATTATTCTCCTATCCTTATAATCTATACCCGTTTCTTTTAAAATTCTAAACATTATGTCCCAATCTACATTATCAAATGCCTTTTCTAAATCTACAAAAGCTATGCAAGTTACCTTTCCTACCCTATTTCTTTTTTCTACTACCGTTCTTAGTGCTAGAATCGCCTCTCTCGTCCCTCTGTTTTTCCTAAAACCAAACTGATCTTCTCCTAGCCTTTCCTCTACTTTATTTTCTAATCTCCTATAAATAATCTTTAACAATATCTTCGATGCATGTGATAGTAGGCTAATGGTCCTATAGTTCTCACACAATTTAGCTCCTATTTTCTTCGGCATTGTTACTATTCTACTACGCTGAAAATCCTGTGGTACTTATATTCCGGAGTATGCATAATTAATTAATTTGTCTATTATTTACCAAATGTATACTACAATATTAAAAAAAAATATTGTAATAATTGGTTTCATCAATTGAAAAGATACGATGCTGTATAGTGCAGATTTTAAGGATATTTATGTTTGGTTTCAATCAAGGAATATTTCTCATTCTTGTCTACTTTGTTGTATTCAATCATCCATTTTATAAAGACGAATTTCTTTGTCTCTATCATCATAAAAAAATAGAAATGCGGGAAGAATATTTTTTTATTTGATTTTAGTTATTGGGCAAGTTGCTCCACTAGCTAAAAATATCGTTTTAATGGGAATTGATAAAGATCAATGGATAAATCAAGCCACAAATATTGACCGCGACAAATACGAAGGAATTTTAGAAGAAATCTTATCCTTATTAGAACCGGTTTACATGCAAGAACAACAATTTTGTGTGTCATATTTTCAGGTTCGTGCATACATTTAGCAAATTCTAGAGTTTAGATTACCTATAAATGATAATCAAATATAACAAATTTTAAATATTGAATTGATTCAGTCCTTACTTTGTCATAATTTATTATAAAAGCGGATAAAAAACGTAATATACTTTTCTATTCCATTTTATTAAATTTTAATATTTTTTCAGTTGAATGTTTTAAGTCCGAGTTCTAGGAATACCCAAACAACATTAGATGGGCGCGAGAGTGAAATATCCGAGCTAAATGAAAAACGAGCTGAGAAACAACTAAGCGAAGATGTTAGACTCATGATGAACAGTTTAGTCGCTTGCTTAGAAACGGAATTGATCGCTTTTATTGAACACATCGAAAGATTAGATGCCTTGTAAGTAATGTATAATTAATATTTTTTAATAATCGATATTGGGAAAATGCAAGTAGTAATTATTTGATTAGAAAAAAAACTATTGATATGATGGGCCATCATACATAAATAAAAAACCAATCGATATGACCCACACCCATATATTTATTATTCAGTGGCAGAACGTTTTCAAATAATTAAATATTCATCTTCAATGCTCTTTTGATGGTAACCTACAATAAATGTTTAGATAACCGATAATTTACAAATTTAGATTGCGAATGGAGGGAAATCAGAAATGGGTTAACTACAGCAGCAAATGAAGTATTAGGCACAAAGAAAAGGGCAGGTAGGAGGGAATGGATCACGGAAGAAATAGTTGAAATGATAGAAGCAAGAAGGAAAATTAAAATTGGAAACACAGAAGCAGGACAGAAAAAATATAAAGAACTAAGGAACTTAATTAATAGGAAATGCAAGCTAGCGAAAGAAGAGTGGATAAAAGGAAATTGTGAGGATATTGAGGAGGATACGAGAAGAGGTAAAGTAGATTTGGGCTACAGGAAAATTAAGTCACATTTTTCTAAAGTAAAACCAAAGGGTAACATTATATGTGATAAGCAGGGTAAGGAACTCACAGAAAATAAGTAAAAAGCTAGAAGATGGAAGGAGTATCTTGAAGATTTATATAAAGGTAGGCAGGACATGGAGGAGCTAGAAAATGTGGAACAGATAGATGAGGATGACTTAGGTCCTAGCATACTTAGGTCAGAGTTTCATAGAGCATTAAATGATTTACGGAATAACAAAGCAGCGGGGATTGATATGATACCAGCCGAATTAATAAAACACGCAGGGGAAAAAATGCAGGAGCGATTATACAGGTTAGTTTGTAAAATATATGAGAAGGGAGAAGTACCACAGGATTTTCAGCGTAGTAGAATAGTAACAATGCCGAAGAAAATAGGAGCTAATTTGTGTGAGAACTATAGGACCATTAGCCTACTATCACATGCATCGAAGATATTGTTAAAGATTATTTATAGGAGATTAGAAAATAAAGTAGAGGAAAGGCTAGGAGAAGATCAGTTTGGTTTTAGGAAAAACAGAGGAACGAGAGAGGCGATTCTAGCACTAAGAACGGTAGTAGAAAAAAGAAAGAGGGTAGGAAAGGTAACTTGCATAGCTTTTGTAGACTTAGAAAAGGCATTTGACAATGTAGATTGGGACATAATGTTTAGAATTTTAAAAGAAACGGGTATAGATTATAAGGATAGGAGAATAATTTTTAATTTATATAAACACCAAACTGCCTTAGTTAGAATTGAGGGGGAAGAAGAGGTAGCAAAAATAGGGAAGGGAGTTCGGCAGGGATGTACACTTTCACCGTTATTATTTAATCTATATATAGAAGATGCAATAAACAAAGTAAAAGAAGAGTATAGTGTAGGTGTGAATGTACAGGGAGAGAAAATATATATGCTGAGATTCGCCGACGATATAGCTATATTGGAAGAAAGCGAAAAGAATTTAGAAAGGGTATTGAATGGTATGCAGGCAGTATTGACTAGGGATTTTAACATGAAAATAAATATAGGTAAAACTAAAGTGATGAGGTGTGACAAAAAGGAATGCAGTAGAAAAATGAGGATCACAATAGGAGATAATAGAATCGAAGAAGTGTCAGATTTTTGTTATTTAGGCAGTAGAATCACAAAAGATAATCGAAGCAAGGTAGATATAAAGTGTAGGATAGCACAGGGTAGGAAGGCATTCGTAGAAAAGGAACAGATTTTAAGATCAAATATTGACTTGGGTATTAGAAAAAGATTACTGAAGGTATATGTTTGGAGTGTAGCACTGTACGGGTGTGAGGCGTGGACTATAGGAAAGGAAGAGAAGCGTAGATTAGAAGCACTTGAAATGTGGTGTTATAGGAGGATGATGAGGATTGGTTGGGAAGATAAAGTAACAAATGAAGCTGTACTAGAGTTAGTAGGGGAGAAGAGAAGTATTTGGAGAGTGTTACAGCGTAGGAGAGACAGATTAGTAGGGCATATTCTTAGGCATGGGGGGATTATGCAATTGATCATAGAAGGTAGAGTGGAGGGAAAGAGAGGGGTAGGTAGGCCTAGATTGGAGTATGTGAGTCAGATAGTTGAAGACGTTGAGATGAATAGCTATAGGGAGATGAAGGGATTAGCTCAGGATAGATCGGCATGGCGTGCTGTTTCCAACCAATCTTTAGGATTGCGGACTCTTTAACTAACTAATTTACAAAAAAAATCAATTCAAAAATCAAAAATGTGGATTATTCATCCGAGAATGAGAATCTCACACAACTAGATTTAAAGTTAGATATAACATCGTGATCATAAGTGTAAAAATAGTTTAAGAAAAATTAAGATCATATCTCGATTGTTTTTTTAAATTTTAGTAATTATCTGTTTGAATTACTCTTTCGCAGTTACTGCATGTACGTGTTGGTTCCCATTCACACTCACGTCACATCTGCTCAGCATTGTCATTTAGCGAAAACCTTCGTGGCTTTGCTTGTTCACGTGAAACGTTCGTTAGATTCATTCTTATCCGCTCAAATCGATTCAGTTCGCGAGTACCGAGTGCCAAAGAAAAATAAATGCGGCATATTACCGTATGTGGCCAACCTGGAAGAGTTCGCCAGACACGGAGAGCGCTTACTGCGGAGTGAACGCAAAGCGGATTTGGAAAAATGGTAAGTAAGAGCTTTTAATTTCTCTATACCTCTTTATTTCTAAACATGTTCCTTTCAAGGTATGTAAGACTCGTGGATATGATCTTGGAATCTGTAGCTGTTCATTCATCCGATCATGGAAAAACTCCAGTAGACGTCATACGAATGGGTAAGTTTGAATGCAAATACGAGAATTAATATCTAAAAATGTTGGTTGTAATGGAATTTCAGAAAATTTTCATCATTTATATTCTCTGCTGTCCCAATTAAAAATATCAGCATTAGACGAAGAACGGAAAGAAGCGAAGAAAAATTATACTGAATCCTTGTCGAAATATGTGACTTTATATTTTGGACGACCTTTGGAAAAGCTTAACGTACTAATGATTTTCTTTAAAGAAATTTAAGATTTAAAGAAATTTGTTCACAATATTTTGATTGCAGACATTTTTCGATGGCGTACAAGCAAAAGTCGCGAGCGGTGTTAAAGAATCTGAAATTAGTTATCAACTTGCTTTTAGTAAACAAGAATTGAGGAAAGTTATTAATCAATATCCAGGAAGTACGGTATGTATTTGTTATGAACAACATATTTTATTAATTAAATTAATTTGATGGTTGACACCATCTTTTGTCTTGATTGAAATATATGCCACTGGCTTGTTATTATTAATTACTAGATTTGTATGCATTTAAGGTGAAGCGTGGATTAGAAGCTCTCTACAAGAAAGTCGAAAAGCATTTATCCGAAGAAAGTAATCTACTTCAAGTTGTTTGGCGTGCTATGCAAGAGGAGTTTATAAGACAATATAACGTATTAGAAGATTTGATTCGAAAATGTTATCCAGGTTCCATGATAACATTCGAATTCACAATAACGGATATTTTGAATTTCTTCTCCGATATTGCGAGGTCGCATTAAATTTTTTTTTTCGAAATAGTGTATAGGAAAATGGTACTCTATATTGCAATGTAAGCTTTAATCTACAAGAATTTATTTACTAAAATTTAATAAAAATTTACTTCATTTTGAACGTTTTTGCTATATTTATAATAGATGCAGATTATTTTCAAAATATAATAATTTTGATATTTTGTTTACTTATAATTTTTTTCAAAAAAAAAAGGATATTCATAAATTTTCACCGTTATCTTTTTAAACTGTTTTATAAATATTTCAAAATCAATCATTTGAAAGTATTAAAAATTTAAAAACATATCTTATCTGTGCAATTCTCCACTTCTTATTTAGATATATTTAGAATACTTATATCTGACAATGTATGTAATATAGATGTTGCAATTCCGTTTACAAAAACGATTAAACTTTAAGCGGTTGATGTACATGTGTCGACATCTATCGACCTTCGCCCGTACTTGGGGAAGATAACTGAAGACTGCTAGTATATTGACAAACTACATGTGAAAGAACATTTGACAATTTGTCATTTACTTTCGCGACATTGTCTCGACATAAACATGTTAATTGAATTTAATACGCGCGTAGCATCCAAATCTACATATTCCAAGCATTCGTACTCTGCGAGTGAAACTACGTAAATAACCAGTCAGCTGTTCCGACGGCAGCAACGTCAAAACAATGAATAAAATGTGCTAAAGAAAAGCCCAAATAAATGTATCAAATTGATAAAATTTTGTACATTTTATATACATTGCGATTGACAGTGCGCTAAATGTTTTGGTCAACCTTGATTTACATCGAATATGGTTTCAGTCAATGACATTGACAATGTCTACATGTATATATATATACATTGTCATTGGTCAAGTTTTTGTTCTAGTCCCGCCAGTTTTTGTTAGGTTGCGTCAATTACGTGGTGTCACGTTTACATTTTCAACAAAATTTACTATTACTAGCAACATATTATTGTCAATATTCAAAGAAATCTGAGTTTAAACAACGAAGGGAGTTAATAAAGAATAAATCTGTAAAGAACTGATATGTATCAAGACACATCGTTCAGTGAACCGTTGGCAGAACCTAAAAGAAGTAGAAATTCAACCCTGACGCATTGTTTCATCAAGAAACTGCATGAGGTAGAAATCAATTCCGATAGAAAATATACATTCTTCGGACGACAGTTAGACTTGATAAAAATTGCGGGTGTGTTAACGAACATTGAAAGAACATCCGCGGTGACACATTACCACGTCGCAGATCACACCGGCGAAATACGTTCCATTCACTTTAAGGACGGTAGAAATGTGGATGATGATCCTGATATTCGATTGGGTAGCCATGTGATGGTGTGGGGAAATTTACGAACCGGAGATGATGGGACGAGGGAGATCGCGGGTCTGAGAATTGAACAGATTAACGAATACCACGTAATCCTCCATCATAGGTAAGCAATAAATGTTATATATGGAACACGTTCAGTGTTCAAGTATCAGCTTTCAATATAGCATCATCATATAACTTGCTCAGATCAGATTGATATAGCGTACTGTTTCCGACTAATCCTTTATGGGAACTATCGCACATATTCTCTATAGAAGTATTTGACTTTCTTAGAAAAACCGTTTAGAAACGTGCAAATTTTAAATCGTTTTAAAGGCATCAAATTTATAAATATCGTACAAAGAGTAACTAAGATTATCAGCCACGTCCATATCGCCGTTGCAGACTCTCTTCAATCAGGGATGCAGTCCTTTACGAGAAACTCTCCAAGGGTATGTCTCTAGCTGTCGCAATGGGCAATCCGGGCCGCGAACTTGCTGCTTCTTTAGCCAGTCAACAAGATCTGAACGGTGTTAACTCCAGCTCTACCTCTAACATGGGAGGTTTCAACTTCGATAAGCCTCTGAAAAACAAACTCATGATGATGATCGGTGCTTGTAACGATCCGTTAGGCATTACAAGACAGGCCTTGGTGAAAGCCTTGCCGCATGTCAACCACAAGGAATTGTCTGATACCTTGCAATTCCTGTCTAGTGAAGGATATTTGTACACTACGGTCACTGATGATCATTTTCAAATGACTGGTCGCTAATTCGGTCGATGGAAATTATTGTGATGTAAGTTTTATATCGAGTATCTGATTAACTAATTTTTATAAGTTAATCGTTTGTTGCCCACTTTCCTTATGCCTTGAATTAAAAAAATTAAATATAATATTCCTAGAATTAACCGTTTTATAAACATTGTGATTGTTTCATAGTTTCTTTAAGATTAAGATTGATACTTCAATAAAATTAGAATTAAGTTAAGTGAAGTAAAAATTATGCTACTTCATTCGTTGTTTTTGGATGATTTGTAGAAAGTACTATCTTTGTAATAACAAAAAAAATATCGTTAATATCAGAATGAATAATAAGTGGCCTTTTAAACCAATTACTCATCATAACCGTACGAATAGTCACATTTTTATTGCAAAGTGTATTTACTATAAATGAGAAATTAAGTCATATGATAAGTATTCAGAGTGAATAATTAAATTCGTATTAAAAAATCGCACAGTGAAATAATAAATGCATTTTATATTTCACCCTCTTGACGAGGGTTAAGAGTTATTATAGAATTCTGCCCAATTGAATGCAGCTTTGACAACACTTTAACGTTGTCTTCGATGTTTCCTTTTCTGGCATTTGCGATGAATCATCGAAGACAATTATTTCGTCTACTTGAAACAAATTCTACCAAACTGCCTTAGTTAGAATTGAGGGGGAAGAAGAGGTAGCAAAAATATGGAAGGGAGTTCGGCAGGGATGTACACTTTCACCGTTATTATTTAATCTATATATAGAAGATGCAATAAACAAAGTAAAAGAAGAGTATAGTGTAGGTGTGAATGTACAGGGAGAGAAAATATATATGTTGAGATTCGCTGACGATATAGCTATATTGGAAGAAAGCGAAAAGAATTTAGAAAGGGTATTGAATGGTATGCAGGCAGTATTGACTAGGGATTTTAACATGAAAATAAATATAGGTAAAACTAAAGTGATGAGGTGTGACAAAAAGGAATGCAGTAGAAAAATGAGGATCACAATAGGAGATAATAGAATCGAAGAAGTGTCAGATTTTTGTTATTTAGGCAGTAGAATCACAAAAGATAATCGAAGCAAGGTAGATATAAAGTGTAGGATAGCACAGGGTAGGAAGGCATTCGTAGAAAAGGAACAGATTTTAAGATCAAATATTGACTTGGGTATTAGAAAAAGATTACTGAAGGTATATGTTTGGAGTGTAGCACTGTACGGGTGTGAGGCGTGGACTATAGGAAAGGAAGAGAAGCGTAGATTACAAGCATTCGAAATGTGGTGTTATAGGAGGATGATGAGGATTGGTTGGGAAGATAAAGTAACAAATGAAGCTGTACTAGAGTTAGTAGAGAAGTATTTGGAGAGTGTTACAGCGTAGGAGAGACAGATTAGTAGGGCATATTCTTAGGCATGGGGGGATTATGCAATTGATCATAGAAGGTAGAGTGGAGGGAAAGAGAGGGGTAGGTAGGCCTAGATTGGAGTATGTGAGTCAGATAGTTGAAGACGTTGAGATGAATAGCTATAGGGAGATGAAGGGATTAGCTCAGGATAGATCGGCATGGCGTGCTGTTTCCAACCAATCTTTAGGATTGCGGACTCTTTAACTAACTTGAAACATACTCGAGAAATTTGGCCTACTAAATACGTGCGTAACTCGCGATTGGGCATTCTCGAGAACAGCCAGCTACGCTGATTATTAATATTTATAGCGGTTTTTCCTAGGTTTTACGGTACGATTCTGACAGAATAGCTGAATAGTGATAATGATTTAGTGCGGGTTCCGCGATACAGCTGCGTACATGAAGTAGTCTACTCTCACGGTGTACTAAGTTTGCCGTATTTTCGAGCGCATCAATCAGGTGACCTATGGATGCTAGGTCACGTCTTTAATACCTAATATTAAGACTCACTTTGACATGGATATATATATTTTATTTTACTTAATTTAACAATTATATTGCTAGAATATTTAAATCAATTGCAAACATTTTTTTGGAGGCAACTCTAAGTTTTATCATGTGGTTTTAGTTGCCTATATTCATTCCCCTTTACCTATCCGGCTATTCTCAGCCAGAATCGTCCCGTTTTTACCTCAGATTCTAATTTTGTTGATATTTTAACAAGGGATGTAACAATTCTATTTTTAACAAGGGATTTTATTCAATCATTTGAAAATATTGAAGATCTAAAAATATACTTTATCTTTTTGGTCCACTTTTGATTTTTTCTTTTAATTCGTGTTGATCGTGCACCTTCGTATACATATTGTTTAAAGTTATATTTAAAATGAAAGACTGCTACTTCACAATCTTGACTTCCAGTCGGCAGTTCTGTCAATCTGTCCCTCGTGTTTTCTAGTTATCATATAAAAGCACGGCATATATTCTTTTAAAATGATGGTACGTATTTCTCCCATTAAATCAAATAAAATTAATTTAAACCCCTATATTGCATTATTTTATACAGTCACCAAAACACTCGTAACCTCTACAAAGCCACAGACAAATCACATCTGTGTTCATGAGTCATTAATAAACATGTCTTATAAATTGCAGCAACCGCAGATAGTGCTCCTCAAAGAAGGAACCGACACATCGCAAGGAAAGCCGCAACTTATTTCGAATATCAATGCGTGCCAATCTGTCGTCGATGCTGTACGAACAACCCTAGGACCGAGAGGCATGGATAAACTGATCGTGGATAAGAACGGTAAAGCTACAATTAGCAACGATGGGGCTACAATTATGAAGTTATTGGATATCGTGCATCCAGCTGCAAAAGTATTAGTGGATATTGCCAAATCACAGGTAATATTGTCGAGCATTTTTTATTTAATAAGTAATTATATAAATTTCTTAAGTAGTTGGAATTTCACCTTTTCTATGATGAGTTTTTCTAGCGTATAATAAGTCAGTAATGATCACAGATCCTTTACTGGTTTGATATTTTACGCTTAATTGAGCATATATATCTAGGGATCAATTTTTTTTTGTTTTATTTCATTGAATATTGCATTCTGAAGGCGTGTTCTTCAATTTTTTTCTTGAAAAGCTTTGCATTCAATAGTTTTGACTCGTTTGGTAGACCATTATATGTAACTGTGGCCCTTTTGCAAGTATTTTCCACTATTCGTTTTGTTTTGTTTCGGTGGATTTGTTCTGCGTTTCTTGTTTGGTGGTTGTGTACGTCCTTGTTTCGAATTGGTTGCTGTCTCGTCTTTATCTCTTTCTGTAGGGTTTTATGTATGTATATGCAGTCCTCAATTTAGAAGAGTTTCGTGAGGAGGATTTGCTGTGTTACATCATACATTTTTTGCGTTTTAGTGTAATGATTTAGCTGGTATCGAGTTTTTAAGGCTTTGTTCATAGCCAATAAAACTTTTAATGTTTCTCTCGTTGGTGTGGCCCCATGCTGGTAGAAGGTAATATCCCAGGCAGAGAATGTGTGCGTTGTAGATCAGTGCTGCTGTTTTTTGATTAAAAGTTAAAAGACATCTCCTTATCGCACCTGTAACAGCACTCATTTTATTTACTATTTTCTGCACGTGTTGGTCCCATTTGAGCTATTCATTCAAAGTTATTCCTAAGCATTTCGCTTCACTGATTAGTAATTCTTGTATTATTTAAATCAATGTTCAATGAATGTCACGAGTTATTCTTGTGTTTAAAGACGATGTATTCGGATTTTTCAATATTCATTGTTAATTTGTTGCCCACTAACCACTTCTCTAGTTTTATTAAATCTTGTTTTATCACAGCTTCATCATTTGAGTATATTAATTTCTTTTGTTTTTGAAAATTAGCCGCTACGGCTACATGTATCACTCAAACCTTTTGATTTAAGCATTTATGACCTAGATGCACATTTCAATGACTAATCCTTCGTAATCCGTATGTTTACAGGACTCTGAAGTCGGTGACGGTACCACCTCCGTCGTACTTCTAGCGGGCGAATTCCTCTCCCAACTGAAGCCTTATATAGAAGAGGGTGTCCACCCTCGTATCATAATCCGAGCGGTCCGTCACGCCTTGCAAATCTGCCTAGACACTATAAGTCAGCTGAGTGTGAAAATCTGCAAGGATAATGCTCAGGAGTTCAGGGTTCTGTTGGAGAAGTGCGCTGCAACTGCGATGAGCTCGAAGTTGATACATCAACAACGGGGGTTATTTAGTAAGATGGCGGTCGATGCTGTACTGCAATTGGACGAGGCCATTCTGCCATTGGGGATGATTGGAATCAAGAAAGTACAGGGTATGTGAAATGTATTGTACAGTGATAAATACCTATTCAAATAAATACGTAAGTACACACATATTTTATCCTATTGTCCTGATTTAGTGATATTTAAGCAAAAGTAGATACTTTTTAAAATTATTTACTCTATTGTTATTACGATCTATCCCTGCTTGGACAATGAGTAATTCTTATATCTACGAATGGATACAATCGAGGAAGCATTTTATTTAATTATTTAATTTTACCTTTCGAAAATTTATTCTATAATCTATTTGTAGCTGTAGCTTTAAAGATTAAATAAAAGAGCTATTAATTTAATTGAACCTGGAACGTTTAACGTGTTTACACACCTTGAATTAAGGCCTAAGCGAAATGAGAGGAGCGGTATTAATAATTCCTTTATTCAATTTGCTTGAATTATAGGAGGAGCTCTTGAAGATTCCTTTTTAATTTCTGGCGTTGCGTTTAAGAAAACATTTTCTTACGCTGGATTTGAGATGCAGCCGAAAACTTACACTGATTGTAAAATTGCATTGCTCAATATCGAATTAGAACTCAAGGCTGAGCGGGATAATGCTGAGGTAAAACAAAAAAATATATATTGCACAGATAGATTAACCGGAAAATATTTGTAGTCGTATTTTAATTATTAAAAATATTATGGCTCTTTAGCTATTTTCAAGAAGGAATCAATTTACGTTGTTTTGCCTTTAAGAAAACAGTCTGTTGAAGAATCTAATAGATTCTGATTTTATAGGTACGCGTAGAAAGTGTGAAGGAATATCAAAAGATCGTAGATGCTGAATGGAATATCCTTTACGGAAAATTGGAGAAGATTCACCAAAGCGGCGCACATGTCGTGAGTTCACCAAATATTTATTTAGTTGAATTTATTGATTTTTCGAAAAGCAATGTATAATTATTTGGTAGAGATACTTCAGTATCTGCTTCTTTGTATGTTTTTAATACAATGAAACATAGTATAGAACACCACCCAAATACCGTAACCCAAAGCATTAAATAGCTAGGTGCGCAGATGGGGCCATAGCTAGGCTATGCCCCCATCTTCAGTAGCACATGATAAAAACTAAATAAAATACCTCTGTCACGATATTATATACTAATATTTAACACCGTAGTGATAATTTTTAAAACAATGAAACATATTCCGCTATACTTATCGTGATTATTTTTTCTTTCTAGGTTCTATCTAAGTTACCCATTGGTGACGTAGCAACTCAATTCTTCGCGGATCGTGATATGTTTTGTGCTGGTCGTGTTGCTGAAGATGACCTTAAGCGTACGCAGAAGGCGTGTGGGGGTTCTATTCTCACGACCGTGAACGATTTGGACGACACAGTGCTGGGTCGCTGTGCGCAGTTTGAGGAACGCCAAATTGGTGAGTGATTTTAAAATTAAGTTAGGATCAAATGTGGAATGATAACTACGTGAATGTATAGAAATTGCGACATGTTGAATTTCTACACTTTATAAATATAAGCTTTTATTGAACTTTACTTGTTAGTGAAGTTTCATTTATGAATATACTTTATGTATATCTAAACTAGAATTTTATCATACAAGATTATATTGAATCATAGCAGTTTCCCGTGCGTTTAAATAATAATAATAATAAATTGCAACCGAAATGAGTGGATAAATATCAGCGTTTCCTTTCAGGTGGTGAGCGGTATAACATATTTCAAGGCTGCCCGCACGCCCGCACATGCACCATCATCCTCCGCGGTGGCGCCGAACAGTTCCTCGATGAGACCGAACGTTCCTTACACGACGCCATTATGATCGTTCGTCGTACACTCAAAAACGACTCTATCGTCGCGGGCGGCGGCGCTATCGAGATGGAATTATCCCGAGTACTGCGCGATCACAGTCGCAGTATCGCTGGCAAAGAGCAGCTGTTGATCGGAGCGATCGCTAAGGCGCTAGAGATCATACCGCGACAACTATGCGACAATGCTGGATTCGATGCCACCAATGTGCTGAATAAGCTGAGGCAGAAACATGCCCAGGGCGGCTGTTGGTTCGGTGTGGATATTACCAAGGAGGATGTTGAGGATAATTATGCGCAATGTGTGTGGGAGCCGGCTATCATGAAGGTAATATAGTATTTAAGTATTTATTGCTTAAATTTTACAATTTTGCAAACGTCGAAATACACATTAGCAAAAGTATAAGTACAGAATCAAAAATATAAATAAATATGTTACATAGTTAAAAAAGACACATTTCAGTTATTAAAATCATCTACCATATAGAACGCATTATTAATAAGAAAATCAGACAGTTTTATCTTTAACATATTTACTGAAAGAGATCGGAAATGTATTGGCAGTTTATTAAATAATGATTGACATTGGTACAATATACCCTTTGAGATTTTGTTAATCTGTAAGTTGCAATGTATAAATTAGCTTTGTTTCTTGTCGGATAGCTATATTTGAAAATGTCCCAGAAAAAAACTACTGACAAAACTAAATATCGACTGGTTAATGCGCCCTTGTTCACAGGTTAATGCGTTGATAGCTGCTTCTGAAGCTGCATGCCTTATTTTATCCGTCGATGAGACAATAAAGAACCAAAAAAGTGGTGGGGAGCCGCAGATGCCGATGGGACGAGGCATGGGCAGACCCATGATGTAACACATTATACTTGGGTTGATCAATAAATATTAGGAATATAAGTATAACTTTTTAAACGTTTATTAAAACAACAGATATTACAAGTATTTATCTCCTTCAAAATATGACCCTTCCACAAAAATACATCTATTGCACCGTTACTTCCAGTTATCAAATGCTATGGAAAAAGCATAGTTTGGAATTGATCTATGCTCTCTCCTGCTATTCTCAATAATAATTTCTCTATTCTCGAATCGAAGTCCCTTCAAATTTTTTTTTAATCGAGGAAACAAAAAAAAGCCCTTTAAAACGTTTAAACTATCTGAATATTATTGATTTGCTCAGAGCAGATTGTCCATAAGCTTGACCAATCAATTCAACAGTTTCAGTCGCCGTTTTCCCTATTTTGAAACAAAATTTGATACAAATTCTTTGTTCATTCAAATCAGACATTTTTACTCAACCTAATTTTGACGAGAGATTTAAAAAAAAACAGATGATGCATTTGACTAGCAAATTTTTTTTTATGCTCAGCTGCAACTCTACATTGCCGTGTGATTAGCTGAATAGTTATATTATAAGAGGCTGACTGACATTGCAGTTTTAAAGGAATACCGGTAAACTGAGATATTTAATAATTCCTAATATTTATTGATCACAGGGATACATCATAATTTGCATACCAAATGCAAACACTCGATTTCAAGTAATGTATTAGTATTCTCATTTATCCTTTTGCAAAATAATAACAATTATATCGAAGAAGTCTTCGATCATTTTCATCTATTTAATATAAATTAACACTTTAATTTAGACTAGAAATACTAGTTCTCTACGGTTGATTCATCACTTAAAATGTGCATTTAATCGCTTATTTAATTTAAATAAGCACGTTAAATATTATTTATAGTTAATATGAACAAAATCTCCAATTTAACATTGAATTGTAATAAAGAATAAAATAACTAATTGGTTATTCTGACTTGCGATGATTACAGATTAAGAAGTGTTAAAGTTATTTAACGAATGGAGTTGCATTTTGCAGGTCTTACAGGATAGGAAGGATAGGTCATATTCTTTAACATGGGGGTATTATGCAATTGCTTATAGAACTTAGGAATTATTTGAAAAAACGATTCCCAAGTTTATCATTCAATATTTAATTCCTCTGTGATTAAAACACGTACCGATTTTTTTCTACTCCTTAATTTAATATAAAAGAGGATTGAGGCTATTATTCGAGTAAATTTTTTTTTATTGATTTTCAAACAACATTCTAACATAAATTTTATAAACTATTTGCAGCAACTCCCGTGCCAGTTTCTTCACTTTGAGCAATCTCATCATGTTGGTTAAAATCCATGGGTCCAACTTCTGGGTTGAATTTCTCCCTTAATGCGGCCAGAGTCACTAATATAGCTTCCTCTGTTCGTACGGTCCTAGATCCTTGATTCGGCAGTGTATTAAGATAATAATCGAATAGTAACTTAGGATCGTCCGCCTGCAACATCTCTTCAGCGTCCAATGCAGTTTCCAATCCCAGTATACCACCGAACATAATTAAAGCGTGATGGTACTTCACACTTTTCCGGGGTATATCATCTATAGAAGAGCCTTTATCCGAAGTGCCTATCGCTACATCATAGCCATCTTTATACGGACTTTGTGTGAACACCTGACCAAGTGACGTCGCTAAACGCACGGTGTAGCCCCAGTAAATGCCTGTCTCACGTCTGGGTACACTCGGAGCAACTACGACTCCTTGTAATTTCTTACAATCGACTCGTTTAGGGAGCAATTTTACAGTACATCGTATTCCTGGTGTAATTAATTTGTCCACGTGAACATCTTGCAGTAAACCGATATTTACCAAAGATCCTTTACCGGTCTTAATTGGTCTGCTACTCACCACTCCTTCACGGAAAATGAAGTTGTTGTGGACCCGCAAGTGATGTGGCGAATCCAGTGGATTTAATACACCCGCATATTTTAAATCGCTATGTATTGGGAATAAGTGCTTTCGCAGATATTGTGGACATTCTAAATATTGTAGAATTCTGCCCAATTGAATGCAGCTTTGACTACACACTTTCACGTTCCCATCGTTGTCTTCGATATTTCCTTTTCGAGCTTTTTCTGGTATTTGCGATGAATCATCGAACACAATTATTTCGTCTACTTGAAACATGCATGCTGCTCGAGCAATTTGGCCTGCTAAATACGTTCGTAACTCGCGGGATTGGGCATTCTCGAGAATAGATCCGGGCACAGCTACGCTCACTGTCGATATTTCTAGAGGTTTTTCTTGATTTTGCGGAGCTTTTGCCTGAGATTCTACGTCTGCTATTATTTTTTTAACGAGGGATTTTGATAGCTTCAATTCTTTTTGTTTCTTCTTTTCCTCCTTGCGGATTTTATTTGTTTCTTTCCACGTTTTTTTGGTGACCGTATTTGTAATCATGATTGTTTTAATCATTTAGATATTGTATGGTAACCCTGAATTTTGTAATGCGTTTGCGCAGTTGATCTCGGCATCTGCAATTCATAGTTTAGGATAAGTACGATAGAGGTCGCACGAAAGCTGTTACATTGATATTTCGTTCAATTGTATAGCATCCCGGTAACTGACAAAAGTATCTTTATTTGTTTTATTATTGTGCTACTGAAGATGAGGGCATAGCCTCCGAAATGCACATCTAGCTAATAAATGCTTTGTGTTAGTGTATTTAGGTGTTGTTTCATACGATGATTTAACGGCGTTAGTGACGATTTTACGATAGTTCATATGTACATAGATATCTCTTTTCGAAGTACACAATTGATTAAGCGTAACGTTTGCAATTACTGTTTTCTAACCTATATTCCTAAAAATGTTATGTTGACATGTGACATCTTTCATTGCTATTTAATTGTTTGAAGATTCTCTACCATTTCTTTTTAGTTGTTTCGAAATTTCAACATAATGGACAATAAAAACGTAGATATTCCAGCATTACTACGATGCGTTAACTTCGCGGCGGATAAACATACATCCCAAAGACGTAAAGACAGCGCGGAAACCCCTTACATAAATCACCCAATCGGCGTTGCGAGTATTTTAACTTCCGAAGCAAAGGTATACGATGTAGCTGTACTACAAGCGGCGTTACTGCATGATACTATAGAAGACACCGAAACTTCCTACGATGAGATCGAATTGCACTTTGGACGAGAAGTACGAGACATTGTAGAGGAGGTAACCGACGATAAGGGTCTCCCGAAAGAGACCAGAAAAAGACTGCAGATTAAAATGGCAAGTTCATGTAGCCCGAAGGCGAAATTAGTTAAGCTAGCGGATAAGTTGTATAATCTCAGAGATTTATTGCGAGAAATACCACTCGAATGGGATGAAAATAGAGTGAAAGAGTATTTTGCTTGGAGTAAGAAAGTGGTGGATGGTCTGAGAGGTACCAATGACGTTTTGGAGAACGAATTAGATACGATCTTTAAAGATGGGGGAAACACTACTTTGAATATCGATAATGGCTTCATCAATTTAGTAAAATCACCCGAAATTTAATAAAGTCTTTAATATCTATTTTTACCATCAAAAACCTAAAATTGAATACTTGTTAAGAGGTACGTATATTTTTACAAACTTTTTCGCCATATTGATGCTTTTAAATGATAATAATAAAATAATAAATCGTTTATTTCTATAACGATACAAAAAAAAGGCGAATGAAGTTGATACAATTGCATAAAATTAATAATTAATTACATTCTTACAATCTTATTTTAACTTAAGCAAAGAACGAGGTTAACAAAGTCATAATCATTATAGAAAAAGGAACTTAATCAACCTTATGTTGCTGTTCCTTCAGTCCAGTTTTATGCGAAAATTTCAATGTCTGCTATGAAATGAGATCAAAATATACATAGTGTTCAATTAAAAAAAAATAAGACCAGTTCTAATTGTACTTTCATGGTTCATCCTGTATACTTGAAATTAATTTTAGAGTGTGCAACTCGTAATTCTATATAAGATTGCAATTTTTCACATTTCTATTTGAATTAGTTTGGGCAGGGTATTCCGATTCGTTAGAACTACCCTGCCGATTCTAACTACCCGATTAGTTAGAATTGAGGGGGAAGAAGAGGTAGCAAAAATAGGGAAGGGAGTTCGGCAGGGATGTACACTTTCACCGTTATTATTTAATCTATATATAGAAGATGCAATAAACAAAGTAAAAGAAGAGTATAGTATAGGTGTGAATGTACAGGGAGAGAAAAAATATATGCTGAGATTCGCCGACGATATAGCTATATTGGAAGAAAGCGAAAAGAATTTAGAAAGGGTATTGAATGGTATGCAGGCAGTATTGACTAGGGATTTTAACATGAAAATAAATATAGGTAAAACTAAAGTGATGAGGTGTGACAAAAAGGAATGCAGTAGAAAAATGAGGATCTCAATAGGAGATAATAGAATCGAAGAAGTGTCAGATTTTTGTTATTTAGGCAGTAGAATCACAAAAGATAATCGAAGCAAGGTAGATATAAAGTGTAGGATAGCACAGGGTAGGAAGGCATTCGTAGAAAAAGAACAGATTTTAAGATCAAATATTGACTTGGATATTAGAAAAAGATTACTGAAGGTATATGTTTGGAGTGTAGCACTGTACGGGTGTGAGGCGTGGACTATGGGAAAGGAAGAGATGCGTAGATTACAAGCATTCGAAATGTGGTGTTATAGGAGGATGATGAGGATTGGTTGGGAAGATAAAGTAACAAATGAAGCTGTACTAGAGTTAGTAGGGGAGAAGAGAAGTATTTGGAGAGTGTTACAGCGTAGGAGAGACAGATTAGTAGGGCATATTCTTAGGCATGGGGGGATTATGCAATTGATCATAGAAGGTAGAGTGGAGGGAAAGAGAGGGGTAGGTAGGCCTAGATTGGAGTATGTGAGTCAGATAGTTGAAGACGTTGAGATGAATAGCTATAGGGAGATGAAGGGATTAGCTCAGGATAGATCGGGATGGCGTGCTGTTTCCAACCAATCTTTAGGATTGCGGACTCTTTAACTAACTAGAACTACCCAACCCTGTATATATAAAAAAAAATATATATAATAATGATAACAATCAAATCAAGCTAATATTGAAATTAATACTGAAATTAATATTGAAATTAAACATTTAGCATTTAGCATTTAAAATTGTTAGATTTGTCATATTCTCCATAATTTGTAAGATTTTTTCATTTTATTTTGAAAAGTCCCAATTGTAGATTCCTTGAGTAGTTTAGGTAGGTTTAGTTAGGAAAAGGACGATCTATACTTTGAGGTAGTATATTTAGGAATATCTAGGAGAACTTTTCTCCTTACGTTATTATTATTATTATTATTATGTATGAAATTTGATATCAAATTTACCTATTTTTGACAAAAAATCAAGAATTATAATTAAGGTATAGCAAAAAGAAACAATAAACATCACATATATTCTAAAGAGTTCAAATCCTTTTTAGATCTCTCCTCACACAGAAGTCTACAGAATCATCATTAAACTCACCCATTCACCGACTGAGATGTTAGGCAACCAATCCGAAGACTCTACGTACCAGTATGGTGGGTGATGTTAGATATTCTACTGACTTGTATTTGTGACTCGTAAATTTGAGATGAACGGAGATGATCTTTTTAACAAGAGGTACGCTAAGTTACGCTCCAAAATTACATTAGGAAAGAAAAAATATATACACTGCGGAACAGATCAATTGTCCTTGTTTCGAATATTGAAATTAGAAGAATTAGAATTAAAATTAAAATTAAATTAAAAGAAAAATTAGAATGTACACTAGAAAAGAGGTTGTTAAATATGACTGGAATAAAAGATTTGTTTTTTGTTAAACATAATGAAGTTATCCATTTAGATTACTTCGATATATTATATAAATTCGATAATATATATATTACTATAAATATATTTTTGCGCGAAAAAAGCAAGTTTATTGAAAAAGGATGCTGAAAATGTTAAATATTATAGTTTTTATTACAAGAATGTTTTTATTCCTCATTAAATTCGCTTATTTCGTTACCAATGAATTTAAATTTTCACATTTGCGTATAGGAAAAAATGGAGATCACGAAAAAATCGATGCTCGATTTTTGAAACTTCCATATTTATCAAAATTAGTTAAAGAGTCCGCAATCCTAAAGATTGGTTGGAAACAGCACGCCATGCCGATCTATCCTGAGCTAATCCCTTCATCTCCCTATAGCTATTCATCTCAACGTCTTCAACTATCTGACTCACATACTCCAATCTAGGCCTACCTACCCCTCTCTTTCCCTCCACTCTACCTTCTATGATCAATTGCATAATCCCCCCATCCCTAAGAATATGCCCTACTAATCTGTCTCTCCTACGCTGTAATACTCTCCAGATACTTCTCTTCTCCCCTACTAACTCTAGTACAGCTTCATTTGTTACTTTATCTTCCCAACCAATCCTCATCATCCTCCTATAACACCACATTTCGAATGCTTGTAATCTACGCTTCTCTTCCTTTCCTATAGTCCACGCCTCACACCCGTACAGTGCTACACTACAAACATATACCTTCAGTAATCTTTTTCTAATACCCAGGTCAATATTTGATCTTAAAATCTGTTCTTTTTCTACGAATGCCTTCCTACCCTGTGCTATCCTACACTTTATATCTACCTTGCTTCGATTATCTTTTGTGATTCTACTGCCTAAATAACAAAAATCTGACACTTCTTCGATTCTATTATCTCCTATTGAGATCCTCATTTTTCTACTGCATTCCTTTTTGTCACACCTCATCACTTTAGTTTTACCTATATTTATTTTCATGTTAAAATCCCTAGTCAATACTGCCTGCATACCATTCAATACCCTTTCTAAATTCTTTTCGCTTTGTTCCAATATAGCTATATCGTCGGCGAATCTCAACATATATATTTTCTCTCCCTGTACATTCACACCTACACTATACTCTTCTTTTACTTTGTTTATTGCATCTTCTATATATAGATTAAATAATAACGGTGAGAGTGTACATCCCTGCCGAACTCCCTTCCCTATTATTTATCAAAATATAAAATTTATATTGATGTAATAACTCAAATCAAACCTAGATGTGCATTGTGAATAATATATATCCACCTTGGAAAGCACATCAATGTCATTGACATTGAATGTCAATTCTGCCACTTAATGGAATTACTGCACTTACATTATTATACACTTGTATGGAAATGATTCGCCTTGCGGTCCTTTTATGATATTCTATGCAATTAAATAAATAAAATTCATTAACTATATATTTAAATATAAAAAAGTATATAAAACGAGAAGATATGATATTATTTTACACTGCCTTTTATACATTGCCTTTTCTTTTCTCACAAAATACCTCTTCAAGGTTTCCATTGGTTTTTATCAGTATCAGCAAATGTATTTCTCTCATTTTTATCGTCAGCAAACGTATAAAGTTAAATCCAGTGTTAAGGGAAGTAGGACTTTGTACTTCACCATTGTGTAATGAACATTGATTTCTTTGAAAATGATGAAGGACGAAGTGAACTACCCCTGGATGGCCCATTTGCCCTCGTACTTACTTAAGACTATAAATCGTCTTAAAACTCTATTTTACTGATTTCCGGTTCAAACGGAAAAAGTTGAAATTATCGTCGAAAAATGTGAAAAAGTCGTGTATATATACCTTTGAAATATTCCGATTTTTTGGTGATTTTGGTCAAAGTTTGACAAGTGCTGCCCAAAACAATGCAAAATGGCTATAAATCGTCTTAAAACTCTATTTTACTGATTTCCGGTTCAAACGGAAAAAGTTGAAATTATCGTCGAAAAAAGTGAAAAAGTCGTGTATATATACCTTTGAAATATTCCGATTTTTTTGGTGATTTTGGTCAAAGTTTGACAAGTGCTGTCCAAAACAATGCAAAATGGCTATAAATCGTCTTAAAACTCTATTTTACTGATTTCCGGTTCAAACGGAAAAAGTTGAAATTATCGTCGAAAAAAGTGAAAAAGTCGTGTATATAACCTTTGAAATATTCCGATTTTTTTGGCGATTTTGGTCAAAGTTTAACAAGTGCTGCCCAAAACAATGCAAAATGGCTATAAATCGTCTTAAAACTCTATTTTACTGATTTCCGGTTCAAACGGAAAAAGTTGAAATTATCGTCGAAAAATGTGAAAAAGTCGTGTATATATACCTTTGAAATATTCCGATTTTTTTGGCGATTTTGGTCAAAGTTTAACAAGTGCTGCCCAAAACAATGCAAAATGGCTATAAATCGTCTTAAAACTCTATTTTACTGATTTCCGGTTCAAACGGAAAAAGTTGAAATTATCGTCGAAAAATGTGAAAAAGTCGTGTATATATACCTTTGAAATATTCCGATTTTTTTGGCGATTTTGGTCAAAGTTTAACAAGTGCTGCCCAAAACAATGCAAAATGGCTATAAATCGTCTTAAAACTCTATTTTACTGATTTCCGGTTCAAACGGAAAAAGTTGAAATTATCGTCGAAAAATGTGAAAAAGTCGTGTATATATACCTTTGAAATATTCCGATTTTTTGGTGATTTTGGTCAAAGTTTGACAAGTGCTGCCCAAAACAATGCAAAATGGCTATAAATCGTCTTAAAACTCTATTTTACTGATTTCCGGTTCAAACGGAAAAAGTTGAAATTATCGTCGAAAAAAGTGAAAAAGTCGTGTATATAACCTTTGAAATATTCCGATTTTTTTGGCGATTTTGGTCAAAGTTTAACAAGTGCTGCCCAAAACAATGCAAAATGGCTATAAATCGTCTTAAAACTCTATTTTACTGATTTCCGGTTCAAACGGAAAAAGTTGAAATTATCGTCGAAAAATGTGAAAAAGTCGTGTATATATACCTTTGAAATATTCCGATTTTTTTGGCGATTTTGGTCAAAGTTTAACAAGTGCTGTCCAAAACAATGCAAAATGGCTATAAATCGTCTTAAAACTCTATTTTACTGATTTCCGGTTCAAACGGAAAAAGTTGAAATTATCGTCGAAAAAAGTGAAAAAGTCGTGTATATAACCTTTGAAATATTCCGATTTTTTTGGCGATTTTGGTCAAAGTTTAACAAGTGCTGCCCAAAACAATGCAAAATGGCTATAAATCGTCTTAAAACTCTATTTTACTGATTTCCGGTTCAAACGGAAAAAGTTGAAATTATCGTCGAAAAAAGTGAAAAAGTCGTGTATATAACCTTTGAAATATTCCGATTTTTTTGGCGATTTTGGTCAAAGTTTAACAAGTGCTGCCCAAAACAATGCAAAATGGCTATAAATCGTCTTAAAACTCTATTTTACTGATTTCCGGTTCAAACGGAAAAAGTTGAAATTATCGTCGAAAAATGTGAAAAAGTCGTGTATATATACCTTTGAAATATTCCGATTTTTTTGGCGATTTTGGTCAAAGTTTAACAAGTGCTGCCCAAAACAATGCAAAATGGCTATAAATCGTCTTAAAACTCTATTTTACTGATTTCCGGTTCAAACGGAAAAAGTTGAAATTATCGTCGAAAAAAGTGAAAAAGTCGTGTATATAACCTTTGAAATATTCCGATTTTTTTGGCGATTTTGGTCAAAGTTTAACAAGTGCTGCCCAAAACAATGCAAAATGGCTATAAATCGTCTTAAAACTCTATTTTACTGATTTCCGGTTCAAACGGAAAAAGTTGAAATTATCGTCGAAAAAAGTGAAAAAGTCGTGTATATATACCTTTGAAATATTCCGATTTTTTTGGTGATTTTGGTCAAAGTTTGACAAGTGCTGTCCAAAACAATGCAAAATGGCTATAAATCGTCTTAAAACTCTATTTTACTGATTTCCGGTTCAAACGGAAAAAGTTGAAATTATCGTCGAAAAAAGTGAAAAAGTCGTGTATATAACCTTTGAAATATTCCGATTTTTTTGGCGATTTTGGTCAAAGTTTAACAAGTGCTGCCCAAAACAATGCAAAATGGCTATAAATCGTCTTAAAACTCTATTTTACTGATTTCCGGTTCAAACGGAAAAAGTTGAAATTATCGTCGAAAAAAGTGAAAAAGTCGTGTATATATACCTTTGAAATATTCCGATTTTTTTGGCGATTTTGGTCAAAGTTTAACAAGTGCTGTCCAAAACAATGCAAAATGGCTATAAATCGTCTTAAAACTCTATTTTACTGATTTCCGGTTCAAACGGAAAAAGTTGAAATTATCGTCGAAAAATGTGAAAAAGTCGTGTATATAACCTTTGAAATATTCCGATTTTTTTGGCGATTTTGGTCAAAGTTTAACAATTGCTGCCCAAAACAATGCAAAATGGCTATAAATCGTCTTAAAACTCTATTTTACTGATTTCCGGTTCAAACGGAAAAAGTTGAAATTATCGTCGAAAAAAGTGAAAAAGTCGTGTATATATACCTTTGAAATATTCCGATTTTTTTGGCGATTTTGGTCAAAGTTTAACAAGTGCTGTCCAAAACAATGCAAAATGGCTATAAATCGTCTTAAAACTCTATTTTACTGATTTCCGGTTCAAACGGAAAAAGTTGAAATTATCGTCGAAAAATGTGAAAAAGTCGTGTATATAACCTTTGAAATATTCCGATTTTTTTGGCGATTTTGGTCAAAGTTTAACAATTGCTGCCCAAAACAATGCAAAATGGCTATAAATCGTCTTAAAACTCTATTTTACTGATTTCCGGTTCAAACGGAAAAAGTTGTAATTATCGTCGAAAAATGTGAAAAAGTCGTGTATATAACCTTTGAAATATTCCGATTTTTTTGGCGATTTTGGTCAAAGTTTAACAAGTGCTGTCCAAAACAATGCAAAATGGCTATAAATCGTCTTAAAACTCTATTTTACTGATTTCCGGTTCAAACGGAAAAAGTTGAAATTATCGTCGAAAAAAGTGAAAAAGTCGTGTATATATACCTTTGAAATATTCCGATTTTTTTGGCGATTTTGGTCAAAGTTTAACAAGTGCTGTCCAAAACAATGCAAAATGGCTATAAATCGTCTTAAAACTCTATTTTACTGATTTCCGGTTCAAACGGAAAAAGTTGAAATTATCGTCGAAAAATGTGAAAAAGTCGTGTATATAACCTTTGAAATATTCCGATTTTTTTGGCGATTTTGGTCAAAGTTTAACAATTGCTGCCCAAAACAATGCAAAATGGCTATAAATCGTCTTAAAACTCTATTTTACTGATTTCCGGTTCAAACGGAAAAAGTTGTAATTATCGTCGAAAAAAGTGAAAAAGTCGTGTATATAACCTTTGAAATATTCCGATTTTTTTGGCGATTTTGGTCAAAGTTTAACAAGTGCTGTCCAAAACAATGCAAAATGGCTATAAATCGTCTTAAAACTCTATTTTACTGATTTCCGGTTCAAACGGAAAAAGTTGAAATTATCGTCGAAAAATGTGAAAAAGTCGTGTATATAACCTTTGAAATATTCCGATTTTTTTGGCGATTTTGGTCAAAGTTTAACAAGTGCTGTCCAAAACAATGCAAAATGGCTATAAATCGTCTTAAAACTCTATTTTACTGATTTCCGGTTCAAACGGAAAAAGTTGAAATTATCGTCGAAAAATGTGAAAAAGTCGTGTATATAACCTTTGAAATATTCCGATTTTTTTGGCGATTTTGGTCAAAGTTTAACAATTGCTGTCCAAAACAATGCAAAATGGCTATAAATCGTCTTAAAACTCTATTTTACTGATTTCCGGTTCAAACGGAAAAAGTTGAAATTATCGTCGAAAAATGTGAAAAAGTCGTGTATATAACCTTTGAAATATTCCGATTTTTTTGGCGATTTTGGTCAAAGTTTAACAATTGCTGCCCAAAACAATGCAAAATGGCTATAAATCGTCTTAAAACTCTATTTTACTGATTTCCGGTTCAAACGGAAAAAGTTGAAATTATCGTCGAAAAATGTGAAAAAGTCGTGTATATAACCTTTGAAATATTCCGATTTTTTTGGCGATTTTGGTCAAAGTTTAACAAGTGCTGTCCAAAACAATGCAAAATGGCTATAAATCGTCTTAAAACTCTATTTTACTGATTTCCGGTTCAAACGGAAAAAGTTGAAATTATCGTCGAAAAATGTGAAAAAGTCGTGTATATAACCTTTGAAATATTCCGATTTTTTTGGCGATTTTGGTCAAAGTTTAACAATTGCTGCCCAAAACAATGCAAAATGGCTATAAATCGTCTTAAAACTCTATTTTACTGATTTCCGGTTCAAACGGAAAAAGTTGAAATTATCGTCGAAAAAAGTGAAAAAGTCGTGTATATATACCTTTGAAATATTCCGATTTTTTTGGTGATTTTGGTCAAAGTTTGACAAGTGCTGTCCAAAACAATGCAAAATGGCTATAAATCGTCTTAAAACTCTATTTTACTGATTTCCGGTTCAAACGGAAAAAGTTGAAATTATCGTCGAAAAATGTGAAAAAGTCGTGTATATAACCTTTGAAATATTCCGATTTTTTTGGCGATTTTGGTCAAAGTTTAACAAGTGCTGTCCAAAACAATGCAAAATGGCTATAAATCGTCTTAAAACTCTATTTTACTGATTTCCGGTTCAAACGGAAAAAGTTGAAATTATCGTCGAAAAATGTGAAAAAGTCGTGTATATAACCTTTGAAATATTCCGATTTTTTTGGCGATTTTGGTCAAAGTTTAACAAGTGCTGTCCAAAACAATGCAAAATGGCTATAAATCGTCTTAAAACTCTATTTTACTGATTTCCGGTTCAAACGGAAAAAGTTGAAATTATCGTCGAAAAATGTGAAAAAGTCGTGTATATAACCTTTGAAATATTCCGATTTTTTTGGCGATTTTGGTCAAAGTTTAACAATTGCTGCCCAAAACAATGCAAAATGGCTATAAATCGTCTTAAAACTCTATTTTACTGATTTCCGGTTCAAACGGAAAAAGTTGTAATTATCGTCGAAAAAAGTGAAAAAGTCGTGTATATAACCTTTGAAATATTCCGATTTTTTTGGCGATTTTGGTCAAAGTTTAACAAGTGCTGTCCAAAACAATGCAAAATGGCTATAAATCGTCTTAAAACTCTATTTTACTGATTTCCGGTTCAAACGGAAAAAGTTGAAATTATCGTCGAAAAATGTGAAAAAGTCGTGTATATAACCTTTGAAATATTCCGATTTTTTTGGCGATTTTGGTCAAAGTTTAACAATTGCTGCCCAAAACAATGCAAAATGGCTATAAATCGTCTTAAAACTCTATTTTACTGATTTCCGGTTCAAACGGAAAAAGTTGAAATTATCGTCGAAAAATGTGAAAAAGTCGTGTATATAACCTTTGAAATATTCCGATTTTTTTGGCGATTTTGGTCAAAGTTTAACAAGTGCTGTCCAAAACAATGCAAAATGGCTATAAATCGTCTTAAAACTCTATTTTACTGATTTCCGGTTCAAACGGAAAAAGTTGAAATTATCGTCGAAAAATGTGAAAAAGTCGTGTATATAACCTTTGAAATATTCCGATTTTTTTGGCGATTTTGGTCAAAGTTTAACAATTGCTGCCCAAAACAATGCAAAATGGCTATAAATCGTCTTAAAACTCTATTTTACTGATTTCCGGTTCAAACGGAAAAAGTTGAAATTATCGTCGAAAAAAGTGAAAAAGTCGTGTATATATACCTTTGAAATATTCCGATTTTTTTGGTGATTTTGGTCAAAGTTTGACAAGTGCTGTCCAAAACAATGCAAAATGGCTATAAATCGTCTTAAAACTCTATTTTACTGATTTCCGGTTCAAACGGAAAAAGTTGAAATTATCGTCGAAAAAAGTGAAAAAGTCGTGTATATAACCTTTGAAATATTCCGATTTTTTTGGCGATTTTGGTCAAAGTTTAACAAGTGCTGCCCAAAACAATGCAAAATGGCTATAAATCGTCTTAAAACTCTATTTTACTGATTTCCGGTTCAAACGGAAAAAGTTGAAATTATCGTCGAAAAATGTGAAAAAGTCGTGTATATATACCTTTGAAATATTCCGATTTTTTTGGCGATTTTGGTCAAAGTTTAACAAGTGCTGCCCAAAACAATGCAAAATGGCTATAAATCGTCTTAAAACTCTATTTTACTGATTTCCGGTTCAAACGGAAAAAGTTGAAATTATCGTCGAAAAATGTGAAAAAGTCGTGTATATATACCTTTGAAATATTCCGATTTTTTTGGCGATTTTGGTCAAAGTTTAACAAGTGCTGCCCAAAACAATGCAAAATGGCTATAAATCGTCTTAAAACTCTATTTTACTGATTTCCGGTTCAAACGGAAAAAGTTGAAATTATCGTCGAAAAATGTGAAAAAGTCGTGTATATATACCTTTGAAATATTCCGATTTTTTGGTGATTTTGGTCAAAGTTTGACAAGTGCTGCCCAAAACAATGCAAAATGGCTATAAATCGTCTTAAAACTCTATTTTACTGATTTCCGGTTCAAACGGAAAAAGTTGAAATTATCGTCGAAAAAAGTGAAAAAGTCGTGTATATAACCTTTGAAATATTCCGATTTTTTTGGCGATTTTGGTCAAAGTTTAACAAGTGCTGCCCAAAACAATGCAAAATGGCTATAAATCGTCTTAAAACTCTATTTTACTGATTTCCGGTTCAAACGGAAAAAGTTGAAATTATCGTCGAAAAATGTGAAAAAGTCGTGTATATATACCTTTGAAATATTCCGATTTTTTTGGCGATTTTGGTCAAAGTTTAACAAGTGCTGTCCAAAACAATGCAAAATGGCTATAAATCGTCTTAAAACTCTATTTTACTGATTTCCGGTTCAAACGGAAAAAGTTGAAATTATCGTCGAAAAAAGTGAAAAAGTCGTGTATATAACCTTTGAAATATTCCGATTTTTTTGGCGATTTTGGTCAAAGTTTAACAAGTGCTGCCCAAAACAATGCAAAATGGCTATAAATCGTCTTAAAACTCTATTTTACTGATTTCCGGTTCAAACGGAAAAAGTTGAAATTATCGTCGAAAAAAGTGAAAAAGTCGTGTATATAACCTTTGAAATATTCCGATTTTTTTGGCGATTTTGGTCAAAGTTTAACAAGTGCTGCCCAAAACAATGCAAAATGGCTATAAATCGTCTTAAAACTCTATTTTACTGATTTCCGGTTCAAACGGAAAAAGTTGAAATTATCGTCGAAAAATGTGAAAAAGTCGTGTATATAACCTTTGAAATATTCCGATTTTTTTGGCGATTTTGGTCAAAGTTTAACAAGTGCTGCCCAAAACAATGCAAAATGGCTATAAATCGTCTTAAAACTCTATTTTACTGATTTCCGGTTCAAACGGAAAAAGTTGAAATTATCGTCGAAAAAAGTGAAAAAGTCGTGTATATAACCTTTGAAATATTCCGATTTTTTTGGCGATTTTGGTCAAAGTTTAACAAGTGCTGCCCAAAACAATGCAAAATGGCTATAAATCGTCTTAAAACTCTATTTTACTGATTTCCGGTTCAAACGGAAAAAGTTGAAATTATCGTCGAAAAAAGTGAAAAAGTCGTGTATATATACCTTTGAAATATTCCGATTTTTTTGGTGATTTTGGTCAAAGTTTGACAAGTGCTGTCCAAAACAATGCAAAATGGCTATAAATCGTCTTAAAACTCTATTTTACTGATTTCCGGTTCAAACGGAAAAAGTTGAAATTATCGTCGAAAAAAGTGAAAAAGTCGTGTATATAACCTTTGAAATATTCCGATTTTTTTGGCGATTTTGGTCAAAGTTTAACAAGTGCTGCCCAAAACAATGCAAAATGGCTATAAATCGTCTTAAAACTCTATTTTACTGATTTCCGGTTCAAACGGAAAAAGTTGAAATTATCGTCGAAAAATGTGAAAAAGTCGTGTATATAACCTTTGAAATATTCCGATTTTTTTGGCGATTTTGGTCAAAGTTTAACAATTGCTGCCCAAAACAATGCAAAATGGCTATAAATCGTCTTAAAACTCTATTTTACTGATTTCCGGTTCAAACGGAAAAAGTTGTAATTATCGTCGAAAAATGTGAAAAAGTCGTGTATATAACCTTTGAAATATTCCGATTTTTTTGGCGATTTTGGTCAAAGTTTAACAAGTGCTGTCCAAAACAATGCAAAATGGCTATAAATCGTCTTAAAACTCTATTTTACTGATTTCCGGTTCAAACGGAAAAAGTTGAAATTATCGTCGAAAAAAGTGAAAAAGTCGTGTATATATACCTTTGAAATATTCCGATTTTTTTGGCGATTTTGGTCAAAGTTTAACAAGTGCTGCCCAAAACAATGCAAAATGGCTATAAATCGTCTTAAAACTCTATTTTACTGATTTCCGGTTCAAACGGAAAAAGTTGAAATTATCGTCGAAAAAAGTGAAAAAGTCGTGTATATATACCTTTGAAATATTCCGATTTTTTTGGCGATTTTGGTCAAAGTTTAACAAGTGCTGCCCAAAACAATGCAAAATGGCTATAAATCGTCTTAAAACTCTATTTTACTGATTTCCGGTTCAAACGGAAAAAGTTGAAATTATCGTCGAAAAAAGTGAAAAAGTCGTGTATATAACCTTTGAAATATTCCGATTTTTTTGGCGATTTTGGTCAAAGTTTAACAAGTGCTGCCCAAAACAATGCAAAATGGCTATAAATCGTCTTAAAACTCTATTTTACTGATTTCCGGTTCAAACGGAAAAAGTTGAAATTATCGTCGAAAAAAGTGAAAAAGTCGTGTATATATACCTTTGAAATATTCCGATTTTTTTGGTGATTTTGGTCAAAGTTTGACAAGTGCTGTCCAAAACAATGCAAAATGGCTATAAATCGTCTTAAAACTCTATTTTACTGATTTCCGGTTCAAACGGAAAAAGTTGAAATTATCGTCGAAAAAAGTGAAAAAGTCGTGTATATAACCTTTGAAATATTCCGATTTTTTTGGCGATTTTGGTCAAAGTTTAACAAGTGCTGCCCAAAACAATGCAAAATGGCTATAAATCGTCTTAAAACTCTATTTTACTGATTTCCGGTTCAAACGGAAAAAGTTGAAATTATCGTCGAAAAAAGTGAAAAAGTCGTGTATATATACCTTTGAAATATTCCGATTTTTTTGGTGATTTTGGTCAAAGTTTGACAAGTGCTGTCCAAAACAATGCAAAATGGCTATAAATCGTCTTAAAACTCTATTTTACTGATTTCCGGTTCAAACGGAAAAAGTTGAAATTATCGTCGAAAAAAGTGAAAAAGTCGTGTATATAACCTTTGAAATATTCCGATTTTTTTGGCGATTTTGGTCAAAGTTTAACAAGTGCTGCCCAAAACAATGCAAAATGGCTATAAATCGTCTTAAAACTCTATTTTACTGATTTCCGGTTCAAACGGAAAAAGTTGAAATTATCGTCGAAAAATGTGAAAAAGTCGTGTATATAACCTTTGAAATATTCCGATTTTTTTGGCGATTTTGGTCAAAGTTTAACAAGTGCTGTCCAAAACAATGCAAAATGGCTATAAATCGTCTTAAAACTCTATTTTACTGATTTCCGGTTCAAACGGAAAAAGTTGAAATTATCGTCGAAAAATGTGAAAAAGTCGTGTATATAACCTTTGAAATATTCCGATTTTTTTGGCGATTTTGGTCAAAGTTTAACAAGTGCTGTCCAAAACAATGCAAAATGGCTATAAATCGTCTTAAAACTCTATTTTACTGATTTCCGGTTCAAACGGAAAAAGTTGAAATTATCGTCGAAAAATGTGAAAAAGTCGTGTATATAACCTTTGAAATATTCCGATTTTTTTGGCGATTTTGGTCAAAGTTTAACAATTGCTGCCCAAAACAATGCAAAATGGCTATAAATCGTCTTAAAACTCTATTTTACTGATTTCCGGTTCAAACGGAAAAAGTTGTAATTATCGTCGAAAAATGTGAAAAAGTCGTGTATATAACCTTTGAAATATTCCGATTTTTTTGGCGATTTTGGTCAAAGTTTAACAAGTGCTGTCCAAAACAATGCAAAATGGCTATAAATCGTCTTAAAACTCTATTTTACTGATTTCCGGTTCAAACGGAAAAAGTTGAAATTATCGTCGAAAAAAGTGAAAAAGTCGTGTATATAACCTTTGAAATATTCCGATTTTTTTGGCGATTTTGGTCAAAGTTTAACAATTGCTGCCCAAAACAATGCAAAATGGCTATAAATCGTCTTAAAACTCTATTTTACTGATTTCCGGTTCAAACGGAAAAAGTTGAAATTATCGTCGAAAAATGTGAAAAAGTCGTGTATATAACCTTTGAAATATTCCGATTTTTTTGGCGATTTTGGTCAAAGTTTAACAAGTGCTGTCCAAAACAATGCAAAATGGCTATAAATCGTCTTAAAACTCTATTTTACTGATTTCCGGTTCAAACGGAAAAAGTTGAAATTATCGTCGAAAAATGTGAAAAAGTCGTGTATATAACCTTTGAAATATTCCGATTTTTTTGGCGATTTTGGTCAAAGTTTAACAAGTGCTGTCCAAAACAATGCAAAATGGCTATAAATCGTCTTAAAACTCTATTTTACTGATTTCCGGTTCAAACGGAAAAAGTTGAAATTATCGTCGAAAAATGTGAAAAAGTCGTGTATATACCTTTGAAATATTCCGATTTTTTTGGCGATTTTGGTCAAAGTTTAACAATTGCTGCCCAAAACAATGCAAAATGGGCTATAAATCGTCTTAAAACTCTATTTTACTGATTTCCGGTTCAAACGGAAAAAGTTGAAATTATCGTCGAAAAATGTGAAAAAGTCGTGTATATAACCTTTGAAATATTCCGATTTTTTTTGGCGATTTTGGTCAAAGTTTAACAAGTGCTGTCCAAAACAATGCAAAATGGCTATAAATCGTCTTAAAACTCTATTTTACTGATTTCCGGTTCAAACGGAAAAAGTTGAAATTATCGTCGAAAAATGTGAAAAAGTCGTGTATATAACCTTTGAAATATTCCGATTTTTTTGGCGATTTTGGTCAAAGTTTAACAAGTGCTGTCCAAAACAATGCAAAATGGCTATAAATCGTCTTAAAACTCTATTTTACTGATTTCCGGTTCAAACGGAAAAAGTTGAAATTATCGTCGAAAAAGTGAAAAAGTCGTGTATATAACCTTTGAAATATTCCGATTTTTTTGGCGATTTTGGTCAAAGTTTAACAAGTGCTGTCCAAAACAATGCAAAATGGCTATAAATCGTCTTAAAACTCTATTTTACTGATTTCCGGTTCTAACGGAAAAAGTTGAAATTATCGTCGAAAATGTGAAAAAGTCGTGTATATATACCTTTGAAATATTCCGATTTTTTTGGCGATTTTGGTCAAAGTTTAACAAGTGCTGTCCAAACAATGCAAAATGGCTATAAATCGTCTTAAAACTCTATTTTACTGATTTCCGGTTCAAACGGAAAAGTTGAAATTATCGTCGAAAAAAGTGAAAAAGTCGTGTATATAACCTTTGAAATATTCCGATTTTTTTTTGGCGATTTTGGTCAAAGTTTAACAAGTGCTGTCCAAAACAATGCAAAATGGCTATAAATCGTCTTAAAACTCTATTTTACTGATTTCCGGTTCAAACGGAAAAAGTTGAAATTATCGTCGAAAAAAGTGAAAAAGTCGTGTATATAACCTTTGAAATATTCCGATTTTTTGGCGATTTTGGTCAAAGTTTAACAATTGCTGCCCAAAACAATGCAAAATGGCTATAAATCGTCTTAAAACTCTATTTTACTGATTTCCGGTTCAAACGGAAAAAGTTGAAATTATCGTCGAAAAAAGTGAAAAAGTCGTGTATATAACCTTTGAAATATTCCGATTTTTTTGGCGATTTTGGTCAAAGTTTAACAAGTGCTGTCCAAAACAATGCAAAATGGCTATAAATCGTCTTAAAACTCTATTTTACTGATTTCCGGTTCTAACGGAAAAAGTTGAAATTATCGTCGAAAAATGTGAAAAAGTCGTGTATATATACCTTTGAAATATTCCGATTTTTTTGGCGATTTTGGTCAAAGTTTAACAAGTGCTGTCCAAAACAATGCAAAATGGCTATAAATCGTCTTAAAACTCTATTTTACTGATTTCCGGTTCAAACGGAAAAAGTTGAAATTATCGTCGAAAAAAGTGAAAAAGTCGTGTATATAACCTTTGAAATATTCCGATTTTTTTGGCGATTTTGGTCAAAGTTTAACAAGTGCTGTCCAAAACAATGCAAAATGGCTATAAATCGTCTTAAAACTCTATTTTACTGATTTCCGGTTCAAACGGAAAAAGTTGAAATTATCGTCGAAAAAAGTGAAAAAGTCGTGTATATATACCTTTGAAATATTCCGATTTTTTTGGCGATTTTGGTCAAAGTTTAACAAGTGCTGTCCAAAACAATGCAAAATGGCTATAAATCGTCTTAAAACTCTATTTTACTGATTTCCGGTTCAAACGGAAAAAGTTGAAATTATCGTCGAAAAAAGTGAAAAAGTCGTGTATATAACCTTTGAAATATTCCGATTTTTTTGGCGATTTTGGTCAAAGTTTAACAATTGCTGCCCAAAACAATGCAAAATGGCTATAAATCGTCTTAAAACTCTATTTTACTGATTTCCGGTTCAAACGGAAAAAGTTGAAATTATCGTCGAAAAAGGTGAAAAAGTCGTGTATATATACCTTTGAAATATTCCGATCTTTTTGGCGATTTTGGTCAAAGTTTGACAAGTGCTGCCCAAAACGATGCAAAATGGCTATAAATCGTCTTAAAACTCTATTTTACTGATTTCCGGTTCAAACGGAAAAAGTTGAAATTATCGTCGAAAAAGGTGAAAAAGTCGTGTATATATACATTTGAAATATTCCGATTTTTTGGCGATTTTGGTCAAAGTTTAACAAGTGCTGCCCAAAACAATGCAAAATGGCTATAAATCGTCTTAAAACTCTATTTTACTGATTTCCGGTTCAAACGGAAAAAGTTGAAATTATCGTCGAAAAATGTGAAAAAGTCGTGTATATATACCTTTGAAATATTCCGATCTTTTTGGCGATTTTGGTCAAAGTTTGACAAGTGCTGCCCAAAACGATGCAAAATGGCTATAAATCGTCTTAAAACTCTATTTTACTGATTTCCGGTTCAAACGGAAAAAGTTGAAATTATCGTCGAAAAAGGTGAAAAAGTCGTGTATATATACCTTTGAAATATTCCGATCTTTTTGGCGATTTTGGTCAAAGTTTGACAAGTGCTGCCCAAAACGATGCAAAATGGCTATAAATCGTCTTAAAACTCTATTTTACTGATTTCCGGTTCAAACGGAAAAAGTTGAAATTATCGTCGAAAAATGTGAAAAAGTCGTGTATATATACCTTTGAAATATTCCGATCTTTTTGGCGATTTTGGTCAAAGTTTAACAAGTGCTGCCCAAAACAATGCAAAATGGCTATAAATCGTCTTAAAACTCTATTTTACTGATTTCCGGTTCAAACGGAAAAAGTTGAAATTATCGTCGAAAAATGTGAAAAAGTCGTGTATATATACCTTTGAAATATTCCGATCTTTTTGGCGATTTTGGTCAAAGTTTAACAAGTGCTGCCCAAAACAATGCAAAATGGCTATAAATCGTCTTAAAACTCTATTTTACTGATTTCCGGTTCAAACGGAAAAAGTTGAAATTATCGTCGAAAAAGGTGAAAAAGTCGTGTATATATACCTTTGAAATATTCCGATCTTTTTGGCGATTTTGGTCAAAGTTTAACAAGTGCTGCCCAAAACAATGCAAAATGGCTATAAATCGTCTTAAAACTCTATTTTACTGATTTCCGGTTCAAACGGAAAAAGTTGAAATTATCGTCGAAAAATGTGAAAAAGTCGTGTATATATACCTTTGAAATATTCCGATCTTTTTGGCGATTTTGGTCAAAGTTTAACAAGTGCTGCCCAAAACGATGCAAAATGGCTATAAATCGTCTTAAAACTCTATTTTACTGATTTCCGGTTCAAACGGAAAAAGTTGAAATTATCGTCGAAAAAGGTGAAAAAGTCGTGTATATATACCTTTGAAATATTCCGATCTTTTTGGCGATTTTGGTCAAAGTTTAACAAGTGCTGCCCAAAACAATGCAAAATGGCTATAAATCGTCTTAAAACTCTATTTTACTGATTTCCGGTTCAAACGGAAAAAGTTGAAATTATCGTCGAAAAATGTGAAAAAGTCGTGTATATATACCTTTGAAATATTCCGATCTTTTTGGCGATTTTGGTCAAAGTTTGACAAGTGCTGCCCAAAACGATGCAAAATGGCTATAAATCGTCTTAAAACTCTATTTTACTGATTTCCGGTTCAAACGGAAAAAGTTGAAATTATCGTCGAAAAATGTGAAAAAGTCGTGTATATATACCTTTGAAATATTCGATTTTTTTGGCGATTTTGGTCAAAGTTTGACAAGTGCTGCCCAAAACAATGCAAAATGGCTATAAATCGTCTTAAAACTCTATTTTACTGATTTCCGGTTCAAACGGAAAAAGTTGAAATTATCGTCGAAAAAAGTGAAAAAGTCGTGTATATAACCTTTGAAATATTCCGATTTTTTTGGCGATTTTGGTCAAAGTTTAACAAGTGCTGTCCAAAACAATGCAAAATGGCTATAAATCGTCTTAAAACTCTATTTTACTGATTTCCGGTTCTAACGGAAAAAGTTGAAATTATCGTCGAAAAATGTGAAAAAGTCGTGTATATATACCTTTGAAATATTCCGATTTTTTTGGCGATTTTGGTCAAAGTTTAACAAGTGCTGTCCAAAACAATGCAAAATGGCTATAAATCGTCTTAAAACTCTATTTTACTGATTTCCGGTTCAAACGGAAAAAGTTGAAATTATCGTCGAAAAAAGTGAAAAAGTCGTGTATATAACCTTTGAAATATTCCGATTTTTTTGGCGATTTTGGTCAAAGTTTAACAAGTGCTGTCCAAAACAATGCAAAATGGCTATAAATCGTCTTAAAACTCTATTTTACTGATTTCCGGTTCAAACGGAAAAAGTTGAAATTATCGTCGAAAAAAGTGAAAAAGTCGTGTATATAACCTTTGAAATATTCCGATTTTTTTTGGCGATTTTGGTCAAAGTTTAACAATTGCTGCCCAAAACAATGCAAAATGGCTATAAATCGTCTTAAAACTCTATTTTACTGATTTCCGGTTCAAACGGAAAAAGTTGAAATTATCGTCGAAAAAGGTGAAAAAGTCGTGTATATATACCTTTGAAATATTCCGATCTTTTTGGCGATTTTGGTCAAAGTTTGACAAGTGCTGCCCAAAACGATGCAAAATGGCTATAAATCGTCTTAAAACTCTATTTTACTGATTTCCGGTTCAAACGGAAAAAGTTGAAATTATCGTCGAAAAAGGTGAAAAAGTCGTGTATATATACATTTGAAATATTCCGATTTTTTGGCGATTTTGGTCAAAGTTTAACAAGTGCTGCCCAAAACAATGCAAAATGGCTATAAATCGTCTTAAAACTCTATTTTACTGATTTCCGGTTCAAACGGAAAAAGTTGAAATTATCGTCGAAAAATGTGAAAAAGTCGTGTATATATACCTTTGAAATATTCCGATCTTTTTGGCGATTTTGGTCAAAGTTTGACAAGTGCTGCCCAAAACGATGCAAAATGGCTATAAATCGTCTTAAAACTCTATTTTACTGATTTCCGGTTCAAACGGAAAAAGTTGAAATTATCGTCGAAAAAGGTGAAAAAGTCGTGTATATATACATTTGAAATATTCCGATTTTTTGGCGATTTTGGTCAAAGTTTAACAAGTGCTGCCCAAAACAATGCAAAATGGCTATAAATCGTCTTAAAACTCTATTTTACTGATTTCCGGTTCAAACGGAAAAAGTTGAAATTATCGTCGAAAAATGTGAAAAAGTCGTGTATATATACCTTTGAAATATTCCGATCTTTTTGGCGATTTTGGTCAAAGTTTGACAAGTGCTGCCCAAAACGATGCAAAATGGCTATAAATCGTCTTAAAACTCTATTTTACTGATTTCCGGTTCAAACGGAAAAAGTTGAAATTATCGTCGAAAAATGTGAAAAAGTCGTGTATATATACCTTTGAAATATTCCGATTTTTTTGGCGATTTTGGTCAAAGTTTGACAAGTGCTGCCCAAAACGATGCAAAATGGCTATAAATCGTCTTAAAACTCTATTTTACTGATTTCCGGTTCAAACGGAAAAAGTTGAAATTATCGTCGAAAAAGGTGAAAAAGTCGTGTATATATACCTTTGAAATATTCCGATCTTTTTGGCGATTTTGGTCAAAGTTTGACAAGTGCTGCCCAAAACGATGCAAAATGGCTATAAATCGTCTTAAAACTCTATTTTACTGATTTCCGGTTCAAACGGAAAAAGTTGAAATTATCGTCGAAAAATGTGAAAAAGTCGTGTATATATACCTTTGAAATATTCCGATTTTTTTGGCGATTTTGGTCAAAGTTTAACAAGTGCTGCCCAAAACAATGCAAAATGGCTATAAATCGTCTTAAAACTCTATTTTACTGATTTCCGGTTCAAACGGAAAAAGTTGAAATTATCGTCGAAAAAGGTGAAAAAGTCGTGTATATATACCTTTGAAATATTCCGATCTTTTTGGCGATTTTGGTCAAAGTTTGACAAGTGCTGCCCAAAACGATGCAAAATGGCTATAAATCGTCTTAAAACTCTATTTTACTGATTTCCGGTTCAAACGGAAAAAGTTGAAATTATCGTCGAAAAAGGTGAAAAAGTCGTGTATATAACCTTTGAAATATTCCGATTTTTTTGGCGATTTTGGTCAAAGTTTAACAAGTGCTGCCCAAAACAATGCAAAATGGCTATAAATCGTCTTAAAACTCTATTTTACTGATTTCCGGTTCAAACGGAAAAAGTTGAAATTATCGTCGAAAAAAGTGAAAAAGTCGTGTATATATACCTTTGAAATATTCCGATTTTTTTGGTGATTTTGGTCAAAGTTTGACAAGTGCTGTCCAAAACAATGCAAAATGGCTATAAATCGTCTTAAAACTCTATTTTACTGATTTCCGGTTCAAACGGAAAAAGTTGAAATTATCGTCGAAAAAAGTGAAAAAGTCGTGTATATAACCTTTGAAATATTCCGATTTTTTTGGCGATTTTGGTCAAAGTTTAACAAGTGCTGCCCAAAACAATGCAAAATGGCTATAAATCGTCTTAAAACTCTATTTTACTGATTTCCGGTTCAAATGGAAAAAGTTGAAATTATCGTCGAAAAAAGTGAAAAAGTCGTGTTATAACCTTTGAAATATTCCGATTTTTTTGGCGATTTTGGTCAAAGTTTAACAAGTGCTGCCCAAAACAATGCAAAATGGCTATAAATCGTCTTAAAACTCTATTTTACTGATTTCCGGTTCAAACGGAAAAAGTTGAAATTATCGTCGAAAAAAGTGAAAAAGTCGTGTATATATACCTTTGAAATATTCCGATTTTTTTGGTGATTTTGGTGAAAGTTTGACAAGTGCTGTCCAAAACAATGCAAAATGGCTATAAATCGTCTTAAAACTCTATTTTACTGATTTCCGGTTCAAACGGAAAAAGTTGAAATTATCGTCGAAAAAAGTGAAAAAGTCGTGTATATAACCTTTGAAATATTCCGATTTTTTTGGCGATTTTGGTCAAAGTTTAACAAGTGCTGCCCAAAACAATGCAAAATGGCTATAAATCGTCTTAAAACTCTATTTTACTGATTTCCGGTTCAAACGGAAAAAGTTGAAATTATCGTCGAAAAAAGTGAAAAAGTCGTGTATATATACCTTTGAAATATTCCGATTTTTTTGGTGATTTTGGTCAAAGTTTGACAAGTGCTGTCCAAAACAATGCAAAATGGCTATAAATCGTCTTAAAACTCTATTTTACTGATTTCCGGTTCAAACGGAAAAAGTTGAAATTATCGTCGAAAAAAGTGAAAAAGTCGTGTATATAACCTTTGAAATATTCCGATTTTTTTGGTGATTTTGGTCAAAGTTTGACAAGTGCTGTCCAAAACAATGCAAAATGGCTATAAATCGTCTTAAAACTCTATTTTACTGATTTCCGGTTCAAACGGAAAAAGTTGAAATTATCGTCGAAAAAAGTGAAAAAGTCGTGTATATAACCTTTGAAATATTCCGATTTTTTTGGTGATTTTGGTCAAAGTTTGACAAGTGCTGTCCAAAACAATGCAAAATGGCTATAAATCGTCTTAAAACTCTATTTTACTGATTTCCGGTTCAAATGGAAAAAGTTGAAATTATCGTCGAAAAAAGTGAAAAAGTCGTGTATATATACCTTTGAAATATTCCGATTTTTTTGGTGATTTTGGTCAAAGTTTGACAAGTGCTGCCCAAAACAATGCAAAATGGCTATAAATCGTCTTAAAACTCTATTTTACTGATTTCCGGTTCAAACGGAAAAAGTTGAAATTATCGTCGAAAAAAGTGAAAAAGTCGTGTATATAACCTTTGAAATATTCCGATTTTTTTGGTGATTTTGGTCAAAGTTTGACAAGTGCTGTCCAAAACAATGCAAAATGGCTATAAATCGTCTTAAAACTCTATTTTACTGATTTCCGGTTCAAACGGAAAAAGTTGAAATTATCGTCGAAAAAAGTGAAAAAGTCGTGTATATATACCTTTGAAATATTCCGATTTTTTTTGTGATTTTGGTCAAAGTTTGACAAGTGCTGTCCAAAACAATGCAAAATGGCTATAAATCGTCTTAAAACTCTATTTTACTGATTTCCGGTTCAAACGGAAAAAGTTGAAATTATCGTCGAAAAATGTGAAAAAGTCGTGTATATATACCTTTGAAATATTCCGATTTTTTTGGTGATTTTGGTCAAAGTTTGACAAGTGCTGTCCAAAACAATGCAAAATGGCTATAAATCGTCTTAAAACTCTATTTTACTGATTTCCGGTTCAAACGGAAAAAGTTGAAATTATCGTCGAAAAATGTGAAAAAGTCGTGTATATATACCTTTGAAATATTCCGATTTTTTTGGCGATTTTGGTCAAAGTTTAACAAGTGCTGCCCAAAACAATGCAAAATGGCTATAAATCGTCTTAAAACTCTATTTTACTGATTTCCGGTTCAAACGGAAAAAGTTGAAATTATCGTCGAAAAAAGTGAAAAAGTCGTGTATATATACCTTTGAAATATTCCGATTTTTTTGGTGATTTTGGTCAAAGTTTGACAAGTGCTGTCCAAAACAATGCAAAATGGCTATAAATCGTCTTAAAACTCTATTTTACTGATTTCCGGTTCAAACGGAAAAAGTTGAAATTATCGTCGAAAAAAGTGAAAAAGTCGTGTATATAACCTTTGAAATATTCCGATTTTTTTGGCGATTTTGGTCAAAGTTTAACAAGTGCTGCCCAAAACAATGCAAAATGGCTATAAATCGTCTTAAAACTCTATTTTACTGATTTCCGGTTCAAACGGAAAAAGTTGAAATTATCGTCGAAAAAGGTGAAAAAGTCGTGTATATAACCTTTGAAATATTCCGATTTTTTTGGCGATTTTGGTCAAAGTTTAACAAGTGCTGCCCAAAACAATGCAAAATGGCTATAAATCGTCTTAAAACTCTATTTTACTGATTTCCGGTTCAAACGGAAAAAGTTGAAATTATCGTCGAAAAAAGTGAAAAAGTCGTGTATATATACCTTTGAAATATTCCGATTTTTTTGGTGATTTTGGTCAAAGTTTGACAAGTGCTGTCCAAAACAATGCAAAATGGCTATAAATCGTCTTAAAACTCTATTTTACTGATTTCCGGTTCAAACGGAAAAAGTTGAAATTATCGTCGAAAAAAGTGAAAAAGTCGTGTATATAACCTTTGAAATATTCCGATTTTTTTGGCGATTTTGGTCAAAGTTTAACAAGTGCTGCCCAAAACAATGCAAAATGGCTATAAATCGTCTTAAAACTCTATTTTACTGATTTCCGGTTCAAACGGAAAAAGTTGAAATTATCGTCGAAAAAGGTGAAAAAGTCGTGTATATAACCTTTGAAATATTCCGATTTTTTTGGCGATTTTGGTCAAAGTTTAACAAGTGCTGCCCAAAACAATGCAAAATGGCTATAAATCGTCTTAAAACTCTATTTTACTGATTTCCGGTTCAAACGGAAAAAGTTGAAATTATCGTCGAAAAAAGTGAAAAAGTCGTGTATATATACCTTTGAAATATTCCGATTTTTTTGGTGATTTTGGTCAAAGTTTGACAAGTGCTGTCCAAAACAATGCAAAATGGCTATAAATCGTCTTAAAACTCTATTTTACTGATTTCCGGTTCAAACGGAAAAAGTTGAAATTATCGTCGAAAAAAGTGAAAAAGTCGTGTATATAACCTTTGAAATATTCCGATTTTTTTGGTGATTTTGGTCAAAGTTTGACAAGTGCTGTCCAAAACAATGCAAAATGGCTATAAATCGTCTTAAAACTCTATTTTACTGATTTCCGGTTCAAACGGAAAAAGTTGAAATTATCGTCGAAAAAAGTGAAAAAGTCGTGTATATATACCTTTGAAATATTCCGATTTTTTTGGTGATTTTGGTCAAAGTTTGACAAGTGCTGTCCAAAACAATGCAAAATGGCTATAAATCGTCTTAAAACTCTATTTTACTGATTTCCGGTTCAAACGGAAAAAGTTGAAATTATCGTCGAAAAATGTGAAAAAGTCGTGTATATATACCTTTGAAATATTCCGATTTTTTTGGTGATTTTGGTCAAAGTTTGACAAGTGCTGTCCAAAACAATGCAAAATGGCTATAAATCGTCTTAAAACTCTATTTTACTGATTTCCGGTTCAAACGGAAAAAGTTGAAATTATCGTCGAAAAATGTGAAAAAGTCGTGTATATATACCTTTGAAATATTCCGATTTTTTTGGCGATTTTGGTCAAAGTTTAACAAGTGCTGCCCAAAACAATGCAAAATGGCTATAAATCATCTTAAAACTCTATTTTACTGATTTCCGGTTCAAACGGAAAAAGTTGAAATTATCGTCGAAAAAAGTGAAAAAGTCGTGTATATATACCTTTGAAATATTCCGATTTTTTTGGCGATTTTGGTCAAAGTTTAACAAGTGCTGCCCAAAACAATGCAAAATGGCTATAAATCATCTTAAAACTCTATTTTACTGATTTCCGGTTCAAACGGAAAAAGTTGAAATTATCGTCGAAAAAAGTGAAAAAGTCGTGTATATATACCTTTGAAATATTCCGATTTTTTTGGTGATTTTGGTCAAAGTTTGACAAGTGCTGTCCAAAACAATGCAAAATGGCTATAAATCGTCTTAAAACTCTATTTTACTGATTTCCGGTTCAAACGGAAAAAGTTGAAATTATCGTCGAAAAATGTGAAAAAGTCGTGTATATATACCTTTGAAATATTCCGATTTTTTTGGCGATTTTGGTCAAAGTTTAACAAGTGCTGCCCAAAACAATGCAAAATGGCTATAAATCGTCTTAAAACTCTATTTTACTGATTTCCGTTTCAAACGGAAAAAGTTGAAATTATCGTCGAAAAAAGTGAAAAAGTCGTGTATATATACCTTTGAAATATTCCGATTTTTTTGGCGATTTTGGTCAAAGTTTGACAAGTGCTGCCCAAAACAATGCAAAATGGCTATAAATCGTCTTAAAACTCTATTTTACTGATTTCCGGTTCAAACGGAAAAAGTTGAAATTATCGTCGAAAAAAGTGAAAAAGTCGTGTATATATACCTTTGAAATATTCCGATTTTTTTGGTGATTTTGGTCAAAGTTTGACAAGTGCTGTCCAAAACAATGCAAAATGGCTATAAGTCGTCTTAAAACTCTATTTTACTGATTTCCGGTTCAAACGGAAAAAGTTGAAATTATCGTCGAAAAAAGTGAAAAAGTCGTGTATATATACCTTTGAAATATTCCGATTTTTTTGGTGATTTTGGTCAAAGTTTGACAAGTGCTGTCCAAAACAATGCAAAATGGCTATAAGTCGTCTTAAAACTCTATTTTACTGATTTCCGGTTCAAACGGAAAAAGTTGAAATTATCGTCGAAAAAAGTGAAAAAGTCGTGTATATATACCTTTGAAATATTCCGATTTTTTTGGTGATTTTGGTCAAAGTTTGACAAGTGCTGTCCAAAACAATGCAAAATGGCTATAAATCGTCTTAAAACTCTATTTTACTGATTTCCGGTTCAAACGGAAAAAGTTGAAATTATCGTCGAAAAATGTGAAAAAGTCGTGTATATATACCTTTGAAATATTCCGATTTTTTTGGCGATTTTGGTCAAAGTTTAACAAGTGCTGCCCAAAACAATGCAAAATGGCTATAAATCATCTTAAAACTCTATTTTACTGATTTCCGGTTCAAACGGAAAAAGTTGAAATTATCGTCGAAAAAAGTGAAAAAGTCGTGTATATATACCTTTGAAATATTCCGATTTTTTTGGTGATTTTGGTCAAAGTTTGACAAGTGCTGTCCAAAACAATGCAAAATGGCTATAAGTCGTCTTAAAACTCTATTTTACTGATTTCCGGTTCAAACGGAAAAAGTTGAAATTATCGTCGAAAAAAGTGAAAAAGTCGTGTATATATACCTTTGAAATATTCCGATTTTTTTGGTGATTTTGGTCAAAGTTTGACAAGTGCTGTCCAAAACAATGCAAAATGGCTATAAGTCGTCTTAAAACTCTATTTTACTGATTTCCGGTTCAAACGGAAAAAGTTGAAATTATCGTCGAAAAATGTGAAAAAGTCGTGTATATATACCTTTGAAATATTCCGATTTTTTTGGCGATTTTGGTCAAAGTTTAACAAGTGCTGCCCAAAACAATGCAAAATGGCTATAAATCATCTTAAAACTCTATTTTACTGATTTCCGGTTCAAACGGAAAAAGTTGAAATTATCGTCGAAAAATGTGAAAAAGTCGTGTATATATACCTTTGAAATATTCCGATTTTTTTGGTGATTTTGGTCAAAGTTTAACAAGTGCTGCCCAAAACAATGCAAAATGGCTATAAATCATCTTAAAACTCTATTTTACTGATTTCCGGTTCAAACGGAAAAAGTTGAAATTATCGTCGAAAAATGTGAAAAAGTCGTGTATATATACCTTTGAAATATTCCGATTTTTTTGGCGATTTTGGTCAAAGTTTAACAAGTGCTGCCCAAAACAATGCAAAATGGCTATAAATCATCTTAAAACTCTATTTTACTGATTTCCGGTTCAAACGGAAAAAGTTGAAATTATCGTCGAAAAATGTGAAAAAGTCGTGTATATATACCTTTGAAATATTCCGATTTTTTTGGTGATTTTGGTCAAAGTTTAACAAGTGCTGCCCAAAACAATGCAAAATGGCTATAAATCATCTTAAAACTCTATTTTACTGATTTCCGGTTCAAACGGAAAAAGTTGAAATTATCGTCGAAAAATGTGAAAAAGTCGTGTATATATACCTTTGAAATATTCCGATTTTTTTGGCGATTTTGGTCAAAGTTTAACAAGTGCTGCCCAAAACAATGCAAAATGGCTATAAATCGTCTTAAAACTCTATTTTACTGATTTCCGGTTCAAACGGAAAAAGTTGAAATTATCGTCGAAAAAAGTGAAAAAGTCGTGTATATATACCTTTGAAATATTCCGATTTTTTTGGCGATTTTGGTCAAAGTTTAACAAGTGCTGCCCAAAACAATGCAAAATGGCTATAAATCGTCTTAAAACAATATTTTACTGATTTCCGGTTCAAACGGAAAAAGTTGAAATTATCGTCGAAAAAAGTGAAAAAGTCGTGTATATATACCTTTGAAATATTCCGATTTTTTTGGTGATTTTGGTCAAAGTTTGACAAGTGCTGTCCAAAACAATGCAAAATGGCTATAAATCGTCTTAAAACTCTATTTTACTGATTTCCGGTTCAAACGGAAAAAGTTGAAATTATCGTCGAAAAAAGTGAAAAAGTCGTGTATATATACCTTTGAAATATTCCGATTTTTTTGGTGATTTTGGTCAAAGTTTGACAAGTGCTGTCCAAAACAATGCAAAATGGCTATAAATCGTCTTAAAACTCTATTTTACTGATTTCCGGTTCAAACGGAAAAAGTTGAAATTATCGTCGAAAAAAGTGAAAAAGTCGTGTATATAACCTTTGAAATATTCCGATTTTTTTGGTGATTTTGGTCAAAGTTTGACAAGTGCTGCCCAAAACAATGCAAAATGGCTATAAATCGTCTTAAAACTCTATTTTACTGATTTCCGGTTCAAACGGAAAAAGTTGAAATTATCGTCGAAAAAAGTGAAAAAGTCGTGTATATATACCTTTGAAATATTCCGATTTTTTTGGCGATTTTGGTCAAAGTTTAACAAGTGCTGCCCAAAACAATGCAAAATGGCTATAAATCGTCTTAAAACTATATTTTACTGATTTCCGGTTCAAACGGAAAAAGTTGAAATTATCGTCGAAAAAAGTGAAAAAGTCGTGTATATATACCTTTGAAATATTCCGATTTTTTTGGTGATTTTGGTCAAAGTTTGACAAGCGCTGTCCAAAACAATGCAAAATGGCTATAAATCGTCTTAAAACTCTATTTTACTGATTTCCGGTTCAAACGGAAAAAGTTGAAATTATCGTCGAAAAAAGTGAAAAAGTCGTGTATATATACCTTTGAAATATTCCGATTTTTTTGGTGATTTTGGTCAAAGTTTGACAAGTGCTGCCCAAAACAATGCAAAATGGCTATAAATCGTCTTAAAACTCTATTTTACTGATTTCCGGTTCAAACGGAAAAAGTTGAAATTATCGTCGAAAAATGTGAAAAAGTCGTGTATATATACCTTTGAAATATTCCGATTTTTTTGGTGATTTTGGTAAAAGTTTAACAAGTGCTGCCCAAAACGATGCAAAATGGCTATAAATCGTCTTAAAACTCTATTTTACTGATTTCCGGTTCAAACGGAAAAAGTTGAAATTATCGTCGAAAAAGGTGAAAAAGTCGTGTATATATACCTTTGAAATATTCCGATTTTTTTGGTGATTTTGGTCAAAGTTTAACAAGTGCTGCCCAAAACAATGCAAAATGGCTATAAATCATCTTAAAACTCTATTTTACTGATTTCCGGTTCAAACGGAAAAAGTTGAAATTATCGTCGAAAAATGTGAAAAAGTCGTGTATATATACCTTTGAAATATTCCGATTTTTTTGGTGATTTTGGTCAAAGTTTAACAAGTGCTGCCCAAAACAATGCAAAATGGCTATAAATCGTCTTAAAACTCTATTTTACTGATTTCCGGTTCAAACGGAAAAAGTTGAAATTATCGTCGAAAAAAGTGAAAAAGTCGTGTATATATACCTTTGAAATATTCCGATTTTTTTGGCGATTTTGGTCAAAGTTTAACAAGTGCTGCCCAAAACAATGCAAAATGGCTATAAATCGTCTTAAAACTATATTTTACTGATTTCCGGTTCAAACGGAAAAAGTTGAAATTATCGTCGAAAAAAGTGAAAAAGTCGTGTATATATACCTTTGAAATATTCCGATTTTTTTGGTGATTTTGGTCAAAGTTTGACAAGTGCTGTCCAAAACAATGCAAAATGGCTATAAATCGTCTTAAAACTCTATTTTACTGATTTCCGGTTCAAACGGAAAAAGTTGAAATTATCGTCGAAAAATGTGAAAAAGTCGTGTATATATACCTTTGAAATATTCCGATTTTTTTGGCGATTTTGGTCAAAGTTTAACAAGTGCTGCCCAAAACAATGCAAAATGGCTATAAATCGTCTTAAAACTCTATTTTACTGATTTCCGGTTCAAACGGAAAAAGTTGAAATTATCGTCGAAAAATGTGAAAAAGTCGTGTATATATACCTTTGAAATATTCCGATTTTTTTGGCGATTTTGGTCAAAGTTTAACAAGTGCTGCCCAAAACAATGCAAAATGGCTATAAATCGACTTAAAACTCTATTTTACTGATTTCCGGTTCAAACGGAAAAAGTTGAAATTATCGTCGAAAAAAGTGAAAAAGTCGTGTATATATACCTTTGAAATATTCCGATTTTTTTGGTGATTTTGGTCAAAGTTTGACAAGTGCTGTCCAAAACAATGCAAAATGGCTATAAATCGTCTTAAAACTCTATTTTACTGATTTCCGGTTCAAACGGAAAAAGTTGAAATTATCGTCGAAAAATGTGAAAAAGTCGTGTATATATACCTTTGAAATATTCCGATTTTTTTGGCGATTTTGGTCAAAGTTTAACAAGTGCTGCCCAAAACAATGCAAAATGGCTATAAATCATCTTAAAACTCTATTTTACTGATTTCCGGTTCAAACGGAAAAAGTTGAAATTATCGTCGAAAAAAGTGAAAAAGTCGTGTATATATACCTTTGAAATATTCCGATTTTTTTGGCGATTTTGGTCAAAGTTTAACAAGTGCTGCCCAAAACAATGCAAAATGGCTATAAATCATCTTAAAACTCTATTTTACTGATTTCCGGTTCAAACGGAAAAAGTTGAAATTATCGTCGAAAAAAGTGAAAAAGTCGTGTATATATACCTTTGAAATATTCCGATTTTTTTGGTGATTTTGGTCAAAGTTTGACAAGTGCTGTCCAAAACAATGCAAAATGGCTATAAATCGTCTTAAAACTCTATTTTACTGATTTCCGGTTCAAACGGAAAAAGTTGAAATTATCGTCGAAAAATGTGAAAAAGTCGTGTATATATACCTTTGAAATATTCCGATTTTTTTGGCGATTTTGGTCAAAGTTTAACAAGTGCTGCCCAAAACAATGCAAAATGGCTATAAATCGTCTTAAAACTCTATTTTACTGATTTCCGGTTCAAACGGAAAAAGTTGAAATTATCGTCGAAAAAAGTGAAAAAGTCGTGTATATATACCTTTGAAATATTCCGATTTTTTTGGCGATTTTGGTCAAAGTTTGACAAGTGCTGCCCAAAACAATGCAAAATGGCTATAAATCGTCTTAAAACTCTATTTTACTGATTTCCGGTTCAAACGGAAAAAGTTGAAATTATCGTCGAAAAAAGTGAAAAAGTCGTGTATATATACCTTTGAAATATTCCGATTTTTTTGGTGATTTTGGTCAAAGTTTGACAAGTGCTGTCCAAAACAATGCAAAATGGCTATAAATCGTCTTAAAACTCTATTTTACTGATTTCCGGTTCAAACGGAAAAAGTTGAAATTATCGTCGAAAAAAGTGAAAAAGTCGTGTATATATACCTTTGAAATATTCCGATTTTTTTGGTGATTTTGGTCAAAGTTTGACAAGTGCTGTCCAAAACAATGCAAAATGGCTATAAATCGTCTTAAAACTCTATTTTACTGATTTCCGGTTCAAACGGAAAAAGTTGAAATTATCGTCGAAAAATGTGAAAAAGTCGTGTATATATACCTTTGAAATATTCCGATTTTTTTGGCGATTTTGGTCAAAGTTTAACAAGTGCTGCCCAAAACAATGCAAAATGGCTATAAATCATCTTAAAACTCTATTTTACTGATTTCCGGTTCAAACGGAAAAAGTTGAAATTATCGTCGAAAAATGTGAAAAAGTCGTGTATATATACCTTTGAAATATTCCGATTTTTTTGGCGATTTTGGTCAAAGTTTAACAAGTGCTGCCCAAAACAATGCAAAATGGCTATAAATCATCTTAAAACTCTATTTTACTGATTTCCGGTTCAAACGGAAAAAGTTGAAATTATCGTCGAAAAATGTGAAAAAGTCGTGTATATATACCTTTGAAATATTCCGATTTTTTTGGTGATTTTGGTCAAAGTTTAACAAGTGCTGCCCAAAACAATGCAAAATGGCTATAAATCATCTTAAAACTCTATTTTACTGATTTCCGGTTCAAACGGAAAAAGTTGAAATTATCGTCGAAAAATGTGAATAAGTCGTGTATATATACCTTTGAAATATTCCGATTTTTTTGGTGATTTTGGTCAAAGTTTGACAAGTGCTGTCCAAAACAATGCAAAATGGCTATAAATCGTCTTAAAACTCTATTTTACTGATTTCCGGTTCAAACGGAAAAAGTTGAAATTATCGTCGAAAAAGGTGAAAAAGTCGTGTATATATACCTTTGAAATATTCCGATTTTTTTGGTGATTTTGGTCAAAGTTTAACAAGTGCTGCCCAAAACAATGCAAAATGGCTATAAATCGTCTTAAAACTCTATTTTACTGATTTCCGGTTCAAACGGAAAAAGTTGAAATTATCGTCGAAAAAAGTGAAAAAGTCGTGTATATATACCTTTGAAATATTCCGATTTTTTTGGCGATTTTGGTCAAAGTTTAACAAGTGCTGCCCAAAACAATGCAAAATGGCTATAAATCGTCTTAAAACTATATTTTACTGATTTCCGGTTCAAACGGAAAAAGTTGAAATTATCGTCGAAAAAAGTGAAAAAGTCGTGTATATATACCTTTGAAATATTCCGATTTTTTTGGTGATTTTGGTCAAAGTTTGACAAGTGCTGTCCAAAACAATGCAAAATGGCTATAAATCGTCTTAAAACTCTATTTTACTGATTTCCGGTTCAAACGGAAAAAGTTGAAATTATCGTCGAAAAATGTGAAAAAGTCGTGTATATATACCTTTGAAATATTCCGATTTTTTTGGCGATTTTGGTCAAAGTTTAACAAGTGCTGCCCAAAACAATGCAAAATGGCTATAAATCGTCTTAAAACTCTATTTTACTGATTTCCGGTTCAAACGGAAAAAGTTGAAATTATCGTCGAAAAATGTGAAAAAGTCGTGTATATATACCTTTGAAATATTCCGATTTTTTTGGCGATTTTGGTCAAAGTTTAACAAGTGCTGCCCAAAACAATGCAAAATGGCTATAAATCGACTTAAAACTCTATTTTACTGATTTCCGGTTCAAACGGAAAAAGTTGAAATTATCGTCGAAAAAAGTGAAAAAGTCGTGTATATATACCTTTGAAATATTCCGATTTTTTTGGTGATTTTGGTCAAAGTTTAACAAGTGCTGCCCAAAACAATGCAAAATGGCTATAAATCGTCTTAAAACTCTATTTTACTGATTTCCGGTTCAAACGGAAAAAGTTGAAATTATCGTCGAAAAAAGTGAAAAAGTCGTGTATATATACCTTTGAAATATTCCGATTTTTTTGGCGATTTTGGTCAAAGTTTAACAAGTGCTGCCCAAAACAATGCAAAATGGCTATAAATCGTCTTAAAACTATATTTTACTGATTTCCGGTTCAAACGGAAAAAGTTGAAATTATCGTCGAAAAAAGTGAAAAAGTCGTGTATATATACCTTTGAAATATTCCGATTTTTTTGGTGATTTTGGTCAAAGTTTGACAAGCGCTGTCCAAAACAATGCAAAATGGCTATAAATCGTCTTAAAACTCTATTTTACTGATTTCCGGTTCAAACGGAAAAAGTTGAAATTATCGTCGAAAAAAGTGAAAAAGTCGTGTATATATACCTTTGAAATATTCCGATTTTTTTGGTGATTTTGGTCAAAGTTTGACAAGTGCTGCCCAAAACAATGCAAAATGGCTATAAATCGTCTTAAAACTCTATTTTACTGATTTCCGGTTCAAACGGAAAAAGTTGAAATTATCGTCGAAAAATGTGAAAAAGTCGTGTATATATACCTTTGAAATATTCCGATTTTTTTGGTGATTTTGGTAAAAGTTTAACAAGTGCTGCCCAAAACGATGCAAAATGGCTATAAATCGTCTTAAAACTCTATTTTACTGATTTCCGGTTCAAACGGAAAAAGTTGAAATTATCGTCGAAAAAGGTGAAAAAGTCGTGTATATATACCTTTGAAATATTCCGATTTTTTTGGTGATTTTGGTCAAAGTTTAACAAGTGCTGCCCAAAACAATGCAAAATGGCTATAAATCATCTTAAAACTCTATTTTACTGATTTCCGGTTCAAACGGAAAAAGTTGAAATTATCGTCGAAAAATGTGAAAAAGTCGTGTATATATACCTTTGAAATATTCCGATTTTTTTGGTGATTTTGGTCAAAGTTTAACAAGTGCTGCCCAAAACAATGCAAAATGGCTATAAATCGTCTTAAAACTCTATTTTACTGATTTCCGGTTCAAACGGAAAAAGTTGAAATTATCGTCGAAAAAAGTGAAAAAGTCGTGTATATATACCTTTGAAATATTCCGATTTTTTTGGCGATTTTGGTCAAAGTTTAACAAGTGCTGCCCAAAACAATGCAAAATGGCTATAAATCGTCTTAAAACTATATTTTACTGATTTCCGGTTCAAACGGAAAAAGTTGAAATTATCGTCGAAAAAAGTGAAAAAGTCGTGTATATATACCTTTGAAATATTCCGATTTTTTTGGCGATTTTGGTCAAAGTTTAACAAGTGCTGCCCAAAACAATGCAAAATGGCTATAAATCGTCTTAAAACTCTATTTTACTGATTTCCGGTTCAAACGGAAAAAGTTGAAATTATCGTCGAAAAATGTGAAAAAGTCGTGTATATATACCTTTGAAATATTCCGATTTTTTTGGCGATTTTGGTCAAAGTTTAACAAGTGCTGCCCAAAACAATGCAAAATGGCTATAAATCGACTTAAAACTCTATTTTACTGATTTCCGGTTCAAACGGAAAAAGTTGAAATTATCGTCGAAAAAAGTGAAAAAGTCGTGTATATATACCTTTGAAATATTCCGATTTTTTTGGTGATTTTGGTCAAAGTTTGACAAGTGCTGTCCAAAACAATGCAAAATGGCTATAAATCGTCTTAAAACTCTATTTTACTGATTTCCGGTTCAAACGGAAAAAGTTGAAATTATCGTCGAAAAATGTGAAAAAGTCGTGTATATATACCTTTGAAATATTCCGATTTTTTTGGCGATTTTGGTCAAAGTTTAACAAGTGCTGCCCAAAACAATGCAAAATGGCTATAAATCATCTTAAAACTCTATTTTACTGATTTCCGGTTCAAACGGAAAAAGTTGAAATTATCGTCGAAAAAAGTGAAAAAGTCGTGTATATATACCTTTGAAATATTCCGATTTTTTTGGCGATTTTGGTCAAAGTTTAACAAGTGCTGCCCAAAACAATGCAAAATGGCTATAAATCATCTTAAAACTCTATTTTACTGATTTCCGGTTCAAACGGAAAAAGTTGAAATTATCGTCGAAAAAAGTGAAAAAGTCGTGTATATATACCTTTGAAATATTCCGATTTTTTTGGTGATTTTGGTCAAAGTTTGACAAGTGCTGTCCAAAACAATGCAAAATGGCTATAAATCGTCTTAAAACTCTATTTTACTGATTTCCGGTTCAAACGGAAAAAGTTGAAATTATCGTCGAAAAATGTGAAAAAGTCGTGTATATATACCTTTGAAATATTCCGATTTTTTTGGCGATTTTGGTCAAAGTTTAACAAGTGCTGCCCAAAACAATGCAAAATGGCTATAAATCGTCTTAAAACTCTATTTTACTGATTTCCGGTTCAAACGGAAAAAGTTGAAATTATCGTCGAAAAAAGTGAAAAAGTCGTGTATATATACCTTTGAAATATTCCGATTTTTTTGGCGATTTTGGTCAAAGTTTGACAAGTGCTGCCCAAAACAATGCAAAATGGCTATAAATCGTCTTAAAACTCTATTTTACTGATTTCCGGTTCAAACGGAAAAAGTTGAAATTATCGTCGAAAAAAGTGAAAAAGTCGTGTATATATACCTTTGAAATATTCCGATTTTTTTGGTGATTTTGGTCAAAGTTTGACAAGTGCTGTCCAAAACAATGCAAAATGGCTATAAATCGTCTTAAAACTCTATTTTACTGATTTCCGGTTCAAACGGAAAAAGTTGAAATTATCGTCGAAAAAAGTGAAAAAGTCGTGTATATATACCTTTGAAATATTCCGATTTTTTTGGTGATTTTGGTCAAAGTTTGACAAGTGCTGTCCAAAACAATGCAAAATGGCTATAAATCGTCTTAAAACTCTATTTTACTGATTTCCGGTTCAAACGGAAAAAGTTGAAATTATCGTCGAAAAATGTGAAAAAGTCGTGTATATATACCTTTGAAATATTCCGATTTTTTTGGCGATTTTGGTCAAAGTTTAACAAGTGCTGCCCAAAACAATGCAAAATGGCTATAAATCATCTTAAAACTCTATTTTACTGATTTCCGGTTCAAACGGAAAAAGTTGAAATTATCGTCGAAAAATGTGAAAAAGTCGTGTATATATACCTTTGAAATATTCCGATTTTTTTGGCGATTTTGGTCAAAGTTTAACAAGTGCTGCCCAAAACAATGCAAAATGGCTATAAATCATCTTAAAACTCTATTTTACTGATTTCCGGTTCAAACGGAAAAAGTTGAAATTATCGTCGAAAAATGTGAAAAAGTCGTGTATATATACCTTTGAAATATTCCGATTTTTTTGGTGATTTTGGTCAAAGTTTAACAAGTGCTGCCCAAAACAATGCAAAATGGCTATAAATCATCTTAAAACTCTATTTTACTGATTTCCGGTTCAAACGGAAAAAGTTGAAATTATCGTCGAAAAATGTGAATAAGTCGTGTATATATACCTTTGAAATATTCCGATTTTTTTGGTGATTTTGGTCAAAGTTTGACAAGTGCTGTCCAAAACAATGCAAAATGGCTATAAATCGTCTTAAAACTCTATTTTACTGATTTCCGGTTCAAACGGAAAAAGTTGAAATTATCGTCGAAAAAGGTGAAAAAGTCGTGTATATATACCTTTGAAATATTCCGATTTTTTTGGTGATTTTGGTCAAAGTTTAACAAGTGCTGCCCAAAACAATGCAAAATGGCTATAAATCGTCTTAAAACTCTATTTTACTGATTTCCGGTTCAAACGGAAAAAGTTGAAATTATCGTCGAAAAAAGTGAAAAAGTCGTGTATATATACCTTTGAAATATTCCGATTTTTTTGGCGATTTTGGTCAAAGTTTAACAAGTGCTGCCCAAAACAATGCAAAATGGCTATAAATCGTCTTAAAACTATATTTTACTGATTTCCGGTTCAAACGGAAAAAGTTGAAATTATCGTCGAAAAAAGTGAAAAAGTCGTGTATATATACCTTTGAAATATTCCGATTTTTTTGGTGATTTTGGTCAAAGTTTGACAAGTGCTGTCCAAAACAATGCAAAATGGCTATAAATCGTCTTAAAACTCTATTTTACTGATTTCCGGTTCAAACGGAAAAAGTTGAAATTATCGTCGAAAAATGTGAAAAAGTCGTGTATATATACCTTTGAAATATTCCGATTTTTTTGGCGATTTTGGTCAAAGTTTAACAAGTGCTGCCCAAAACAATGCAAAATGGCTATAAATCGTCTTAAAACTCTATTTTACTGATTTCCGGTTCAAACGGAAAAAGTTGAAATTATCGTCGAAAAATGTGAAAAAGTCGTGTATATATACCTTTGAAATATTCCGATTTTTTTGGCGATTTTGGTCAAAGTTTAACAAGTGCTGCCCAAAACAATGCAAAATGGCTATAAATCGACTTAAAACTCTATTTTACTGATTTCCGGTTCAAACGGAAAAAGTTGAAATTATCGTCGAAAAATGTGAAAAAGTCGTGTATATATACCTTTGAAATATTCCGATTTTTTTGGTGATTTTGGTCAAAGTTTAACAAGTGCTGCCCAAAACGATCCAAAATGGCTATAAATCGTCTTAAAACTCTATTTTACTGATTTCCGGTTCAAACGGAAAAAGTTGAAATTATCGTCGAAAAAAGTGAAAAAGTCGTGTATATATACCTTTGAAATATTCCGATTTTTTTGGCGATTTTGGTCAAAGTTTAACAAGTGCTGCCCAAAACAATGCAAAATGGCTATAAATCGTCTTAAAACTCTATTTTACTGATTTCCGGTTCAAACGGAAAAAGTTGAAATTATCGTCGAAAAAAGTGAAAAAGTCGTGTATATATACCTTTGAAATATTCCGATTTTTTTGGCGATTTTGGTCAAAGTTTAACAAGTGCTGCCCAAAACAATGCAAAATGGCTATAAATCGTCTTAAAACTCTATTTTACTGATTTCCGGTTCAAACGGAAAAAGTTGAAATTATCGTCGAAAAAGGTGAAAAAGTCGTGTATATATACCTTTGAAATATTCCGATTTTTTTGGTGATTTTGGTCAAAGTTTAACAAGTGCTGCCCAAAACAATGCAAAATGGCTATAAATCGTCTTAAAACTCTATTTTACTGATTTCCGGTTCAAACGGAAAAAGTTGAAATTATCGTCGAAAAAAGTGAAAAAGTCGTGTATATATACCTTTGAAATATTCCGATTTTTTTGGCGATTTTGGTCAAAGTTTAACAAGTGCTGCCCAAAACAATGCAAAATGGCTATAAATCGTCTTAAAACTCTATTTTACTGATTTCCGGTTCAAACGGAAAAAGTTGAAATTATCGTCGAAAAAAGTGAAAAAGTCGTGTATATATACCTTTGAAATATTCCGATTTTTTTGGCGATTTTGGTCAAAGTTTAACAAGTGCTGCCCAAAACAATGCAAAATGGCTATAAATCGTCTTAAAACTATATTTTACTGATTTCCGGTTCAAACGGAAAAAGTTGAAATTATCGTCGAAAAAGGTGAAAAAGTCGTGTATATATACCTTTGAAATATTCCGATTTTTTTGGTGATTTTGGTCAAAGTTTAACAAGTGCTGCCCAAAACAATGCAAAATGGCTATAAATCGACTTAAAACTCTATTTTACTGATTTCCGGTTCAAACGGAAAAAGTTGAAATTATCGTCGAAAAAAGTGAAAAAGTCGTGTATATATACCTTTGAAATATTCGGATTTTTTTGGCGATTTTGGTCAAAGTTTAACAAGTGCTGCCCAAAACAATGCAAAATGGCTATAAATCGTCTTAAAACTATATTTTACTGATTTCCGGTTCAAACGGAAAAAGTTGAAATTATCGTCGAAAAAAGTGAAAAAGTCGTGTATATATACCTTTGAAATATTCCGATTTTTTTGGTGATTTTGGTCAAAGTTTAACAAGTGCTGCCCAAAACGATCCAAAATGGCTATAAATCGTCTTAAAACTCTATTTTACTGATTTCCGGTTCAAACGGAAAAAGTTGAAATTATCGTCGAAAAAAGTGAAAAAGTCGTGTATATATACCTTTGAAATATTCGGATTTTTTTGGCGATTTTGGTCAAAGTTTAACAAGTGCTGCCCAAAACAATGCAAAATGGCTATAAATCGTCTTAAAACTATATTTTACTGATTTCCGGTTCAAACGGAAAAAGTTGAAATTATCGTCGAAAAAAGTGAAAAAGTCGTGTATATATACCTTTGAAATATTCCGATTTTTTTGGCGATTTTGGTCAAAGTTTAACAAGTGCTGCCCAAAACAATGCAAAATGGCTATAAATCGTCTTAAAACTCTATTTTACTGATTTCCGGTTCAAACGGAAAAAGTTGAAATTATCGTCGAAAAAAGTGAAAAAGTCGTGTATATATACCTTTGAAATATTCCGATTTTTTTGGTGATTTTGGTCAAAGTTTAACAAGTGCTGCCCAAAACGATCCAAAATGGCTATAAATCGTCTTAAAACTATATTTTACTGATTTCCGGTTCAAACGGAAAAAGTTGAAATTATCGTCGAAAAAAGTGAAAAAGTCGTGTATATATACCTTTGAAATATTCCGATTTTTTTGGTGATTTTGGTCAAAGTTTAACAAGTGCTGCCCAAAACGATCCAAAATGGCTATAAATCGTCTTAAAACTATATTTTACTGATTTCCGGTTCAAACGGAAAAAGTTGAAATTATCGTCGAAAAAAGTGAAAAAGTCGTGTATATATACCTTTGAAATATTCCGATTTTTTTGGCGATTTTGGTCAAAGTTTAACAAGTGCTGCCCAAAACAATGCAAAATGGCTATAAATCGTCTTAAAACTCTATTTTACTGATTTCCGGTTCAAACGGAAAAAGTTGAAATTATCGTCGAAAAAAGTGAAAAAGTCGTGTATATATACCTTTGAAATATTCGGATTTTTTTGGCGATTTTGGTCAAAGTTTAACAAGTGCTGCCCAAAACAATGCAAAATGGCTATAAATCGTCTTAAAACTATATTTTACTGATTTCCGGTTCAAACGGAAAAAGTTGAAATTATCGTCGAAAAAAGTGAAAAAGTCGTGTATATATACCTTTGAAATATTCCGATTTTTTTGGCGATTTTGGTCAAAGTTTAACAAGTGCTGCCCAAAACAATGCAAAATGGCTATAAATCGTCTTAAAACTATATTTTACTGATTTCCGGTTCAAACGGAAAAAGTTGAAATTATCGTCGAAAAAAGTGAAAAAGTCGTGTATATATACCTTTGAAATATTCCGATTTTTTTGGCGATTTTGGTCAAAGTTTAACAAGTGCTGCCCAAAACAATGCAAAATGGCTATAAATCGTCTTAAAACTATATTTTACTGATTTCCGGTTCAAACGGAAAAAGCTGAAATTATCGTCGAAAAAGGTGAAAAAGTCGTGTATATATACCTTTGAAATATTCCGATTTTTTTGGCGATTTTGGTCAAAGTTTAACAAGTGCTGCCCAAAACAATGCAAAATGGCTATAAATCGTCTTAAAACTATATTTTACTGATTTCCGGTTCAAACGGAAAAAGTTGAAATTATCGTCGAAAAAAGTGAAAAAGTCGTGTATATATACCTTTGAAATATTCCGATTTTTTTGGCGATTTTGGTCAAAGTTTAACAAGTGCTGCCCAAAACAATGCAAAATGGCTATAAATCGTCTTAAAACTCTATTTTACTGATTTCCGGTTCAAACGGAAAAAGTTGAAATTATCGTCGAAAAAAGTGAAAAAGTCGTGTATATATACCTTTGAAATATTCGGATTTTTTTGGCGATTTTGGTCAAAGTTTAACAAGTGCTGCCCAAAACAATGCAAAATGGCTATAAATCGTCTTAAAACTATATTTTACTGATTTCCGGTTCAAACGGAAAAAGTTGAAATTATCGTCGAAAAAAGTGAAAAAGTCGTGTATATATACCTTTGAAATATTCCGATTTTTTTGGCGATTTTGGTCAAAGTTTAACAAGTGCTGCCCAAAACAATGCAAAATGGCTATAAATCGTCTTAAAACTATATTTTACTGATTTCCGGTTCAAACGGAAAAAGTTGAAATTATCGTCGAAAAAAGTGAAAAAGTCGTGTATATATACCTTTGAAATATTCCGATTTTTTTGGCGATTTTGGTCAAAGTTTAACAAGTGCTGCCCAAAACAATGCAAAATGGCTATAAATCGTCTTAAAACTATATTTTACTGATTTCCGGTTCAAACGGAAAAAGTTGAAATTATCGTCGAAAAAGGTGAAAAAGTCGTGTATATATACCTTTGAAATATTCCGATTTTTTTGGCGATTTTGGTCAAAGTTTAACAAGTGCTGCCCAAAACAATGCAAAATGGCTATAAATCGTCTTAAAACTATATTTTACTGATTTCCGGTTCAAACGGAAAAAGTTGAAATTATCGTCGAAAAAAGTGAAAAAGTCGTGTATATATACCTTTGAAATATTCCGATTTTTTTGGTGATTTTGGTCAAAGTTTAACAAGTGCTGCCCAAAACGATCCAAAATGGCTATAAATCGTCTTAAAACTCTATTTTACTGATTTCCGGTTCAAACGGAAAAAGTTGAAATTATCGTCGAAAAAGGTGAAAAAGTCGTGTATATATACCTTTGAAATATTCCGATTTTTTTGGTGATTTTGGTCAAAGTTTAACAAGTGCTGCCCAAAACAATGCAAAATGGCTATAAATCGTCTTAAAACTCTATTTTACTGATTTCCGGTTCAAACGGAAAAAGTTGAAATTATCGTCGAAAAAAGTGAAAAAGTCGTGTATATATACCTTTGAAATATTCCGATTTTTTTGGCGATTTTGGTCAAAGTTTAACAAGTGCTGCCCAAAACAATGCAAAATGGCTATAAATCGTCTTAAAACTCTATTTTACTGATTTCCGGTTCAAACGGAAAAAGTTGAAATTATCGTCGAAAAAAGTGAAAAAGTCGTGTATATATACCTTTGAAATATTCCGATTTTTTTGGCGATTTTGGTCAAAGTTTAACAAGTGCTGCCCAAAACAATGCAAAATGGCTATAAATCGTCTTAAAACTATATTTTACTGATTTCCGGTTCAAACGGAAAAAGCTGAAATTATCGTCGAAAAAAGTGAAAAAGTCGTGTATATAACCTTTGAAATATTCCGATTTTTTTGGCGATTTTGGTCAAAGTTTAACAAGTGCTGCCCAAAACAATGCAAAATGGCTATAAATCGACTTAAAACTCTATTTTACTGATTTCCGGTTCAAACGGAAAAAGTTGAAATTATCGTCGAAAAATGTGAAAAAGTCGTGTATATATACCTTTGAAATATTCCGATTTTTTTGGTGATTTTGGTCAAAGTTTGACAAGTGCTGTCCAAAACAATGCAAAATGGCTATAAATCGTCTTAAAACTCTATTTTACTGATTTCCGGTTCAAACGGAAAAAGTTGAAATTATCGTCGAAAAATGTGAAAAAGTCGTGTATATATACCTTTGAAATATTCCGATTTTTTTGGCGATTTTGGTCAAAGTTTAACAAGTGCTGCCCAAAACAATGCAAAATGGCTATAAATCGACTTAAAACTCTATTTTACTGATTTCCGGTTCAAACGGAAAAAGTTGAAATTATCGTCGAAAAATGTGAAAAAGTCGTGTATATATACCTTTGAAATATTCCGATTTTTTTGGTGATTTTGGTCAAAGTTTGACAAGTGCTGTCCAAAACAATGCAAAATGGCTATAAATCGTCTTAAAACTCTATTTTACTGATTTCCGGTTCAAACGGAAAAAGTTGAAATTATCGTCGAAAAAAGTGAAAAAGTCGTGTATATAACCTTTGAAATATTCCGATTTTTTTGGTGATTTTGGTCAAAGTTTGACAAGTGCTGTCCAAAACAATGCAAAATGGCTATAAATCGTCTTAAAACTCTATTTTACTGATTTCCGGTTCAAACGGAAAAAGTTGAAATTATCGTCGAAAAAAGTGAAAAAGTCGTGTATATATACCTTTGAAATATTCCGATTTTTTTGGTGATTTTGGTCAAAGTTTGACAAGTGCTGTCCAAAACAATGCAAAATGGCTATAAATCGTCTTAAAACTCTATTTTACTGATTTCCGGTTCAAACGGAAAAAGTTGAAATTATCGTCGAAAAAAGTGAAAAAGTCGTGTATATATACCTTTGAAATATTCCGATTTTTTTGGTGATTTTGGTCAAAGTTTGACAAGTGCTGTCCAAAACAATGCAAAATGGCTATAAATCGTCTTAAAACTCTATTTTACTGATTTCCGGTTCAAACGGAAAAAGTTGAAATTATCGTCGAAAAATGTGAAAAAGTCGTGTATATATACCTTTGAAATATTCCGATTTTTTTGGTGATTTTGGTCAAAGTTTGACAAGTGCTGTCCAAAACAATGCAAAATGGCTATAAATCATCTTAAAACTCTATTTTAATGATTTCCGGTTCAAACGGAAAAAGTTGAAATTATCGTCGAAAAAGGTGAAAAAGTCGTGTATATATACCTTTGAAATATTCCGATTTTTTTGGTGATTTTGGTCAAAGTTTAACAAGTGCTGCCCAAAACAATGCAAAATGGCTATAAATCATCTTAAAACTCTATTTTACTGATTTCCGGTTCAAACGGAAAAAGTTGAAATTATCGTCGAAAAATGTGAAAAAGTCGTGTATATATACCTTTGAAATATTCCGATTTTTTTGGCGATTTTGGTCAAAGTTTAACAAGTGCTGCCCAAAACAATGCAAAATGGCTATAAATCGTCTTAAAACTCTATTTTACTGATTTCCGGTTCAAACGGAAAAAGTTGAAATTATCGTCGAAAAAAGTGAAAAAGTCGTGTATATATACCTTTGAAATATTCCGATTTTTTTGGCGATTTTGGTCAAAGTTTAACAAGTGCTGCCCAAAACAATGCAAAATGGCTATAAATCGTCTTAAAACTATATTTTACTGATTTCCGGTTCAAACGGAAAAAGTTGAAATTATCGTCGAAAAATGTGAAAAAGTCGTGTATATATACCTTTGAAATATTCCGATTTTTTTGGTGATTTTGGTCAAAGTTTAACAAGTGCTGCCCAAAACAATGCAAAATGGCTATAAATCATCTTAAAACTCTATTTTACTGATTTCCGGTTCAAACGGAAAAAGTTGAAATTATCGTCGAAAAAAGTGAAAAAGTCGTGTATATATACCTTTGAAATATTCCGATTTTTTTGGCGATTTTGGTCAAAGTTTAACAAGTGCTGCCCAAAACAATGCAAAATGGCTATAAATCGTCTTAAAACTATATTTTACTGATTTCCGGTTCAAACGGAAAAAGTTGAAATTATCGTCGAAAAATGTGAAAAAGTCGTGTATATATACCTTTGAAATATTCCGATTTTTTTGGTGATTTTGGTCAAAGTTTGACAAGTGCTGTCCAAAACAATGCAAAATGGCTATAAATCGTCTTAAAACTCTATTTTACTGATTTCCGGTTCAAACGGAAAAAGTTGAAATTATCGTCGAAAAATGTGAAAAAGTCGTGTATATATACCTTTGAAATATTCCGATTTTTTTGGCGATTTTGGTCAAAGTTTAACAAGTGCTGCCCAAAACAATGCAAAATGGCTATAAATCGACTTAAAACTCTATTTTACTGATTTCCGGTTCAAACGGAAAAAGTTGAAATTATCGTCGAAAAATGTGAAAAAGTCGTGTATATATACCTTTGAAATATTCCGATTTTTTTGGTGATTTTGGTCAAAGTTTAACAAGTGCTGCCCAAAACAATGCAAAATGGCTATAAATCATCTTAAAACTCTATTTTACTGATTTCCGGTTCAAACGGAAAAAGTTGAAATTATCGTCGAAAAATGTGAAAAAGTCGTGTATATATACCTTTGAAATATTCCGATTTTTTTGGCGATTTTGGTCAAAGTTTAACAAGTGCTGCCCAAAACAATGCAAAATGGCTATAAATCGTCTTAAAACTCTATTTTACTGATTTCCGGTTCAAACGGAAAAAGTTGAAATTATCGTCGAAAAAAGTGAAAAAGTCGTGTATATATACCTTTGAAATATTCCGATTTTTTTGGCGATTTTGGTCAAAGTTTAACAAGTGCTGCCCAAAACAATGCAAAATGGCTATAAATCGTCTTAAAACTCTATTTTACTGATTTCCGGTTCAAACGGAAAAAGTTGAAATTATCGTCGAAAAAAGTGAAAAAGTCGTGTATATATACCTTTGAAATATTCCGATTTTTTTGGCGATTTTGGTCAAAGTTTAACAAGTGCTGCCCAAAACAATGCAAAATGGCTATAAATCGTCTTAAAACTATATTTTACTGATTTCCGGTTCAAACGGAAAAAGTTGAAATTATCGTCGAAAAAAGTGAAAAAGTCGTGTATATATACCTTTGAAATATTCCGATTTTTTTGGTGATTTTGGTCAAAGTTTAACAAGTGCTGCCCAAAACGATCCAAAATGGCTATAAATCGTCTTAAAACTCTATTTTACTGATTTCCGGTTCAAACGGAAAAAGTTGAAATTATCGTCGAAAAAGGTGAAAAAGTCGTGTATATATACCTTTGAAATATTCCGATTTTTTTGGCGATTTTGGTCAAAGTTTAACAAGTGCTGCCCAAAACAATGCAAAATGGCTATAAATCGTCTTAAAACTCTATTTTACTGATTTCCGGTTCAAACGGAAAAAGTTGAAATTATCGTCGAAAAAAGTGAAAAAGTCGTGTATATATACCTTTGAAATATTCCGATTTTTTTGGCGATTTTGGTCAAAGTTTAACAAGTGCTGCCCAAAACAATGCAAAATGGCTATAAATCGTCTTAAAACTCTATTTTACTGATTTCCGGTTCAAACGGAAAAAGTTGAAATTATCGTCGAAAAAAGTGAAAAAGTCGTGTATATATACCTTTGAAATATTCCGATTTTTTTGGTGATTTTGGTCAAAGTTTGACAAGTGCTGTCCAAAACAATGCAAAATGGCTATAAATCGTCTTAAAACTCTATTTTACTGATTTCCGGTTCAAACGGAAAAAGTTGAAATTATCGTCGAAAAAAGTGAAAAAGTCGTGTATATATACCTTTGAAATATTCCGATTTTTTTGGTGATTTTGGTCAAAGTTTGACAAGTGCTGTCCAAAACAATGCAAAATGGCTATAAATCGTCTTAAAACTCTATTTTACTGATTTCCGGTTCAAACGGAAAAAGTTGAAATTATCGTCGAAAAATGTGAAAAAGTCGTGTATATATACCTTTGAAATATTCCGATTTTTTTGGTGATTTTGGTCAAAGTTTAACAAGTGCTGCCCAAAACAATGCAAAATGGCTATAAATCGTCTTAAAACTCCATTTTACTGATTTCCGGTTCAAACGGAAAAAGTTGAAATTATCGTCGAAAAAGGTGAAAAAGTCGTGTATATATACCTTTGAAATATTCCGATTTTTTTGGTGATTTTGGTCAAAGTTTAACAAGTGCTGCCCAAAACAATGCAAAATGGCTATAAATCATCTTAAAACTCTATTTTACTGATTTCCGGTTCAAACGGAAAAAGTTGAAATTATCGTCGAAAAATGTGAAAAAGTCGTGTATATATACCTTTGAAATATTCCGATTTTTTTGGCGATTTTGGTCAAAGTTTAACAAGTGCTGCCCAAAACAATGCAAAATGGCTATAAATCGTCTTAAAACTCTATTTTACTGATTTCCGGTTCAAACGGAAAAAGTTGAAATTATCGTCGAAAAAAGTGAAAAAGTCGTGTATATATACCTTTGAAATATTCCGATTTTTTTGGTGATTTTGGTCAAAGTTTGACAAGTGCTGCCCAAAACAATGCAAAATGGCTATAAATCGTCTTAAAACTATATTTTACTGATTTCCGGTTCAAACGGAAAAAGTTGAAATTATCGTCGAAAAAAGTGAAAAAGTCGTGTATATATACCTTTGAAATATTCCGATTTTTTTGGTGATTTTGGTCAAAGTTTGACAAGTGCTGTCCAAAACAATGCAAAATGGCTATAAATCGTCTTAAAACTATATTTTACTGATTTCCGGTTCAAACGGAAAAAGTTGAAATTATCGTCGAAAAATGTGAAAAAGTCGTGTATATATACCTTTGAAATATTCCGATTTTTTTGGCGATTTTGGTCAAAGTTTAACAAGTGCTGCCCAAAACAATGCAAAATGGCTATAAATCGTCTTAAAACTCTATTTTACTGATTTCCGGTTCAAACGGAAAAAGTTGAAATTATCGTCGAAAAAAGTGAAAAAGTCGTGTATATATACCTTTGAAATATTCCGATTTTTTTGGCGATTTTGGTCAAAGTTTAACAAGTGCTGCCCAAAACAATGCAAAATGGCTATAAATCGTCTTAAAACTATATTTTACTGATTTCCGGTTCAAACGGAAAAAGTTGAAATTATCGTCGAAAAAAGTGAAAAAGTCGTGTATATATACCTTTGAAATATTCCGATTTTTTTGGTGATTTTGGTCAAAGTTTGACAAGTGCTGTCCAAAACAATGCAAAATGGCTATAAATCGTCTTAAAACTCTATTTTACTGATTTCCGGTTCAAACGGAAAAAGTTGAAATTATCGTCGAAAAATGTGAAAAAGTCGTGTATATATACCTTTGAAATATTCCGATTTTTTTGGCGATTTTGGTCAAAGTTTAACAAGTGCTGCCCAAAACAATGCAAAATGGCTATAAATCGTCTTAAAACTCTATTTTACTGATTTCCGGTTCAAACGGAAAAAGTTGAAATTATCGTCGAAAAAAGTGAAAAAGTCGTGTATATATACCTTTGAAATATTCCGATTTTTTTGGCGATTTTGGTCAAAGTTTAACAAGTGCTGCCCAAAACAATGCAAAATGGCTATAAATCGTCTTAAAACTCTATTTTACTGATTTCCGGTTCAAACGGAAAAAGTTGAAATTATCGTCGAAAAAAGTGAAAAAGTCGTGTATATATACCTTTGAAATATTCCGATTTTTTTGGCGATTTTGGTCAAAGTTTAACAAGTGCTGCCCAAAACAATGCAAAATGGCTATAAATCGTCTTAAAACTATATTTTACTGATTTCCGGTTCAAACGGAAAAAGTTGAAATTATCGTCGAAAAAAGTGAAAAAGTCGTGTATATATACCTTTGAAATATTCCGATTTTTTTGGTGATTTTGGTCAAAGTTTAACAAGTGCTGCCCAAAACGATCCAAAATGGCTATAAATCGTCTTAAAACTCTATTTTACTGATTTCCGGTTCAAACGGAAAAGGTTGAAATTATCGTCGAAAAAAGTGAAAAAGTCGTGTATATATACCTTTGAAATATTCGGATTTTTTTGGCGATTTTGGTCAAAGTTTAACAAGTGCTGCCCAAAACAATGCAAAATGGCTATAAATCATCTTAAAACTCTATTTTACTGATTTCCGGTTCAAACGGAAAAAGTTGAAATTATCGTCGAAAAATGTGAAAAAGTCGTGTATATATACCTTTGAAATATTCCGATTTTTTTGGCGATTTTGGTCAAAGTTTAACAAGTGCTGCCCAAAACAATGCAAAATGGCTATAAATCGTCTTAAAACTCTATTTTACTGATTTCCGGTTCAAACGGAAAAAGTTGAAATTATCGTCGAAAAAAGTGAAAAAGTCGTGTATATATACCTTTGAAATATTCCGATTTTTTTGGTGATTTTGGTCAAAGTTTAACAAGTGCTGCCCAAAACAATGCAAAATGGCTATAAATCATCTTAAAACTCTATTTTACTGATTTCCGGTTCAAACGGAAAAAGTTGAAATTATCGTCGAAAAATGTGAAAAAGTCGTGTATATATACCTTTGAAATATTCCGATTTTTTTGGCGATTTTGGTCAAAGTTTAACAAGTGCTGCCCAAAACAATGCAAAATGGCTATAAATCGTCTTAAAACTCTATTTTACTGATTTCCGGTTCAAACGGAAAAAGTTGAAATTATCGTCGAAAAAAGTGAAAAAGTCGTGTATATATACCTTTGAAATATTCCGATTTTTTTGGCGATTTTGGTCAAAGTTTAACAAGTGCTGCCCAAAACAATGCAAAATGGCTATAAATCGTCTTAAAACTATATTTTACTGATTTCCGGTTCAAACGGAAAAAGTTGAAATTATCGTCGAAAAATGTGAAAAAGTCGTGTATATATACCTTTGAAATATTCCGATTTTTTTGGCGATTTTGGTCAAAGTTTAACAAGTGCTGCCCAAAACAATGCAAAATGGCTATAAATCGTCTTAAAACTCTATTTTACTGATTTCCGGTTCAAACGGAAAAAGTTGAAATTATCGTCGAAAAAAGTGAAAAAGTCGTGTATATATACCTTTGAAATATTCCGATTTTTTTGGCGATTTTGGTCAAAGTTTAACAAGTGCTGCCCAAAACAATGCAAAATGGCTATAAATCGTCTTAAAACTATATTTTACTGATTTCCGGTTCAAACGGAAAAAGTTGAAATTATCGTCGAAAAATGTGAAAAAGTCGTGTATATATACCTTTGAAATATTCCGATTTTTTTGGTGATTTTGGTCAAAGTTTAACAAGTGCTGCCCAAAACAATGCAAAATGGCTATAAATCATCTTAAAACTCTATTTTACTGATTTCCGGTTCAAACGGAAAAAGTTGAAATTATCGTCGAAAAAAGTGAAAAAGTCGTGTATATATACCTTTGAAATATTCCGATTTTTTTGGCGATTTTGGTCAAAGTTTAACAAGTGCTGCCCAAAACAATGCAAAATGGCTATAAATCGTCTTAAAACTATATTTTACTGATTTCCGGTTCAAACGGAAAAAGTTGAAATTATCGTCGAAAAATGTGAAAAAGTCGTGTATATATACCTTTGAAATATTCCGATTTTTTTGGTGATTTTGGTCAAAGTTTGACAAGTGCTGTCCAAAACAATGCAAAATGGCTATAAATCGTCTTAAAACTCTATTTTACTGATTTCCGGTTCAAACGGAAAAAGTTGAAATTATCGTCGAAAAATGTGAAAAAGTCGTGTATATATACCTTTGAAATATTCCGATTTTTTTGGCGATTTTGGTCAAAGTTTAACAAGTGCTGCCCAAAACAATGCAAAATGGCTATAAATCGACTTAAAACTCTATTTTACTGATTTCCGGTTCAAACGGAAAAAGTTGAAATTATCGTCGAAAAATGTGAAAAAGTCGTGTATATATACCTTTGAAATATTCCGATTTTTTGGTGATTTTGGTCAAAGTTTAACAAGTGCTGCCCAAAACAATGCAAAATGGCTATAAATCATCTTAAAACTCTATTTTACTGATTTCCGGTTCAAACGGAAAAAGTTGAAATTATCGTCGAAAAATGTGAAAAAGTCGTGTATATATACCTTTGAAATATTCCGATTTTTTTGGCGATTTTGGTCAAAGTTTAACAAGTGCTGCCCAAAACAATGCAAAATGGCTATAAATCGTCTTAAAACTCTATTTTACTGATTTCCGGTTCAAACGGAAAAAGTTGAAATTATCGTCGAAAAAAGTGAAAAAGTCGTGTATATATACCTTTGAAATATTCCGATTTTTTTGGCGATTTTGGTCAAAGTTTAACAAGTGCTGCCCAAAACAATGCAAAATGGCTATAAATCGTCTTAAAACTATATTTTACTGATTTCCGGTTCAAACGGAAAAAGTTGAAATTATCGTCGAAAAAAGTGAAAAAGTCGTGTATATATACCTTTGAAATATTCCGATTTTTTTGGTGATTTTGGTCAAAGTTTAACAAGTGCTGCCCAAAACGATCCAAAATGGCTATAAATCGTCTTAAAACTCTATTTTACTGATTTCCGGTTCAAACGGAAAAAGTTGAAATTATCGTCGAAAAAGGTGAAAAAGTCGTGTATATATACCTTTGAAATATTCCGATTTTTTTGGCGATTTTGGTCAAAGTTTAACAAGTGCTGCCCAAAACAATGCAAAATGGCTATAAATCGTCTTAAAACTCTATTTTACTGATTTCCGGTTCAAACGGAAAAAGTTGAAATTATCGTCGAAAAAAGTGAAAAAGTCGTGTATATATACCTTTGAAATATTCCGATTTTTTTGGCGATTTTGGTCAAAGTTTAACAAGTGCTGCCCAAAACAATGCAAAATGGCTATAAATCGTCTTAAAACTATATTTTACTGATTTCCGGTTCAAACGGAAAAAGTTGAAATTATCGTCGAAAAAAGTGAAAAAGTCGTGTATATATACCTTTGAAATATTCCGATTTTTTTGGTGATTTTGGTCAAAGTTTGACAAGTGCTGTCCAAAACAATGCAAAATGGCTATAAATCGTCTTAAAACTCTATTTTACTGATTTCCGGTTCAAACGGAAAAAGTTGAAATTATCGTCGAAAAAAGTGAAAAAGTCGTGTATATATACCTTTGAAATATTCCGATTTTTTTGGCGATTTTGGTCAAAGTTTAACAAGTGCTGCCCAAAACAATGCAAAATGGCTATAAATCGTCTTAAAACTCTATTTTACTGATTTCCGGTTCAAACGGAAAAAGTTGAAATTATCGTCGAAAAAAGTGAAAAAGTCGTGTATATATACCTTTGAAATATTCCGATTTTTTTGGTGATTTTGGTCAAAGTTTGACAAGTGCTGTCCAAAACAATGCAAAATGGCTATAAATCGTCTTAAAACTCTATTTTACTGATTTCCGGTTCAAACGGAAAAAGTTGAAATTATCGTCGAAAAAAGTGAAAAAGTCGTGTATATATACCTTTGAAATATTCCGATTTTTTTGGTGATTTTGGTCAAAGTTTGACAAGTGCTGTCCAAAACAATGCAAAATGGCTATAAATCGTCTTAAAACTCTATTTTACTGATTTCCGGTTCAAACGGAAAAAGTTGAAATTATCGTCGAAAAATGTGAAAAAGTCGTGTATATATACCTTTGAAATATTCCGATTTTTTTGGTGATTTTGGTCAAAGTTTAACAAGTGCTGCCCAAAACAATGCAAAATGGCTATAAATCGTCTTAAAACTCCATTTTACTGATTTCCGGTTCAAACGGAAAAAGTTGAAATTATCGTCGAAAAAGGTGAAAAAGTCGTGTATATATACCTTTGAAATATTCCGATTTTTTTGGTGATTTTGGTCAAAGTTTAACAAGTGCTGCCCAAAACAATGCAAAATGGCTATAAATCATCTTAAAACTCTATTTTACTGATTTCCGGTTCAAACGGAAAAAGTTGAAATTATCGTCGAAAAATGTGAAAAAGTCGTGTATATATACCTTTGAAATATTCCGATTTTTTTGGCGATTTTGGTCAAAGTTTAACAAGTGCTGCCCAAAACAATGCAAAATGGCTATAAATCGTCTTAAAACTCTATTTTACTGATTTCCGGTTCAAACGGAAAAAGTTGAAATTATCGTCGAAAAAAGTGAAAAAGTCGTGTATATATACCTTTGAAATATTCCGATTTTTTTGGTGATTTTGGTCAAAGTTTGACAAGTGCTGCCCAAAACAATGCAAAATGGCTATAAATCGTCTTAAAACTATATTTTACTGATTTCCGGTTCAAACGGAAAAAGTTGAAATTATCGTCGAAAAAAGTGAAAAAGTCGTGTATATATACCTTTGAAATATTCCGATTTTTTTGGTGATTTTGGTCAAAGTTTGACAAGTGCTGTCCAAAACAATGCAAAATGGCTATAAATCGTCTTAAAACTATATTTTACTGATTTCCGGTTCAAACGGAAAAAGTTGAAATTATCGTCGAAAAATGTGAAAAAGTCGTGTATATATACCTTTGAAATATTCCGATTTTTTTGGTGATTTTGGTCAAAGTTTAACAAGTGCTGCCCAAAACAATGCAAAATGGCTATAAATCGTCTTAAAACTCCATTTTACTGATTTCCGGTTCAAACGGAAAAAGTTGAAATTATCGTCGAAAAAGGTGAAAAAGTCGTGTATATATACCTTTGAAATATTCCGATTTTTTTGGCGATTTTGGTCAAAGTTTAACAAGTGCTGCCCAAAACAATGCAAAATGGCTATAAATCGTCTTAAAACTATATTTTACTGATTTCCGGTTCAAACGGAAAAAGTTGAAATTATCGTCGAAAAAAGTGAAAAAGTCGTGTATATATACCTTTGAAATATTCCGATTTTTTTGGTGATTTTGGTCAAAGTTTGACAAGTGCTGTCCAAAACAATGCAAAATGGCTATAAATCGTCTTAAAACTCCATTTTACTGATTTCCGGTTCAAACGGAAAAAGTTGAAATTATCGTCGAAAAAGGTGAAAAAGTCGTGTATATATACCTTTGAAATATTCCGATTTTTTTGGCGATTTTGGTCAAAGTTTAACAAGTGCTGCCCAAAACAATGCAAAATGGCTATAAATCGTCTTAAAACTATATTTTACTGATTTCCGGTTCAAACGGAAAAAGTTGAAATTATCGTCGAAAAATGTGAAAAAGTCGTGTATATATACCTTTGAAATATTCCGATTTTTTTGGTGATTTTGGTCAAAGTTTAACAAGTGCTGCCCAAAACAATGCAAAATGGCTATAAATCGTCTTAAAACTCCATTTTACTGATTTCCGGTTCAAACGGAAAAAGTTGAAATTATCGTCGAAAAAGGTGAAAAAGTCGTGTATATATACCTTTGAAATATTCCGATTTTTTTGGCGATTTTGGTCAAAGTTTAACAAGTGCTGCCCAAAACAATGCAAAATGGCTATAAATCGTCTTAAAACTATATTTTACTGATTTCCGGTTCAAACGGAAAAAGTTGAAATTATCGTCGAAAAAAGTGAAAAAGTCGTGTATATATACCTTTGAAATATTCCGATTTTTTTGGTGATTTTGGTCAAAGTTTGACAAGTGCTGTCCAAAACAATGCAAAATGGCTATAAATCGTCTTAAAACTCCATTTTACTGATTTCCGGTTCAAACGGAAAAAGTTGAAATTATCGTCGAAAAAGGTGAAAAAGTCGTGTATATATACCTTTGAAATATTCCGATTTTTTTGGCGATTTTGGTCAAAGTTTAACAAGTGCTGCCCAAAACAATGCAAAATGGCTATAAATCGTCTTAAAACTATATTTTACTGATTTCCGGTTCAAACGGAAAAAGTTGAAATTATCGTCGAAAAATGTGAAAAAGTCGTGTATATATACCTTTGAAATATTCCGATTTTTTTGGTGATTTTGGTCAAAGTTTAACAAGTGCTGCCCAAAACAATGCAAAATGGCTATAAATCGTCTTAAAACTCCATTTTACTGATTTCCGGTTCAAACGGAAAAAGTTGAAATTATCGTCGAAAAATGTGAAAAAGTCGTGTATATATACCTTTGAAATATTCCGATTTTTTTGGTGATTTTGGTCAAAGTTTGACAAGTGCTGCCCAAAACAATGCAAAATGGCTATAAATCGTCTTAAAACTCCATTTTACTGATTTCCGGTTCAAACGGAAAAAGTTGAAATTATCGTCGAAAAAGGTGAAAAAGTCGTGTATATATACCTTTGAAATATTCCGATTTTTTTGGCGATTTTGGTCAAAGTTTAACAAGTGCTGCCCAAAACAATGCAAAATGGCTATAAATCGTCTTAAAACTCCATTTTACTGATTTCCGGTTCAAACGGAAAAAGTTGAAATTATCGTCGAAAAATGTGAAAAAGTCGTGTATATATACCTTTGAAATATTCCGATTTTTTTGGTGATTTTGGTCAAAGTTTAACAAGTGCTGCCCAAAACAATGCAAAATGGCTATAAATCGTCTTAAAACTCCATTTTACTGATTTCCGGTTCAAACGGAAAAAGTTGAAATTATCGTCGAAAAAGGTGAAAAAGTCGTGTATATATACCTTTGAAATATTCCGATTTTTTTGGCGATTTTGGTCAAAGTTTAACAAGTGCTGCCCAAAACAATGCAAAATGGCTATAAATCGTCTTAAAACTATATTTTACTGATTTCCGGTTCAAACGGAAAAAGTTGAAATTATCGTCGAAAAAAGTGAAAAAGACGTGTATATATACCTTTGAAATATTCCGATTTTTTTGGTGATTTTGGTCAAAGTTTGACAAGTGCTGTCCAAAACAATGCAAAATGGCTATAAATCGTCTTAAAACTCCATTTTACTGATTTCCGGTTCAAACGGAAAAAGTTGAAATTATCGTCGAAAAAGGTGAAAAAGTCGTGTATATATACCTTTGAAATATTCCGATTTTTTTGGCGATTTTGGTCAAAGTTTAACAAGTGCTGCCCAAAACAATGCAAAATGGCTATAAATCGTCTTAAAACTATATTTTACTGATTTCCGGTTCAAACGGAAAAAGTTGAAATTATCGTCGAAAAATGTGAAAAAGTCGTGTATATATACCTTTGAAATATTCCGATTTTTTTGGTGATTTTGGTCAAAGTTTAACAAGTGCTGCCCAAAACAATGCAAAATGGCTATAAATCGTCTTAAAACTCCATTTTACTGATTTCCGGTTCAAACGGAAAAAGTTGAAATTATCGTCGAAAAAGGTGAAAAAGTCGTGTATATATACCTTTGAAATATTCCGATTTTTTTGGCGATTTTGGTCAAAGTTTAACAAGTGCTGCCCAAAACAATGCAAAATGGCTATAAATCGTCTTAAAACTATATTTTACTGATTTCCGGTTCAAACGGAAAAAGTTGAAATTATCGTCGAAAAAAGTGAAAAAGTCGTGTATATATACCTTTGAAATATTCCGATTTTTTTGGTGATTTTGGTCAAAGTTTAACAAGTGCTGCCCAAAACGATCCAAAATGGCTATAAATCGTCTTAAAACTCTATTTTACTGATTTCCGGTTCAAACGGAAAAAGTTGAAATTATCGTCGAAAAAGGTGAAAAAGTCGTGTATATATACCTTTGAAATATTCCGATTTTTTTGGCGATTTTGGTCAAAGTTTAACAAGTGCTGCCCAAAACAATGCAAAATGGCTATAAATCGTCTTAAAACTCTATTTTACTGATTTCCGGTTCAAACGGAAAAAGTTGAAATTATCGTCGAAAAAAGTGAAAAAGTCGTGTATATATACCTTTGAAATATTCCGATTTTTTTGGCGATTTTGGTCAAAGTTTAACAAGTGCTGCCCAAAACAATGCAAAATGGCTATAAATCGTCTTAAAACTATATTTTACTGATTTCCGGTTCAAACGGAAAAAGTTGAAATTATCGTCGAAAAAAGTGAAAAAGTCGTGTATATATACCTTTGAAATATTCCGATTTTTTTGGTGATTTTGGTCAAAGTTTGACAAGTGCTGTCCAAAACAATGCAAAATGGCTATAAATCGTCTTAAAACTCTATTTTACTGATTTCCGGTTCAAACGGAAAAAGTTGAAATTATCGTCGAAAAAAGTGAAAAAGTCGTGTATATATACCTTTGAAATATTCCGATTTTTTTGGCGATTTTGGTCAAAGTTTAACAAGTGCTGCCCAAAACAATGCAAAATGGCTATAAATCGTCTTAAAACTCTATTTTACTGATTTCCGGTTCAAACGGAAAAAGTTGAAATTATCGTCGAAAAAAGTGAAAAAGTCGTGTATATATACCTTTGAAATATTCCGATTTTTTTGGTGATTTTGGTCAAAGTTTGACAAGTGCTGTCCAAAACAATGCAAAATGGCTATAAATCGTCTTAAAACTCTATTTTACTGATTTCCGGTTCAAACGGAAAAAGTTGAAATTATCGTCGAAAAAAGTGAAAAAGTCGTGTATATATACCTTTGAAATATTCCGATTTTTTTGGTGATTTTGGTCAAAGTTTGACAAGTGCTGTCCAAAACAATGCAAAATGGCTATAAATCGTCTTAAAACTCTATTTTACTGATTTCCGGTTCAAACGGAAAAAGTTGAAATTATCGTCGAAAAATGTGAAAAAGTCGTGTATATATACCTTTGAAATATTCCGATTTTTTTGGTGATTTTGGTCAAAGTTTAACAAGTGCTGCCCAAAACAATGCAAAATGGCTATAAATCGTCTTAAAACTCCATTTTACTGATTTCCGGTTCAAACGGAAAAAGTTGAAATTATCGTCGAAAAAGGTGAAAAAGTCGTGTATATATACCTTTGAAATATTCCGATTTTTTTGGTGATTTTGGTCAAAGTTTAACAAGTGCTGCCCAAAACAATGCAAAATGGCTATAAATCATCTTAAAACTCTATTTTACTGATTTCCGGTTCAAACGGAAAAAGTTGAAATTATCGTCGAAAAATGTGAAAAAGTCGTGTATATATACCTTTGAAATATTCCGATTTTTTTGGCGATTTTGGTCAAAGTTTAACAAGTGCTGCCCAAAACAATGCAAAATGGCTATAAATCGTCTTAAAACTCTATTTTACTGATTTCCGGTTCAAACGGAAAAAGTTGAAATTATCGTCGAAAAAAGTGAAAAAGTCGTGTATATATACCTTTGAAATATTCCGATTTTTTTGGTGATTTTGGTCAAAGTTTGACAAGTGCTGCCCAAAACAATGCAAAATGGCTATAAATCGTCTTAAAACTATATTTTACTGATTTCCGGTTCAAACGGAAAAAGTTGAAATTATCGTCGAAAAAAGTGAAAAAGTCGTGTATATATACCTTTGAAATATTCCGATTTTTTTGGTGATTTTGGTCAAAGTTTGACAAGTGCTGTCCAAAACAATGCAAAATGGCTATAAATCGTCTTAAAACTATATTTTACTGATTTCCGGTTCAAACGGAAAAAGTTGAAATTATCGTCGAAAAATGTGAAAAAGTCGTGTATATATACCTTTGAAATATTCCGATTTTTTTGGTGATTTTGGTCAAAGTTTAACAAGTGCTGCCCAAAACAATGCAAAATGGCTATAAATCGTCTTAAAACTATATTTTACTGATTTCCGGTTCAAACGGAAAAAGTTGAAATTATCGTCGAAAAAAGTGAAAAAGTCGTGTATATATACCTTTGAAATATTCCGATTTTTTTGGTGATTTTGGTCAAAGTTTAACAAGTGCTGCCCAAAACAATGCAAAATGGCTATAAATCGTCTTAAAACTCTATTTTACTGATTTCCGGTTCAAACGGAAAAAGTTGAAATTATCGTCGAAAAAAGTGAAAAAGTCGTGTATATATACCTTTGAAATATTCCGATTTTTTTGGCGATTTTGGTCAAAGTTTGACAAGTGCTGCCCAAAACAATGCAAAATGGCTATAAATCGTCTTAAAACTCTATTTTACTGATTTCCGGTTCAAACGGAAAAAGTTGAAATTATCGTCGAAAAAAGTGAAAAAGTCGTGTATATATACCTTTGAAATATTCCGATTTTTTTGGCGATTTTGGTCAAAGTTTGACAAGTGCTGCCCAAAACAATGCAAAATGGCTATAAATCGTCTTAAAACTCTATTTTACTGATTTCCAGTTCAAACGGAAAAAGTTGAAATTATCGTCGAAAAAAGTGAAAAAGTCGTGTATATATACCTTTGAAATATTCCGATCTTTTTGGCGATTTTGGTCAAAGTTTAACAAGTGCTGCCCAAAACAATGCAAAATGGCTATAAATCGTCTTAAAACTCTATTTTACTGATTTCCAGTTCAAACGGAAAAAGTTGAAATTATCGTCGAAAAAAGTGAAAAAGTCGTGTATATATACCTTTGAAATATTCCGATTTTTTTGGCGATTTTGGTCAAAGTTTGACAAGTGCTGCCCAAAACAATGCAAAATGGCTATAAATCGTCTTAAAACTCCATTTTACTGATTTCCGGTTCAAACGGAAAAAGTTGAAATTATCGTCGAAAAAGGTGAAAAAGTCGTGTATATATACCTTTGAAATATTCCGATTTTTTTGGTGATTTTGGTCAAAGTTTAACAAGTGCTGCCCGATACAATGCAAAATGGCTATAAATCATCTTAAAACTCTATTTTACTGATTTCCGGTTCAAACGGAAAAAGTTGAAATTATCGTCGAAAAATGTGAAAAAGTCGTGTATATATACCTTTGAAATATTCCGATTTTTTTGGTGATTTTGGTCAAAGTTTAACAAGTGCTGCCCAAAACGATGCAAAATGGCTATAAATCGTCTTAAAACTCTATTTTACTGATTTCCGGTTCAAACGGAAAAAGTTGAAATTATCGTCGAAAAAGGTGAAAAAGTCGTGTATATATACCTTTGAAATATTCCGATTTTTTTGGTGATTTTGGTCAAAGTTTAACAAGTGCTGCCCAAAACAATGCAAAATGGCTATAAATCGTCTTAAAACTCTATTTTACTGATTTCCGGTTCAAACGGAAAAAGTTGAAATTATCGTCGAAAAAAGTGAAAAAGTCGTGTATATATACCTTTGAAATATTCCGATTTTTTTGGCGATTTTGGTCAAAGTTTAACAAGTGCTGCCCAAAACAATGCAAAATGGCTATAAATCGTCTTAAAACTCTATTTTACTGATTTCCGGTTCAAACGGAAAAAGTTGAAATTATCGTCGAAAAAAGTGAAAAAGTCGTGTATATATACCTTTGAAATATTCCGATTTTTTTGGCGATTTTGGTCAAAGTTTAACAAGTGCTGCCCAAAACAATGCAAAATGGCTATAAATCGTCTTAAAACTCTATTTTACTGATTTCCGGTTCAAACGGAAAAAGTTGAAATTATCGTCGAAAAAAGTGAAAAAGTCGTGTATATATACCTTTGAAATATTCCGATTTTTTTGGCGATTTTGGTCAAAGTTTAACAAGTGCTGCCCAAAACAATGCAAAATGGCTATAAATCGTCTTAAAACTCTATTTTACTGATTTCCGGTTCAAACGGAAAAAGTTGAAATTATCGTCGAAAAAAGTGAAAAAGTCGTGTATATATACCTTTGAAATATTCCGATTTTTTTGGCGATTTTGGTCAAAGTTTAACAAGTGCTGCCCAAAACAATGCAAAATGGCTATAAATCGTCTTAAAACTCTATTTTACTGATTTCCGGTTCAAACGGAAAAAGTTGAAATTATCGTCGAAAAAAGTGAAAAAGTCGTGTATATATACCTTTGAAATATTCCGATCTTTTTGGCGATTTTGGTCAAAGTTTAACAAGTGCTGCCCAAAACAATGCAAAATGGCTATAAATCGTCTTAAAACTCTATTTTACTGATTTCCGGTTCAAACGGAAAAAGTTGAAATTATCGTCGAAAAAAGTGAAAAAGTCGTGTATATATACCTTTGAAATATTCCGATTTTTTTGGCGATTTTGGTCAAAGTTTGACAAGTGCTGCCCAAAACAATGCAAAATGGCTATAAATCGTCTTAAAACTCTATTTTACTGATTTCCGGTTCAAACGGAAAAAGTTGAAATTATCGTCGAAAAAAGTGAAAAAGTCGTGTATATATACCTTTGAAATATTCCGATTTTTTTGGCGATTTTGGTCAAAGTTTGACAAGTGCTGCCCAAAACAATGCAAAATGGCTATAAATCGTCTTAAAACTCTATTTTACTGATTTCCAGTTCAAACGGAAAAAGTTGAAATTATCGTCGAAAAAAGTGAAAAAGTCGTGTATATATACCTTTGAAATATTCCGATCTTTTTGGCGATTTTGGTCAAAGTTTAACAAGTGCTGCCCAAAACAATGCAAAATGGCTATAAATCGTCTTAAAACTCTATTTTACTGATTTCCAGTTCAAACGGAAAAAGTTGAAATTATCGTCGAAAAAAGTGAAAAAGTCGTGTATATATACCTTTGAAATATTCCGATTTTTTTGGCGATTTTGGTCAAAGTTTGACAAGTGCTGCCCAAAACAATGCAAAATGGCTATAAATCGTCTTAAAACTCCATTTTACTGATTTCCGGTTCAAACGGAAAAAGTTGAAATTATCGTCGAAAAAGGTGAAAAAGTCGTGTATATATACCTTTGAAATATTCCGATTTTTTTGGTGATTTTGGTCAAAGTTTAACAAGTGCTGCCCGATACAATGCAAAATGGCTATAAATCATCTTAAAACTCTATTTTACTGATTTCCGGTTCAAACGGAAAAAGTTGAAATTATCGTCGAAAAATGTGAAAAAGTCGTGTATATATACCTTTGAAATATTCCGATTTTTTTGGTGATTTTGGTCAAAGTTTAACAAGTGCTGCCCAAAACGATGCAAAATGGCTATAAATCGTCTTAAAACTCTATTTTACTGATTTCCGGTTCAAACGGAAAAAGTTGAAATTATCGTCGAAAAAGGTGAAAAAGTCGTGTATATATACCTTTGAAATATTCCGATTTTTTTGGTGATTTTGGTCAAAGTTTAACAAGTGCTGCCCAAAACAATGCAAAATGGCTATAAATCATCTTAAAACTCTATTTTACTGATTTCCGGTTCAAACGGAAAAAGTTGAAATTATCGTCGAAAAATGTGAAAAAGTCGTGTATATATACCTTTGAAATATTCCGATTTTTTTGGCGATTTTGGTCAAAGTTTAACAAGTGCTGCCCAAAACAATGCAAAATGGCTATAAATCGTCTTAAAACTCTATTTTACTGATTTCCGGTTCAAACGGAAAAAGTTGAAATTATCGTCGAAAAAAGTGAAAAAGTCGTGTATATATACCTTTGAAATATTCCGATTTTTTTGGTGATTTTGGTCAAAGTTTGACAAGTGCTGCCCAAAACAATGCAAAATGGCTATAAATCGTCTTAAAACTATATTTTACTGATTTCCGGTTCAAACGGAAAAAGTTGAAATTATCGTCGAAAAAAGTGAAAAAGTCGTGTATATATACCTTTGAAATATTCCGATTTTTTTGGTGATTTTGGTCAAAGTTTGACAAGTGCTGTCCAAAACAATGCAAAATGGCTATAAATCGTCTTAAAACTATATTTTACTGATTTCCGGTTCAAACGGAAAAAGTTGAAATTATCGTCGAAAAATGTGAAAAAGTCGTGTATATATACCTTTGAAATATTCCGATTTTTTTGGCGATTTTGGTCAAAGTTTAACAAGTGCTGCCCAAAACAATGCAAAATGGCTATAAATCGTCTTAAAACTATATTTTACTGATTTCCGGTTCAAACGGAAAAAGTTGAAATTATCGTCGAAAAAAGTGAAAAAGTCGTGTATATATACCTTTGAAATATTCCGATTTTTTTGGTGATTTTGGTCAAAGTTTGACAAGTGCTGTCCAAAACAATGCAAAATGGCTATAAATCGTCTTAAAACTCTATTTTACTGATTTCCGGTTCAAACGGAAAAAGTTGAAATTATCGTCGAAAAATGTGAAAAAGTCGTGTATATATACCTTTGAAATATTCCGATTTTTTTGGCGATTTTGGTCAAAGTTTAACAAGTGCTGCCCAAAACAATGCAAAATGGCTATAAATCGTCTTAAAACTCTATTTTACTGATTTCCGGTTCAAACGGAAAAAGTTGAAATTATCGTCGAAAAATGTGAAAAAGTCGTGTATATATACCTTTGAAATATTCCGATTTTTTTGGCGATTTTGGTCAAAGTTTAACAAGTGCTGCCCAAAACAATGCAAAATGGCTATAAATCGACTTAAAACTCTATTTTACTGATTTCCGGTTCAAACGGAAAAAGTTGAAATTATCGTCGAAAAATGTGAAAAAGTCGTGTATATAACCTTTGAAATATTCCGATTTTTTTGGTGATTTTGGTCAAAGTTTGACAAGTGCTGTCCAAAACAATGCAAAATGGCTATAAATCGTCTTAAAACTCTATTTTACTGATTTCCGGTTCAAACGGAAAAAGTTGAAATTATCGTCGAAAAAAGTGAAAAAGTCGTGTATATATACCTTTGAAATATTCCGATCTTTTTGGCGATTTTGGTCAAAGTTTAACAAGTGCTGCCCAAAACAATGCAAAATAGCTATAAATCGTCTTAAAACTCTATTTTACTGATTTCCGGTTCAAACGGAAAAAGTTGAAATTATCGTCGAAAAAAGTGAAAAAGTCGTGTATATATACCTTTGAAATATTCCGATCTTTTTGGCGATTTTGGTCAAAGTTTAACAAGTGCTGCCCAAAACAATGCAAAATGGCTATAAATCGTCTTAAAACTCTATTTTACTGATTTCCGGTTCAAACGGAAAAAGTTGAAATTATCGTCGAAAAAAGTGAAAAAGTCGTGTATATATACCTTTGAAATATTCCGATTTTTTTGGCGATTTTGGTCAAAGTTTAACAAGTGCTGCCCAAAACAATGCAAAATGGCTATAAATCGTCTTAAAACTCTATTTTACTGATTTCCGGTTCAAACGGAAAAAGTTGAAATTATCGTCGAAAAAAGTGAAAAAGTCGTGTATATATACCTTTGAAATATTCCGATCTTTTTGGCGATTTTGGTCAAAGTTTAACAAGTGCTGCCCAAAACAATGCAAAATAGCTATAAATCGTCTTAAAACTCTATTTTACTGATTTCCGGTTCAAACGGAAAAAGTTGAAATTATCGTCGAAAAAAGTGAAAAAGTCGTGTATATATACCTTTGAAATATTCCGATCTTTTTGGCGATTTTGGTCAAAGTTTAACAAGTGCTGCCCAAAACAATGCAAAATAGCAATAAATCGTCTTAAAACTCTATTTTACTGATTTCCGGTTCAAACGGAAAAAGTTGAAATTATCGTCGAAAAAAGTGAAAAAGTCGTGTATATATACCTTTGAAATATTCCGATTTTTTTGGCGATTTTGGTCAAAGTTTAACAAGTGCTGCCCAAAACAATGCAAAATGGCTATAAATCGTCTTAAAACTCTATTTTACTGATTTCCGGTTCAAACGGAAAAAGTTGAAATTATCGTCGAAAAAAGTGAAAAAGTCGTGTATATATACCTTTGAAATATTCCGATTTTTTTGGCGATTTTGGTCAAAGTTTAACAAGTGCTGCCCAAAACAATGCAAAATGGCTATAAATCGTCTTAAAACTCTATTTTACTGATTTCCGGTTCAAACGGAAAAAGTTGAAATTATCGTCGAAAAAAGTGAAAAAGTCGTGTATATATACCTTTGAAATATTCCGATTTTTTTGGCGATTTTGGTCAAAGTTTAACAAGTGCTGCCCAAAACAATGCAAAATGGCTATAAATCGTCTTAAAACTCTATTTTACTGATTTCCGGTTCAAACGGAAAAAGTTGAAATTATCGTCGAAAAAAGTGAAAAAGTCGTGTATATATACCTTTGAAATATTCCGATTTTTTTGGTGATTTTGGTCAAAGTTTGACAAGTGCTGTCCAAAACAATGCAAAATGGCTATAAATCGTCTTAAAACTCTATTTTACTGATTTCCGGTTCAAACGGAAAAAGTTGAAATTATCGTCGAAAAAAGTGAAAAAGTCGTGTATATATACCTTTGAAATATTCCGATCTTTTTGGCGATTTTGGTCAAAGTTTAACAAGTGCTGCCCAAAACAATGCAAAATGGCTATAAATCGTCTTAAAACTCTATTTTACTGATTTCCGGTTCAAACGGAAAAAGTTGAAATTATCGTCGAAAAAAGTGAAAAAGTCGTGTATATATACCTTTGAAATATTCCGATTTTTTTGGCGATTTTGGTCAAAGTTTGACAAGTGCTGCCCAAAACAATGCAAAATGGCTATAAATCGTCTTAAAACTCTATTTTACTGATTTCCGGTTCAAACGGAAAAAGTTGAAATTATCGTCGAAAAAAGTGAAAAAGTCGTGTATATATACCTTTGAAATATTCCGATTTTTTTGGCGATTTTGGTCAAAGTTTGACAAGTGCTGCCCAAAACAATGCAAAATGGCTATAAATCGTCTTAAAACTCTATTTTACTGATTTCCGGTTCAAACGGAAAAAGTTGAAATTATCGTCGAAAAAAGTGAAAAAGTCGTGTATATATACCTTTGAAATATTCCGATTTTTTTGGCGATTTTGGTCAAAGTTTGACAAGTGCTGCCCAAAACAATGCAAAATGGCTATAAATCGTCTTAAAACTCTATTTTACTGATTTCCGGTTCAAACGGAAAAAGTTGAAATTATCGTCGAAAAAAGTGAAAAAGTCGTGTATATATACCTTTGAAATATTCCGATTTTTTTGGCGATTTTGGTCAAAGTTTGACAAGTGCTGCCCAAAACAATGCAAAATGGCTATAAATCGTCTTAAAACTCTATTTTACTGATTTCCGGTTCAAACGGAAAAAGTTGAAATTATCGTCGAAAAAAGTGAAAAAGTCGTGTATATATACCTTTGAAATATTCCGATTTTTTTGGCGATTTTGGTCAAAGTTTGACAAGTGCTGCCCAAAACAATGCAAAATGGCTATAAATCGTCTTAAAACTCTATTTTACTGATTTCCAGTTCAAACGGAAAAAGTTGAAATTATCGTCGAAAAAAGTGAAAAAGTCGTGTATATATACCTTTGAAATATTCCGATCTTTTTGGCGATTTTGGTCAAAGTTTAACAAGTGCTGCCCAAAACAATGCAAAATGGCTATAAATCGTCTTAAAACTCTATTTTACTGATTTCCAGTTCAAACGGAAAAAGTTGAAATTATCGTCGAAAAAAGTGAAAAAGTCGTGTATATATACCTTTGAAATATTCCGATTTTTTTGGCGATTTTGGTCAAAGTTTGACAAGTGCTGCCCAAAACAATGCAAAATGGCTATAAATCGTCTTAAAACTCTATTTTACTGATTTCCGGTTCAAACGGAAAAAGTTGAAATTATCGTCGAAAAATGTGAAAAAGTCGTGTATATATACCTTTGAAATATTCCGATCTTTTTGGCGATTTTGGTCAAAGTTTAACAAGTGCTGCCCAAAACAATGCAAAATGGCTATAAATCGTCTTAAAACTCTATTTTACTGATTTCCGGTTCAAACGGAAAAAGTTGAAATTATCGTCGAAAAAAGTGAAAAAGTCGTGTATATATACCTTTGAAATATTCCGATTTTTTTGGCGATTTTGGTCAAAGTTTAACAAGTGCTGCCCAAAACAATGCAAAATGGCTATAAATCGTCTTAAAACTCTATTTTACTGATTTCCGGTTCAAACGGAAAAAGTTGAAATTATCGTCGAAAAAAGTGAAAAAGTCGTGTATATATACCTTTGAAATATTCCGATCTTTTTGGCGATTTTGGTCAAAGTTTAACAAGTGCTGCCCAAAACAATGCAAAATGGCTATAAATCGTCTTAAAACTCTATTTTACTGATTTCCAGTTCAAACGGAAAAAGTTGAAATTATCGTCGAAAAAAGTGAAAAAGTCGTGTATATATACCTTTGAAATATTCCGATTTTTTTGGCGATTTTGGTCAAAGTTTGACAAGTGCTGCCCAAAACAATGCAAAATGGCTATAAATCGTCTTAAAACTCTATTTTACTGATTTCCGGTTCAAACGGAAAAAGTTGAAATTATCGTCGAAAAAAGTGAAAAAGTCGTGTATATATACCTTTGAAATATTCCGATCTTTTTGGCGATTTTGGTCAAAGTTTAACAAGTGCTGCCCAAAACAATGCAAAATGGCTATAAATCGTCTTAAAACTCTATTTTACTGATTTCCGGTTCAAACGGAAAAAGTTGAAATTATCGTCGAAAAAAGTGAAAAAGTCGTGTATATATACCTTTGAAATATTCCGATTTTTTTGGCGATTTTGGTCAAAGTTTGACAAGTGCTGCCCAAAACAATGCAAAATGGCTATAAATCGTCTTAAAACTCTATTTTACTGATTTCCGGTTCAAACGGAAAAAGTTGAAATTATCGTCGAAAAAAGTGAAAAAGTCGTGTATATATACCTTTGAAATATTCCGATCTTTTTGGCGATTTTGGTCAAAGTTTAACAAGTGCTGCCCAAAACAATGCAAAATGGCTATAAATCGTCTTAAAACTCTATTTTACTGATTTCCAGTTCAAACGGAAAAAGTGGAAATTATCGTCGAAAAAAGTGAAAAAGTCGTGTATATATACCTTTGAAATATTCCGATTTTTTTGGCGATTTTGGTCAAAGTTTGACAAGTGCTGCCCAAAACAATGCAAAATGGCTATAAATCGTCTTAAAACTCTATTTTACTGATTTCCGGTTCAAACGGAAAAAGTTGAAATTATCGTCGAGAAAAGTGAAAAAGTCGTGTATATATACCTTTGAAATATTCCGATTTTTTTGGTGATTTTGATCAAAGTTTGACAAGTGCTGTCCAAAACAATGCAAAATGGCTATAATCGTCTTAAAACTCTATTTTACTGATTTCCGGTTCAAACGGAAAAAGTTGAAATTATCGTCGAAAAAAGTGAAAAAGTCGTGTATTTGAAATATTCCGATTTTTTTGGTGATTTTGGTCAAAGTTTGACAAGTGCTGCCCAAAACAATGCAAAATGGCTATAAATCGTCCTCAAACAATCGGTTAATAATTGTATTTTCTTTTTTTAGTTTTTAAACTATACATTTATGTCTGCTTTGCAATATTCTTGGTAGTAGGTGTACTAGTGTATAGATAAAATTCGGATAATAAACACGCGTTTCGTGATAACGAATACTCGACTAGAGCGAGAACTTTCTCAGAAAACGGCTAAAGTCTCGCTTCAACCAACGCAATCAACTTTTTCGAGTTTATATTCTTCACTTCAACTTATCGTTCAGGGTGCCATTGAAACTGCCCATATAAAATAGCATGTGCAAAGATGGGATTGCATTCGCGTAACCATGTAGTTAGACTTGAATTCCTCGCCGCGTTCGTCGAGAATAATTAGTGTGTAATCTGTGTGTGTGTTTATCGTCGTTGTCGCACACACATCTAATATTAAAATATGTAGATGGCAATACCAACATGATCAGCAACTGTAAATTAATACGCGATGTTAATTGCGTGTTCAATTTCAAAGTTAGCATTTAGAAACATTTCTATATGGACTGTCCATGCTAAGATTATAAATTTTTATTAAACGTGAAAAAATGATTGAATGGGACATTTTCTAATGGGAAATGATAATTTTGATGAAAATCGACAGGTATATACTGTGTTCTTTTTCGTTAATTTTTCGATAATTTTGATGAAAATCGACCTCTGTTCTTTTTCGATATTTTTTCGATAATTTTTATCAAAATCGACAGGTATGTACCTATAGGTATATACCTATACCTTTGCTTTTTTTCGATATTTTTTCGATAATTTCGATGAAAATCGACCTATGCTTTTTTTCGATAATTTTTCGATAATTTTGATGAAAATCGACAGGTATATACCTTTGCTTTTTTTCGATAATTTTTCGATAATTTTGACGAAAATTTGAAAAAAGTCTTATGAAAAAATTCAAATTTTGGTCTATTTTCTAGTGAAAAAACTTTTCGCAAACAAAGAGAAATTTACATAGTTTGATCTTTAAAGTAAAACAGATTAGTATTTAATAAATTTAGTATTATTAGTATGGAAATGACGCTAAATTTAATGGGTTAAATCACAAATATGGGCCCCAGCCAAAATACATCTGACACAAGTTCTCTATACTTGTAGCGTCAAAAATCAACTTATTCACTTGTCCTTCGACCGATAGCGGGATTGATACAGTTGAACCGCGTCCCGATCGCCCTCCCTTTATTTGACCTACAAGAAAATAATGACACTAAATAGTCTGAATTAAAACCACGCAAATAAATAATTACGAGCGATTATATATTTTTTAATAAGTGTCGTAGAATACTATTTTGTTTGTCCCATCATTTTATTTTTACAAAACACATATTTTGAACTATCGACTATCACCAAGAAGTGTATGAGGTATTTTTTTTTTTTTAATTTATTTACAATACATTGAAGGAAGTTAGAATAGAATAATAATAATATAATATATAATAGTATGCAATGCTAATTTAAATTTAATAGCCGGAAATTTCGCTATAGATTTTTTCTGCCATAAAAAGACAATACTTAATTTTTTTTTTTCAAATTCCCCCTGTAAGAAATACCTTGTAAACGCAGCTGTATATTTCGAACATGTTCAACCGCTTGCTCGTTGGTTCTCTCGGCATTCGGATTTGAACTTCCAGCAGCTGGACGTGGCCAACTGACCTATAACGAAATTATTATCGAAAATATAAGACGGTTACTTTGTTTTTATATCACCAAAATTTTATTAAATAAAAGACAACTATAGTTTCGTGCTATTAACACATTATAAAGTCTTAGAATAAGTTACAATGTACAGATTTACGTCTCTATAACGTCTATATATATATATATATATATATATATATTCTATTATAAATAGGTAGAGGGATTACATTAAACAGACAAGAGAAGATTAAATCTAGATATCTAAATAATCATTTAATATATATATATATATTTTTTTTTTTTTTTCGTAATTATAGATTTCTAAGGATTCTAACCAATTTAGTTTCCGTCCTTTGGTACAAATATGTAAAATTTCCATATTATCTATTGCGGGAAAGATATAATTTGATTCTATTATGTGGTTTCAAAAATTAGAATTCATTTTCATATTTTTAAAGCGTTTTGATGATGTAAAAACAAAGTAACGTCTTTTATTTTCCAAATTATGGAATATCACATAGTAACGGTTGAATCAATTAATTATTTGAAATTATTATCATTATTATAAAAACAGAAAATTGCAAAAATTGCTATTTTTTGCAATAGCTTAGTATAATGCAAGAAACTTTATTATTAATTGTTATGATTCATTAAAAAACGAAATAGCAATAAGATATTCAGAGTGTTTTGAGATATTTTATATCACATATTTTTTGAGCAAAACGTATGAAATTATTTATTGCCTTTCTTTAATGTTTGGATGAAATTTGGTTGTTTTTTAGTTTTTTTTTAGTTTTTGATTTTAAATCAAGTTAAATTATTGCTTATCAACAGTTTGTAAACTATTGTTTATTTGTTTGTATTGTCGTATTATTTTCAATCTGTACCTAATCAAAAATGAAATGATATAAAAAAAGGACTCACCATTGGATCATATACAAATGGTGTAACAATTGACATGAGTGTACAAGTGTGTGACCGGAGTACTCGTAAGGTTGAAACGCAAGATTTCCTGAAGAATCCTTCAACTCGTAAAGGACCCATTGCGGCTACCATATTGTGCGTCAGTCGAAATGGTACTCTTTCAGGCCACTCGAACGTCTCCCCCTAAAATTGTTCATTTTAAGGATAAAAGGATTTAAAACATGACAAGAGTAATAATTAATTATACAATAATCATCGAATATGGGATTTCGTTTTTTGTTTAATCTTTTAAACATGTTTTAAACGTGATTCATCAAAATAAATAAACATTTAATTCTATCATGTGGTCGAATTTGTATAAAATATATGAAATAAAATAAAAATAATATATAAATATAATTTTTATTTTATTTATATTCTCTACTAGTATCGCTTTTTTAAAGCATCTTCAGAAGAAAATTGTCAATTACAGCGTTTTGTTGGCAAAAAAAATTGTGTGTAGATCCTAATTATCGCATTCATATTTTAACGTCTGTGTTATTGATGTACATAACAATTTACAATATATTTTTTACTTTTTCTATTATTTAGTACGATGTTGGTGTACTTTCTTTATGGCATATCGAGATAAGCAACAGTGTGTCAGGGGGTCAAAATTAGCTTACAAGATTTCACCTTCACTAACAAGTGAAGTTCGATAAAAGCTTATACAAAAAAAAAAACCACATACCTTATTAAATAAGCAATTGAAGTCGACATGCACCACATCGCCGCATGTAGAGTCCAGTTGTATATTTTCTCCGTGTCGATCGCCCAAGCCGAGGACGTAGCCCACCATGGACATGACAGCGACGGTTCGTGTGTACGTGTTCCTCGCCGTCAGCCAGGTTTGCACATCGGGAAATGTGCGCCGGAACCACAAATGCAGTAACGGCGGATGGTTCGGTAGAAGAACTTCCGTAAACACCTAAACAATTAATCGATTATATTTCGCTTGAACAGACAGACATGCTGCATATAATTTGTTTTTGAATGAAGAAGAAATATTTTATAATTCACATCATATATATTTAAAATAATATTTAATGGTGGAGATCTATATAATGTGTTTTAGTCATCTGTGCTAAGTGTGTATAGATTAATGCACAATCTACAAAAATCTATATCCAGTTTCCCAACAAATAGTTAGGTGCACAATTACAACACTCGAACTAAAGACAATAGAAAGCGAAAGTAGACTATAACAAACTTCCCAATGATATAAAAAATTGTTATAATATATATATATATATATATGTGTGTGTGTGTGTGTGTGTGTGTGTGTGTGTGTGTGTGTGTGTGTGTGTGTGTGTGTGTGTGTCTATCATTTAATATTTCCTCTTCTTTTACTATTATTACATGATTACTATTATTACTTCTTATATATATATATAACATCAAAATAATGTAGCGTCTTAAAAAATGCTTACTTAAAAATGTGACCAATAATAACATCACTAAGATATGATGTGCAATAGAATATTATACTGTAATAACTTTACTTATCAAATAGATTTTTAAAAAGTCTTACCGTATGCTTTTTAGCCAAAGGGTCCTTTACGTTACAACAAGCTTCTTTTAAAGCTTTGATACGCATACCCAATCCTTTTTGACGATAAAGAGCCATTAGTGTTGGACGAAGACCCACTAAATTATCGACCCATTCTAAGGTAATAATGATAAGGTAATAAAAAAAGTTACGAACATATTGTGAAATGTAAATTTGTGTTGACATGTAGCTACTGAAAAATGTTTGTTCATAAAAAAAATAACTAATGTAAAATGTATATATAATATTGTTGAGGAAGACATATTTACCAATAAGTCCGCATTCTTCATTCAACGGAGCTACAGAATATAATCTAATAGCCAATCTATTTTGCCTCGATTCGGGTTCTCTTTGTAATAAGCCATTCACAACGTCGTTGAATTCCATTAAACGAAAATCACGGCGAAGATCGTCCTTCGGTTTTAACATTTGCACATACAATTTTCCGTCTGAACCGCGTAAAGTAATTTTTCTCGGCCTCTGCATACTATTCAATACCTAAAAATAGAATATATATATTTTTTTTTTATTTTGCATTCTTTATTTATTTATTGGTTCTAGTACATTACAGACTTAAATCCAAATAATACATTATACAGCCTCGGGTATATTATAAAATGGGTAACAATAATAGTTAAAAATTTGATCGTAATATATTATATAGATGTAGAAATAATAATAAAGTAAAAATTGTTGTGGAATATTGTGTTTGCATATGTGCTTAAAAATTCTCAAATTAGGTACATTGAATATATCGGTTTCTTTATTCATTTTCTGGAAACATTAACATATTCAAATGTATTTTAATTTATTTATTTTTTATAAAAAACAACATCTATTTTAGAATATTTTCTTTCTTATATGTAGTCAAAGGTATTTATTTTCATATTTTGATTTACATTAATTTATACATCACATATATAACGGTAACGAGCAAAGTAATTATTAATTGATTTTTATTAATAATTACAAGTTATTATTAACACAAACCAAATGAGAAAACCATGGAAAAAAGTGAATAATTTACAAGAATTAATCACATAAATCGGTAATCATTAATAGGGATAGTCGGAAGGGATAAAATTTGTTGATTTTATGAAAAATAGAGCACATTATTCTGGAATAGATCGCAATTTATGTATTTCTTGTAAAATTTAGGAATATAAAAATATCCAATTTTCTTAAAAAATGTTTTTTTCTTTAGTCGATTAAGAACTTTTTATTTCATTGGTAATAATAAATATTTGTATGTATAAATATGAAAAAATAATATATAAGCAATACTACAATATGTTTTTATTAAATTTACCAGGTTTCATCAATAATTATTAATAATTAGCGGTTAATGTAACTATTTGAATATTATTAATCATACTGACCATATAACCTGGATAGTATTAATAATAGTCTGTTATTATTAATAAAAATCGGATTTATTAGATTACCCGTAACATACCCACTAATTTGGTAGGCGTAACAATAATTCTATTAACGAATTTCTCGTTAAGAAGTATAATGAAGTATTTAAAAAACAATGTAGAAAGTACATAGAGTAGCTGTAAAAAATGAACACATTTAAATAAATTGAATATTGTCTTTATTATTTTCCTGAACCGTCAGTAAATGTTTTACCTGCATTTCATCTTGTATTGCGGCGATATGCACCTTCGGTTCCGGAAATGGATTATAAGTGTCCATTTCTTGCTTGTATACGATAGGGATGACCATTTTTCGCGCTCTCTCCGTGGGCATCATAATTGCAGACATGTCTTCTCGGGACAACATCCGTGGCAAAGAACGTTTCAAGCTACCGACACTAATCTGAAACCATGAAAATAATTTCCGAATTTCTATTCCTGTAGTTATCTTACAGTTTGATATTCAATGCCAATGGGTTTATTGCACAAATCTATGAATTGTTCGGCGAGTGACGTAAAGTCACCAATTAGTTGGGCCATCGGTGGTGTTTTAAGCTGACTATCAGCTAGAATATCAGCGCAACGTTTCGCTCTAACCGAATAGCTCGATTTTATCACTGGAATTATCATCCATAATGTATGTTGAGGATAATGAAGTATTAAACGGACGATTATGCGTTTTAATTGAACATAAACCTAGAAAGTAAAAATCAATGTTATATAATATTTAAAAAATCAGAAAGTTAATGCAAACCAACCAATAACGCTAATTCATATCAAATCAAAAACGGTATAATGACCATTTCACTATTTTACAACATCGGTTTAGTTTGAAAATGCAATTGATAAGGCTGTACCGAGTCAAGAATTTTTTTTTGGTAAAGTGCAGTGATGTAATTTTGGTTGGGTGACCGTTCCAAACATTTAAAGTTGGTTATTAAGAGTTTAGCAGATATGCTGAGATCTTTTTTAAAAATCTCAATTTTGAGATTTAAAAAATATCTAACATTGTTCTAATAACGTCAGAATTTGTTATTATTTAATCTAAAGCATTGTTAATATGTTTAAAATCTTACGTCCATACAACCGACCTTCCTGTAAAAAAATCTCCTTATCTCAAGATATACCATGTTTTTTAACACAAAATTAATATGGAACATCGCCCCTTTAATGATAAATTATTAATAACTTATAATATAAATAATTATTATTCAGAATCACTTTAGTAGCTTTAAATAAATTTCTACCTCTTTTTGTGGATGACATATCCTCGATATCAACTGAGAAAAGGCCGTTAAGAACACAAAGGTGGGCAACCTATTTAGTGAAGCATCTACTAATTTACTCATTTTAAGCAAATTATCTCTTCTGTCCAAGCCAGTGTTGACTTTCTCTTGCAAAACCCTCGTCCCATAGTCAAACCAAATGCTTAGCATTCTAGGCATACTTTGATGCACATATTTACAACCATAAAGAAGACTTTTTCCTAGAATTAAAAAAAATAACATTGTTTAAAGGGAGTATTCAATGATTTTATGATTTCGCATATTATTACCAAAGAAATTAATCATATGAATCTGCATTTCGCTAGCTTTTGAATCACGATCCTCCTCTGGGAATGTTGAAAGCACCTGTCAAAATAATGTTTAAAACGAATGCTAAGCATCTATATATTATTCGACGAAAGTTGATTACAAATTCTCTATTGTTATACAAATCATTATATGGAAACAATAGAAGATCAGAGTCGAACTGTCATATAATGACCTGCAGCTTAACACAAACGTAAAAATTCAAGTTTATAAGTAACTATTATTCTTTAATAATCTAATTTCAAAATGATTAAGAACTCCTAATACTTATTTTAATAAGAATTTAAAACACATTTACTAAGTACCATCGCAATTTAAAGTTGTCTGATTATTGTGGTAGCGAAGAAGATGGCTCAGTCTTCGAAAAGCGCATCTAGCTTCTAAATAAATTTTAATCCATTTACCTTATCATAATATTGACCAATCATGACCAAACTCTTTTCCCAATCTTTAAACGCATCCACTGCAGCCTTGTAATAACGAATATTGACGTCTGTGTCAACATTTGACAGCTTGTCATTATAACTGGCTATTAACAATCGAGCCCTAGCCAGTAATGGATGGTTTGTAGGGCTTGATGGCGATAAGTATTCAATTCCTGATAAATAATCATATAAATAATTCAGAAATAGTTCTGCAATATAAAAATATGTCCAGATATAATATAACAACGCAAATAAGCAACGAAAGAATATAATTGTTTGATAAAAAGTCAAAAGCATACAAATAGTTTCATATATTTGGAGGCGTCTGCTCTAACGTCAAATTATAATAATAAAAGTTATTATTATTGACTCATGGACATTTTTTATATTGTTTAATTTTTATATTATATAATTATATATAATATAATTTTTTTTAATGTTTTATATTATATAACTAACTGTATAAAATTATCTAAATATACTTTTCAGGGGTCAATTTTATGTCACGGCTAATCAAGGTAATTACTCTAAACAAATCCTTTAAAATGACTATAACAAATCCACTCACCATTAGCTAATGTCGTCAAAGCTTCGTCGCACTCTTCCCTAGCCCAGTGTAGTTTAGCTTTTTGTATAAATAGTCCAGCCGGCACTTCTCCTCGCACTCTTCCACCCGCACCCTCCGTAATATGTTCAATATCACTGTCACGTACGTCACCTTCCGCCTTTAGCAGGTAGCTGTACGCTTGTTGCGACATATCGGCACGTCGGGCGGTGCGCCCACTCTCCAGCCACAAATAGGCGATGAGAGCGTGCACGGGAGGGAGGATGTGGTTAGTGAGTGTCGGGTGAGAGTGGGCGAGAACGCGGACGGATTGTGCAAGAGCAGCGCGACGTAAGCAGAGAAGTGGTTCGCGGATTCGTACCGTTTCTTGGACCACCTTGACAAATTAATTAGATTCAACTATTATTATTCCACACAAATTAAAATGCTTTGACGCAACTACTGTTAAATGAATCACTTCTTATCACTTAAACACTATATATTTCCTTTCGGTCGTTTTCTGCCGTTTCCTGTATTCACTGTTACTTACTTTTAATCGCAACTGCCAATCATTAGCGAGGGCCGCAATTAGTTCCTTAGCTCGTCCGGGGCTTTCAATTATTTCATAAGTGCAACGTTTAATTTGTTCGAGCTCTGTGATTGCATGAAGTTGAGCAATGCGATCATACCTACAAGACAATCAAAATAATGTAATCTAGGTTATAGATTTTGCCGTTATGTTGTGATATTCCATATTAGGGAAGAGAAATAAATTACAATGTTTTATATCATGGTTAAAAACGAGGATTTATTTGACTATAGTTTCGCTTATTAAGCATTATCAAGAAATGAAAAACGAAAAGAAAACGAATATATAAAAACGATAAGGAATAAATTTGTTGTGAGAGAATTTGCAATTTCCAGTCCCTTATTACCAAAATTATGTTTCGTTGATATAAAATCAAAAATAGACATTTAAAAAAATGTTTGATATAATGTATGATTTTGATTCCATAATGTAATCTGTTAAATAGAATTACAGAAGCATGGTTTAACATCCGTTCATTTATAGATAGCAATAAACTTACTATCTAAGAAACTTACTCGTGATGATAAACTGTATTTCCATCTAAACTGACAGCAGCGAGGCAAGTGACTATCTGTCTGCGCATAGATCGAATTACTTCTTGAAAAGCTTCTTTCCTTTCGTGTTGGAAATCTAATAAAGCTTTGCCGATATTGATGTGAAATTCGTCGTTATTTTCGAAGATAGGTTTATTTAATAAATCTTCCAGTTCGTCCCATCGTCCGAGACGCCATAATGGTTCAGCTTGCAGTTCCAATAATCTGCCATCATCGCTATAAAAATAAATTGTGTTCGTTTAAGTGTATATTTTGCAAAATGCTATGTTTTATTAAAATTTAGAGAAATTGCGAAAAAAGTGACAACTTACCCTCCGATTACATTATTGTTCATAATATTTCTAGCAACTACAAGGGCGGTATCCACATTATCTAGTTGTAAATAACATCTTACTAAACCTAAAATTCATATTTATTTACAAATTTGAATAAATTAGCTTCCTCAAATTATCAACAATCAGAAACGGAAAATATCAAAACATAATAAAATAATAGTATAGAATATCACCCAAATACCGTAACTCAAAGCATTAACTAGCTAAATGCACATTTCTAAGGCTATGCCCCCATCTTCAGTAGCACAAGCTATTATTAAATATTATTCATATTATTTAACACCGTAGTGATAATTTTTAAAATAATAAATTACAATATTATTTTAATTATGTTTTAAAGAGTCTCCGTTAGAGAAAATCTATTTAAACCAATTGGAAGGCAATACATTGTTTTTGTGGTACTATTTCATTAATGAATAAATATGAAATTGAATAAAAAGTAAATTATTATTTTTAGATATTTACATACCTCTGGCATGTCTTGCCGTCAGAGGTCGTGGTAATCTTTCGTAGCAAGCTACCGCATCAACCAGTTTGCCCGAAACTTCTAAAGTTAATATTCTTTGCACGGTAGATGGCGCACTAGTTGTTAAGGCAGCAACTCCTAAAAACAAATCAAATACCAACATATAAGTATTGCATATTTTTGTTGATAATTCGCACCTGTTACTCCATCACTTTCATCTAATTGAGCGTACACTTGCGCAAGCGCCGGCAACACAGCATTTTTGCGATCAGGGTTCTTTTCAACATAATCGTCCAGGTGACGCAAGGCCCGGGCATATTCCCCACAGTAATAGTTGCAACGGGCTAGTTGAAGGTGATCGAAACGTACTAGGAAAGCCTTTATAAAAATATAGCATATTAAAAAAAAAACCTTGCAAATAAAACACACGTAAATTTATATCTTCGGTGGATGAACAGCCTTTTTAAAAACATATTGTTGTGTAATGCCGTAATGCCGCAATTCAAAGCATTTAATAGATAGATGTGCATTTCGAAAGTGATGCCCTCGTCTTCAATAACACAAAATATAAACTAAATAAAATGCTTGTGATAATTTGTTTTTTTTAAATAATTTATCACTAATTGTGATATATAATTGATTAAGAAGTCAAGATACAATGTAGTTACGTACACCTTAATTTAAATTCTATTTAATGATATGTTGTCCAGTGAGAAAAAAAATATCTTAACAAATACCTTAATTTGTTCATATTGGTCGTGTTGGCTATTGCCACCGCCAGATCTAGGGTTACCCATTTTTTGGAACTCATACTCACGTACCCAACGGTCTAAGTAGTCCAGTAAAACAAAAATAACCTAAAAAAATCAACTAAGTAGTGTATACGTAGAGCCCTTTCCAATTCAACTACTAATACTGCTACGAATGATAATAATCATTATTATTTATTTATATACAGATATATTCATAAAATAATTTTTGAGATCCCTAATCTTAGGACCACAGTTTACCTTAATTGATTGTGTTTGCTTTGTGTCAGAAATTTGTACATTTTTTACATTATTAGTAGACATTAAGCAATCTTCGGCATGTAATTCCTTCCAATCGATATTGTTTACCTGAAGAAGGTATTTATTAATAAATAATGCAATAAACAAGATGTAAGTAAAGACAAGTCCTGAAAAGACAAGACAAGCATTTTTACCAATTTTTAAATATCTTAAAACTAGAGTTATACATTTTATATGCATACTGAAAAAAATTGTTAAATAGTAAACGAACAGTTACTATAAAAGTATACTACAATAAATTTAATTTAGATTTTTATACTAAATGAAATTTCTGCAAAATTATTAAAAAAGGTGTACCTTTATTTTACACTCTATAGATTCCAAAACCGCTGAAAACTCGCCGTAAATGTCATCAACCGCTGATGGAGTATCCAAAATTGCATGCAGCAGAATATGTGGCAGAAAATGTATCAATGTTCGTTGATCTTGTTGCATACTAATTAGGTATGTTTGGAATAACGGCTTTAGTTTGGAATTAACCGAAGAAACTAACTTATGAGACCAACTATAAATAAATATTGAAAACAAAATCATTTAAAGAATTGTATTATATAATAAATGATGAAGAATAATCGAGCTTAAAAATGATTCTAACATCAAAATATAAATGGAAATCGGAACTTTGGTGGGTTCATTTTGCTATAGCAAGAAACTACTTAGTTAATATAACATGAAGTCTTATGTTTTGCAAAGTGTATAACTTGTAAATTATTTTGATATTTTTTTAAATGCAATTTTTACATTTCCTATTTGAATTTTCTCTTACTTGAAGGACCATGTGTTAAAAGACCCTCCTAAGCTGGAATTATAAACAGCAACATTTGCAGGTACATCTCGAAAATTCTGCGAGATTTTGTATCGTGATTTTAGCCAGGGTTGCATGAGTTGCTGTTGAGATTCGGGAAAACGTTGCCAGAGTACGTGTCCCGCACTATCCTTATCAGGAGATATTGAATAAATGCGGAGTATTTCTTGGATTGATAAGGCAAAGCGGTCTAAATTCTAAACAAGCAACAGAAATAATTTCATATTATAAACTAACGTTCATAGCTCTTTATACTAAACTTCCAAGTATTACATTTTTTTTTTAATTAATGAACGATTAAAAATTTCTTAATGCAATTTTATTATCAAATAGGTTATAGAATTTGCAGTTATGTTGTGATATTTCATAATAGGGAAGAGAACTAAAGGTGCAATGTTTTATATCGCAGTTAAAACGAGGGTTTATTCGACTATAGTTTCGCTTATTAAGCATTATCAAGAAATGGAAAACGAATTACAGAAAATTTACCGATTATTGATATATAAGATTAATGGTCCAAGTTGCAATGCAATATATATTGGCCATAGCTTTAAAATTAGATTTAATGAATATGTTAATAGTTATAAATTTAAAAAAAATAATAATTCGAACTTTGCGAACTATATTTTAGAAACTCACCATAATTTTCTTAGTATAGATAATTTAACAATTTTACACGTTTGTTCAAAAAGTCATAAATTAAATTTGCTTGAATCATTAGAAATTCACAAACACCGCAAAAACCCTAATTATAATTTACTTAATGACAAATTAGACCTAATCTCCTCAGTATTATTCGATATTATCTGTAGATAGTTTGTATATAAATGTGTTTTCTGTAATTCGTTTTCATTTCTTGATAATGCTTAATAAGCGAAACTATAGTCGAATAAATCCTCGTTTTCAACCGTGATATAAAACATTGTAATTTTATTTCTCTTCCCTAATTTTATTATCTTTATGAATTCATAAATTCAATTGATAAAAACTATAATTTAACTTACTTGAGTATTCTTTTCCGAATGCATTGCTCTCATAAGTTCATTTAAACTTGCGACAATGAAATCGGCATCGTCCGCATAAAAGGAGAATTGCTCTTTTCCATTTTCTCCGCTATTTCTTCGCCTGGGAAGATGACTAGGTTCAATAGCTCCTAATTCACCTAATTTTTTTATTCATAGAAATATTTCGAAAATATTAAATATGATTTTAGTTATAATTACATTTTTTCATTAAAATAAATACCTATGCAATCAGCACTTGCTAACCGTAATGATTCATCTTTATCTCGACATGTAGATGTTAAAATGTCTATTACATCCACAATAACGCCATCAACCTATAAAAAGGAAAAGTTATGAAATTAAACAAAGTAGCTTATTTATGCATTATTTATTTGGTTTTGTTGTCGGGTAAATCCAGCTCTCACCAATCGCCATAAAATTTCAGAAATTCTTTATATATAAAAAAATAGAAATATGTTATAAAGAATTTCTTAATCATATTGAAAGATATGGGAATATAGTAACTAATTCATGCGCCGAAGCAGTGAAAGTTCTTCTTCATCAATAAAAATCAGAGCACTCCCTTTGCTCTCACATAAACAACTTCCATGGACTAAATATTAACATTCCCAAAACAGATTTCCTTCGCATTTAGTACAAAAATAATCGATAAAAAATCGGTCGTAGTTACTATTCGAACCCACATACTATATAAATCGCAAGACGAAACTAAAACTACAAACCATCCTTTCCCCTTACCCCATTATAATTAACAATCAACCCCTCAACGATCACTCTGCACCTATTCAAGAACCTCTTGAGCGCCTCCAAAGCCATCAATCGCACATCGACGGTTTCATGCCGCAGATGGACCAGCAAGCCATTGAGGTAGTCTTGAGCCTGCACGATAGTATCCACGGTTGAGGTCGTTGCCGCCTCGGGTAGGTGGCGGAGGACTTCGTGGGTTACGTCCGCGCAGATCGGAAGCGTAGAGGATGGAAGGAAGAAGAGGTGGTGGAGGTATGGAGACGTGGATGGGGCATTGTCGATGATGAGATAGCTATATGCGTAATGGAAAGAAATCGATGTGTTATTAAAAATTCAAATTAAAATTGAATTGCAATTAATATCAATTAAATGATTAGCATTATAATGTTAATAGTGTATATTAAATAAAAAGAATAATAGTATGGAATATCTCCCAAATACCGTAACTCAAAGCATTAAATAGGTAGATGCGCATTTCGAAGACTATGCCCCCCATCTAATGTAATGTGATTGAATTTACAGGGTGATTCAGAACTAATACGATAGAATCTGCTGCGTACACTAATATAAAAATTTGCAACTAAAATAGTTTCGTACTGTATATATAAATTATGTATTTAAAAATCTAAGGATAAATAAATAAATCGAATTTAAAAATAAACGAAGCAGTTTCTCACCAAAAAAGGTTATTAATTCTCGCTACATTGCCGGTACTCCCCATCAACGGCAATAGACTGACAACCACCGTTGCCAGTTGCGGCGCAATCATCTCGATATGGCAACAGCGCACGAACGCGTCCCAAACGTCGCACACCAACTGCGGATATGGCCCATAGTTCAATACCACGCAACTGCGCAGAATCGCAATGATTTTGAATTTGAGTGGCGTTAGCCGATCCGCTCCGATGAATTGGAAGATGCTAGGTAGCGAGCGAAGCGCTTTCTTTTTCGCGGTGCGACGAACTAAAGAGGATAACATACGATATTGGAATGTAAAATCTAGTTGCGTCCGATTAATTGTTTAACGTTAGTTTTATAAGGTGTTTTTATTTCAAATTGAACCATATCATTAAAGGGAGATGAAAAAGATAACTGTTTTGTCGATGCTATTATTATATTAATATTATTGATACCTATGAGATGATGGTCGAAGTATTGCAGAACTCCGAGCATGTAACTTTGTAGGGCATTTGGAATATCGTCTGCCGTTGTAAATTCGGTTTCGTTGTATTCAGAAAGAAGTAACTTTAGAGCACTTAAGACTTGATTTTTGTTGTCGTAAAAGTTGAGAAGTAGATTATTAATTATGACCTAAAATAAAAATAGAGGAAACATTATTAACTATCAGCATGTCTAAAAATAAATAAATAGAAGCGATTGATGGATACTCAAATGTAAATTTTCAAATTATTATCGTTTTAAAAAAACTAGTAGGATAAGAGAAATTTTAAATGGTGCATTCAAAATTACTTTTACATAAACTTTGGACGTTTAATAGATTCAACAAAACAGAATTTTTGCAACAATGTGAAAAATCGTTAAATTAATGTACATTTTATAAGATAATTAATTATTCTATTTCTCTTTTAAACTTATATATATATATATAGTCAAACATTTATATATTATAAAACCATCATTTGTGGGATCATTTATTGTAAAACTATCACAAAACGAATAAAAAATTAATAACATTCACATTAAATTAACTAGATCATACAGGATGATACACATTACAGAGAAAATAAAAAGTTACAATAATTCTTCAAATATTCATAATTAATAATTATATATTATATAAAAACTAACACATTTATGTGCTAATGATAATACGTTTATCTGAAATCAAATTTCTTATGGCGAAAAAGTAGTGATATAAAGGAAATTATATTTTATGCATGCAATTTAATAAATTGGCTGTTTAAAATGTATTTAAAATTGTAGTTATATTAAATGCTTCAACTAATAATATTCGTGATATTCATTATTTATCATGACTAATTATTTTTTAGAAATCGATTAGAAATCATGAAGATAATATTAGCGTTATTATTTTCACATATAAGTTTTATAATCATCTGTCTCATATCCATGCAAAGTACGAATTATTCTGTTCAAGTCTAATTTTTTTCTATGGACACAGACAGCGAATTTGTTTCATTTCAATTCCCTTCAAATAAGTTGAGTACTCCTCAACCTTGCTGCCGTCGCTAATATATTATAATGACAATCTTTTTACTTTCTCTATACAAGATGTTCCATTTCTTTTGCGCAAATATACAAATTAGTAATAATCCTTTTAATTTATTATTCAGAAAAAAACGTCCCCCAAAAAAAATATCGCATATATTACTTTATAATATCTAAATAATCTAATAAAATCTAATCTAAAATCTAAAAATATCTAATATCTAATATTTTTGAGATTGAGACTTAACAGAATGTTTTGTAATATTTGACTGTGCAATACTCGGTATATTAATCCATTTTTCATTTTTTTAAACTGTTACTAAAGTACCAGCGATAACAATGTACTGACAAAAAAACCATATACAGTGTGTCCAGAAATATAAATAAATGACAAAATTTTCTAATCTCTTTTAAATAATTAAAAAATCAATAATACCGAGTAGGATTTATGCTTTCAAAAATATATAATAGTTAAACTGAACCCTAAATATTAAAACAAAATAGTTTTTATTAATTAATTGTTTTATATTGCCCTCAAGTCAAATTATTTGTTCATAAGTTGTCTCTAATATACATAGCGCTTAGTCAGGTCAATGTTTTTATTGACAAGTTGTCTTTAAACTGGAGTTATTCAGGTCAGGTCAAGTACTTTATTGTTTAGTTACCTATAAACAACGTAGTCAGGTCAGATCAAGTCAAGTCATAGTCAAGTTAACATAATAATCCATTTTTTTTTGATTTACAATACTTAGATTTACATAACATTTAATTTTTGATATTAGTGACATTATTATTATTGATTTTGTCTTTTTTATCAAAAATAATGATCACATTTGTATTAACAAAGAGTTGCCCAGTAGACTGTAACTTGTCCAGAGCATTTTATAAGGCGAAACAGATGAATATAATATTTAAAAAATCATAATATCTACATTTTAATATCACGTCAAATCAAAGATAAGCTGGTTTAAACTATACGGATCAAAGATTACATTCGAATATCGTTGTATTGATCAGATGATAGATTTACCATCTCTTTAGAATAGGTATTATTTGGTAATATACGGTATGATGTATAAGAAACTAGAGTGCACAGAATAGCGAGCGAGCGGATGATCACGCCGCTGAAGACATTCTAACTTGTATATAAAGGAGCGTTGCCGGTAGAGGATTGCAATACAGTGGTGACGATTCGAAGATCACGATCAAGTGCAATACGAAACGGTGCATCAAGTGCAATAAGCGTGAAGACTGAGACGACCATAAAATGATCGGGGTATGTCTTAAATTTTGTGGAATTCTTCGTATATTTCAATTATATTTAGATATATAGTAAAATTGTTATATGCACTTTTGCTAATGTTATTCTTACAAAGATTTTCTAAAATTTTGTATAGAAAAATATTAATAACGCATAAAAGTTATCATTGATGAATTTACATTACTTCTTCTCATAACACTTTTCATACATTATATCCAAATTGCTATAACTTAATAAATATCCATATTAATGATAATTTCACCCCTGCTCTGCCTTCTATTACCAAGAGCATGCTGGTGCCCTTTTTGTTAATTCAATTATATTTGACAATTTTAATTGCGTGTCGCACTTAACGAAATATTTAAATAATCAACAATTCAGAAATTAAAAAAAATCATTATTGCTTATATAACATTATTAATAACCCATTGTTAATATTTCTTAAGTATGTATTTAAAAATTGTTGTTTTTTATTTGTTAAATTGCTATTTTTCAGTTCGCAGTGTTTGCGTCAATTTTGGCTTTGGGTCATGGAGGATCATTATATGGAGGTATTTTAAACATAATTTTCATTTTAGCGATATTGTATATAATTATTTTTATTGCTATTACCTTAAAAACTTGAAAGTCAAATTTAAGTTTTTCATTTTTGAAATATTTTGTGTCTGACTGAAGATTTTAATTATCTAACCGAATGTCAAGCTATTTAGTTTAAAATATTTACGCTATCATTTTTATTATTCGTTTTTTGTACAAAGGCTTTCTTAATCTGTATTATCAAACATTTCTTATAATATAATTAGTTCATACACTTTCTAATACTTCGTTCGTGTTTTACAATGAAGTTAAATTGTATGCATTGAGAAAAACCCATCAACAATTGATTAATAGATAAAATGATTTGGCAATTTTATAACATCACGAAATCAATCTAAACTCTCTATTTAGAAAGTACTGAGAGAAGAAAAATGAACATTTTTCTCAATCGATGCGTTTGTTATAAAATAATAATCAATATCATATTAAATAAAATAAATATCACACTTTAAAACATATTTTAATCCGATTTGTTCATTGTTACCTTTTCAAATTATACAATTAGTATTTTTAATATCTTCTTGATTCGTTAAATATAAACGTTATAAGCTCAAGTAATAAATTCCAAGGAAATTTCCTATTTTGCTATTATTGGCATACAAGAACTGTTCTACTTTTTGTGTCTTTTAAAGGTAAAAAAATCATAATATTGAAAATTACAAGATATATTCGATTAAGCTTCTGTTTACTAAATCGCTAGATCAATCGAACTTTAATGTTTTCTACAAATTTATTATTTTAAAGCAATTATCAGATAATTAACGTCATATTATTGTAATGACAATTTCTTACGTAATCTAAATACAATAAAAAAATATTATTCCGTAAAATTATTACACTATAATTTACTACTGAGAATTTACTACAAATTACAGTAAGAGAAAGTCTTTATTGTTGTACAACTATTCAATGAATAGTTAGTATTCGCTGCTAATATGGTTTTAAACATCATCGTGTTTTCAACGACAGTTATTTGTTAGTATTTGTACTTGTACCTCAAACTTGGCGAAGAAGTTCGTGCTTTTTTATACAGGGTCGACCAATAACGTGGTCATTTCGCTCGACTTGTGATAAACAATTGTGATTTTCAACACTTTCAAATATATTCTTTGTTGCAACACATCCGTGGGCGTAATGGAGATTTATACCCCCGAAATGAGGATTTTTATTATCCAATGTTTCGTGAAGAACAATGAAAGTTGTTTCTGTATTCAATAGGACGATGGAGGATATCGCAAAAAATGCATTTATTTTTTACAAAAAATCTCCTAATCTTGTTCTTTCGAGTCTTGAAAACCACTATCGTTTATCACAAGCGGAATGTATGATATTATAGTTTAAAGATGACTACATTTTTTTGACGAACCTGTATTTGTATTTTCGCTAACATTTATTGCATGACGATCAAATACGAATGTTTCATTCGAAAGTTACAAAGTGCTTAGAAAATGATTAATCATTCAATATTACCGTAATTAAGTGCGCATTTATCTTCGTGGTTGATTAGTTTAATTATATTCATTATGGATCACAACACGGAATTGAGGCGTTATTTTTCTCTTGAGCTATTAACTTTTATCATCTAATCCGCATAAGAAATGTTTTCCTCAAATATCGATCCTTATATTAACAAGTCCGTATAAAAAAATATGTTGACAATTATAATCTTGATGTTTTTTAACATTCCAGAAGGAATTGATAAAATAATTGTTATACGATTTTATAAATCACATACACATAAGCCAAATCCATGAAGAACTACAGAATGTATCATTTATATTATTACACATTATTTGAGCTTCATAAATGAGATTATTATTATTTTTTAGTTAGTTAGTTAAAGAGTCCGCAATCCTAAAGATTGGTTGGAAACAGCACGCCATGCCGATCTATCCTGAGCTAATCCCTTCATCTCCCTATAGCTATTCATCTCAACGTCTTCAACTATCTGACTCACATACTCCAATCTAGGCCTACCTACCCCTCTCTTTCCCTCCACTCTACCTTCTATGATCAATTGCATAATCCCCCCATGCCTAAGGATATGCCCTACTAATCTGTCTCTCCTACGCTGTAACACTCTCCAAATACTTCTCTTCTCCCCTACTAACTCTAGTACAGCTTCATTTGTTACTTTATCTTCCCAACCAATCCTCATCATCCTCCTATAACACCACATTTCGAATGCTTGTAATCTACGCTTCTCTTCCTTTCCTATAGTCCACGCCTCACACCCATACAGTGCTACACTCCAAACATATACCTTCAGTAATCTTTTTCTAATACCCAAGTCAATATTTGATCTTAAAATCTGTTCCTTTTCTACGAATGCCTTCCTACCCTGTGCTATCCTACACTTTATATCTACCTTGCTTCGATTATCTTTTGTGATTCTACTGCCTAAATAACAAAAATCTGACACTTCTTCGATTCTATTATCTCCTATTGTGATCCTCATTTTTCTACTGCATTCCTTTTTGTCACACCTCATCACTTTAGTTTTACCTATATTTATTTTCATGTTAAAATCCCTAGTCAATACTGCCTGCATACCATTCAATACCCTTTCTGAATTCTTTTCGCTTTCTTCCAATATAGCTATATCGTCGGCGAATCTCAACATATATATTTTCTCTCCCTGTACATTTACACCTACACTATACTCTTCTTTTACTTTGTTTATTGCATCTTCTATATATAGATTAAATAATAACGGTGAAAGTGTACATCCCTGCCGAACTCCCTTCCCTATTTTTGCTACCTCTTCTTCCCCCTCAATTCTAACTAAGGCAGTTTGGTGTTTATATAAATTAAAAATTATTCTCCTATCCTTATAATCTATACCCGTTTCTTTTAAAATTCTAAACATTATATCCCAATCTACATTATCAAATGCCTTTTCTAAATCTACAAAAGCTATGCAAGTTACCTTTCCTACCCTCATTCTTTTTTCTACTACTGTTCTTAGTGCTAAAATCGCCTCCCTCGTCCCTCTGTTTTTCCTAAAACCAAACTGATCTTCTCCTAGCCTTTCCTCTATTTTATTTTCTAATCTCCTATAAATAATCTTTAACAATATCTTCGATGCATGTGATAGTAGACTAATGGTCCTATAGTTCTCACACAAATTAGCTCCTATTTTCTTCGGCATTGTTACTATTCTACTACGCTGAAAATCCTGTGGTACTTCTCCCTTCTCATATATTTTACAAATTAACCTGTATAATCGCTCCTGCATTTTTTCCCCTGCGTGTTTTATTAATTCGGCTGGTATCATATCAATCCCCGCTGCTTTGTTATTCCGTAAATCATTTAATGCTCTATGAAACTCTGACCTAAGTATGCTAGGACCTAAGTCATCCTCATCTATCTGTTCCACATTTTCTAGCTCCTCCATGTCCTGCCTACCTTTATATAAATCTTCAAGATACTCCTTCCATCTTCTAGCTTTTTCCTTATTTTCTGTGAGTTCCTTACCCTGCTTATCACATATAATGTTACCCTTTGGTTTTACTTTAGAAAAATGTGACTTAATTTTCCTGTAGCCCAAATCTACTTTACCTCTTCTCATATCCTCCTCAATATCCTCACAATTTCCTTTTATCCACTCTTCTTTCGCTAGCTTGCATTTCCTATTAATTAAGTTCCTTAGTTCCTTATATTTTTTCTGTCCTGCTTCTGTGTTTCCAATTTTAATTTTCCTTCTTGCTTCAATCATTTCCACTATTTCTTCCGTGATCCATTCCCTCCTACCTGCCCTTTTCTTTGTGCCTAATACTTCATTTGCTGCTGTAGTTAACCCATTTGTGATTTCCCTCCATTCGCAATCTATGTCGCTCCTAGATGTTCCATTAGCCATGATTTCTACTTTCTGCTTGTACTTTTCACATACATCAGCTAATTTTAACCTATCGACATCTACTCTGACCTGTATTATTTTTTATATTTATTATATTATTTTTATATATCGTTTTTGGAATTAGAATCACGCAATATTTATTTACACCGTATTCATTGTTCATTAGGTCAGAGCTTCAGTCCTTTGAGTTTTAGTGGTGCCCCCGGAGGCCATGGGGCTTCATTCGGTGCAAGTCTGCATAACAGTGGCGCATCGCTAGGAAGCCACAGTTTTGGAGGAGGTCTTGAATTAGGTGGTGGAGGACACGGGGGTGGTGGCGGAGGTGGAATCGGTCATGGCGGTGGAGGGGGCTATGATCACCACGGAGGTGTTAGTATTGTGGGAGCTGGTGGGTCCGCTCCGAAAGGTGCCACGTTCGATTTGACCAATCATGGTAAGAATTTCGAATTTTGACAGGATATTATATAAATATGCAAGAATTAATACCCATAATATTGACTAAGGAAGATTATTACAGGCATGTGTGTAGAGTGTGGCATTGTATGGCTGTGAGGCGTGGATAATAGGAAAGGATATAAATGTATTGATACACAATGAAATGGTTCTGTAGAAAGTACACGCATTTAAAATTTAAAAAATTTATACGAATTCACGGTTATTAAGATTCTCACTCACAAATTTTATACAATATAATCCATTCTTTATCTTTATTTTCGCGTTACGCACGAGGGCAAATATGCCGCTGTTAATCCAATTTGCACGTCAAACACGTTTACTTACTCATGATATATAAGCCTTTTTTTTACTTAATATTTATTTATTTATTTATAAAAACAGTATTATAAAATAACAAATATTCTAATCTAATTTATAATAGACCACCCCTCAGGCAGCTTCTCGCTGGTATGAGGGCGTGGTAACACGTTTGTTTTAAATTTGTTATAACAAAAACATTTAAGTACGTTTCTAATTCTTAATCTAGGTGCATTATATCTTACAATCTAATATTGCGTAAAGAAAGATGTTTTTATTCTTCTTCTCTTGTTCTATTACTTTTTATGTGGTTCTTTAGATTCTTTTTGAATGCTACCGGTGTTGTATTTCTGATATTCGCGCTTTAAGCCAAATTATAGTAATTTTTTGCGTGGATTAAAAAAAAAACACATTGATTTTTGCGCTTACGATGCACTTGGTAGGACATTCCAATTCTTGAAATATCATGCAATTGCCTTTGCAAAAAAAAAATCGCTACCAAATATTTCAGTTATTTTTCACAATAAATTTCGCAAAAGTGCATTTTCCGAGCATTAATTTATTATGACTCCAGACGGCGGCAAGGGCGGCTACGGTTCCGCCCACACGGGCACATTCGGCGGCAGCTTCGTTACTTCGGGCAAACACCACCAAGGCGCCGGCGGTGGTGGATCCCACGGGGCTTACCACTGGAGCCAGAACGGCGGTGCCTCTAGTGGGGACCACTCCGGTCTCGGCGCATATTCCTCGCCGGTATCCAGTTACGATGTGGGCCACGGCGGCGGCGCTCCCGTTGCCGCCGGCTCAGATCACGGCGAGACCGCCGGTGTACTGTACTCGAACTACAAGGGCATCGAGCACGGGAACGCGTTTAGTTTAGGCTCGGGCGGGCACGGAGGGTTTGGTGGTGGTGGACATGGTGGGTACGAAGCGAGTGGCGTCTCGTTCGGTGGTAGTTATGGATCGCATTGAAGACTGTTTATAATTGAGTATTGTTGTTGTTTGTTCATATTTATTGTTGCTAGTTGTGTAAGTTTGTTCTGTTTGTTCTTAATAAAATGTTTCTTGAAATTGTTTAATTGTTATACACTGCCCTTTTGCTGATATACATTTTTTTGGCTGTCGGATAATAAATCATAAGCACTCAACAAGAAGTTGTAAAACTTATTGTAATTAATTCGGATGCGAAAGCTAAAGGTATGTAAAATTTCTACGGTAGATATAGATAAAGTATTCTATAACAAAAGTATGTATATATAAATTCGTAATGCTACAATATCTTTCCTCGGGGTAATCTTAGAAACTATCAATAATATGTTGTATATTTTACAAAGGCACACTAATTTTATAAGAAAGGTTTCTTTCAGATTAGCCAACCTTTTCGTTATCATAAATTAGCCACTACGGTTTTAAATAATTGTATAGATTGTATAGACTCAAAGCATTTAATAGCCAGATGTGCATTTCGAGGGACATGGCCCCATTTGTAGTACAATAAAACATACAAAAAACTTCCGTCACTCGCCAGGATTACTATTGCAAAATTGTGATTATAATAATAGCAAAAATAGTGATTCATTTTTCAAAACAAAAAAATCATTAAATCGTCCCGAAATGTATTCCAGACCAACTTTATTTCAATTACACCACTCACTAACCTTAAAATGCATCTTGCGCCACTCTTTCTGCCGTCCTTTTCCAACGGCCTCCACGTATCTTCGCACCACCTCTCCCCTACCATCGCGCCGATCATCCTCCAGCGTCATCTGCAGGAATACATGTCCATAGTTCTCACCCACCAGTTGTCCGATATCGCCCTCTGTGGCCGTGGCTAATTCTTGCAGCAAACAGTGCGCGCTGCGGTCGTCCACGTATGTGATTAGGCGGCTGAGGAGCAGGCGTACTTCCGCACGGAGGAAACAGGAGACGGTCGGGTGGCCGAGCAGTGGAGCGATGAGAGAAAGAGATTCGGAGAGGGCGTACGGTGGATGTAAAGTGTGATTGATCACGGACAGGTGGATTAGATCAGAGCAGAGTTCGCGCTGTGGAAGGAAATTTTTATATATGATTTGAAATATTGATATTTTTGATACACCTGAAAGGGTTGGTTTCAGTGGGTTGATTTGTAATATAATTGTCTTTGAACTACAGGTATTTTATATCGATGCTATTATGGTGAATGAGACAATTTATAAATAGGTTATAGATTTTGCCGTTATGTTGTGATATTCCATATTAGGAAAGAGTAATAAAAATACAATGTTTCCCTAATAAATCTACCCTAATAAATTATAATGCTAATATGACAAAAAAAAGATGAACTTGTTTTGTACTATCTTTGTTTTCTTAATAGGGTAGTTACGTATGCGTTAGCTTTCCTTATAGAGTTAGTAGCATTGGTATTAGCATGAAAAGTGAAATTACCTTACCTTGTATTTGCTGAAGAAATTCAAAGGAGAATCGAATGGTTTGCACAGCTTCATAAATAAATGTGCGGCAAGATGTTTGTGATCTGACGTTCTTATCACAATAAAATATTGTAAAAGTCGAATGTATTTTAGACCCTTATCTTGCCACGGAACCTGAAAATAAACGGATTTCAAAAATCATCATTTAATACTTAAATGACTCTTAATAAATTTGAATTTTTCCTTAAATATACAGGATGATTTTTTCAACAAGATTTTTTTTAAAGATAGTTAGTTAAAGAGTCCGCAATCCTAAAGATTGGTTGGAAACAGCACGCCATGCCGATCTATCCTGAGCTAATCCCTTCATCTCCCTATAGCTATTCATCTCAACGTCTTCAACTATCTGACTCACATACTCCAATCTAGGCCTACCTACCCCTCTCTTTCCCTCCACTCTACCTTCTATGATCAATTGCATAATCCCCCCATGCCTAAGGATATGCCCTACTAATCTGTCTCTCCTACGCTGTAACACTCTCCAAATACTTCTCTTCTCCCCTACTAACTCTAGTACAGCTTCATTTGTTACTTTATCTTCCCAACCAATCCTCATCATCCTCCTATAACACCACATTTCGAATGCTTGTAATCTACGCTTCTCTTCCTTTCCTATAGTCCACGCCTCACACCCGTACAGTGCTACACTCCAAACATATACCTTCAGTAATCTTTTTCTAATACCCAAGTCAATATTTGATCTTAAAATCTGTTCCTTTTCTACGAATGCCTTCCTACCCTGTGCTATCCTACACTTTATATCTACCTTGCTTCGATTATCTTTTGTGATTCTACTGCCTAAATAACAAAAATCTGACACTTCTTCGATTCTATTATCTCCTATTGTGATCCTCATTTTTCTACTGCATTCCTTTTTGTCACACCTCATCACTTTAGTTTTACCTATATTTATTTTCATGTTAAAATCCCTAGTCAATACTGCCTGCATACCATTCAATACCCTTTCTAAATTCTTTTCGCTTTCTTCCAATATAGCTATATCGTCGGCGAATCTCAACATATATATTTTCTCGCCCTGTACATTCACACCTACACTATACTCTTCTTTTACTTTGTTTATTGCATCTTCTATATATAGATTAAATAATAACGGTGAAAGTGTACATCCCTGCCGAACTCCCTTCCCTATTTTTGCTACCTCTTCTTCCCCCTCAATTCTAACTAAGGCAGTTTGGTGTTTATATAAATTAAAAATTATTCTCCTATCCTTATAATCTATACCCGTTTCTTTTAAAATTCTAAACATTATGTCCCAATCTACATTATCAAATGCCTTTTCTAAATCTACAAAAGCTATGCAAGTTACCTTTCCTACCCTCATTCTTTTTTCTACTACTGTTCTTAGTGCTAAAATCGCCTCCCTCGTCCCTCTGTTTTTCCTAAAACCAAACTGATCTTCTCCTAGCCTTTCCTCTACTTTATTTTCTAATCTCCTATAAATAATCTTTAGCAATATCTTCGATGCATGTGATAGTAGACTAATGGTCCTATAGTTCTCACACAAATTAGCTCCTATTTTCTTCGGCATTGTTACTATTCTACTACGCTGAAAATCCTGTATAAAGATAGTATGCAGGTAAAACGTGTAAATTAAAATAATCCAATGTCCACAAAAATCTAGTTGTTATATCTTAGTTTCGGTGATTTTAAGTAGATTTACCTGAGCAATTTGTTCAATAGTTTCCAAAAATGACAATTGGAGATCGTAACAACTTTCTTGGAGAGATAATTTACTATTTTCGTAAATGTAATCAAAGAGTTTAGTAAAAAAGTTATTTTTGTAGTCATCACTGCACGCCGTATTCTCAATAGTATACTGAAGTATTTGCTGTAAAAAACAAAGCATTTTTAGGAATAAAGCACAATATTATAAATTAAATTAGGGGAAAAAATACCATATTATATTAAAAATATACATTAATGTGATCTCAAATAATTTTTTAACGTTTCATTGATTAATATAAGAGTATTATTTAAAATACCTTCAATATTCTGTTGATAGCTACTCTAATTTTATTATCGGAATCTCCGATAAAATCAATCCATGTTTCAGCAATTTCCAATTTATGAAATTCGTCTAAATGTTTCGCAAAACAAGGCAAACATTTTATTATTGCAATCTTCAACTCGACGCTTTGGGACACTTTCAAATATTTCATTAATTCTTTCAAAAATTGCGCACTCCATTCTTTACGATTTAAATAATTATCAAATGTTATTTTCTCTTCAATAAAGTCTATTTCAGCAGCGCTATCTACTTCATAATCAGAGCATTTGAAGTGAGAACAGATTATTGATGATTCAATGTTTTGATTTTCATTGATACATAGTCTAATAGTATAATGTCGAGACAAAGCACAAATAGTTGAACGTAGAATTACAGATAATCCTTCAATAGCCGTTTTGTTCCGTGATTGAATAATCTTGTTTAAAATTGCAGTTATGAATTCTTTGTAATTGGTTGTTGAAGAGTTCGCATATGTTAGGCAAGGGAGTAACTGAAACATTAAAATAATATATTTTTTAAGGAAAATGTGTTATAAAAGTACGGTATATTATTGATATAATAAATAAATATAATAAATATCAAAACAGGAGCACTACAGTTTAAAATGACCGTTGCGTATTCTACAAGGGACTTATAACGATATCATAATGAAGTATTTATTTTGTTAATATACTACAAATCAAGCTTATTAAAACTTACCAGTACTAAGTATTCGGGTTCCCAACCATGCATGAGTTTAGCATTTATCTTTTCAACAATTCCAAATATATCTTTATTTTTCGTTGTTATTAATCCAGTTTTGACCATACTAAGCATTTGCCTCAATAAATCTAATATGTGTTTAACATCTATATTGGCAATTTTTAATTTTTGCAGGATTACGTTGTAGCTTTTAGAAAATAATTTTGGGTCTGGCAATCGCATAAATCTATCGGCGGTTATATCGAAACGAATATTTAAATGGCAATAAAGTTTATGTAAAATTAATTTTAGAGTAATATTTAAGTCTTCTATTGGTGATATACAAAGAGAATGCGAGAGAACTTCTAGAAACAATTTGAAATCTGGTTTAGCAGAATTTCCTAGAGTATTTAAAAATCGTTCGTAACTTTGTAATACGCTAGAAATAAGTTCAAATTGTAGAATGAATGTAAAATTGTACTTAGTGGACCCGTACTTGCGAATCAATTTTATTTTAATCTTCCCTAAAGAAATTAATAAATTTCTTAAATAACATAAAGTTTTTTCATAGTCTAAAAAGTTGTTTTCATTTGTATTATAAGAAGAAAATATATCGATTACTCTGGTACATATTTTATTACAAGTTGCACTCAAGGAACGAATATCAGCTATGTTATTTTCTACGGAATAAATGTTAGAGGTAACTTCATTAAAGATCTTTACATCTAAGACCGAACAAAAAGCTGCATTAGAATCACCAAAAACTTCAAAAGAATCTAAATTTATGTCGCCAAATTTTAAACAAGAATTAATTGTATCCGTACTAAAGTTATCTTTGTTATTAATAATTATACGAATGATATTATTCAACCTAAGCACCGATTCCTTATTAAATTTGTGTCTTAGCGTTAAAAACGATATAAAAATTGTCTCAAATTGATTTAAACAATTGACATCCATTGAAACTGATTTATTCAGTACTAACTTGAACGTTTCTTGTAAATGTGTAATGCACACTAACAATTCAATTAAAAAATCGCATGGAAATAATTTACCAGAATTTCGCAGCAATTTAACAAATATATTATAAATGCATATTTTAATTTGACTATCAATAGGTAAGCTTAAAATAAAATTGCACAATTTTATACATTCTAAAACGTACGAGTCTACATTTGATACCAAAGTAGTGTCTACCAAAAAATTTTCAATAATTTTTAATGATTTTTTAACAGCATCATCTCGTTCCCTTTTAGTAGCTATAACAACATAAACCGGACTTAAATCCAAGGTATATTTATCGCGATTATAATTCACGGGAATAAAAACCTCGATAGGCACTTTAGCAGAACCAGAACATTCGGAAACTTTTTTTAGGAATAAAATATATTCGTTGGCTACTAAATGGAACACGTAGGGTTGTGCGTTTTTAATCTTATGTAAAATACGCAATTGGCAGTCTATAGCTATTTCTAAAACACTAAAATTAATAGTCAAACATTTAAAAAATGTGAAAACTAAAGAATAACTTACTTATCGGTCACGTTTGCTTTATGCATAAAGTGATGCAATCTACCCAAGAACCAAGTAGTAAACGCCGTGTAGTTTTGCGAGATAACTTCATATTCTTCCTTCGATTGGTTTTGGTAAACACACAGGAACATATCCGCAAATTGAGAAGACTCCAGCAACATCTTCGTAAAAGCGATAAATGTATCGAAACTGGATCCGTCTGTATTAAATGCATAAGGTACTGTCTCATGTAATGTCTTCCATAAGGAATATGCTGGGATATTCAGGATATCGCCCATGATTGAAGTTGTATAAATCACATCTAAAATATTGCGGAATTATTATTTGGTAAATAAGCCGGCTGAATATCTGAGAGTTAAACACAATTTGAAGGTTAACAAGTGAATATTTAACGTATGATAAGTATGCAACCAAAAATACACAATGACAATATTTATTTTAAATATTTGATTATAGAGAATGCTAAATTTTTAATACTATAGCAAATATTATTAAAAATTTGTATTATAAATACAATTAGTTTTAGTTAAAGAGTCCGCAATCCTAAAGATTGGTTGGAAACAGCACGCCATGCCGATCTATCCTGAGCTAATCCCTTCATCTCCCTATAGCTATTCATCTCAACGTCTTCAACTATCTGACTCACATACTCCAATCTAGGCCTACCTACCCCTCTCTTTCCCTCCACTCTACCTTCTATGATCAATTGCATAATCCCCCCATGCCTAAGAATATGCCCTACTAATCTGTCTCTCCTACGCTGTAACACTCTCCAAATACTTCTCTTCTCCCCTACTAACTCTAGTACAGCTTCATTTGTTATTTTATCTTCCCAACCAATCCTCATCATCCTCCTATAACACCACATTTCGAATGCTTGTAATCTACGCTTCTCTTCCTTTCCTATAGTCCACGCCTCACACCCGTACAGTGCTACACTCCAAACATATACCTTCAGTAATCTTTTTCTAATACCCAAGTCAATATTTGATCTTAAAATCTGTTCCTTTTCTACGAATGCCTTCCTACCCTGTGCTATCCTACACTTTATATCTACCTTGCTTCGATTATCTTTTGTGATTCTACTGCCTAAATAACAAAAATCTGACACTTTTTCGATTCTATTATCTCCTATTGTGATCCTCATTTTTCTACTGCATTCCTTTTTGTCACACCTCATCACTTTAGTTTTATAATAATATAATAAATACAATACCATTATAATATAAGATTCTTTATTGTAATATTGGCAATAATTTGAAAAGTCGCTTTAACTGGAACCCAAGTTTTCCAAACTTAAATGAACTGCTGAGTATTGTATAGATCTATTCAAGGTAAAATATTTGGATTTACATGTCCCATAATCATTGTTTTGTCCCATACCAGGATGACAAATAATTAACATGTTACAAAATGAATATAATTTCTTTTATCAATGTACTGCTGCCTTAACAAAATATATATATTGGTAATTATTTAGTCACCGCAGCGTAAAATATCATGCGAGTAGCGTATTTAGGAATTTATAAGATAGATGCGCATTTCGAAGGCTCAGCTCCCATTTCTTTGGCACAACAAACAACTAATCATTCACAAATATTGCAGAACAATCTGGACCAACGACACAGATGGAGTTCAAAATGCACATCAAGTTAATAAATTCTTTGATTTGCCGGTTTTGAGTGATAAATATGCATTTTTTAAATATATATTCGATTTAAAGTAAGATATGAAATAATATCGATTGAACAAAAGTTACACACAATATTGCAGAAGAAAATGAAACAGCGACATTGAAAAGTAATAACTCACATTGAAATAAATAATTGAGTTATCAGTAATCAGATGTTTGACTTTAAATATTAGCGGAAAAAAACTTGGATTATAAAATATTACTTATATTAGAAATACGATTCCGTCCGACATCATAATTTGATTGTCGTCAGTCATGCGACTGATAGCGGCATTTATTTCTACTTGTGTGAAAGCTTCTCTATCACTGGGTTGGTTGATTGAATCTCTAATACGTGTCATTGTTAATGATAGCGTTCGCCCTTCACGGAATGATTGTAAAAGACTGGATTTGAACACTTTTAATCTAAGTAAATAAATCAAACGACAAAAGTTAAAAGAAATGTTAATAACAAAATACAAAAGAAAAGGAGAAAGTCAAGTCATAGTAGATAAATTATTAATTATAATCGTTACCTTTCATCAGTAATAGTTCCTGTTACGTTCAAATCAACTTCCATACTTTCAGTGACATTTTCAGCTTCTTCTATTTCAGTTGTAGTAGCAGATTTCTCGGGACCATTCTGATCAGGTTCTTCCTCAATAACGTTAGTGGTATCACCCCCACGCTGTAGAAAATATATATTAATTCTATTTAAAATCAACATCCTTAAAACAACCATTTCACATTATGAATGTCAAAATATATATTGAAAAGTGGTATTGTTATAACCGTATGTATTAATTTTTAATAATGATTATATATCCATATTGTTTTATATAAGAATTTGCTAAATAATGCAATCATATATTATGAATGTGTAAAGTCGATTATAACAAGTCCAATTAAATCCAAATTGTGTAATAAATACTGCAGACTTCATAATTTAATTACAAATGAAATCTATTAAATATTCATGATTATTCGTAGTTTGGCATCTTATATAACTCAATGAATACATTTTGTTTTACAAACAGCGAAAATATCGAGATTAACATTTTAATATTTCTTCGATTAATGTATTATAAAGATTGATATATTTTTTTCAAGGAATTCATCAGAACGTTGGAATATATTTATTTTCGGTTCTTTTCTTTTACGTGGTCCAATTTTGTTCATGTTTTATATTTTTATTTTTCTGCTTCTCAATAGTGTATATTAAAACAACAATTCAAAATGATACCTTTCTTTTACTCCTAGGCTCTCTACTCCCATGCTCTTTATTTCTATTATCATCACCATCGTCAGAATTCTCTTCATCGCTATCTTGGTATTCCCCGTCAGAGTTACGTCTGCGTCGTTTCTTCTCCTTCTCCAACACACGTTTGAAGTAAGCGTACTGCACTAGTTCAATAGCTGCATGAGCGTCTTCAACTGTAACTGTACGAGACATGCGCGCTTTAGCATGCGCAGTTGCTAAACGTATCATTGTTTCCAGACTACGAGCTGTCACTGGTTGAGTCTATAGCAAGACAATATTAGAATGTAAAGCAGACGACAGATGAAGGATAAAATAGAAAAAGGTTCAATTGGTTAAATATTCATATTTGAGATATACTTTCCATTAGGCAGAAAACTAGTTAAGATAATCTTTGGGGTTTTAAGATTTTTTGAAAGTTTCTAATGCTTAATTTTTCTTGTATATATCCCTATATAGCACTATCGATTTCGCGTAATAAGTAGTTATTTATAAATATAATATTTTGTTTTATTTTAAGTGTAAGTGAAATTTTTACTATTTCTATGTATATTCACATATTTCTTACTCTTGCGATATCATTGTCCATGTTATCTTCGCTTCGTAGTTTTGCGTATTCATCAGCTATAATCTCTGAAGCTTGTTCTGTGAGGACGGGTCGTAAAATGGACACGAAGTGAATATATTTGCGCATAAACTCGACACTTAGAATCTTCTCAGTTCGTCTTCGCGTATTTCCATGTAAAAGTGGATCATATCTAGAATCAGAACAAACCATTTATTACTCTCCTCAGAATCGTATTAGAAAAATATAAAGAAATGCAGATTGCATTATTTTAAAAGCATCTATTCCTTTTCTGTTATCCACGCCCCACATATAATGCGGCACACCACAAAGTAATGCACAAACTATTTAGACTATTTCACTCATATAAAGTTGGAAACAAATGATTTTATAGTTGTTCTATTACCTTTCATACATCTCCGTAGATCGATCTTGATCATCTGCATCTGGATGACGAGTTGCCAGCATATCAACAGAAGAACCCATTGGAAGTACGTCTCCATCTTGTTCTTTAGGAGATCTAACACAATAAACAGAAAATCGTAAATATATAATACAAAAATCGCAATTGTTAAAGCCGAAAATAAAGTAATACAAATTATATTCCTGCTTATACCTGTATCTGTGCATTCTAACAACATGGTCAGATATCATCAAATCTTGCTCTTCTTGTATCGTATCCAACATAACGAATAAGCAATCGAAACGAGATAGTAAAGAATCTTGTAGGCCGATATTTTCCATGGGAGTTTTATATGGATCATACTGTAAGCAGAGATTTAAAAATTGTTTTCCTTGAGAAATTGTGGCATATAACACGACTAAAATGTTCTAAAATGTAATAAATAAAACAACGTATATACAATTTTCAGCCCATTTAAAAAAAGTAGATCTATTAACGAATCTGCAAAATATTCGTAATATAAATATTCAACGTATTTTCATAATGCACATGCTGTAAGCTGAGTAAACTTGTGATAAAAGGATAATACGATTTTAATATTTAATTAATACCAATGATTTTTTCACAGATTCTTACTTTTCCATATACTGGATTGGCAGCAGCCAATACCGAACATCTGGCATTTAAGCTAGCATGAATTCCAGCTTTGGCAATTGTTACACGGCCTTGTTCCATCACTTCGTGGATGGCAGTCCGATCTATGTCTGACATCTTATCAAACTCATCAATACACACAACACCCCTAAAATATAAAGAAAATGTCAATTTTTTGTTGAAATCCTTTACAATTTTTAATATAGTAAAATAGTAGTTCGCTAGAAAGTTAGTTAGTCAGTCACCAATCCCTGGGATTGGTTTGAAATTGTACGCCACGCCGATATCTTGCCCTCGGTAATCTTCTCCTGGTCAATACAAGTCAATATTTAACATTAAAATTTGCTCCTTTTCTACGAATGCCTTCCTACCCTGTGCATTCTATATCTACCGCACTTCGATTATCCTTTGTAATCCCACTTCCTAAATAACAAAAGTCGGACACTTTCTATTCTATCATCTCCTATTTTACTAATCCTCATCTTTCGCCTGCATTTCTCAATATTACACCTTATCACTTTCGTTTTGCTTATATTTATTTTTGTTATAATCCCTAGTCATTATTTTTTTGTCATTAATTCTGCCCCCTTTCTTCCAAGGTAGCTATGTCGTCGGCGAACCTCAACATATATATTTCCTTTCCCTGAATTTTCACATTATACTCTTCTTTAACCTTCTATATCTACTTGTTTAGTGAAGTATAGTAGTATATATTCAAGAAATTAGCATAATTAATGAGAAAATTCATCCCCATAAACAGCGTATGAATAAAATATGATTTTATCCGTTTCAAAAAAATTCAAACATTACTCTTACACTTTTCGAAAAGCGATATATAAAATAAAAATTCAACGGCAGATAGAATTCTATGTAACAATATTTGATTCAGCATTACCGATAATATCAATGGTCGATATTGATATATATCTAAGCAGCACTTTAGGCGGACAATATCTTGATTGAACCTTTTTTACTTTTTACCTGTCAGCCAAAACCATAGCACCGGCTTCTAATCTGCGTTCGCCAGTTTCCTGGTCCGAAGTAACGGCAGCTGTCAGACCAACTCCACTGGAGCCGCGACCAGTAGCGGCAATTGCCCTAGGGGCCGTGCATAGTACATATCGTAAAAGTTGCGATTTCGCAACGCTGGGATCGCCGATGAGTAGAATATTAATATCACCTGTAAAATTAATAAAAATAGAAAGGGGGGTGATATAAGGGGTATAACGCGTATCTGCGTAGTATTTCAGTAATTAATATTGAATTTGTTTATGTAACACCTACGTATGTAAAATTTAACGATATAAAACTTACTAATAGTAAATATAATTGTATAAAACATCACCCAAAAACCATAACACAAATCATTTATTAGCTATAGCTAATAAATTTTTGGGTGATGTTTTATACAATTATTTAACACCGTAGTGACAATTTTACAGTAAATAGAACATAATTATATTTATGAAGGGCGTAAATATATAAGATTAATTAATGACTATTTTATATTATTCGATTTGGCTTGGTATTTTATAGCGAAAAACGCTGTTAAATTTTAGAACAGAATTCTAATTCTAATTTGATTCTAATGTGTCCGATTTATAAAAAAAAATCAATGCATAATCACAAAAATATCACAAAGATAAATGCCGCAAATATTAATTTATAGCATATATTTTATTAAAGTGATTAAAATATACATCGGATACTATTCGTATGAAGAGAATAAAAATTTTATGTGAAAGAGGTTGAAACTAAATAATGGTGCCGTTATAACTAAAATAATTAGAGTCCACAATGACGGCTTTCTGAAAAAGAGGCTGGGATTTGAATATAATGTAAGTATCACAGTAACCATAAGTACCAGCGATATAAAAATCAAGAAACAGAGTAGTAAATCTTCTTCAGTAAGTTGCTCTTCAATTCGAGTCAGTATATCGCGGAACCTGGTGTCAGAATAGTCTAATGCCACATGGTTTCTGTTTCTCCGTGTTCCAAAATAAGATACATTTTCTGATTCCTCTGACGATCTATTAGCTGACGGAGAGGGTACCGCTGGTATTCTCTTCATTGCTCGTAGTAAAAGTTGTTATAAAAATGGTTTTTCGATGTATATTTGAAGTTTAATAATTGACTTATTGGACGATTTTTTAATAAAATACTTCATTGATAATTTAATTTTCTCGACAACGCCTGTTTTAAATATTTTTTTGTCTGACGATTTGTTTCGAAAAAAAATATTTAGATCTCTTAATTCAAACCGTTTAAGTAAATGATTAATGAAAAGGCGATATTTTATTTATTACACCAAAAACTTTGTAACTCCAGTTCGAAATTTAAAGAATATATATATCACGGTCAAAGTAATTAACGGATTTTTATTAATATAAATATATATATTTTTTAATTTCAATATAATATTAAAAAATAATCAATAAATAATTAGAATATTTAGAAATATTTCGAATATTTAAGTCAATAGATAGACTGCTGCTAAACAAGCAAAATGCAAGGTATCAATCAAGACAGTCTTAGAAACAGTATGTTTTAAATAAAACCTACCATTCTATTTTTTACAAATTACCGGCCTATTATTAATACAAACCAAATAACAAGGTTAAAGTGAATAATTTATAAGAATTAATCCCGCAAACCGGTAATTATTAATAATTCACAACTATGAATGGTAAATGTAATAATTTTAAATACGTCAAACAAATAAAAGGTCGAAAGGCATAAAATTTGTTCAATTTATGACAAATAGAGCACATCACTCTGGAATAGATCGAAATTTATGTATTTCTTGTAAAATTTAGGAATATGAAAATATCCAATTTTCTTAAAAAATGTTTTTTCTTCAGTTTATTAAGAACTTTTTATTTCATTGGTTGTAATAAATAATATTTGTATGTATATATGAAAATATAATATACAAGCAATACAACAAAATAAGTTTTTGTAAAATTTTCAGGTTTCACCGGTAATTAGTAATAATTACTGGTTAATGAAACTATTTCAATATTATTAATCACACTGACCACATAACCTGGATAATATTAATAATAGCGGGTTATTATTAATATAAATCGGATTTATTAGATTAACCATAACATATCCATTTATATATTAAAGGCGTTTAATATAGAATGAGTTAATATATTAAGCAAGTCAGTTTTCAAAAATTAAATGATATCAAAGAACACTATTATTATTTGTTTTTGTTACCTCTGAGCCTAGTTCCATTTGGTAATATCTTTTCGACTCCACCAAGAAGTAAACACAAAATGGCGCGCTTAATGTACTCGTGCCCATGAATAGACGGCGCTAAAGATTTTGCCAAAACTTTAAAGATATTCTTGTTATTCTTGGCTAAATTCTTGCATCTAGTGATATCTTCGCGAGATATAGTCGGGTTTGCTTCTTTGCTCAATTGCGTCAGATTATTCGCAATAACAATGGTACTGTAGTGATAGGAAATATAATATATAATTAAATTAAATTATTAACAATTAAAGGTGTTGGCCGATATAAAATTGCATTAAATAAAACTGTGTGTTATATCCGTATGATCTAGCCTCGTATTTAATAAATCATGTTGGTAATATCAAAACGGAGGATATGAAAAATGAATATAAAAGAAAATTTCTAAGAATAAAGTTTGCATCCCATAATATGATATAATTTACATTGAAATCGTAATAATATAAATAAATAAAGGTTAACTTCAAAACTTTTCCTTTTTTAAATAATTTTAAAGTGGACAATTAGATTTATGAAATTATAGACTGTTCAACGTACCGAAAGACCCCTGAAGTAAATCCGCCTTGCCTATTCGGTAAACATCGGAAGTTTCCGACAACTTGGACACGATCACCTGGTTTACATTTGTCCACTAAGTCGTTGTCGAGGATAATATCAACGGTACGAGGAAGTTGGCCTGCCGGAGCCTTTTCGGGCATCTCTTGAATTGAGATTGTTTGATGATCTTTGTAAGTTGACAAGCCAAATTCTGTTTCCAGTAGGTTACCATCCTCATCCTATACAAATATGGACACGAAGGTTAATTATTGTTTAATTCTACCGGGAACGTTTTCATCATAAAGCTGAAAACTCAAAGATATCTAAATTTAAATAAAGAAAGCTGGAAAGAAAAATGACTTAATTAAATATGTAGTTGTTTTCACATTTATCGATTTGTACATTACAAAATAGGTATGTATAAAAAGAATTGAGTTACCTTTGTTGGATACACAGCACTCGATGGGAAAGCATCCAAAGAAGTTAAGTCTGTATATTTTCGATCCAATACTTTTTTCGTAGCTGGACAGTAATGTACACTACGAACAACTTTAGGATGCACCAAAGAACCTTAACAGAGAGCGCACAATCACATTTAAATTCATAATTATCGAAATAATTATGGTACGATTCTGGCTGAGATTAGCTGAATTTGGGATACTGATTTAGTGCGTGTTCCGCGATACAGATGTGTTTACGAAGTCGCCTACTCTCAAGGGGTATAAAGGTTGCCAAATTTTCGCTGCATCAAAAAGCTGACCTATGGATCATTACGCTGAAAGTAACAGTAACTTTCAGCGTAGTAGAATAGTAACAATGCCGAAGAAAATAGGAGCTAATTTGTGTGAGAACTATAGGACCATTAGCCTACTATCACATGCATCGAAGATATTGTTAAAGATTATTTATAGGAGATTAGAAAATAAAGTAGAGGAAAGGCTAGGAGAAGATCAGTTTGGTTTTAGGAAAAACAGAGGGACGAGAGAGGCGATTCTAGCACTAAGAACGGTAGTAGAAAAAAGAAAGAGGGTAGGAAAGGTAACTTGCATAGCTTTTGTAGACTTAGAAAAGGCATTTGACAATGTAGATTGGGACATAATGTTTAGAATTTTAAAAGAAACGGGTATAGATTATAAGGATAGGAGAATAATTTTTAATTTATATAAACACCAAACTGCCTTAGTTAGAATTGAGGGGGAAGAAGAGGTAGCAAAAATAGGGAAGGGAGTTCGGCAGGGATGTACACTCTCACCGTTATTATTTAATCTATATATAGAAGATGTAAAAAAAGAGTATAGTGTAGGTGTGAATGTACAGGGAGAGAAAATATATATGCTGAGATTCGCCGACGATATAGCTATATTGGAAGAAAGCGAAAAGAATTTAGAAAGGGTATTGAATGGTATGCAGGCAGTATTGACTAGGGATTTTAACATGAAAATAAATATAGGTAAAACTAAAGTGATGAGGTGTGACAAAAAGGAATGCAGCAGAAAAATGAGGATCACAATAGGAGATAATAGAATCGAAGAAGTGTCAGATTTTTGTTATTTAGGCAGTAGAATCACAAAAGATAATCGAAGCAAGGTAGATATAAAGTGTAGGATAGCACAGGGTAGGAAGGCATTCGTAGAAAAGGAACAGATTTTAAGATCAAATATTGACTTGGGTATTAGAAAAAGATTACTGAAGGTATATGTTTGGAGTGTAGCACTGTACGGGTGTGAGGCGTGGACTATAGGAAAGGAAGAGAAGCTTAGATTACAAGCATTCGAAATGTGGTGTTATAGGAGGATGATGAGGATTGGTTGGGAAGATAAAGTAACAAATGAAGCTGTACTAGAGTTAGTAGGGGAGAAGAGAAGTATCTGGAGAGTGTTACAGCGTAGGAGAGACAGATTAGTAGGGCATATTCTTAGGCATGGGGGGATTATGCAATTGATCATAGAAGGTAGAGTGGAGGGAAAGAGAGGGGTAGGTAGGCCTAGATTGGAGTATGTGAGTCAGATAGTTGAAGACGTTGAGATGAATAGCTATAGGGAGATGAAGGGATTAGCTCAGGATAGATCGGCATGGCGTGCTGTTTCCAACCAATCTTTAGGATTGCGGACTCTTTAACTAATGGATCATTGGTCAGGTGTTTAATATCTACTGTAACGACTTACTTTGACATATGGATATTTTTTAAATTTTATCAATAGAATATTTAAATCAATTGAATGTTTTTAGGGCATCCCTACGTTTTTATCGTGTAGTTTTAGTTGCCTACAATTATTTTCTTTTCCCTATTCTCGGCGAGAATCGCACCATAATTTTACTTACATTTAGTAACAATTCCCTCCACGCAAATCAGATTCCCCAAATAGCGACAATGAAGATTTCTTGGCGTTACATGTTTATTACCGAAGCTGCCCTCGAATGCAATAAAAAAGTCTTCGTGTTCCTTTGAGTAATCCGGAGCAACAGTATTCACGTATTCTTTGAGAGCCTTCTGGAACGCATTCTGTTCCTCGAATGCGTTCTCCAGAAGGTCCCTTGCCCTGATGGCATTCTTGCGGCGTAAGTCGTTCACATTTACCACTATACGGGTTGAATCGTCCGCAATCATATTCTTGACTATGAGGGCATACTTGCCTTGATCCTCCTATAATTTAGAATAACCGAAATTATAAAAAAAGTAAGTGGGTTCTTTGCACAACGAATGTAAATTGTTGTTTTGAAGTGTATGTTTACCTCATCGTCGAGAAAATCAAGATAATCTCGTTGTATAGTCAAGTCACGTTCATCTTCTTGTACCTCCATTGTAAATTCAACTTTATATTATCTGTAAAACTAAGAAAAAACGTAGAAAACTATCAAATTGCAAAAACAAATGAAAGCTTCTTAATGTATTAGGTTATGTCATTTCATTTGCCGCCAATTTGATTGTGAGTTAGATTGCCTATAACAAGCAAGGGTGGCCAAATAAGCAGCAATTGATAATGTAATTTAATTGTCCGTTCAAATTTATTCATTTATATTAAATTCTAAATATTTAAAGACTTCCTACAAACAAAAATATTTTGCAATATATTTTTTCTTCAAAATATATGATTTCGGGACAAGACAACATTAAGACCACAATAACTTCCGTAAATGATAAAAATAATCATCCACATGCTATTATCAATTTTAATTGCAGAAGCAAATAATATGAATTAAACAATAAAAAATATTTCCATTCGAAATTGTATGTTTAAATACATTTGCATAAACTGAATAAATAATTAATAATTCGAATATGGAGGAGATTGAAAAAGAATCTATAATAAATATAGAATACCGAGATAAGGAAAACGATTTAAAAAATGACGAGGATAATATTGATGGTACTGTAATTGAAATGGATGATTTAAATGAACCAGCAGTTTCTCTCAACGATATTTCAAATGAAGATAAGAATTCCTATGCGAAATCAAAAGTGGCAGCACAAGGTACTAAAAATGTATTAAAACGTGTTAAAATTCATTTATAATATTGTGCTATTAGAGAAATTAAGATTATATTTATAAGTAGTTACCAAGAAGAAATTTAATATTTTTTTAGGGATGATGGACATTGCTTTAATAACGGCAAATGCAAACCAATTAAGATATATCTTGGAATATCAATACGATAAAAAGATGTATTATATTATACTGATTCTTATATCATTATCTTTATCATTACAAGTTACTGTTGGTGTTTGTTTAACATTTAAGGGACGAAGGGCATTTGGAAAGTTACCAAAGCGCCCTATTGATAGAGCTATAAAAAACTTTGTTGTATGTTTAATATTTCTTATAACAATAACTAATGTATTCATAGCATGTTTTACTATTACTGAAAATAAAACTAATTAATACTTTCAAATTAGCTGTAAATCGGTTAGATGTAGCTTCCAATTTACCTAGTAATTAATATAATAAATTGACATAATAAAAATTATTACAAATTTACCGTATAAAGTTCAATAAGACAGAAAATTGTTAGAAATATATAATTTTACAAACGTATATCATGAATGTTAAAATGCAGTGCGTGCATATTATTTAGACAAAAAAATTAATTATATTGAAACAGTATTTCAACATTTAATATCGACCTCTATTACGACTATTCGAATCATACGGTCTTCTATCATGACTTCGATTATTCTTATGGGATTTATTACCCGAGCGTTCTCTACGGTCGTCATAGCCTCTATCGCTTTGTCTTCTATTATTGTCAATTGGAGAAAAATCATTGCTGTTATATCGTCGATTATCATACTCGCCCTGGTAGCTTCTATTCCTGTTATTCGAACTTCTGGAACCACGGTCATTATTGTCATTGCCACTTCTATTAGTATCCTTGAAGCTCCTTTGATTATCACTGAAGCGCCTGTTTTGATTATCACTATGTCCTCTATAATCTCTATTACCGCCATGTTGCAAGCTGGCCATATTTACTAAATTAGCGCCCATATCCATTGGCATGTCGAAATTCGGCTCTGAATCGAATCGAATATGCCTTATGTCCGGCATATTATCGCGATGCTTCATCATAATAGATACATTGTAATTTTTGTGATGAATCGGCTCTTGTTGTGGCGCTTTATGTCGTATATTACTCCCTGCTTTGTTGCGTCTTTGTAAATTGATATTACGAGTAAACAGGCTTGTTCCTTGAAGAAGATTTATAGCATAATCTGGGGAGCACATGTGCTTAAATCGTATAAACCCAAAGCTGCATTTACCGCCTTTGCTGTCGTTGGGTATTTTTACACTTTCTAAAGGTCCCACTTGGAGAAATAATTCGTACAGTAGCTCTTCAGTGACCTTCTCTGATAAGTTTCCAATGAATAATGTGGTAGCATCTTCAGTATTAGTATTCGTCATTATATTAAGATTTAGAGACGCTTTTAAATATATTCTCAGTAAATATTATTAAAACTTGTCATCACTACCGATTTGTAAACATACGTTTGACGTGTAGATTGAGATATCGAAACGTCAGAATTATCTTTAGTAGATTATTTCTGATTGAATTAATTAAGAGAACTAATTCCTACAGGGTACTATTTATAGTACTAAGGAGAATTTATAAGGCTAGGAGAAGATCAGTTTGGGTTTAGGAAAAACAGAGGGACGAGAGAGGCGATTCTAGCACTAAGAACGGTAGTAGAAAAAAGAAATAGGGTAGGAAAGGTAACTTGCATAGCTTTTGTAGATTTAGAAAAGGCATTTGATAATGTAGATTGGGACATAATGTTTAGAATTTTAAAAGAAACGGGTATAGATTATAAGGATAGGAGAATAATTTTTAATTTATATAAACACCAAACTGCCTTAGTTAGAATTGAGGGGGAAGAAGAGGTAGCAAAAATAGGGAAGGGAGTTCGGCAGGGATGTACACTTTCACCGTTATTATTTAATCTATATATAGAAGATGCAATAAACAAAGTAAAAGAAGAGTATAGTGTAGGTGTGAATGTACAGGGAGAGAAAATATATATGTTGAGATTCGCCGACGATATAGCTATATTAGAAGAAAGCGAAAAGAATTTAGAAAGGGTATTGAATGGTATGCAGGCAGTATTGACTAGGGATTTTAACATGAAAATAAATATAGGTAAAACTAAAGTGATGAGGTATGACAAAAAGGAATGCAGTAGAAAAATGAAGATCTCAATAGGAGATAATAGAATCGAAGAAGTGTCAGATTTTTGTTATTTAGGCAGTAGAATCACAAAAGATAATCGAAGCAAAGTAGATATAAAGTGTAGGATAGCACAGGGTAGGAAGGCATTCGTAGAAAAAGAACAGATTTTAAGATCAAATATTGACTTGGGTATTAGAAAAAGATTACTGAAGGTATATGTTTGGAGTGTAGCACTGTACGGGTGTGAGGCGTGGACTATAGGAAAGGAAGAGAAGCGTAGATTACAAGCATTAGAAATGTGGTGTTATAGGAGGATGATGAGGATTGGTTGGGAAGATAAAGTAACAAATGAAGCTGTACTAGAGTTTGTAGGGGAGAAGAGAAGTATCTGGAGAGTGTTACAGCGTAGGAGAGACAGATTAGTAGGGCATATTCTTAGGCATGGGGGGATTATGCAATTGATCATAGAAGGTAGAGTGGAGGGAAAGAGAGGGGTAGGTAGGCCTAGATTGGAGTATGTGAGTCAGATAGCTGAAGACGTTGAGATGAATAGCTATAGAGAGATGAAGGGATTAGCTCAGGATAGATCGGCATGGCGTGCTGTTTCCAACCAATCTTTAGGATTGCGGACTGTTTAACTAACTATTTATACTTATATATACTTTTACAATTCTATTTATGCCGTGAATTTAAATATTAATCTGTAAAAACGATTATTCATTAATTTTTATTTAAACATAACCAGAAAAAGAAACACTGACTTAAAACTAGTTAATATGTACTCTATACATTCGTTGAGTAATAATTCTATATTATAATCAATCTTTTTCTGAAAATTTCAATTTATATAATTATATAATATACAGAATGTTCCAATAGTAGCATTCAGACGCAACATAAATAAAGCATATTATAAAAAAAAAACGGATGATTTAATGTCACATAATAACAACTACGTATGGAACACTTTCTAAAAAATGAATAACTTAAGCTATATTTCAACAATCCAATAGTTAATCGAATAAAAATATATATTATCGAAAGTATTTTGAATATTAAATACTTTGAGTAATTAGATAGATTCAATTTATTAGGACGAAGTCACTGACATATTAATTTTGACATAATTATGTCAAAAATGAGTTTAATATCAATGGTTACTTCGGTACATCATATTAGGCGTATAGTACGGTGTAAGAATTTAGTTGTTTCAATATTTCGAGTTTTGTAAATAGTATTTTTATAATAATATATAAAGTATATCGAAATGAGTGTTAAATACTGTAAATAATTACTGTAAAAATATTAAAATGCAATAGCAATAAAAGCGATTCTTTAACTAATACATGTGCGGAACTTCTTCCGAAATTCATAAAAAGAAATTAATAAACTCCAAGTTGATAATATTCACTATAAACTAAATTTGTAATGTATGTATATATTATACTTAGTTAAATATACGCAATATTGATTAGATGGATAATTGTTAAAAATTAATATGTTCAAGAAAATATTGGATACAAAATTTGAATATTTACATAAAATTTACCACGACTTGACCTGTTTCATATATTGTTTTTATTTATTCTTATTAAAAACAATATCGATCCCATTTTTCATTGCGTGACTGAATCAAATGGAAATAGTATGAGATTTGGCACGTGTCAGAAATTAATCAAATAAAATTAAAATACACGACAAAATATGTTACGATTATAAGATAATATAATTAAATAAAACAGTACAGAAATGAGATTGCAATTATTACTCTAACGTCGCATGTCAAAGTGACGTTTACTTTCATGACAATTACAAGTAGACAACATTATTTTGACATTTGCCAATAACAAAACAAAGAGAATATAAAATTTTATATAGTACGATCAAAAACGATTTTGCAACTACAATTTATTAGTTTTTATAAAAATAAAACCGATGTGGCATTTAATTTTAACGTTTTTCAATTTCATTGATATGAACATTAACAACTGGCCGCTTTTGATCGCAATGTAAAGGCACTGTTTGTGAATTTTTAAAAAGTGTTCATTTTCTCCACAAGTCGATTCAATAAATGTACACAAAATCGCTCTCAGAATCGAAAAAAAAACAACAACAATAATTCAGTGGAAGATAAGTTCGTAGAATTTGAGCAATTACAATTATTGTATACGTTAATAATAAAAAATGGCATATCATATAGTTACACACAATTTGTTTTTTAAATAATAGAATCAATTGTATATCTGTAGCAACCTAAAATGTTTATAGAAATGTACACTTTAATGTGTTGTTCTATTATAAATATATTACAAAGAGTAAAACACGAAAAATATGTTTTACATGGTGTTTGTATAATATGACGAAGTTTAGGTTTATAATTGAATTGTTTCGTTACATGGTCTAAAGAGGCTTTGTAAAGTTAGCGGGGAACATTCCCCTCTCTCCGCTGTCTTCCTTCATTCCCATCAACCAACCTTCTTCTTGTTCCTCAGGATCGTCATAGGCTATAACCTACAATGTACAAAATGAAGAAATTCTTTTCTATCCTTATTCATACTATCTTTGAGTAATACATTGGTGGTATCTGTTCCAAATAATACTTGTTGAGAGTTTTTAAAATAACATAAAAAAAATGTACGTCTACAAATTATTGAAGCTTTGAAATAAAACGGGGTAATTTAAGAATCTTTTATCTTTAATCGTATGTATTTATAAGACCGGCTGATATTCTTTCGTGCGATAAATTCCTGTAAAAATAGGGCAAGTATATTAATTAATATTACTGTATCATTGAAGGCTTTAACGGTAAATTGTTTACAATGTCGTACATTAATTGAATTATCAAAAGAAAGTGTTCGTACAATTTCTCCCTTATTGGATCCTTAAAAGACCAATAAAGTTAGAATTGAGGGGGAAGAAGAGGTGGCAAAAATAGGGAAGGGAGTTCGGCAGGGATGTACACTTTCACCGTTATTATTTAATCTATATATAGAAGATGCAATAAACAAAGTAAAAGAAGAGTATAGTGTAGGTGTGAATGTACAGGGAGAGAAAATATATATGTTGAGATTCGCCGACGATATAGCTATATTGGAAGAAAGCGAAAAGAATTTAGAAAGGGTATTGAATGGTATGCAAGCAGTATTGACTAGGGATTTTAACATGAAAATAAATATAGGTAAAACTAAAGTGATGAGGTGTGACAAAAAGGAATGCAGTAGAAAAATGAGGATCACAATAGGAGATAATAGAATCGAAGAAGTGTCAGATTTTTGTTATTTAGGCAGTAGAATCACAAAAGATAATCGAAGCAAGGTAGATATAAAGTGTAGGATAGCACAGGGTAGGAAGGCATTCGTAGAAAAGGAACAGATTTTAAGATCAAATATTGACTTGGGTATTAGAAAAAGATTACTGAAGGTATATGTTTGGAGTGTAGCACTGTACGGGTGAGGCGTGGACTATAGGAAAGGAAGAGAAGCGTAGCTTATAAGCATTCGAAATGTGGTGTTATAGGAGGATGATGAGGATTGGTTGGGAAGATAAAGTAACAAATGAAGCTGTACTAGAGTTAGTAGGGGAGAAGAGAAGTATCTGGAGAGTGTTACAGCGTAGGAGAGACAGATTAGTAGGGCATATTCTTAGGCATGGGGGGATTATGCAATTGATCATAGAAGGTAGAGTGGAGGGAAAGAGAGGGGTAGGTAGGCCTAGATTGGAGTATGTGAGTCAGATAGTTGAAGACGTTAAGATGAATAGCTATAGGGAGATGAAGGGATTAGCTCAGGATAGATCAGCATGGCGTGCTGTTTCCAACCAATCTTTAGGATTGCGGACTCTTTAACTAACTAAAAGACCACGAAAGTGTTTTATTTTCGCTTGAATTCTATTTTTATATTACGGAAATAGATTGCGTTTTTTTGGTAATAAGCCAGCGATATGTTTTTGAACATTTTGCCAATCCCTTAATAACGTAAATCATAAAGTGTGTCTTCTAAATTAACTTAAATTTGAAACCGTATCGTACTATTAAAACAAATGAAATACTTGTTTGCGACGATCATTTACGTTTCAAAAACTGATTACTGTGGCGGTAAAAAATGAACATGTCCTTTAAAAACAACGTAAATCAATATTTACTCACATACTGAACAAGAAAAAAAAATTGTGTTTCATTTTCATATGGAGATAAATAGAGAAAAATGGTCGATACTACATGATATTTAAAATCAAACGATATTGTGAATGTGACTGTTCAAATTTTCTATTCACCTGTATGGTTTCACCGACATCAAATGACAGCTCATCGACATCTTCGCGTTGGTATTTGTACGTAGCTTTGACACGGTACAAGACTCCAGGTGGAAGGTTATCTGTACTTGCGCCTATTTTCAAAATTAACATATTACATACAAAATCAGACAATTCTATGTATAAATGACAATTTACCATATTGTGTAACAAGAAATCATGTAATCATTATTGCAAAATTAGCGAGTATTATGCGATATATATATATTTGGATTTTTGCTCAACTTAAGGTAGATTACAGAAAATTTCAGAATCGTAGATCAAATATTTATTTTGTAAAACAGTCATAATTGTACCATATGAAATTTATTTGATCTTTCCTATTATTCGTAAAATATTTAAATGTCTTACATTTTATAATAGCATTTAGTTCAACCTATCATGAGTTCGCCAACCGAAATAAATAAAAATAACCGAAGTACCGTTTTGTTCCCGGTGTATAATAGGCAATTATGAAGGAACGAATAGATCCATTGATAAGATGTTATATAAATTAACTATAGTTACTTGGTACTATTCTTATCGATATCGACATTTAATTTATAATTTATGAAGGGTTGTTGTATACTCATCTATTGTTAGTAGTGACCATTATCTGGAAAGGGCAATAAGTCATTTTCAAATAAATTTGAACAGACAGTATTGAATTGAAATTACCAATGACCGTTTGCGCTACTAAAATAAAAAGTATTTTGATAGTATGTATAAATTTTGAGGATACATTATAAATAGATATTTTGAAAGTTAGATCCTAAAAAATGTAAATTGTAACAATGTAAAATAAACGTTATTTCAAGTTAATAAGTAAGAAATTTGATTACGAACATGCCATGAACATTAATCTTTAAAAAAATGCACACACAACGTCAACGAACAAAACACAAAACTAAAAGCTTATTCTGGTTAAGGCATACAATGTGTTCAAAAGATAGACTATGAGTATGTAACTATTTCATCAGAAGCATATTAGATAAATTTACTTTAAAAATCAAGTAGCGCTACCGCTAAATTCGGAATACTAGAACACATTGTATATGACCCACGTCCTCCTGTTATATCATACTTACCCACAGGAATATCATACAACTCCTGTACTGTAATGTTCGCATTTAGGACAGGGGATTGCGGTGGTACCTGTGGATTACTACAAGCGCCCTCTGCCGATGTACCTTTCGTATCAGCGGTCTTCTCATCATCAACCGTTGGCAGCAGCACCTTAGTCATTTTCGGAACGTCACCATCTGTAGCATTGTTATTATTTGCGTTCGTTTCAATAATAGCTACGTCCAGCTTATCAGTGAGCGTTGCGTCATTTCCGTTGACAATTGGCGCTTCCGGCGAGGTGTCTATTGTGGTTTTGTCGGTGGGTACGGTAGGTAGGGGGGGTAGGGTGAATTTCAATGGAGTAGTGGGGGGGGATTGTGAGTTGTTGATGGTTGCATTTACACTTGGAATCACGTCGTCGATATCGGGTGTTTTGGGCGTGGTCGGTGTCATGGGGTAGGTGGCGCTACTGCTGTTTGTCGGTGTGCTGGGTGTGGTGCCAGATGGTGCGCTTTCCGAATTGTTGGCTAAAATTTGTGGGTTAGTTGTTAGGTAAAATGCGCACGGAAATAATATAGCAAACAGATGTTAAATGATTGGTATTGTTATGTTTGGTAATAAGTGACAACTTAATGTGATTTCAATACATCAAATATTGAAGTCATGTTTTTGTGAAATCATTTTGATTACAATTTGAAACCACAATAATATGCCATAACTTTAAATTTAGAAAATATGGTTTGTACGATTTCTTCCAAATGAATTTATGAGCATGCAATTTTTAATAAGACTCAAACAATGTTACTTTTCTAACACTTATTAAAAAAAAACAATATCCAAAGTACACAAAGGAATATATATATATATATAAGCAGCTAAATATAGAGAACTTACGCATATTGATAGTATTGTTCTTTTGCGGTGAGATGTTGTTCATGTTGAATTCAGCGGGTAATTTCCTCGGTAAACTCGCGCCATTTGACTTTTTGATTGTGTATGAACCGCGTTGATTGTCTGTCGCTAGTTTATCCACAATGGCTTCCAATTCGCTATACACCTGTCAAAAATGACAAAATCTAGTTTTTCATTCCGGTTTTATTGCTGGCTTATTACAGCACAGAAAAAAACTCCTAAAACAAAAAAACGCGTGCAAAAATTATACTGTTTTAATATCCATTGTGTGCAAACATTTTTTGCGAAAGTGCCTGTAGAGATAAAAATGTCAAAATCGGAATAAAACACCAAAAGTAACAGATATGCCAATCATGACAGAAAAATTAGGGGTGCCAATTAAAGCAAGTGTCAGACTAGATATTTCATTACAAATTTATAGAATTGAAAGTTGTGTGGTGCCCAAATTGTATTTTTCAATTTAATAATATGAATTTATAGGCTGCTTTTGCACAGATGAATTTATAAGCTTCTTTTGTAACAGATTTATAATAATGAATTGTTAATTGCAGATATTGATTGGAATTAAGAACAATAATTTATTTTTTAACATTAACGGTTTAGTTTTAGATTCAATCCAACATCAAAGTTACATTTAAGTAGTGCAGATTTTTTTTCCTCTAGGATTCAAAGTAATAAACATGTTAGTCGTGTGATTTCTTACTTTTGCGGTTTCTGAATGGAATACACTTTCCGCATTGAAGAGCGTTTGTAGGTTGGTGACGAGGAATAGGATCCGGCTATCGTGCAGTGCAGGAAGTTCATCGTGCAGTTCGCTGTTTAGGACCTCGTACGTTCGTTTCGCTTCCTCGAGGAGTTCCCTGCCCTTGGCCAATTTACCATCGTCCCGTTTCTTCGCCATCGACATCTGAAGGGCTTGGAAATTGTGTCTCTGGCCGTCGTAGTCTACCAGTTTCCGCCCTCGCTTATCTATCTTTTTCTGCGAATAGTAAATAAATAATAATTACATACAATCTATGCAATGTATCGTTAAAGTGCGTTGAGGAAAATTGGATGGGAAAATAAGCATAGGGAGTGGAATTCTTAAGAATGGTGACAAACTGAGATAATATACAAGGTGGGGCATAAAAATCTCAGACATTTTGAAGGGGTTTTAAAAATGAACGCAGCTATCTAAAAAAAAATATTTATTTCTTAAAAGTACATAAAAACAGTTATTTTTTAAGGCCAGCGTATCCTCATACAAAAAGCAGGGGTTCGGCAGCGTATTCCGCATTTCCCACAATTGTGATTATTTTTGTACAATATTTTTAGAAAATGTTCCAAAAGGATGTGGCTTTTGAACGGTGAATTTATTTTATTTTTTAATTAGCAATAACATGTCGAAAAATAATCATAACTTTCATAAAAAAAAAGACGACTTTTCAGACGTTGTTTTATATAGGAAAAAAATAGAACAAAGTTTCATCGTTCCATAGCTAGACATCTAGTCTACAATCAGTAAAAATTGTGTAATTTAATAGTTAGCTTAACATTAGTAAACCCTTGCAATGCTTGCAGTCAATAAAATATGTAGCATGAATTGAATTCTTGAGAATGATGACAAACTGAGATAATGATAATAATGTATATTCAAGTATAAGAGTATCGTTGTCGAATATCTTACCCTCATTTCAGGAAATTGACTTTGATACGTGTTGAGCGGTATGAGAACTTGGTCGCCCATTTTATGACTGAAGTCCTGGTAGAGCATGTCGACGGACTGTGTTTGCAGGAAGACGAGGTCGTGGCCGCCCCACTGGCTCTCATACACTTCGCCCACCGCCTCCAGGAATGATTTCGAGGCGGCCTGAACGGCTATTGAAAAACATAAAATGTGTAAATTTGTTTACAAACTATTATAAAATTCGATATTTTTGGAATGTGTAATTGACTCATCTGCAGGAATTATATATTTCAGTGCGGGATTTCTATGTACAAATGAATTTCTTAAAAAAAAAAAAAAAAAACGCAAATTTAGATGATCTAGTATCATAAATTTTCTGTATATTCAGCTTTCTCGGAGATCTTTTGATTGAAATCGTATTTTTAAAATCAACAACAAATAATACGTCTTCAAGAAGTAGTGATGTATTTTTTAAAATATTATTTATATTACAAAGGACGATCAATTAAAAACTCATATCAATATTAAATTTTACATGATGGTAGAACAAAATAAAAATTGAACAAATTAGCTAAATAGATTCTTGAATTCGGCTCGTATTTTTTTGAAAATTGTATAAAATAATAATGCTTGTTAAATTTGAGACACACTGTATGCAGCAACACTATTTTCATTGCATTGAGATTCGTTTTCTAATTTATTAGGCTTTACTTTTAATCGATTTGCTTGGAAAATAGATTTAGGATGTTCTAATTTGATTAGAGGCATCGAATAGAAAGGTAGACTAAATATTACAAGTCAATCTGCGCTGGTGTAAATATTGAGATTTTGCGGATCTTTTGGTATACACATGTGAAGAGGAAAAATAAACAAAAATCATCGTTGAAATTTAAATTGTACGATACGTCTGAGTTAACAGGTAGTTGTTAGATCTTAGATGCTAGTTTTTTTAATAAGGTAAATACAAATTAGTTAATAAATAGTCAAGGATGATTTCAAGATGATATAGTAATATGCACGCGTAAAATCGTAAAATAAAAAAGTTTGAATTTTAAAATTAAATATTTGCTACTTTGATTTGTAGATTTGTATGGAAAACCTACAAATAATTTGTTTGCAAATATAACAATATTATTTGTAATTTCTTATTGAAAATTTATTCGAAATACTGCTGACAGCAGTGCATCAATAGCTGATAAAGAGAAATAAACGAGCCTTACCTCGTATGCATCTAATATAATTATTGAATTCCTTTTGTAACTTAGTTGCTGTATTCTGCTGTCTCGTGAAATTTTCCAAGTGTTCGTCAAATATTTCGTCAGCTGTCCGGTCGACTTTGCCCAAATTTTGTAATATCTGTAAACAAACGAAAATAAGTTAAAATACATGTCAATAACTATTACACAAACAATTAACTGCTAAAGCCACATTTTTAACTTTTACATTAGTTAAAGAGTCCGCAATCCTAAAGATTGGTTGGAAACAGCACGCCATGCCGATCTATCCTGAGCTAATCCCTTCATCTCCCTATAGCTATTCATCTCAACGTCTTCAACTATCTGACTCACATACTCCAATCTAGGCCTACCTACCCCTCTCTTTCCCTCCACTCTACCTTCTATGATCAATTGCATAATCCCCCCATGCCTAAGAATATGCCCTACTAATCTGTCTCTCCTACGCTGTAACACTCTCCAAATACTTCTCTTCTCCCCTACTAACTCTAGTACAGCTTCATTTGTTACTTTATCTTCCCAACCAATCCTCATCATCCTCCTATAACACCACATTTCGAATGCTTGTAATCTACGCTTCTCTTCCTTTCCTATAGTCCACGCCTCACACCCGTACAGTGCTACACTCCAAACATATACCTTCAGTAATCTTTTTCTAATACCCAAGTCAATATTTGATCTTAAAATCTGTTCCTTTTCTACGAATGCCTTCCTACCCTGTGCTATCCTACACTTTATATCTACCTTGCTTCGATTATCTTTTGTGATTCTACTGCCTAAATAACAAAAATCTGACACTTCTTCGATTCTATTATCTCCTATTGTGATCCTCATTTTTCTACTGCATTCCTTTTTGTCACACCTCATCACTTTAGTTTTACCTATATTTATTTTCATGTTAAAATCCCTAGTCAATACTGCCTGCATACCATTCAATACCCTTTCTAAATTCTTTTCGCTTTCTTCCAATATAGCTATATCGTCGGCGAATCTCAACATATATATTTTCTCTCCCTGTACATTCACACCTACACTATACTCTTCTTTTACTTTGTTTATTGCATCTTCTATATATAGATTAAATAATAACGGTGAAATGTACATCCCTGCCGAACTCCCTTCCCTATTTTTGCTACCTCTTCTTGCCCCTCAATTCTAACTAAGGCAGTTTGGTGTTTATATAAATTAAAAATTATTCTCCTATCCTTATAATCTAAATTCTTTTAAAATTCTAAACATTATGTCCCAATCTACATTATCAAATGCCTTTTCTAAATCTACAAAAGCTATGCAAGTTACCTTTCCTACCCTCTTTCTTTTTTCTACTACCGTTCTTAGTGCTAGAATCGCCTCTCTCGTCCCTCTGTTATTCCTAAAACCAAACTGATCTTCTCCTAGCCTTTCCTCTACTTTATTTTCTAATCTCCTATAAATAATCTTTAACAATATCTTCGATGCATGTGATAGTAGGCTAATGGTGCTATAGTTCTCACACAAATTAGCTCCTATTTTCTTCGGCATTGTTACTATTCTACTACGCTGAAAATCCTGTGGTACTTCTCCCTTCTCATATATTTTACAAACTAACCTGTATAATCGCTCCTGCATTTTTTCCCCTGCGTGTTTTATTAATTCGGCTGGTATCATATCAATCCCCGCTGCTTTGTTATTCCGTAAATCATTTAATGCTCTATGAAACTCTAACCTAAGTATGCTAGGACATAAGTCATCCTCATCTATCTGTTCCACACTTTCTAGCTCCTCCATGTCCTGCCTACCTTTATATAAATCTTCAAGATACTCCTTCCATCTTCTAGCTTTTTCCTTATTTTCTGTGAGTTCCTTATCCTGCTTATCACATATAATGTTACCCTTTGGTTTTACTTTAGAAAAATGTGACTTAATTTTCCTGTAGCCCAAATCTACTTTACCTCTTCTCATATCCTCCTCAATATCCTCACAATTTCCTTTTATCCACTCTTCTTTCGCTAGCTTGCATTTCCTATTAATTAAGTTCCTTTGTTCCTTATATTTTTTCTGTCCTGCTTCTGTGTTTCCAATTTTAATTTTCCTTCTTGCTTCTATCATTTCAACTATTTCTTCCGTGATCCATTCCCTCCTACCTGCCCTTTTCTTTGTGCCTAATACTTCATTTGCTGCTGTAGTTATATTATTAACTTTTACATATTTAAATAAATTTCTTTTTAAATATATTATGTAGATAGCATGTTGAAAATGTTACTTTCAATGTACAATTTCCATAACAGTATTTTTTGCTTAATTAATGTGCATTTATTTTATAAAATAGGAGACATTTATAGTATATAATCTTTCTTAGCAAAAGGATTTTTTCATTGATTTTTTTTAAGGATTTTGCACGAATTTAAAACCAGCTAAGGGATTTTCAATGTATCAAATATTTCACGAAAAGTGCTATTTATTTTTGTATCATCAAATATTTGCATTTCAGTCCAAAATATAAAGCAATTGATGTGTTAGAAGTATTTTTAAGCATCTGTGAATATCTACAAAATATATTAATATCTAAAAATATTTAATACAGTGTCTTTGAACATTTAGAAAAAAAAACTTAATCTAAAAATTTTGAATACAGCGAAGATTAAATTCCATTCAGTATCCATAACATATTTTATTCGTAATTAAAAATAATAGCCAATTTATTTTATATAAGATTTAATTCATTTTCATGCAATTTACATCTAAAATTTCTATCCGGCTAAGATAGAACCCAAACTCTAAATTTCACTTTGAGCAATGTTTGTGCATAAGTGGGAAATCTTGGCTCTTAATTAAACTGGTTCATTACACTTTTTAAATGATTCCAGATTGGTGCAGTAAAAGCACCTTCGCTTATTAATTTCTTAAATTTTATTGCATATTTGTTTCTGCTGCAATACTAAAAAAAGCATATTTAAGAACAACAAAATACGTTAAGGTAGAACCATGACGAACGATTGTAATTTGTAATTGTTGTTATTTATAAGTATGTTTAACTAAAATGGGCTTACGTAATTGTTACAACTGCAATGTTGAAATAAGAAACGAAATAACATAATTTCTCTATAAACATTGTATGTGCTTCTTTGTAAATATATATTTCGCAACTTATATGATTTTTTTTAACAATTCAATTAAAATAACTACCGAATAATGAATTATTAAGAATTATTAGGAATATAAATACAATATTCTATTAATAGAGTGCAATTTTTACTACTATAATTAATACAGCAAAAGCAATCAAATATATTTAAAAATTACAATTTTGTAAATGGACTTTCGATATATGAATTATAGTTTAAAAATAATTTGAGGGCACGTAAAGATAACAAATAGTAATTGTGGTAATAAAATGCACAAAGTTTGTAATATAGGGCATCCGCTTTTATTTATAGCTGGAAATATTGCCAAATTAAAAATAAATAAACACATATTAAACGGAATGTCGAGTTTGATGCGTGGACATTTTATTCGATATTTTTACGTCAATAAAAACTCCTTTCGCAAAATTAAATCGTACCGAAGCCATTTTTTAATATAAATTGCACTAAAAATTTAGTATGATGCAAAAACTTCGAAAACATCGATTAAAATGCTTCTAATATTAAATTGGTCCAATGCCCACATCTCACAATCGTATAATTTTATATTTTTAACTATTCATAATTCGCAATAGATTTTTTACACCGGCATATATACTCATTGTGTAAACTTTTTATTTCAATTTCAATCGATGAAAGTGAAGAAACAATCGCCCGGCCATCGTAAGGCAACGGAAATTAATGGCCGCTTAGCCGGAAGTGAATGTAATTGCATATATAAGTGCGTAATTTATTCCGAAGATATTCTGCTAGCGCAGTATTGTTATGACTATAAACGATAAACGGACTTGAAGCATGCAAAATGCATGTACTATTTTTTTTACTTTGAACTTGTTCTCAATAAAGATTATTATTATTATTATTATTAGATGGCTAGATACGAGTATTCGACGAAAGTTGGTATGTGACCTTCGACTGTTTGCCAAATCAACAGCCAAATATCACCGAATGTCGCATATAAAACAGTGGTTAAATAGTTATAATAAAAACGAAAGAATTTAAATTTACAATAATATATAATTGATTACATTTACGTTATTTATATATTTAATCTATAAAAGAATTAAATGTCTGTATTATATCAAGGAAATAGCTGATTTGATTTGACACGTTACGTGTCAAATATTTGACACGTTACGTGTCAAATATTTGACACGTAACGTCAGTGTGCTTTATCTTTGGATTATAGCAGAAGTATATAATATTTCCGCATTTCTCATAGTCTAATGTACTATAAAACATTTAAAAATATTATTTCGTTTTATTTTAATAAATATTTGTCAGTTCCTATATATATAATTATTTGTTGAGAACGCACTGACACGTAATGCTTACAACATTAGTTTAGTCAGTAGTTCTTATGCGTTATTAACAACGAATGGCCTACGTTGTGTAATATGCCTACTTCAGCAAAGAATCTCACATAGATATAGGTTTCGTTTAAAAGCACTTGTCCATATATATTGTTTTGCACAAATTTAGTTTAGTTCTCTTTAAAATGTCTATTCCACGATACTTAAAATTATAAACTTTTATATATTTTGTACAAACTGTGGTAGTGGTTTAATACAGTCTGTCTCAAACTGTCACTATTGTTATAGGAACAAATTTTAAGAATCGAATCTGATCACTTAAAACAAAAACGCAAATTAATACCAGTTTTTAATACCAGAATCACACAAAATAGTCAAATCGGATTTTCGCATATACAAATAAAATCATCACATAGTACCTTTTTGATATCGGTATGCAGTCTATATGGGTGGTTGGTCTGTGATACCCATGTCATTAGAGCTACGGCCTGCAAAATGCGGTATATTCAAAATGTTTTTTTGAAAAAATAGATTTATAACGAATGAGACCTTTAAAACACAAAAAAAATCGCAAGTTTGTGTAGAAAAATTGCCATTTTTAGATGTTTCTGAAGAAATAATGGATTTTGGAATGTGGCATTTCGAGTTTCTAAATTTTTAAATGACAACAAAATGTTCCTCTCTAATCGTTTGGTAACTTTACGTAATAGCTCGCTTAGTACGTTAGTTATAGATTTTTTTTTCGTTGGGGGGTTGTGGAACTCGAGAGGTCATTGGAGATCGATGGAAGAATCGAGGATTTATTGTACTGGTTTTTTTTTGTAAGTTTCTGATTATTTTCAAAATATATTAATAATAATTGTATAAAACATCATCCAAAAACCGTCACACAAAGCAAAGGTGAGTGATAGAGGTATCTTTATTTGTTCTATTATTATGCTACTGAAGATGGGGGCATAGCCTCCGAAATGCGCATCTAGCTAACAAATGCTTTGAGCTACGGTTTTTGGGTGATGTTTTATACAACCAATAAACATATTCGCAAGAAAGTTTGTTCAGAAAAAGTTCAGAATTTTTTTCAGAAAAACAATGCAATTTTCAGTGTATTATATCCGTTTACGTTTTAAATTGTAACAAAACATGCAAATGTTCATTTACAAGACGCTTTCTTGAAAATATAAGTGATATACGTGTTTGATTTTAAGTTCACGTAAAATTATGCTAACTTCTTTGAATGAATGATGAATATATATATAGATGTGTGTATAGAGAAAAAAACAAAATAAAAAACGTGCAGATAATAAGGATTATTTTCATATTTCCTGTAAATAGTTTTAATTAATTGAATTAGTTAAAGAGTCCGCAATCCTAAAGATTGGTTGGAAACAGCACGCCATGCCGATCTATCCTGAGCTAATCCCTTCATCTCCCTATAGCTATTCATCTCAACGTCTTCAACTATCTGACTCACATACTCCAATCTAGGCCTACCTACCCCTCTCTTTCCCTCCACTCTACCTTCTATGATCAATTGCATAATCCCCCCATGCCTAAGAATATGCCCTACTAATCTGTCTCTCCTACGCTGTAACACTCTCCAGATACTTCTCTTCTCCCCTACTAACTCTAGTACAGCTTCATTTGTTACTTTATCTTCCCAACCAATCCTCATCATCCTCCTATAACACCACATTTCAAGTGCTTCTAATCTACGCTTCTCTTCCTTTCCTATAGTCCACGCCTCACACCCGTACAGTGCTACACTCCAAACATATACCTTCAGTAATCTTTTTCTAATACCCAAGTCAATATTTGATCTTAAAATCTGTTCTTTTTCTACGAATGCCTTCCTACCCTGTGCTATCCTACACTTTATATCTACCTTGCTTCGATTATCTTTTGTGATTCTACTGCCTAAATAACAAAAATCTGACACTTCTTCGATTCTATTATCTCCTATTGTGATCCTCATTTTTCTACTGCATTCCTTTTTGTCACACCTCATCACTTTAGTTTTACCTATATTTATTTTCATGTTAAAATCCCTAGTCAATACTGCCTGCATACCATTCAATACCCTTTCTAAATTCTTTTCGCTTTCTTCCAATATAGCTTTATCGTCGGCGAATCTCAGCATATATATTTTCTCTCCCTGTACATTCACACGTACACTATACTCTTCTTTTACTTTGTTTATTGCATCTTCTATATATAGATTAAATAATAACGGTGAGAGTGTACATCCCTGCCGAACTCCCTTCCCTATTTTTGCTACCTCTTCTTCCCCCTCAATTCTAACTAAGGCAGTTTGGTGTTTATATAAATTAAAAATTATTCTGCTATCCTTATAATCTATACCCGTTTCTTTTAAAATTCTAAACATTATGTCCCAATCTACATTATCAAATGCCTTTTCTAAATCTACAAAAGCTATGCAAGTTACCTTTCCTACCCTCTTTCTTTTTTCTACTACCGTTCTTAGTGTTAGAATCGCCTCTCTCGTCCCTCTGTTTTTCCTAAAACCAAACTGATCTTCTCCTAGCCTTTCCTCTACTTTATTTTCTAATCTCCTATAAATAATCTTTAACAATATCTTCGATGCATGTGATAGTAGGCTAATGGTCCTATAGTTCTCACACAAAGTAGCTCCTATTTTCTTCAACATTGTTACTATTCTACTACGCTGAAAATCCTGTGGTACTTCTCCCTTCTCATATATTTTACAAACTAACCTGTATAATCGCTCCTGCATTTTTTCCCCTGCGTGTTTTATTAATTCGGCTGGTATCATATCAATCCCCGCTGCTTTGTTATTCCGTAAATCATTTAATGTTCTATGAAACTCTGACCTAAGTATGCTAGGACCTAAGTCATCCTCATCTATCTGTTCCACACTTTCTAGCTCCTCCATGTCCTGCCTACCTTTATATAAATCTTCAAGATACTCCTTCCATCTTCTAGCTTTTTCCTTATTTTCTGTGAGTTCCTTACCCTGCTTATCACATATAATGTTACCCTTTGGTTTTACTTTAGAAAAATGTGACTTAATTTTCCTGTAGCCCAAATCTACTTTACCTCTTCTCATATCCTCCTCAATATCCTCACAGTTTCCTTTTATCCACTCTTCTTTCGCTAGCTTGCATTTCCTATTAATTAAGTTCCTTAGTTCCTTATATTTTTTCTGTCCTGCTTCTGTGTTTCCAATTTTAATTTTCCTTCTTGCTTCTATCATTTCAACTATTTCTTCCGTGATCCATTCCCTCCTACCTGCCCTTTTCTTTGTGCCTAATACTTCATTTGCTGCTGTAGTTAACCCATTTCTGATTTCCCTCCATTCGCAATCTATGTCGTTCCTAGATGTTCCATTAGCCATGATTTCTACTTTCTGCTTGTACTTTTCACATACATCAGCTAATTTTAACCTATCGACATCTACTCTGACCTGTTTGGGCTTCTGTAATTTCTTGAATTTGACCTCTGAGTCCAGGACTACTAAATTATGGTCACTATCAATATCTGCTCCAGGGTAACTCTTACAATTCTTATTCTGGTTCCTAAACCTCTCTTTAACCAGTATGTAATCTATCTGATACCTCCCTATATCTCCTGGCATTTTCCACGTATATATCCTGCGCTTGTGATTCTGAAAAAGCGTGTTTGCTACCACTAGCTAATTCCTAATACAAAACTCTACCAATCTATCCCCTCTATCATTACGTGTTCCTATTCCATATTCGCCTACTATTGAAACTTCCTTTCCCTTACCTACTACGGCATTCCAATCTCCGATTACAATTAGATTATCCTGTCCTTTAACGTTTGCTAACCTAGATTCAATCTCCTCATAAATGGATTCTACCTCCTCATCATCGTGACTTGAAGTTGGCATATATACTTGCACTATAACTGTGTCCGTTGGCTTCGTGTCTAATCTAATAGTTATAATTCTATCACTAACTTGGCAATAACTCTTTACTCTACATCCCAACTTTCTATTCATTATAAAACCTACACCGGTATGCCCATTATCTGATGCTGTGGTTATTAATCTATATTCTCCTGACCACGTATCTACTTGATCTTTCCTCCTAACTTCACTAATCCCTACAATATCCAGTTTAAGTCTCTCCATTTCTAATTTCAAATTCTCTAACTATATTATGAATAGAAATTAATAACCAATTTTAATAAATAGTTGGGTCTGGAATAAACTAATGACGAATATAATCACAAATATGCTAGTTCATGAGGGTGTGACTAAACAATAATGGCCCCAGTACAGTTCCTTGTGACGCACCTCAATGAAACTATACAAATGGTTGATGTAAAGTTAATTTGACAAATATAGCGTGCCTTATTGACGGCTTAAACAGGTCGTAAATAACATAACTGGTAGCGAGTGAATCCAGTGGCGTACCACGATCGCAATTACGGTTAGTGACAGTCGTATTTTATTTAGTTTTAACTTGTGCTACTGGCGATGGGGACGTAACCTTCGAAAGGCGCATCTAGCTATTAAAATATTATTGGTATTTTAATATTCTGATTTTAGTCATATTTCGAATAGAATATAAGGATGTGCAGCAAAGTGTCGAGAAGTACAAATAGCACAATTAATAAAATTCGAATGTGAGTAAAAACAAAATGAAAAAAGAAGGACTGGCGCTCAAGGTATTCGAGTTTCAGCGCAAAATCCCAGAATTGTCAAGCAATCACGGTATTTGGGCTATATACTATACAAAGACAAAAGTATTTTTCGAATATGTAGAATTTGAGGCTTGCCTAAAATTGTCCAATTTTTCGAATCGTCCAAACTGTATGTAAAATGTGCTCTGGTCGAAACATTATAAACATAACTTTCTAAAAATAAACATAATCCTTTTTAATATGCGCCACAGGCGATTTTTTCCAGAGAACATATTTAAGAACAAATATATTTATTTCTAGCATACACCACAGGCGACCTTTTTGGACAAGAATGCTTCGAACAATAATTATAACCTTTTCAGTAAGCGCCGTAAGAAAAACGATCATGAAATAATATCGAAAAATTGATGTACATATTCTAAATACGTTACCGGGCCACTCTCAGATATTCCCGTAACGTGTATTTTTTTTTTGGGAGGGCCGTCGAATGAGTTTCAGCATTGAAATTTGCGAATCGAAACGAAACGATGCCTCAGCCTCTACAAGAATAGACCCCCCGCCAAATCTATTTGACTCTGCAATTTTGCCGGCACTAAAGTTAGATCAAGTGTGTCGCCCTGTACCCGGTCGTCTATGCTAATTTTAAACAAATGTCACCATTTTTTCCGCGACCGATATTTTATGTGCGCCTACAAACAGAAATACAATTTGCGATTTATTCACAGGAAAATAGTTCGGGTATCGTACAATGTAGCGATGGCAAACTGTACATCACTTTGAGGACCTAGTTCGTAGTTCATTTCAATGAACCGTTCACGAACTATAGGTCGTGAACTACTACATATTTTTAAAATGAACTAGTTCACCACCTATATGACCAAATACATGCACATACTGAAAATTATCTCTTTTTTTCTCAATATAAAAATATTAAATGTTAAAAAATAAATAAATTGAAATATTACAATACTTATTTTGAATTAGGAATGTGGAAGAAAAGACAACAATGTTTATAATTTATACAAAACATATATATAAGGAAATATAATTTCGTTCCGTTCACCAACACACTTTATCACTAAATAAATGTTAGTACTGTATTAGTTAAACAGTCCGCAATCCTAAAGATTGGTTGGAAACAGCACGCCATGCCGATCTATCCTGAGCTAATCCCTTCATCTCTCTATAGCTATTCATCTCAACGTCTTCAGCTATCTGACTCACATACTCCAATCTAGGCCTACCTACCCCTCTCTTTCCCTCCACTCTACCTTCTATGATCAATTGCATAATCCCCCCATGCCTAAGAATATGCCCTACTAATCTGTCTCTCCTACGCTGTAACACTCTCCAGATACTTCTCTTCTCCCCTACTAACTCTAGTACAGCTTCATTTGTTACTTTATCTTCCCAACCAATCCTCATCATCCTCCTATAACACCACATTTCTAATGCTTGTAATCTACGCTTCTCTTCCTTTCCTATAGTCCACGCCTCACACCCGTACAGTGCTACACTCCAAACATATACCTTCAGTAATCTTTTTCTAATACCCAAGTCAATATTTGATCTTAAAATCTGTTCTTTTTCTACGAATGCCTTCCTACCCTGTGCTATCCTACACTTTATATCTACTTTGCTTCGATTATCTTTTGTGATTCTACTGCCTAAATAACAAAAATCTGACACTTCTTCGATTCTATTATCTCCTATTGAGATCTTCATTTTTCTACTGCATTCCTTTTTGTCACACCTCATCACTTTAGTTTTACCTATATTTATTTTCATGTTAAAATCCCTAGTCAATACTGCCTGCATACCATTCAATACCCTTTCTAAATTCTTTTCGCTTTCTTCTAATATAGCTATATCGTCGGCGAATCTCAACATATATATTTTCTCTCCCTGTACATTCACACCTACACTATACTCTTCTTTTACTTTGTTTATTGCATCTTCTATATATAGATTAAATAATAACGGTGAGAGTGTACATCCCTGCCGAACTCCCTTCCCTATTTTTGCTACCTCTTCTTCCCCCTCAATTCTAACTAAGGCAGTTTGGTGTTTATATAAATTAAAAATTATTCTCCTATCCTTATAATCTATACCCGTTTCTTTTAAAATTCTAAACATTATGTCCCAATCTACATTATCAAATGCCTTTTCTAAATCTACAAAAGCTATGCAAGTTACCTTTCCTACCCTATTTCTTTTTTCTACTACCGTTCTTAGTGCTAGAATCGCCTCTCTCGTCCCTCTGTTTTTCCTAAAACCAAACTGATCTTCTCCTAGCCTTTCCTCTACTTTATTTTCTAATCTCCTATAAATAATCTTTAACAATATCTTCGATGCATGTGATAGTAGGCTAATAGTCCTATAGTTCTCACACAAATTAGCTCCTATTTTCTTCGGCATTGTTACTATTCTACTACGCTGAAAATCCTGTGGTACTTCTCCCTTCTCATATATTTTACAAACTAACCTGTATAATCGCTCCTGCATTTTTTCCCCTGCGTGTTTTATTAATTCGGCTGGTATCATATCAATCCCCTCTGCTTTGTTATTCCGTAAATCATTTAATGCTCTATGAAACTCTGACCTAAGTATGCTAGGACCTAAGTCATCCTCATCTATCTGTTCCACATTTTCTAGCTCCTCCATGTCCTGCCTACCTTTATATAAATCTTATATATAATGTATATGTAATGTATACTATACTGCATCGTTTACGAGCCGTTGTGATTCAGGAACGGTTTAGTACACGATGGGTTCAGGAGTAAGTATACCGTGCATCATGTAGTTCATAGTTCACGACCTATAGGTCCTAGTGACCTATAGGTCGTTGCAAAACATCGTCACAGTCATTTGATTGAACCGTTCAGAGTGAACGGTTCGCGAGTGAACTACACATCGCTAGTACAAGGACATTGTATGACCGTTTTGCAATAGTTTTGCACCTATGACCTAACGACCGTGTTATACGGGGCTTACCTGTAAAAGTACACTAACTTGGGAGAACCCTATATACTAATATTTTGTACATTTTATTATGCAGTTATTATATATTTTTCACGAGAGAAAGTAATTAACGGGGCTCGTTGTTTTAACGAACTTGCTCTCGAATGAAATGATTCTTCCGTATCATCATGTGTGTACTAATTTTGATAAGATTTGCATATCACAAAACGCGTCGCTGGTTAATTTGAGGTTAGCGGTACGGGAATCGAGATGTCCACCTAACGGTACATCTAATCCGTTAGCGCGGTATGTTAATACAACTACTAAAACTTTATATTACAATAAATATGCAAATTACTACACAAGGCGCGCAATAAATTATATTACAGGGTGTAACAATCGGATGTATATCAAATCCTACAAGACGGCGCTAATTTATCAATTATACGTTCAATATCTAGCTGAAAAAGATTAATTTATTTAGTGATCAATTTTTAAAACATTTTTTTGCTGGTATCCCCTACACTTCTACCAACCCAAAGAATTCAAACCGAATTTAACAACTGGCTTTATTTTTTTTCTCTTGTAATTTTTCTTGCATTTTCTACAACACAGCAGTATTTTAACCCCCTTTGTTGTTGTTGAGGGTTGATAAAAATTTACATACCTTTTTTCCAAAAATTTCGGTTAAATTTCTAATAACTAGATGCAATTAAATTGTAATTTTATATATATTATATATTTTATATATATTTATATATATTTTTAACAATATAGTTAGCGAAATTTATGGGAGGAAATTTTTGGATCGTCAAAATTTAAATAATAATAAAAAAATGTTTTTTTAATATAATTCATTCGTTAAATATATGCCACGTTTTTTTAATATAACAAACGACCCGAAGGAGATCAATTAAAAAAGAATATATTTTATTATAACGAGTCAATGTACGAAAAACTATGGAACCTTAATGTGGTGTTTCAAGAATTGATACCATAGAAAATAAATAAATAAACAAATTGACGAAATTAAAGCTTAATAAGAATCTAGAATATTAATTTTAAATTGATAGGTGTATATGCAATTTAAAAAATCGTTTTAAATTTAATATTTTGCTTAAAATGATTTTTTGGACATGGATGTTAGCTAAATGCATCCTGTATATACCGCAGCACTTGTGGAAGTAGCGTACCATCGGGAAACAACTATAAAATCTCACGTAAAATTGATTTTCCGTCATCAAACATCGCCGTAAATATGAAAAGATTAATAAAGAAATGTGCCACATGTCCAATCAGATGCAATTTCATATAAATTACATTCAACATTCGTTTTACAACTGTGAAATACTTTGTACGGTTTCGATAATAAATAAAATTGATCATTCAATATAGGAAAAGAGATTGTTAGGGGGGCGTTAGGTCATCACGTTGGTCGTGGGTTCGAATCCCGAGCGGGAGGAATTTTTTTCGGAAGGAAAAAAAATTTCACCTGTTGATCGTTTTTTTTTTGCGCTCAAATGTTTTAAGCGCCATCTGTATTTCAATTAGTCAACCACGAATTTGCGATTTCTATCGACTTTTAGTCAAATACATATTTTATATCAAAAACTATAAAAGTTTCATTTTTATTTTCAAAAGTGGCTTGTGATTTTTAACTAAAGAAATTATTTGCCAAACATAGTGCAGAAGAGTCAATTTGACGCACAGTAGTTCAAAATACACCTACTTACATATTAAGGTTTGGGCAAATTTTTTTTCTGAAGGAAAAATATTCTCCCGGACCATGGTCCCCATATTCTCCCGAACTATAGGTCGTGAACGACTAACATCTTTTTAAAATGAACTAGTTCACAACCTATATGAAATACATGCACATACTGAAAATAATCCAGTTTTTTCTCAATATGAAAACATTAAATGGTAAAAAATAAATAAATTGAAATATTACAATACTTATTTTGAATTAGGAATGAGGACGAAAAGACAACAATGTTTATAATTTATACAAAACATATATATAAAGAAATATAATCTTCTCTAGGTACTCACGATTATTTATATGAAGTTCTAAAATACTATTGGTAATTACTGATGAAAATGTTTACTACTTTACTAACACTTGAAAATTAAATGTACAAACTATAATAAAATGAACTAGATAGAATCGTTTTGTTTGGCGTTATAATTTATATTTTCTATTCCGAATCTAGCACTAAGAACGGTAGTAGAACTATTCCGAATATTCTAGCACTAAGAACGGTAGTAGAAAAAAGAAATAGGGTAGGAAAGGTAACTTGCATAGCTTTTGTAGACTTAGAAAAGGCATTTGACAATGTAGATTGGGACATAATGTTTAGAATTTTAAAAGAAACGGGTATAGATTATAAGGATAGGAGAATAATTTTTAATTTATATAAACACCAAACTGCCTTAGTTAGAATTGAGGGGGAAGAAGAGGTAGCAAAAATAGGGAAGGGAGTTCGGCAGGGATGTACACTCTCACCGTTATTATTTAATCTATATATAGAAGATGCAATAAACAAAGTAAAAGAAGAGTATAGTGTAGGTGTGAATGTACAGGGAGAGAAAATATATATGCTGAGATTCGCCGACGATATAGCTATATTGGAAGAAAGCGAAAAGAAATTAGAAAGGGTATTGAATGGTATGCAGGCAGTATTGACTAGGGATTTTAACATGAAAATAAATATAGGTAAAACTAAAGTGATGAGGTGTGACAAAAAGGAATGCAGTAGAAAAATGAGGATCACAATAGGAGATAATAGAATCGAAGAAGTGTCAGATTTTTGTTATTTAGGCAGTAGAATCACAAAAGATAATCGAAGCAAGGTAGATATAAAGTGTAGGATAGCACAGGGTAGGAAGGCATTCGTAGAAAAAGAACAGATTTTAAGATCAAATATTGACTTGGGTATTAGAAAAAGATTACTGAAGGTATATGTTTGGAGTGTAGCACTGTACGGGTGTGAGGCGTGGACTATAGGAAAGGAAGAGAAGCGTAGATTAGAAGCACTTGAAATGTGGTGTTATAGGAGGATGATGAGGATTGGTTGGGAAGATAAAGTAACAAATGAAGCTGTACTAGAGTTAGTAGGGGAGAAGAGAAGTATTTGGAGAGTGTTACAACGTAGGAGAGACAGATTAGTAGGGCATATTCTTAGGCATGGGGGGATTATGCAATTGATCATAGAAGGTAGAGTGGAGGGAAAGAGAGGGGTAGGTAGGCCTAGATTGGAGTATGTGAGTCAGATAGTTGAAGACGTTGAGATGAATAGCTATAGGGAGATGAAGGGATTAGCTCAGGATAGATCGGCATGGCGTGCTGTTTCCAACCAATCTTTAGGATTGCGGACTCTCTAACTAACTATTCCGAATCTTCTCTGTTCAAACTGCAAAGCTTTGATTTGATATTAAGTGATTGCATTGCACTCAGTGTGAAATAGAAGAACTATAAGATTTAGATGTTTATTTTTGCATTATTGCAAAAATTTGCTATGGCATGACATATTTAAGAACATATTTAATCTTGCAAATATATTAATTATATTATTCCAAATGAAATCTGAAACCAACATATAAATTGTGACTCAGCTCGGCAATGCTGCTGTTGCAATATTGCATCGAGTTTCCTATTTCGTTCCGTTCACCAACACACTTTATCACTAAATAAATGTTAGTACTGTATATGTAATGTATACTATACTGCATCGTTTACGAGTCGTTGTGATTCGTGAACGGTTTAGTACACGACGGGTTCAGGACCTAGTACAAGTACATCAATACATACACCGTGCACCATGTAGTTTATAGTTCACGAACTAGGTCCTAGTGACCTATAGGTCGTTGCAAAACATCGTTACAGTACGCCCGTCATTTGATTGCACCGTTCAGAGTGAACGGTTCGAGAGTGAACTACACATCGCTAGTGAGTATTGAATCGCCCTATATATATATATATGGTAATAGCCAGGCCAAGAGTTACGATGAGCCATAAATGAAGATCGGAAAAAGGCCAACTGTTTGTTAACACTTGACTATCTCTATGCGGCATCCGAGGCACCAAGGCAACGAACAATGTATTGTAGGAGTACCGAAATAACAACGATTATTACTATGCACGTTGCATTGCAAAGAAAGTAAAAGTCATTACACCCAATCACTGTGTAATCCATGGCAAGTAAAAAAAATAATTGTTCCATCTAATATACAGAGTGATACATACTTCTGTAGCCGACATAATTTATAAAAACTTCATAACAACTGACTTATATAAAACAACAGCATCCTTTCGCTATCAAACAATCAAATACGGAAAGCATGGATCGAAAATCCGGAAACAAATTGTAACACAGGAACATTTTACGAATCCTTATGAAAACGCTGGCTCTCTAAAAAAAAATTTAAGCAGAAACATGACTAAGCGATGTGTAGTTCACTCGCGAACCGTTCACTCTGAACGGTTCAATCAAATGACTGTGACGATGTTTTGCAACGACCTATAGGTCACTAGGACCTATAGGTCGTGAACTATGAACTACATGGTGCACAGTGTACGTATTGATGTACTTGTACTATATATATATACTTGCAGTATAGTATACATTAATATTAATATTAAAGCAGCGGGGATTGATATGATACCAGCCGAATTAATAAAACACGCAGGGGAAAAAAAGCAGGAGCGATTATACAGGTTAGTTTGTAAAATATATGAGAAGGGAGAAGTACCACAGGATTTTCAGCGTAGTAGAATAGTAACAATGCCGAAGAAAATAGGAGCTAATTTGTGTGAGAACTATAGGACCATTAGTCTACTATCACATGCATCGAAGATATTGCTAAAGATTATTTATAGGAGATTAGAAAATAAAGTAGAGGAAAGGCTAGGAGAAGATCAGTTTGGTTTTAGGAAAAACAGAGGGACGAGGGAGGCGATTTTAGCACTAAGAACGGTAGTAGAAAAAAGAAAGAGGGTAGGAAAGGTAACTTGCATAGCTTTTGTAGATTTAGAAAAGGCATTTGATAATGTAGATTGGGACATAATGTTTAGAATTTTAAAAGAAACGGGTATAGATTATAAGGATAGGAGAATAATTTTTAATTTATATAAACACCAAACTGCCTTAGTTAGAATTGAGGGGGAAGAAGAGGTAGCAAAAATAGGGAAGGGAGTTCGGCAGGGATGTACACTCTCACCGTTATTATTTAATCTATATATAAAAGATGCAATAAACAAAGTAAAAGAATAGTATAGTGTAGGTGTGAATGTACAGGGAGAGAAAATATATATGCTGAGATTCGCCGACGATATAGCTATATTGGAAGAAAGCGAAAAGAATTTAAAAAGGGTATTGAATGGTATGCAGGCAGTATTGACTAGGGATTTTAACATGAAAATAAATATAGGTAAAACTAAAGTGATGAGGTGTGACAAAAAGGAATGCAGTAGAAAAATGAGGATCACAATAGGAGATAATAGAATCGAAGAAGTGTCAGATTTTTGTTATTTAGGCAGTAGAATCACAAAAGATAATCGAAGCAAGGTAGATATAAAGTGTAGGATAGCACAGGGTAGGAAGGCATTCGTAGAAAAAGAACAGATTTTAAGATCAAATATTGACTTGGGTATTAGAAAAAGATTACTGAAGGTATATGTTTGGAGTGTAGCACTGTACGGGTGTGAGGCGTGGACTATAGGAAAGGAAGAGAAGCGTAGATTAGAAGCACTTGAAATGTGGTGTTATAGGAGGATGATGAGGATTGGTTGGGAAGATAAAGTAACAAATGAAGCTGTACTAGAGTTAGTAGGGGAGAAGAGAAGTATCTGGAGAGTGTTACAGCGTAGGAGAGACAGATTAGTAGGGCATATTCTTAGGCATGGGGGGATTATGCAATTGATCATAGAAGGTAGAGTGGAGGGAAAGAGAGGGGTAGGTAGGCCTAGATTGGAGTATGTGAGTCAGATAGTTGAAGACGTTGAGATGAATAGCTATAGGGAGATGAAGGGATTAGCTCAGGATAGATCGGCATGGCGTGCTGTTTCCAACCAATCTTTAGGATTGCGGACTCTTTAACTAATAGTATACATTACATATACAGTACTAACATTTATTTAGTGATAAAGTGTGTTGGTGAACGGAACGAAATAGGAAACTCGATGCGATATTGCAACAGCAGCATTGCGCCGAGCGGATTCACAATTTATATGTTGGTATCGGATTTCATTTGGAATAATATAATTAATATATTCGCAAGATTAAATATGTTTTTAAATATGTCATGTCATAGCAAATTTTTGTAATAATGCAAAAATAAACATCTAAATCTTATAGTTCTGCTATTTCATATTGAGTGCAATGCAATCACTTAATATCAAATCAAAGCTTTGAAGTTTGAACAGAGAAGATTCGGAATAGAAAATATAAATTACACCGCCAAACGAAACGATGCTATCTAGTTCATTTTATTATAGTTTGTACATTTAATTTTCAAGTGTTAGTAAAGTAGTAAACATTTTCATCAGTAACTACCAATAGTATTTTAGAAGTTCATATAAATAATCGTGAGTACCTAGAGAAGATTATATTTCCTTTATTTTTTTATTTATATATATATATATATATATAGTTATCAAAGATCACATAACTCGTCGAATTGGAAAAAAAATTATTGCAGTAATTAATTGTATGGTAATTTCCCATTCAATTTAAGTATTTTTGTATGAAACATCACCAAAAAACCGTAACACAAAGCATTTATTAAAAAATGTATACACTTATACTTCCTTTTTCAAATTCTTTACATTTACTCATATTTTTTATATTTACTGATAGTTACGACATTATACATTTAAAGTTATATTTTCTTTATTTCAATGGCAGTTAATACAATGTAAATCACTAATTCATTCGCATTTCTAGAAGAAAGAAATGGTAAAACACCATATTAAAAATTATAAAACTATAATGAAATGTAATCGCCTTGTTTATTTCTTACATTGACCTCTTATATGATAAAAAATATCATATTAATCGACACCTTATAGAATTTTCTTGCGAATTCTAAAACTGTAGTATATACTTACTTAAAAAAAACAACATAAAACTTTGATTATAATGCAGATATTTTTCCTGACGAGTTAACTAATATAGTTGAATTAAAATTAGAATGTTGTTTTTAAACAAACTGCCCTAATAAAATCATTTATTTTGGCCAGTTTGAAAAACACCCTAAAAGAAAAATTAAAAAAAAAATTAACGGCAACGCATTTTTAGTCTATTTAAAAAAAAAAAATTCCTTGATAATCCTCTTGCTTTAGAGGTAGTTATAAAATTACAAGTGATATATTTTAACACGCTGTATATGTGTAAAAACCATCTTTAAATCATCTAGGTTAATGGCATTTAGATTTACATACAGTAATAAAATTGCGCTTTTAATTATTTTTAAAGCTCTAAAGACAGTGAAGTAGAATAATGTCATTTACAGTGCTATAATAATGTAATAAATCGCTAGTTAACTAATATTTACATGAAAATTGTGTAGAATATCAGGGTAGAGTAAAATAAAATAATTAAAATAATCGCGTTTCTTTGTAAAACAAATTGCCTGGCAGTGTCATTTATTTTTGTTACTTTAAAAATACTCCAAAAGGAAGATTTAGGGAAAATTATGAAAACACTTTTTAAATATTGAAAATCTTGAAACAATTCGCAATTTTTGTATATTTTAAATTGTGTATATAACAAAAAAAAATGTAGGTAATTCCATTTTCATGCAAAATATTTTATTGGCAAAAAAATTACAAAGTTGAAGTCAATTTAATACGACTAAGAAAACCAACGTTTCTCAAGCTTTTTAAAAATCGAATCTGAATTTGTTTTTGAACAAATCATAGACAAAAACTACAGAATATATGTCTTTATACGCTTCCAGAGCGTAATTTAAAATTATGAAGTATTTAGACACCGTTATTACATTTTCGAGTGAAATGTACATGCACTTCTTGTAATTTTAAATTAACAATATCGACGAAGTAAATACGTCAAAATTGGACAATATGATTATATCTTACATTCCAACTAGTTGCATAGCTAATCTATACACGGACCATATTTACTTTGCCGCAGGTCATTAAAATATGCTTCAATGTATATTTTAAATACTAGATTAAATGAAATTTTTATTCAGAAGTGTATCAGTAAATTAGGAAAATCGAAATAAAATTCGTGATTTAATTAATTTAAAATAATTTTCTAATAATTATTATATATCTAATATTTAGACTTATTTTCTGCAAAATATGGCCTAACGATTTATATATTTAATAATAGATTAAAATATTATAATTTCATATTTGTATTCATTTTTGTTATTTAATTATTCAATTTCAAAATTATACATATATACTAATTATGCCGGTTTCCATTTGCACTATGGACGCATATTTAAATAAATAAAAATTACATGAATACTACCCTGATATTTTTCCTATAGACGAAATTGTACCCCGTATTTTCGACGAACTGCAATAAAATAGGCAGTTTAGCTTTGGCAACATATATCTGGACATGCTATAGACGCAAAGTATCGTACATATTTAACATTTAACAGGCATTTCCTAGTCATGAATTTGACATTTACCATAACCAAAAGTGCAATACATTCACATTGTATGTTGCATGTAAAGTACTGATAGAATTCAACCGCAGCCAGATAATTGCATTTTATGTAACAACTGTTGAGAATGTGTAGGAAAAAAATCGTATTTTAACTAGTTGAAATTTAGAAACCATAAAAAAACTACGATGTATAACGTCAATATTGAAGGAGAATGTTTTATATGTAGTAGCAAGTGCAAGTAATCTAAGAAATAATGCGAATAAATTGCGGGGGTGTTAAGTTATTGACATTGTATTGATATGTACATGATCAAGTACGAAGTATATATGTGTGTGTGTGTGTAAGACATTTGATATTTGACATTTCTCGTCAAAGTAGGCATATTGCACTTAGTAGGTCATATGTTGTTGCTAACGTATAAGAACTACTGACGTAACGAATGTAAACATTGCGTGCCAGTGCATACTTCAATAAATAATTAAAATAAAAACTGATTAATTAACAAACACTTACTAAAATATATAGCGCGATATAGTTATTTCGTTTATGTAATTGACTTAAAAATATATATTATTACAGAAATATTGCGATGGGGGGGGGGGGGGGGGGATAAGCAATACAGTCAAATTAATTGTGAAAATATTTGTTTGAAAGTATATTTCGCCTGTGCTGTACCATAACCGTATAAAAAACGATTGGTATTTTTTTTTAAATATACGGAAGATAATTCAGGGCAATTGAGAAAATTCGGGTCGAAGCAATAGATGTATATGTTGAGGTTTACTGTATTTTAGAAGATAGGGAGCAAAATTTTACTATATTATAAAAATTAAAATTAAACAATGTTCCATATATAATCAAATGCAATAATTTAAATTAAAACATTTGGTTTTTCTATAGTAATGTTTGATACAGGTCAGTATCGAGTAATATTTAAAAAAAAAACACGAAAATTACTAAAGTAAATCTACAAATGAAATTTGTGTAGCGTACATGCCCCGCAATCTTTTATTTTATAACCACAGAATATATAAATAATCGGAAATAACGTATATACGCTCCTTCCTAAATGCACTTTGCAATTCCCCATGCATTTCTATTAATAAATATATCATAATACACACAACAAGGTTGTTGAATGTAAAATAAAGTAGCATGGAGTGTGGTGTACGTGGAGATTTAATTTTTAAATTGCCGCAAGTAAGAAGTAATATTTATTTTATTGTTATTGGTCATTATTTAAATAATAATATGAAGTCAGCTTCGCAGCTATTATAGGTGCCAAAAGTTAAAACTGCATTTGTTAGAATATTGTATAAATGATTCTAAAATATAAAAGATTATTTAGAAAGTACAAAAAAATAATTTAAAAAACGATTTTTTAGTTTCCGATTTTAGAATCCTTTACGAAATCACAACGCACAACGCATCTCTTTTTATTAAATGAAATTTCTTTTTAGTTAGTTAAAGAGTCCGCAATCCTAAAGATTGGTTGGAAACAGCACGCCATGCCGATCTATCCTGAGCTAATCCCTTCATCTCCCTATAGCTATTCATCTCAACGTCTTCAACTATCTGACTCACATACTCCAATCTAGGCCTACCTACCCCTCTCTTTCCCTCCACTCTACCTTCTATGATCAATTGCATAATCCCCCCCATGCCTAAGAATATGCCCTACTAATCTGTCTCTCCTACGCTGTAACACTCTCCAAATACTTCTCTTCTCCCCTACTAACTCTAGTACAGCTTCATTTGTTACTTTATCTTCCCAACCAATCCTCATCATCCTCCTATAACACCACATTTCAAGTGCTTCTAATCTACGCTTCTCTTCCTTTCCTATAGTCCACGCCTCACACCCGTACAGTGCTACACTCCAAACATATACCTTCAGTAATCTTTTTCTAATACCCAAGTCAATATTTGATCTTAAAATCTGTTCCTTTTCTACGAATGCCTTCCTACCCTGTGCTATCCTACACTTTATATCTACCTTGCTTCGATTATCTTTTGTGATTCTACTGCCTAAATAACAAAAATCTGACACTTTTTCGATTCTATTATCTCCTATTGAGATCTTCATTTTTCTACTGCATTCCTTTTTGTCACACCTCATCACTTTAGTTTTACCTATATTTATTTTCATGTTAAAATCCCTAGTCAATACTGCCTGCATACCATTCAATACCCTTTCTAAATTCTTTTCGCTTTCTTCCAATATAGCTATATCGTCGGCGAATCTCAACATATATATTTTCTCTCCCTGTACATTCACACCTACACTATACTCTTCTTTTACTTTGTTTATTGCATCTTCTATATATAGATTAAATAATAACGGTGAGAGTGTACATCCCTGCCGAAATCCCTTCCCTATTTTTGCTACCTCTTCTTCCCCCTCAATTCTAACTAAGGCAGTTTGGTGTTTATATAAATTAAAAATTATTCTCCTATCCTTATAATCTATACCCGTTTCTTTTAAAATTCTAAACATTATGTCCCAATCTACATTATCAAATGCCTTTTCTAAGTCTACAAAAGCTATGCAAGTTACCTTTCCTACCCTATTTCTTTTTTCTACTACCGTTCTTAGTGCTAGAATCGCCTCTCTCGTCCCTCTGTTTTTCCTAAAATTTTATTTTTATTTATTTTATCAATTTCCATTTAAATATAAGCACGCATTTGGGCACTATTTATAGGAATCTGCATGCGCAGTTGATGATACTTTGACCAATTGATGAAAAAAAAATATTTATTCTTATTATATTTCAAAAATAATGTGTAACATTGCAATTACGTAACGTTTTATTTACCACCGCATTGTTCAAAATAATCAATGGTGTTCGCTAGCGATGTACTTGTACTAGGTCCTGAACCCGTCGTGTACTAAACCGTCCATGAATCACAACGACTCGTAAACGATGCAGTATAGTATACATTACATATACAGTACTAACATTTATTTGGTGATAAAGTGTGTTGGTGCACGGAACGAAATAGGAAACACGATGCAATATTGCAACAGCAGCATTGCCGAGCTGAGTCACAATTTATATGTTTGGTAACAGATTTCATTTGGAATAATATAATTAATATATTTGCAAGATTAAATATGTTCTTAAATATGTCATGCCATAGCAAATTTTTGCAATAATGCAAAAATAAACAACTAAATCTTATAGTTCTGCTATTTCATATTGAGTGCAATGCAATCACTTAATATCAAATCAAAGCTTTGAAGTTTGAACAGAGAAGATTCGGAATAGAAAATATAAATTATAACGCCAAACAAAACGATGCTATCTAGTTCATTTTATTACAGTTTGTACATTTAATTTTCAAGTGTTAGTAAAGTAGTAAACATTTTCATCAGTAACTACCAATAAGTATTTTAGAACTTCATATAAATAATCGTGAGTACCTAAAGAAGATTATATTTCTTTATATATATGTTTTGTATAAATTATAAACATTGTTGTCTTTTCTTCCTCATTCCTAATTCAAAATAAGTATTGTAATATTTCAATTTATTTATTTTTTACCATTTAATATTTTTATATTGAAAAAAAAAAACGGGATTATTCTCAATTTTCAATATTCATATAGGTCGTGAACTAGTTCATTTTTCATTTTTAAAAGATGTAGTAGTTCACGACCTATAGTTCGTGAACGGTACATTTAAATGAACTACGAACTAGGTCCTCAAAGTGACCTACAGTTTGCCATCGCTAGTGTTCGCATTTAATTTACTTGAATGCCTGTATGAAATCGCAATTCTAATACATCCTGTATATGACAATACGGTATCGTTTCACAGATAATAGCTTATTGAAGTATTTACTGCTTGATTTTACTGTTTTATCAATACGGTAGAGCAATAACCGATGTTATTATCTTACAACTTTCAATATTCTGTTTGTTTATGAATATTATTATGTTTAGTCGGTGCTATTCAGCGATGTTAATAAAAACATCCACCATATAGACACATTGTTATGACAATAGGCAATGTCTAAATTGGATGACAAGTGCGAAAAGCAGTGGCGTGTTCTTGTTCTTGGGATCCAAAAACAGTTAAAAATAATAATGGTTAATCACCCAAAATTTGGGTGTCCAAGAACAGTTTAAAAATATTACCCATTAAAAATTAATGATGTTTATTTTGTAGCATAAACTTTTTTGGCTACGAAATGTTTGCATATTTCAGATACTAATTTTTGAACATCTGCTCGATTCTTTTTAATTCACATGTCCGCCATTTGGCTGTAGACCCTTCAAATGCTTCGCAAAAAAACACCTCTTAATTAAGTTGGTAAATTTTATAAGCACGAATCCATAGAAATAGAAATAAGAATTTGTATTTAAGAAAATATATATTTTTCCAAAAAAAAAAAAAATGGAAAGTTATGCGTGCACTTCGATGTTCACAATCTTCGTATACAACTTTAAAAATAGACGATTTCGTTGCATTACAAAAAAATATTCTATAATCCGAAGACAGGTTCTTTTATGACCGGCTCATGATTTAATATACGCACCCACCACTCACTTATCTGATATGCAAAACAAGCGTAGAAAAAGGAATGCGACCGAAGATAGGAGCTTGTTTATATTAATGACCCATCCTCATGACATACAGGATGCCAAAGAAATAAAAATTAAAGAATTTGTTTTCACAAATCAATTGGCTATATTGATTACAAATCATATATCTATTATACAGGGTGATACTTGATATTTATTATTGTACAGGGTGATACAAAAATATTTAATTAATTCCAATTGTTTATCAATACCTAACTTGGCATATTCACGTTTTACGAAAGAATTGAAAAATATAGTTATATCAACTCAATTATACCACGGCTAATGCAATAATTCTCTAACATTTTTTTTTTTACTCGCTGTGTTTCAATACGTGCTTTGATTATTCGATCTGGCAACAGACTAATACATAATGTACAAAGTCCTCTATATCTTCGGAAGATTCGACTTGACGATGACACACTTTCCAATCACGAAAGTAGGTGCGTACCTGCAGATCTTGTTTGGTTCAATGAGTTCTGCAGGACCGTGCAGTACGTGCTCAACGTACACGATACTATTCTAATTATCGTTTATATTTGCGATTATAGAAGTACCGTCGGTCCCACTGTATATACGCTCTGAACGATTAAATAGGTGAGGTATTCCACAATGTGAAAAAATTCTACACAAGAATTTTAATTTTGCTTCTCATACATTTTAAATCATCATGTGAATAAACTGAGGCACGCGAAAGGGAACATGAGGAGGATAATGTCAAATGCTTTAAATAGTTGCTTGTTGATATTTAGGTTAAAGGATCCAACCAACGCAAGAAGATATTACTGATATCGTCCGGGATGTTTCGATAACTTATCTCAACAATAATGTCACTAACATGTGATCAAACGATAGAGAAATTTATTGTATTTAAGACATATATTCTTTTACACAATTTTTCTTCCTCAATACTAAAATGTCTTTTTATTAAGTTTCTTTATGCAATTTTATTTTCTATGTGTGCAGCCTCTCTATTTAGTATTGGTTTGCCATATCTGCATATATCATTTGTTTACAACGCACCCTGTATAAATATAACGATTTATCGAAAATAAACTTTGTAATTTGTACCTGTTGTTTAACGGCAATTCGTATCGACTTGTTTTTTTGTATTATCATTATTACATTAATTGACCTACTAATTCATGGGTCGTACACTTAATTGCAAAGTCTACATTTGCTGAAATTAGTAAACCATGTTTCACTAAAATTGCACCGTTCTGGTTTGAAATTTCACTTGTATATTAGCATTATTATTTATGCTTATGGAACGTAATTATTTGTCTAAAAAAATGGTTGATACAATAAATATATAATTAAATATTTTCCGATAATTAGTTACACGTGGTAATAAATCGTCCAGCGATTTAATTATATCCCGAAAAAAAGCAAAACATTCTAATCTAAGAAAAGTTTTCGGATAAGTACAAAATAAACTGGGATTTCGTAAAGCTTCATTAACATTTCTAAGAATATTTGAATAGATATATCATGTAATTTATTTTTTGAGTAACAGATATAATCTATTCTTTTAACGTGTAATAATTTTCTCAAAAAGCGTCATATTATAACCAGTTTATATTAAAATCGAATTTGTATAGTCTCGAAATGTGCGAATAGGGTATATCGCAATGCTTGTATTATTAATATTGATGTGGGTATGTCGGCTCTGACCATTTATAGCGAAACTAGAAGGTGTTTCGCCAAACCGTAGGTTGCAAAGAAATACAGAAAACTCATAATTCGCAAACAAACACTGAAATCGGCTTACGACGATTATTACGATGTCTATACGAAAATGGTTATAGAAATCGTGAAATCACCGAAAAGAGGTGGATGACGAAATTTAAAAGACTCAAAAAAGTAATAAATACTTCCTTTATGGCATATCCTGTATAGTGTAATCGCTTAAACATACCATAACATAATATCTGCGGCATAATTTTCATTTTAATAACATGTGTCAAGTTGTCCCAAGGTATATTATATAGCTCAAACACGCAGATCAATAGAACTTATTATTTAGCTCATTTTAGATTAAATAGAAAACATAAAAGTGCTGTTGACGAGCATATTTTTGACTAACTCAGGTCATCCTATTCACTTAAATGTGTTCGGAATTATTCCGAATTGAATGCTTATGAGAGTATTTATATTCACAGATTAAAGACTAATTTAATAAATTTAAATTCAGGCCCGATGTCATCCTGTCTATTCAATTTAATTAACAAATAACTTTTCTTTTTGGTCAGCTGAGTTTCGTAATCCCTAAAATTTGTAATGCGCTTGCGCAGTTGATCATAGCTATCTGTAATTCTTTTTCGTTGTTTATAATAAGTACGATAGAGGTCGCATGATGGCGGGAAACTGCTGTTAAATTGATATTTCGTACAATTGTATAGCAATCCCGGTGAGTGACACAGGTTTTTATTGTGCTACTGAAGATGGGGGCATAGCCTCCGAAATGCGCATAAATGCTTTGTGTTACGGTTTTTAGGTGATGTTTTATACAATTATTTAACGCCGTAGTGACGATTTTACAATCTGTCAAGATTGTTAAAATTTACTCACGTCATTTTTATATGGTCAGAATAAAGATAAGAGGATTGATTATTTTGTCTATTCTAGTAGACAAAAGCATCTATCCAATTTTGAGGTGGGCATACAAAATTAGTATGTTCTCTATTTTGCACCCTGTATAGCCCTTGACCATTGGAACTTTAAACATTGTAGTATTGGAATTTGAGTATGTACGTAATGATTTATTATTTTTCTTGATTTTTGTATGGATTCTGGCATTTTGTGACTTTAGAATACCTCTATTTAAAGAATAGAGAATTAATAATAATATAGAATATCACCCAAATACCATAACATGCATTAAGTAGCTATATGTACATTTCAAGCGCTATGCGCCCATCTTCAGCAGCAATTATTTTTATAAATAAATATAAATAGAATAAAGCATTAATTCGGTAGAATTAATGCTTTATTACATTTTCGGTTCATCCCTGTATAACATAAACCCTATCAGTTAATATTAAAAGATCTAGCTAGCCATTGCGTTGCTACGGAACTAACGTCAGAATGACATTAACCTAAGAATACATAAACAATCTTATTACAAACAAATTTTGTGGGTTGTTTCATTTTTGTAAAATGACTGACCTTTTCTTTAGCCCTGCCGGCGTGTTTCTGCATGGATTTGGCGATTAGGGAGCCGCGACTTTCCGCCATTCTATCGCGTTATCGTTGTCTACGCAATTTTTTTGGCACTTATTCCACACAACTATATATCGCTCTCGATACTATAATTAGTCGTCGGCGTATATAATATTCTATTGCTTCTCTCGGTTGTAGTGATGTAACGCACTCTGGTACGTAGATCTAGATACAAAAAAAAAAAAAAAACCGCCCAGCTAGTTGCAAGTCACAAGATACTGTTTAACACACTCGCACTGAATTCACACACGACATGGACATATACACTCGCACACCTTCCCGTTTCTTATCGAGTAGGTAGTTTTTACATTCTCTCTCGGTAATTCTTTGTACGCCCGTGCGGCAGGTGTGAATATCTGCGGTGGCTACTCGGACCGCACTGACTTGGTTCATTTGTCTCGAACTAAATCGTCTATTTCTCCTACTCTGCAACCGACGACACGGACTCGCTCTACCCAGTCTAGGCGTCTTAATTTGCGTATTTTTAGCCCGTAATATCTTAGCTTGTTCCCTCGGGACACTCGGAGCGGCGCACGAACACTGTGCCCGTTGCGTTGTTTACGTCACTCTGGGTATGACACTTGACTGGGACTTAACCATATTTTCCCATCGATGCGGTTTGAATGCACTTCTTATGTGTTCTGTTGCGTGTGCTATGTTCAGTGGCTCACCTGTAAATACTGGTTCAATCCAACTGTATACCACATTCCATCGATTGCTGCTGTCACTACCTTAGCGCCTATAGCCGCATACATAAATATCGCCCACTTTTATTACAGCTTGAATGAAGCGCTATGGCTATATATGAAAGCACCTGTGTGGCAGAATCAACCATATTTACTTGTGCAATGTTGCCATGTTCAATGGGTAATATTAATATTATCTACTTAAGCATATCGGCAGCGATGTGACAATACCTCCTATGTTACAAAAATGAGATGTCAAACGGATTCTTAGGTGTATTGCGCATGTTCAGAACATCTAGCTCATTAAAATTTTATAGCAGATAGAAGGTATTGTCACATAGCTGACGATATATTTAAAAAAAACTTAAAAATAGCATATAAAAATGATGTATTATACTATCGTATACTATAGATTATAAGGATAGGAGAATAATTTTTAATTTATATAAACACCAAACTGCCTTAGTTAGAATTGAGGGGGATCAAGAGGTAGCAAAAATAGGGAAGGGAGTTCGGCAGGGATGTACACTCTCACCGTTATTATTTAATCTATTTATAGAACATGCAATAAACAAAGTAAAAGAAGAGTATAGTGTAGGTGTGAATGTACAGGGAGAGAAAATATATATGCTGAGATTCGCCGACGATATAGCTATATTGGAAGAAAGCGAATAGAAATTAGAAAGGGTATTGAATGGTATGCAGGCAGTATTGACTAGGGATTTTAACATGAAAATAAATATAGGTAAAACTAAAGTGATGAGGTGTGACAAAAAGGAATGCAGTAGAAAAATGAGGATCACAATAGGAGATAATAGAATCGAAGAAGTGTCAGATTTTTGTTATTTAGGCAGTAGAATCACAAAAGATAATCGAAACAAGGTAGATATAAAGTGTAGGATAGCACAGGGTAGGAAGGCATTCGTAGAAAAAGAACAGATTTTAAGATCAAATATTGACTTGGGTATTAGAAAAAGATTACTGAAGGTTATGTTTGGAGTGTAGCACTGTACGGGTGTGAGGCGTGGACTATAGGAAAGGAAGTGAAGCGTAGATAAGAAGCACTTGAAATGTGGTGTTATAGGAGGATGATGAGGATTGGTTGGGAAGATAAAGTAACAAATGAAGCTGTACTAGAGTTAGTAGGGGAGAAGAGAAGTATCTGGAGAGTGTTACAGCGTAGGAGAGACAGATTAGTAGGGCATATTCTTAGGCATGGGGGATTATGCAATTGATCATAGAAGGTAGAGTGGAGGGAAAGAGAGGGGTAGGTAGGCCTAGATTGGAGTATGTGAGTCAGATAGTTGAAGACGTTGAGATGAATAGCTATAGGGAGATGAAGGGATTAGCTCAGGATAGATCGGCATGGCGTGCTGTTTCCAACCAATCTTTAGGATTGCGGACTCTTTAACTAACTATCGTAAATGTATAATAGCAACTTATATATATATATATATATATATATATATAGAAACAATTATATATTATATAGAAACAATTTTATATATATTTAGAAAGAATTATATTCAACAGGCAATATGTATTGTTATTTTGATAGAGTTAATTACGACAATTACACAACCCTGGACTAGTTCATAAGTATCCCGACTAGATGTCTGCACTTTCTTGCCTTCAATATTTAGAACAGCTGATCGCTACTGTCAACTTGCTGATGACAATCATCGTAAATAGTAAATGTACATATGATTTTTCCTTGATTATTTTGCAAATCAGCAATAATTATTATCACAGATGAGTACCAACGGGTCTTTTTCGTCAACAGACGAAGATCGTACACGTGGAGCGGCTCGTGAAATTGAAAAATTCGCACAAGGCTTGTTAAAGGGACTTCGATTTCGCGGTACCTTTGTTGAGAAGCGGTACGTGCCTAGTATTAAATTGTACCGTAGTGTAATACGCGTCAACGACGATGAAAAACCGTTAATTAACATATTGATGGAAATAAAAAAACGTATCGATACACTGCTTGGTATGTACCTATAAAATCAGACATGGACCATTGCACATTTAAAATGTTAAATCTAGGTGACAATCCATTCTTTTGGATTGGTTTTACAAAAAACAGCGATCAATTCTTCCTCTGGGTAAATCTGGCTGAAGAAATCTTAGGGGATTACATATTTCATATTCGAGCATTCGACATTGACGAAACCGAGGCGAAAGTTCGTTTGCGACAAGTCCGGTTTAAGGAGACAACACTCAAATCGGAAACGACCTTCAAAAACATTGGAAGTAATTTCATGGATGACACTATTAAGCCGATTGTGAAAGATTTTGCCAATGATGTGGGAATAAATTTGCGTACCACATTAACATTTACCAACTTTAAAGATGCCTCTTCTTTTATGATAATAGCATTCATTGCATGCGTTTCGGGAGCATTTTATACGACAAAATATCTATTCGAGTTCTTCTTACGTTTTACAAGGGAATTTTCGTTGGTTATTAAAAGCCTAACTCCGACATTATTGTCTATAATTGATTTAGTCAAGTTTATAATATTTGGTTTTTATTGGGTTATTCTAGCGTTGTTTAGATCTCCGCAAAGCGTGCCAAATGCCAATCAGTTTTATAATCAACAAAGGAGTATACAATACTATAATAATGGTTACGGTCCGGTGGGAAGAAACCACAAGCAATATAGAAATTTTAATAGGAATATGTACAGACCAGGAATTACTATCAAAGAGTTGGAAGATTAATTTTTATCAAATGTTGAGGTGTCTAATCTAATGTTTATCTAAATATGACGTGCTTATAATTTAATTGGTTTGCGAATTTTTGTTTCTGATTCTATTGTATTCAATTCGTATCTCGTAACAAAATCAGATTTTTAGTTATGAAAAAAATGTAGTGTGTATTTTTATAAAATAGATATGTGTTTATACCATATATATATATATATACTTATTAACATAATTGTTGATCTACAAATGGTGTATTTTTAAAGAATATATATTTTAAAAACTAAACGTTTTGATATTTTATTATGATAATTATATCTAAGATCATATGTTACTCAAATCAAACCTATTCAGTAATATCAATGAATACGAACTCTATTGTTAGTATTCATTGGTAATATTTAATATTGCAAATAACTAATTTATTTAAAAGATATCACCGATTTTATTAAACAATTTGAAATGCATTTTATGTCTATAAATTTGTCTAAATTTAACAAAAACAATACCAATACGTAAAGTAAACTAAAAAATGCGAAATGTGTGTCTTATGGGTATATATAATAACAGTGGCGGTTCCCTATGCGGGCCGCGCGCCCCTCCTGAACATTGAGCGCATCACCGTAGATATATAATTGTATTGCGATATTTTATCTCGGCATTATTTTTCCTAAAAGATAAAACTTGCACCGCGATAACAATCAACACAACACGGTGTGGCGTTCGTTGTGGTATCCGTTGCAAGTCAAAGCAGCGACCGATGCTGTATCTATCGTTCGCGTGGTATATATATATCGCTAATATGGTGCCGACATTCCAGCGTCAATTACGAGTCAAATGCAATAATGCATATGCACTCATCCTATCTATTGTAAGCGCTAGAGTGAAAGCGACCGTATGCAGTATATCATCTGTATCTATTATGTTATTTTTTAAGAAATGCGCCCCTCCCAGATTGAAATGGCACGAGCCGCCACTGTACTTATATGGTAGTTCAAATGTTTGGCCGGAGTTTTTTCTATGCTAAGTCATTGTATAAACCATCACCATACAACCGTAACACGAACAGCATTTAGCATTAGCTAAGTAAAGCACGTAACTAATAAATGCTTTGTGTTACGGTATTTGGATGATGTTTTATACAATTATTTAACGCCGTAGTGACGATTGGAATAAGTCATTCTTCTTGCGCAGAGTGACCGCGACGGGATTATATTAGAAATTATTCTACTGCCGAGAAACGTAGTATACTTGCTGGCACAGCGTAAGCACTGCTCATGCGCGCCCCACCAAATATTTCAAAGATAGCAAGTAATGCTTTAAAGATAAAGATCAAATACACAAACAACTGCATATGTAAATAAATAAACTAATCCACTATGCGGTCTATAAATAAAAAAATCGCCAATCTATTATTTATACAATGGCCTGTTAATCAGATAATTTTAAATCAATTTCTATCTTATCAACGGCAATGTTATTGATTTCTTGGCGCCTGTCAAATGTGTGCACTGCGTGCAGTTTGCAACTGGTACAAGTTTTCCGCATTTTCCGATACGATTTAATTTCTCAACAATATTCGCCGCGGAAATAATGTGTTCTCTCGCGGACTATATAGAATCATAATTAGCGGTGTAATATTCCGTGAATAAGCAAGCAGTTATGTGCGAAGTAGTGCCGTAAAATCTTGAAATAAATCCAGGCGCCTGAAGCTAAGGGCAGAAAATGTCAAGCACCCCGAAATCCAATAAAAATGCATCAGGTACTAGAACAGATATACTAAATACAATATACGTTCAATCATAAGTTAATTAATCACAGAATATATTACAGTTTCGTGGTGTGCATTTTATTGTATATTGAGGTGTTTCTGTACGCGGCATATTTGGGTTCATGACCTTTTGCAATGCCATTTGATCTTTATGGGTGTCTCTTCTGAGGGGGTGTACTTATTTAAACATAAATGCGCAAATTTTTGTTGAAAAATTGTACAGGCACAAATGCCTCACACGAAGGTTGTACTATGGGTAAAGTACCTAGTATTATATTATAAAACAAGCAGTATCAGCTGATTAGTAATGCTACAGTAATCTTGGTTATAAATAATGACACTTCACACCTGACTAGAAACATCGATGCGTATAATAAACAAATTATTTGAAAATATGTCTGATAATGCTTTAACAATGAATTCAACTTTTGCAATGAAATTCTTAAATACATCGCTCATCTTTATATTCAAAGAAAATGCCAGAATCATGACTTGCATTAGTTAGTTAAAGAGTCCGCAATCCTAAAGATTGGTTGGAAACAGCACGCCATGCCGATCTATCCTGAGCTAATCCCTTCATCTCCCTATAGCTATTCATCTCAACGTCTTCAACTATCTGACTCACATACTCCAATCTAGGCCTACCTACCCTTCTCTTTCCCTCCACTCTACCTTCTATGATCAATTGCATAATCCCCCCATGCCTAAGAATATGCCCTACTAATCTGTCTCTCCTACGCTGTAACACTCTCCAAATACTTCTCTTCTCCCCTACTAACTCTAGTACAGCTTCATTTGTTACTTTATCTTCCCAACCAATCCTCATCATCCTCCTATAACACCACATTTCGAATGCTTGTAATCTACGCTTCTCTTCCTTTCCTATAGTCCACGCCTCACACCCGTACAGTGCTACACTCCAAACATATACCTTCAGTAATCTTTTTCTAATACCCAAGTCAATATTTGATCTTAAAATCTGTTCTTTTTCTACGAATGCCTTCCTACCCTGTGCTATCCTACACTTTATATCTACCTTGCTTCGATTATCTTTTGTGATTCTACTGCCTAAATAACAAAAATCTGACACTTCTTCGATTCTATTATCTCCTATTGTGATCCTCATTTTTCTACTGCATTCCTTTTTGTCACACCTCATCACTTTAGTTTTACCTATATTTATTTTCATGTTAAAATCCCTAGTCAATACTGCCTGCATACCATTCAATACCCTTTCTAAATTCTTTTCGCTTTCTTCCAATATAGCTATATCGTCGGCGAATCTCAACATATATATTTTCTCTCCCTGTACATTCACACCTACACTATACTCTTCTTTTACTTTGTTTATTGCATCTTATATATATAGATTAAATAATAACGGTGAAAGTGTACATCCCTGCCGAACTCCCTTCCCTATTTTTGCTACCTCTTCTTCCCCCTCAATTCTAACTAAGGCAGTTTGGTGTTTATATAAATTAAAAATTATTCTCCTATCCTTATAATCTATACCCGTTTCTTTTAAAATTCTAAACATTATGTCCCAATCTACATTATCAAATGCCTTTTCTAAGTCTACAAAAGCTATGCAAGTTACCTTTCCTACCCTCTTTCTTTTTTCTACTACCGTTCTTAGTGCTAGAATCGCCTCTCTCGTCCCTCTGTTTTTCCTAAAACCAAACTGATCTTCTCCTAGCCTTTCCTCTACTTTATTTTCTAATCTCCTATAAATAATCTTTAACAATATCTTCGATGCATGTGATAGTAGGCTAATGGTCCTATAGTTCTCACACAAATTAGCTCCTATTTTCTTCGGCATTGTTACTATTCTACTACGCTGAAAATCCTGTGGTACTTCTCCCTTCTCATATATTTTACAAACTAACCTGTATAATCGCTCCTGCATTTTTTCCCCTGCGTGTTTTATTAATTCGGCTGGTATCATATCAATCCCCGCTGCTTTGTTATTCCGTAAATCATTTAATGCTCTATGAAACTCTGACCTAAGTATGCTAGGACCTAAGTCATCCTCATCTATCTGTTCCACACTTTCTAGCTCCTCCATGTCCTGCCTACTCGTAGGACATGCAGCGACCATATCGGCGTTGAAAGCACCGGTTCCCATCGAACACCGAAGTTAAGCAACGTCGAGCGCGGTTAGTACTTGGATGGGTGACCACTTGGGAAAACCTCGTGTCGCTGTGTTTATCGTGTAGTGCCTCTGGCGGAGCACGTTAACAAATATATCTCTACTCGTAGGACTCTCGACGAAATCGATTTCTTGCCCGCCCCAGAATCCGAGGGCTTGCCTGCTACCGAAGTAGCCGGGTGAGATTCTGAGCCATTGGCTCTACTCACCTGGGGTAATACATTAATAGTAATCGACATTTTCATTTGCTGTAAGCTTGAGAAAGGTACAGTGCTGGTTTCTCCTTGCCTTGCACCGACCAATGAGTGCATATTTTAGCCGTCGCCCCACCGATTCAGCCTAATCCCCCTAATACCGTGGGTTAGCCTGAAATCTTTCCTATAGACCGGGATCCCTGTATAGGGACCGCTCTATAGGCCAGAGCGTCGTTGCCCATGTCTTGCCCCTAGGAGGCATATGCAGTGCATTGGCACACTATTGACATTAGATTATGTAGATCATGTAGATTATTAGATCATCTAGATTATGTAATTTTAAACACATTAACATAATAAATAATACTTTACACAACAGCATAGGATTCGACGCCAATTCGCACAGCGAAATTATTAGTTACAGAATTTATTTCAAAATAAAATCCGATATTTTCTAATTTGCATTTGCCCCCGGCGTTAATTTCAAATTTGATATCGCACCGGTTTTTCTACTTTATTGATTTTTAATAATTGAACATCGCGATGAGAATCACAAATGTTTGCAAAATTTGACGGTACAAAATTATTATACTTGCGCGTGTCTCATCACGAGGCTTTCGCTTAGTAAAAACTCGTGCCAAAATTTCTCATTCAGTCGTTAAAAATGATTTGAATGTGAAATATATATTTCGGATTTGTAACGCGTTGAAACACAAATTTTAATTAATTTCTGCGATGAATATATATTTTTAGTATTTTTTGGTAATTGGATATTTAAATTTAAACTATACATGTTAGCATTTTCATAAATGAAAAATAATCGAGGTTTGAAGTAAGTGTTACTACTATTTAATCCTCAAGTGCTAAATTCTAATTATTCTTTCATTCTAATCAGCTCACTCATATTAAATACATACTGTGACTTTATTATATAGTTAAATTTCACGTAAATAAGTGTCTGCAACCATATTGTAGAGTAAGCCGTTTATAGTGTGCCAGAGCCGTACAAATCGTTAAAAATAGTCTATTTTAGATGATATGCGTATTTCGGGACATATAAACGCTAGTGCAAGTGCAATGCCCGCTTTTGCGGCTTCAGATGATATAGATGTCTTTCTAGTTCTAGAAAATGCCGCCAGACGCAGAAAATATAACGTCAGTAGTGCATACGCATTACGAAAACGATATGGTTTACCCACGTGTCATAAATTGCGATTTACAGGTACTAAAACAGAAGCTCAGCTCAATTAAAGATTCTCTGTTGTAATTGTTTCCCATTTTTATTCAAGAATTAGTTGCTAGTAATTTTTCCTATACAGTGAAATTTTCAGTCGGTTTGTAAAGTGACCCAAATAGCATTGAAAAGTGTTTCATCAACTGTTACCATAGTTTTGTTGAATGGCCGCCAGGTGGTACTCGACCAGACGGTTTCACTGCGTCTTCGCTACTCTCTGCATCGTACCCAACACCTAAGACAGGGTTGCCATCTAAAACAGTACGAATATAATAACCAAATATATTGTAAAATCGTCACTACGGCGTTAAATAATTGTATAAAACATCACCCGAAAACCGTAACACAAAACATTTATTAGTTAGATGCGCATTTCGGAGGCTATGCCCCCATCACCAGTAGCACAATAAAGATATCTCTGTCACCCACCGGGATTTCTATACAATTTAACGGAATATCAATGTAACGGCAGTTTCCCGCATTCATGCGACCTCTATCGTACTTATTATAAACTATGAAAATGAATTACAGATAGCTGTGATCAACGGCGCAAGCCCACAACAAATTTCGAGGGTTTACCAAACTAAACAAACTAAAAAGAATAATTATTTGTTAATTAAATTGAATATACAGGATGACATCGGGCCTGAATCTAAATTCATTAAATTAGACTTTAATCTATCTCTCACAAGCAATCAATTCGGAATAATTCCTGACACATTTAAGTAATTTAAGTGAGCTACTTTCAATAGGATGACCGGAATCGAAGATGTGCTCAGCTACTGCTATTTAATCTAAAATGAGCTAAATGTTCCTTAAATCCACACACACACACACACACACACACACACACACACACACACACACACACACACACACACACACACACACACACACACACACACACACACACACATATATATATATATATATATATATATATCAGGACAACCAGAACAAGAGATTTCATATATACCAGATTTTTTCTTTATATCTACAAAATTTTTGGGATTTCCCAGATAATTCGCAAGGCTATTAGAAGTATTAAACGCCATTTTAAAGTTATATTTGTTCAAAATCCTATCCAAACCGCGAGAAATGATTGGGTCAAAAGGAAGTTTAACAAATTTATGAGCCGAATCGTTACTTATTACTATACTATTGATATATCTTTTGTTGTTTTAAATTTTCTTACAATTAGAGAAGAGTAGCCATTCTGCACAGCTATATTCCGGATATTCAATGCAATGTTGTATCTCTCCTTAGATAATATAAAATTCAATAAGCGGTTGATTAAAAAAATTGAAAGCAGCGTGTTTATGTTTATAAATGCTTTGGTGTTACGGTTTTTGGGTGATGTTTTATACAACCAAATATATGGCAATAAAACATATTCGCAAGAAACTTTGTTATAGAAATAAATAATATATCAAAAATGGTACAATATATCAATATCAGTTCTACCTTTCCTTCTACCAAATCCACGTTTCAAGTCATCGGCATCATCCAACCCAAAGCCGGTCAGTGGGTTCCTGCCCGTGCTCGGCTTGCAGCTACTGGGCCGCTTCCTAGGCGTACTGTCAATATGGCCGACGCAGTCCAAGCTCGCCTCCTTCGCATCCATGAACCGTCTACTATTGGAGCTGGACTCTGTCGAGTTGACGTCGACACTGCTGCCGTTCGTTTCGGCGACCTTATCGCGGCAGCCCATAATACCCGCGGGGAATATACTGCTCATCTGGTCGCGGAGCTTGTTCATCTTGCCAGCGAAACCGTCGAATGTCGATGAAGGGTGGTTGTTGCCGCTGCTGGAATAGGAGTTGTTTGGGGCGGAGGAAGTGGTTCGGTGAAATGCTAGTTCTACAATGAATGGGGGGTGAGGGAAGGAGTTAGTTGTGTACGCAAAATGATATGAACGACAACAACGTTTGCATTCATTTCGTGCCGTTTAGAATAAGAGAATTATTTACAATTTGTGCAAGAATCAAACCGATTTAGTTGGAATTAAGAGGGAGACCAGGAAACAAGAATAAAAAAGGGAGTCCACCGGGATGTATACTTTGGCCGTTGTTATTTAAAAAAGAGTATATTGTAGATGGAAATGCAAGGAGAACAAATAGATATATTCAGGTAAATATTTTAAAAGGAATGAAGTAGAATTTTGAACCGGTATTGAATCGCCAGCAGAAAGTAATGGCTAAGGATTATAACATGAAAATAAATAAAAATAAAACGAAAGTGATGAGGTGTATATAGAATGAACATATTTAAGTTCATGTATTTTCAAAAGTTGTTTTAGAGAAGGTCCATAAGAAAAAAAAATGTAATTTTCCACTTCTCTTAAACCATTTTTGGTATTTTTTTCCAAAATGAAGCACCAACAACTACATCGTTCACTACAAATACCCATATACACATGATTCTCCACCAAAAGACACCCTTCTCACCTTGTGGTGCCTCATCAATATTATTCGAACCGTCGACCGTTGCCGGGGTACTATTCTTGACAGTAAGCTCGGCCTTGAATTGTGCCGCAGAAGACATTTGCTGTTGTACCGTCTGCTGTGGATAGACCGTCTGTACGTTAGGCAATTTGTCCGCAGTAGTGTCGTTTAAGAAACCAGAGTCAATTGATTGGGCGACAATAGTAGGAGTAGGTGGTGGTATTTCCACTTGCTCTACACTCGCTACCATGTTCTGTCTCTGATTGATAATGGAACTTAGGATGGGAATATTTGATGGTTTCACATTTGGCACCTGAACATTTAAAGGGGCAAATTATCAATTGAGTATTCTATAAGTTGATCGTCGATCAATTTGCAACTTTCCATAGTGTGTTGTGAATTTGTCTTTTTGCATTCTATAAATTTATATCTTGGCTTTATTTAAACCAACATTAGATCAGATTTAGATTGAACGAGTTTTAGAATCTTTTGTAATCATTTAGCAACAACTTGAAGATTGGCAAATTAATTCGACTTCCAAAAGAATTTTCATGCTTGTGCATATCTGAATACCAGATTCGCGCAATTTAAGACATGCAATAAAATTTATATAGAGAAATTTGAGCATACACATGGATTACTGATCTATATAGTTCACTGCCCCGAGTTGTTATAAATTATATTTTATTTTTAATCACAGGAATTCAGGGAACTGATAGTTTCTACGCCTAATGCAGGGCAATTAAAAAAAAAATCGTAATTTGTCGTACCGTTGCCACCTTATCCTCGCTAGATATGGTGATATCCGCCTTCTCCTTCGACTCTTTCAGTATGTCAATGCTTTGTACGGGAATTGTCCCAATGGCGGCTGTTGCGCTGAAGCTATTATCCACGGGTATTGTTGCAATATTATCGTTGGAACTTTGAGACATGTTCACGTTTTGTTGGCTAGCGGATGTCGTATTAGGGACGTTCGCACTGTGGTTACTTTTGTTCTCCATGATGTTCTCCAGTATTTGCTTCGTTATGTTTGGCGGTTGATCGATGGTGGGTCCAAAGAGCAGTTGTTGAACGGTTGAGGTGGTTGAGTCGTAAAAGATGATTTCAATGGATGGTCTTATAAAAAATCAAGAAAATGTTTGCAATAAGAAAAGAAGCAATATATTACTTCTTTCATGTTTAAATATTTACAAAAACTTGTTATTAAAAATATATTAATAGTATTTTAGATACTTTAAAAGCAACATGTTGGTTCTTCCATTTATGAAAAATATTTAAATACTCGCATTTCCATCGTATCACAATTTAGCAAGATAATCAGAGTTCAATAATCATATTACCCACTTTATTGTATGGAAATGATACATGGGTGTGTCAGAAAAAGAAACGCCTATACGTGGGGTTACGTTAGCATTATCTTTAATGAAAGATTTATAAAGAGCTCGAGAAATAGGATAATGTTATATATAGAGGAAGTTAGAGAAGTGTAGATGAGCTTGAAGAGAAGATAAAAATATTGGAGGACAGTTCGTTCACAAATTAATTTTTAAGGAAGAGTATCATTTCCTTTCAATAGTCTACTTTTTCATATCTTTCCCTAACTATAATTTCCATACCTAACTCCACGCATGGAAATATGACCTATTAGTTTATCTCTCTTATACTTCTAAACAATACCTTCTAAATACTTCTCTGTTTCTTCAAATTACTCTTAACACACCTTCATTTGTCATTTATATAACCACCCAATCCTCATCATCTTTCTATTACATCACATTTCCAAATAATTATGTTTACACCTATCTACCGTTCCTATAGTCCACGCCTCACAACCATACAGTGTATTCCACACATACACCTTAAATACATTTTGAAATATATACAGGATTACCTTTAATTTTTAAATTTAATTTAATTAACTTGCATAGCTTTTGTAGACTTAGAAAAGGCATTTGATAATGTAGATTTGGACATAATGTTTAGAATTTTAAAAGAAACGGGTATAGATTATAAGGATAGGAGAATAATTTTTAATTTATATAAACACCAAACTGCCTTAGTTAGAATTGAGGGGGAAGAAGAGGTAGCAAAAATAGGGAAGAGAGTTCAGCAGGGATGTACACTCTCACCGTTATTATTTAATCTATATATAGAAGATGCAATAAACAAAGTAAAAGAAGAGTATAGTGTAGGTGTGAATGTACAGGGAGAGAAAATATATATGTTGAGATTCGCCGACGATATAGCTATATTGGAAGAAAGCGAAAAGAATTTAGAAAGGGTATTGAATGGTATGCAGGCAGTATTGACTAGGGATTTTAACATGAAAATAAATATAGGTAAAACTAAAGTGATGAGGTGTGACAAAACGGAATGCAGTAGAAAAATGAGGATCACAATAGGAGATAATAGAATCGAAGAAGTGTCAGATTTTTGTTATTTAGGCAGTAGAATCACAAAAGATAATCGAAGCAAGGTAGATATAAAGTGTAGGATAGCACAGGGTAGGAAGGCATTCGTAGAAAAGGAACAGATTTTAAGATCAAATATTGACTTGGGTATTAGAAAAAGATTACTGAAGGTATATGTTTGGAGTGTAGCACTGTACGGGTGTGAGGCGTGGACTATAGGAAAGGAAGAGAAGCGTAGATTACAAGCATTCGAAATGTGGTGTTATAGGAGGATGATGAGGATTGGTTGGGAAGATAAAGTAACAAATGAAGCTGTACTAGAGTTAGTAGGGGAGAAGAGAAGTATCTGGAGAGTATTACAGCGTAGGAGAGACAGATTAGTAGGGCATATTCTTAGGCATGGGGGGATTATGCAATTGATCATAGAAGGTAGAGTGGAGGGAAAGAGAGGGGTAGGTAGGCCTAGATTGGAGTATGTGAGTCAGATAGTTGAAGACGTTGAGATGAATAGCTATAGGGAGATGAAGGGATTAGCTCAGGATAGATCGGCATGGCGTGCTGTTTCCAACCAATCTTTAGGATTGCGGACTCTTTAACTAAACTACCTTTAAAGTTGCCAAATGAAATGAAACCATTATTTTTACGCCTTTCCAATTAACATTAAAAAAAATCTAACTTAAAATATCAAACTCAAATTCTTTTTCACTGTACTTAATATAATTAAGTTTTATTGTCTGTGAATTCGACAACAATCACCGTTAAACTAACACCTTGATTTTATAATATTGCTAGTCGCCCATATTTGCCATTGAAATATTGCCATTCCTTCCTACGAAATCTATTCCCCGTCGCCACTTGTGCCCTTTTAAGGTTCTGCAGTTTATACATTCTGCAAAATTTATACATTGCATGCAAATGCAGTTCATTTAAATGTTACTAACGAAAATTGTGTAGGATACACACAAATTAAACATAATGTTGTGTACACGGCTAAAAAGTGCGGGTTGTCCACGACAACAAAATTTAGAGAATTGTTAAATCTTCAATTGAATATTTTATTACAGAATTACGGAATTCCGTAAATGGCTTCAATACAATATAGCAGGGTAATATGCGGAATATTTAGGAAAATAATAAAATATAATGAATCAGGTTTGGTAGGGATTATTTGTCTGATGGTATTTAGCGTTATGTAAGTGCCAATTGAAAATATTTGCTTTGATATTTAGGTAGTGTACACGACATTCTAAAAGTTCTTTCATAGCTCAGTTAAGTTTTGCTGTGTTTAATTATGTTTTGTAACATTTTTGATCAAAGAGCATGATTTTTATGTAGCCGCTCTCACAATTGTTCGCAAAGCACATATAAACAACCAATGAAGAGATTTGGTCAAAACTTAAATACCCTATAAAATTATGCACGGGCACTATACCGTAATATGTATAGGTATGTTCTGGAATGGTGTCGTAAAAGAACCTTAACAAAAGTTTTAAAGGACCACGTCTACGCCTAAATAAGTTTTTATAATGGTTTATAATTAACTTCTATTGTGACATACGGTTTATATTTAATATTTTAAACTTTATATAAGTCTATTTCAATAATAACATGCTAACCTACTTCTACAATTGCTTTTATATAATATAATCTCTGGCAAAATCATCGGATATTATAAATACAAAGTAAAGCTATATTTTAATATAATTAGGGCACCCAGAATTTTAGATGCACCAAATCTGACATTCAATTTTGATTGGGTACTTTTATTCTTATATAATAAAAATTGGATTTGCGATTTGATGTTGATAGTTTTGCAAAAGAGAATCGGTTGGAATTTTACCTTTTAATGCGCTACAAATTTATCGTAGATAGTGGGTTTGAAAACAGGCCGAATTTTAAATCGTAGAACAAAAATATTACACTGAAGACAACTGTATAATAAAGGATGTCAATTTGACGCTCTCAAAACCATTGTTAAATTGTTTCGGAAAATCAAATGTTACTATTATAATATTTAAACAAATGTCTTTAAAAATATTCAAAGCGAATCGAAACAATTCATATCAAATGAAATTAGTCACAGCTGCGTTAAATTATTGTATAAAATATCACCCAAATAACATACACAAAGCTTTTAATGCGTGTTTCGAAGGCCTTGCCCGCATCTTCAAAAACACAATAATCAGACAAATAATACACCTGTGTCACTCAACGATAATTGCTACTATTGTATTAAGTGAATATTATAAATATTAGTTAATTTAGTTAGAATTGAGGGGGAAGAAGAGGTAGCAAAAATAGGGAAGGGAGTTCGGCAGGGATGTACACTCTCACCGTTATTATTTAATCTATATATAGAAGATGCAATAAACAAAGTAAAAGAAGAGTATAGTGTAGGTGTGAATGTACAGGGAGAGAAAATATATATGTTGAGATTCGCCGACGATATAGCGATATTAGAAGAAAACGAAAAGAATTTAGAAAGGGTATTGAATGGTATGCAGGCAGTATTGATTAAGGATTTTAACATGAAAATAAATATAGGTAAAACTAAAGTGATGAGGTGTGACAAAAAGGAATGCAGTAGAAAAATGAGGATCACAATAGGAGATAATAGAATCGAAGAAGTGTCAGATTTTTGTTATTTAGGCAGTAGAATCACAAAAGATAATCGAAGCAAGGTAGATATAAAGTGTAGGATAGCACAGGGTAGGAAGGCATTCGTAGAAAAGGAACAGATTTTAAGATCAAATATTGACTTGGGTATTAGAAAAAGATTACTGAAGGTATATGTTTGGAGTGTAGCACTGTACGGGTGTGAGGCGTGGACTATAGGAAAGGAAGAGAAGCGTAGATTACAAGCATTCGAAATGTGGTGTTATAGGAGGATGATGAGGATTGGTTGGGAAGATAAAGTAACAAATGAAGATGTACTAGAGTTAGTAGGGGAGAAGAGAAGTATTTGGAGAGTGTTACAGCGTAGGAGAGACAGATTAGTAGGGCATATTCTTAGGCATGGGGGGATTATGCAATTGATCATAGAAGGTAGAGTGGAGGGAAAGAGTGGGGTAGGTAGGCCTAAATTGGAGTATGTGAGTCAGATAGTTGAAGACGTTGAGATTAATAGCTATAGGGAGATGAAGGGATTAGCTCAGGATAGATCGGCATGGCGTGCTGTTTCCAACCAATCTTTAGGATTGCGGACTCTTTAACTAACTATAAATATACTCTCGTTAATACTTGATAAAACGATATTGTGTCATATATCAAGCGAAAAAAGAATTTACTAATATTTCAATTACAATTAAGAAAGTATGAAAAATATTTTTAGGAAAGATTTAGAAATTTCTAATTTTGTTTACCGAATGCAAATTGCCATTTGGTAGCTTAAGACCACAAAATTACATAGAATATATTTTTCGAAAACTGTAAAAATTAACATATTTTTGTATGGCTCTTAAGTTGTCTCTTAAGTAGTGTCACTTCCGATTTGAAACCCTAGAATGGCGCATATTTTATTATAAAAAAAGGTAATAATCTGTTGTGTACTATTTGCTAAATTTGGAATCCTATTCTTTTTACCCATCCTATATTTAAGTTGTTATTACACTATCGTTTTCCTTACAAATATTTAAATACGTAGCTTTTCTTATCTTTTTTAAATGAACACAGACGCCTATATTAATTAATAGTATCATAGAAGTCTTTTGTTTAACACTTATACTTAAAAATTCATAATAGTATATTCCATCTGCGTCATATCGACGGTCAAATACGGTGTAGCAACTTTCTATCCAAAAGTAGCAGAATTTTTTTTTATGAAAACATTTTTTTTTCTTCAGATTTCCAAGATTTCCAGATATTTTAATTGTATATTTTATATTTTAAATAACCCTAAGTGTTCTGTAGGCACATTACCCTTTCTAACACGCCACTGTGTATGGTTTATATAGATTTCGACATTGAACATTTTTTTTATGACGATTTAACATTGAAAAAATATATTGAAAATTATTTTTGCGCGAACCGCTGAGTAATTACGATATTTTGTGATTTTTAAGTCGACAAACGGTTTGAATAGAGGATAATTTGAATACCACATTGCATTGAATCATCAGCTCATATTACTCAGCTATACTCAACAACATTAACAGTTACCATTATTCAGCAACATATACATTAACATTTTGTTTTGTCCCAAGCACAAAATAAAGGCAGTACATGAAATGAAATATACGTATTTTCGTTTCTTGGATTGGGAATTGTTGCTTGTGAATTTAGTACGCGAAAATGATTTAATCTAAATAGTCGTAACGTTGAAACCGCGAAAATTATGCTTTATAAATCTAGCCAGTCGTAAAAACGAAATTTAAATTCGCAGTACGATAAATCGTCGATATTTTTAAATCGATCTTATTATATTTGTAGAAAGAAATCAATTATAATATTAATTGTAATATGATATCAAAACGTAAATTTTATAAAAGTAAGTTTACTACAAAGATATGTTAAAAATATTACAAAACTATTTTGCAAAGTGCGCATAGTGCAGTTTATTTAAAAATATTTTTTATTATTCAGTGTGCTCGTAAAATATAAATGATTACAAACACAGTGGTGTTTATAAATAGTTGTTGCTTGGTATTTGCACATTGGTGATCTAATTCTAGTGAGGTAATTCATACAAATAACTGCTGGAATTAATTGATGACGAGTACTGGGCACATCTAATATTTTCGTAGATTTCATGTACATTTAAACATGTGATAGTAATAAAATAAATACTTTCCATACTAAAAAGCAAACTATATTAATATTAAAAGCAATAAATAAAAATAAAAGCAAAATTACAATTTGTAACTTAGTTAGTTAAAGAGTCCGCAATCCTAAAGATTGGTTGGAAACAGCACGCCATGCCGATCTATCCTGAGCTAATCCCTTCATCTCCCTATAGCTATTCATCTCAACGTCTTCAATCTGACTCACATACTCCAATCTAGGCCTACCTACCCCTCTCTTTCCCTCCACTCTACCTTCTATGATCAATTGCATAATCCCCCCATGCCTAAGAATATGCCCTACTAATCTGTCTCTCCTACGCTGTAACACTCTCCAGATACTTCTCTTCTCCCCTACTAACTCTAGTACAGCTTCATTTGTTACTTTATCTTCCCAACCAATCCTCATCATCCTCCTATAACACCACATTTCGAATGCTTGTAATCTACGCTTCTCTTCCTTTCCTATAGTCCACGCCTCACACCCGTACAGTGCTACACTCCAAACATATACCTTCAGTAATCTTTTTCTAATACCCAAGTCAATATTTGATCTTAAAATCTGTTCCTTTTCTACGAATGCCTTCCTACCCTGTGCTATCCTACACTTTATATCTACCTTGCTTCGATTATCTTTTGTGATTCTACTGCCTAAATAACAAAAATCCGACACTTCTTCGATTCTATTATCTCCTATTGTGATCCTCATTTTTCTACTGCATTCCTTTTTGTCACACCTCATCACTTTAGTTTTACCTATATTTATTTTCATGTTAAAATCCCTAGTCAATACTGCCTGCATACCATTCAATACCCTTTCTAATTTCTTTTCGCTTTCTTCCAATATAGCTATATCGTCGGCGAATCTCAGCATATATATTTTCTCTCCCTGTACATTCACACCTACACTATACTCTTCTTTTACTTTGTTTATTGCATCTTCTATATATAGATTAAATAATAACGGTGAGAGTGTACATCCCTGCCGAACTCTCTTCCCTATTTTTGCTACCTCTTCTTCCCCCTCAATTCTAACTAAGGCAGTTTGGTGTTTATATAAATTAAAAATTATTCTCCTATCCTTATAATCTATACCCGTTTCTTTTAAAATTCTAAACATTATGTCCCAATCTACATTATCAAATGCCTTTTCTAAATCTACAAAAGCTATGCAAGTTACCTTTCCTACCCTCATTCTTTTTTCTACTACTGTTCTTAGTGCTAAAATCGCCTCCCTCGTCCCTCTGCGTTTCCTAAAACCAAACTGATCTTCTCCTAGCCTTTCCTCTACTTTATTTTCTAATCTCCTATAAATAATCTTTAGCAATATCTTCGATGCATGTGATAGTAGACTAATGGTCCTATAGTTCTCACACAAATTAGCTCCTATTTTCTTCGGCATTGTTACTATTCTACTACGCTGAAAATCCTGTTATTATATTTGTAATTTATATATTTATATTTATTCGCGGTGACCTGTGTTAATATTTTTATATATAATGCATAATTAACTATATATATTTCAAGAAAATTTACTATCCATAATATTTCTGCATAAATGGCACTTTAGTTGTCAAAGATACATCGCTATTATTGAACTACAAAATCGCGAATTGGTATAAAAGATGTTAAATCTTAAATGTGCATTTCAAAGATCAATCTGCCAACTTCAGCTACGTATGTAACTAATTAAATCCAGTTACAATTAAAAACAGTTACCATATGGCATACTTTACTACAAATTGCTGCATTGACATTCACGATATACTAAATTTTAGTATACAACCTAATTATGTTTTATTACTCACAGACACTGACAACCAAACACCCGACACTGGTGGTGGAACCACTCCGGAACCACGCAGTCCTATTTCTCGCTCAGCGACGCCCTCCTCCAAGTCCTTCCGTGCTACAAACCGCCTCGCTCGGCGCGCTCGATCGTTCAAAGAAGACTTCCTGGAGAAGATCTCGCAGATGCGCAATACTGCCACAGCACCGATCGGTACGACAACGCCCACTACACTGGTCGACAGTAGTGGGCTTAACAATCGATTGGGCGGCAGAGAAACGCCCACACTGGTAGATGGCGGCGCCGATGATGAGAAAGTGGTGATGATGCTGGGCGGAAGAGGAAGTCCGACAGTGAAGAAGGGCAGTGGTGATAAAATGGGCGGAATCGGTAGTGGTGTGGATAAAGGACCGGTGCACGAATTTGATATGCTCACAAAACAGGTAATTTGTGATTAAGTGCTTTTGGTTTGTTCTGAAATTCGAAGAAAAATAATTTTGCATTAACATTATATTGGTAAGCATTACTATTTTCAAAATACAAAAAAAAACAATTATAATGTTGAATGAAAAATTGCCGATATTCAGGCTTATGTACTTCAATCTTGTTCTCCCTTCTTTTCCTGCTACTTTTCCTTTTATAATTACTAGTACAATACCCCCGTATCTAAGTATATGACCTACTAGTCTATCGCTCTCCACGCAATACTTTTTATACCACGATATTTTTTATTTAATTTTGCGCATAGTTGAAATTAAAGAACTAAATAGATTTGATTTATTTCCAGTTACAAACTGCCTTGATGTATTTTCGTTCGTTAGTGGCGAATGACAAACTAGAGATGCTAGCAGGAAATGGAACTATTATATTGGATACAGTATGGGCGATCAATTTGGCGGTAAAAAGTTCTTGTGCAGCTGGAATTCAATCCAATACGGATATGTCGTGGAAGATCAAAGAAGCCACTCAAGCTATGTACCATAACGCTTCAAGACTGATAAAAGTATGTTGAAAATATTGCAAAAAAAACGAGAATTTTTAACGTTACAAATGCAGTTAGACAACCCGAACAATGTAATCAAACATGATCTTAATCTAGATAAAATATATTGTCTGACCGTTGTATTGTACCGCTTAAATTCATTAATGTACATTCGATATTTTTGAATTATTTTAAAGGTGTGTGATGACGCACTGATAAACCAAGATGATGTAGATGAGAAGAAGAAGGACTTGAAAAAAGACGACGAAGAAACGAAAGCAAAAAAGAACTTATATAGAGAAAGTGTTGAAAAAGTACTGGCAACTTTAGAAGATTCTGTAAAGGTATTAATATATAAATTGGTTATAGATTTTGCCGATATGTTGTGATATTCCATATTAGGGAAGAGAAATTAAAATTACAATGTTCTATATCCCAGTTAAAAACGAGGATTTATTCGGCTATAGTTTCGCTTATTAAGCATTATCAAGAAAGGATAATGTAATACTATATATTCCCCCCTATTACTATATATTTGTGTACATTCATTAACGGAAACAAGGACGATGCACTTTATTTTCCACTCCGACATGTATTATAAAGACACATGACTGTAACTTACTTTAACTCACTTCACAGTTCCTCCTCAATATCGCTCGTGATTCTCTCACCCCTCCACCACCGAACAAGCTCAACCATTACAAAATCACGCCCAATAACAATCATCATCATCACCATCGCAACTCCACCAACTACAACCTGATCGACAGTGCTCACCAACACTCCGGTTCACAGCAGCAACTGCTCCTACGCCCACCGTCTCCCTCGCCAAACGCACCCGCCCAGCAACGCAATAGTCTACCGGATATACCGCTGACGCCTAGAGAGCGAGAGCTGCTGAACGAGAAACAGAACAGACATAGTAGCAGCGAGGAGAATGGTGGTTGTGAAGGTGGCGGTGAGGGAAATGGGGATTGTGTGGATGGCAGAGAGAGGTTGGGGAAGAACAGTTTCAGTGCGGAGAGTGTGCTGAAGGACGTGGAACTGGGTAGCGCAGTGCCGCCTCCAAAACCACCTTTACCGCAAAGGTGAGAAATTGAATGTTCGATGTTGTAAAACACAGTTTGAGATTCGATTTCATTTGGCTTATAGAGTTCTGTGACTGTGATAAAGCGGATGTTTTTAATATTCAAATGGGTCGATCAGATATAAAAATTTCTCAAAATTTTAACTATAAACTATAGTTTACACATAATTTAATTGCATAGGTAATTCACACATAAAGAACGTATAAACATATAGCAACCCTTACATTTTTGAATTTTTTTACTTTATTTAGCTAGATAGTCTTCAGCCCTAGGGATTGATTCGAAACATTCATTCATTTCCATATCGTCCTCCACTATCTGACCAATATACTCCAATCTAGGCGTACCTACCCTTTGCTTTCCCTCTACTTTACCTGCTATAAATAATTGCGTGATACCCCCTTGTCTAAGAATATGATCTACTAATTTACCTCTCCTGCTTTGTAAAACTTTCCAAATGCTTCTTTTGCTACATTTGTTACTTTATCTTCTCAACCAAACCTCATCATCCTCCTATAGCACCACATTTCGAATGCTTCTATTCTTCGTTTCTCTTCTTTACCTATAGTCCACGTCTTACACCCGTACAATTCAACACTCCACACATATGTCTTCAGAAATCTTTTAATACCTAAGTCAATATTTGATCTTCAAATTTATTCCTTTTCTACGAATACCTTCCTACTCTTTACGTCGGTTATCCTTTGTAATCCTACTTCCTAAATAAAAAAAGTCTGACACTTCTTCTATTCTAATCCTCATTTTTCGGCTGCATTCCTTCTTGTCACACCTCGTCACTTTGGTTTTGGTTATGTTATAATCTCTAGTCATTACTTCCTGCATACCATTCAATACCTGCTCTAAATTCTCCTCATTTTCTTCCAAGATAGCTATATCGTCCGCGAACCTCAACATATATATTTGCTCCCTGGATTTTCACACTTACACTATACGTCATTTACCTTGTTTATTGCATCTTCTATATACAGGTTAAATAACAACGACGAAAGTGTACATCCCTGCCTGACTCCCATTCCTATTCCTACTATCTCTTCTTCCTCCTAATTCTAAGTAACGCAGTTTGATGTTTATATAGATTGAAAATACATTTCCTATCCTTATACTCTATTCCCGTTTCTTTTAAGATTCTAAACATTATGTCCCAATCTACATTATCGAATGCCTTTCTACGAAAGCAATGTAAGTTGCCTTTCTTGCTTTCATTCTTCGTTCTGCTACCGTTCTTATCGCCAAAATAGCCTCGTCCGTTCCTCTGTTCTTTAACTGATCTACTATATTTTCTAGCCTCATATAAAATTTTTATAAAGACTCTTCAAGATGTCGATTTTTTTTAAATCACTTTTATTTACGTTATTTTTATTTTCCTATGGAATGTCATTTTTGACAACTGACAGTTTGGCTTTACGCAGTCTTTTGATGGGTAACTGCGCGAGTCCACCACCCTTGCCACCAAAGAAAAACAAATCTGGAAAATACGGTTTGGAAAACATGGCTTATATCGATCAAATTTCGTACAACTTAGAAAGGTATAATCACAAAAAATAAGTAACTAGAAATGTTCATTCAATTGTTTCGATTACATTTAACGATGAATTTATTAACGATCCATTTTTAGATCATCTCTTCGATCAAGATCTCCAGAAGATTCGATCTCATTATTATCAGCGAGTGCTGGAAGTTTGGACTCGATGTTGAATCACTCCAGGGAAGAAGAAGAAATCAAATCTATTATGGATCATACGGATAGTGATACTGTCTTAGAAAATGACATATCAGATGCTTTCGGTACGACAGATTTGTTTGCAAAATATTTTTACACAAAAGATTTTTTGTTTCGTTTACATTCGATTTTATAGCAAAAAAAAATTAAATTCAGGACTCTGTATTTCATGACCATCATCTTATTGTTATCGTTTCATCCATGTACGAAATGTACAGTAATAGTTTTATCAAAGTATATTTAGGTATTTTAATAATTTCTGTTCTATTTCAGTGGCTAGTCATCATCACACGACTGTAACTTCATCAAGTAGTCACAATTCGACTTCCAGTCAGCAAGTGACACATCAATCATGTGGCAATAGACTGTCAAACACGGATTCAGGGGTAGTTTCTATGCATTCCCTTAGGAATAGCAGTTGTTCAAAACGTTCGTCAGTTACGTCGAGTAGTTCTAACGCTATCAAACATGTCGAAGTGTCAAACAACGAATCTATAGGTATTTTTGGAATAATTGTAGAAACAAGGTCCATTTATAGTGGTTTAATTGAATTACAGAAGTTATTTTATTTTATATAATACTTTATATTTAAAACTTCGATAATCTAATTATGGTATATGAATGCGTAGAAAGCGTAGGAAGTGTGTAGTTATTTTTATAATATGCGAAAGTTTAATAACTATTGTGATATTAATCTAATCAACCTATTAAAGAGCACAATAGATTAGAAAGACAACAACACCTAAACAGACTTTTTAGTATACTAAAAGAAAACCAATTTTTAGTTCGCACATCTTCGGTGGAGACCGAAGCTACATCACAAATTAGTCACCAGACCTATTGTGGCAGTCAAATAACGAGCAGCGTGACAAGCTCCACTGTCAACAGCAGTAGTTCAAGTAACAGTAGTTCAACGGTGTCAATGTTAAGTTCGAACAATAACAATCACGTGCAGCACAATATGCAACACTGTCGACTGGACAGTACGGCAACAACGGCCGAGGATGACGATGAGTACGATTTTAAGAACATGGGTAGCGTGGATTTCGAAGATGACGTTATACTACAGGGTGGGGATAAAGAGAGAAGCGCGAATAGTGGGGGTGATGTTCCGCCAGTGTTGCCGCAGAAAATGCGCAAGAATGTTGGAATTAAGGAACGAATGCCTTCGCCGTACGATAATGTTACCGATATTAGTAATCATAAAAGTTAGTTGGTATACTGTACATTTGAATAGTATATATAATATTGTTTATAGTTCTGTTGATAAAGCAGAGTAACAACAACTATGATATATACATATCTATTTTTTTTAAGGTGGAGAATTTATAGTGACCTGTCAAATGCATCAATCACATCAAAGTCTGTCGAGTAGCGTTAGTATTGGTAGTAGCATAAGTCAAGATAATGGAAAACCGCCACCCTTGCCACCAAAGAAGAAGCACAGTAAGTTATTGCCCAATTTAATTGCCCAAAACATATAAATAATTACAATATGAAAGATGCCCGTAATGTTATCGAAGAAAATCATTTCGATTTTTTGGATTTAAATGAAACTGAAAGTTTATTGCGAAAAAAAAATTGTATATTACTGTTATTATTACAATAAACACATTTCCCCCCCTTAAATTGATATGAATTACGTTAGTTGTATTATGTAAATGTGTTTTAAATTCCAATTGAATAGTAGTCTTACATCTTGTTCTATCGTGTACAATTTTGACATATCGTTTATGTTCCCAATTATAGTGTTCCAATCGGTAGCTTACTCCGGTAAGTCGGCTGCCAACATGTGTGTCAACTTAGCTGTCAATGCGCTCGCACTGTCACTTGTCATCTTACTACTATCATTAATATATATCTCAAATAGTCTAACCTCCCAGTGTGGCTGATGCTCTGCTATCTATCATTAAGTGTTTGCTGTTTTGTTCCATTAAAACATTCGCTTGTTGTTAGAAATCGCTAGTAGATTTCCGTTTTACATTACGTGATATATTTGTATTTTAGAAGATCCTCATTTTAATCATTCTAATTGTTATACTACGCAATTACAAGAACTACCAATAAAAAAAATTATTAAAAATTGATTAAACGGGGTTCAACTATATAATAAAACCTTATTAAAAGGATTCATATTCAATCATTAATTTGTTTTCTCCTCAAGCATCTTTATATAGCCGATGTATACGTATATATATGGGCAACATATAAATAATAGGAACGAATTTTTGTTGAATCTAATAGAAAGTCGACATTGGATCAAAATTCATTTGTAACTTTTGAATTTGATCGAATTTTTGTTTAATCATATATCATGTTAAAAGTTGCCTATATCGTACAATTTTTTCTACCTACAAATTTGAGAACTACATATATATATTGTGATTTTATGTTTCTACCTCATCTTGTATAAATTAATTTTTATCTAACTTCATTGTATTTTTTTTTCTTTTTTTTTTTTCTGGGAATCTGCTTATTGATATTTTATTTAACATTATTGATATACAGAGTGGATCAATTAAAAGGGATTATAATAAGATGTGAACGGCATTTCTAAACGTAAATGGAAAAAAAATATATGAAATGTTGCATAATTTTATCGAGTGATTAGGACGGAATCATTTTGAAACTGAGGCATGTCCGTTATGTTGCTTTGCTTTTACTTGGTTCACTCTTTATATCATAATGTCATTTGACCACGATCGCGTCTAACGCGCACCGTTTTTATAATTGTCTAGTTATGGCATATATGGAGATGTTCGGCAACTGTTCGCACGCTAATGACGAATTCATGCGTCATTCCGTGCATATGATGCACGGTAACTGGGCCGCATCTGGACCGGGTGGTGGCGGATCGGATGGACAACAAGCTATGTCCAGCACGCAGAGCTGCTCGTTTAGCTCACAGAACACATGGAGAACGCAATCGTTAGCATTACACCAATTATCCATGGATGCCAAGTACGCAATAAATTTAAAAATAATGAAAAGAGCTGTAGTGTTTAAACCCTGCATGCAATAATTATAGTCTTCTCAAAATTCAACAAGAATCGATTCCGACTCATATCCGGATGCTGTTAATATTTACTATATATGATATTTCTTATATCTAGGCAATTCGAATGGACGATTAATTTACATATTAGATTTAATGCATTATTCTGAACTTTAGAATTATAAATTCATTCTCAATTTTTACAGTCCATCTTTGCCCTCCAACAATCACTCCCTATATTCCCACCACTCCTACAATCACGCCCCTCCTCTCTCAAAATCCCCTCTGCCACACCCTCATTTTACCTCCACGCCAACATCCGCGAGTAAATTTCCACTCACCTCTCAAGCGTCCAATCCACCCGCTTTGCCACCGAAGCGTCTACGTACCCCCAGCACTTTGGTAACACCGCCCCCATCGCCACCGCCACCATCACAGCTCGGACCAATGCAGCATATAACGACAATCATTGAATCAGGTACCGGCACAACTGGCACAACTGCGCAACATGCTAGCAATAGGATGAGCGATGATGTACCAACGCTGGGCGATTGTAGTGGGCTCACTGCGCATGGGCAAGTGAGTGCACAGTTGCCGGATCTACTGGAGCATACGACAGCCGTAGCTGGAGGTGCTGGTGGTAACAAGCAGCAACTGCAAGGTAAAGAGATTTTGTCGATTTATGAATCTGTCAAATAATTTTCGAATATTTCACATTTTAAGCAAACATGAAATGACCACGTTTCAAATGTTAACGCCACCAATCACACATGCAGAATTCCCTAACATAATATTGCGCTCATTTGTTAGAAAAGTAACTAATATCACTAATATCGTCAGAATTTGTCATTATCTAATCTAAATCTTTTTAAATGCCTGTTAAAAATATCATTATTCTTATTATATCATTATCATTAATATCTTATGGTAATTATTAATTTGCTAAAGTATTTTTACATTTTTGCAATAGATCCAAATGCAATTACGGCAGCAGGTTCTGTAACTTCAGGAACTGATGAAAAGTGGCGGTCGGATTTAATGGAAGCGACAGATATCGACGATTATTTGGTATTGAAGAAAGCTGATGAAGATATGCCTGACATAAGGGGCGGGTCTGTAGATGCTTTAATTATACAAGCATCTATGGCTACTAGGAATTCAGGTGAGAAAATAAAGTTAAAAACATTAATATGGTTTAAAATAATATATACTTTTCTATTTGCTATGACCATAGAAATTATTTGAAAGTTTTATATACAACTTTATTAGTTTTTTTCAACTTTGACAAGTCTATATTATTTTTTGCATACGGTGATTGTCTTTTTTATATATCATTTTCCTAAATTGTATTCTTTTATGTTACTGCTTCTTCACAATCGTAAGCATATTTTATTTACAATGAAAAATTATACAAACAATATCAGTCTCTATAGATGTTTCTATATGTACTATCTCATTCTCATTGTTATCTTTCTTTTTCTTTTGCATGGTTTCTCTAGACGAAAAGGAAAACGGTACGTCCACAATTTTCTTCCTATCATTCCTTCTTATAAATGATAACGATTCAACAAATTTGATCTATCAATCAAATTAATAATATCTAACAAAAAGCTTGCAGTATAGACGAAAATAGCAATTTTAATTATCGCATACAAAGGAAGTTTAGATATTTCCTATATTATATATTGGAATCCAACAAATACCATCACTTGCCTTCTAAATTCACATTAGCAAAACACAGTGATAAATAAGCACATCAACTTTTAACAATACAAACATTCTTTGATTTTTCGCGATTATTTAATAAAGTCACTTAATAGTCACTTTACTTCATTTACTTTTTATCGCCTTCACGAATGTTCTCTTGGGAATTAAAAGGGCTATTACATATGAAAGTTTCTCAAGCTAAGTCAGCGTTCCATCTATATAAATTCGAATTAAATTCGCTATACTTTGTCTATGAAACATATATACTGTTGCTTTATAAATGTTGCACTTACAGTTTACATAACTTACACATACACTAAGCATAAAAATAACAATTTTCTTACGCATTTCTGTTACTTTCTATGATTTTTTTATTGTTTTTATGTATTAAATCACTCAAAGTTTAGTCATTAAATATTTTCTTATCATTTTTAGGGTTCTCATATCAAGAGGCCTTTTTAACAACATATCGTACCTTCATAGCACCATGCGAACTTATTACGAAGCTTATTCGGCGTTACTATTTCTTCTATAGGCAAACAGATAAGAAGAAACGATTTAGGGAAGCGTTCGCGTTAATTGTATGCGTCGTTAATGATTTAGTGTAAGTATACTATCAACATATTTTCAACTCGAACTGCAAGTGTATTATATAGCACATTCTTTCGCCAAATTTATACTGAATGATATGTTTAGTGGTTATTATATCTTATAATTTTTGTACTCAAATGAAATAATCTTATAAGAAACCCATAAAATGGTTTATTTTTATAGTTCCTCAGATTTAGATACCCTGCTCCACCAGATGTTGATGGATTTTGATCAATCCTTGATAGCGGATGGTGAACTAGTTCTAGCCAAAGCTTTACGCATAAAACTATTAGAAAAGCACGATAACAAACTGCACAAACTGCAACAATCAAAGCAAATACTATCGAATCAGAATGCTGCTAACAATAACGCCCCCACTATGAGTCCAAATGTTGCAACTCCATCGAATAAAGGCGCTCAGACATTGTTGGACTTTAAATCTGAACAAATTGCCGAACAAATGACACTGTTAGATGCCGAATTATTTATGAGAATAGAGATCCCGGAAGTTCTGATTTGGGTTCAAGAGCAAAAGGAGGAGACTAGTCCAAATTTGACGAGGTTTACAGAACATTTTAATAAGATGTCATATTGGTGAGTTACATTAAATATATTTATATTTTGTTTTAGGAAACCATGAAATGTCAGCTAAACTATTATTTTATTTTATATTTGATGGAATATCGTTTGTATTATTTTGGATTCTAATATTGATTTTTTTACCAGCAATGTAAATTCGAAAAAAAATGATTTAAAAACATTTTTTTTAGGGCAAGAACAAGGATATTGTTGGCCGATGCTAGGGACAGAGAACGTTATTTTGTAAAGTTTATCAAGATCATGAAGCAGCTACGTAAGATAAACAACTTTAATTCGTATTTAGCGTTACTATCAGCGCTAGATTCTGCACCAGTTCGAAGGTTGGAGTGGCAGAAACATGTGCAAGATGGTCTGAAGGAATACTGCGCTCTAATTGATAGTAGTTCCAGTTTTAGAGCGTATAGACAAGCTTTAGCCGAGACTAGCCCACCCTGTATACCATACATGTAAGTAGATATATAATACAAAAATTATAATCTGTTATACTGTTAAGAATGTCTGGAGACAAACTTAAGATATTTTAAAAATATATAACCGGGTTTAGAGGGAATCTTTCCTCTTATTAAAATCATGCTGGGATGAATATAAGATGTAGATTATAAGGATAGGAGAATAATTTTTAATTTATATAAACACCAAACTGCCTTAGTTAGAATTGAGGGGGAAGAAGAGGTAGCAAAAATAGGGAAGGGAGTTCGGCAGGGATGTACACTTTCACCGTTATTATTTAATCTATATATAAAAGATGCAATAAACAAAGTAAAAGAAGAGTATAGTGTAGGTGTGAATGTACAGGGAGAGAAAATATATATGTTGAGATTCGCCGACGATATAGCTATATTGGAAGAAAGCGAAAAGAATTTAGAAAGGGTATTGAATGGTATGCAGGCAGTATTGACTAGGGATTTTAACATGAAAATAAATATAGGTAAAACTAAAGTGATGAGGTGTGACAAAAAGGAATGCAGTAGAAAAATGAGGATCACAATAGGAGATAATAGAATCGAAGAAGTGTCAGATTTTTGTTATTTAGGCAGTAGAATCACAAAAGATAATCGAAGCAAGGTAGATATAAAGTGTAGGATAGCACAGGGTAGGAAGGCATTCGTAGAAAAGGAACAGATTTTAAGATCAAATATTGACTTGGGTATTAGAAAAAGATTACTGAAGGTATATGTTTGGAGTGTAGCATTGTACGGGTGTGAGGCGTGGACTATAGGAAAGGAAGAGAAGCGTAGATTACAAGCATTCGAAATGTGGTGTTATAGGAGGATGATGAGGATTGGTTGGGAAGATAAAGTAACAAATGAAGCTGTACTAGAGTTAGTACAGGAGAAGAGAAGTATTTGGAGAGTGTTACAGCGTAGGAGAGACAGATTAGTAGGGCATATCCTTAGGCATAGGGGGATTATGCAATTGATCATAGAAGGTAGAGTGGAGGGAAAGAGAGGGGTAGGTAGGCCTAGATTGGAGTATGTGAGTCAGATAGTTGAAGACGTTGAGATGAATAGCTATAGGGAGATGAAGGGATTAGCTCAGGATAGATCGGCATGGCGTGCTGTTTCCAACCAATCTTTAGGATTGCGGACTCTTTAACTAACTAAGTCCTTTCGTTGATACACGTAGGACTAAAATTCACCTACACCGCAAAGCTAGTAAATTGTTAGTTATATAATATATGCTCTATTTCAGAGGTTTGGTGTTACAAGATTTAACATTTGTTCATATTGGTAATAGTAATCTATTATCGAATGGTGCTATAAATTTTTCCAAGCGATGGCAGCAATTTCATATTGTTGAAAATATGAAAAGATTTAAGAAATGGTAAGTGATTCTAAGTAATTTATTATCCAAGTTTGAACCAAAACGATAAGTTCGAAATTTTTATCAATATGAATTATTATTTAGTATTTTTGCAATGAAATTTATTCTTGTAAAATAAGAAAGTTGAAGAAAAAAAGGTTTTAATATAATAAAAGACAATCTGCTTAATTTAGAACTACCAGGTAACTATTGAATTATGAAAAAGAATACGAAACTGTAGTTTGAAAATGTATTAAAAAGATAATTCTAACAAAATAAAGACTGAAGTTTCCTATAAAAAAATGACGTATATTTTGTTTACTTTATAGTTCCTATAGTTTCAAGAGAAACGATCGCATCATATCGTACTTTCAAAATTTCAACGACCACATTAATGAGGATGAAATGTGGAATCTGTCAGAGAACATAAAGCCAAGAGGTAGAAAAGCGGTTCAATAAACACTTACAAAATGTACGAGTACAATTTTTAAATTTGCAATATTCTATTAAAAGAATATAGTTATAATGAATACTATAAAATAATATTTAAAAGCAATTTTTGTTATACGAGTACAGCTATTTAATACGGTTTGTATTTATTATTTAAAAAAAATCATTTAATTATTTTTGAACCCATAATGAAATTTATTATACATTATGACGCTGAAAATATTTGTAATATGATTTAATTTTAGGTATTGTAGCAATGATGGATGGCTTGTCATAGTTACCGATTAATCTATTTAATTTGTTATTAGTATTTTTTAACAGTATATAAAATGTCAGTATTAGATTGTGAACTTTTACGCGCCAAAATCATCAACTATCATATTTTAGTATGAAAAGATAATCTTTTAAATTAATATTAACGGTATATTTAATAGGGTAATATTTAAATAAATAAATAATCAGGCAAATTGTCAGACTTAGGGCATAATTGTAGCAATACGGGCAATGTGTTTTATTTCTTATAAATTGTAGCTAAAACGATTGTATTTGTTGATATATTGTAGCCAAATATTCTAGTCAATTGTTTATATTAAAGTTAGGAATCAAAAATGGCTTTAAAGCAATCGTGTCAAAAACACTATATAAGATTTCAACTGTGGCTTTATATAGGGATTTCGTGACATTATGCTTTTAGTACATTATGTAAAAGAATCTCTAGTTTCAAGTGTAATGTTTTTTTTTTTTATAAATATATTTTGCTTTTACCTTCTTTTGATGAAGATTTATTCATTTTTATATAATATATTTACAAGCGATTTAATTAGATTTTTTTCTAGCTTACTAATTAGTAGATTAATTTCGGGAGCAACCGTAATAAAAGAAATTTAAAGTAAAAAATTGTTTTCAATTTGCATTCGCCAGAAAAACCACCAGAACAACAAATTATATGCGATATTAACTTTCCAAAAATATATATTTGGGAAAGGTAACACGTTCATTAGAGAATATTATTTTTGTGTATTTAAATTAATATTAATTAACATATTTGTGGCCCTGAATTTTAATACTTTTTAATATATGTATATTAAAAATTGTAATTTCCATTTAGATTTATATTACAATTATTTATTTGTTTTATTGAAACACCTTGCATATTGCTATGTAGGTGTATTTGTTGAATAGGTATTAAAAATATTTATTATATAAAAACATTATAGCCATACCACTAAATGATCGATTGAAATCGTATTTTGATTCCTAATATTCATAAATTTATTTTATTTTGATGCTTGGACACAATGAATATAAAAGCGCAACGAAAGAAATCGCTGAAGGAAACTAACAGACATGAATCTACTTTCCTGTTTTCTAGTTGTGATATAAGTAAAGACTTGTCGTTCAGTGTAAAAAATATATATAAAAACAAGCTATGTTCCTCTTAAACAATATAAAAAAAAAACTCTTAAACGAAATACTAGACTTATCTAATCTTCTATTATTAATAAATGTATTTGATTTACGTCTACATGTATCTAAAAAATATTTTGAACTTTTCATGATATTCTATACATGATTAAAAACTTAACAAACAAGAAAAATATAATTTTTTATAAAAAATTTGCTTGTGAACGATTGAACAGAATAAAATTATATTTCGAAGTGTTTTAAAATTAAATTACAACCAAAAAAAAAAAAACTATCACTAAATATGTCTATTTTATAAAGAAAAATATAAGACTAATTGCGAGTGGGTTTACAAGAATTGAAATCAGGTTTTCATTTAAAGCCGGATCTTAATCAAATGATTTTGTAAACTTGCTCGATGCTACAGGGCACCAATATTTTGTCAATCTAAAATGTGAATGTCCAAATCAAGTAGCGGAATGTACAGTTATTTGTTTGATTAGTGACAACATGACAGCACATCGTTACCTATACATTTCACAATTGTAACACCATTTTTCTAATGTAGCATCTGTTTAGATTTACAACTATAAAAAATCAACTTTGTTTCCAATATGGAGCGTTCCAAAAATTAGAAATTAATCTCATAGAAGCAAACGTCAAATTTAAGTGGTGCGAAAATTGCGACTTTCAGAAATCCCCCGAGATTTTTTCCATCATTATTTTAGAGACTCTAGTTTCTTATCGAATTTGATTAAAATTTACACGTAGAAAAATTTTAAATCGCGTAATAAAATTTGGAGATATAAAAAGTAATTAATAGTAACAAGTAGACATCGAAAAATGATTTATATTATCTAAAACTCGCAACACAATTATTTGACGGAAGAATTGAAAATTTTGTTTTAATAAATGTGATTTTTCGGGCAGGATAAATGATTTTGTTTTTGTATTTTGCCTTCCAAAAATAAACTAAATGGGGAAAAGCAGGGACAAAACTCGTAATTAGCTCTATTATACCGCAAAAGTAATAATACAGATTTATATACGTAATAAATTTAATTAGATGCCATAACAAAATACGGTCAAAATTCTTTAATCTTTGACCAGTCTACTATTCGATTTGTTTTGTAAGCTAAAAAAAACTATTTTACCGGGCTTTTGCTATATTTGAGAGTTTTAAGACATATAATGTTGTGTATATTTCTAATATTTGGGACGTGCTGTATGCAATTTTAGGTTTTAAGATATTACACAAATAAATGTCGTGAGATCAATATCAATCAATGTTTTTAGGAATAAAACAATATATTACGTTAGACGGGCCTAACTAATGCGTAAGATCGATAAAAAAATATTCCCCATCTTATTAAAATTGTTGACAACTGAAGTAGCATTTTAATTTTACTATTTTAAATCTATATAATTTTTTTCTCAATTTATTTAAAATTTTGTTTTGTTTTTTCATTTCTCAAAGTGGCCAAATAGAAACAGCTGATCGTTATTATTACAAGAATCCATTCTGTATATATCATGAAATCTACAGGGTGTCTCATTGTATTACATCAATGTGGCAATATATTATTTCGTATATTATACTGGATGATTAAACCGTATTAATAAAAATTTAAAAAATTTAGAAGCTGCTGTATGGTGAATTAGTTGGTTTTATCATCTTGTATATAACTACTTAAACTAACAACAACTGTGATTTCGATTTTATTACAATTTATTTTATATATCAGTATTTTGTGTATATTTTTTGTTAATATGCTCATTTTACTTCAAATTTTGTTTATCTATAGCTCTTTTTGTTTTTTTAAATAACACAACGCCCTGAGATCTACATCGTGTGAAAAATTGCATCTGATCATAGGGAAATACAGGAGAAATTACATTTTTGATATTCCAATTTTTCACTATACTCGGGTTGGAAAGTTGCCATTCGATGTGCATTATACTGTATATAAAGTATCAAATTATGATTCGTGTAAATAGTTTCAACTTGACGAGTGTGTATTATTTTGTATAGTATTATTTATCTAAGCTTTAAAAGCAATTTCGAACTGTTTCATTTTTACTAGTAATATTTATGGTACCATATTTTGATGATTTAAAAATCTATTTAGGAATGGCTATATTATTTATCTGTTATCTCTTGATAGATGTAATAAATGTAATTAAATACCAAAAATGTGTTAGGAGCAAGAACTAATCCTGATAATAAATGACTAATAGAAATTTGCTTTTATTTAGTTTTCGCAAAAAAAAAGGCAAAAACCATTTATACAACAGAAGGCTTCAAATTCAAAGACATCCACAGTCTCGTATCTCAAAATCCAATAAAGTTACAGAGAAATTTTGGTACTATTTCGTTTTCCAAAATTATACTTATGCTACTTATTGAAGATTTGGTATTGTTTTTTCTTTAAAAGACTCATTTTTCCAAGACTTCGCAATCTAAAGAATCGCTCAAAGATCGTATGATTTTTTTTAGTTCATTTATCAACATTCGTGAAAATAATTAATGAAGAGAATGATTTAATTTAGAATTATTAAGAACACGTTGTTACATGTATTATTTCAAGGATGATTCTAAATATCGGAATTTCACCCAGAACTTTCAAAGGTATCGTAAATTAGTTAGTTAAAGAGTCCGCAATCCTAAAGATTGGTTGGAAACAGCACGCCATGCCGATCTATCCTGAGCTAATCCCTTCATCTCCCTATAGCTATTCATCTCAACGTCTTCAACTATCTGACTCACATACTCCAATCTAGGCCTACCTACCCCTCTCTTTCCCTCCACTCTACCTTCTATGATCAATTGCATAATCCCCCCATACCTAAGGATATGCCCTACTAATCTGTCTCTCCTACGCTGTAACACTCTCCAAATACTTCTCTTCTCCCCTACTAACTCTAGTACAACTTCATTTGTTACTTTATCTTCCCAACCAATCCTCATCATCCTCCTATAACACCACATTTCAAATGCTTGTAATCTACGCTTCTCTTCCTTTCCTATAGTCCACGCCTCACACCCGTACAGTGCTATACTCCAAACATATACCTTCAGTAATCTTTTTCTAATACCCAAGTCAATATTTGATCTTAAAATCTGTTCCTTTTCTACGAATGCCTTCCTACCCTGTGCTATCCTACACTTTATATCTACCTTGCTTCGATTATCTTTTGTGATTCTACTGCCTAAATAACAAAAATCTGACACTTCTTCGATTCTATTATCTCCTATTGTGATCCTCATTTTTCTACTGCATTCCTTTTTGTCACACCTCATCACTTTAGTTTTACCTATATTTATTTTCATGTTAAAATCCCTAGTCAATACTGCCTGCATACCATTCAATACCCTTTCTAAATTCTTTTCGCTTTCTTCCAATATAGCTATATCGTCGGCGAATCTCAACATATATATTTTCTCTCCCTGTACATTCACACCTACACTATACTCTTCTTTTACTTTGTTTATTGCATCTTCTATATATAGATTAAATAATAACGGTGAAAGTGTACATCCCTGCCGAACTCCCTTCCCTATTTTTGCTATCTCTTCTTCCCCCTCAATTCTAACTAAGGCAGTTTGGTGTTTATATAAATTAAAAATTATTCTCCTATCCTTATAATCTATACCAGTTTCTTTTAAAATTCTAAACATTATGTCCCAATCTACATTAACAAATGCCTTTTCTAAATCTACAAAAGCTATGCAAGTTACCTTTCCTACCCTCTTTCTTTTTTCTACTACCGTTCTTAGTGCTAGAATCGCCTCCCTCGTCCCTCTGTTTTTCCTAAAACCAAACTGATCTTCTCCTAGCCTTTCCTCTACTTTATTTTCTAATCTCCTATAAATAATCTTTAACAATATCTTCGATGCATGTGATAGTAGACTAATGGTCCTATAGTTCTCACACAAATTAGCTCCTATTTTCTTCGGCATTGTTACTATTCTACTACGCTGAAAATCCGGTGGTACTTCTCCCTTCTCATATATTTTACAAACTAACCTGTATAATCGCTCCTGCATTTTTTCCCCTGCGTGTTTTATTAATTCGGCTGGTATCATATCAATCCCCGCTGCTTTGTTATTCCGTAAATCATTTAATGCTCTATGAAACTCTGACCTAAGTATGCTAGGACCTAAGTCATCCTCATCTATCTGTTCCACATTTTCTAGCTCCTCCATGTCCTGCCTACCTTTATATAAATCTTCAAGATACTCCTTCCATCTTCTAGCTTTTTCCTTATTTTCTGTGAGTTCCTTACCCTGCTTATCACATATAATGTTACCCTTTGGTTTTACTTTAGAAAAATGTGACTTAATTTTCCTGTAGCCCAAATCTACTTCACCTCTTATCGTAAATTAATAAATATAATTATTAGATTATGCTATATTCATGGGCGTCGTTGGCAAAGGGGGGCACCCTTGTCCCAACTTCTATAAATTCAATGATCTTAGATTAATTAATTTATATATTTATAAACTTATTACTATCAATCGTTCTATTGTAGTATAAAATATCACCCAAATACCGTAACTTAAAGCATTAAGTAGCTAGATGTACATTTCAAGGGCTATGCCCCCATCTTAAGATAAAACAAAATAAAATACCTCTGTCACGAATCGTGATTGATATACTATCAAATAAATAAGTCAACATGACGAAGTACTTCAAAAAATGGCATATAATATGACCGATAAATCTTTTAAAACAATACAAATATAGTAACAATTAATGAAAATAGAATTTAACACCGTAGTGATAATTTTTAAAATAGTTCTATTGTATTATTCTTTTATTTAATTGCTTATATGTAGCGTCAGAAGTTGAAATTTTATCTTGAAAATTTACCAAACATTTTGCTTGTTTTTTTTTAAATTTTGTTAGGCCCCCCTGTCACCCTCCACATTTTGTGTTTACTCCTCCGCCTGGACATATTGGGCAACGACGCCCATGGCTACACAATTTATACAGAAACACGTAATTTAGAATTATATTGTACATTTAATTCTACATGCATGATAAGCATGTTGATAAATCTATTTTAGCATTATTTAATGCAAAATAATCAATGGTATCTAAAATGTTCGAATATGCTATTGGCAATAGAAAAATGTCCGGTTTTATTCGTTCAAAGTATCTATATCATATGTTATTATTTTATACGTTTTTAATATTATTTTATTTATCAACAATGTTGTACCGAAGTGAAAATATTAACTATTCCCAGTTGCAAAATTCGGCCCTGATAACTATGGATACCGTTAACAGAACATACAGTTCCACTGTGACAATGACAGACAACACTATCGCAAGTGTCGTACAGGAAGAACTAAAAGCACTTTTACAATGTAACGACAAGAACGCGATATTAAATATACACCAGCAGCAAGAGTTTTACGTATTGGAGAATTACATTATAGCTAACAGATGGTTCAAATGTCACGAATCTGTCACATTGACAACGCAAGGGGATTTAACGTTCCTTGATAACTTGATGGCGTTGGTTGAGAAATGGCAGGGGCCTGTAAGTGTGGCTTTATATGCACCGGGATACGACTTTCAGTCGACCTTGGATAGTATTGCCTATCTGCGAAACTGTCAAAATGACAGTTTGATCAAGGAACTTGTGACGTTCCATGTGCTATATGATTATAAACATCAACCGAAATTGGTAAGTGGTTTACGATTTTTACTTTTTTTAGGAATTAGGTTCTGCAAATTTATTTAAAAGAATAACGACATAATCGGAAAAAGTCTATTATAAAATTAATTACCGCGAACATTAATAGAAGCCATTCACTCATTTTTGTTTGGGCGTATAAAAATGTTCACGTCATGTTACACATGTACATATATCGACAGCGATGTGACAATACCTCCTATCTTACAAAAATTCGAAAAATGACAGATGTCAAATTGATTCTTAGGTTTATTGCGCATGGTCGGAATATCTCCCGACTCATTAAAAGTTCAAAGCAGATAGGAGGTGTTGTCACATAACTATAATAAAATGAGCAAGAAATAAATATTGCCCATATAATATGCAGATAGAAATAGCAAAATCACAGCAATAGCATTGACAAATTACTATAGACAGAGCAACTCTATATAAAAATGCGTATTAATTTTAGGTGGTTGTTTTACGTCTAGCGACATCTGTCGTTATCCTGACTCATGTAGTCAGTAAGGATATCGAAAGAGGACACCACTAGATACGTAGCATGCAAATTTCAAATTTCAATTAAAGATATGGCATATTGAGACTTCTCAACATGCCGACGGCGTATTTTAATTATAAATTATATAATTATAAATCTATTAGCATTAGCATTTTTTAAACGGGGCCCATTATCACACATATCATTAGTTACGCATCAATCCGAAGGATTGGTTGGCATTCATGTTGCAATTTATTCAAATTTGGATGTAAACATGTAAACAAAACAAAAAATAATAACGTAAATTAACAAAACGATTTTAATATCTGCCTTGTTGTAATTCATGAAAGCATACTGATCCAGTGCATATAGCTAATCAGTAGTTCTTTAAATATATATCAATCTTGTCATACTTGGCAGCAGTGTATAAATGTGCTATCAGATTGACTCGTAAAATATCCGAATGAATAAAATATTATAATTTCTCTTTATTAAATAACCGAAATATTACGAAGTAATACGATGAAGTACGAAAGAAATGACAAACATGCGCACCCTTGAAATTTGAATTGGCTGACATGAAAGTAGAATGATAACAGAAACCTGTAAGCAAACTATAAAAAAGTGTAATACCGTTTGTACTCAATAGGTTCCAGCACTTCCTGGACCGTGAATATTGCTCAAAAACGATTCCCCTCAAATACCACTATTCTCTAATTCCTATACAGTTGCAATGTCTATTTATATTAGTCTATGGCAATAGTATCACATCACGTCTTGATAGCTTTATTCCCGTAATACGTATGTGCTTTGGGTTGCGTTTGACATTGACAGGTGACAGGTACGACGATAGAGACGACGCCGTTGTTTAGTTATTCGCGGCTCGTTTCAGTCGAGATGTTCCAACATTGTTCTTGTTCTTTTGTTTTTATTGCCGGGTATATTACCACGACGGCCTTACGTTTACATGTGTATTATTACACGTCCGAGCGGCGCAAAGAAAAGAAGATTCTGTCTTCAAACAACTTTGTATTTTTTTTACTACCAACATTATTAATATTCGGGTTTTTTCTTAGTAATGGACCTTTTGTTTATGCTAATCTGTAGCGCTGATAATTCACCAATTGACTTCTATTTTTTACATTTTATAATTATAAATTATAAAAGGTCAATCATTATTAAAAAGATAGTAGTTACAAATATAGCAAGTATATACAGGGTGGGCCAGTATATATGAGATATATTCTTGAATTTCTAGTTATATAGTAATTAATAAATTTCTGAGACAAGGCTTTACGGAAAGCGTTTTTAGGATTATTGCGTATGTTGAGAAAATCGCTCAACTTATTTATTTAATAGTATATCAATCACGATTCGTGACAGAGGTATTTTATTTAGTTTTATCTTGTGCTACTGAAAATGGGGGCATAGCCTTCGAAATGCGCATCTAGCTACTTAATGCTTTAAGTTACGGTATTTGGGTGATATTCTTAGTTAAAGAGTCCGCAATCCTAAAGATTGGTTGGAAACAGCACGCCATGCCGATCTATCCTGAGCTAATCCCTTCATCTCCCTATAGCTATTCATCTCAACGTCTTCAACTATCTGACTCACATACTCCAATCTAGGCCTACCTACCCCTCTCTTTCCCTCCACTCTACCTTCTATGATCAATTTCATAATCCCCCCATGCCTAAGAATATGCCCTACTAATCTGTCTCTCCTACGCTGTAACACTCTCCAAATACTTCTCTTCTCCCCTACTAACTCTAGTACAGCTTCATTTGTTACTTTATCTTCCCAACCAATCCTCATCATCCTCCTATAACACCACATTTCAAGTGCTTCTAATCTACGCTTCTCTTCCTTTCCTATAGTCCACGCCTCACACCCGTACAGTGCTACACTCCAAACATATACCTTCAGTAATCTTTTTCTAATACCCAAGTCAATATTTGATCTTAAAATCTGTTCTTTTTCTACGAATGCCTTCCTACCCTGTGCTATCCTACACTTTATATCTACCTTGCTTCGATTATCTTTTGTGATTCTACTGCCTAAATAACAAAAATCTGACACTTCTTCGATTCTATTATCTCCTATTGAGATCCTCATTTTTCTACTGCATTCCTTTTTGTCACACCTCATCACTTTAGTTTTACCTATATTTATTTTCATGTTAAAATCCCTAGTCAATACTGCCTGCATACCATTCAATACCCTTTCTAAATTCTTTTCGCTTTCTTCCAATATAGCTATATCGTCGGCGAATCTCAGCATATATATTTTCTCTCCCTGTACATTCACACCTACACTATACTCTTCTTTTACTTTGTTTATTGCATCTTCTATATATAGATTAAATAATAACGGTGAAAGTGTACATCCCTGCCGAACTCCCTTCCCTATTTTTGCTACCTCTTCTTCCCCCTCAATTCTAACTAAGGCAGTTTGGTGTTTATATAAATTAAAAATTATTCTCCTATCCTTATAATCTATACCCGTTTCTTTTAAAATTCTAAACATTATGTCCCAATCTACATTGTCAAATGCCTTTTCTAAGTCTACAAAAGCTATGCAAGTTACCTTTCCTACCCTCTTTCTTTTTTCTACTACCGTTCTTAGTGCTAGAATCGCTTCTCTCGTCCCTCTGTTTTTCCTAAAACCAAACTGATCTTCTCCTAGCCTTTCCTCTACTTTATTTTCTAATCTCCTATAAATTATCTTTAACAATATCTTCGATGCATGTGATAGTAGGCTAATGGTCCTATAGTTCTCACACAAATTAGCTCCTATTTTCTTCGGCATTGTTACTATTCTACTACGCTGAAAATCCTGTGGTACTTCTCCCTTCTCATATATTTTACAAACTAACCTGTATAATCGCTCCTGCATTTTTTCCCCTGCGTGTTTTATTAATTCGGCTGGTATCATATCAATCCCCGCTGCTTTATTATTCCGTAAATCATTTAATGCTCTATGAAACTCTGACCTAAGTATGCTAGGACCTAAGTCATCCTCATCTATCTGTTCTACATTTTCTAGCTCCTCCATGTCCTGCCTACCTTTATATAAATCTTCAAGATACTCCTTCCATCTTCTAGCTTTTTCCTTATTTTCTGTGAGTTCCTTACCCTGCTTATCACATATAATGTTACCCTTTGGTTTTACTTTAGAAAAATGTGACTTAATTTTCCTGTAGCCCAAATCTACTTTACCTCTTCTCATATCCTCCTCAATATCCTCACAATTTCCTTTTATCCACTCTTCTTTCGCTAGCTTGCATTTCCTATTAATTAAGTTCCTTAGTTCCTTAGTGATATTCTATACTATAATAATAATAGTGATAAAATAAATTATTTCTTAAAATACCATTTTATTTCCAGACGAATACGACTGTTAAAAATGCTTATGTGGACAATTGGAGCAACTGCAGCAATGTCCCGTATGAAATAAAGCATCACGACATGTATAAACACAATCAAAATCTTACATATCCGATAAACGTCGCAAGAAACTTGGCTCGAAAAGCAGCGACGACCCACTTTATCTTTCCCAGTGATATAGAATTATACCCTAGTCAAAATTTCATTAAAAAGTTCCTAGAAATGATACTAGATAATCCTAGTTTCACAGATGATAGTCTAAAAGTATTTGTTCTACCCTTATTCGAAATAGTGACGGGTCAACTGATTCCTCAAACAAAGTCGCAGTTGCAAAAAATGGTTCAGGACAAAAAAGCGTTTTCGTTTCATGTACAGTAAGTTAAAATGGCAAATAAAGACATGTCAAGATAGAACAAATAAGTATTTGGCATTCTCCTACGATGTAGAAGAAATAGACTAGCAGGTCGTATTCTTAGATATGGGGATATTATGCAATTAGATATAGATGGTAAAGTAGAAAGAAAGTAAGCGGTAGGTGAACCTACATTAGAATATTTATAGGGTGTGATAATCCAAATACTAACTATATCTTGAAATTGTTTGACACTTCTCGCAAAACAACGAAACAGCGCAAATAAAATAGATATGAATATGTTTCAGATTATGTAATAAATGCCATATGATTCCGAAATTCAGAGAATGGTTAAAGGAACCAGAAAATGACACTTTGGCAGTTTTTACATCGACGAAACGTTTGGGTTCGATGAGAGATTGGGAGCCATTTTATGTGGGAACGAATATTGAACCATGGTTTGATGAACGGCTCACCTGGGAAGGTCAAGACAACAAGATGATACAGGTAAGGTCCATGTCAATTCGAGTCATTCAAACAAATCATCGATTGAAAATTATTGCGGCTTAGAGAACTATGAAATATGCATCGAATATTTTTAAGAAATTTTGTATCTTCGACAAGGCGTTGTTGTAAACGCCTGAATTATCTGAAAATTATCTGAAAATGACACCTATATATCTTTATTAACTCTCTTTTTGCAAATAAACATAGAATTAAAATGATCATAAAGCCCTTATCTCCTAACCCGTTTGAATGAAAATTCTACTTATTTCAATGTTGAAGAACGGTAAGAATTTAAAAATGATTTTTAGGGTGTTCCATTTAAATTAGTTCAGCTAATTTATAATTTAACAAATATCGCTGCCTCAACGAAACTTTTTCCATTTTTATATGTATTAAAATGTATAAAAATATGTTCAATTTTTGGAAAAAAATAGTAACATGTTACTACATTTTAATACATACTTTACGCGAAACTTTTGCATGTATTTTTAGATAAAACGTATCCCGATTTCGATCTAATCGGATTGATTGATTTAGCACTTTATCAATAATTATAAATTTGATTCTTTCAGGGATTTATTATGTGTTTAATGGACTATGATTTCTTGGTATTGGATAACGCTTTTCTAATTCACAAGCCAGGTGTAAAAAAATCGAAGGTGCAATTACAAAAACACAAAAAGATTATCGGTGCAACACAGAAAGATTTGAGATACAATATTAGGCCCGAACTTATAAATATTTATGGTAGAAGAGAAGGATGTCAGTGGCTTCTTACACCGAAGAAAAAGTCCTAGAAAGTTCTATTGGAAATGAAGATGAATTTTGTGATTTTTTTGTATTTCAATACTACAGCTAGAAATATTGCTTTAAAAAATTGACTTAAGAAAAAATTAAAAATGAAAACTAAATATATAAACTATCGTATCTCCAGACTCCATAAAATATTTATTGAAAAAATCAAAAATCCAAAAAGTAGTTTCCAATTTTCCAAGTCAAAATAAAAATATCAGTATTCAGGAAACTAAAAAGATTTTTTAGTTTCCTGAAAACATTGATGTCATTATTCAATTTTTTTTTTACTGATGAATCAAAATTTGTCTGCATTATCAAGATTGAATTTTGATCATTTCATTGATATTGGAATATATAAAAAATTGCCATTAAACGATTTATATTTATGTCATTTTGACGTTTTCACATAGCTTTCTGGTAAGGGTAAAAATTTATGAATACTGTATTTTTCTATTAAGACAGTAATCCAAATAATTTGTTGACTGACTATAACTTTAAGTACAATTGTGATTATAAGATTTTTATTTTAAATAAATTTTTGTATAAAGATCTATTTTAATGTATATTTTCAATTGTCCAAAATTGAACAGCGACCAAGAAAGAAATAGTTTTAATATTAATAATATAATAACCATATATCCACGCACAATATTTTTTTTAGTAGACCATGTATGCATTTTCCAAAATACAAATTACTAAAATAATGAATACTTATTAATATCAAGTGTTTCAATGTTCTACATTGAAAATTTGATAAGAAAGTTTAAATTTTATTTAAATATGGCACATTAGTAAATGGAACACTTAAAATTTATATATATTGTGGGTAAATTTCAAAATGGTATAAAGATTAAAGCAGATAATTTAAATTTATTTCATTCCACCTAAAAACAAATCAGTTAATTTAAGGCGCGTTAAAAAAATTAGAACATACGTCATTTTTTTCAAGGTGATCGAGACCATTTTTTCCGCAAACTCGGTTTAGAAAATGAGTACACGCAATTAAAAAAAATTAACAGTCGCAATCAACAAGCATTAATCTCCGTCGCTTGTCGATGAAGATTCTTCGCAAGAACCATCCGATTCTGATTCAGAATCATCTTTGCCTCTTTTATTGACATCATTTTCATTGGTTAACAAACTGTCTAAATTGTTAAGGGACCTTTGAACCCTCTTTTCGCGCAATTTCTTTTTAACCGTCATCATGCCTGCAATTTTTTTTAGTAGAAAGTTTGAAAAAAGGTGGATAAGTTCAAATCTAAAGAAAACCTATACATCTCAGCGTTTGGACGAGAAGTCCTTTGTATTTCGGTTTTTGCATTGCTTTCATTCTACAAAAATGCACGGATCATATTTGAACGAGACAAAATGACCTGCGTTAAAATTACTTTTCCTCACGTTCCTTGATACCGTTCTTCACTAACATCATGCAAAACATCATATCATCTCTTGGTAGAAATAAGGAACATTCAATTCTATTTCCCAAGCAAACTTTTTGATTTACAACGCCATCGTGGTTTACCCAATGATTAGCAAATTTATATAAAGGCTAAAAATATTTAAAAAATTATCACTACGGTGTTAAATTATAATATAGAATATCACCCAAATACCGTAACAACCATTAAGTAGCTAGATGTACATTTCAAGCGCTATGCGCCCATCTTTTAGGTATTTTATTTAGTTTTATCTTGTGCTACTGAAGATGGGCGCATAAGCGCTTGAAATGTACATCTAGCTACTTAATGCTTGTTACGGTATTTGGGTGATATTCTATATGCTAAAAATATTGTAAAATATAAAACATTTGCAGGGTAAATTCAAGCTCTGCAAATTGGCGTGGTTTTACACCAATTTTAAAGAATGTAAAATTACTTACGCTGTTAGTAACTTCAGTGGTGATCCAAATGATCAATAAAGCATTCAAAATTAAAATTGAATTAGATTGTTGATGCTTATATATAAAAAATGCTAGTGGATACAGAAGTATTGCCGTTAAAACTACATGTGCTAATACTCTAAAAAAAATCGTTAAATTTTAACGGACGTGTAGAATAAAACAAGATATTTAAAAACTCACATAACGATCATGTTGAATCCTAATATAACATCGACCAGAAGTTTATGTTTTTCAATAGTCGTTGGTTTCATAAAAGCGACAAATATACTTGAAATCTCGGTAATAAATTTGGTAAAACTTGAAATTGCCACAATTGATAAATATAACTCAATTCTCCTAAGGAGACAGGAAAATCAAAGCCCCTCAAAATTTTCACACACCAAAATATTGTACCTCGAAATATACGCGCACGCTATTAAAGAACATATTGATAAATAATTGGCCCATCTAGGGATGGGTACTTCTAGTAATAAATCGTAAATTAATGAATGCACGAAGAACCCCGTAAGAAGTATAAACCCTAAGACTAAATGACCCGGTACGGGGTTTTCATACACCGAAGTTAGTGAAGACCTATAACTAGCAATGTCCTTATGGTTGCGTAAAATTGTTCCCATACAATAAAAGAGGCTTGTTCCACAAAACCCACATAGCCAAATGCTACGAAGAAGCCTTTTACGGATATATTCTTTAATTAACATCCTTCGCATCAACATCTAAAATGTAATATTAAGCCTAAGAATAACATATGTGTGATTCGATATTACATTAACACTTTTGTCAAACCAGATATGGAGAAAAGTCCACAAAAAGAAGGTCCATGTGACGCCATTTGTTACCGTATTATTATAATAATTGCCGAAATGTTTATCTAATATTTTTGGCAAGCAAGTAAATTCTTTAGCGAAAAAATCTTGCGTAAGTACAGACATTGTTAATTATTGAAAATTAGTTGCATGCGAGATATAACCATCGCGATGTTAGCTGATTTGAATCGATGAAGGAAAGATAATGTCACAGATTGAACTACATCTGGCCAATCTGGCTGTAAATATGGTCGAGGAATAGGCGACAACATAGATCCGAATTTGCTCAGAAATTCTAAAAGTGAAGAATTAAACGACGTTTATATTAAAATTGAAGAAATTGTATAGGGTAATAATATTATAAATATATTTTTGTTCATTGCAATGAATATTAACACTCTTTAGTATTTTTTTACCTTAAATAAATCAATATATCTCGACCTTTATTTCTAATTATCATAGTTTTAAATGAAATAATTATTCATTCAGTTGCTTTGTTAGTTAAAGAGTCCGCAATCCTAAAGATTGGTTGGAAACAGCACGCCATGCCGATCTATCCTGAGCTAATCCCTTCATCTCCCTATAGCTATTCATCTCAACGTCTTCAACTATCTGACTCACATACTCCAATCTAGGCCTACCTACCCCTCTCTTTCCCTCCACTCTACCTTCTATGATCAATTGCATAATCCCCCCATGCCTAAGAATATGCCCTACTAATCTGTCTCTCCTACGTTGTAACACTCTCCAAATACTTCTCTTCTCCCCTACTAACTCTAGTACAGCTTCATTTGTTACTTTATCTTCCCAACCAATCCTCATCATCCTCCTATAACACCACATTTCAAGTGCTTCTAATCTACGCTTCTCTTCCTTTCCTATAGTCCACGCCTCACACCCGTACAGTGCTACACTCCAAACATATACCTTCAGTAATCTTTTTCTAATACCCAAGTCAATATTTGATCTTAAAATCTGTTCTTTTTCTACGAATGCCTTCCTACCCTGTGCTATCCTACACTTTATATCTACCTTGCTTCGATTATCTTTTGTGATTCTACTGCCTAAATAACAAAAATCTGACACTTCTTCGATTCTATTATCTCCTATTGTGATCCTCATTTTTCTACTGCATTCCTTTTTGTCACACCTCATCACTTTAGTTTTACCTATATTTATTTTCATGTTAAAATCCCTAGTCAATACTGCCTGCATACCATTCAATACCCTTTCTAATTTCTTTTCGCTTTCTTCCAATATAGCTATATCGTCGGCGAATCTCAGCATATATATTTTCTCTCCCTGTACATTCACACCTACACTATACTCTTCTTTTACTTTGTTTATTGCATCTTCTATATATAGATTAAATAATAACGGTGAGAGTGTACATCCCTGCCGAACTCCCTTCCCTATTTTTGCTACCTCTTCTTCCCCCTCAATTCTAAATTTGCTTTGTAAGCAAATGGTAATTAACTTATTAATATTCTGTCGTTGTTAAAAATTAACGATTTCAAATTTCTAACGTGTTTGCGAAGAATCGTGTAAAACGGGGACGGGGTATATTCACGACCAATAGTGCCGTTCATAGTAAATATAACAAATTAACTATTTCACTCTTAAGACAATAAATCATAGCTTGCAGAAGTTTTCTTTATAGTTTTCAATAACATTATAAACATTTATAAACTGAATAAAGTGAATTTATTAAATTAAAATTCATTCTAGATTTTAGATTTTTTATTTTGAAAATGATATTTATGCATGTAGCCTAAAGTCAGTTTGACACATGCTTTGACAAACTTTCAAATCGAAGTTGAATAATGACAAATATTTGAAACGCGTTGGGGAGATATAAGAAATAAGACAAAATTAACGGGATGTTAAAGTTTAAATCTTAATTTTAAAATGACTACCACTTTTGAAAATAGTAAGTTTTCCTTTTATATAGAATTTGTCAAATCTAAAATATTTTTTTTTTATAGAATACGACGTTATTGAAAAAATTGGTGAAGGTTCTTTTTCAGAAGTTTTAAAAGTGGAAGATCGTGCTACTAAGCTCCACTATGCTGCCAAAAAATTGAAAAAGCGTTTTAAAAAGTATTTTTGTTTAGATTTGAGGAATATGCGAAATTTTCTATTTTAATTTTCAGTATTCACGACGTTTTACATTGCGCTGAAATCATAGCGACACAAAAATTATGCAGACATCCGAATGTGTTGTATATGTTGGAATACATATAGTAAAATGATAATCTATTTGTTTAATGTGTGTAATATCGAGGTTTTAAATTTCAGCGATTCTTTTGGCGGGAAAGTTGTTTTCATATTTGAACTAATGGATATGAGTATGTACGAATACATGAAACTTAAAAAACGGTACAATAAAAAAATTTAAATTGATTTAAATAGCTAACGTTTAATGATTTTCAGCTTGTCCGAAAATAAAGTTAAATTATATTTATACCAGATGTTAAAAGGCTTGGAACATTTACATAATAATGGTTTGTTTCATCGCGATATTAAACCAGAAAATATATTAGTCAAATTACCAGCTGTAAATCAAGATACCGCCGTATTCGAAGTAAATCAAATTAAATCGTCTAATAAATCTGTTCATATCAATAGTTTTATTTAAATTTCCCGCCTAAACAAACTACATGTTTAGCTGCGGCTTTATTTTGAAAATATATTTGCACGATTTCTCATAAAATTCTTGACGAAAAACTTTATTATTAAGGGTGAATTGGTTAAGTTAGCAGATTTGGGTTCCATTCGAGGAATTTACAGTCAACCCCCGTATACGGAATATATATCTACAAGATGGTATCGATCTCCCGAATGCCTTTTAACTGTTGGTAACTATGGGTGTAAAATGGACGTTTGGGCGGTTGGTTGTGTATTCTACGAAATGTTAACGTAAAATATATTAAAAGAATACATTTTTAAGTGACTTTTCTATTCGTCAGTCAAACTCTCGTTGTTTACACTCGCAACGATCACATTTTGAATAATAACGGTTTATATTTCTGTAATTATCTTCAAATATTTGAAAATTTTGGAATCTGCACACTTAACTTTGAGACAGATCTAAATTGCTTAATTTTTAGGATGAAGCCATTGTTTCCAGGTGTAAATGAAATTGATCAGCTCTCTAAAATTCACGCTTTGTTAGGCACGCCGAGCAATAGACTTCTATGCAAATTTAAGAAAAGGTATTTTGATATTATTAGCCGAACCGCAGATAAAATTGCAAAATCGAGATTCGAAATTATGAACTAGATCAAAAAACTTCGAAAACTTTCCTCACAACCCCGGCAGTGGTTTAGGCCCATTATTATGTAATATTACTGAAGATTCTCAAAATCTGCTGAAACTCATGCTACAGTACGACCCAGAGGCGAGGAGTAACGTAAAACGATTACTAGAAAACAAGTACTTTACTACATTAAGGTATATTTTCTTCGCCTGATTTAACGGGAATTTAATATAATATTATAAGTGCTGTGGGATAATACTTATTGTTGCAGGAATGATGATTTATTTAGAAAATGTGAAAATTCAGAAGTAAAAATGCGTTTGCTTAAAAAAGATAATGGAGATCAAAACCACCTTCAGTATATTGGATCATCGAATAATTGGAAGAATAGCAAGGTATTAAAAAATTAATATTAATTAATAATATAATACACGCCGTGTATATATTAATTAATAATTAATATATACACGGCGGTTCTCCTTTTTTTCCTATGCAGGAAAATAAGATTCTAATTCAAGTGTTAAATGGCGCTTGTTTCTTTTTGCGAATTAAGAATTAAAAATTTCATTCAGGGTAGATATTTTTTTATTACTCTACATTTGAGTCTTTGTAGGTATATTCAAAAATATAAGAAATTAAAATATTTCTAACATATAGAAAGTGTAGTATTATTTTATTTAAAACTGTGTTTTAACGTTGAAAATAATAAAGTGCCAAAATGCGCGCGATTTAATGAAGTCCTACCATGAGATCGTTAATTATTTTAGTTTCAAAATACATTACACGGTTATGTTATACCAACGAAAATGAAACCGTCGTACCATACTCAACCGCCTCAACAGCAAAATACAATCAAAGAACAAAAAAGCTTCACTAAGGAACATGCCGCCACAACAGGTGCTTATATTTGATATAATGTTTTAAAAAGACCATTGTTCAAATTTTTCAATTTATAGCTCACAGGTACTATCACAGTTGACTATTAAAAATATCCAATTGCAAAAACTTTTTTATTTACTTTTCAAATCAAGTAATTATTTTTCAAAGATCTCTTTGTAATCTAGAAATCGGGGGCGGGGGTACTAAAAATGAAGTAATACTTAAAAAAATACGTAATGTATTTTATTTACCAATGGGTGTATAGAATATTTACTATTTTTCTCAGCCTCATGAGTCAGTTAAGAAATATATAAATCTTTTACACCTTTTGGTAGTTTCTTTAATAGTCAATGTCAATCTTAATCTTAACGTGTCAATAATTAAAAGGCTTTTATGAAAAATTCTATTACAACTGTTGTGCTCTGTGGTGATTCTCTTTGTTTCGATCATAAATATAAAGATTGTGCATATTTTAAGTATTTTACAACTTGTAAAATCTGAAGATTGTTCTCCATTAAAGCACATCATTTTATATTGCACCTCTCTTCTTTCTATGATTCATTTATTCCGCAAACATTATATCGACGCTAGTTAAACAGTCCGCAATCCTAAAGATTGGTTGGAAACAGCACGCCATGCCGATCTATCCTGAGCTAATCCCTTCATCTCTCTATAGCTATTCATCTCAACGTCTTCAGCTATCTGACTCACATACTCCAATCTAGGCCTACCTACCCCTCTCTTTCCCTCCACTCTACCTTCTATGATCAATTGCATAATCCCCCCATGCCTAAGAATATGCCCTACTAATCTGTCTCTCCTACGCTGTAACACTCTCCAGATACTTCTCTTCTCCCCTACTAACTCTAGTACAGCTTCATTTGTTACTTTATCTTCCCAACCAATCCTCATCATCCTCCTATAACACCACATTTCTAATGCTTGTAATCTACGCTTCTCTTCCTTTCCTATAGTCCACGCCTCACACCCGTACAGTGCTACACTCCAAACATATACCTTCAGTAATCTTTTTCTAATACCCAAGTCAATATTTGATCTTAAAATCTGTTCTTTTTCTACGAATGCCTTCCTACCCTGTGCTATCCTACACTTTATATCTACTTTGCTTCGATTATCTTTTGTGATTCTACTGCCTAAATAACAAAAATCTGACACTTCTTCGATTCTATTATCTCCTATTGAGATCTTCATTTTTCTACTGCATTCCTTTTTGTCACACCTCATCACTTTAGTTTTACCTATATTTATTTTCATGTTAAAATCCCTGGTCAATACTGCCTGCATACCATTCAATACCCTTTCTAAATTCTTTTCGCTTTCTTCTAATATAGCTATATCGTCGGCGAATCTCAACATATATATTTTCTCTCCCTGTACATTCACACCTACACTATACTCTTCTTTTACTTTGTTTATTGCATCTTCTATATATAGATTAAATAATAACGGTGAGAGTGTACATCCCTGCCGAACTCCCTTCCCTATTTTTGCTACCTCTTCTTCCCCCTCAATTCTAACTAAGGCAGTTTGGTGTTTATATAAATTAAAAATTATTCTCCTATCCTTATAATCTATACCCGTTTCTTTTAAAATTCTAAACATTATGTCCCAATCTACATTATCAAATGCCTTTTCTAAATCTACAAAAGCTATGCAAGTTACCTTTCCTACCCTATTTCTTTTTTCTACTACCGTTCTTAGTGCTAGAATCGCCTCTCTCGTCCCTCTGTTTTTCCTAAAACCAAACTGATCTTCTCCTAGCCTTTCCTCTACTTTATTTTCTAATCTCCTATAAATAATCTTTAACAATATCTTCGATGCATGTGATAGTAGGCTAATGGTCCTATAGTTCTCACACAATTTAGCTCCTATTTTCTTCGGCATTGTTACTATTCTAAATTATTATTATTATTAAATTAATTACTATTATCGACGCTACGTAAACTATTCTAAATCAATTCGGTAAAATGTCTTACATTATATCACGAAGGTAACTTACGTAAAGAATACAGTTTCACCAGCCACGCCAAAAGCAAGCACCGTGACCATGCCAATCCCCTGCCACCGCCGCCTCACCTTTCGCAACACCGTTCCAACCAGCAACAGCAAAACGACCGTTACGGTAATAACAATCGAATCCACGTACTTCCGCTAACCGAACAGATGCTACTTGGTCAGCACTACAGTGGGATCGCCCTTGGTGGCGGGGGCGGCTATACGTATGGGTACGGGGCGCCGGGAGCGCAAGGGGCCCGCGTTCATATGGGAGAGGGTGCGGGTACTGGTGATCGGCCGCTGAAGAGACCTGTACAAGGTAATATGGAGAAAGATTCCGTGAACATTTTAAAACATTGATAAAAATTCTATAAAGTTCAATTTCGGGCAATTAGAAAAATTAACCATTTGTTCCGATCTAGTTTATGTCTATTTTGCATATCAATTTAAAACATATTATGTTGCTATGAATGATTGAAGAGAATTAAGAGTGCTGTTACTGACCTTGTTCATTGTATTCCTACTCATCACTAATTATTAACATTTATAACACTATTTGCGATAGCATTCTTGAAGTTTTTTTCCCGAAAGTTCAATATTATTTTAGTTAGGTTATATTATCGTTGATTGGTAATTTTAGTTCAAAAATTGACAACTATGTGGTGCAATGCGCAACAATTACATAGAAAACAATTTTATGGTCCAATATTTTAACGATGATTTTTAGACGACTGCGAAAAAGAATGCCTTGCGGTAATCGTAATTTTATGAAATATCGGTTTTAGGTAATTAAATTAGGCGATTCTAGCACTAAGAACGGTAGTAGAAAAAAGAAAGAGGGTAGGAAAGGTAACTTGCATAGCTTTTGTAGATTTAGAAAAGGCATTTGATAATGTAGATTGGGACATAATGTTTAGAATTTTAAAAGAAACGGGTATAGATTATAAGGATAGGAGAATAATTTTTAATTTATATAAACACCAAACTGCCTTAGTTAGAATTGAGGGGGAAGAAGAGGTAGCAAAAATAGGGAAGGGAGTTCGGCAGGGATGTACACTTTCACCGTTATTATTTAATCTATATATAGAAGATGCAATAAACAAAGTAAAAGAAGAGTATAGTGTAGGTGTGAATGTACGGGGAGAGAAAATATATATGCTGAGATTCGCCGACGATATAGCTATATTGGAAGAAAGCGAAAAGAATTTAGAAGGGTATTGAATGGTATGCAGGCAGTATTGACTAGGGATTTTAACATGAAAATAAATATAGGTAAAACTAAAGTGATGAGGTGTGACAAAAAGGAATGCAGTAGAAAAATGGGGATCTCAATAGGAGATAATAGAATCGAAGAAGTGTCAGATTTTTGTTATTTAGGCAGTAGAATCACAAAAGATAATCGAAGCAAGGTAGATATAAAGTGTAGGATAGCACAGGGTAGGAAGGCATTCGTAGAAAAAGAACAGATTTTAAGATCAAATATTGACTTGGGTATTAGAAAAAGATTACTGAAGGTATATGTTTGGAGTGTAGCACTGTACGGGTGTGAGGCGTGGACTATAGGAAAGGAAGAGAAGCGTAGATTAGAAGCACTTGAAATGTGGTGTTATAGGAGGATGATGAGGATTGGTTGGGAAGATAAAGTAACAAATGAAGCTGTACTAGAGTTAGTAGGGGAGAAGAGAAGTATCTGGAGAGTGTTACAGCGTAGGAGAGACAGATTAGTAGGGCATATCCTTAGGCATGGGGGGATTATGCAATTGATCATAGAAGGTAGAGTGGAGGGAAAGAGAGGGGTAGGTAGGCCTAGATTGGAGTATGTGAGTCAGATAGTTGAAGACGTTGAGATGGCGTGCTGTTTCCAACCAATCTTTAGGATTGCGGACTCTTTAACTAACTTGCACAATAATGTGGTTGATACAAGTAAACCTGAGAGGCAAAGTCTCTTTGCCATTTAATTTTAACTGTTATCATTTCTTCTTTTTTTAAATTTATTTCCCTAAGCAAAAATTGCTTTAATGTCGTAATCTGTGCCTACAGATACAAATCGCCGAAATGCGCAACTAGTTTAAGTGATATTCTGTACGAAATACCACAAATACTTAGATAATACCTTATTCTATCCTAATCTTTACCACACAGGCGCCATGTACTCTCGCACGACTGTTCATCTACCAAGTTCCCATCACCATTTGCAACGTCCCACACCCTCAACAAGCATGCAATATCATCATCGGTTTAACACAATATCTAGGATGATAAAGCAGAAGCCGCTGGTAAAGAATAACGCTGACCATCGTACGCACCACAACAGACCGATTGTTACTGAGCAGCGAGACCGTAGCAGTAACCAAAGAAATCGCTACAATCAGTGTACACTTCGCGGTGGTGGGAGTAACGGAAGTAAAGGTAGTAAGACCAAGGCCAAAAGTAACAACAGCAGTAAGAGTGGGATCAGTGGGAAGGGGCTAGGTAAATCTGGGTAGTACCACTATCAGTATAATCGATAAAATGCGATTCTTTCACGACACTGTGTATATGTGTAGGTGTTACACTGGGGAAGTCAGATAAATACAAGTACAAGAACGAATGTCGTTATAGCCGACATCGTAGCAAGTCGGGGCAACGGTTGGCGGTGGATGGTAAGTCACTTAGAAAACAGCAACGCCAGCAAGAGTTTAGGGTGATGAAATCGGCTGGTAGTCCGGTACGAATAGGCGGTAGCGTCAGGAATGTGATGCGTTGCGAGGGGGATATACAACCGGCGCATGCGCACAATCGTGTTGGGCGAAATAGGAACTTGAGGAAGAGGGGTGAGCAGACAAGGTTCAATAATCGTAGGATTTCTTCTATATAAGTTGTCTTTTACGCTGTACACAAACAAAAATGATGAATTTGAAATAATTTGGCGGACGTCAATAAAGGGCTTGAATATTATAAAAGATCAAATAACAGGCGTGAAGATTTTGAGAAAATTATATATATATATACTATAGCTTTCTCAAAAGAAATACCAGACCTGATATATATATATATATAAAGCTTAGTGCGCGATTAACTATGCCACCCCATCTCACACTATATATCTGTACTTCAGAATAAAAGTGAATTTTATCTGAAGTCGCATTTTTTAATTTTTGAGTAGAACTGTAACGAGGGCACATAAAACTGTTTTAATTAAGGATGTCGTTTTTGATTTTTTTTTTTGACTTATTCTGGGGTACAGATATAGTTATAAAATATTTAATTCATTCTCAAAAGGATTAAATATTGCTATACCCATCATCCAACGTTCTTCACTAACTCATCCGTTTTTCTACTATGCATATAGCTGCCTCCAAGTCTCCACAAGCAACTCCATCCAAACACCTGGGCGTAACACACAATTATCGCGCATCATCGAACTCGTTCAGTAGCGGAGGAACGGTGGTCAGTCGCTGGTCCGATCTGAAGCGGCAGTCGAGTGAGTGCCATAAGCAACTGGACGTGGCTCCATTGCCCGTGTGCCGAATGAACATTGGACAGTCCACGATGTATAAAGGCTACCAAGTGTTGCCGTCAGTGGGGGCGGCCGCTGTTGGAGCCCTTAAACGTGGTGTAGCTGGAGGGAATATGTTCCGAAAAACAACGAGGTGAATTACAGTGAATATCAATTTCAGTTAATATGGTAATCGTTCTTCGCTTCGCAATGTAAGAATTAGTCTTCTTTATGTGTAATAAATAATTAAGAATTTATTTTATATATAGAATTCTTTTGTATAATTCTGTTCGTAATTCTTAATCGTTTAGTATTGAAGGCGTAGGGAAAGCAGGGCAGAAATGGGGGGGGGGGGGGGGGGGGGACAAACTAAATTTGCATGCAATGTAAATTAATAAAAGAGGAATGCACAAAAGGCAAAATATAAATTGAGAAAGACATGAAAAGGGATAAGATAGAGATGGGATATAAAGATAAGAGGTTGGAAAATAAAGTGGAAGAAAAGCTTAAAGGCAGATCAATTCAGTTTTAGGAAGAACAGAGGGACGAGGGAGGCTATTTTAGTCTAAGAACAGTAATGGAAATAAGAATGAGAGTAGGAAAAGCAACCTACATAACTTAAGAAAAGCATTCGATAATGTAGATTCGAACATGTTTGAATGTTAAGAAAGTGGAATAGATTACAAGGATAGGAGAATTATTTACACGCACCGTAATTAGCTATTAAGGTTCTTCCTCAAACCGAATTGTTCAGCATTTAATAGCGAATTATTAGCTATTAAATGCTTTAAGATACGGTATTTGGCTGATAATCTATGCAACTATAAGTTACAGCTTTATATATTACATACTTATTCATTAAAAAGCAATAAAATATAGAATTCTACGGTGCCGTTACTATACTATACTTTTTAAGATTTTTCCCAATGTACGTATCATAGATACAAAAGAAAACGACCGTTACTAATCGAATTTGAAAAATATTATTTTTTAGTAATTTGCCCCAATTAATAAAGAAGCCACTTCTACCACAACACTCTCACCCTTATAGCAATTCAGCAGGAAAGAGAGAGTTTCAATCTCGGACATTTGTATTACCTAAACGACCACAGGGTCGCAATAAGTTAGACACGATTGTCGAGCTTAAAGGGAGAGGTAGTAGAAAATTTAAATAGTTTACAATTATGTCCAAAATTGTATTGTTTATATTTTAATGTGCTGTATGAATAATTTTCTAATAAAAAGAAAATGGTTGGGAGAAATTATGCCTCCTTATTTCATTTTTATTTACTTTTATTATACAAATGAATGAAAATACTTTTCTAGCTTTCAATTAAACGCTAAACAAGCGATGCTTACTATTAAAGTCTCTCTTGTTCTAAGAGCTACACACACAAAAAAAATTTAGCGAAGTATATATAATAAAACAAAAATGTATTAAGAAATTAATTGATTTGTCATATGCGGTTAAATATTATTTATATTTCTTTTACAGAATAAAAATTATAAAACAGCGCAAATAATATCAAGCGCACAAATCTTTTGACCATCAATTAATTTAGTAAGCTAGAAAATAATATCAACTTATTTAGGCTTCTTCGTAGCTCTAACAACAAGCGAAATTAAAACGAATTTGATCGATACAGGGTTTCTTGTAAAGAACGAATTGGTCATTGTTCGCAGAACACCATTATTAATTTAATCATGGTTAAATTAAGTATCAACCTCTTAATTCACATAAGTTGTTGCCTATATTTTGTTTTGGTAAAAATCTATTTTATAGTCACTGAATTTAAATATTATTTTGAACTTGTATTATATTAATTTATAATACTATAATAAGCTTTATAGTATTATAACGTTCATTTGCATTTATAGAAATTGTATACACTGCTGTCAGTAGTCGATAAAAATTATTCAAATTTATATAGTGACTGTAAATAAAATTGAACCAACTTTTTACTTAAAAATCTATTAAGTCACTGTTGAAGAATACTGCATTATAAACAATATTATAAAAACAGCAAGTCTTCAAACTTGTAAAAAATATATTATATAAAACGAAGATATAAATTCTGAACATAATAGTAGTCAAAATAAATACGTAGATAAAAAAACAACACATTAATACTTACGTTAAAACAACATATAAAAGTATATAGAACTATTAACGTAAATCACTTGTTATTGGTGAGTGGCGACTTACCATTATTTGCAACAATCCAGGATTCAATAAGTTGCATCTAAAAAATTGTTTCATCATATTAAATTCAATGATTTACCATTAGCATTGAAATGTGGTTCAAAGTTTATAAAGTTTATCTTCATTTCCTATTGTCCACACCTCAGAGCCGTATACTCCATAAGAATGTATTCAATAGTCTTTTCCTAAATTCTAAGCCTATGTTTGACGTTACAATTTGCTTTTTTCTATGATATTTTCTCCCCTTTGCATTACTATATTTCACATTTAAATGACATCGATTATCTTTTCCGTTGACTTGATATCTGTGTTCTTTTAGAGATAACCTGTATAACAGAAAATCAATATTTACAATTTGCATATTACCCGATTCGACGTTTGCCAAGTCTAGCAATAACGATTGGTTTAATCACAGAGATGCCGCCCCTACTGTGTTTGCCCCGGCCTGTAATAATATATAGGACTTCGGATCGCTTCGAGCTGGGTCCGTGTAATAAATTGATATGGCGATCCAGGAATATATCCAAAGCTGGACACACTTCTTTGGCTTGTAAATAATGCAAGTCTATTAAAAAAATGTAATGTTAAGAAACGACAAAATAAATCATTAAAACTCAGAACAGCACACTTGGGATGATCACAATTTGTTCTCAACGATTTATTTAAAAAATTCTATTTAGACATTAAACACTAATTGAATATTGTTGTCGTAATTGTGCGATAAAACGAAAGCTGTAAATAATATTATAATAAATAAATACAGTTGAAAAATTGGCGAACAGAAAAAACGAAACGAAAAACAGAGAACAGCCGTTAAATTACTTATTTATTCTTATAATAAAAAATGTTATTCCCAACAATAAATATGTATAAATTAAATTTAAATCGCCAATTTGTTTAGGTAAAATGCATTTCCGTACCAATCTTAAAATCACATGCAATAAGCTTCTGCACGAGCTGAAAATTTAATCAATCGGGGTTTTTGTATGTAAATTTCATATTGGTTTTAGAAAATAAAAATTTCATTATTATTAGTATGGAAGGAGTATCTTGAAGATTTATATAAAGGTAGGCAGGACATGGAGGAGCTAGAAAGTGTGGAACAGATAGATGAGGATGACTTAGGTCCTAGCATACTTAGGTCAGAGTTTCATAGAGCATTAAATGATTTACGGAATAACAAAGCAGCGGGGATTGATATGATACCAGCCGAATTAATAAAACACGCAGGGGAAAAAATGCAGGAGCGATTATACAGGTTAGTTTGTAAAATATATGAGAAGGGAGAAGTACCACAGGATTTTCAGCGTAGTAGAATAGTAACAATGCCGAAGAAAATAGGAGCTAATTTGTGTGAGAACTATAGGACCATTAGCCTACTATCACATGCATCGAAGATATTGTTAAAGATTATTTAAAGGAGATTAGAAAATAAAGTAGAGGAAAGGCTAGGAGAAGATCAGTTTGGTTTTAGGAAAAACAAAGGGACGAGAGAGGCGATTCTAGCACTAAGAACGGTAGTAGAAAAAAGAAAGAGGGTAGGAAAGGTAACTTGCATAGCTTTTGTAGATTTAGAAAAGGCATTTGATAATGTAGATTGGGACATAATGTTTAGAATTTTAAAAGAAACGGGTATAGATTATAAGGATAGGAGAATAATTTTTAATTTATATGAACACCAAACTGCCTTAGTTAGAATTGAGGGGGAAGAAGAGGTAGCAAAAATAGGGAAGAGAGTTCGGCAGGGATGTACACTCTCACCGTTATTATTTAATCTATATATAGAAGATGCAATAAACAAAGTAAAAGAAGAGTATAGTGTAGGTGTGAATGTACAGGGAGAGAAAATATATATGCTGAGATTCGCCGACGATATAGCTATATTGGAAGAAAGCGAAAAGAATTTAGAAAGGGTATTGAATGGTATGCAGGCAGTATTGACTAGGGATTTTAACATGAAAATAAATATAGGTAAAACTAAAGTGATGAGGTGTGACAAAAAGGAATGCAGTAGAAAAATGAGGATCACAATAGGAGATAATAGAATCGAAGAAGTGTCCGATTTTTGTTATTTAGGCAGTAGAATCACAAAAGATAATCGAAGCAAGGTAGATATAAAGTGTAAGATAGCACAGGGTAGGAAGGCATTCGTAGAAAAAGAACAGATTTTAAGATCAAATATTGACTTGGGTATTAGAAAAAGATTACTGAAGGTATATGTTTGGAGTGTAGCACTGTACGGGTGTGAGGCGTGGACTATAGGAAAGGAAGAGAAGCGTAGATTAGAAGCACTTGAAATGTGGTGTTATAGGAGGATGATGAGGATTGGTTGGGAAGATAAAGTAACAAATGAAGCTGTACTAGAGTTAGTAGGGGAGAAGAGAAGTATTTGGAGAGTGTTACAACGTAGGAGAGACAGATTAGTAGGGCATATTCTTAGGCATGGGGGGATTATGCAATTGATCATAGAAGGTAGAGTGGAGGGAAAGAGAGGGGTAGGTAGGCCTAGATTGGAGTATGTGAGTCAGATAGTTGAAGACGTTGAGATGAATAGCTATAGGGAGATGAAGGGATTAGCTCAGGATAGATCGGCATGGCGTGCTGTTTCCAACAAATCTTTAGGATTGCGGACTCTTTAACTAACTATTATTAGTAGGTAAAAAAATGTTTGCAACCAATCCTTGGGATTGACGTCTATTTAACTAACTAACGGATTCTAGCTTACTCACCAATAGTGTCGAATTTATCCAAGCGACTATTATGTTCTTGCAGGAAAGATTCAGCTGCCCGCGCGTTTGTTTGATCGAATAAATCACTTTCCTCTCTAGCGAGGCGAGAATAGAACATAGCAACAGCGCCCATACCTCTACGGTGGTATGCTTGGGCGCGAGACATTAGCTCGTTACGTTTGACGCCGTGGTGTAATGCCAACTTCCGGTAGTCGTCTGCACTATATACGATTTCCATATCGTGTTGCTGTTTGTTCTGCGGTCAAGTTATAAGCAGTTCGTAGCTAATGTGAATCTTCGTCAGTTATACGATGATATAGTTCTTTTAGAGTATAGAATTTCCCGAAAAGAATATACAATAATGTACCGTCTTTTCAACGAATGTTCACGATTTGAAGTTCACCCGTAATTTAGCTATGTCTGTCTGTCTATTCTAGCGTCTTAAATGCTTCGAATTTAAACTTTTTGTGATAATGAAGAGGGCTGATTAGTTTTGGTTATTACCCGGTAACCGAAAAGAGAAAGATGTGACCTTCAATTAAAGTAACTAAGTACGAAAGATAAAGGATATACAAGTATAAAAAGATCCCACGAGTACCAGTAATTTGTTTGACATTTTTTCAATGTAAATCATGTGGTTTTTTAATTGTTCGCTAAAGAAGTCATTAAAAAGTCTTGATGTAGAAATTATGTCTAACTAATACTGAAGAATTTATCCAACGTGAAATAAATTTGAAAATGGCAGAAACGTTAAAAGTAACAGATTTAATTTTAGAGCTAACCATACTTTTTAAAACTAAAATGACGTAATAAAAATGTTTTAAGAAAAATTTATCACCTTCTCGAGATTCTCTTCAGCTTGCTTCATCTCTGTAACTATTTGTTCATCAACAGGTGGGCTTAATGTAAATTCATCGGCATTTACTATTGTCAATCCAGTGTTTAACAAAACCTATATACATAATACATTTTTTTTAATGATGTAAATAAATAAAAATAAAATACATACTTGGACAGTCTTTACGTAGTTATTATCATGAGCTGCGAAAATTTCTAACATTGTATCTTCAGAAACGGACGGAAAATTGTCGAACAATTTTTGACGGGTTAATCTTGAAGCTAAATCGTCAGCACTAAAAAAATATTTCCTTATAAAGATAAAAATAAATAAGTTAAATAAACTCATCGTAAAGCGAAAGTAAGATGTAGACAACTTTATAAATGGTATTTTCTTGTCGGCAATATATTAGTTTGTACAAATTTAAATATTGTGCGCAAATCAACATGAAGCTAAAGCTAGTCATTACTTCCTGCATAACATTTAATTCCAATTCTAAATTCTGCTCCCTTTCTTGCAAGATAGCTATATCGTCGGCGAACCGCAACATATATATTTCCTCTCCCTGAATTTCCACACTTACATTATATTCTTCTTTTACCTTGTTTATTGCATCCACTATATATAGATTAAATAATAACGGCGAAGGTTATATATATATTTCTTCTCTCTCTCTCCCATCCTTATAATATAATACCATTTCTTTTAAGATTCTAAACATTAAGTCCTAATCTACTCTTTTTTTTAAATTATATAATAGAATGAACATAATACCTTAGTTTGCTTTGGTAATAATCCTTTTGAGCTGCTTGTTCTTGCATTATTTCTGCAAGTTGCGGAACCCTTTCTTCTGTTTGTTGTCTTCCTCGCATTTCTTGCAACTTCCGATTTTCTTCTTCTTGTAACTTCTTAGCATAAGCTTCATCCTCTCTGTAATTCATAAAATATAATATAGACATTCTGTTAAATATGTTTACTATAATTAAATATGCAATAATTGAAAGGAAAATAAAACTGATGCCATTGAAACGATATCACTCCATTGCAGCTTGTCAACTTCGGAATCTAATAGTTTACGTATTCAATTTACTAACCCTTTATCGATTTATTTCAATTTCTTAAAATGAAATAAAAATTAAATGAAAAACAAATAATATTTTCTTCAAACGAATTAGCAGTTTAATTTTCTCGTGTTTTTACCATTTAGATCTAAAGTTCTTATCTTATTACTTGCACAATTCCTCATAGAGTGCTTGCTGATTATCCAGTTGTTCAAAAATGGACTCCAAATAAAAAGCATGCAGTTGCCTGGCGAACGAAACAGGTACTTGTATAGTTGGTAACAATCCTTCCGGATATATTAAATGTGGATCTCTAAATTGAGATTCTAGCTGTTGCACAAGACCACCACCTAAAAAAAAAATTCATAAAGAAATAAAAATACGTGTTTCGATTCCACAATCCACGCTGCTCATATATATGTTTATATGTTTATAATAGTAAATTATTGTAATGCTGTATATTAGCATAAAAAAGTCACATGAAATATCTTTAACTTCCCTTAAATTGTTACACATTAAAACAAATTCAATTTTTGTTAAATAAAATTACTTATAATATGTGAAATCTTGACAAAAGAGAAGCCTTTTGAACGAAATTTGATTTTTTTTTAAATATCTTATCGAGTGAATTCTTTTTTTGTCAATGTAGTTAATGAAGAATGTAATCATTATTATGTATAATAAAGAATCGTATATATTTAATATATATATAGAAGATGCAATAAACAAAGTAAAAGAAGAGTATAGTGTAGGTGTGAATGTACAGGGAGAGAAAATATATATGCTGAGATTCGCCGACGATATAGCTATATTGGAAGAAAGCGAAAAGAATTTAGAAAGGGTATTGAATGGTATGCAGGCAGTATTGACTAGGGATTTTAACATGAAAATAAATATAGGTAAAACTAAAGTGATGAGGTGTGACAAAAAGGAATGCAGCAGAAAAATGAGGATCACAATAGGAGATAATAGAATCGAAGAAGTGTCAGATTTTTGTTATTTAGGCAGTAGAATCACAAAAGATAATCGAAGCAAGGTAGATATAAAGTGTAGGATAGCACAGGGTAGGAAGGCATTCGTAGAAAAAGAACAGATTTTAAGATCAAATATTGACTTGGGTATTAGAAAAAGATTACTGAAGGTATATGTTTGGAGTGTAGCACTGTACGGGTGTGAGGCGTGGACTATAGGAAAGGAAGAGAAGCGTAGATTAGAAGCACTTGAAATGTGGTGTTATAGGAGGATGATGAGGATTGGTTGGGAAGATAAAGTAACAAATGAAGCTGTACTAGAGTTAGTAGGGGAGAAGAGAAGTATCTGGAGAGTGTTACAGCGTAGGAGAGACAGATTAGTAGGGCATATTCTTAGGCATGGGGGGATTATGCAATTGATCATAGAAGGTAGAGTGGAGGGAAAGAGAGGGGTAGGTAGGCCTAGATTGGAGTATGTGAGTCAGATAGTTGAAGACGTTGAGATGAATAGCTATAGGGAGATGAAGGGATTAGCTCAGGATAGATCGGCATGGCGTGCTGTTTCCAACCAATCTTTAGGATTGCGGACTCTTTAACTAAAAGAATCATCAACATGAGTCGGATCTATAAGGAATATTTGATGCTATATATCAGATCTGACAATGATGGTTTGTATTTAGACAACGTATTATACTAACTTCTCTACAAGTGTGTAGTATCTTCACCTCCAGAATAACACTACAGTTGCCAGCGTAACAAAATAATTAGCTTTAGACATTTAAAATAATGGATCAAACTTATCAATAATTAATAATGTGTATAAATAAAACTCTGAAGAGTCTATTTTTTTGTATAACAAAGTAGTATCCATAACTATATTAACATAGTCGTAGCTGTAAATATATTTTTTAAAATTTTTAAGCGAAGCGAAGTTTTAGAAATAAGGCTATAGAGCGCCTTCAAATGCCATAACAATACTAGTAAAATTTATTTATGGAATTTCACTCTCATTTTTTGCTTAAATTTGTTTAAATTTTGTTTGATTCCAGTTTACCGATGAGAAATTGCAAGTATGTTCACCGTTTTCAGAAAAAAAGATATTATTTCAAAATTAAATCTGAACGAAGAAAATTTTAATTAAATCAAAATATGTGACAAAATAATTTTGACCCAATTATAAATGATTCGCATTTAAAAACAATTAAAGTCAACTAATTAAATAAATTTGTGATAGTTAGTTTGATAGTCCTCAATCCTAGGAATTGGTTGGAAACGACACGCCAAACCGATCTTTCCTTATGAGCTAACTCCTTCATTTTCCCTATAACTACTCATCCCACGCTCCCCCCATTCATCCCATACTTCTTTTTCTATATAACAGATTCTAAACATTTGTGTTTAGTAATATTTGACCTTAAAATTTGTGATAGTAAAAACAAAATAACCTTTAATTTTGTAATTGTGGCTTTTGTGTAAAATCGGCGAGCATACCGACAATTTTACACCCATTAAAGAGGTTGTCTCAAAAAATATAAATAAATTTGAGCAATATGGGAACATTTTTAAAAATAAATTTCATACAAAATTTAGAAAAAATCTAACATAAGTTACTAGGAAATTTGTCATATAGGTAAAAGTGCTTTAGACTCTTTATATTGCGTTAAAACAATACGTAAAAATTAGAGAAGTTTAAACTCCAGTTACCTAAATTTAACTCCATAAACTCCTCGTAGCCATCCATCGCAGTAGGAACCGTTTTCATTACTTGTTCCATTTCAAAATCATCAATATTAACGTCATTCTTAATTTTATTACGAGCATTACTAGGAGTACCATTCACGTGCAGAGAGCTAGTTCCTTCGCGTAAACTCTTCACATTTAACACATGGTTTGAATAAAATTCATTGCCGATTTGAACTTTACTCTCAATATGTTTCTTTATCGTATCGACACTGCGCTTGTTTTGTTTCGGCGTTGGTTCATAATCACTTATAGTACTGGCATCTAATAGGGATATAACTTCAACAGAATCCGCGTGTTCCGTTTTCACGATTAAAAAGGTCTCATTGTCAGAGATGCTTTCATCGCCGACCTTTAAATCTGTAGAACTTTTTTGTGGAAATGTGTCATTTACTCTAGCAGTAGAAACAACAGAGGGAATTGTTTTCAAAATCTCTCTATTATCATCCAATAACAAATCTACAGCCCAATTTGCATTCCTCCGACACTTTTCATATACGTCCCGTAAGTATTCTTCGGGAATGTCGCTAAATAAATTACGCAATGTTGCCAAATCACTTTTAGATGTGTCGATGCCAATTGGAATATTGTCAATTTCAGAAGTTGTCATTATACCTACGAAACAACATTTGAAAATTCGTCCATGCCAATGATCGCTCGTTTACCTTTTTCAAAAGTGGCAGTGCGATTTTCGTTTTTCCTTTGAGGTGTCATTGGTAACGAGATATCTTTCGTAATATCTCGGCCATTAGCATTTATAATACGTCCCTTGTTATCTCCCATTTCAGCTTTCGCCATTGCGAAATCACGACTGGATGTGTTTGTGGCGCCATCGCGAAACTGCACTTGGGTTTCATTTGGAAGTGTATGAGAACTATTAAGAATAGTATTTAATTGGAAACGATTAATTATGAAAGTAATAAAATTGTTTGGGAAGAGAAATAAAAGTACAATGTTTTATATCACAGTTAAAAACGAGGATTTATTCGACTATAGTTTCGCTTATTAAGCATTATCAAGAAATGGAAACGAATTACAGAAAACTTATTTATATATAAACAATCTACCTACAGATAATAGCAAATAATGGGGAGGAGACTAGGTCTAATTGGTCATTTTTTTTTTTTTTTGTTCTCGACTTGTCTGTCAGTACCAAGGTTTTATTATAATAATTATTAATTATTTTTCATACCTATCCTAATATAAACATGGGATACAAGATAGGGTTGTTGTTGCTAGAGAGGTCCGTCCCAGTATGTTAGGAATATCTCATACACAGGAGGGGGCATTAAGTAAATTATAATTAGTGAATATCTAGTGATTCAAACAAATTTAATTTATGTTTCTTTGAACAAACATGTAAAATTGCTAAATTATCTATACTAGGAAAATTGTGGTGAGATTCTAAAATATGGTTAGCAAAGTTCGAATTCGTTTTTTTTAAATTTATAACTATTAACATGTTCAACAAATGGACAAGATTATAAATTGATGTTTTTCGAAAACCATTTAACCTAGCAATCTCACGAATATTCGAAATCTCTGGGTTTAAATGTTCAATACTGTTTATTTATAAATAATTTCTCTGTAATTCGGTTTTCATTTCTTGATAATGCTTAATAAGCGAAACTATAGTCGAATAAATCCTCGTTTTTAATTGTTATAGAAAACATTGTAATTTTATTTCTCTTCCCTAATATGGAATATCACAACATAACAGCAAAATCTATAATATATATAAAATTAATAGATTTATGATATTATGTGATATTCCATAATATGGAAAATAAAAATAAAATAAATTTTGGTGATTTAAAAACAAAGTAACCGTCTTATATTTTCTATATAAAATTGTGTTTTTACACGTTCTTATCGCGAATGAAGAGTTGAATATAATCTAGACGTTGGTGAATATGATCGTTGTACAATTCAGTTATTATTGCCATTTCCATTGTGTTCTCAATAGGCTAATCGTTAGATTATATAATAAAAATAATAAACAAATCAATTAAAATAGTTACACTTGCTCGGTTAGGAATGATTTAAAAAAACGCAGTATTTTCGCGTTATTTTACCATCAAACAATTTACCAAACAACTTTTTAAAGTACCTTGTATATGGTTTGTTGATATCAATGTCATCTTGAATAGTTTCAACCATATTCCAAGAATTTAAATCATTCTCTGTCAATCCCCAAGCAAATAGATTGTTCTCTGTGTTTAGTATAGGTTTTCTAGATGTACTTGGTTGTGAAATTTGTGGCACCAAGGAAGCAGCTGGTGGTGGTAATGGAATATTATTCAAGTTAATTAGTGAGTTACAATCCATAACAAGACCGCTGGCTGCAAGAACAAAAGTTTTTTTTTTTGAGAACAAAGAACAAACAAATTTAGAAACACCAGCTTCGGTATTATTTATATAATGCATTATTTATATTATTTTCTAGTTGTCTTAAGGTATATATAGGACAAACACGTAGACCTATTGAAACTAGATTTAATGAGCATTTAGCTCATTTCAGATTAAATAGAAAGGATAAAAGTGCTGTAGCCGAGCGTATACATTTTGATTCAAGTCATCCTATTGAAATTAGTTCACTTAAATTGCTTAAATGTATATTTAATAGTATATCAATCACGATTCGTGACAGAGGTATTTTATTTAGTTTTATCTTGTGCTACTGAAGATGGGGGACACCGTAGCGATAATTTTTAAAATGCTTAAATGTGTTTTAATTATTCGGAGTTAAATGCTTATGAAAGTATATACACGCATAAATCAAAATCAAATGCTCAATTTCATCTTGTCTATTGATTTAATTTAATAATGACTATTTTAAATTTCATTTTTGGTTATTTTAGGTTTGAAAAACCTACGTCTATTTAATATTTAGTTTCGTTAATCATTAATTTGTATTGTTCAAAAGATTTATAGGTCATATTTTGAAATACTTCTGTCATGTTGACTTCTTTATTTAATTGTATAGCAATCACAATTAGTGACACAACTAAATAAAATACTTATTTAGTTTTTAGCTTGTGCTACTGACAATGGGGGCATAGCCTTCGAAACGCGCATCTAGCTATTTAATGCTTTGAATTACGGTATTTGGGTGATATTCTATAGTACTATAACCTATTATTTATATAATATAGTGATTTTTTAACGAGACATAAATGGAATGATGCATATAATGGAATAGATGAATTTTTATATTATCTTTTTTTTGTGAAACACATATTTTTTCGGTGAAATTTAAAACTTAGCGCTGAATAACTGCGTACAGTTACAACACTATTTACAATTAAACCAATAATCAGACAATGAAATTTTATATCAATACTTGTGAGTGACGCAGGTAGATTATTTTGCCTCTGCATCAACGATTTATTTATTTTTCACCTGTTCCAAACTCATTATCCGCTACTCCAACTCGTCCCTTCTCACCAATATTTTCCAGCACTACAATATCTAGCGGCGGACGGAGCCTCGGCTGCGGTGGTCGCATACCGCTAGAATATGCCAGTCTGAATGTAGCCAATAATTTAGTCGTCGTAACATTATGTTCGTAGTTCTGTAACATTTCGCGAATTTTATCTCGCGGCACGTCGTGCACATTTCGTTTGGCCAACTCGTAGTGATTGAATGCCCAGGGCGTGGCGGGCTCAAGAATCTAGTGAGAAAATAATTTCTCGTTGGAGATTTTGCTAATTTTTAGATATACCGACCGGTCAAAATGACCCGTTTCAACATTTGCAATCAAAATATAAGTGAAAAGATATTATGAAGATGTGATATACTATTATATATATTTTTTCTTTTTGACGAACTTTTATGTACTGATATGTATGAAAAATTAAGTTATTATCTATCTATGTATCTAAGAAATTTACTTCAAATTTAATTTCAAGTTTTCTGATAATATTATGATCATTTTATTTATGTGTATTTGACTATTCTTATAAATATAGAATATCACCCAAATACCGTAACAAGCATTAAGTAGTGAATTGTGTTATTTATTTTAATTTAAATTAATTCATTGTGCTACTGAAGATGGGAGCAAAGCGCTTGAAATGTATATCTAGCTACTTAATGCTTGTTACGGTTAGTTAGTTAAACAGTCCGCAATCCTAAAGATTGGTTGGAAACAGCACGCCATGCCGATCTATCCTGAGCTAATCCCTTCATCTCCCTATAGCTATTCATCTCAACGTCTTCAACTATCTGACTCACATACTCCAATCTAGGCCTACCTACCCCTCTCTTTCCCTCCACTCTACCTTCTATGATCAATTGCATAATCCCCCCATGCCTAAGAATATGCCCTACTAATCTGTCTCTCCTACGCTGTAACACTCTCCAGATACTTCTCTTCTCCCCTACTAACTCTAGTACAGCTTCATTTGTTACTTTATCTTCCCAACCAATCCTCATCATCCTCCTATAACACCACATTTCTAATGCTTGTAATCTACGCTTCTCTTCCTTTCCTATAGTCCACGCCTCACACCCGTACAGTGCTACACTCCAAACATATACCTTCAGTAATCTTTTTCTAATACCCAAGTCAATATTTGATCTTAAAATCTGTTCTTTTTCTACGAATGCCTTCCTACCCTGTGCTATCCTACACTTTATATCTACTTTGCTTCGATTATCTTTTGTGATTCTACTGCCTAAATAACAAAAATCTGACACTTCTTCGATTCTATTATCTCCTATTGAGATCTTCATTTTTCTACTGCATTCCTTTTTGTCACACCTCATCACTTTAGTTTTACCTATATTTATTTTCATGTTAAAATCCCTAGTCAATACTGCCTGCATACCATTCAATACCCTTTCTAAATTCTTTTCGCTTTCTTCTAATATAGCTATATCGTCGGCGAATCTCAACATATATATTTTCTCTCCCTGTACATTCACACCTACACTATACTCTTCTTTTACTTTGTTTATTGCATCTTCTATATATAGATTAAATAATAACGGTGAAAGTGTACATCCCTGCCGAACTCCCTTCCCTATTTTTGCTACCTCTTCTTCCCCCTCAATTCTAACTAAGGCAGTTTGGTGTTTATATAAATTAAAAATTATTCTCCTATCCTTATAATCTATACCCGTTTCTTTTAAAATTCTAAACATTATGTCCCAATCTACATTATCAAATGCCTTTTCTAAATCTACAAAAGCTATGCAAGTTACCTTTCCTACCCTATTTCTTTTTTCTACTACCGTTCTTAGTGCTAGAATCGCCTCTCTCGTCCCTCTGTTTTTCCTAAAACCAAACTGATCTTCTCCTAGCCTTTCCTCTACTTTATTTTCTAATCTCCTATAAATAATCTTTAACAATATCTTCGATGCATGTGATAGTAGGCTAATGGTCCTATAGTTCTCACACAATTTAGCTCCTATTTTCTTCGGCATTGTTACTATTCTACTACGCTGAAAATCCTGTGGTACTTCTCCCTTCTCATATATTTTACAAACTAATCTGTATAATCGCTCCTGCATTTTTTCCCCTGCGTGTTTTATTAATTTTTATTTTGCGTGTTACGGTATTTCGGTGATATTCTATATTATAATTTAACACCGTAGTGATAATTTTTAAAATTATTATAAATGATTCCGTTTTTTTACTCCCTTTTTTCTGAGATATGTATGTGGTATACCTACGTATTTTTGGTGTTAATGTTTATATTAATCACAGCCTACTAAGGAATATTTTCAAATAATTTTACCGAGCACTAATACAATTTTGCATACCACTTTTTCCGCGTAATTCCCTATATTTATAATTTTACGTCATTTTCAGTGTTAGGATTTTATTTTGCATTTTTGGGTATCCCCCTATTTTCTGTAAACTTAGAGTGTTAATACTGAAAATACATATTTGCGGGTAATTGCCAATTTTAAAAATTTCATTAACAATCAACCGTTTTGGGAATTCTTATATTATTATTCAACCATTTTGAGAATTTTATTGCGGGTTATAGCTACGAACTGCGCTTTATTTTATGAAAAGTTAATTAGTTTTTTTATAAATTTACATTCTTCTTGGACACGTGGTAAGTAAATATCTTGATAATAACATTCCTTATTATTTGAGGCTCTTTTTTTTCTTACCGGTCATACTTTTTGACCGATTGGTAGAGGTACATATATATCAATTCTTGGTATATCTAGTGTTAATTACTTTTATAGAAAAATGTAGTAACTCGATCCAGTGCGGATAAGAATAGATTTTTTTTTTAAATCGTTACTTACATGAATATAATATCCATATTCAATGGCCAATTGGACGTAAACTTTCATCTCCCATATTTTGACGTTTGTATTGTCAACGATGACGGGACTTAAGCCATCGTGCATATTCCGTTGGACGCGACATTGATTCCACGCGTGCGCTTCACTAATTTGCTCGCGTACGTAGCGGTACCGACCGGAACGAGAAAAAAAATCATCGGCACCAAAGATGTAATCACTGAAGTTATCTGTATCATAAGCCTGAAATATACGCAATATATTTGTACATAAAATCTGATTGTAGTCGATTTAATAATTCATATTGTAATTTATAATTTAATTTGATTTAATGATTCATATTGTTTTCGGAATAAATGAATAGCAAAAGTATCTGCGTTTTTTATTACACTTTATATGTAAGTGCAGGGTGCTTGTATTTTCTTTTTAATTTATAAATTAAATCGAATACAGACTACGAAAATAATAATGCTGTCATGCTGTCATTGTTATGCTTGTTATCAGTGTAGTATGCTATCGTATGAACCGGTATCGGATTTTTTTCACGCGTTAACGTGTTAAAATTTACGTGAATTACGATAAATTTACTTCCATAGAAAATTGAAAATAACATTATTTTTTAAATTATTAAAATACTCACGTAAAATTAAAATTCCTAAGATACTGCGAATATACTATGAATAAATCGCTCATATAAATTATAAAAAAAGTTTTTGTTTCATTTATGCATATCATGACTGTACCTCTTTCACAATTTGCTTAGCCATATAAGACTTTCCACTACCAGGAATCCCTCTTAACAGAACCATTACTTTAAAGCCCTTATTAATCTGCTGAATTGCATCTATAATTGCAATTTCCGTTTTGGAAGGATTTCTACGTTTAGGCGAATTATTAATTAATTCTTTTGCGGGATTTCCATTTACTGCGACGGCATTACGTATATTATTAGGTTTAGTCCATATTCCATTAGCACCCTTTTCCCATACCTCATTGGTACTTTGAATAACAGTACCATAGTTTTCGGTAGTTTTAAGCATATCCATTAATATTTCATACGCTTTATTATCTATAAAATAATAGTTATAATAGTTATAATAAAAAAACACAAACCGTAATCAATTAAAAACTTACAATTTTCTTCGACACTGCTAAAGACACTCTCAATAATTTCCCTGTCGATAGATGTTTCGAATTTCTTTCGTAGCAGTTTTATATTTCCTTGCATTGTTTCCATTTTGAGCGCGAATTGTACGTAATAATTTTTTAATAACAAACAAAATAATAAAATCAGGTGTCGATACAAAATGATAAGAAAGGTAATTGTACACTGATAATAAACCTTACATTACTTGAAAAAAGCACGATTGTATTGTATTGTATCCATATGCTTATCATTTTGCGAATGCTTATCGTAAATGCGCGCTTTGCGTTGTTTGTTATTGTGAAATACATATATGAAGTTAGCTATAACACGTGACACGAGTTTCACGATTGAAGTCAGTCGGCTAGGTATTCGACGTGACAAAGTTAGGTGGCTCTCAAACGAATTTTATTTAATATAATATAATAGAATTAATTATTATAAAATTCATTTGAAAATTATAAAATTCAAATTGAAATTTTCTATTTTGTACACGTCATCAAAAAGATGTATACAAATATTTAAATATCACCTAAACTTTAAAAAATTATCACTACGGTGTTAAATTATAATATAGAATATCACCCAAATACCGTAACAAGCATTAAGTAGCTAGATGTACATTTCAAGCGCTATGCGCCCATCTTCAGTAGCATAAGCTAAAACAAATAAAATACCTCTGTCACGAATCGTGATTAATTGATATTATATTAATATATATTAAATTGATAGTATATTCATATTATTATATTAATATATATTAAATTGATAGTATATTCATATTATTATATTAATATATATTAAATTGATAGTATATTCATATTATTATATTAATATATATTAAATTGATAGTATATTAATATTATTATATTAATATATATTAAATTGATAGTATATCAATCACGATTCGTGACAGAGGTATTTTATTTAGTTTCATTTGTGCTACTGAAGAGGGGCATAGCGCTTGAAATGTACATCTAGCTACTTAATGCTTGTTACGGTATTTGGGTGATATTCTATATTATCACCTAAAATGGTATGACGAAAATTTTAAAAACTAGACTTGCGTTTCGAACGCTTCGCCCCATGTATGGAAACATTAATTTTCAATATAATGGATAAACTACAAAGCCATGATTTTTATAGACATTTCATTTTCAAAATAAGATTTGCTATTTTCAAATGAATCAATTATATTTCATTACGACACTAATATTTCAATAAACTAGAAATCGATATTAATATTGGAATGAAAGTGTAGATTTCGTTCAAAAATCACCTATTTAATTTTCACATTTTAATATATGAATTGCTTTCGCAATTTTGTCTATTTGTGTAAACTTTAGAGGCAAAAGTTATATATACATATCTAAGAATAAATACATGAGAAATAATTTGTTCATAATTTATATGAATCGCACATTTTGTGGTCCACCTACATTTTACACCCATCAAAATCCACCCCTAATATTGGGGCTGCAAGCTGCGCAATGCATTATTATAAAATCTACAAATCTCTTTAAAAATATATTTACCATTAAAATGGGAAATAATCATTCAATCACACAACTATTAACAATGTACAATCATGTAAACTATCAGGCAGAGTAGAATAAATCTGCAAACATGAATAATCGGAGAAGCAGCCATGCAGGTAAAATTGCAATAAATATTACTGCATACAAGATATTTTTTGTACCTGGGGATTTTATTTAAGCAATTTAGTGGGTACATTTTATGAATAAGTCTAATTTGTTTGAATATCTAACTTTGATTTATAAAATTTAACTTAGAAAAGCATTTTAAAAATGATCACTACAGTGTTAAATTATAATATAGAATATCACCCAAATACCGTAACAAGCATTAAATAGCTAGATGTACATTTCAAGCGCTATGCGCCCATCTTCAGTAGCACAATTTAAAACTAAATAAAATACCTATGCCACGAATCGTGATTGATATACTATCATAGTGTATATATTATATGTACTATGCTTGAAATGTACATCTAGCTACTTAATGCTTGTTACGGTATTTGGGTGATATTCTATATTATTAGAAAAGCATGTTTGACCTCTATATTCCTTCAGTACATAAAATTAACTGTAATAAATGTATATAGAATATAGTAGAAATCATTTTGATTTAATTTGATGTCTTGAAATCTGATCTTAAAACATTATATTAAGGATACTTTTTTAATATTCTACAAGTCTTTAGTTGTTTTTAAAAATAACTAACGGCAAATAACTTTGTAATTAATCTAAGTATCTTAAAAAAATTCTTATAAGAAATTAACATATTTTCTTTTAATTTTCAAAGTATATCTCAGTTTGCTTATGGCCCAGTTAGATTATTAAAACAGTTATCTTCTTAAATTGGTTTTACTAATTGGAACTATTTTCAATGCAAATGTTGAGATGGAATAAATTAATTTCTCTAAAATACGTTACAAAATTAACGTTTCGTTTCATTTTTTAAAATTATTAACAGTGAAAAATTAGATTATAAAAACATTGATACGAGCTTACCTGTTACCTTACAACGACGAGGCAGCCAGTTTGACGTAGCATTTTCATTTTCAGTGGACTTCAGTGGCGGCCGATACAAATCCAAATCGGCTCTGAGCGTGCGCACCGTCGATTATTGTTTGTCGTTGCCGCAAACGTCCGCAACTCGAGCGCCATCTGCCGTCACATTGGCGACAACAACGCCCGGTCGTCGGATGATTGGGCGGAGCGTGCGCGATTTGGATCAGGACATGGCCACGCTGCGGGCTTCCAGGCAGGACAATCCGTACTTGCGGGCCGTTACGGCCGCCCAGCTGGCCAGCAGGGAGAGTCTGGACGACTGTTTGGACGATGAAGGTTTAGTCGAGGACGCTGACGATGCTAGGCTGGTGGCTAGAGTGAGTAGATGAATGCCAGAGGTTGATATCTATATAGTATTGTGGTTCCATAAAGCTTATATTTTCCATTTTATGGAGCTTTATAAGAGGAAGGGTATTAAAATATATATAAGATCTAATTTTGACATACAATAGTAAAAGTAAATTGCGGGTGAAATGATTTTTTACATATTGCGTTTAAATTAGATTATCATTTATTTGTTATATTTCATATTTGATACGAATTCACTAGGAATGGAACGCAGGTTCCACAGTCACCACCACCACCTCCACCACAATTAATCAACACCACCACCTCAATCTCGACCCGGACTATTGCGAACCGCTAGCTATAGCGGAACTACACGAGCACTTGATTCGTTCCCCACCACCGGTCACGTGGCCACCCAACTCACCCGCGCACCGCCACTTCCAGTTCCCGCCCGCGCCCGAATCTGGACCCGGATTCGTATCGCCCACACCGTCACATCACTACAGTCAACAACAGTATCAACAGCACCTCAGTGAGAGCGAGGGTGAGGACAATGGGAACCACAGTGGTAGCGGTGGTGGGTCGGGGCCGTTGGGGTGGGAAAGGCGGTCGTTGTATTCGACCCAACAGCAGGTAAAAGTCAACTAGGGAACTAATTATGACGAATTAAATGAATACATATATATGGAGTCAAAGAGATTCCATTGGTCATTTAAAGGTTGGAGGAGATACGTCAACTACTTAGGGTGTTATTATGCTGCGCTGCGTAATAGACTGCAGGATTAAAGTCTGTAGAGTTTTAAAATAGTTATTCCACTGCAGTGTGTAATTCTGCCTAGCGTTTTAATTGTCTTGTTTCTAAACTTGTCTATACGTAACAGAAAACGACGAAATAACACTCCGCGATTTTTGGAAATCATACAACATTTTAAACTGCACAACGAATATTGAATTAGCTTAGAAAGAAGTGACAGAAAAGTGCATGCAAGGCATAAGGGAAATGCTTAAAACGTTTTATCAATGCTATACTATTTTATCAACGTTTTATCACTCTTTCTGAAATATTCTATACAGAGGCAGTACCTCATCAATTTCAAAACGTTGGGCAAAATCTCAAAGTGCAGTGCAATAACAATTTTTAAGGTCTGCATACTTTAAGTCTGCAATCTACACTGCAGGACAGTGTTATAAGGTAAGGGCCTTACAGATAACTAAATAAGACAACTGATTATATTATACAGAGTCCGTATAGCAGCGGTGGCTCACAACAGTACTACGGTGGCAATGCAGCAAGTACGCCCTCGTCATCTGCCTCACAGATGCATGCTGCTCTAAGGTCACCACGTCCTTTCGGTTTATTACGAGTTGGCGTAGGAGCGGGCGATAGTGGGGCGGAGGATGCAGTGCACCTTATGGCGGATAGCAGTTAGGTGTGCAGGATGAAATGGCGGTTGGTGAGTGAGTAATATAGTTGTGGTGATTTGAGGAAGAATCAGATGTGATGTGCTAAAATTAGAAAGAATGGTGAGATATGCTAGATGTGTATTTGGCTTATAATGTACAGGGTGTCCAGGATATGTGCTAAAATCTATCCTTTAATGGTAATTATCTTATGAATATCTTATCCTTAAATGGTAATTATTTATAAGACAATTTATCAAAAATTAAATGTCATTTGGTAGCCAATACCTTTAGTTATCTATAAATCTACTCGTAAAGCCATCACAAATATTTGATATTTCTGTATATACAATTCACAATGTATATCTTGGCACAATGCATTTTATTAGTCCATTTTATTTTTTATAGTTTAATCACGAATAATTTATAGAAAAGACAAAATGAAAGACATTTAAAATAATCTTTCCATTATTCTGGTACAAATAAGTAACAGATCAAAGCAATTGACAAAAATACATTGGTTAAATATATATTTTTACTTATAATATAGCATATGGTATCCCTTATATAGATTGAAGATTCATATTTACTAAAATGTTGATTAGAATAAGTTTATTTTTTTTTAAATTCGACCGTTAAAACAATTTTAGCATGCCTGTATATTCATTTTATACAATTTTATGCCTTGTAGATTAGACAGATTTTTTATCTGAAAAGCGATAAATTTAATAGATTATTGTATCTTGCTAAACGCATTAAATCAAAGGTGTTGTTGATTTTTTAAATCAATTGTAAAGGTTTTTATTTTTAAAACATTTCTATCTGCCGAACTAGTTAATTTAATAAAATGTATGAAAATAAATATTTAGAGAATTATTAAATTATTTGTACAACCAAATTTATATCATAAAAAAAATGGGTATAAAAAAGACCCTCGCTCTTTATAACGATGTTATTTGTTTGATGTTTTACTACATTATGTCCAACATAAAAGTATTATGTTACGAGAATGTAAAACTCTCTAAAAACCGTTGCCTATAATATAGGATTAATAAACACAAATAATGAATGCAATAGATAAAATTTGTATTAGCGGTAATTACATTTAATGTTAGGTGTTTGAAGACATTCCTGTTTTTAGCTTAATGTGATAAATAGTATATTTATTATTAGTCCTCATTATCCTTAGTTAAAGAGTCCGCAATCCTAAAGATTGGTTGGAAACAGCACGCCATGCCGATCTATCCTGAGCTAATCCCTTCATCTCCCTATAGCTATTCATCTCAACGTCTTCAACTATCTGACTCACATACTCCAATCTAGGCCTACCTACCCCTCTCTTTCCCTCCACTCTACCTTCTATGATCAATTGCATAATCCCCCCATGCCTAATAATATGCCCTACTAATCTGTCTCTCCTACGCTGTAACACTCTCCAAATACTTCTCTTCTCCCCTACTAACTCTAGTACAGCTTCATTTGTTACTTTATCTTCCCAACCAATCCTCATCATCCTCCTATAACACCACATTTCGAATGCTTGTAATCTACGCTTCTCTTCCTTTCCTATAGTCCACGCCTCACACCCGTACAGTGCTACACTCCAAACATATACCTTCAGTAATCTTTTTCTAATACCCAAGTCAATATTTGATCTTAAAATCTGTTCTTTTTCTACGAATGCCTTCCTACCCTGTGCTATCCTACACTTTATATCTACCTTGCTTCGATTATCTTTTGTGATTCTACTGCCTAAATAACAAAAATCTGACACTTCTTCGATTCTATTATCTCCTATTGAGATCCTCATTTTTCTACTGCATTCCTTTTTGTCACACCTCATCACTTTAGTTTTACCTATATTTATTTTCATGTTAAAATCCCTAGTCAATACTGCCTGCATACCATTAAAATACCCTTTCTAAATTCTTTTCGCTTTCTTCCAATATAGCTATATCGTCGGCGAATCTCAACATATATATTATCTCTCCCTGTACATTCACACCTACACTATACTCTTCTTTTACTTTGTTTATTGCATCTTCTATATATAGATTAAATAATAACGGTGAGAGTGTACATCCCTGCCGAACTCCCTTCCCTATTTTTGCTACCTCTTCTTCCCCCTCAATTCTAACTAAGGCAGTTTGGTGTTTATATAAATTAAAAATTATTCTCCTATCCTTATAATCTATACCCGTTTCTTTTAAAATTCTAAACATTATGACCCAATCTACATTGTCAAATGCCTTTTCTAAGTCTACAAAAGCTATGCAAGTTACCTTTCCTACCCTATTTCTTTTTTCTACTACCGTTCTTAGTGCTAGAATCGCCTCTCTCGTCCCTCTGTTTTTCCTAAAACCAAACTGATCTTCTCCTAGCCTTTCCTCTACTTTATTTTCTAATCTCCTATAAATAATCTTTAACAATATCTTCGATGCATGTGATAGTAGGCTAATGGTCCTATAGTTCTCACACAAATTAGCTCCTACTTTCTTCGGCATTGTTACTATTCTACTACGCTGAAAATCCTGTGGTACTTCTCCCTTCTCATATATTTTACAAACTAACCTGTATAATCGCTCCTGCATTTTTTCCCCTGCGTGTTTTATTAATTCGGCTGGTATCATATCAATCCCCGCTGCTTTGTTATTCCGTAAATCATTTAATGCTCTATGAAACTCTGACCTAAGTATGCTAGGACCTAAGTCATCCTCATCTATCTGTTCCACATTTTCTAGCTCCTCCATGTCCTGCCTACCTTTATATAAATCTTCAAGATACTCCTTCCATCTTCTAGCTTTTTCCTTATTTTCTGTGAGTTCCTTACCCTGCTCATCACATATAATATTACCCTTTGGTTTTACTTTAGAAAAATGTGACTTAATTTTCCTGTAGCCCAAATCTACTTTACCTCTTCTCATATCCTCCTCAATATCCTCACAGTTTCCTTTTATCCACTCTTCTTTCGCTAGCTTGCATTTCCTATTAATTAAGTTCCTTAGTTCCTTATATTTCATATCCTATATTCATTATCCTATATACACAATACAGGGTGTTCATTAAATCTTGATTTCGCATGTTCAAAGAAATATTTTTAGAATTAAATGCTCTAGATTGCCTAGAAAATGCATCCGTTCACAAATTTACTCGAAAAATGCTTAATAATGGAATAGTTTAAAATATATTTAATAGTGTATGAAAAAGTGACTTCTAACCATCTTAGAAGTTTAATTAGAAACTTGCTTAATAGCGTAGCAGTTAAATTGACACCAAGTTTCGGATTAGATTTAATCCATCATCAGATCTAGATCTAATATATCACCAATAATACAAATATATGATAATTATATTTATCCATCAAAATTCAATTAAATAAATATGTACATAGGATCGGATCTGCTTGCATTTAATAATTTATTATAATCTCGAATCTATTTTTTATGATCACATCATGTTATGAGAACTGATACGAATAGAACTGGGCGGTTTTTTGACATTTGGGTTATTTCATGACAAATCTTATCATTATTTAAATGGTTTTGAAATTGGAAGAATCCTTTAATCTGCCTCCCATTGATTGTGAAAAAATGAAATAAAAAGTATTCACATGCTTTTACACTTCTAAAAAACTCTATAACAGGACCGGTTTCGAGAGTTAAAGGCATCATCATCAACCAATGTTTTTTTTCAACCAGTGAACTTAAACATCAAAATGATATTCGTTTGGAAAGGATTTTTCAAATTTCAAAACCATTTATTCAATTACGTTTCAATACGGATTTCGGATTTTCTTATCATTATTTAATATATACGAGATGTAATTTTAAAGTATTGTATAAATATATGTCCGTTTCTTTGATCATGTGGAAATTTTGATGAAATGAACACTCAATATGTCAATATGGCATTTACTTTACAAATGTATGGTAAGTAGCGTAAAATTAAGGAATATCTTGGATAATTACAAACGGTTGCAAAATGATCCTGTAGATATAAAAATATTCCGTTTTATATGTTATTGTTTACCTACTATTTGAACATTCCGTTAATATCGCTGTGATTGTGTTTTTAATTATTATATATTTTCCGATTAAAATAAATTTAGTTTAAAGTTGAAATAATGTGATGCGCTCGTCGCTTAAAATCCAATTCTAGTCATTTTTATTGCCAAATTTTGTGGAGGAGTGGACAAATAATTACCTTTTTTTGCCAGGGAGCTTTTTGCGTGGCAACTTAAAGTCGAAATTTTCAATAATGATGATTATAATGCGAAAGCGAACATTTTTCCATGCGGATTATTTAATGAAAGTTTGCCCACTCCTCGTAAGTATTTTTTTTGGTATAATAGTATGTAAATTTCAGAATTTATACAATTCCCCTTAAAACCCAATCTATTATATTTCTAACATGTAACTATTAAGAAAGTTAATTGTATAGCTCCTTTCTAAAAGGTAGTAAAGTAAAAAATTGTATTTGTAAGAAAAACTATCTTGTAGAACACGCATTATACTACAAATATACAGAAAATAGGAATGTACGGTAAGCGTTTTTAATTATTTTGTGACCTATAAAAACCATTCATCTAAATTCGAAATTAAAGAAATCGAAATTTGGGTTACAACAGCACGCAATATGTGTGGGTATTGACATAATTTAGAATCAATACACGACTACGAAATCAATAGAACTTTTTTTTGCAAAGATTTTGCGTAAATCGTGACATAAAAACATATTTTTACCATGCGCTAATTTAAAAATTCGTACAGCGGAACCAAATAAATGCCCTACCGATTAGATTGCTGACACGCGAAGGGCTATGTATAATTCGTTCGTGATTTATTCTATATACGAATACAATGCAAGAGTAAGTATACAGGGTAGAACAATATGGAGAATACTAATTAAAAACGTTATTCTTCCATAATATTGAGACATTTATATAAAGGTAGGCAGGACATGGAGGAGCTAGAAAGTGTGGAACAGATAGATGAGGATGACTTAGGTCCTAGCATACTTAGGTCGGAGTTTCATAGAGCATTAAATGATTTACGGAATAACAAAGCAGCGGGGATTGATATGATACCAGCCGAATTAATAAAACACGCAGGGGAAAAAATGCAGGAGCGATTATACAGGTTAGTTTGTAAAATATATGAGAAGGGAGAAGTACCACAGGATTTTCAGCGTAGTAGAATAGTAACAATGCCGAAGAAAATAGGAGCTAATTTGTGTGAGAACTATAGGACCATTAGCCTACTATCACATGCATCGAAGATATTGTTAAAGATTATTTATAGGAGATTAGAAAATAAAGTAGAGGAAAGGCTAGGAGAAGATCAGTTTGGTTTTAGGAAAAACAGAGGGACGAGGGAGGTGATTCTAGCACTAAGAACGGTAGTAGAAAAAAGAAAGAGGGTAGGAAAGGTAACTTGCGTAGCTTTTGTAGATTTAGAAAAGGCATTTGATAATGTAGATTGGGACATAATGTTTAGAATTTTAAAAGAAACGGGTATAGATTATAAGGATAGGAGAATAATTTTTAATTTATATAAACACCAAACTGCCTTAGTTAGAATTGAGGGGGAAGAAGAGGTAGCAAAAATAGGGAAGGGAGTTCGGCAAGGATGTACACTTTCACCGTTATTATTTAATCTATATATAGAAGATGCAATAAACAAAGTAAAAGAAGAGTATAGTGTAGGTGTGAATGTACAGGGAGAGAAAATATATATGTTGAGATTCGCCGACGATATAGCTATATTGGAAGAAAGCGAAAAGAATTTAGAAAGGGTATTGAATGGTATGCAGGCAGTATTGACTAGGGATTTTAACATGAAAATAAATATAGGTAAAACTAAAGTGATGAGGTGTGACAAAAAGGAATGCAGTAGAAAAATGAGGATCACAATAGGAGATAATAGAATCGAAGAAGTGTCAGATTTTTGTTATTTAGGCAGTAGAATCACAAAAGATAATCGAAGCAAGGTAGATATAAAGTGTAGGATAGCACAGGGTAGGAAGGCATTCGTAGAAAAGGAACAGATTTTAAGATCAAATATTGACTTGGGTATTAGAAAAAGATTACTGAAGGTATATGTTTGGAGTGTAGCACTGTACGGGTGTGAGGCGTGGACTATAGGAAAGGAAGAGAAGCGTAGATTACAAGCATTCGAAATGTGGTGTTATAGGAGGATGATGAGGATTGGTTGGGAAGATAAAGTAACAAATGAAGCTGTACTAGAGATAGTAGGGGAGAAGAGAAGTATTTGGAGAGTGTTACAGCGTAGGAGAGACAGATTAGTAGGGCATATCCTTAGGCATGGGGGGATTATGCAATTGATCATAGAAGGTAGAGTGAAGGGAAAGAGAGGGGTAGGTAGGCCTAGATTGGAGTATGTGAGTCAGATAGTTGAAGACGTTGAGATGAATAGCTATAGGGAGATGAAGGGATTAGCTCAGGATAGATCGGCATGGCGTGCTGTTTCCAACCAATCTTTAGGATTGCGGACTCTTTAACTAAATTGAGACGGTAATTCGATATGGTGTGCTCTATACGTGAATATATAGTTTTATTGTATTTTTGCATGGTTTCAATTTCAACAATCGGTACTGGCCAAATTTACCAACGTTTAATTATGAAACATTGTTAACGAAATATTTTATATATGAGTAAAATTGCCAGTTTCTATCAAGTCATTTAATACGTATTTATTTAAAAAAAGGTGAAGTACAATATTTGTGTTGGATTTTTATAAGAACATACTGTATAAGATGTGCTATCGTTATTCACAAAATTTATTTTGTAGTATAGAAAACGTAGAGATTTTTTTTGTAAAAATCCTGTATAAGATGTCTTACTCTTATGATATTAAAAGATCAATAGATTGCATCGAAATATTGCCTTTCTTCATGCATTGCAAAAAAAACTATCGGTTAAAAAATCGATAAAACAGAAATCGTATATTTTCAATGTTTGGGTAAATATTTTTTACCAAACGAAGGAAAGTGATCTGATTAGTCGCACGACGCGTAGAAATTTATTAATTCTTTCTAATTAATTCAATTATGAACTTATTCAAACTTATCTAACCACGGTCACTTCTCATAAGGGTTTCAAGTTATCCTTTTTCACACCACAATTTCTGTTAATAATTTAATTTAAATAATTATAAATTGTTTATTTATTGGAAATGCTATTTACTTCAGATATTATGTTCCTCGTCAGGATAAAATGATACCGACATTTTTGTGTATGTGAAATTATAAAATAAACTAATAAGTTGTAATTTATGAACGTGCGTTTGGATAAACATTGAATATTTTACCATACATTTTTGAGAAATCAAGCAGCCCGCAAAGTGGCAAAACATCCATGGAAAAAGAGTATTTTTTTTAATTGGTTGCGTTGCTTGAAAATCGATTTGATCATCATATGCCAATATTAACTGTCATCTTTAACACGCTATCAAAATGACAATCATCGCATAATCTGTGCCATCAATTTATACATATTTTTATTTGCTTGGGGGTGGGTTTCACGGTTTATTCCAGAACATCGCGTATTCATTTTATGGCAACATTACTTCATTCATATTCATGTATATTTCTGTGATTCTAACATCTACTCACGTTGTAACTACCCCTGGAAGAGAGCATTGTAAGTATAGTGTGTATTTAAAAGTTTTCACGATCATTATTAACTGCCATATTCATTTACGAATTGAAACATTTCGATGGTAAATTCGTTAAATTTTCGAGTTTCCTTGCATGTTGTAACTTCAAATTATCTGGCTTCTCCGGCTACTATCGTCATCATGAGCGAAGGAAAATGTCGTTCTATAAATCACAAAAAAAAAACACGGAGTTAAATGCGCTTAAACGTATCATTTTCTATATTTATTTATAGAACTACATTTATTAATAAATGAGCTTTAAAAAGTCACTCACATTGTTTCCAATTATAGCTGATGCCTTCTTTTCACTTTTTTGCTTTCTGTAATTCCTAAAAAAAAAATGGATATTAACATTTTGATACCTAATTTATTTTATCATCTATTTTTTTTTCGTTTCAAATTACTAGGCAGTTTTTGGACTAAACTGTCGATATTATTACAACTCGCGATAATTTTATTCTTTGATGTACACTCTTTTAGATCACCCTGTACATATGCTGAGTACGAGTTGGAGTTTTCAGTATTTACAGGTATAGGGAAGTATTTTCAATTAGTATCGCATTGAGGGTGGAACAAGAAACAACGTGTACGATATTTGCCTTAGTTTCAGTCTTATATTTTACTATACAAGAAGAAAAAAGCACGTGCCCAGTGTCCAATAAAATGGATATAGATCCGTGAGTATACTGAAATAATTAATGAGATGATTATTAAAGGGAAACAGAGGTGTAATTTAGATTTCGAATGCTCAATGTTGCTGTACGAAATTGTTAATATGTGTTTTTTTTTTGTAAATATTAAGAACCGAATTCGTTTATCACCAAGGAAATAACAATACAATGATTTTTTAATTATTTTAGATTTTTTTTTTTAAAATTTTCTCAAATATTTAAAGTTTTTAAATTTAATTTCAATATTATATACGAAGATAGTTGAAGTATTTCGAATCTCAAAAGCAATAATGAATTTATATAATTTTTCGAACGAATGTAAAAATATATAATTGAATGGTGCCTTATAGTCGCATTTTTGCTTCTATATTTAAAAATTGAAATCTTTCCATGAAATATTAATACCAAAAAAAACCATTTTCTCAATTACACCTCTGTTAAATTACTAAATTCTAATGATTTTTTAATTATTTTAGAAATGGAAAACGAGATAGCGCTTTACTGGGTGTTTTAAAAACGATATTATTAGTAAGTACAATGATATTTTTTTATAATTAACCTGCACAGAGTAAATTGATTATACATAGTGTTGAAATAGTAAATTTTACCGTAATTTTCAAATTACTATTTAATATCAAACGCGATAATATGAACAATGAAAATTGTTCAGACTGTTCGCTAAATTAAAATGGACATTAAATTGAAAAATAAATTTTGAGTGCGTACAATTAATTGAACACAATTAATAATTTCGAAATAATTTTTTCACTGTAAAATTCAAAGAGTTATATCCTCTTAACATGTTTAGATTCGTTTCTATTAAATTACATGTAACTATTATTTAATAGAATAGAAAACTATTATTAATAGAATAAAGTAATTAAAAAATACTGCAATAGAACATATTTTTTTTTTGTATATTTCATCAGCAATTCAAATTTGCTTGAATCCTCATCAGGATTAAATAATTTAAAAAATCGTAATTCAATATAGTCATATAAAACGACATTACTACGTAAATGTTATAATGTCGTGCTAAAGTTTATGCGAATATATAATTTTGGCTCCATTTAGTACATTTAATAATAATAAAGTTCTTTTTTGGAGTATTACTTTAAGTTCGTTAATAAATTGCGTTTGTGAAACGTGGTGCCTGGCACCAAAATCGAAGTTATTCCATTATGATTAGACTATATAGATTTCTTAGTTCAATATATAAAACAATGCTTTTGATTCGATTCGAATGCAGTCATAAAAAGGATAATCTCAGTTTATTGTAGCTGATTCATTATTGTGCAATTTTGTAGATTTGGCAATTATATTATGTCATAATAGGGCCTTCCATGACATTTTTTTTTAAATGTTTGGTGCGCATGTGTTATAGTCAAAGTCCCATGCATTGTTGCCATACCGAATCAGAACACTCTTTCTATTTATTTATTTAACTTGTATTGGCAACAGTGTCTAGAAATTCCACGTAAGTCACAGGAATATATTAATACCACCGCCAACAATATTTCATTGCAATATTATAAATTGGAAACTTTTTAAATATATTTTAATGTATTAAAGATTTGGTATATATAATGGTGGATGTAAATCTATTAAAAATAAATGATGAGATTTTTTTAACGATATGGATAAATTTTTATTTGTACGTACAGTGGCGGTTCCTTATGCAGGCGGCAAGGCCGCGCGCCCCTCCTAAACATTGCCGCGCATCACCGTAGATATATAATTGTATTGCGATATTTTATCTCGGCATTATTTTTCCTAAAAGATAAAGCTTGCGCCGCGAACATACCCAACACTCAACACGATATGGCAGCTAGCAAGTACCAGTCAAATCTCATCCTATCTGTTGGAAGCGCTAGAGTGTGAGCGACCGTATGCAGTATGTCTTCTGTTTCTTCGGTTCGCCTATCGCAATATATCGACTAATGTAACATACATTCCAGCGGCTTGGGATGAGTCATAGCAATGTGATGTCACGCTGATTCAAAGCTAAGAATAGATAGTTGTTTTAAAATATTGATGCCACGATACTTTAGCGCCGAACAGCCATAGAATCACAGCTACAGTTCAGAGAACAGAGTAGTCTAGTAATATAAATTGATATAGAATAGCCAGATAAGACAGTAGCATTTGTTCTGTGTATGTACGTATGTACGATTTTGCCACGTGTTTCTCCAAGAATATATCTAATAGAAATAACTTAATAAAGAGGAATAGTGTTAGTTCTTTATTGAAAATAGAGTTTTGTAGACATTCTCTTGTGGACAAAGTAAAAATTAAAGAATTAGGTAGGCCATTGCCCGATTTAAATTGATCGCAAACTTGTGCAAGGAGTGCTCAAAACCGAACATTTACGCGGCGTTTTACAAGAGACATTTACAAAAAAAAATTATAACACAGATGAAGGACAGATTTTCATATCATGGCCATCTACAAGCCGCTGAGTTATTTAACACGAAATCGATGCGAACATTTTCTAAACAATTCCCAGTGGACCTTTTGGAAACCGTGTGTCATGCATATCAATTTTTGAATAAAACCAGATTAAAAACAGAATTAGAAGTCATTTACTCGCGTCCGGATTTTTATCAAATAATTGCAGCCACAAATTTTCTTTCGTTATTGCTACAAAATAATCTCAGTGAAACTCTCCCGGAAACAATAAAAATACTCAAAATTCTTTTAACAACCCCAATGACCACTGCTGAATCAGAGCGTTGTTTTTCAACACTTAAAACAATTAAGACCTTTTTGCGAAATGCGATGGGTAATGATCGTTTAAACGCGTTGGCGATGATGTGTATTAATAAAAATGTGGTGCGAGATATTTACAATTTTAACGAAAAAGTTTATATCATTGAAAGATAGAAGAAATTCAAGAAATGATTGAATTTAATCATTTTGCATCCATTTTAGGTACGATTTCTCACTATTATGTTATTTTTTAAGAAATGCGCCCCCCAGCTTGAAATGGCACGAGCCGCCACTGTGTACGTATATAAGAAGTCTGAAAAATTCACCACTATGCCAAATTTAAGTAACAATACATTTCGAACCAACGTAGATACATTGAAATTGTTAGATAATGGAAAGTTGACAATTCTTGTAATTTCGCATTTTTAAAGAAACTATACATATGTAGAAAATGTACACCAGAACACCAGCAATGGCAAATATCATTTATTATTCGACCGTGTTTCTGGGTCGCTGTATATAATCAATTCTACGTCTTCATCTTTATTAATAATTAAAACTAATGACTTGACATTTCTTACTCATTACCCAAAAAGCTAATGCAGTGCCGTTAAAAGAATTATGTTTACGTACAATTAATTTTTGTCCAGGATATAATTTTACTTTGATCACTTTTATCGATTCATTTCAGTATACGATCATATGATCGGACCATTTTGTAGAAAAGTGTATCGACGTAACCGAAAGATACTTATCTTAATGCAGGTATTTTCCTGTATATTAAACGTAGCATCACGTTTGATAGCGTGATTGCAGGCAATTTATTCTGGATTCGATTTGCATAATATTTTCGCATCTCATATCATATATTCTCTGTCATCGCAATATCGATTATCAAATGTAATAATAGCGAAGGTAAAATTTCAATGTCTCTCAGTATTGAAAATGAGGATTCATTGCAATACTTATGTCATGTTCCGCACTATCATTTCATATTAAAATTTCATGTAATTATCTAGCTTTATTTATCCTAACGAATTGCCATTTCACGCTCACGTGGCCTAATCAAAGTACCTATCTTTTACTTTCCTTCCGCATACTCTCTATAACTCATTGCATAATACCCCCATGTATAATAATACGACCTAGTTAGTTAAAGAGTCCGCAATCCTAAAGATTGGTTGGAAACAGCACGCCATGCCGATCTATCCTGAGCTAATCCCTTCATCTCCCTATAGCTATTCATCTCAACGTCTTCAACTATCTGACTCACATACTCCAATTTAGGCCTACCTACCCCTCTCTTTCCCTCCACTCTACCTTCTATGATCAATTGCATAATCCCCTCATGCCTAAGAATATGCCCTACTAATCTGTCTCTCCTACGCTGTAACACTCTCCAAATACTTCTCTTCTGCCCTACTAACTCTAGTACAGCTTCATTTGTTACTTTATCTTCCCAACCAATCCTCATCATCCTCCTATAACACCATATTTCGAATGCTTGTAATCTACGCTTCTCTTCCTTTCCTATAGTCCACGCCTCACACCCGTACAGTGCTACACTCCAAACATATACCTTCAGTAATCTTTTTCTAATACCCAAGTCAATATTTGATCTTAAAATCTGTTCCTTTTCTACAAATGCCTTCCTACCCTGTGCTATCCTACACTTTATATCTACCTTGCTTCGATTATCTTTTGTGATTCTACTGCCTAAATAACAAAAATCTGACACTTCTTCGATTCTATTATCTCCTATTGAGATCCTCATTTTTCTACTGCATTCCTTTTTGTCACACCTCATCACTTTAGTTTTACCTATATTTATTTTCATGTTAAAATCCCTAGTCAATACTGCCTGCATACCATTCAATACCCTTTCTAAATTCTTTTCGCTTTCTTCCAATATAGCTATATCGTCGGCGAATCTCAACATATATATTTTCTCTCCCTGTACATTCACACCTACACTATACTCTTCTTTTACTTTGTTTATTGCATCTTCTATATATAGATTAAATAATAACGGTGAGAGTGTACATCCCTGCCGAACTCCCTTCCCTATTTTTGCTACCTCTTCTTCCCCCTCAATTCTAACTAAGGCAGTTTGGTGTTTATATAAATTAAAAATTATTCTCCTATCCTTATAATCTATACCCGTTTCTTTTAAAATTCTAAACATTATGTCCCAATCTACATTATCAAATGCCTTTTCTAAGTCTACAAAAGCTATGCAAGTTACCTTTCCTACCCTATTTCTTTTTTCTACTACCGTTCTTAGTGCTAGAATCGCCTCTCTCGTCCCTCTGTTTTTCCTAAAACCAAACTGATCTTCTCCTAGCCTTTCTAATACGACCTATTAGTCAATATCTCTCCTATGCTGCTACATCTACCAAATGACTTGTCTTTTTCTCAATTAACTCTTTGTGGTAATATTTTGCATGTGCAATAACGGTGTTACGCTTCGTTAGATTCAATAGATATAATATTTTTCAAATATCTAGAACCCTGGATGAGCATTACTGAAATTAAAAAGAATCGGTTTAATCCAAAAATAGGCAAAATTATGTACGATATTGCATGGTAATAGACTATATAAAGCCACTTTGCCAATAGTCTGAGATCCAAAAAAGAATATTTGAACCTTCCAAGGCAACAAAAGCGTATATAGATTGCAATTTGGGGTTGGGTGCGGGGAGGGTTAATAAATTAATATAATCTAAAAGATAGAAGGGAAATGACCCTCATTAAGATTCACTACTCAAATGTTCTTGCATATTCTTCGAATTAATATAATATCATCTCGTTGACAGTTTCTTGAGAGTCTACAATTACGTAGCACATGCAATATTTTGCAAGCGGAATGCGCCCAGATGGGCTACCCCGAGTTGAACCAGTCGCAGCCACACATTCTACTTCTTCGCCCAAGTGAAACATTCAATTCAATACCTATAACTACTACGAACAATAACAACAACAATCATACTAGTAGCGCTGGAAAAGGTGTTCAATATCGTCGCAAAAATGTTGATCAAGGTGCGGCTAAACATCCTCCTGCTTCTGGAGATGATTTAATATATGGGCCCGAATCGAATGCTGGAGATATGCCGTACGTCCATCACACACATCACGTTGTTAAGGTATGTATAATGATGTGGATTAAGAAATGATATTTGAGACAGCTGCAAGTTCGCAATGAGTTAGTTATAAAAGGTACTGCAGAGGGAAAGTCAGACTTTCGTTAACCCAAATAATGCAGGATGTAGAGATGAATTAGTCATTATAAGAAAATTAAAGTAATAGTAGATAACAGATATTGTGGCATATTATTTCTATGACGAAGGAGAGATACTACAAGAGTTTCAGTGAGGTAGAATAGTGACAATGTTGAAGAAGGTAGAAGCTAATTTGTATTAGAACTATTGTTAAGGATTATTTATAGAAGATTGGAAAATACAGTAGAAGAAAGGCTAGGATTGAGCATTGTCGAACTAACTAAATGTTATTTCTTACTAATCGTTGTGATTTGTGATAATTAGAAATATTCAACATCTTCGGCAACATTATTAACACTGTGTTATTTACAGGGAAGAGGTCAAAGGAACGATGGAGAAAAAAAACGAGGCACGGCCATAAACGGTAATGAGGGGGAGGAAATGAAGGTGAAAGAGATGCTGTCCCAAGCGGAAAGTGTTATGAAAGAGTTAAGATTGCGCGGGAAGCCTGGAGAGGAACTGGAGAGTATTAGCGTCTTCTTCGCTGACACACAACAAGGTAAAGTGGATGGTTTCAAAATCTATTCTGTTGAATTTTATGGTCCTTAAACATTTCCTAAAAATATTCCGTTTTTATACAATTTAACCATCTTAGAGTACCTTGTAATCGTTTTCGAAGTCAATCAAATATGTAATAATTTGTATATAGCAATAGTGAAGAAATTTCGTTACACATTCATAACAGCTAAGATGTTTGTACACCTATAGATCCCCCAAACTCATCGCAGCAACAACGCAACCCGCCTCGTCAACAACATTTCCAACAAGACAATTACAGCGCACGAACATTATGCAGCTGTTGCAGCTGCAGAGAATATGCTGCGGCTGCTCTTGACGCATCTGCAAATGAAAGTACATCAGCTGAACATAATCTGAGAACTGCGTTATCTACAGGCACTTCCGGTGGCGGTACCATAAATACCAATGGAGGTACTTGTAAGACGACATCGGGGAACCATTACAACTATTGCACTCCGCCACGTAATTATTGATACGATACTAACGAAATAACGAAACATTGTCTATTTTATTTGATCATATCGCATATTTCGAGTTTTTTAAACCCCTCCCTATCCAAAATTAACGCAGGAAATATTGTGATATGAATAATTATGAGAAAAGAAGAAGAAAATACAGCGAACTATTTTGCATTTTTTGTATTGATGCATGAAATACACGACACCAGAAGCAAAATAGCAAAGAAGAAAATCCGTTTTTTTTTTACAGTAGAGAGTGTACGTAGTAATGTCTCCAGTGGCTATCCGCCTCCAGCCCGTCGAAACACTTGTCCTACCATTTGTACATCCAGCCTATCCGCTGGTAAAGTGAGTGAAGAACATATCAAATTACTAGGTAATATTATACTGGATATAATAATATGGTTAATTTTCCATAAATCCCTTTACCATTACTCAAGAAACGTCGCTCAAACGCCACAGTCAATACGCTGCATACAGTCATATATACAACCTATTTTTTTATGTTGTAAAAAGTTAGACATTCACATTAATTTAAACAATTGTCGTTACGCTGTTAAATAATTGTATAAAATATCACCCAAATACCGTAACTCAAAGCATTAAGTAGCTAGATGTACACTTCGAAGGCTATGCCCTCATCTTCAGTAGCATAAGATAAACACTAAATAGAATAACTCTGTTATTTAATGGGATTGCTATACAATTCAATAAAAAGTCAATATGGTAGAAGTTTCTAATCTACGACATATATAATGACCTATACATTTCTGCACAATAGGAAAAATAGAATGACGTAAAGAAGTAATAACTATATATAAGGGATAGTCAAGCCGAAATGTCGAAAAGTAAAATGATGAATAGACAAGACGATATTTTATATAATTAATATAATTTAATTCTATTATAGTGATAGAATTATAACTATTAGATTAGACACGAAGCCAACGGACACAGTTATAGTGCAAGTATATATGCCAACTTCAAGTCACGATGATGAGGAGGTAGAATCCATTTATGAGGAGATTGAATCTAGGTTAGCAAACGTTAAAGGACAGGATAATCTAATTGTAATCGGAGATTGGAATGCCGTAGTAGGTAAGGGAAAGGAAGTTTCAATAGTAGGAGAATATGGAATAGGAACACGTAATGATAGAGGGGATAGATTGGTAGAGTTTTGTATTAGGAATAAGCTAGTGGTAGCAAACACGCTTTTTCAGAATCACAAGCGCAGGATATATACGTGGAAAATGCCAGGAGATATAGGGAGGTATCAGATAGATTACATACTGGTTAAAGAGAGGTTTAGGAACCAGATTAAGAATTGTAAGAGTTACCCTGGAGCAGATATTGATAGTGACCATAATTTAGTAGTCCTGGACTCAGAGGTCAATTTCAAGAAATTACAGAAGTCTAAACAGGTCAGAGTAGATGTCGATAGGTTAAAATTAGCTGATGTATGTGAAAAGTACAAGCAGAAAGTAGAAATCATGGCTAATGGAACATCTAGGAACGACATAGATTGCGAATGGAGGGAAATCAGAAACGGGTTAACTACAGCAGCAAATGAAGTATTAGGCACAAAGAAAAGGGCAGGTAGGAGGGAATGGATCACGGAAGAAATAGTTGAAATGATAGAAGTAAGAAGGAAAATTAAAATAGGAAACACAGAAGCAGGACAGAAAAAATATAAGGAACTAAGGAACTTAATTAATAGAAAATGCAAGCTAGCGAAAGAAGAGTGGATAAAAGGAAACTGTGAGGATATTGAGGAGGATATGAGAAGAGGTAAAGTAGATTTGGGCTACAGGAAAATTAAGTCACATTTTTCTAAAGTAAAACCAAAGGGTAACATTATATGTGATAAGCAGGGTAAGGAACTCACGGAAAATAAGGAAAAAGCTAGAAGATGGAAGGAGTATCTTGAAGATTTATATAAAGGTAGGCAGGACATGGAGGAGCTAGAAAGTGTGGAACAGATAGATGAGGATGACTTAGGTCCTAGCATACTTAGGTCAGAGTTTCATAGAGCATTAAATGATTTACGGAATAACAAAGCAGCGGGGATTGATATGATACCAGCCGAATTAATAAAACACGCAGGGGAAAAAATGCAGGAGCGATTATACAGGTTAGTTTGTAAAATATATGAGAAGGGAGAAGTACCACAGGATTTTCAGCGTAGTAGAATAGTAACAATGCCGAAGAAAATAGGAGCTAATTTGTGTGAGAACTATAGGACCATTAGTCTACTATCACATGCATCGAAGATATTGTTAAAGATTATTTATAGGAGATTAGAAAATAAAGTAGAGGAAAGGCTAGGAGAAGATCAGTTTGGTTTTAGAAAAAACAGAGGGACGAGAGAGGCGATTCTAGCACTAAGAACGGTAGTAGAAAAAAGAAATAGGGTAGGAAAGGTAACTTGCATAGATTTTGTAGATTTAGAAAAGGCACTTGATAATGTAGATTGGGACATAATGTTTAGAATTTTAAAAGAAACGGGTATAGATTATAAGGATAGGAGAATAAATTTTAATTTATATAAACACCAAACTGCCTTAGTTAGAATTGAGGGGGAAGAAGAGGTAGCAAAAATAGGGAAGGGAGTTCGGCAGGGATGTACACTTTCACCGTTATTATTCAATCTATATATAGAAGATGCAATAAACAAAGTAAAAGAAGAGTATAGTGTAGGTGTGAATGTACAGGGAGAGAAAATATATATGTTGAGATTCGCCGACGATATAGCTATATTGGAAGAAAGCGAAAAGAATTTAGAAAGGGTATTGAATGGTATGCAGGCAGTATTGACTAGGGATTTTAACATGAAAATAAATATAGGTAAAACTAAAGTGATGAGGTGTGACAAAAAGGAATGCAGTAGAAAAATGAGGATCACAATAGGAGATAATAGAATCGAAGAAGTGTCAGATTTTTGTTATTTAGGCAGTAGAATCACAAAAGATAATCGAAGCAAGGTAGATATAAAGTGTAGGATAGCACAGGGTAGGAAGGCATTCGTAGAAAAGGGACAGATTTTAAGATCAAATATTGACTTGGGTATTAGAAAAAGATTACTGAAGGTATATGTTTGGAGTGTAGCACTGTACGGGTGTGAGGCGTGGACTATAGGAAAGGAAGAGAAGCGTAGATTACAAGCATTCGAAATGTGGTGTTATAGGAGGATGATGAGGATTGGTTGGGAAGATAAAGTAACAAATGAAGATGTACTAGAGTTAGTAGGGGAGAAGAGAAGTATCTGGAGATTGTTACAGCGTAGGAGAGACAGATTAGTAGGGCATATCCTTAGGCATGGGGGGATTATGCAATTGATCATAGAAGGTAGAGTGGAGGGAAAGAGAGGGGTAGGTAGGCCTAAGTTGGAGTATGTGAGTCAGATAGTTGAAGACGTTGAGATGAATAGCTATAGGGAGATGAAGGGATTAGCTCAGGATAGATCGGCATGGCGTGCTGTTTCCAACCAATCTTTAGGATTGCGGACTCTTTAACTAAAGAATGCTTATGAAAGTATATATATCTATAAATTAATGAATTCAGATTCGGGCCCAATTTCATATGGTCTATTTAATTTATTTTTACTTTTGTTTATTTTGGTTTGACTATCCCTCATTTATTATTATTACCTATTTATGTCTTTAGTCGCATTTTCTATTATTCAAAATTTTATAGGTCATTATATACGTCATAGATCGAAAAACTTCTAACTTCTAATGTTAGTGACAGGTATTTTATTTAGTTTTTATGTTGTGCTACTGAAGATGATGGGCATAGTCTTCGAAATGCGCATATAACTATTAAATGCTTCGAGTTATGGTATTTAGGCGATATTCTATTCAGTTCACAATTATATGTTGCCTCAGATTTTCTTGTAGATTTCGTTTTAAAAAATCCAAGTATATTAACCCTAATGTCATTTATAGCGATAGCCAGCAACTTGACGCACGCGCTGCAATCGCAAGTGCGCGGCCAGAGCAATCGCATCGACGAATTGCTGGAGACGTGCCGTCGGCTCTGTCCGGACTTTTTCGTCCCGTGCAAATCCGCATGCGCGAGTCAACCGGAACCGCGAAAATGCGAACCGCCATTTGTCTATTGCAATCCAATTGTTACTACGTGCCAACTACTAATAGAAGATGTGCCAAATGTTAACGATGATGACGGAGGTTCGGAAGATGGTCGGATGTCCATGCAAAGTGGGGACAGGAAGAGTGGGGATAGTGTCGTGTTGCTAGATGCGAATGATAAGTTGGAAAATATAGTCAAGGGAAAAACCCTTCGTACTAAAAATAGTGATTGTTTTATTAAGGCGATGGATATTCGGAATCAAAATAAAAAGCCCAGGTGAGTGTTAGGTGGTAGAGGTAAATGCAGGTCAGTTGAGATCAGATTAAGTAAATTTTAAAAATTATCACTACGGAAAGAATTTAGAAAGGGTATTGAATGGTATGCAGGCAGTATTGACTAGGGATTTTAACATGAAAATAAATATAGGTAAAACTAAAGTGATGAGGTGTGACAAAAAGGAATGCAGTAGAAAAATGAAGATCTCAATAGGAGATAATAGAATCGAAGAAGTGTCAGATTTTTGTTATTTAGGCAGTAGAATCACAAAAGATAATCGAAGCAAAGTAGATATAAAGTGTAGGATAGCACAGGGTAGGAAGGCATTCGTAGAAAAGGAACAGATTTTAAGATCAAATATTGACTTGGGTATTAGAAAAAGATTACTGAAGGTATATGTTGGAGTGTAGCACTGTACGGGTGTGAGGCGTGGACTATAGGAAAGGAAGAGAAGCGTAGATTAGAAGCATTCGAAATGTGGTGTTATAGGAGGATGATGAGGATTGGTTGGGAAGATAAAGTAACAAATGAAGCTGTACTAGAGTTAGTAGGGGAGAAGAGAAGTATTTGGAGAGTGTTACAGCGTAGGAGAGACAGATTAGTAGGGCATATTCTTAGGCATGGGGGGATTATGCAATTGATCATAGAAGGTAGAGTGGAGGGAAAGAGAGGGGTAGGTAGGCCTAGATTGGAGTATGTGAGTCAGATAGTTGAAGACGTTGAGATGAATAGCTATAGGGAGATGAAGGGATTAGCTCAGGATAGATCGGCATGTCGTGCTGTTTCCAACCAATCTTTAGGATTGTGGACTCTTTAACTAACTATCACTACGGTGTTAAATATTAATGTGGAATATCACCCAAATACCGTAACAAGCATTAAGTAGCTAGATGTACATTTCAAGCGCTATGCGCCCATCTTCAGTAGCACAAGAGAAAACTAAATAAAATACCTCTGTCACGAATCATGATTGATAATCTATTAAATAAATATTATATAATCATATTATATGCCAATTTTGAAGTACTTCTGTCATGTTGACTTATTTATTTAATTGTATAGCAATCACAATTAGTGACAGAGGTATTTTATTTAGTTTTCGCTTGTATTACTGAAGATGGGCGCATAGCGCTTGAAATGTACATCTAGCTACTTAATGCTTGTTACGGTATTTGAGTGATATTTTATATTATAGATTAAGTAAAGTTAAATATGGCTCGAGCGATATATATTGAACTTTGAGTGCTATCATTAAGTCCAAATACCTTTATGCAAAGAATTGTAAAGAAAGGTTAAATGACCACCCCGTATATTACTTTAAGTTCGTTTACGTTACGTGGAAATTCAATTAAACCTCATAAATAAATTAAAAACAGAAATATATATATAAATAAATAAATTATGGACGATTTATTCAGTACACGTAAAATAGCTTTGTATTAAGGGGATACCACACTTTTAGAAATTTGCAACCATACAATATTGTTCGCATAAAAAAGAGCGAATTTAAGTACAGAACTACGGCAATTAATTGATAAATAAGCTCTAATATATCGAACAACTGAGTAAAATTAAAATTGAAATCTTCAAATTGAGTAAAATCTGTTATATATACAATAACGTAAAAATCGATTATGTTTTAATTTTGGTTTATAAAAAACTGCCTGTAGTTGTATGCAGAATAGAATGAATTAATGTTATACCAATTGGGAGTGTAACTGTATCTCGTTAACATTGACCACATATGTGGCCCTAAAATGTGTGGTATTCCCATAAAATTGAAATGGAAACACATTTTGTAACATCATTCTATTATTTTACAGCGAAAGTTCTTTCAACTCGTCAGACAACTACGGCACAGGTAAATCCTCTTCCTTAACATCTACACCACCTACTTTTCCTTCTATTTCCATTCTCGTATTAAATCCCCGACCCACCAAAGTAGATATTACACCCAATCCGGATGTCAATATCACTATACCACCCATCTCAAATAGTACTAATACAAGTTTCTTAAATATGTCAAATAAACATACTTTAAATTCCCACATATCATCGGCAGACACCGATTTTAAAAGAAATAGCGAAAATATGATCTCTGATAATAAAATGAATACTTCCGAAATTAGAAAAGTAAATAATCGAAAATTGACAAAATCGATGATTCCTATTTCTAACCAGCTCGAAAAAAGAATCGAAACACCCGTCTTTAACCCATATAATACAGAAAATAGATTGATTCATTCACCGATTATTTCTCATGATTTTAATTTAACGCGACGAAACTCTGCCATCTCTAAACCCTCTTCTGCTTCTACAATAACAAAAATTGTATCTGAAATTTCCATCTCTCGATTTCATAGAGCCGTTAGTAATGAGGAGATCTCTAATAGTATTCCAAATGATTCTCATATTTCCAAAAATTCGGATGGTTTTATTAGCACCCCATCCTCTCCGATATTAAATAGAAATCCAAAAAAATCCGTTGCACAATCATATATTAATCCATCTTCTATTGCACAGTTTCCTAGTTCAATTTCAATGAGGTCCGCCACCTCTAAAGAGGAGGTCTCAAATGTCGATAATCCGATGTCTATTTCATCCAATAGTGAAACTAATATCGCTCAAATAACCATCTCAAACATTTCAACGGTTTTTTCAAATTCAGATAGAAGCAAGAAAACGGTTACTTATTCGTCTATCTTGAATAACATCACCGACGCAGTCCCCATCTTTATTCCTCCTATAAATAATTATTCCGAAAAAAATGACGCGCCAAATTCAAAACCTTCCATTGCGCCAGTGGTACATTCAAGTTCACCTTCATCGAAAACCGCTAATACTTATCCCCCCAATCCTGTACAACATCTTCCCAGCTCGAATTCACCTCCACTTAAGCCCCATATTAACTATTCACCCACTAAAACGTATTACTCTCGTCAAACAAGCAACGGTCAATCGCCATCGCACGAGCGAAAATTATCTACATCACTCATCTCTATATTCTCGCCACGTGGGCCCGTGCTACATTCGCCCATCTCAACACCATATATCAAAAAGCGCTACAACGGTCTTCCACCGCTATCCAATAAGTTTTCCACGGCCTTTACAGCATTATATTACGCCCATGATTGGAACCCGGTATTCGTTATACCGTCATGGGTCATTGTTAGGCAAAATGAGACGCTAGGTGGGCTGGGGAATAGCCTCAGATTCATAAATTCAAAACCCAAACTAAAACCTCTCCTAATTCCCAATTTCACAGAACTGGACTTTAAGAAAATTAAACGGCATTTGATAACGAAAAGTACAGGAAGAAAGCTGGCACTGCTGCAGGCATTGCGATGGGTGAGTTTATTTTGGGATGAATTTGAACGAAACAAATTAAACAACGATCAATTCCATTAAAATCAATTGGGAATGTGTATAAGAGACTTTACCCTTATCAATCTGATTGTTATCCAATCTGATTTTTGTTACCAACTATCTAAATTGTCGAGTTTCGATTAAGTAGTCATCTGAAATGTTTTCTTAAAAACGAAATTGCGATTTAAATAAATACATAAATAAACGTAATTTTCAGCGGCTCACAAAATCGGACGTTGATCAACGAGATCACACATTGAATTCCTACATTCGAAACGATTTACTTGGTTTGAATACGACAGACGCTACTGCATATATGACCAAGTTTCTCGGAGATAATGTCTCGGAAAAACCAGAAGTAATGCAGGTAATATTCTTTTAAATTCCATTAAAACGACAAAAAAAAAAAAAATTGTACGATTATGCCAAGTAAAATCATGGATTAAGCAAATGCTGTATGTTACGAGCCCTAACAAATAGCAAGTACTTAAAGTCAAACAAATCGTACTAATAGGCAGATTTTTTACAATTGATTAATGATAAATTGTTATCTGGCATCTGTTTAATTTTATAGGAAACTATGGCAAGATTAATAAACGCGTTCGCGTCTTTAACCCTAGGAAGAGATTATTTGTCATTCGATGACAATGTTGTGATGGATCTATTCATACCTCTTTTACATGATGAACATGCAAGCGGTGTAACCGTTAACCAGAAGACACGAGAGTTTCTTATTGCAACGTTGCAAAAACTTAGTTTGAGAGCTAAGATAAGGAAAATTATGGTATCGAAAGGTACAATTTTACACGTTCTCATAAGTTCTTATTATAATTAGCTGTTGTATGGCATTTTTGAAAATAATTTGGTATTTTTAAATGAATGATGTAAACTAATAAATCATATTTTGTAAATAACAAACAAAAATCTTCTAACTATCTTATCCTTATTTTCATCAAAAATATATTTCCATATAACATGGTACTTTTTATTTGTTTAGAAGTTATTATCACTTAAGGTATGTGTAACTGTTTTTAGGTATTGTACAATATATTTTGGATTATTTATCGGCAAATTTGAAGGAAATGAATAGTTATTGTTTAGAGTACGCCACTGCTTTGTTAATGAATCTATGTTTGCACCCAGAGGCACAACAAATGTGTAGTTCAAGACCGACACAGGTACTTTTTTAATAAAATATAATTAAAGTGTATATTTATTGTGTTGAAAAAATGACCATCAATATGTCCATTTTTTTAATCGAATTGATCAATCAGTTTTATTCTTAACACGAGAACATCTTCCCGTGCATTATCAAAATCGTAATGCAACTGAATGTAGAAACTTTTAGCTAGCTATAGGAAATAATGACACATGGCAGAATCAGATTTCTTGGTTTAAAAGCAATCTAAACAAAAATGCAATTGCTATACACTGCATTAAATAAATTTCATATTTTCAGGTGGTGCAGCTTATGAAAGATCTGCTAAAGTCCGAATACCAGTGTTGCCTATTATACGCGAATGGTATTATGTACAGTTTGTTAAAAGATCAAAATATTAACCAAGAGGCCCATAATATGAACCTGGAAGATGACATAAACGCCGCAATGCAGCATTATAGCGACCCAGAACTAAAAAGACAATTTGAGGTACATATTTGTACTATAAAATTATTACATAGTAAATTTTAATTTTTATAAAAAGTGTACATGTAATAAAAGTCAATATAAATAGTTGTTTAGTATTGCGTTCGGTCTTTTTAGGTTATTTTGGCATTACATTTGCAAGGTGCTGATCCCGAGTTAGAACACGCATGCGCGAATGCCGAACCAGACGAAGAATTGGACATTCTTGAACCCGAACTTGACATGGATGATAGCATAGATGGAGATGGTGATATTTTATATAAATATCGTATCAAACTTGATGGTATGCCCCACCTATACCTCCTTCTAGCATTTATCTATCTCGGAAACTAGTTAGTTAGTTAAAGAGTCCGCAATCCTAAAGATTGGTTGGAAACAGCACGCCATGCCGATCTATCCTGAGCTAATCCCTTCATCTCCCTATAGCTATTCATCTCAACGTCTTCAACTATCTGACTCACATACTCCAATCTAGGCCTACCTACCCCTCTCTTTCCCTCCACTCTACCTTCTATGATCTATTGCATAATCCCCCCATGCCTAAGAATATGCCCTACTAATCTGTCTCTCCTACGCTGTAACACTCTCCAAATACTTCTCTTCTCCCCTACTAACTCTAGTACAGCTTCATTTGTTACTTTATCTTCCCAACCAATCCTCATCATCCTCCTATAACACCACATTTCGAATGCTTGTGATCTACGCTTCTCTTCCTTTCCTATAGTCCACGCCTCACACCCGTACAGTGCTACACTCCAAACATATACCTTCAGTAATCTTTTTCTAATACCCAAGTCAATATTTGATCTTAAAATCTGTTCCTTTTCTACGAATGCCTTCCTACCCTGTGCTATCCTACACTTTATATCTACCTTGCTTCGATTATCTTTTGTAATTCTACTGCCTAAATAACAAAAATCTGACACTTCTTCGATTCTATTATCTCCTATTGTGATCCTCATTTTTCTACTGCATTCCTTTTTGTCACACCTCATCACTTTAGTTTTACCTATATTTATTTTCATGTTAAAATCCCTAGTCAATACTGCCTGCATACCATTCAATACCCTTTCTAAATTCTTTTCGCTTTCTTCCAATATAGCTATATCGTCGGCGAATCTCAACATATATATTTTCTCTCCCTGTACATTCACACCTACACTATACTCTTCTTTTACTTTGTTTATTGCATCTTCTATATATAGATTAAATAATAACGGTGAGAGTGTACATCCCTGCCGAACTCCCTTCCCTATTTTTGCTACCTCTTCTTCCCCCTCAATTCTAACTAAGGCAGTTTGGTGTTTATATAAATTAAAAATTATTCTCCTATCCTTATAATCTATACCCGTTTCTTTTAAAATTCTAAACATTATGTCCCAATCTACATTATCAAATGCCTTTTCTAAATCTACAAAAGCTATGCAAGTTACCTTTCCTACCCTCTTTCTTTTTTCTACTACCGTTCTTAGTGCTAGAATCTAGAGAAAACTAAATTTCCATAATAAATAATATTATGGCTAAAGACAGCTACCATTAGATTCGTTCTATATTTTATTTCGATTTGTCTTGAAAGTTTTGTAACTTCGGCATTTGTTTGACAATAAATTGATCTTATTTAGCCGTTTTGTTATAATTTCGGTTTGTATTTAAATAGAAGGTCGCGTCTCCGTAAAATTAATGTCAACATATTATATGAGTTAACTTCTTCATCCTTCTATCCACTAATATGTATATTTTCATCTACTATAACGAATTTGCTTCTAAATAAAATATAATGGTATTCAAAATTCCCAGTTAGAGAGTGAATTAATTCAGGGTATATATAGGGTATGTTAGAGTTTATCCAGTTACATATAATTTTATTTTTATGCTATTGAGTTAAATACGTCATTTGATTGCGTTAATGACACTCAAGAATTAATCCATTCATTTCTATTAATATTACAGGTCAAACAGGAAATATTATATTAACAACTCTTTGTAATCCAACCACACCTCGGTCGGCTCGTTCGGCCTTTAGACCTAACTCAGCCGATAGTAGCCAATCTGGTAACACGACAACAATACAAGAAGAACGAGAGAAATTTATTAACGAGTCCGATGAAAATACAAATATCCCAGGTCAGTCCAAGGATCAGGACTGTTATTTTAACTATATATATAAATCTGTACATAAGTAATGTGGTATTAACAAAGTATTTAAGATCAAATTCATGTACTCAACTAATCAAGATTTCCGAAATATTGAAATTTATAGCTTCGTTACGTAACAAAAGCATGAGTACTGACTGAAACATTAGATGTTACAAAAATGTAAAAAGTAATAGAAACGATAAGATTGACACATGCGTCGAAAATTACAGAATATTTGTATTGTTTTCGAAATGCACGTAAATGAAAGTCGTGTTGTTACCCATACAACACTTTTTTCCTTGACCTGAAATTATATTGGAATACCGAATTTATTTTTTTCGACACAATTAAATATTTTACCCGTTGAATAGTTTCGCATTAAACAAAAAAAATATATCATTTTTCCGTTTTCATTCCAAATGCAAGCCTGAAAATGAGCCCCTACATGAATATGTATTGTAGATAAAACGTCGAGTCTTAGCTACGTGACTTCATCGGATAGCAACTTTGCGAATACTTCCCCAATGCAGCAAGCAGATCCTGCTGATCCTGCTGATCCTGTAGCTAAGATGTATGAAAATTTAGAAGAATCCGAATATCCATTATCCCAAGGACAACAAAAAAAGCAGACGAGCAATATTCGTTCCGATACGATTGAGGAGAGATACAATGAGAATGTACCTAGTCCTGCTCCAGACCAGCAAGCAAATGAGCAGGAAGATAATACCTCACTTGAGTAAGGTTTTACTACTAAACTTGTATTCTTATTATATTTGTATTATTATATATAATTCCAAATTGTTTGAAATAATCTCAGAATTGGTGCAGTGAGAGAGCAGAATCAATCAAGAACACGAAGTAGTTCCACTAATCAATCACCACAAGCAGCCACAAATTTATCAGAATCAACTGTTTGTCCTAAAAACCAGGTATTTTATTAGAATCGAAATTCAATTCGAACCATATAATCCCAAAAAGACAGATGTAAGTGTATTATATGTCGATTGTTCTGCTACCAGTTTAGAGCAGTTAAGTTACTGTTTGGATTTTGAAATACGCATTTGGCTTTTAAGTGCCTTGAGCTAGGGGACGCCTTTAAACAAAATCCAAAGTATATACCTCAAGATGTTATATGTTGAAAGTTTTTCATTATATCAAAACATTGCTGGGATATTCCCAATTTAAAAGTACAGACGCAGACAGAATTTTCAATAAATATAAGTATTTTCAATCAGAACGCCACGCCGATTTCTCATGAGCCAACTTCTTCATTTCCCTAGAGACACTATAATTGCATAATACCCCCATTTTTAAGAATATGACCTACCAGCCGACCTCTCCTACTCTGTAATACTTTCATACGAATGACTTCTTACCCTGTGCTGTCCTACATATTATATCTACCTTACTTCGATTATCTTTTGTAATTCTACATCCAAAATAACAGAAATTTGACACTTCTTCTATTCTTCATCATCTCCTAATGCAACCCTCAACTTTCGCTTGCTCTCCTTGTCACAGATGGATTCAATTTTCAATTCCAATATATTAACATTCAACATGTTTTATAAAATAAGCAAATACGATAAAAAGAACCCCTGTTAGTTCTCTATGTTTTAGTTTTTAATAATTTCCTGTTTTACTGACAGCAAATCTACATGATACAACTTGGTTATCGAACCATTCACAGCGAATCATTTAATATGCTAGATATTTGTACCAAAACAAACGTACCTCTTATGATTGCCATTGTTTTACCCATAATTACTTCACTATTAACACGTGCACTTCTTTATTAACTTTGTAACATCGAACAAAACGTATATAAAACGAAATAAAGCAAGAATTGTAAAAGATGGTACTGAATAACCTCAAAAAACGAATGAAATGATCGGCGTCTCAAGTGCTCTGACAATGACAGTTACACTGTTGCAAATTAGTGAAAAATAGGAACTAAACCGAAGTTTAAATTAAAATACGAATTAATACGAAGTAGACTCTTAAATTAGAAACGATAATTCGCGATATAATTAATATTCATTGACTACTCAATAAACTATTGGTTTATAAATGTAAATTTGTTTTAATAGGTCTAAATCGAAATACATATGGATTAAAACAAACTTTCCAGGTAATGTTGGAAAATATATTGTCTTGTAATAAGTAATAAATATTTCAGGCGTAAGTTAGTTAAAGAGTCCGCAATCCTAAAGATTGGTTGGAAACAGCACGCCATGCCGATCTATCCTGAGCTAATCCCTTCATCTCCCTATAGCTATTCATCTCAACGTCTTCAACTATCTGACTCACATACTCCAATCTAGGCCTACCTACCCCTCTCTTTCCCTCCACTCTACCTTCTATGATCAATTGCATAATCCCCCCATGCCTAAGAATATGCCCTACTAATCTGTCTCTCCTACGCTGTAATACTCTCCAGATACTTCTCTTCTCCCCTACTAACTCTAGTACAGCTTCATTTGTTACTTTATCTTCCCAACCAATCCTCATCATCCTCCTATAACACCACATTTCGAATGCTTGTAATCTACGCTTCTCTTCCTTTCCTATAGTCCACACCTCACACCCGTATAGTGCTACACTCCAAACATATACCTTCAGTAATCTTTTTCTAATACCCAAGTCAATATTTGATCTTAAAATCTGTTCCTTTTCTACGAATGCCTTCCTACCCTGTGCTATCCTACACTTTATATCTACCTTGCTTCGATTATCTTTTGTGATTCTACTGCCTAAATAACAAAAATCTGACACTTCTTCGATTCTATTATCTCCTATTGAGATCCTCATTTTTCTACTGCATTCCTTTTTGTCACACCTCATCACTTTAGTTTTACCTATATTTATTTTCATGTTAAAATCCCTAGTCAATACTGCCTGCATACCATTCAATACCCTTTCTAAATTCAGGCGTAAATGAAAATTAAATTAAAATCGTAATTTCGTTAACATGTAGCACTTAAAAATATTCTCGTTTCTTTTTGTTCAATTTTTCAAAATTTAATTTCGAAATGCCATGCTACTAGAAACGAAATATTGTATGTAAATACAAAAGAGAGTAATCCCTGGATACAATGTTTGAGCTAAAGACATTTTTTAAGAAGGTGAAGTCAATATAACTGCCAAAATAGCACGAAATTTGCTTGCTTCAGAAAAAGCAAGCAAATTTTAGATTAGAAAGTCATATTGTGGTAATCGATTTGATATATACAAATATCTTTTAATTTGCTGTAGTGTTGTAAATTTTCTACAGAATGTAGCATTAATATCGAAATTTAATTATTTTATAAATATTAAATATTTATATTTAAATAAGGCTTGTGTCTTGTTACAATTTTTTTTTTGTAAAACAATATACTTTCAATTGTAAAAGTATACGAGGCTTTTCTTTTGTAAATACTTGATTATTATTACATCCAAACAACTATATATATTTACCTTATATAGAGTTCGCGCAAGTCAATCAACAGTTCCAATACAAGTCCCTCAACGATTACTACAAAGTTGAGTTCGGGCAGCGATTGGTCCCGCAGTACAAACAATCAAAGCAATACGTCTAAGACAAGAGACACAGTCTCGGAGCACTCGGAAGAGGTCGACCAACGGAGTAATGACAAGCAGCGTTCAACGGCCACCACGTCAACTAGCGTTGTCAAGGGTATTATGAAAATAGTCGTTGCAGATGTTACAGCAAAGGACCCGGTTAGGTCCGCTAGTGCTCCACCGAGTTTCAAGGCAACGGACGAAGGTATATTTAATATACAGGGTGAAACTTCAATGCCGCGGTGGAATCTGAAACATTGGATGCACATATAATGTTTGAAACTCTACATTCTAAACACATTTTTTATCAATGAGATTCGCAATATACGCACGAACGTTAATTTTAATAAAATATTTTTTTAAACTCGCGTATAAAGCGGACTTTGGCAGATCAATCTGTTAATTGATATAGACAATGAATACTAAGTATACCTATAGTTAGTATTCATTGGTATAGCTGAGATTAAAGTATGGTCGAAAAAGAGGCTTCAAAATTGCAAAATATTAAATTATAATAATGTGGATCTTATAACGTTCACTAGGATCTCCGAAAAAGCTTGATGTGAAACTAAATAAAGAAAGAAATAGAGATGGAATGGGCGTAATTATTGCTGTGGATAAAGGAATGGTGTATGACAAAATTGACGGTCCGTCGAAATATTCGGTAAGATAAAAAAAATTCCGTTCGCTCGAATTAATTTGCTATTTAGAAAATAAATTAATACAGGACAATCGAAATAAACTACGTATACAATGTAGGATAGCACAGGGTAGGAAGGCATTCGTAGAAAAGGAGCAGATTTTAACATCAAATATTGACTTTGGTATTAGAAAAAGATTCCTGAAGGTAAATGTATGGAGTGTAGCATTGTATAAGTGTGAGGCGTGGATTATATGAAAATAAAAGAAACGTAAAATAGAAGCACTCGAAATGCGGTGCTATAGGTGGATAATGAGGATCTAATCGCATGATATTTATAGAAAAGGGACTCTGTATGTATCGAGATGGGAAGAGCGACAGACGCCCAACTTGCAAAGATACGTTCCGCTCTGCGCCATGGCTTAACCTTGGAGGAGGCTATGGCAAAGGCGGATATTACGTCAATCCGTAGTGGCATTTCGTCGGTAGCTAGTGTGATGACTGTATGTTGCGGCCACGAGTTGATGCCTGCTGAGAATGTATGCCACCACGATTGTATAGCTATCAAGGAACAGCGCAAGGCGAATCTACCGGAGACCGGTTGCGCGGATCCTAGTCAATTAGATTCCATCACACTTTTTTCCAATCGCACAGCGAGAGATGATGCTTCAACTTCAAGAGAGATGCCCACGTTCAAACAGAAGTAAATAAAATATGTAGATCCTAGAAAGCACCCGCATGTCTTATAATCTGTTCTTAACGCGAAAATCCCGTCACGTACCACCGCTATTCTTTATTTATAATGAAAATTGATGTTTAGTTCTTCCGGATCTAAACCCAGAGCAGATTCTGAGGATTCGGGTAAACACGGCGGTTTTAATTACGGCGTCAATTATCCTGATCCGCTAGATAAATGTCGGAAGACTCAATTGGCCAATTGTGAACGGAAGTGCGAAGTGGCTCGGAAACGTTTCTGTATGTATTTGTATATACAGCGTGACCATTTTATCTGTTCTAGCCGAGGTTTTTCGACAAATATTATATATACAGTATATGTTCTGAGATAGTAGATTAAATTATTTTTAATATTTAAAATATCTTTCTCGAACTAATGGACAATAGAAACGAGAAACATTCATAGTATTATTAAATACTTATGGATCGTAAGAAGTTCGTTTAGAACACCATCTTACTTATGTTCAATCTATTATTTAACCATAAAGATAACACATATAAATTTAGCCGTAGTGTAGTATATAAGATTAATTCTGCAGATTGCCCTAACTTTAAAATTAGATTTAATGAACATATTGATAGTTATAAATATTTAAAAAAAACTAATTCGAACTAACCATATTTTAGAATCTCACCATCATTTTCATAGTATAGATAATTTAACAATTTTACATGTTTATTCAAATAAATTAAATTTACTTGAATCACTAGAAATTCACATAAACCGTAAAAACCCTAATTATAATTGGTTAATGACCAATTAGACCTAATCTCCCCATTATTTGATATTATCTGTAGGTAGATTGTTTATATATAAATAAGTTTTCTGTAATTCGTTTCCATTTCTTGATAATGCTTAATAAGCGAAACTATAGTGCGAATAAATCCTCGTTTTTAACTGTGATATAAACATTGTACATTTATTTCTCTTCCCTAATATGGAATAACACAACATAACGGCAAAATATATAACCGATCTACTTATGTGTAAAATTTCTCTTTAATCTTGTACATGATAATGCAACTCTTAATACTTCTGCATTTTCAACCAATTTTGTACCGAATTATGGTGAAAAGTGATATATCACGGGTTGATATTCCTTTTGGGAAAAATATTTCATGTCATAAAATGAATATTGAACATTGTGAAGATGAATAATCACTCGACTAGAACTGAACGCAATTTATAAGTTATATCAGCATTTTAAAAGATGTCCCATCTTCAAATATAAATATCTAAAAATAGGACACAATAAGGGATTTACGGAACTTATATTATTATTTGTATAGATTGATGGAATTAATTTATAATATTAAAGGTGCCCGCGCTAATCAGCAATGTCTGGTGAACGCGCCGGAACGCCCGTCGTGGTGCTGTAGTATTCGGCCGCCCACGTCACCCAGGGCTCAAATCCCAGCGGCAACGCGACCGGTGCCGCCCCTTTTACAGGGTTGCTGTAGTCCAGATGGCAGGGAGTTGGCCTATGCAACGAGATGTGCCACCGAAGCGTTAAAGAACTATACATGCGATTGCTATCAGGTAAGGAAAGCGACAGGCCTCACAAGAACCCAATAAATCTAATTTAAAATAATTTTATTAAATGGATGAATTAAATATAAAGGGTAACAAAACATGGCATTGTGGATAAAGAGATTTATTTTTCCTAAAATAAAAAAATAAAAAAAGACGGCAACGACACGCGGTGTTCCCAAGCGGTCACCCATCCAAGTACTAACTGCGCCCGACGTTGCTTAACTTCAGTGATCAGACGAGAACTGGTGTATTCAACGTGGTATGGTCGTTGCCGGCAATAATATTCATGAACAGGGTATATAGACTATTAATTCGAAATGGATTTCAAATATAACGACACTTTCATATGTTAAATCAAAAATATATAAATCTGAACCTAAATCTAAAATTTTAATCTAAGATTTAAATTATCAACTACCTATAATTCTTCGCAAATAATACAACATGAAAGATGAAACATATTTAGCAAAACAAAAATATAGAAAAGAAAAATATAAAAGAATCATGTATAGTGTTATAGTGTAATATTTATTAAATGTAGGTTAATGCAAATATCTTCATTCAAATTTACGTGTAAAGTGCCAATATAAATACAATCCACTCTTAGTGACACTACTTCTACTAGAATCGCAGTAGAAATGGATGGCAACGACCATACCACGTTAAATACACCAGTTCTCGTCCGATCACTGAAGTTAAGCAACGTCGGGCGCGGTTAGTACTTGGATGGGTGACCGCTTGGGAACACCGCGTGTCGTTGCCGCCCCTTTTTTTTTTTTGAAATAATAAATCTTTTTGTCCAACTCGAAAACTTTTGATTCTAACGTTTTTTGAGTTTATTATATATTCTGTAGGTATTTATTTAAGGAATAAAACAATTTTGTAAACAATACCATCACTATAATATAGCTTCAAATTTGTATCTAATAAACAATCCCGTTTGTTATATCATATAACAATATTTCTAAAATATAATTATATATTCCACCCATATTTTATTTTACTAAGTTGTCATTTATCATGAATACATTTCAATTCTGCATTACTTTTTATTTATTTATTTGTATTTGTGGAAACGAACTCAACAGGATATAATATCCCAATTACAGAGTGTACTTATAGAGGATATTAGGAACATATGGGAATGGTGGGAAGCCTGTTACTATAGCAGTTTTTCTGCTAGTTTAGTTTTTTTTTACTATTCTGCTAAAGCTTAGTTAATTGTATCCCAACTAAGAATGGTAGCGAGTATAGAGGATAGGTGGCGCTGAGCTACAGTCATCCCCATCCAAACACTGACCTAGCAGACGTTACTTTTGAAGTAAATAGTGTACATTCAATAAAATATCAATTGAAAAAATATATTTCCCTGGATATTTAATGAAGAAATCATTTCTTATACAAGCTTTTAGCAATATAATTTTTCTATAAACAATTGAAAAATGGGAAACAATTGCAAAAATTAATAATGTAAAAAACGAGGCAATTTGAATTAGTGATTAATCAATAAATTAAACTACATTAAGCTCCGTTGTTGAAAGAAAAATTGACAAAATATGCGCACTTTATCTTGAAAGGTGTCTAAAACGTCTCGGAAAATCTTTTAACAAGTCTTAGTGAATGTATATATTTTTTAATTACAACGTTCATCAACATATTTTTCATTAAGCGATCATCTCGGATGGGTGACATTATCTCGCTTGGGAACACCTCGTGTCAATATTAAACCATCTAGTTTTAGTTAAAGAGTCCGCAATCCTAAAGATTGGTTGGAAACAGCACGCCATGCCGATCTATCCTGATCTAATCCCTTCATCTCCCTATAGCTATTCATCTCAACGTCTTCAACTATCTGACTCACATACTCCAATTTAGGCCTACCTACCCCTCTCTTTCCCTCCACTCTACCTTCTATGATCAATTGCATAATCCCCCCATGCCTAAGGATATGCCCTACTAATCTGTCTCTCCTACGCTGTAACACTCTCCAAATACTTCTCTTCTCCCCTACTAACTCTAGTACATCTTCATTTGTTACTTTATCTTCCCAACCAATCCTCATCATCCTCCTATAACACCACATTTCGAATGCTTGTAATCTACGCTTCTCTTCCTTTCCTATAGTCCACGCCTCACACCCGTACAGTGCTACACTCCAAACATATACCTTCAGTAATCTTTTTCTAATACCCAAGTCAATATTTGATCTTAAAATCTGTTCCTTTTTTACGAATGCCTTCCTACCCTGTGCTATCCTACACTTTATATCTACCTTGCTTCGATTATCTTTTGTGATTCTACTGCCTAAATAACAAAAATCTGACACTTCTTCGATTCTATTATCTCCTATTGTGATCCTCATTTTTCTACTGCATTCCTTTTTGTCACACCTCATCACTTTAGTTTTACCTATATTTATTTTCATGTTAAAATCCCTAGTCAATACTGCCTGCATACCATTCAATACCCTTTCTAAATTCTTTTCGCTTTCTTCCAATATAGCTATATCGTCGGCGAATCTCAACATATATATTTTCTCTCCCTGTACATTCACACCTACACTATACTCTTCTTTTACTTGGTTTATTGCATCTTCTATATATAGATTAAATAATAACGGTGAGGGTGTACATCCCTGCCGAACTCCCTTCCCTATTTTTGCTACCTCTTCTTCCCCCTCAATTCTAACTAAGGCAGTTTGGTGTTTATATAAATTAAAAATTATTCTCCTATCCTTATAATCTATACCCGTTTCTTTTAAAATTCTAAACATTATGTCCCAATCTACATTATCAAATGCCTTTTCTAAATCTACAAAAGCTATGCAAGTTACCTTTCCTACCCTCATTCTTTTTTCTACTACTGTTCTTAGTGCTAAAATCGCCTCCCTCGTCCCTCTGTTTTTCCTAAAACCAAACTGATCTTCTCCTAGCCTTTCCTCTACTTTATTTTCTAATCTCCTATAAATAATCTTTAGCAATATCTTCGATGCATGTGATAGTAGACTAATGGTCCTATAGTTCTCACACAAATTAGCTCCTATTTTCTTCGGCATTGTTACTATTCTACTACGCTGAAAATCCTGTGGTACTTCTCCCTTCTCATATATATTACAAACTAACCTGTATAATCGCTCCTGCATTTTTTCCCCTGCGTGTTTTATTAATTCGGCTGGTATCATATCAATCCCCGCTGCTTTGTTATTCCGTAAATCATTTAATGCTCTATGAAACTCTGACCTAAGTATGCTAGGACCTAAGTCATCCTCATCTATCTGTTCCACATTTTCTAGCTCCTCCATGTCCTGCCTACCTTTATATAAATCTTCAAGATACTCCTTCCATCTTCTAGCTTTTTCCTTATTTTCTGTGAGTTCCTTACCCTGCTTATCACATATAATGTTACCCTTTGGTTTTACTTTAGAAAAATGTGACTTAATTTTCCTGTAGCCCAAATCTACTTTACCTCTTCTCATATCCTCCTCAATATCCTCACAATTTCCTTTTATCCACTCTTTAACCATCTATTTAAAATTATTTATTTGAGTTTTTAACCCAATTATGCACTGACTTGCAATTTTTTTAATCCAATTTATGTACAGGCAGTACATCAATCATAACACTATAGGATATGTGTAATAATTATATTTTTTTATATTGTCGTACTTATTTTCATTCTTAGTATTTTTTATTGTTTTAAATCTTATACTTAATATTATAAGTGCAAACGCAATTTTTTTTTGTAGGAAATTCGAAACTTTTTATCATACCATAACACATGCAGCTTCTTACCAAATGAAAACCGCAACAACAGCGGTATTACCAACGGATTGTATGGACTGAAGAGATGCTGCAGAGATCGATCTCAATGATTGTTGGTTAAACTCAGCCTGATGTTTCTTCAGCTGAATCCATGATGATTGATATTAATGTCAACAGTGCCAATGTTCATTTTGTGAATTCTGTGAATAAATAGATTTTGTTAATAAAATTTTATTTATGTATAATAAATAATAGTATACAATACTATTCAAAGAACTAAAGTATCTATAAGTTAGTACGCATTTTTATGGTTAACCCTGCATCTTCAGTAGTATGATTAGAATAATATATCTATATCCCTAAGATACTATTTAATACCCTATTTAAATTCTAGTAGCTATATATTATTATAGCCATTTGTTGATTATTGAGTTTTGAAAAACGGTTTTGGGTGATGCATCATTTAAAATCTCGCGTTATTATAATTACGAAATAACATCATTTTGTATAGTACATGCTAGAAAAAAGTCAGAAATCTTAAAATACGTACAAAGTTCAACATTTACAATCAAGTATTATATTAATTGTTTTCAATTGAACATAAAAACTTACATTCGTGTTGCTAGTAAACTAAACGTAAACAAAAACCAGTACAAATTGACAATTGATAAATTAAAATTCCGAGTTGAATACGTTGACTTTATTGTCTTCGATTTATATCGAATGTCATAAATATATATCTGTTTTAATGTCAAGTAGTTCAAATGAGTACCACAACAAACAATCCTTTTTCACCTACGTTGGATTCTTTTCATGTGCCGTACCTACGTATGTGTACGAAAATCCAAGAATATTTCCTACATCCGTGAATAAAATTATATAAAAATGGTTCAAAAGAAGGTAAGAATGATCCGTGCACATTTTGTTATGCATATTTTGTGTGTAAACTTTCTTATAATATTTAAAAACATCACTTGGCTTCGGAATGCGAGGTTAACTTTTCCGCATAAACAAGCATTGAATATGATGATTCTTGTATTTGCTATCTGAAATGACTATGTCGATTATACATTCTACCACCAATAGAACACTGAAGATTGATTATTTTAGTATGTATGAAAAATGTGTTTAAGAACAATATGAACAAATTTTATTCTTTATTCAGCCCAAAAAGAAGTCGGGGAAAAAAGTTGCTAGCGCCCCATTGGCCGTAAAGAAGGTAGAACAGAAAAAAGAAGTTAATCCTCTATTTGAGAAGAGACCACGCAATTTCGGAATTGGTAAGTTCTATAGTAACTAGAACTAAATGTCGAGTGTTTTAAATCTCTATGATGATCACATATAAAAGACAGACTACAACTGTGGTGCTACTATAATCGAGCTTTTTAATTCTGAAATTCCTTTAAATTTGTTTTTTTAAACGTAGTTTGTTTTTCAATTGTGTTTTAATGTCAGTGGCTTTGATATTTAGGGCAGGATATCCAACCCGTTCGTGATTTGTCACGATTTGTTCGTTGGCCGAAGTATATTCGCGTCCAGCGCCAACGGGCGGTATTGCAACGTCGCCTAAAAGTACCCCCACCATTAAACCAATTCACCCAAACGTTGGACAAACAAACCGGTAAGGTATTCAAATAATTATATTCCTAATTTCAGTTGTTTGTTTTAAAAAATACATTAACATTTCATGGTTTGTATCGGTATGTTTTTACTAGCGACTACGTTGATGAAACTACTAAGCAAGTACCGCCCAGAAACACCTTTGGCTAAGAAGCAAAGGCTAAAGGCTCGTGCTGAAGCTAAGGTAAAGGGGAAGGAACCCGCAGCGCCGCCTAAGCGGCCCAACAGCATACGAGCGGGTGTCAACACCATTGCCAAACTTGTGGAACAGAAGCGTGCGCAGTTGGTGGTAATTGCTCACGATGTCGACCCGATCGAGGTAAGTCTTATTAATTTCTGATTTATATTAATAAGAGTTTATGTTCAAATGTTTCGTACAATAGTATTCTTGTTTATCTTGCACTGTTGCATTTTTCTTGGATTTAATAACTCCCAAGTTGTAGCTATAATAACCAATATCTTAATTTTTAAAGCTTAGTTTCTAAAATTATGATTAGAGACGATCCTACTTTTTTTCTGCAATGTAATGTTGCTATGATGTTTCTTGAATTTCTTCAACTGAATGTTGATTGTATACAATTGGCAATTGACAACATGAAGACATTTGACTCTGAGCAACCTAGTGGTCATAACATCTATTATTCGATTTCCGTTTATGAGTATCTTTTTCATTTTTATATCTCTTACTATTTATACCGGATACTGGATTGTACTATTGTGACAGTCGATGTAGCATTGTAATTTCATTGCAATCTCCTTTTTTGTACAGATCGTTGTCTGGTTACCAGCCCTTTGCCGAAAGATGGGTGTTCCATATTGCATCGTAAAGGGACGCGCTCGCTTGGGTCTGCTCGTTCGCCGCAAGACTTGTTCGTGTGTGGCTTTGAGTGCTGTCGACGCTGGGGACCGTGGAACACTCACCAAGCTCGTAGAGACGGTGCGCACGAACTTTAACGATCGCGCCGACGAGCTCCGTCGCCACTGGGGCGGTGGCCAACTCGGTTCAAAGTCCGCCGCTCGTATCGCCAAGTTCGAGAAAGCTCGTGCTAAAGAACTGGCACAGAAGCAGGGTTAGGCTTCCGGGTGGGGATGTTTTGTATTATAAACAATAAAGATCAGTTTAAGTTGTAAGAACATTATGGTTTTAATTAAACCCGCCTCGCTATTGGTTGTTTGTGTATCGCAAACGATTAAGACTAAAGTTTGCAGTTATTGAAACGTTTCGTGGAATTTGAATTCATCAATCTGCCACAACCATTGTTATGTAGGTTAGGTTACAATATGAGCTATGTTAATTTTCGTCACATTCCTGCCAATAGTTTATTGGTATATTTATATTAGTGCATGGTTTTAGTATTAACATCGACAATCACAAATATTAGTCTATGGTATTAATAAATTTACCTGCGTTGAATTTCGTTAAATTTTAGGATAAAAATAATGAATGACATAAAGCAAAAGAAACGAATTAAAGTGCAATTAAAGCGTCCAAATCCTCTGTTTGAGACTTGGTTAGAGGAGTGGTTACAAGAATCAAGAGAAAGTAATTCAAAACTGCAACATTGTTATTCGAAAGCTTTATCGGCGTTAAGAAAATACCCGTTACCACTAACCAGTGGAACCGACTGCAGAATTTTAGAAGGTATTAAAAGTACTATTTACAAATCATGCAGTGACTAGAGATGACAGGTAGCGATGTAATACCAAATTTTGACATTGATTTTATTGGTTATTTCTATAATGTCATATTGACATTTACAATAATGGACTGAGAATAGCTGAATAAGGATGATTTAGTGCGTGTTCCGCGATACAGCTGCGTATATGAAGTAGCCTACTCTCAAAGAGCACCAATATTGCCAGATTTTCGAGCGTATCCATTAGTTGACCTATGAATCCTAGGTCAGGTCTTTAATATCTAATATCAAGACTTACTTTCTTTGACATGTGCATATATATTTTTAAATTTTACTAAATTTATTTATTTAGCTAGAATATGTTAATCTATTGCAAAAAAAATTTAGGGGGCAACCCTAGGTTTTTTTCGCGCAATTTTAGTTTTGCCTATATTCATTTTCCATTCCCTATCCGGCAATTCTCAGTCAGAATCGTACCAAATAATGAAATAAATTGTGTTCCAGGATTCGGTCAAAAATTATGTTTAATGTTGAATAGAAAACTGTTATTGCATAAAGAACCGTCACATGATCTCCCTACGTCAACATCTCCGAAGCGATCTAAAGTGCGCAGAAGTGCAGTGTATTGTCCTGAACTTAATTCAGGACCATACGCTTTAATGATAGCTCTTTATAAGGAAACGATGAATGTTCATTTCAAAGGATTTTTATTTAAAAATGAACTCGTTAAATTGGCACAACCGCTATCCGAAAAGTCCTTTGCAAAATGTGATCCAGGCAGTTATTACACTGCGTGGTCGTCAATGAAAACGTTGCTGGAAAAGGAATTAGTTGTGAATCGAGGGAGTCCAGCAAAATATTCATTAACGGCCGAAGGAGCTGAGTTAGGGATTAAATTATATGAAAACCATTTAAAAGAGAATTGTACTGACGAAAAGAATGTAGCGATTACTAAAAACGACTTTAACATTTTTAAATGTTCATTTGCAACGTCAAATGATTTTCAAAAGGATTATATTGGCATTAGTTATGATGTGGCGCCAACGATTAGATCTCAGTACCCAATTTCACATTTAAGAAACGATGTGAACACAGTTTTAGCCCCAAGTTGTAGTTATGCGAATAGTAAAATACAAAAACCCAAAGAAACGCTACCTAAAGCTAATAGCATGACATCTACAAATACAATTTTAGACGAATTTATTTTTGCACCAAATTCATGCGAAGTGATTTTAATTGTAGATACAAATGAAACAAATGGGTATTTATTTAATGCTCCTAAAAAAAATCTAAATTTATGTTATGTGAAAATCAATTTTAGATCTGCCAATTTTTCAAAGGATCCGTTATTGTCAGATTTGACATGTCAAAATGTCAAATTTGAAGTGAGGAATTTAAAAGTGGGAGATTTTACGTGGATTGCTAGATGTGAAACAACTAATAAAGAATTAGTGCTGCCTTATATTATTGAACGGAAAAGAGCCGATGATTTAGCGTGTAGCATTAAAGATGGGCGTTTTCATGAACAGAAATTTCGTCTGAAACAAAGCGGAATACAAGTAATATTTCATTAAAGAATTTTTTGATATGTTTATAGATAATGATATTGTAGAATTTAATTTATTTAGTTGAAAGTCATGGAAATAATCAACATACCGGTTTGCCAATTAGTACACTACTACAAGCTTCAGTTAACACCTTAGTGCAGGACCAGTTTCAAATGAAATATACAGATAATTTGAGGGAAACTGTGAATTATTTGACCCTTATGACACGAATTATTAAAGAACTGTTTCAAGTAAGCTAGTGTAAATTCAGAAAGTTCGATAATGTTTCTGATGTATTCGTTTTAAGGAAAAAACATTGATGAGTTGCTTGAAAGAAGATTTAGTGCAATGCACACCGATTGATACTTTAGTGCCACTCATGACATTTAATGATTTTAATAAAGCTGCTGCAAAAAATAAGGTAAATATACTCCAAAGAATAAGTTAAAAAAAAATTTACGACGTTGGTAGGTTTATGGTAGGTATTCTATTGAACTGCCCTTCTTTTTCTAAGCAATTTTGTAACATTAATTCAATATATTTTTAATAGCGTACAATGCAGATTGCGTTAAATTGAAAGATTTATCTAATCATAGGTTAATTATATTACAAGTCGAAGGTAGTGATGTGGAATTACTACTTAGAAATATTTTACGAGTTGTAAAGGACCCAATTGATTAATAAAAATATATACAATTTTTGTTTCTTTTTAGAATCTAAAAATAAGACAATTATTTGTTCGACAACTTTTGCAGTTAAAAGGTTTATCTTTGGACAAAGCTTTAGCGATTGTTGACACTTATCCAACGCCTTTAGATTTGCATTTAGCTTATAAAACTTGTATAAACCAACAAGGTGAATTATTATTATCGAACATAAAATATGGGGATCAGAAGAAACCAATTGGTGCTATAATAAGCAAAACAATATTTCTATTTTGTACTGCATTGAAATATAACTGAAAATTAATGTAATTTTATTTTTCTATTTTAACATTTTAAATGATTCTGTATACTTAATCATTAGTTTCAATTGTTTAGAAATAATAAATTATGTATAAAATTTTTATTATTGAAATTATTTATTATAAAAGAATATATGTGCGGAAAAAAAAAGTTTATTGCATTTTTAACTTACGCGTTTTAATTAAAAAAGAAAATAGTTGTGAACCATATTTAATTTAGTCAATAATTTAATTGACAAAAGTATCTTCGGCCCAATATTTAAGTTCATTTTTTATAAATCAAAAATTCTGTTTCAACGAAATGTTTCTTTTGCGTTGATAAAGATCCTGGAATATGCAGTAATTTATTTATATTTTCCACGTAGCTACTAAAAATAATAAATAGCTACATATTACGTTTTTAGTATTATTGTATTAAATATTAAATATCAAAGTGCTTGCAAATATGCATGAACTAAAACCAAGAATACCTTCTGTACTAATTAAGAATAGACAGTAAAATGCAAATCCTAGATCATTTCGTAATGTTCTTTGGAAATTATTAAATTATTATTATTACTAATAATACTTTGCAAGTTGGTGCGAATAATGTTTTTTTCTAAGGGGTAAGTAAATGATTTTCAAAAAGTGTATTTTTGCCACAATTGTTTGAAACTCCCACGGAAATTACATTAAGAATGAAAGTTTATCATAAAAAAACATAAGCAACTTAATCGCTGTTAATACCGAATAAAAATACTTATTTCTTATGAAGTTTTAAATAAAACAAAAGGACGAAATTTGTTACTTAGAGATATTAAAAAATAAATACATTGCAAATTAATCAATACTGCATTATTATTTTTTTGAATGTCATATCAAACTCGTAACTCAGAGTATTTAGAAGGTTTTCCTTCCAATAGAACAGCAAACTCAGCGAATAACACAGATGTATTACGTGGAGATGGTTGTGATAGTAAAGATGCAGGTTTAAATTTTCAAATGCGCTTCTAGTATAGAAATGCCTCAGTTTTTGGGTATATATTCTTTGCAACTCGTACTATCTTGTTTCGGTTCGAAATTTTTTGAATATAAATAATGCACTAGCAGCATAGCTAATATGCTTATTCTTTGCAAACGAATAAATTTTTAATTTATAAGAATGTGGTGTTAATTTACATTTAGCAGAACCGGTATAGTTAATTGGTTAATTAATAAAATATGGTTAATTAATTAAACAAACATGGGTTTTCATGCGTTATCCATGCTCATCAATCGAAAATGTACTTAGAAATATACAAATTAAATTAAATCATTTGAATTGTTATAATACATTTTAGATAACAACCAACTTGCAGATAATAATTTTACCAAATTAAGCAATGGATTTTTAATCGTTTAATTTGTTATTTTTTAACAAATGATTATTATATTAATTAATTTAAATATCTCCGCAAGTAAAGAAAATTACCCAAAATCTATTTTCTAAAAACACATATTTTTCTGTTTACCTTTTCTTTTGTAATATATCTTCCGTTTCGAAATTCTCACATGTTCTCAAAGGCATCAACGCGCCTTCCAGTGTTGCCTTGACGTATATTACGCAACGTTTTATACTTGTCATTACCCTTGGCAACATTCTCCCGATATAGCCTGTCTTCTTTAGTTTCATTGGCAACGATACGCGAAGACTCCAGTTGCATCTGCAGCTGACGCAGCTGGTCATGCAACAGCTTATTTACATCAGCTAACTGACCATCAGCTGCTTCGGAATTAGCCGCTGCTGCAGCGGCAGCCTCACGTTCTAGAATTAGAGCGGTACGGTGTTATCTTATGCCAGCATAAATTAATATTTTGGGGCAACTATCCAGTGTAATGAATAAATTGCATTAAATTTGCTTCAAGTGGCTATCAGGAAACAAGATGTAATTTCAAAGCACTTCAGAATTGTTCAACGGAAATTTCACATCAATAATGGATAATTTGCTTTTTTATAAAATAGTTTTAGTTTTATAATATATTGTATTACAAAATATTTTGTTACTTTGATCAATTTCGGTAATATTTCTGTTTTTTTAAGTTCAATACAGGAGTGCTTATAATTAATATGTAAAAAGTTAATATATTGTGATGTACAATAAAACCGGAAACATGTTACTATTTACTTTACGAAGAGTCGTTATTTGGAAACTTGACATAATGATAAATCTGGTTAATTTTTAAATCGAATTTTAGCGTTTTTACTTTTCAAGTAAAAACTTTTCAATATTTATACAATTAAATATTTTTTAAATGTTTCAGATTTAAAAAAGTTTTGTAAATCAACCAGGTATTTTCACTGTTAAGATATATTGAAAATAATTATATTTTATATTCAGTTGAAAACTAGAATTAAGATTTTTTTCTTTTAATTTCTGAATCTGCGCCATTTGGGCCGTGATAGTATAGTGCATAACTACATACATACAAAGTATACACTTAACAATACACACAAAACACTTGTAAATGTTTTAATGTATAATATGACTGTAATGTTTACATGTATCCTGTTTATATTTTAATTTTTGTACTATGTTGCACAGATCTAGGCTCAATAAAGGCTATAAATAAATAAATAAATAAACGCTATTTATTTCATATATGATATAGTCAAAATATGTGGAATAGAATAATCACCTTTTTCCTCTGTAATTCTCCGTTCTTCCTCCTCTATGGCTCGCTGACGAGCGGCTTCAGCAGCTGCTTCTTCTTCCGCTATCTGTTTACGACGCAGTTCCTCTTGCGCAGCTTGCGCTTCCTCCACCAGCTGCTGCAGGCGGCGAGCCTCCTCATCGCGCCCCACAACGGCCTCCGTCATGCGGGCGACCTCTTCCTGTTTGGAGGCCACCTCTGCACGTAAGTGTTCGCGTTCGGCCGCTTCCATATCGATACCTACATTATCGGACACAATCGTGTGGTGAAGTTACATGGCGTAAAAAGAATGAAACCAGATAATATAGATTTAAATCAGATTTAGATCAAATGGAATATGATTTTCATTTAAAACTACCGTTTTTGTTCATCAAGAGCTAGAACATCATGTTGATAATTTTTATATAACTTTGATAAAACCAATGGGTTAGAACGATTATTCTATTATCTTAAAGGAAAAAATGTAATATTTCAATTTGCGATTAGTATTCATTTAAATTGAGACACTCTTATATTCTCTATTTTGAATAAATATTCTCTTGCGGATATCTACACCAACTGATACATCAGAATGACTGATATTTACTCTATGGATATACATTTTTTTTTACCTTTATATAAGTATAAAACAAGAGCAAATTTTACACAATAAGCTCGGTATTAGATAAAGACTATTTAAGGCATATTTGGTGAGTGCAACATTGTACGGTTTTGAGCGGTGGTTTGACGAACATCCAATCAAACTGGAATTAAGTGATAGCATCAACAAATTATAGATGAAGTATATAACTAAGACACAATTATATCATTAATGGACAATGAGGCTATGTGGCACGAATTGAATTGATTGTCTATATTTCTTAAATGGCGCGCCCAAAGATAATTTGAAATAATTCTGAAGAAATTTGTATACCTGTTGACAAATGTGTTTGTTTTCGGTGTTTAGAGTAACTCACTTTGTTCTAGCTTGCGCATCATCCCTTGTAGTTCGGACCGCTGGTGTTCCAGTTCCTCTTTGGCAGCTTGCAGTTCAGCCATCTGCTTTTGCAAGCTGGTGATGGTTCGCTGGGCAGCCGCTAGCTGCGCTGCACTCTCCTCTACCTGTCGTTGTAACCGGTAGATATGTTCTTCTTGCTCTCGCCGTTCACGTTCGGCTTTTTCGCGAAGGCGCACTTCGACTAAAAGCTTCTCTCTAAAAGGGAGAAGCAATCGTAAAAATGTAAAATCGTTTAGAAAATGTAACAGATTGCTGAATTATCAACACAAGAAATTTTATTAAAAGTGGAAGTATTCCAAAAAAAACACAGCAAAAAATAAGAAGAATCAGAATTATATTTAAAATATTGGATCATAGAAGAGTATGTAATCAATCAAAGTTTTGTGCTTTTATTTTATGATAAAAGAATTCCATAAGAAATTATAACAGTTTACATCTTTATTTCAAACTGTTAAACGTTTATCTATTGTCAAATTCTAAAAATCTTGTTCCAGGTTTTACAATACAGTATTCCATTTATTTAAATTTATCTATTTTATATTCCCTGTTGGATCATTTCTATAAATATTTATAATTAGAAATGATAGCAAATTTTTTTTTGATAAATTTATTGCATTAATAAAAACAAATATCAAATATTTCGCCGAAAAACAACAAATATAAAATATGTCTCTCTGTTTATGCAGCTTACCTCTTTCCTATTCATTATAAATGAAATAAATAAAAATGTATTCTAGTATTCTTTATTGATTTTTTTCCATTAAAATTACATAAACTAATGTAAATAAAAAATTAAAATATTTCTGTTTTATTGTAAATGTGTTTCAAAGTAATAGTCATTTGAATTTCTTCAAAGAAATTTTTGCGTTTTTGAAATTTTTGCAAATTTGAAGTTAATCTACAGAGTTTTCAAAAAAATGTTTGATCAAATTTTAATAAAATGAGGAATATAATCATGGGAAGCTTCGCCAAGAACAATAACGTGGCGTGGCTATATCTAAGAAGAATATGGAGAACAAATACAATACTTCATTTAAAAAAAATTAACAAATATTTGATTTGTAGGATGTCGATGAATTATGGTAGCAACAATGGTGCTTTAGAGAGCATTTAAAAATATTTATTAATTGCCTTTCGTGAACAAATCATAGAAAATATCTGTCTTTAAAAGCATCAATTGAATTTGTTATATTTCGTCCGTAAATGATATTATAAGAAAATTATTACGACAGTTTGGTACCTTTGTTCTTTTCTTGCGACTTTTCTCTGCTCGGCGGTTGCCCGCAACTGTGGAATCTCCGCTCGGCTGTCTCTTTGCCTCTCCACATACATGGAATGGTATCCAATGCCTAATGTGAGGATTCTCTTGCACATTTTCGGTAATGAGCAAGTGAACATAAAGTCTTGTCCTCCTTTATCTGCCACCTTGATGGTAAACCGCTTACCGTGGAAACTCAAACTGCGGATCTCGCCCCAAGGAAACATGATCTTCGGATTGATTCTAAAGAATAATATATTTTAGGCCGAAAATATGAACAAAGTAATGGTCCAATTCGTTAAACTATCCTTTGGTTACTTGGGTGCTATTCTATAAAATTATTAAACACCGTCGTGTCAATTTTAAAATATCGATTAATTGATTTGTTAAAAACATCGCTTAATTGTTCTGTGTGTTCAAAATGCGTTCAGTTATGGTTTTTGTCTAAAATTGTGTATTTTTTTTTTGTTAAAATATCAAAGTTTGCCTTTTCTTAATATTTTCCACTCACTTATCTTCTTCCTGGTATATGTTCAGGCCTCTGGCATGTATCCCCAACAATAGATTACTGCCCTTCTTATTTGAAATGGGGAAGAAGTGCTGACCGTACGTGTCTAGATCCTGGGCGATGCGCAAATACTCAAGTTGCGCATCTTCTCTGGCAGTTCCGCTGTGCTTCTTCCACAGGCCGATGATTTGCACGCGCCAAGCGGCCGGCTCCATCGCATGGCTCGAAGTGATCGATTCCGGGATGAGGCGCTCATTCTCAGGAATTGTTGTGTTTTCCTGATAGAAAGGTTAACGATATTACCTTATATAACTATGGCTTTATGACTTACGTTTGGGTTGAGATTAGACATTTTAAGTCTGATAATGGATGTTTAAGCTGAAATCGTTCACACATATAAATTTTTATTTCTACTTCGATTGGGTTCATTATTTTAAAAAAATGGTACGATTCTGGCTAAGAATAGCTCAGTAGGGATAATGATTTCATGCATTTTCTGCGATACAGTTGTTTACGAAGTAGCCTACTGTCATGGGGTATTTACTTTCCTTTCCTTATCCGGCTAATCTCAGCCAGAATCGTACTAAAAATTGTTACATGAACAAGTTTGGTATTTTTTACATATTACAACGATCAAATTGTAATAATTATTTTGTCATAGGTTTTTTACTTTTCAACTAGACTTTTATCGTTCTGTAAAACGTTCAGCTGCAATCACTCGACAAGTGTTTCTCAGAAATAAAAAAACATCATTATCATTATTTCAGTTTGAACTCACTAAATACTTCTCCGGATGGAAAATCCGCATTGATATTTTTCTAACCTTGTAATCGCCGTGACGAACTTGGCAATTATACGATGCCAACAAGGCACAAGTTTCTGCCGGACAGTAGATCTTTCCATGAAGAATAGCGGCTCTAACTTGCAGATAGAACAAGTTGATTGTAATGTCTTCAATTAAATCGGAGACATCTACTGGCATGTACTTTGCGTGAAAGTGAAGCTGTTGGAGTATATTATTGTATTTCCGCACATTCTGCAATTATATAAAACAACTATTATAATATATATTTTTTAAATTATCACCACCGTGTTAAATTATAATATAGAATATCACCCAAATACCGTAACAAGCATTAAGTAGCTAGATGTACATTTCAAGCGCTATGCGCCCATCTTCAGTAGCACAAGATAGATGGTATATTATATATCTTCAATAGCACAAGTAGCTACTGAAGATGGGCGCATAGCGCTTGAAATGTACATCTAGCTATTGAATGCTTGTTACGGTATTTGGGTGATATTCTATATTATAACTATTATAAAATATGACAAAAATATGTATGTACTCCATAGTAAAGAATTATATACATACTTCAGGCCAGGCCAAAAAATATAAATATAATTATTTCAATTGACAAAAAGTTAAAAACAAGCAAATCAAAGTAGAATAATAATAATTGACCCATTGAAATAAAAATTCCCCCGTTCAATGCCTAATATAAATAACTGATATAAAAGAATAATCGCAATATAATATTTACAATTTTCTAAAGATATATATGATTTTAACTATTAATTTGGGTCGATTTCTAGAACTCCCTGGACAAACTATTGATAAAATTGCAATTAAAAAATATTGAGATTAAATGATAAACAACAAAAATATTTCTATCTGCATTGTTCAATGAATAAAATAGATAATATCAAAATTACCGATGACGTATCTCACAGAAAATGTAATTATACGCTAGAATTTTATTTAATTTATTATCGTTTTATTATATTATATTTATTAGCTAATTTTAAAACTACAGTTTTCTGTAAATAAAGCAGTTAAAAGTATAAATCGAGTAGTTTTTTTGCTAATAACAATGTGTACAATTTCATATATAATTCGAGAAATTAAAAACAATTTTAGAATTAATTAGAATATGCTAAATATATAAGATGTAATGGGATATTTATTTACCTTTCTCGATGTATCAATCCAAATTTCATCATTTTCAGAATCCAAATAATTTAAGCCAAAATACCAATATTCGTGTACGCCCATATGCTTACAAACTTGATTATACAAATCTTTAGCTAATAATCTTGAAGAGATTTCAAATGCCAGTTCCGATTTGTAGGTGCTCAATTTCACTTTTAATTTATTCTGTAACAAATTGTGTAATTAGACACAAATAAAACATAGTAGGTACTAAAGAGAAACTATACACATTATTAATTTAACTTACGGAATTCATATTGCTTAATTTAATTTACACCGCTTTGTGACGTACAAAATGTTGCTTTTGCTCGACAAACTCAACAAAATCCACAAAACTTGAACACTATTACAAAAAATCTTACAATCAAATAGATCGAGACATTGATAAGATAGCAGAATCTAAGATAGCGTTATAATAAACCTATGATAACTTCCCAATCGCCTAAGAGTTATTGTAACAGCTAAGGCAGTGTAATTTCCCGGATACTGGGCAATAAAAAACATATTTGCTCACTACCGTACATAAAATGCAAGTAAATTGTTGAATATTTTCTGTATGATTCAAGGGAATTCATAGTCACATGATCGCACTGAACAAATTATAGCTAAGCATTGTGTTATCTATTATTGAAGTTAGATAACATTGAATAGAGCGAGAAATTTGAATATGGCGCGAATTCCGTTTGTATATATGCAGCTAAACATGCACGGGCGTATGTAAGAATATATAATAATTGCAATAACCAGATGCCATTGTTGATCCAAATTGTGAATAAATAAAATTGCAAGAAATATGCTGATTTTATACGACGTTATATACGATTTCTGCAAATTTATTAGAAGACTTCATAATAAAATAAAATAAAATAAAATAAAATAAAATAAAATAAAATAAAATAAAATAAAATAACTTCAAAGGGCGCCAAATATTTAATTTAAATGGCAACATGGGTTAATGTTGGGACGCGCTAAATGCCCCAAATTCAAATTATAATTATTCAGTTTATACAAAAATGCAAATTCGCAATTTTTGCATTTGCTGTTTATTTTAGCCTGATCAATGAGAAAATACTTATTACAATATTTTTTGCAATTTGTTGAAGCATAAAAGTGTAATTTATAATGTAAAATTTATGCTTTATTATGCTTCATATTGCAATTTTTAACTACCTCATTTTGATCGATCGATTATACTAAATGAATAGAATGATAAGAATACTGAACCATTATATATCTATTCTGTAAGTAACTGGTCGACCTTCAATTAATTAATTTAATATAACATTATTTACACAGAGGTCGAAACACAAGCATTTGTTAACAACAAATTGCTATATTTACCGAGATTTAAATTAGAATTTTTTGCAAATATACAGGCGAATTTATAATAAAATTAGTTTAAAAAATGTCGATAATATTCAAAAGTACGATTTCCCAGCTGGATAAATTAGTTCCCACGAAATTACAGCCAATTTGGAACCACGCAGCAGGTAACTTTATCTAAGTTATGACAATAAATTAACATAATATTTATTTATATAATTATATCAGTATCATGTTGTTGCAATCAATTATTATCATTAGAATCGACAACAAATGCGATTTTGTATGGCTTTTCATAAAGAATCGACAACCAAGTAAGCAAGAAGCATTTTATTATTGTATTCTGATATTGCTGTGCAAATATTTGCAAAATAAATTAAAATATAATGTGAATAATAATAAAATATTATAAAGTCGGCATAATTTTATCAAAATAGTTGCTTATTGTTTGGAGAAGCGATTTTACACTATTATATAATTTTTTGCATAACTTTTTTTTAGGTCCAAAGACTGTATTTTTTTGGGCACCAGTAATAAAATGGGTTAGTTGAAAATGGTTGCAAAAACCAGTTGTAAATTCTGTTCCCTTCCCGATCTATGATCGCCAGCACACCTCAACATATTTATTTTCCGATTTTTTATGTTATTATTTCAATTTTAGGGTTTGGTAGCGGCAAGTATAGGTGATATTGCCCGTCCCGCGGAGCAACTTAGTATGCAACAATCGGCAGCTTTAGCGTGCACAGGAATTATTTGGTCCAGATATTCTTTAGTGATAAAACCGAAAAATTGGGGCTTATTTAGCGTGAACGTATTTGTGGGTTTCACAAATATGTATCAGTGCTACAGATCTTTTAAGTAAGTATTATGTAAAAAAAATACCCAAATATATATACGAAATGAAACATTTACTTTTTATAAAAAATTAGAGTTCAAATATATCGTCAAATAAATCGAACTGATGCTATAGTTAATATGATGTATTAACTAAAAGCATTTGGGACAATTTTAATTTTCCAACACTCCCAAATATTTTATTAAATTCTTCTAAAGTTTTATTTGCTACAATTATTTATTAATTACAAGGTTTGTTAATTCATTTCACTTTTAGGTGCCAACAGTCTCTAAAAGATGCTCAAACAGGGTGATCTCCCCATCGGGTTTTTACGACAGATTTAACGGTAATTTGTACCGCCAAAATCAAATTATAAAAGAAAATTTATTGTTATTTATGTTGATGAAAATTGTCATAGTGGAAAATATAAATATTAATTCGCCATTTATGTACAATTTATATTTATTTATTTTATACATTTTGTTCGACCAAGTTTCGTTTTGTTATTTTCCATATTGAGACAATCGGAATAAGGAACATTTTCTAAAGTCAAAGTATGTTCTGTCAATTTCGCCTCTAAAAATTTAATTTAGTTGGTAATTATTTAAATATAGTTCCGAAATAAAGAAACAACAACAAAAATCAGTAAAATAATTTTTGATCACGAATTAAATGAAATAACAAATCGATAAAACATACACACCAAAATCCTTCGAAAAAAAACAGAAAATAATTTTTTTTATACAAACCGTAAACTCCCGGAGACACTTCCTTGGCTTGAATTACGCCCGTTTTTAATTCGTGTTCTACAGCACTTCCGTATCTAACTAACTAAAACAATCGAAGTTATCTGGATTATTCAATAAAGCTGTATTGTCTTATTTTATACCTCTGATATTGAATTTGAATCCTGAACATGTGCATTCTTCTTAAATTCCTCGTTAATCTTTTGTCTACAATCATTCAAAGCGAAATTATCGCCCCCAAAAACGACTTTTCTAGTCTTGTGTAGATTTTTGAAACACTGAAGCACCTAGTAGAAAGACGTTTTTGCGATATAATTAACGATATGTACTTGAATTCTTTCTCTAATTATCTTACTTCTCTTCGAAACGGGTTATTCATGATACCTCGATTGAATAAAACGGTATCACAAGTATCTACCTTGCGACACAAAACTACAGCCGGCTCTGGATATTATTTACGGATGAACTAAAAAAAGTGAGGTTACAAGCAATCTGTGAGTGCTTATATTTGTAATAATTATCGATAGATGGCGCGTAATGTATTCTATTGCCCACGATTAGATATGTATTTTTAAATTTTGGTGTGGTAATTTTTTATCGTTACTTTATTCGTGGAGCGCAAAAATATATAATTAAATATGTAAAATTGATCGTTAGGTTTGTTAACAAAGATTTTATAAACAAACACTACAAGCCGCATAAAATGCGTTTGGCATAATTGTCATAATGTATAAAGTCGATTGGTATAGTTGCGCTTCCTATAAACGCCATTCAGTATAACACCACTAAATGTATAGTCGATTGAAAATAATGGTTTATGATTTAGTTTTTGTTGATGTTATTGTAATTTGTTCATCAAAGAATAAATAAATGAAATATGGAAACGTTGACCAAGATTTGAAAAATCTATCTAAGTTTATTTAATAAACAAAAATTTCACTGAGGGTGTTTAAAATGTTATAAATGTAATAATTTTTACATGGTTAATTTACATATGCTTATATATGTGCTAGTTAGTTAAAGAGTCCGCAATCCTAAAGATTGGTTGGAAACAGCACGCCATGCCGATCTATCCTGAGCTAATCCCTTCATCTCCCTATAGCTATTCATCTCAACGTCTTCAACTATCTGACTCACATACTCCAATCTAGGCCTACCTACCCCTCTCTTTCCCTCCACTCTACCTTCTATGATCAATTGCATAATCCCCCCATGCCTAAGAATATGCCCTACTAATCTGTCTCTCCTACGTTGTAACACTCTCCAAATACTTCTCTTCTCCCCTACTAACTCTAGTACAGCTTCATTTGTTACTTTATCTTCCCAACCAATCCTCATCATCCTCCTATAACACCACATTTCAAGTGCTTCTAATCTACGCTTCTCTTCCTTTCCTATAGTCCACGCCTCACACCCGTACAGTGCTACACTCCAAACATATACCTTCAGTAATCTTTTTCTAATACCCAAGTCAATATTTGATCTTAAAATCTGTTCTTTTTCTACGAATGCCTTCCTACCCTGTGCTATCCTACACTTTATATCTACCTTGCTTCGATTATCTCTTGTGATTCTACTGCCTAAATAACAAAAATCTGACACTTCTTCGATTCTATTATCTCCTATTGTGATCCTCATTTTTCTACTGCATTCCTTTTTGTCACACCTCATCACTTTAGTTTTACCTATATTTATTTTCATGTTAAAATCCCTAGTCAATACTGCCTGCATACCATTCAATACCCTTTCTAATTTCTTTTCGCTTTCTTCCAATATAGCTATATCGTCGGCGAATCTCAGCATATATATTTTCTCTCCCTGTACATTCACACCTACACTATACTCTTCTTTTACTTTGTTTATTGCATCTTCTATATATAGATTAAATAATAACGGTGAGAGTGTACATCCCTGCCGAACTCCCTTCCCTATTTTTGCTACCTCTTCTTCCCCCTCAATTCTAACTAAGGCAGTTTGGTGTTTATATAAATTAAAAATTATTCTCCTATCCTTATAATCTATATGTGCTAAACTTTTTAATTTAGCGCATTTTGACGCCCATATATTCCTTATACCACATTTCCCTTAATTTAGGCGGAGCTTACGAAGAAAATGACCCTTCTCTATAGCACCCCCCAAATATACAAATATCAGCAAGGACAGAATATAAATATATCATCCCTTCTTGGATTCGTCCCTTCTCGCGTATATACGCGAGTTTATATATATTCCACACAATACAACCAATTCCCAGCAAATAGCAAGGGTAGATTTTATGGGGGTGGAGACTCCATGCGGTATAACAAACAATTGCGAGTCCTTGACAAGCGTTTTATGATGTTTCACGCTGATATGTGCAAGGAGGACGTGTTGAAATAAGGGTTGATTTATTGCGATTTATATGTCAGATGTTGTTCATCCCTTAATCTGTGTTTATGCATCGTTAGAACGATGCTCGAGGTCTGTCAATGTTGCGGAGATTATACAAGGGTGCCATAAATTAATATATTGTGCAGAAATATAAATGAATTGTTGAATATAATAGAAGAATGATAGGATAATTAAAAATATATAAATAACAGAATTATTTAAATATGTTTAAGATTTCTTCGTAAAGTTTGCTGTTGATAAAGTTAAAAATTAAAAAGAAAACTAATAAAAAAATATTTAATTTCGCAATTCGTCTGAGGTACTAAAAAGTGAATAAAAGAAGTGCCTATATTTATTACTTTATTTGATTAGATGTTTTATTATTTCGATTGCGGATTGAAAGAAGAAAATATAAATATGGTTGATACAAATTATTTCAAAACGATACAAACAATTTTTTTTTTTGTAATTTGTTGCTAATAAAATGTGATTGACTAATTCATTGCAATGCAAGAGGGTAAATCGTTTCTAATAAGGAATTTATTGAGTGACATCCTCAATGACTTCAAGAAAGGTAAATAAATATTTTAGAAGATACTATTGTGAAAAAGATTCAAAATATTTTAAATTTTTAAAACTAAAATCAAGGAAGATAGATCAAGATAGATTTTGTGCATAGAAACTTGAAAAGCTTTGTCGTGTGAAAAAATATCAATAGTAATTCTAATAAGAGAATAAGGTTTGTTTGTTTTCGCTTTGTTGGTTTTATTAAGTAAATATTGTTATTGCAAATAAAGTTTTAATTATTGCCCTAAGGTATATAGTTTATTATCAAATATAATGTTTGGCAATTAATAAAAAAACATTGAAAAATGAAAAATGCGCCCTTTAAAACATAGATCTCAGAAACTACTCCTGTCAGGTCAGGTCAGGTCAGGTCAGGATAAATACTCCTGTCAGGGTAATTGAAATTTATATTTTTCTGAGAAAAGGATCAATTTTTTTCATAATTTAATCCACGTCTCGTCGCAATTATTTGTCTATTTCGAGGGATTATATGACATATTTAAAGAAAATATTTGTAAAAGATTAAAAAATAATTTTCACTATAATAATTAATCACATCTTAGAAACTACATAGCATGTGTTTGTTAAAAAAAAATTTTTTAGTGCGCTTGCAATTTTTTTTGGCAAATTAGAGAACAGAATATATTACGATTGTATAAAATATCACCAAAAAAAAACGTAACACAGAGCATTTATTAGCTAGATGCGCATTTCGGATGCTATGCCCCCATCTTATCTTATGAAGATGGGGGCCGCGGGCCTCGGTTTGAACAAGCTTGGTCTATAAGAAGAACATTCCAGGTTGTGGTACAGCTAAAAAGATCTTATTCTTTAACGCTCGTTATATGCAATTTGACTGTCCTCTTGGACACGTTTCTCGGCCTGAAGATGACCTGTACGTGAAGTAATTGATTCAATGGATGTACTGTTGATGAATGCTTGAATGCTTTGTGAACAATTCTCAGAACACTTCAAATAACAAGCACGGGTGCTTCCTTAAATTATAAGTGCGCGAAATAAAGATTTTCACGCTAAACAATGTATGGACCGAGCTTTGAATATAAAGAGTGGTTGTGTTTAGGGCAATTATGGTATGGCTAATTACCTTGGACATATGATCAAAATATATGAGACCGTTGAATTGTGTTTTCTTTTTTTTTTATTAATTTACCAAACACCAACAGGGCCGAAGTTTCAATTACAGGTGTAAAAAATTGAAATAAAAATCTATTATATACAAAGAGCCTAATAATAAATTCTGACGAAATTTATTGTAATTTATTTTGCTCATACTTGTAATATTCAAAACAATTAGTGTTTTAGTGCAATAGATATTTTTTTAGTTTAGTTAGTTAAAGAGCCCGCAATCCTAAAGATTGGTTGGAAACAGCACGCCATGCCGATCTATCCTGAGCTAATCCCTTCATCTCCCTATAGCTATTCATCTCAACGTCTTCAACTATCTGACTCACATACTCCAATCTAGGCCTACCTACCCCTCTCTTTCCCTCCACTCTACCTTCTATGATCAATTGCATAATCCCCCCATACCTAAGGATATGCCCTACTAATCTGTCTCTCCTACGCTGTAACACTCTCCAAATACTTCTCTTCTCCCCTACTAACTCTAGTACAGCTTCATTTGTTACTTTATCTTCCCAACCAATCCTCATCATCCTCCTATAACACCACATTTCAAGTGCTTCTAATCTACGCTTCTCTTCCTTTCCTATAGTCCACGCCTCACACCCGTACAGTGCTACACTCCAAACATATACCTTCAGTAATCTTTTTCTAATACCCAAGTCAATATTTGATCTTAAAATCTGTTCTTTTTCTACGAATGCCTTCCTACCCTGTGCTATCCTACACTTTATATCTACCTTGCTTCGATTATCTTTTGTGATTCTACTGCCTAAATAACAAAAATCTGACACTTCTTCGATTCTATTATCTCCTATTGTGATCCTCATTTTTCTACTGCATTCCTTTTTGTCACACCTCATCACTTTAGTTTTACCTATATTTATTTTCATGTTAAAATTCCTAGTCAATACTGCCTGCATACCATTCAATACCCTTTCTAAATTCTTTTCGCTTTCTTCCAATATTGCTATATCGTCGGCGAATCTCAACATATATATTTTCTCTCCCTGTACATTCACACCTACACTATACTCTTCTTTTACTTTGTTTATTGCATCTTCTATATATAGATTAAATAATAACGGTGAAAGTGTACATCCCTGCCGAACTCCCTTCCCTATTTTTGCTACCTCTTCTTCCCCCTCAATTCTAACTAAGGCAGTTTGGTGTTTATATAAATTAAAAATTATTCTCCTATCCTTATAATCTATACCCGTTTCTTTTAAAATTCTAAACATTTAGCTTAAATTGTCGATAATTATTTTAAATTTATATTGATATTTTATACTATATTATTAAGGAAGCCAAAAAGGTTTCTATTTTCTCTAATTTTGCAAATTTGAGTACCGCGAAATGATATAATAACTTTATAGAATTCCAATATTGTGCAAATCAATGCCAAGTAATTATCTTTAAAATATTTGTTTACAATCCTGTATCAACAGATAATACCACCCTAAAGATGTTCCTAGATTAATTACAGGTTTTATATACCTAACTGTGTTTTTATTATCTCTGTTGCGAAATAAATTGTTTCTTATTATAAGACTTCTTTTCGAATATTAATTATTGGCTATTAGTCCTGTCACGTAAGCCGATGTACCGATGCACCGGTCCAACTTTTGTTGGGGATCGGATACTTTTCCTTTCGTGGTACAACGGTACGTACCGGTACGTACCGCCGCGCCGCTGTGTACCGGCGCACCGGTGTGTACCACTGCACCGTTGTGTACTGCCGTACCGGTGTGTACCGCCACACCGTTGTATACTGCCGTACCGGTGTGTACTGCCGTACCGGTGTATACCACCGCGCCGTTGTGTACTACCATACCGGTGTGTACTGCCGTACCGGTGTGTACCACCGCACCATTATATACTGCCATACCGGTGTGTACTGCCGTACCGGTGTGTACCACCACACCGTTGTGTACTGCCGTACCGGTGTGTACCACCACACCGTTGTGTACTACCGTACCGGTATATACCGCCGCACCGTTGTGTATTACCGTACCGGTGTGTACTGCCGTGCCGGTGTGTGCCGCCACGCCGTTATGTACTACCATACCGGTGTGTACTGCCGTACCGGTGTGTACCACCGCACCGTTGTGTACTACCGTACCGGTGTGTACTGTAACGCGCTAATGCAGCGGTGCGCACCGCGCACCGGTACAGCGGTTTACAAAAAATGGGCCGTTTCGAAATATCAGTACAAATTTTGAAAGTACTAGAAATGAAGCAGTGCCTAAATCTAAATTTTAATACTATGAAACAAAAACAGATCGGTCATCAAGAGACAGTTATCAATTATAAATTATAAATATCATTTATTCATTTATTATGTCAATTATTAACATCATTTTTTTTTTTATGTCAATTACCCACAAAAATGTAATAAACTGCTAATAAATGAGCACATAGATTCTACAGTTGCTTTAGCTTTCTGAGGAGGGTGAATTCATTCTATTCGTTCCATTCCACTATTTCCTTTCTCTTAGCCGCGCTCTTTCGCCTTTTTCGTTAAGTTTATAGGAGACCACTATCAGATACTAGGGAAAACCGGTACGTATGGTACGGACCGTACTATACGTACCATGCGTACCGATGCATCGGTCCGCACCATACGTATCAATGCACCGGTACGTACCATACCGGTGCATCAACGGATTCGGTGCACCGATTTATTTTTACGTACCGATGCACCGGTAAGCGGTGCACCAGTGACAATGGACTGTACCGGGTCACCGGTTCATGAGAGGAAATTTGACAGCACTATTGGCTATAGACACCAAATTTCCTATTAGCAAAATTTATTTAACAAATTTCTCCCTTGTTTGTTTGGTTCAAATAGTTACTTTAATAATTTTTTGACCTAATCAAAAATTTCTATCAGAAAATTGTCAAGAAGTTTTTCTAGCTTTCTTCAGACAATTAAAGGTCAACACCCTTACAATTACATTTCGTACGACCAAGTTTTACTATCCACAATATCCCATTTGCATAAAAAGAGACTATCTCTAAATATAATATAATCAAAGAGCCAAAGGGTAGACCGATCATTATCTTCATTCATTCCTCTATTCCAGATTGTAACCAAGAACATTCTCGCCACAACCACCCTCTATCTGCATTATCATCATCTACATCTGCAATTGCACCTACACCAGATTGCGATGTTAACTCAACTAGTAATAGCAGTATCTCTAGCAGTGAAGGAAGTTTCTTAGGCGCTTACACACCGGCCTTAATTACCACTTCCATCGCATCTTTGGAAGAACAACCAGAATGTGGTAGAACGAAATTTGATACACGGAAAAGAATGAAATTAAGAGAAACAGAATCTTCACCGACTAGTAGAAGGACCTCAAGTCCAAGCAGTGGCTTAAGATATGAATACGGGATTGGATCTAGTTTGCGTGAAGATGAGACATGTTTACCAGATGACGATGACGATGACAGTTCTTTAGATGTGGAAGCCACTGACAGGTGTTCTGAAAATAATGAAATTCTTAAAGACCGAGCTGAGAGCGACTTGATTTCAACAAGGTTTTTACGATATGATCTAGTTTTATTAAACATCTTCCTCCTATGGAATATTAATTATAATTTCTTTAATTTTATTTATTTTCATTATTCTTGAAGAATTCGTTGATACTGACGTAACTTGGCCACAATTTAAACGATTTCGTATAATAAACAAAATATTTTCATAAGAACCATAAACATAAGCATAAGAACAACGTTTCCCAATCTACAAAAAACTCATAAACATGTATGCTTCTGTTGCAGATACGATTTAGAATCTGCTAATCTCGTGAAAAACTCATCGCCAAATACCCTAGACTTTGATTTAACTCTAACTTCCTCCACGTCAAGCAACACATGTCGAAAGCCACGAAGGAGACGGACGGCATTTACACATGCCCAACTAGCGTACTTGGAACGAAAATTTCGATGTCAAAAGTATCTGTCTGTGGCAGATAGAAGCGATGTTGCAGATCAATTGAGCTTAAGCGAAACGCAAGTCAAGACATGGTATCAAAACAGAAGGTGAGTCTTTGTGTGCAATATGATAAATTTATAAATCCTATTTTATTAACGTTTATTGATTAGGACAAAATGGAAACGTCAAAATCAGTTGCGACTTGAGCAACTACGTCACCAAGTAACAATGGAGAAGGAACTTACGTTGGCTAATAATGACGGTGGAGCCTCTCCAAACGCATGTTGTCCTAGTTACGGTTTACAATTTTCTCAGTCGCCATGTTTTTTGTCTAGTCCAGCGGCGACCATCTTTCATAACATAGCTTACGTCCTGCCAAAGGAGTACAACGCTAGAGATTAATTTTGCTTTCATTATTAATGATATCATTATTCGTATACTATTAAAATATAAATATGTATAAAATTATAACTGTGGTCAATAAATTATTATAATTAAATTAAATAACTTTTCTTAGAAGTTAGAATTCTCGCCACACGTGATCTCATGTCGATGCCTTAAAAAATAAAATCACAAAAAAGGTCTGTTTAACCGCCCACTTTTCTTGTGTACTGTCCACCGACAACACAACCTTTTCGTTTTCCGTAAACACTTATCAATTCAGGCACAATTGTTTTCGATATTATTTTGGCCATTACTTGGTTGTCTTTTTTAAGTTGAGATGCTTTCTTTGTTATTCCCGGTTTATGCACGAGGAACGCGTTGTCCAAAACGAGAAAGTCATAATCCAGAAGACATAATACATAAGCCTAAAAATTATTCGTTTTCTAAAATCATAGCGTGCAATAGTTTATCAAATTAAAACTCACTTGTATCATCTTATTCGTCGTTCCTTCCCATGTTACTCGTTCATCAAAAAGTGGAACGGCCCGAGTTCCGATATAAACGGGTTCCCACCTTTCGTATGTTTCTTGACGTTTCGCCGATGTGAAAACGTTCAAACCTTCCGTTTCCGTTGTGTTAATCCATTCGATCCGATCTGGAATACCTTGGCAAGAGATACAACGTCTTTGTCCGAAGAAAAACGCCTTTTTAGCAGCGTACATGGTTTGGAGCTGTGTTTTCGTCGCCGGAATCTAAAGAAAATTGATTTTTCAAAACGTATCTTAAGGATGATGTACGTAGCGGGAATTTTAGGACATGCGAAATGATACAATTTGATCTTAACTTCCCAAGAGGAACTATTAAAGATAGCGTGTTGAGAATTTTGGACATAGGTACCATCTATATATAACAATTAGTTAATCATAAATTTACGATTTCTAATGACTTTTGGGCAAATATTTGAGGTAAAAAGATATACAATTTTCAGTACTAACTTCAAAAGTGTTATGTAATTTCTGAGTCCAGAATTTTTTTGATTGAACATAGTGCAGCGATGTAAATTTATCGGCTATTCAAAATATTCCATCATAGGTATTAAGGGTTTTCTGATGGTGTGTGGATTTTTGGTATAGTCTCAAAGTAGAAATAAATCGATGAAAACAGAAGCTGAATTTTGAAATTTAAAAAAAGGAACTAACATTGCTAATATCGCCAGATTCTGTCATTACATAATCTGAACATTTCTTAATGTATATTAAAGATATTAAATTACAAAAACTGAAATATATCATGCTCCTTAGAGAAAATTGCTCCATACACTCATTTTTCCAAAATTTTTGCGGGAAATTAAAATTTGAACCGATTTACTCATCACTTTATTCAAAACAAAAAAAAAATTGTTCTAAGCAATTTAGAATATATGCATTTATACTTAAACCACATATGGATATCACATTTTTATACATAAAATAAGGTTTCTTGACTATTTAAACTTACTTTTGAATTAGCGGTAACTTCTATGAGAGCTAAAGCATATACTTCTTTCTTGTCTCTAATATCAACTTGTAGCAAGTCCGAAGTGTGCCAATTTTCGTATTCTATAGAAATCATATTCAAGAAGTTATCAATGATACCCACACTGGGTATCAGTTCCATATCAGCTGCCAGGACGAAATGCGTTTGTACCGATTGTATCGCAATATTTCTGGCAACGTTGATAGGATAAGGAAGCTTATGTTTCGTTTTGTACATATTTGTTCTTTGTACTTGGTAGTACGGAGGTTTTTGATAAGAATCACAGTCGATCGGTTCGTCATAATTCGATATTACATCGTAAATTCGAGATCCGGGTTTCTAAAATAAAAAAAATGTGCAAGATAATATAAATTTGTATTGTTACAGCCACATTGGCCTTTAAAAATAATTAACTTCAAAGCTAAAGACGGTTTTAGATAACTGGCGAAGATTAAAGTGCCAGATGATCGGCGAAGATAACTTTAATTTTTGGCGATGATTAAAGTGCCAGATGATCAAATAAGCGATGCATCAGATGTTTGCTGTTTAAGAAAAATTACGAAAAGTAATCCAAATAAAATAGGCATAAATTAATATACTAGAATTAAGGGCAGAAACTCGTACTTAGAAAAATGCATGTTTACAAAAATTGGAAGGGTGAACAATAGGAAAGCGGTCGAAAGATGAAGGTTAGAATAGGAGATGATAGAATAGAAGAAGTATCAGGCTTTTGTTATGTAGGCAGTAGGATTACAAAGGTAACCGAAGTAAGGTAGAGGAATGAAGGCGTAGGAAGGCATTCGTAGAAAAGGAGCAGATTTTAAGATCAAATATTGACTTGGGGTATTAGAAAAACATTACTGTACGCGCATATGTGTGGAGTGTAACATTGTACGGGTGTGAGGCGTGGACTATAGGAAAAGAAGAGAACCGTAGAATCGAAGCATTCGAAATGTGGTGGTGCAGGTGGACGATGAGGATTGGTTGGGAAGATAAAGTAACAAATCAAGCCGCACTAGAGTTAGTAGAAGAACATATTTTCCATTTATATTATTATCTATACATAAAACAAATAGGAAATAAGAAGGCATTCGTAGGTAAGGAGCAAATGTTAAGATCAAATATTGACTTGGGTATTAAGAAAAGACACATGTGCGGTATACGGAAGAGGAACGTAGAATATAACCATTTGAAATGTGGTGCTATAGCACGCTGATGAGTATCTCACATACATTTGGCAGGTAATGTCCGTATACATTTTCCGATTATACCGAAATTATACAATAATTTAGAATTTCTCGTAATCTAGTGCAAATAATTAATCGGATTTCGATTTAATTATTTATCGAGAATATGTGAAATACTGATACTTATTGTACATATTAATTAATGCCGTAGTTCTTATGCGTTATCAACAACACATCGCATACTTTGTGCAATATTCCTACATTGGCGAGAAACGTCACATAGAAAAAAGATTCCACTGAAATAAATTAATATCTAGTCTATAAGTGTATTTTAGCGATGGCATTGTAGGTCACTTTGAGGACCTAGTTCGTAGTTCATAGTTCATTTAAATGTACCGTTCACGAACTATAGGTCGTGAACTACTAACATCTTTTTAAAATAAACTAGTTCACGACCTATATGAAATACATGAAAGAATGAGGAAGAAAAACAACAATGTTTATAATTTATACAAAACACACACACACACACACACATATATATATATACATACATACATACATAAGGAAATATAATTTCGTTCCGTTCACCAACACAATTTATCACATAAATATTAGTACTGCTATTGGTACTGTATATGTAATGTATACTGTACTGCATCGTTGTGATTCATGAACGGTTTAGTACACGACGGGTTCAGGACCTAGTACAAGTACATCAATACGTACACCGTGCACCTAGTTCACGAACTAGGTCATAGTGACCTATAGGTCGTTGCAAAACATCGTCACAGTACGCTCGTCATTTGATTGAACGGTTCGCGAGTGAACGGTTCGTGAGCGAACTACACATCGCTAGTGTATTTGGCTCAATGTTCCCAGATATGTTCTTCTTAAATTCGTACAGATATTAATTATATGCTTTTATATAATTTGTGGGGATTTAAAGGATTAGAATAATATGTGTTCCACGAAATTTGGTCTTTCTGGAGATTTTATCGTCATTATTTTTATTCATATATTCCGTGTAAATTACTTAGTCAGAATATTAAAAGTCCTAATTGAAAGCAATTGAAAACCCCATTGAATTTATTTGAATAAGATGTATACGACGAGATAAGATTAGCAATCAATTCGCAGAACTCGTACATTAATAATTTTTTGACGTATAAAGTTAATTATAATTTATTATTGGCATGTTTCGGTTTAATTATAAAGTTCATAAAGTTTATAATTACACAAATCCAATATATACAATAGATAAATACTACAAAGTCTAATACAAACAAGTATAGAAATAGTGACGCGATGACATAATTATTATAAACAGATGATGAGGATTGAGATGGTAGTATATAGCTTTTTCAGATTTTTCCTTTTTTTTGCTTAGATATGAAAAAATTATGCATGAATAGTCATTAAAATTAATAATTAGTAGACGATAAGATGTGTTCTTAGACATGGGGATATTAGTTATAGAAGGCAGCTAAGAGGAAAAGAGGAGGTAGGTACACCTACATTAGGCTAATTAATTTTGATACCTTTACAATAAGAACGATGTTATTAAGTAACTTATTTGTTAATAACATCGAAAAAATATTGTTTTGTTTATTAAAACGTTTGGCAGTAATAACAGTGGCGGCTCATGCAATTTCAATCTGGGGGGGGGACGAATTTCTTAAAAAATAACATAATAGATAGAAATCTTACATAAAATGGATGCAAAATGATTAAATTCAATTATTTCTTGAAAGTGAATTCTACTCTTCTATCTTTCATCTTTCATGGATACAAACTTTTCCAAAGCTTTTTCGTTAAAATTGTAAATATCTCGCACCATATTTTTATTAATACACATCATCGCCAACGCGTTTAAACGATCATTACCCATCGCATTTCGCAATAAAGTCTTGATTCTTTTAAGTGTTGAAAAACAACGCTTTGGTTCAGTAGTGGTCATCGGTGTTGTTAAAATAATTTATGTATTTTTATAGTTTCCGGGAAAGTTTCACTGAGATTATTTTGTAGCAATAATGAAAGAAAATTTGTGGCTCCAATTATTTGATAAAAATCCGGACGCGTGTAAATGACTTCTAATTCTGTTTTTAATATGGTTTTATTCAAAAATTGATATGCATGACACACGGTTTCCAAAAGGTCCACCGGAAATTGTTTAGAAAATGTTGGCATCGATTTCATGTTAAATAACTCAGCGGCTTGTAGATGGCCATGATATGAAAATCTGTCCTTCATCTGTGTTATAATTTTTTTTTGTAAATGTCTCTTGTAAAACGCCGTGTAAATGTCCGGTTTTGAGCATTCCTTGCACAAGTTTGCGATAAATTTAAATCAGGCAATGGCCTACCTAATTCTTTAATTTTTACTTTGTCCACAAGAGAAAGTATACAAAACTCTATTTTCAATAAAGAACTAACACTATTCATTTTTAATAAGTTATTTCTATTAAATATATTCTTGGAGAAACACGTGGCAAAATCGTACATACGTACATATCGTACATACACAGAACAAATGCTACTGTCTTATCTGGCTATTCTATATCAATTTATATTACTAGACTACTCTGTTCTCTGAACTGTGGCTGTGGTTCTATGGCTGTTCGGCGCTAAAGTATCGTGGCATCAATATTTTAAAACAACTATCTATTCTTAGCTTTGAATCAACGTGACATCACGTTGCTATGACTCATCCCAAGCCGCTGGAATGTGTGTTACATTAGTCGATATATTGTGATACGCGAACCGAAGAAACAGAAGACATACTGCATACGATCGCTCTCACTCTAGCGCTTCCAACAGATATGATGAGATTTGACTGGTACTTGCTAGCTGCCATATCGTGTTGAGTGTTAGGTATGTTCGCGGCGCAAGCTTTATCTTTTAGGAAAAATAATGCCGAGATAAAATATCGCAATACAATTATATATCTACGGTGACGCGCTCAATGTTCAGGAGGGGCGCGCGGCCCTGCCGCCTACTTAAGGAACCGCCACTGTACGTACAAATTAAAATTTATCCATATCGTTAAAAAAATCTCATCATTTATTTTTAATAGATTTACATCCATCCATTATATATACCAAATCTTCAATACATTAAAATATATTTAAAAAGTTTCCAATTTATAATATTGCAATGAAATATTGTTGGCGGTGGTATTAATATATTCCTGTGACTTACGTGGAATTTCTAGACACTGTTGCCAATACAAGTTAAATAAATAAATAGAAAGAGTGTTCTGATTCGGTATGGCAACAATGCATGGGACTTTGACTATAACACATGCGCACCAAACATAAAAAAAAAAAATGTCATGGAAGGCCCTATTATGACATAATATAATTGCCAAATCTACAAAATTGCACAATAATGAATCAGCTACAATAAACTGAGACTATCCTTTTTATGACTTAGCGACACGCGAACGATAGAAACAGATGCTATACTACATACGGTCGCTCTCACTCTAGCGCTACCAACAGATAGGATGAGATTTGACTGGTACTTGCTAGCTGCCATATCGTGTTGAGTGTTAGGTATGTTCGCGGCGCAAGCTTTATCTTTTATGAAAAATAATGCCTAGATAAAATATCGCAATACAATTATATATCTACGGTGATGCGCTCAATCTTCAGGAGGGGCGCGCGGCCTGCGGCCTGCATAAGGAACCGTCCCTGAGTAATAAGTAAATACATACTTAGTTGAGAATGTTATAACTATGGTAAGAATACGCATTTTTCGCCATTGATAGTTAATTTTAAATATTGACATTCTTTATATAACTTAATAACCGCCTTGGAAGTGCATATGCACATTCCAAAATAATAAAGCTAACTTTATTAAAATGTACATATTGAACCGCCGCTCAAAAACGTAAGATTTTTTTTTATAAGGGTTCATAAAGATTAAATATTTCGACGATTATGTCATTTGTAAATCTTGGATTATGCTGTGCCCATTATATGGATACGAGGCTTTGGCCTTATGCAGCGCCGTACTTTCTTTTTTTCTGGATATTACATTAATCAGTTTGCAGGCCCTCAACCATGAGAAGAATTAAGTGACTCGCCTAAATGTTTTAAGTTTTCAAAATGATCTAACTTCGCAGGTCGAGCGCTTCAAGTGAGAATAATCTAAGCACGTTCCTGACCTCATAAAGTCAGGAGGAAATGAGAAAAGGAGATGACATGGTGTATTGGTATAAAATTTAATTAAAAACGATGGAAAGATGATCTTATTAAAGGTGTGAAACTTAAGAAAATCGCAAGGAAATTAAAGTAGTCTAAAAGTCTAATTTGTGTATCTTTCATTGAAATCTGATCAACGAGCAAGAAACAAAATTTCGTTGAATTATTTTCCCGATTATGTATTATTTTAACACATTTTTGTCTTAATCTTCTATTATAAGTACAAGAAAGAAAATTTTGGAGTGATAGTAATATAACTAAAATTACTAACAATTTTGTTATATAACCCCATGCAAATATTAGATTGACTGTATCAAATAAATATTTGCATATATTTGTAAATGCGCTCAACGCTTAAACAATTGTAATTTTGAAAATATATTTTAGGCAAGGTCATTTGGTATAACAATACTTGTTATAGTTAAAAATTCTTTAAAATTTCGAGGTATGTTTTCTTGTGTAATTCATTTAATCTAACATAAAAACACTTGGCATATTTTAAATAAAGTACTTCTTTGATTTTGCATGAAATAAAGTAATTCTTTGCGGGATGAGCAACGGTAGACGACATTCGTTCAAACAAATATACCTCATTTGCAATTTTCGCATTCCTATCGTATTCTATCAAAAATTTTGCGTCTTCAATGGATATTTACGATTTTAGGTCCATTGAGACCAAAAAAGTGATTTTTGCGTCTTTCGTCTGTCTGCTTATTCCCGGGTGTAAAAATGGCTGAACAAAATGTAATCGAATTTGGATATTATGCTTCTCATATCACATGGAAGAGCTGATTAGGTTTTGGTCATTATCAGGTAGCCGGGAATGAAAGTGACTTTCATTTAAAGGGGTGTATATATATTCCTATAATTTTCGGGTAGTCGATGGTCAAATTCCTATAAAGGCACATGTAAATTCCTATAAGGTTTCCTATAATTTTTCCAATTGAAATCAAACATTGAAGAAGAAGACATAGATATAGGTTCCCATATATTTAACGATCGTGACAATTACCCAATTAACAATGACCCAGTTGGTGAAAGTACAGAAATTCAGAATGCAGAAGCCTGCATTTTATTGCATGATCACTCCATGAGGAAACAAAGTAACATGTGCAAGAAATAAGTGCTTCGTGCAAGAGGAAGGCGATGGACAACAGGCGTTTGTAGGAATTTGACCATACAAATTTTCGGTTTCTTCTACCTGATTCCATATTTATAGGAATTTACCATCCTAGATTTAATGTTACAACTATAAATGACCTAATCGTTAAAAAAATGCTCAAAAATGACTTTGTATAATATTTGATCCTGCCCTTAAAACGTAAGACAAGTAGTTTATTAGTAGAAATCCGTAAAAGAAGAAATAAAATTTTAAAAGGAGCTTGTTATCGATTTGATTAATACAATATTGATAATGGCAGATATGGTTAAGGAAGGTTAATAGGAAAAATAACAAAGTAATTGATGAATATTGTAACCAGGAAAACAAACTTGGTAATAAATTGATAATAGAAACTAAAGACTAAAATTGAGAATATGATTTCAGACGATACTTTCAGTCTACTAAATACAAAAAGCCAGAAAGTTAAGAAATATCGAAAATCGTTGAAATGTTATCAGGTACTAAAATTGTATGTAAATTAAAAGTATGTTAACAATTTCATTATACATACCTTGGGATAATGTTTCCTATCATAAAACAAATGGAACGTAACGTATTCTTTTACAAGCACATTCTGGCAGTGCCTCAAGTACGCCACAGCTATCAACGTGGCATAGAAATCATCCCCCGGGGCATACAAGCTCACACTAATCGGCCCCTTCCATCGCACCACCAACTGCTCCAGATTATCCAGAAACGTATAATCACCCTGCGTGGCGAGCGTCACGCTCTCATGGCAGAGATAGTCTTTACCAGCTGGGATGGCATTGTAATATACTAAGAAGTCACCACGTTCTTCGATGCTCAATTGTCTGCTTCTATCTTGGCATTTCGTCACCAATCGCACCACGTTCATTGGCTTTTTCGATTTTTCGCCGTTGTTCTGTTGGTTGACGCCGGATGATGCTTGCTCTTCAGACTGATTTGGATGATATTGATATGTGATTCGGATAATTCGATGATTGCTCATCATGTAAATGGTGGATAGGGTTAAGATTGCGCAGAAAATGAGGAGGGTATTTCGCGATTGGTGCCTCATAGTTTTGTTTTTTTGAGATCTTAATAACACTGCTGTAACTTTTGTACTAACTGTAAGCACGTGTTTTTTGTTTCACTGTCACGTCGCTGTTATTTAATTGTTTGGATGTTGATTACTCATTTGTTTTATTAAAAATCTGGTTGAAGGTATTTGCATTTGTATATATATAAATGTTTCATTAATTTCGTTTTGTAAATTTGTAACCTACTTTAAACACAATATTTAGAGTGGTTTATTTCTCAATAGTTTTTTAACAATTGCAGTACAAGTTGTACAAGATACCGTGTCGTCAAATTACCGTTCCAGTACTGAATTAATTTTTTTTTGGCTAATGATGAAACACTTTCACTGACACACAAGTCCATTTTTTTCCTCGAATTTTGTTTTATTATCTTATCAACTAAATGAATTATGTTTTATAAGCTTATTTGACTACGATGTGAATATTGTTTTATTACAAATTTGGATTAATAAAAATCTAATAAGGACCATCGAGTATATCGTTAAAAACTAAAACCAATCAAGTCCGAATATTCGATTAAATCGATTAAAAATTACTCATTCATTTATTTATTTATTTATTTATAAAATTACTAATTTTATTTGCGTTATTCTGTCCAATTATTGTGAAAGCGGTATGTACAAGACAGTACAAAATTAATCAATCAATCAAAAAAAAAATCAATATACGAACATTTTCTGTGAAAATAGTGAAATTGGACTTATCAGCTTTACAAAATATGCACACGCTATTTGAATTGATTTATTTGATACCCGATAACGATTTACGTAGAAACAAAAAAAAGAACTGGGTTGATTATGTCTGTATTTATAATTTTTGTTTGATGCGATAGAAAAAAGCGACGCGGTCAACATACCACTTTCATTTACCTCAATTTAAAAATTAATAAAACATTCATGTCGAAATATTAATTATTCTGCAATTTGATCACGAAGTGTATGTTTATTTTCAATCGAAAATAAAAAACTTTTCGAAAATAAATCATAATTAGACCTACTTTTGTAACGAGTAATTTTGTTGTGTCCACAGCTGCGATATTCATAAAGAAGAAAAGTGATCCGAATTAAAAACTATAAATATAAATTTCGATTTTCGTGATGAACTAATAAGTTTTTATTAAAATTTTATGAAAATTCGATATTAAAATATATTAATTTATTAAAATTCGATGAAAAAATATTTAGGTGATTTATATTTACACACACTTATCTTTACTTCCATTATACAAAAATTGGGTAAAAACAGTATTTATATTGTGATAAGTCTCGAATATATTATTTTTAATAATTTTATTAATGTAGGACCTTAGAAAAGGTTGAAAATTTCAGTTAAGATTTTCCGGAGAATAAATAGAATTATATATTTTATAACTATAATGCCGAAGAAAATAGGAGCTAATTTGTGTGAGAACTATAGGACCATTAGTCTACTATCACATGCATCGAAGATATTGTTAAAGATTATTTATAGGAGATTAGAAAATAAAGTAGAGGAAAGGCTAGGAGAAGATCAGTTTGGTTTTAGGAAAAACAGAGGGACGAGAGAGGCGATTCTAGCACTAAGAACGGTAGTAGAAAAAAGAAAGAGGGTAGGAAAGGTAACTTGCATAGCTTTTGTAGACTTAGAAAAGGCATTTGATAATGTAGATTGGGACATAATGTTTAGAATTTTAAAAGAAACGGGTATAGATTATAAGGATAGGAGAATAATTTTTAATTTATATAAACACCAAACTGCCTTAGTTAGAATTGAGGGGGAAGAAGAGGTAGCAAAAATAGGGAAGGGAGTTCGGCAGGGATGTACACTCTCACCGTTATTATTTAATCTATATATAGAAGATGCAATAAACAAAGTAAAAGAAGAGTATAGTGTAGGTGTGAATGTACAGGGAGAGAAAATATATATATGTTGAGATTCGCCGACGATATAGCTATATTGGAAGAAAGCGAAAAGAATTTAGAAAGGGTATTGAATGGTATGCAGGTAGTATTGACTAGGGATTTTAACATGAAAATAAATATAGGTAAAACTAAAGTGATGAGGTGTGACAAAAAGGAATGCAGTAGAAAAATGAGGATCACAATAGGAGATAATAGAATCGAAGAAGTGTCAGATTTTTGTTATTTAGGCAGTAGAATCACAAAAGATAATCGAAGCAAGGTAGATATAAAGTGTAGGATAGCACAGGGTAGGAAGGCATTCGTAGAAAAGTAACAGATTTTAAGATCAAATATTGACTTGGGTATTAGAAAAAGATTACTGAAGGTATATGTTTGGAGTGTAGCACTGTACGGGTGTGAGGCGTGGACTATAGGAAACGAAGAGAAGCGTAGATTACAAGCATTCGAAATGTGGTGTTATAGGAGGATGATGAGGATTGGTTGGGAAGATAAAGTAACAAATGAAGCTGTACTAGAGTTAGTAGGGGAGAAGAGAAGTATTTGGAGAGTGTTACAGCGTAGGAGAGACAGATTAGTAGGGCATATTCTTAGGCATGGGGGGATTATGCAATTGATCATAGAAGGTAGAGTGGAGGGAAAGAGAGGGGTAGGTAGGCCTAGATTGGAGTATGTGAGTCAGATAGTTGAAGACGTTGAGATGAATAGCTATAGGGAGATGAAGGGATTAGCTCAGGATAGATCGGCATGGCGTGCTGTTTCCAACCAATCTTTAGGATTGCGGACTCTTTAACTATAACTATAATGTATATTTAATTTAAATTGATACTATATTAATGTTTCCGATACAATAATGACCTACTTTAAAAATGAAAATATGTATCTAAACTTTATGTAAATAAAATGAATAAATATCATTATAAATTTAATACTGTTTGTTAATTTATTAATTCTTATTATAATGCCACTTTACTTTCTTTTAGTAAGCTGCCATAACAGTAGCGTACCTAGGGTGGGGCGGTGGGGGCGGTCCGCCTCGGGCGGCACATATTTTTGGGGGGCATATTTTTATATTTTTGTCTAAATTATATAAAAATAAAAATAAATAATATAATAATGTCGTAATCAACAGAATCAATGATTAGAATGAGTATTGAATTTCTGTTCAGTAATTGTTAATAACCACTCTTGATTTTGATTGACTTAGAAAGGGCGGCAAATTGGGGACCGCCCCAGGTGGCAAAAGCTCTAGGTACTAGCGATGTGTAGTTCGCTCACGAACGGTTCACTCGCGAACGGTTCAATCAAATGACTGTGACGATGTTTTGCAACGACCTATAGGTCACTATGACCTAGTTCGTGAACTAGTGCACGGTGTACGTATTGATGTACTTGTACTATATATATAATTGCAGTATAGTATACATTACATATACAGTACTAACATTTATTTCGTGATATAGTGTGTTGGTGAACGGAACGATGAAATAGGATACTCGATGCGATATTGCAACAGCAGCATTGCCGAGCTGAGTCACAATTTATATGTTGGTATCAGATTTCATTTGGAATAATATAATTAATACATTCGCAAGATTAAATATGTCATGTCATAGCAATTTTTTGCAATAATGCAAAAATAAACATCTAAATCTTATAGTTCTTCTATTTCATACTGAGTGCAATGCAATCACTATTTTTATGAAATTACTACAACAAATTATGATACTAAACTTTTCTTTTGAAACCTCGCCGTAAATATATGTAATATAGTTATAATCTAAATACGCATAGTTATTAAAAAAATATTCAATACAAAATATTCTATTAAATTTTAAAATATATTTTTAAGCTACCATACGATGACAGATTTTTTAAAAATTTCATTACTTTGGCAAATTCTCAACATCCATGGTCCGGAGGGAATTTTCTCCTTTCTGAAAAAAGCCCTCCCGGGTGAGAAAAATTGTAACTTTAATATTTAGCAAAATAAAATTATAAGAATAAAAAAAATAAACCAATAAAATGTTAAAATCGATTGTAGAAACTGTAAAATGTGAATAAATCGTCAAATATCATTATATATAGATTTCTTAACAAGATCGTAATATTTTCTCACCAATAATAAATTATCTCGATAAACGAACAATATTATTCAAGGAATGTAATAAATTTATGTGCATAATATCAATAAAAAAAAAGCTAATAATTAATGGGCATTTTCAAAATTTCGTTTATCATTATGCTTAACAATATATAGTAGTGCTGTCAAAATTTGTATATTTTTTATTAACCGAGCCAGATTAAACGTTAATCGATCCTTAGAATAATCGATTAATCGAGGTGGATCGACAGCTCGAGCTCGGATCGATTAATAAGGAAAAATATTGCGATTCTAAAAGGGAAAATGAATCGATTAATCAATTTTCGTTGCCAAATCTAGTACCAATCCCCATCCTCCTCCTGTAGCACCACATTTCAGACGCTTCTATACCTCGTTTCCCTTCCCATAGTCCATCCCTCACAGCCATATAATATTACACTCCACACATACGCGTTTTTCAAATACCCAAGTCAATATTTGATTTTTTTAAATTTGCTCCTTTTCTACGCTTTCTTTCCTCTATCTTACTTCGGTTATCCTTTGTAATCCTACTTCCTAAATAAGAAAAGTTGGACACTTCTTCTATTCTATCATCTCCTATTCTAGTCCTAATTTTTCGCCTGCATTCCTTCTCGTCGCACCTTATCATTTTGCTTTTACAAAAATTAATTTTCCATTTAAAATGCATTCTAAACTCATTTCTTCTATGGTTTATTGATGATCCATCTCAACATATAAATATCCTCTCCCTGAATTTTCACACCTGCATTATACTCTTCTGTAACCTTATTTATTTCATCTTCTATATACAGGTCGTATATCAACGGCAGCTAAAGTGTACATCCTTGTCGTATTCTTCCTCTTATATTTTTCCTATCCTATTTTCCTTATCAATTCTAGGAAACGCAGTTTCATGTTTATATAAATTAAAAATAATTCTCCTACCTTTATATTCTATTCATATTTCTTTTAAGAGTATAATCATTATGCCATCACTCTCGTTCTTTTTTCTATTACTCTTCGTTAAAATATTCTCTCTCATCCTTCTGTTCTCCTAAAGCCAAATTGATCTTGTGCTAGGCATTTTCCCACTTTATTCTCTAAATTCTCTAACTCTAACGATTAGTAACTCTTATACGATAACCACCCGTCAACGCAAAAGGCACTTCTTCAGCCATGAGGCCAAAAAGGCACTTCTTCAGCTATGACCTTGAAAGATACACAAGAAGTAACCCATTATCAAAAGGCACTTCATCATCTTTGACCTCGAGGTCAAAAGGGCACTTCTTCAGCTATAACCTTGAAATATATACAGGAAGCTACACCGCCAATTGGTGGTGACACTTCTTCACGGCTCCTGATGGACGTCGCCATCGAGTTCAGAAAACTGGGTGGTAGTGAACCACGAATAGCACTGTTTTAGTACTCTAATCTTAATCAGATGTCTAAACACCTCTTTAACTATTATGTAATCTAGCTGGGACCTTCCTATATCTCGCAGCATTAGCCAAGTATATACCCTGCCCTTATTATTCTTGATGAATGTGTTTGCTAAGTCTGGGTGAAATGTTGTAAATGCCAATTTATATCAATTACAAATCTTCTTCGGCTCTCTAATCATTCGTTAAACTTACGTTACACTTGGAAAGCTACTGGAAGATAGTTTTATTTTTATTAGCCCAAACACAAACACAATCATTGAGATTCATCCAATAGTTGAAAGACTGTCTACGACAGCGTTCCATGTCGTTCATGTTTTCAGAGTTCATGTAGGTACAGACAATATTTTGTGGTTGTCTCAATGTTCGTAGGTCAATATTTTGTTCAATTCGTTGATATCGTCTTATGAACTGATCCACCAAATTGACTTTTGAAGATATCTTGGCAATAGTGTCTGTAAACAGCACGCCATTGCGAATAGTTAGGTCCCTTGCTGATATAACTGATTATATGGTGTTATGTTATGTAATTTACATAAATTAAATTCATTTTCTACACTTTCTTTCCTCTACCTTACTTCGGTTATTCTTTGTAATCCTACTTCCTAAATAAGAAAAGTTGGACACTTCTTCTATTCTATCATCTCCTATTCTAATCCTAATTTATCGCCTGCATTCCTTCTTGTCACACGTTATCATTTTGCTTTTACAAAAATTAATTTTCCATTTAAAACGCGTTCTAAACTCATTTCTTCTATGGTATATTGATGACCAATCTCAACATATAAATATCCTCTCCCCGAATTTTCACACCTACTCTTCTTTCACCTTGTTTATTACATCTTTGTTTATACATATTCAGTGGCTGATCGGTACTGCGAAAACATAACTATATCACATTATTCATTAAATAATTATTTGTAAAATCAGCAGAAAATTAAAAAATTAAGCGAAAAGTCACATTCATTTGTTGGCGAAACTTGTGAAGTAATATGCCAATTTCTCGCGATTTTGCACAGGTATTGTTAAGAGCATTTTTCACAGAGTGTAGGCGTAGAGATATCGTATGTATATTTACCTACAAAAGGAACGTCGTGTTAACAATAAACAACAGTCTACTATTCGAAGATCAAGTCAATTCTGCAATTCGTAATAACCCAAATACCGACAACAAAATGTCAGTAAAAATACTGCTGTTGTTCGCTTTCGTGTGTTTCGTTGCCGTAAGTAATTATTACATGAGAGTAGTATTCGGTATGGGGAAACTAATAAAATAAACATCTAAATTATGAGGGCTTGCGTGAAAACCGAACCCAAATTGCTTTCAATTGTTCAAATGTTCACTTCACTTCACCTCCTATAAATTTGAAGCAATTTAGCGAATACCTACTAGAAACAATCGCAATTGGAAAAAGCTAAATTTAAAACGAGATTTACAAAATTTCTTTCGCCAGACCGCTTAAAAAATGAAGTTTCAATGTCTTATAAACTATCCGAAATCGAATTGCTGTGCTAATTATGAATTAGGTCACATTTTTCTAAAGTAAAACCAAAGGGTAACATTATATGTGATAAGCAGGGTAAGGAACTCACAGAAAATAAGGAAAAAGCTAGAAGATGGAAGGAGTATCTTGAAGATTTATATAAAGGTAGGCAGGACATGGAGGAGCTAGAAAGTGTGGAACAGATAGATGAGGATGACTTAGGTCCTAGCATACTTAGGTCAGAGTTTCATAGAGCATTAAATGATTTACGGAATAACAAAGCAGCGGGGATTGATATGATACCAGCCGAATTAATAAAACACGCAGGGGAAAAAATGCAGGAGCGATTATACAGGTTAGTTTGTAAAATATATGAGAAGGGAGAAGTACCACAGGATTTTCAGCGTAGTAGAATAGTAACAATGCCGAAGAAAATAGGAGCTAATTTGTGTGAGAACTATAGGACCATTAGCCTACTATCACATGCATCGAAGATATTGTTAAAGATTATTTATAGGAGATTAGAAAATAAAGTAGAGGAAAGGCTAGGAGAAGATCAGTTTGGTTTTAGGAAAAACAGAGGGACGAGAGAGGCGATTCTAGCACTAAGAACGGTAGTAGAAAAAAGAAAGAGGGTAGGAAAGGTAACTTGCATAGCTTTTGTAGATTTAGAAAAGGCATTTGATAATGTAGATTGGGACATAATGTTTAGAATTTTAAAAGAAACGGGTATAGATTATAAGGATAGGAGAATAATTTTTAATTTATATAAACACCAAACTGCCTTAGTTAGAATTGAGGGGGAAGAAGAGGTAGCAAAAATAGGGAAGGGAGTTCGGCAGGGATGTACACTCTCACCGTTATTATTTAATCTATATATAGAAGATGCAATAAACAAAGTAAAAGAAGAGTGTAGTGTAGGTGTGAATGTACAGGGAGAGAAAATATATATGTTGAGATTCGCCGACGATATAGCTATATTGGAAGAAAGCGAAAAGAATTTAGAAAGGGTATTGAATGGTATGCAGGCAGTATTGACTAGGGATTTTAACATGAAAATAAATATAGGTAAAACTAAAGTGATGAGGTGTGACAAAAAGGAATGCAGTAGAAAAATGAGGATCACAATAGGAGATAATAGAATCGAAGAAGTGTCAGATTTTTGTTATTTAGGCAGTAGAATCACAAAAGATAATCGAAGCAAGGTAGATATAAAGTGTAGGATAGCACAGGGTAGGAAGGCATTTGTAGAAAAGGAACAGATTTTAAGATCAAATATTGACTTGGGTATTAGAAAAAGATTACTGAAGGTATATGTTTGGAGTGTAGCACTGTACGGGTGTGAGGCGTGGACTATAGGAAAGGAAGAGAAGCGTAGATTACAAGCATTCGAAATGTGGTGTTATAGGAGGATGATGAGGATTGGTTGGGAAGATAAAGTAACAAATGAAGCTGTACTAGAGTTAGTAGGGGAGAAGAGAAGTATCTGGAGAGTGTTACAGCGTAGGAGAGACAGATTAGTAGGGCATATTCTTAGGCATGGGGGGATTATACAATTGATCATAGAAGGTAGAGTGGAGGGAAAGAGAGGGGTAGGTAGGCCTAGATTGGAGTATGTGAGTCAGATAGTTGAAGACGTTGAGATGAATAGCTATAGGGAGATGAAGGGATTAGCTCAGGATAGATCGGCATGGCGTGCTGTTTCCAACCATTCTTTAGGATTGCGGACTCTTTAACTTTAACTAATTATGAATGAAAAAAAATTTCGTTAAAATAAAATCGTTAAAGATTTTAAGGACTTTTCATAATTGAAATATTTTTAAAAGCCTATGGTCTAAAATAAATAGAAATTATGTTTGTAGAAGAATAGTTGACAATGATTTAAAAAAAAATGTCAAGGTTCGTGACAATATATACATAATTTTATTATAAATTATACATATATATATTTATATTCAATCATATATAGAACTGTAAAATAAATTATTTGTATTTATATTTTAGGTAGAAGCGAAATTCACTTTATTCAACCATAATAATGATCGTCGTCGCGGGGGCGGCTATGGCGGTAGATTAGGCGAAATAAGTTTATTTTCAAGTAAGATACAATAATTTTTTTAAATTGGAGTGACTTTTTTTTAAATTTGAATTTAATTCAGTTTGAAACATTTCTTTATTTTGCAACAATTGTCAGTTTAAAAGCATATGGTTCAAAATAACATAAGGAATTGGCTCAATTGAGGCGATGTCGAAATTTAGTTAAGAAATTTCCACCGAAAAAAACTGTATATATTGATTATATATTGTGTATATTGATATTGATAAGTAAAAAGTGGCAAAAATTATATTTCTTGTGGTATAATTGTCATCCTGGCGTCATTTATTTTCACCTCTTCAGAGCATCTTGAGGATGATAGCCCAAATTGTGTTGTCAAATCTTTTGATATGAAAAACATTTATTTAAACTTACGATATCCGACGATTAATTAATTAATTAATATGAACGAAATGTATTGTCGAAATAGAAATAAACGATTTTCATATATATTCCACAAAACATTTTCCTCGAACAGCTGAATATATTAGACGATATTTTTAAATATGTAGATCTTAAAATATCTTAAAATTTTGTCTTCATCTTGCAATTTGTGCGCTTTTAAAGCTATTTATCCTGTACGTACATGATTTAGATTTATTGATTAATATAACGGTTTTAAAATTATTTAACATTACGGTGTTAAATAATTGTAATTATTAATTGGAATAATTCAAAACAGATTTAAGTAATTTAAGTGAACTAATTTGAATAGGATGACCTGAGTTAGTCAAAAATATGTTCGGCAACAGCACTTTTATCTGTTCTATTTAATCTGAAATGGGCTAAATGCTCCTTAGTAAATCTAGTTTCAATTGGTCTACGTGTTTGTCTTCTATATATACTTTAGGACACCTAGAACAATATATTTCATATATACCAGATTTTTACAATATACATTTCGAAGGCTATGCCCCCATCTTCAAAAGCACATGATAAAACAAAATAAAATACCTCTGCCACGTGGTATTTTATTTAGTTTTATTATTATTACGAATGTTTATTTAATAAGCGTGGTATATTTTGCAGGTGAGAAAACCGTCTCGCACAATGACCACAGTTTAAAGAGTCTCACAAACTATCTATTCTACTTGGCATCTACTTTGATTCGGAGTCTTATTTATGGAGTGCAGACAATATTTGCAGAGTTCACAAATAGTCACAGCGAACCCAAATCTATCTTTTACTACAAATAGTGGCACTTCTAAGAAACATACTGTATGAAAACTATTATTAATGTCATAATGAATGGAATCGTACATTAGTTGTTGATAATAGACATGTATTTAATAAAGCAATTGAAATTGACAAAATGAGTTTTATTTATGTAAATTACGTACCATAACACCATATTATCAGTTTTATCAGCAAGGGACCTTACTATTCGCAATGGCGTGCTGTTTACAGACATTATTGCCAAGATATCTTCAAAAGTCAATTTGGTGGATCAGTTCATAAGACGATATCAACGAATTGAACAAAATATTGACTTACGAACATTGAGACAACCACAAAATATTGTCTGTACCTACATGAACTCTGAAAACATGAACGACATGGACCGCTGTCGTAGACAGTCTTTCAACTATTGGATGAATCTCAATGATTGTGTTTGTGTTTGGGCTAATAAAAATAAAACTATCTTCCAGTAGCTTTCCAAGTGTAACGTAAGTTTAACGAATGATTAGAGGGCCGAAGAAGATTTGTAATTGATATAAATTGGCATTTACAACATTTCACACAGACTTAGCAAACACATTCATCAAGAATAATAAGGGCAGGGTATATACTTGGAAAATGCCAGGAGATATAGGAAGGTACCAGCTAGATTACATAATAGTTAAAGAGGTGTTTAGACATCTGATTAAGATTAGAGTAGTAAAACAGTGCTGTTCCTGGATCACTACCATCCAGTTTTCTGAACTCGATGGCGATGTCCATCAGGAGCCGTGAAGAAGTGTCACCACCAATTGGCGGTGTAGCTTCCTGTATATATTTCAAGGTTATAGCTGAAGAAGTGCCCTTTTGACCTCGAGGTCAAAGATGATGAAGTGCCTTTTGATAATGGGTTACTTCTTGTGTATCTTTCAAGGTCATAGCTGAAGAAGTGCCTTTTTGGCCTCATGGCTGAAGAAGTGCCTTTTGCGTTGACGGGTGGTTATCGTATAAGAGTTACTAATCGTTAGAGTTAGAGAATTTAGAGAATAAAGTGGGAAAATGCCTAGCACAAGATCAATTTGGCTTTAGGAGAACAGAAGGATGAGAGAGAATATTTTAACGAAGAGTAATAGAAAAAAGAACGAGAGTGATGGCATAATGATTATACTCTTAAAAGAAATATGAATAGAATATAAAGGTAGGAGAATTATTTTTAATTTATATAAACATGAAACTGCGTTTCCTAGAATTGATAAGGAAAATAGGATAGGAAAAATAGAAGAGGAAGCATACGACAGGATGTACACTTTAGCCGCCGTTGATATACGACCTGTATATAGAAGATGAAATAAATAAGATACAGAAGAGTATAATGTAGGTGTGAAAATTCAGGGAGAGGATATTTATATGTTGAGATTGGTCAACAATATACCATAGAAAAAATGAATTTAAAACGCGTTTTAAATGGAAAATTAATTTTTGTAAAAGCAAAATGATAACGTGTGACAAGAAGGAATGCAGGCGATAAATTAGGATTAGAATAGGAGATGATAGAATAGAAGAAGTGTCCAACTTTTCTTATTTAGGAAGTAGGATTACAAAGGATAACCGAAGTAAGATAGAGGAAAGAAAGCGTAGAAAAGGAGCAAATTAAAAAAAATCAAATATTGACTTGGGTATGTGAAAAACGCGTATGTGTGGAGTGTAGCATTATATGACTGTGATGAGGGATGGACTATGGGAAGGGAAACGAGGTATAGAAGCGTCTGAAATGTGCTGCTACAGAAGAAGGATGAGGATTGGCAACGAAAATTGATTAATCGATTCATTTTCCCTTTTAGAATCGCAATATTTTTCCTTATTAATCGATCCGAGCTCGAGCTGTCGATCCGGCTCGATTAATCGATTATTCTAAGGATCGATTAACGTTTAATCTGGCTCGATTAATAAAAAATATACAAATTTTGACAGCACTACTATATATTGTTAAGCATAATGATAAACGAAATTTTGAAAATTCCCATTAATTATTAGCTTTTTTTTTATTGATATTATGCACATAAATTTATTACATTCCTTGAATAATATTGTTCGTTTATCGAGATAATTTATTATTGGTGAGAAAATATTACGATCTTGTTAAGAAATCTATATATAATGATATTTGACGATTTATTCGCATTTTAAAGTTTCTATAATCGATTTTAACTTTTTATTGGTTTATTTTTTTTATTCTAGTAATTTTATTTTGTTAAATATTTAAGTTAAAATTTTTCCCACCCGGGAAGGCATTTTCTCAGAAAGGAGAAAATTCCCTCCGGACCATGGATGTTGAGAATTTGCCAAAGTAATGAAATTTTAAAAAAATCTATCATATCGAATAGTAGCTCAATCCTTAAGGAAAATATATATATTGAGGTTCGCCGAGAATTTGAGAAATTTCTTCGTTGATAATTTAGAACATGTATTAAATGGTATGCAGGAAGTAATGCCTAGAGAATATAATATGAAAATAAATATAGGCAAGATCAAAGTGATGAGGTGTGATAAGTAAGAATGCAGACGAAACATGAAGATTAGAATAGAAGAAGTGTCAGATTTTTCTTATTTAGGAAGTAGGATTACAAAGGATAATTAAAGTAAGGTAGATATAGAATAGTAGGATAGCACACAGAGTAGAAAGGCATTCGTAGAAAAGGAGCAGATTTTTATATCAAATATTGACTTGGGTATATTAGAAAAAAATTACTAAGGGCACATGTGTAGAGTGTAGCATTGTACGGGTGTGAGGCGTAGACTATAGGAAAAGAAGCGAAACGTAGAATAGAAGCATTCGAAATGTGGTGCTATAGGAGGATGATGAGGATTGGTTGGGAAGATAAAGTAGCAAATGAAGTCATGCTAGAATTAGTAGGGAAGAAGAGAAGTATTTGGAGAGTATTACAGTGTAGGAGAGATGGAATAGTAGGTCACAATTCTTAGACATGGAGGTATTATGCAATTAGTGATAAAAAGTAAAGTTGAGGGAAAGCAAGGGGTAGCTGGGTAGGCCTAGATTGGAGTATGTGGGTCAGATAGTGGAGGACGTGTGGGATGGAGATGAAGGAATTAGTGCAGGATAGATCGACAGATTTGAGGACAAAACTAACAATTTTTTTCAAAAAAAAAAACTCAGATTAACTATATGTCATATTCTAAATTTTCTCAATCTACTTCTAACTAATTTGTATTGTATTTCATGTGAGGAGATATTTACCTATGTTATAAAGTAGATGAAACATGTATGAAGGGTCTTTCAAAAAATTTCTTATCTTCTCTTCTTTCTTTATTCTCTCACCACCGCCTTTCCTATTTTTTTTTCAACGCTCCCCAATTCCACTTGAGGCTACTATCACCCCCCGAATCGTTCCAACGCCCATTATGGAGCGGTATCGCCCACTTTGGCAAGCACAGGTATAGATAACATTTTTGGAATTTGTAAAAGACATTATTTCACGATATAATAGGATTTAACGCCCCCAAAAAATCAAAAATCTTTCGTCGAATTAACATATTACAACAAACCAGAACCAGCCTAGGTCGCATCAACACGCATTATTTTGCATCGTAATTTCAAAAAAAAAATTGTGGGCGTTTTGCTATTGTGTGTTATATTTAACGAAATTGATTCTATTGAAGAACCTGATCGAATTTGTACAGTAAAAATTATAAGTTGACATACAATCTGCCATTATTCAGTTTAGTTACCAATTCTATTATACAATGAACCAATCCGGCCTGGAATAATCCATTTCGGCTAGACCGTAAAGTGCAATTAGTTTCGTTAGTTGTTATCAATTAATTTCTTTAAGTTGGCCACTGGATACATTTTGCCCAGTCAAGAATTAGAAAGCAGCGAATAGGCATGCACGTAGTATAAAATTGCTAAATTAACAAGGTTTCTTGCAGAATGTTTTCTAAATTCCTTTTAATTACTGCCGTTGTCCTGTTCAGCTCACAGGTAAGCCACCTGGAAAACGTCTCATTAAGGGTCTCATATTCTGCAGTTCAAAAATTTCCGTTCATATTGTATTTTATTTTTGCAATTTTTACGAATGATGTCAACTCAATTTAAAGGGTAATTTATTAGGGTAACCTGTGGAGGTATTAAAGGGTAACCTGTGGAGGTTTCCGAAATTATTACATACACTTTGTTCCTAAGTAACATTTAAAATTGATATTTGATATTTCATCATTATATCAAGCGTTTTTGATGGAAGTAGAAAGGAGAAATACTATAGTTATCTTCAAAAGTATATTTATGCATGAACAAGCCCTGAGAAGGGACGGCTACGACAAATTTGCCTCCAATTTATAGAAATTTCCCATCACTTAACATTTATTTAATCAGCCAATTAAAATAAATTCTATATTTTTCAGATTGTTAATGCGAAAGGCTTTTTTTCAAAGTGGTTTAAGCTAGAAGAGAAGCGGGACTTCGCCAAGCCCGTTCTCACTGGCCTACTAAAACAGGGTTTGAAACTGATACTGCCTAAATATTATAACGTTGACATAGAATTGGACAAATACATTGGCTTTGCTGGGAACATAGGAGCAATTGTTAATGAGTTATTCATTAATGGCGTCGCATTGCTCAACAGTGCCAAGACAGATAATCGACCACGAAAAGCTCGTTTAGGTATGACGCTACGTCAAAGTCGAAAAAATTTGGAAGTTTTTGTGAACAAATCATGAATGTTGATTAAATGTATATTATTTTATTCTATAATTCGCTTGAAGATATATTTAATTAGTAGTTCAAATACTTATTTTAACTAAAAAAAAACAAAACATATCTTGTCTCAGTAAATAAATTCGAACGCTATTATTTTGTATCAATATTTCGCAGTTTTTGAAGCTAAAAATTAAGTCAGAAGGAAAAACGCAAGACTAAAATGTAGCAGTGTCAAAAAATTACAAATATTTTTTATCGAATTGCTGACATGCTTAGAAGATTTTTGTAGAAAAATTGTCAAATTGTCTTGAAGTAAAGTTCAAGTACGCATAGAAATAAAAATGTATACTAGAGCCGTAGATAGTTTTTTTGAATAACTAAAAAAATCGGAGATGGCAATCCAAGTTCTCATTATTTTCGCTTCTACAAATCTTTTTAATCACGACCAATAAAAAATCATTTTCAATTCTTACCTAAATCGAGTAATTTTTATTTCAAATGGAAACAAAAGTTTTTATATATAAAACTTGATTAAAGATTATCCAAATTGAGTTTATTTGCTGACTTGTTAGCTGGAGAGAAAATAAGTTTGAAAATTGATTAATAATTTAAAAAATTCTAATAAAATGTTAATAACATATCAATATAAAATCGCATACTTTTAAATAATATATACGATGCAAGGATATTTATTAAAACGTGACCTTTTACTTGAGCTAAGTTCAATGAAAATAATTTCAGGTTTATATTAACGCGCATAAAATGCAATGATTATATTTTATTATTTTCTATTCTAGATTCAAAAGGTTATGATGCCATCATAGATTTGGGTAAAAACGGTGTGAAGTTCCTCAGATACATAGCAGTTCTACTCCAGGAAATGCATCGTACCTTTATTCGTGAATTCGGCAATAATTCCTACTTGGGTACGCATTTTAGTAAAATTTCTATATAAAAATCAACATGAAAAATGATATCGCCATTATGGGTAGATTTTTCTTATATTTTACGAAATTTTTGAAATAATTTGTACAAACCACAAACTGCTACACTTAAATTTGAGAGGGAAGAAGAGGAAGCAAGAATATTAAATGGAGTCAGGCAGGGATGTACACTGTCGCCGTTATTATATATACACAATAACAAAAGTTAAAGAAGAGTATAGTGTAGGTGTGAAAATTCACGGAGAGGAAATGTATATCTTGAGGTGAGGTGATGATGTAGCTATCTTGGAAGAAATGGAGCACAATTTAAAACATATATTAATTGAGAAAGTGTGTGGGAAGTAATGACTGGAAATTATATGAAAATAAATGAACAAGATATAAAATGTAGGATAGCACAGGGGTAGGAAGGCATTCGTAGAAAAGGAGCAGATAAAATGTTGACTTAGGTATTAGATTACTGAAGACATATTTATGGAGTGTATGGGTGTGAGGCGTGGACTATAGGAAAGGAAGAGAAACGTAGAATTTGAGCATTTGAAATGTGGTGCCTACAAGAGCATAGCGAGAATTTGGTGGGCAGATAAAGTGATAAATGAAACTGTGCTTGAGTTAGTTGAGGAAAAGAGAAGCAGGAAGGAAACATTTGTTATACTCTTGGAGGGTATTATATCGACTAATAGACAGAAGGTACGGCATCGTACCTTTATTCGTGAATTCGGCAATACTTCCTACTTGAGTACGCATTTTAGTAAAATTTCTATATAAAAATCAACATGAAAAATGATATCGCCATTATGGGTAGATTTTTCTTATATTTTACGAAATTTTTGAAATAATTTGTACAAACCACAAACTGCTACACTTAAATTTGAGAGGGAAGAAGAGGAAGCAAGAATATTAAATGGAGTCAGGCAGGGATGTACACTGTCGCCGTTATTATATATACACAATAACAAAAGTTAAAGAAGAGTATAGTGTAGGTGTGAAAATTCACGGAGAGGAAATGTATATCTTGAGGTGAGGTGATGATGTAGCTATCTTGGAAGAAATGGAGCACAATTTAAAACATATATTAATTGAGAAAGTGTGTGGGAAGTAATGACTGGAAATTATATGAAAATAAATGAACAAGATATAAAATGTAGGATAGCACAGGGGTAGGAAGGCATTCGTAGAAAAGGAGCAGATAAAATGTTGACTTAGGTATTAGATTACTGAAGACATATTTATGGAGTGTATGGGTGTGAGGCGTGGACTATAGGAAAGGAAGAGAAACGTAGAATTTGAGCATTTGAAATGTGGTGCCTACAAGAGCATAGCGAGAATTTGGTGGGCAGATAAAGTGATAAATGAAACTGTGCTTGAGTTAGTTGAGGAAAAGAGAAGCAGGAAGGAAACGTTTGTTATACTCTTAGAGGGCATTATATCCACTAATAGACAGAAGGTACGGGAAAAGGAAAACACAGTTATAATTAGATTCATAGTGATTCATATTATTATTAAGTCAAGCAGGGTTAAATCAATTCTTGCAATTGGCGACATCGTGTTGATGATGATGTATTAGCGATATTATTATACGTAGCCCAATTTTAATAAGCAATTCAAAAATTGTTTCTATTCTAGCGTCACTCTTTCCTTTGGAAGAATACAAACAATACAACCCGAACTTTGAGGATGGTAACTGAAACTAACATATATTTCAATTTTTAAATACCAAATATATCAATATAGAAAGCTGCGTCAAATTTGTTGTTATTAATATTATGAACTATTATCAACGTCGTCATATTCCTGATCGGTATATCAGAACAATCTGTATATCTAAATAAAAATCTTATAATCATTGATTTATAAACCATTGAATTCCCTAATAATCATTGAAACCTATTAACAACATTTAAAAAGGAACAATTCTTCAATAAACATATCTTTTATGATGTCCATGCCAATTAACTAAATTAAAATTAGTAAAATAACTTAACTGTAATAAAAACACGAATCGTCAAATAAAGCAAACAAAAGCAAACAACAATTGTCAACCTATCATCTAATAAACACATGTTTCATTAAAAATATTATCATAAATGTTGCTGAATTTATATATATCACTTTACCACTATTAGTATACATTTCTGTTTTCTTCTGGACAAAAACAATAAATAAGATATATTAATAAGAATAAAGAAGCCGAATGCGGGTTATGCATTGAGCATCGATAACCAGAGTTAAGCAACGTTCCGCTAGAGGTCAGCGCTTGGATGGATGACTATAGCTCAGCGCGCCACCTATCCTCTATACGCGGTACCATTCATAGTTGGGATACAACTTTAGCGGAATAACGAACCGCTCTATAGTAACCTTTCCTATATGTTCCTAATATCCCCAAGATCTATTTGTAATCTGATCCCATAACATAATAAAACATAAACACGAAAAAGTATTTAAACTCAGCACATATGTGCTCCTTTTTACATGATTAACTATATAGAACAGCTCGTAGTAGGAAAGTAAAATTATATTACATTTATATACTTTATAAGTGTTTATTATTTATATTTTAATGGTTAAGTTAGTTTTGCTTAGTATTATTTGTGAGCTATGTTTGAAAAATAATTGTGTGCCGCTAGACCACAACATTTCTTAAGGGACTGCAGATCTTTAAACCTCTCAGCTCAAACAGGCAGCATTTTTGAAAATGAAGAAATGATGGATGAACTCATTCAAAATGGACTACTTTTGTAATTAATGTATCTTCATATTATTGAATAGACAAGAGGATCGTGTTCAATTGTATTTTGTGATTAGTTTCTTCTTCCGGTCTCTTTTTACTGTGACCTTTATAGATAGGAATCTCTAACGTTCAATTGTACGCTTTGAACACTTCAACAACTCGTACTGGTTGTGTTTGAAGAGATGCTTTCTTTTTATACATTTCGTATAAATAATCAATTCAACGATGAGAAATGTTTCCATATTCTTCGCAAATTTGTATGACTTTAAATGACGTTGGTTTCTGGCGCAGATTAATTCTCGTCCACGCTTTTTTTAGTTAAAGTCTACGTCTAGCTTTTTTTTAGTCTACGTCTAGCTTTTTTTTTAATAAACTCATATTTTTATCATTTTCCATATACGATTGGCCTGGACATGTCCCATTCCTCTCAAGTATATTATTTTTTTAAGCAATTTTTCATGGAACTTAACATATTCTTCACTTGACTGATAGAATCAATCGAAAAACTCACTTATTATCTAACAGAATAATATTATAGAAAATAAAATTACATTTTCGATATATTTGTCTCCATTGCTTAGAATTTTAATAACATTCAGAAATATGTGGAAGAATAATGAAGAATAAAAAAAAATTTTAAATGCTTTCCTAATTCGATAGATGTCATTCCAGAAGAGGTTAAAAAGTAACTACAACAAATATATCAAAAATACAAACTTGATCGGAATAAATTATTTGCAATAAAATTTTATTATACAAGGTAGATATAAAGTGTAGGATAGCACAGGGTAGGAAGGCATTCGTAGAAAAAGAACAGATTTTAAGATCAAATATTGACTTGGGTATTAGAAAAAGATTACTGAAGGTATATGTTTGGAGTGTAGCACTGTACGGGTGTGAGGCGTGGACTATAGGAAAGGAAGAGAAGCGTAGATTACAAGCATTCGAAATGTGGTGTTATAGGAGGATGATGAGGATTGGTTGGGAAGATAAAGTAACAAATGAAGCTGTACTAGAGTTAGTAGGGGAGAAGAGAAGTATCTGGAGAGTGTTACAGCGTAGGAGAGACAGATTAGTAGGGCATATTCTTAGGCATAGGGGGATTATGCAATTGATCATAGAAGGTAGAGTGGAGGGAAAGAGAGGGGTAGGTAGGCCTAGATTGGAGTATGTGAGTCAGATAGTTGAAGACGTTGAGATGAATAGCTATAGGGAGATGAAGGGATTAGCTCAGGATAGATCGGCATGGCGTGCTGTTTCCAACCAGTCTTTGGGATTGCGGACTCTTTAACTAACTAATATTTGTACGATTGTACGAAATATTGATAAGATTTTATTACTGCAATTGCGTTGATGATGTTTGGTTTTGGATGGTGATTGAAACATTTGGTCATTTCCTACATTATTAAAAAAAAATGGCGAGGAAATGTGGTTTTGAGTTCTCTATTAAAATTCATATATTTCTTTTATATTGGAGACTTGTATTTACTATGAATTATGTAAAAAAAAAAAAATCCGAATATGTGCATGAATAAGGCAAGTTGTAATACAAAAACGTTGGAATAGCTGGAAAATTAACCTCTAATTTGACAATCTCCCCTACTGTCAACACAAACGACATCTAATTGCAGATTACAGACTTGCATTTCCTATGGAAATGTATACAACAAAATAAATAGCCATATCATGTACAGGACGAATTTTTCTACCACCCATTTAACTATCTTCAAGAAAATATCCAGCTGTTGTAGGATTCAATAAGCCAAAGTTCAAAAAATGATATTGACATATAAGTTACCTGTCACTTTGATAGCAATTGATATTTCTTAATATTTTAATGAATGATAACTTTCTAGCCTGACAAATTTAATTTGATGTTTTGAAATCCATGTCATTTGTTGAATTTATAAAAAAAAAACATTCGTAAAGAGGTTTTAGAGGTCACGATCAACTTTGGATCAATTTAAATTTTTTATTAAATTTACTAAACTGAAGACATTCAGATTAAACTTTGCAATATATATTTTTCTCAATAAGAAAGATGGATTCGAGCAAAATTTGAACTTGTTTGATTTGATCCCTAAGTCGACGATACATTAATTGTAGGGTTAAAAAGTATTAGGAAACCTGCGTCAATTAACGTAATCGTGAAATACTGGAACACCCTGTGTGGGTCCAGAGTCATTATAGAGTAGATTGTAGCACATTTTGTTCGTAAATAGGACGTGTTTTCAGCAATCAAGTACATCAGTGGCAGCGGGATGGGGGATAGGGTAAATTGTATACAAATCGCACAAAACCGACCAGGGAGGGAGATGCATTCAAATTGTCGCAAATGAGTCCGCATTAAGGCGTTGGAATAGAATAACGATGTACGAATGTACAGGGTGCGAGAGAAATGTAATCCGAAAATCCATCATAAATATTAACAAAAATTGTTAATGAACTACGATTATTTTTTAAGTTCATCATACAAATATATTTGTAAATATATTGGTAAATATTTTTGTCCGTTTATTAAAATTGACCCACCATAAGAAAATAGTTGACACAAGGTGTCTTGTTTTTTTGAACGTTGATTAGATAAGAATGATTTATTAAATCGGGAATACTCAAAAGATGGAGCTAGATAAATCTATATTTCGAAGATGAATGAAAATCAGCTTATATCAGACTATAAAAGAGAAAAACATTACAATTTTATTCATGAAAATATGGCACATAAATTCGAATACTATATACATGTTTGTAAGTTGATTATGTATTAATTTGGGAAAATTAACAAAAAGCTCCGTGTTATTGTGTGTGAAATAGAAGGGTTGTGATTATTTTCAAAAGTCTAACGTGTGTAGTTTGGAAATAAAACTGTACATCGTTGAAATTTAGCGATGTGTAGTTCACTCGCGAACCGTTCACTATGAACGGTTCAATCAAATGACTGTGACGATGTTTTGCAACGACTTATAGGTCACTAGGACCTATAGGTCGTGAACTATAAACTACATGGTGCACGATGTACGTATTCATATATTTGTACTATATATATACTTGCAGTATAGTATACATTACATATACAGTACTAACATTTATTTGGTGATAAAGTGTGTTGGTGACCGGAACGAAATAGGAAACTCGATGCAATATTGCAACAGCAGCATTGCCGAGCTGAGACACAATTTTTATGTTTGGTATCAGATTTCATTTGGAATAATATAATTAATATATTCGCAAGATTAAATATGTTCTTAAATATGTCATGCCATAGCAAATTTGTGCAATAATGCAAAAATGAACATCTAAATCTTATAGTTCTTCTATTTCATACTGAGTGCAATGCAATCACTTAATATCAAATGAAAGCTTTGAAGTTTGAACAGAGAAGATTCGGAATAGAAAATATAAATTTTAACGCCAAACAAAACGATTCTATCTAGTTCGTTTTATTATAGTTTGTACATTTAATTTTCAAGTGTTAGTAAAGTAGTAAACATTTTCATCAGTAACTACCAATAAGTATTTTAGAATTTCATATAAATAATCGTGAGTACCTAGAGAAGATTATATTTCTTTATATATATGTTTTGTATAAATTATAAACATTGTTGTCTTTTCTTCCTCATTCCTAATTCAAAATAACTATTGTAATATTTCAATTTATTTATTTTTTATCATTTAATATTTTTATATTCAGAAAAAAAGAGATTATTTTCAATATGTGCATGTATTTGGTCATATAGGTGGTGAACTAGTTCATTTTTAAAAGATGTAGTAGTTCACGACCTATAGTTCGTGAACGGTACATTGAAATGAACTACGAACTACGAACTAGGTCCTCAGAGTGACCTACATGTTGCCATCGCTATTGAAATTGCAAGTATATAAGTTATTTTCGTAAAACCTATTTTTATAATTTAAAAAATTATCACTGCGGTGTTAAATTATAATATAGAATATCACCCAAATACCGTAACAAGCATTAAGTAGCTAGATGTACATTTCAAGCGCTATGCGCCCATCGTTAGTAGCACAAGATAAAACTAAATTAAATACCTCTGTCACTAATCGTAATTGCTATACAATTGAGCAAGTAGTATTTTATAGTATAGAATATCACCCAAATACCGTAACTTAAAGCATTAAGTAGCTAGATGTACATTTCAAGCGCTATGCGCCCATCTTCAGTAGCACAAGAGAAAAACTAAATAAAATACCTGTGTCACGAATCGTGATTGATATACTATTAAATAAATAAGTCAATATGACAGAAGTACTTCAAAATTGGCATATAATATGACCTATAAATCTTTTAAAAACAATACAAATTAATTTAAGGAGCATTTAGCTCATTTCAGATTAAATAGAACAGATAAAAGTGCTGTTGCCGAGCATATTTTTGACTAACTCAGGTCATCCTATTCGAATTAGTTCATTTAAATTACTTAAAAATGTTTTAAATTATTCCGAATTAAATGCTTATGAAAGTATATACAATACATGCATAAATCTAAATCAAATTTAATGAATTTAGATTCAGGCCCAATTTCATCTTGTCTATTTAATTTATTTAATAAAAACTATTTTTAAATTTATTATTATTATTATTTTATTTATTTATTTATGTATTTTTAGTTATTTTAGATTTCACAAACCAATATTTTTTGCTGTTACTTGTTATTTTCGTTAATTTATAATTTGTAATTTTAATTTGTATTGTTTTTAAAAGATTTATAGGTCATATTATATGCCAATTTTGAAGTACTTCTGTCATGTTGACTTATTTATTTAATACAGGTATTTTATTTCGTTTTAACTTGTGCTACTGAAGACGGGCGCATAGCGCTTGAAATGTACATCTAGCTACTTAATGCTTGTTACGGTATTTGGGTGATATTCTATATTATAACATACTACTTGCTCAATTGTATAGCAATTACAATTAGTGACAGAGGTATTTAATTTAGTTTTATCTTCTGCTACTGAAGATGGGGGCATAGCGCTTGAAATGTACATCTAGCTACTTAATGCTTGTTACGGTATTTGGGTGATATTCTATATTACTATTTATATAAGGTTTCAAAATGTTTGTTATTCCCTTAAAATACTTGTCAATACAAAAACGATACCAAAATAGAACGAGTTGCTTTTTTTTTTCAGAAAAGCTTTTTTACGTATAGGCGAATGATGTATGTCCTTTTGCTACATTCTGTATATAGGGGGCGCAGTACAATTACAGTTCTCGAATGCTTTTCAACTCAATGTTTACCACGCTAAATTGATGTAAATTCACAATCAACATCTCCATGTCTGACCATTAGGGTATCTAGTGATAACTTCATGCTATTCTACAAATCGACAGTTTAGTAATGCAAATTTCGCAAAAATATCTTTACATATAAAAATAATTCGCTCATGTCTAATTTCCAAAAGTGATTTTATTAAAGACAATTCGCCTACGGCGCATTATTAATTTTTATATTGGTTTATAAGTGAATTAAGAGTACCATACATTTGAAGTTATATAAACAAATAACGCGATGATTATGTAGCGCAATTTAATATCAAATAAATAGACAATTATATATTTTATTACATATTAAAGTATTATAAATATTAAATTGAGTGCGAAAAATTGGTCACCTTATACGATTGCTGTTTAAATGAGGTCCTTAAATTGCTATTATATCACCATCCAAAATTAAAAAAATAGATTCGCAGTCAGTTTTTTTTTTAATTGTAAATTCAAGTAGAATAATTTGTAAAAAGTGGGAAACTGTTGATATTGATTTTTATTTTTTATAATAAATAAATAAGTTTGTACTATAAAAAATAGTACTCCAGAAATGTAAACACGGTCCATATCTGCACCCTTATCGTGTATTTTCTACCAAAGTATAGCGCAGCAGGACTTCCGTTACATTCAAGGATTCAAGCTTGCATCGTGTAATATATACAAGGACATTTATGTGGTATAGTTGTGGTCATATCTATTGGACCTAGTTTACAATTTTGAAACAAATAGAACTTTTCCGTATTGTGCAACTATCGAAAATACAGTGAAATGTTTAGTTAATTGTTTATATCGCTAAAATGTTTGCTTAAATTATGATATCACGCTTATATTTATTTACTGTTATAAAATAAATTGAATTTCAAATAAAATGCAAATAGTGATTTGATAAAAAATATGTTAAAATATCCTTACTTAATACATTAGAGAATTTATTTATTTATTTATTAATTTTAAGTCAACTTACTTAATACGTTAGAGAATCATTGTTAAGTTGTACAATTATTTTAAATTACTGATTTAACTAAATATATTACGCTTTAATTGAAGGTTTTCTACTTTTGCTGAAATTGACTATCATTTTATTTTTTTATTTATTGTATTTGGTTTACAAGACATTACATTTAACTTTTGCAGGAATTTTATAGACAGATAAACGGTAATTATTAATAATAATAGTAATAATAACATACCACTTTTATAAAAATTATCACTACGGTGTTAAATTATAATATAGAATATCACCCAAATACCGTAACAAGCATTAAGTAGCTAGATGTACATTTCAAGCGCATTAATAGTATATCAATCACGATTCGTAACACAGGTATTTAATTTAGTTTTATCGTGTGCTACTAACGATGGGCGCATAGCGCTTGAAATGTACATCTAGCTACTTAATGCTTGTTACGGTATTTGGGTGATATTCTATATTATAACATACTACTTGCTCAATTGTATAGCAATTACAATTAGTGACAGAGGTATTTTATTTCGTTTTTATCCTGTGCTACTGACGATGGGGGCATAGCCTTCGAAATGCGCATCTAGCTATTTAATGCTTATTACGGTATTTGGGTGATATTCTATATTATAACATACTACTTGCTCAATTGTATAGCAATTACGATTAGTGACAGATGTATTTTATTTCGTTTTTATCTTGTGCTACTGACGATGGGCGCATAGCGCTTGAAATGTACATCTAGCTACTTAATGCTTGTTACGATATTTGGGTGATATTCTATATTATACCATACTACTTGCTCAATTGTATAGCAATTACGATTAGTGACAGAGGTATTTTATTTCGTTTTTATCTTGTGCTACTGACGCTGGGCGCATAGTCTTCGAGATGCGCATCTCGCTACTTAATGCTTTGAGTTACGGTTTTTGGGTGATATTCTACAGGATTATTAAACACTGTAGTGACGAAGCAATCCCTCTAAGAATTTTTGTGATATTTTCTAAGATTTTCCAAGAAAAACTATGAATGTGGCTTCAAATTCAACGCGCTAAAGATTTTCTTCACCTGGGTAACTATAAATATAATATAGTAAAAAATATATATAACAACTGTTCAAAAATCTCACGCAATTGAAGCTGTCATTATTAGAATAGTAAACAAACATTTTAAACATAAGAATCTGTTTAATTGGTGGCTTGTGCTTTTACAAGGGGATTAAATTCAGATATAGCGTTGAGAGTTGTTCTAGCCGAAGAGTACTAATTCAATGAAAGCGGTAAAATGGTTCGAAGACCAAACCATATGACTGTTACTATACGATAATGGTACGTAGATGAGATGTATCACTTTACGTAGAGTAATTGGAAAGTTTGGCTTGATGCCGCAGGAGCAAGATATATGAACTGAGTTGAGCGGCGCGATGATGATTTGAATGATCTCTGCGCAGTTTGCTGAGTGATATTTAGCCTGAAGGCGCAGAGATTTGAAATGAGTTCGCTCGCTGACTGCTCGATGGCGATGATTGGGGCGAGCTCGGATGATTTAAATTTGCATATAAAAATATGATTGTTACATGTAGGTGGGTTTTTTTTTTTTTTTTTTTATTGTAGGAATAAAGTATAGACATAAGACTTGTATAAAGTGCCAAATTTTACGTATTTTCTAGGATATTCACAATTATACTGTGATTAGTATGAATTAAAAAAAATATATGTACAAATTTATTTATGGAAGAGAAATAAAAAGTACGATGTTTTATATCACAATTAAAAACGAAGTCAGGCAGGGATGTACACTCTCGCCGTTATTATTTTATCTATATATAGAAGATGCAATAAACAAGGTAAAAAAAGAGTATGGTGTGTAGGTGTGAAAATTCAATATATATGTTGAGCAGAATTTAGAACGTATATTAAATGGTATGCAGGAAGTAATGACTATGGATTATAGCATGAAAATAAATATAGGCAAGACAAAAGTGATGATTTGTGACAAGAAAGAAAGCAGGCTATAAATGAAGGTCAGATTAAATGATTATAGAAGCAGTATCAGACTATTGTTATTTAGGAAGTAGGATTACAAAGGATAATTAAAGTAAGGTAGATATAGAATGTAGGATGTTAAAATATTTAAACGTTAAACATTTAAAAAAAATCGGTTATCATTGTCTGCTTTTTTCTAGAATTCCAAGTTTTTGTTTCTAAATCCTCTTCTATTTTATATAAATTGTCTAAATGTAGACTTTTTTCTTCGGCTTCGTAATATGTAATTAATTTACGAACCAGTAACAATGCTTCAGAGGTGGTAGGTTTTGGGTCTGGCATTATCTCTTCTTCTTCTTGTTCATCGTCTGATTTTTCATTTCTTTGTCTGTACGTCTCTTACTAAATCGAGATCAGACATTTCTTCAGTCGTTGGAAGGTCTTCATCCATTTCGATAAAATCTTCTAAATTATTTGAAGTGGGAATATCGAAAGATTGTAGTCAATGTTTCAGTGGTAAATCATCTTCCTCATCAAAATGATGGTCGCATAAACCCGCATGCTGGAAGCAGTTCCTAATTGTAGCACCGGTGACGTCCTTCCAGGCCTTTTTCAGAATTTTCAGAGCATCAAGTAGAGTTACTTTGCTCAAGTTAAAGTTTGCGCCGCCGGTTTCAAAACCAATCTTTTTCCGTACGCACATTTCAGGCTTCTTATTACTCCTTGATCCATCGGCTGTAGAATACTGGTTTGTCTTTGGAGGCAAAAACTTCAAAGTTATAAATTTCAAATCCTAGTATGCGAGAATGAGCTGGACAATTATCCAAAAGTAGAACGATTTTTCTCTTAGCTTTTTTGAGGTCCTCTTCTCAACGTCGGATTTCTTTTGCAAATAGGTCACTAGTCATCCATGACTTCTTATTGGTTTCATAGGTCACAGGCAAGCTTTTTACATTTTTGAAGCATCGTGGGTTTTTTTGATTTGCGGATCACTAATAAATCTTTTTTTTCCCTGCCACTTACATTAGCACAAACAAAATTAGTGATCCTTTCTTTTGGCAGTTTTGCGCCAATGCATTTTTCATTTTTTAACTTTAAAATGTGGTCTAGTGTCAGCTTGAAGAAGAGGCCTGTCTCATCCCCCGTTGAAGATGTCTTCGTCTTTAAAATGTTTCCGGATTTCTTCCCACTCATTTTGAACCCACGCACTGGTGATATTCAAATTGACGTCTTTGGCTTCGCCAATCATTTTTCCAAAATTGATTTCATGCCGTTTTTTTAAACGGTCTATCCATGCCGGGGAACATTCAAATTTTTCTATTCCCAAACAATTCAGCATTTACTTGGAGAATAGATGCGCTTACTGGTAAATTGAGGGTTCTTTGTTGTTTAAACCAGTTCAATAAAGCAGCATCATCTACATCCTCGTGAGTAGGTTTCCTCATACGCTTCACACTTTTGCTTTGGAAAGTACGGTTCAAGTTCTTCCTCCAAAACATCGTCGTCATCATCATGCTCACTTGTTGTCATCAAAGGTTCCAATCGTTTTATGTTCAATGTTGTCCAAATTCCATTCCAGAACCTCTGATGCGGTATAATGATCAGCATGAATCGTTTTCAGTAGTGTTACAGTGTCTGAAGCAACTGTTTCAACGTCATCATCTTTCCAGAATTGCCCATGTTTACTCAATGGCATGTTATCGTCTTCAATAAATTCACAACTCTTAGATAATAAGTTACGCCAACACTTTGAAATTGTTTTTGGTGTAATTTTTTCCCAGGCACTGTGTAAATGTATGATGGCATCTTTTAAAGTAAGTTTCTTCAGTTCTTCTCCTATGTATTGACTGTTTGGCATAGTGGAACTTAACAAGCTTTTTCTATAATATAATTTTGTCAATCTTAAAACATTTTGGTCCATCGGCTGGATTAATGGTGTAACATTCGGAGGCATAAACATAACAAATATCATCCCATCCTCAGTTTTCAATTCCTCCTCTGAAGAGTGAGATGGTGCGTTGTCCAGAAGAAGAACTGCTTTTTGTGAAAGGCCTTGTTGGCGCAAAAATGTTTTAACCCAAAATTTTAGAAATACCCATCCATGAAAACAATACATATATAATTTTTAATTCTGCTTACTTCTGGAACGAAGTGTTGAAAGAACCACCTTTTAAAAATTTCTCGCGTCATCCACGCATTTTTTGTGTTCCTGTAAATTGTGGGATTTTTTTAATTTCGAAAACATCGAGGATTTTTCGATTTGCCCCTTCAATTTATGCAAGCCCGTCGCATTCGCGCAACAAACAGGAGCAGTTTTTTCACTTAGTCAGACATATGTTTTTTTCAATAAGAATCTTCCGATATAGTTTCGTCCGCATTGTACCGTTGGTCCTCACAAAATCTAAATTCCTCGACTAATTTTGCTAATTTTTCTTTGAGAAAAAGGGCTATGGCCTTGGGGCGGTTAAGGCCGTAGGGCGGCCAATACCATGGGCGGCCAAAGCAGTGGGTCGGCCAAGGCCTCTGTGCGGTGCTCCCCTGGGCGCCAGCCCCTCTGGGCGTTTCAATCAAATTCGTTTATAAATATAGAAGTTTCAGTTTTTTGCCAATTCTCCTAAACCAGTGGTACTATTGCAACAGGTGGTACCGATTATGAATCCTGAGATCAACCTCGAGCCAACGGTGTGACGGGTTTTTCCATATTTAGAACGTACATAACTTTAAAAAAAATAACGTACAAATAGGAAAACATTTCATTTTCACATCGTTAAAATTTCATAGCGCACAAATTCGATATTTTTTATCTTTTTCCTTCGAGAAGCCCTGAGAATTTTATCATGTTTGGTGATTTTGTCGCACCATATTTCTTGGAAAGAGCGGTTACCGTCTTTCCCTTTTCGTAGTCTTCAACAATTTGTGCTTTTTGATGCAACGAAAGAAATATTTTGATCTTATTTTTGTTTTTCCCATTTTTCACTATTTATAATTTTAAAAGAATAGCCATTTTGTACTGCTATATTTCGGATATTATTTAATTCGATATTATATTCATCATTTATAAATATACAAAATTTTATCATATAGCTTATCATTTATTTTATCATTTTACCCGAAGTTCCTGATATCATATGAATTCAAGTTCCATACTGTGATTAATCAATAACAGGTGATTTTCGACAATAATTGATGCCTATTAAGCTTATTGTATTTGATCATAAATCATTGTGCCATTATTGTGCCATTTAATTGCAACTAATTGTAGAGCAGTTAATTAATCTAAGTTAAAAAATGAAATAATAATAAATACATATAATTATAATTATATAACGCAGCGCTAATACGATTTAATGCGAAGTGCACCGATTAATATTATAAATTTAATTAGAAATCTCGAATAAAAATGTTAAAAGTGCGCCAAAGAAGATTTTACATTTTCGCAGCATTATACCTCGCGATCTGTCTAATCGTATTGCTACTGTTCAATAGACAAATTTCTATTTTAAATAATATCCAACCAGACAAAATTGTAGCTATTGAACAGTTTACGCAAAAGTATAAAATTGGCAAAGATATCGACATATTAAGTGCCGTGCGGAAGATAACCAAATGCGGAGATCGGTCCAGATTACAAACCATCGAACAAATCGGCAAGTATACCGTATTATATAATTTGGTCCTGCCGAAGAGAGAATTTCTGTGCCATGAAAGTATTACCTACTCGTCGCAAGGTGATTATTCATTCTTGGATAATATTGTTACACTGTTGGAGCGATGGCAGGGGCCGTTGAGTGTTGCCCTATACGCCCCTGGCGATGACTTCGTACCGACCTTGGATTCCATTGCGTATTTGAGGAGTTGTGAATCCAACGAAGTGAAGGCACTAGTTTCGTTTCATGTGTATTATCACGCAGAACATCCGCCAAAGGTAATAAAATGTTACGTGTCTCTTGGTTTTTTGAATATTGCATTTTGTATTTATATCATTTCTAGTTAGAAACTAACATCGTTGAGTACATCGAATCATACAACTGGACATGGGATTGTTCCATTGAACCGCCTTTTAAGACGATACTTCCTGGTAAAAAGTACCGTATTAAGGAGAAAATGGAATTTCCCATTAACGTCGGACGTAATATCGCGATCCGTGAGTGCCAAACGCACTTCTTAATATCCGCCGATCTGGAGCTGTATCCATCCATAAATCTTATCCCTAACTTCCTTGAGATGATCGTCAGAGATCATGAATTGTTTAATTCCATTCCAAGAAAAGTATATGTTTTGCCAGTATTCGAGGTACATACACATAATACTCACAATCGAATTTACATCAATTTTTCAGTAACATTAAAATACATTCAGTTTTTTTTTCTTTGTATCTCATGTGTTATATAGAGAATTACATGTGATTACAAGAGCAACATTTATCACTTAATTAAGACATGATTTGGTACTTTAATTTGCTATTTTTAGTGCAAAGTCTGTAACATTTACTAATAAGATGTACAATAATTTCAGATTGAATTTTATCACTACAAATTTTTAGAAAACGTGCTGAAATCTTTGTGTAAACTATCCAATAAACTAAATTAGTAACGATCATTCAAACATAATCTAAACATAATATAGAATATCACCCAAATACCATAACAAGCATTAAGTAGCTAGATGTACATTTCAAACGCTATGCGCCCATCGTCAGTAGCAAAAGATAAAAACGAAATTAAATACCTCTGTCACTAATCGTAATTGCTATACAATTGAGCAAGTAGTATGTTATAATATAGAATATCACCCAAATACCATAACAAGCATTAAGTAGCTAGATGTACATTTCAAGCGCTATGCGCCCATCGTGAGTATCACAAGATAAAAACGAAATAAAATACCTCTGTCACTAATCGTAATTGCTATACAATTGAGCAAGTAGTATGTTATAATATATAATATCATCCAAATACCGTAACAAGCATTAAGTAGCTAGATGTACATTTCAAGCGCTATGCGCCCATCGTCAGTAGCACAAGATAAAAACGAAATAAAATACATCTGTCACTAATCGTAATTGCTATACAATTGAGCAAGTAGTATGGTATAATATAGAATATCACCCAAATACCGTAACAAGCATTAAGTAGCTAGATGTACATTTCAAGCGCTATGCGCCCATCTTCAGTAGCACAAGATAAAAACGAAATAAAATACCTCTGTCACTAATCGTAATTGCTATACAATTGAGCAAGTAGTATGGTATAATATAGAATATCACCCAAATACCGTAACAAGCATTAAGTAGCTAGATGTACATTTCAAGCGCTATGCGCCCAGCGTCAGTAGCACAGGATAAAAACGAAATAAAATACCTCTGTCACTAATCGTAATTGCTATACAATTGAGCAAGTAGTATGGTATAATATAGAATATCACCCAAATACCGTAACAAGCATTAAGTAGCTAGATGTACATTTCAAGCGCTATGCGCCCAGCGTCAGTAGCACAGGATAAAAACGAAATAAAATACCTCTGTCACTAATCGTAATTGCTATACAATTGAGCAAGTAGTATGGTATAATATAGAATATCACCCAAATACCGTAACAAGCATTAAGTAGCTAGATGTACATTTCAAGCGCTATGCGCCCATCTTCAGTAGCACAAGATAAAACGAAATAAAATACCTCTGTCACGAATCGTGATTGATATACTATCACGATTATATATATATATATATATATATATATATACACACTATTAATAGTATATCAATCACGATTCGTGACAGAGGTATTTTATTTAGTTTTATCTTAAGATGGGGGCATAGCCCTTGAAATGTACATAGTAAAATAATGATGTCTGTTTTCAGTCAGCCGGAGGCGAACCATCACCTGAAACCAAATCGGAGCTGCAAGAGCTTTACGCGAACCATAAAGCGCTCTTTTTCTGCGAAAAGTATTGTCCTGAATGTCATAATATTCCGGAAAAACAACATTGGCTAGCAGCTAAAGATAATGGCAAACTGGCAGTATTTTTGAACAGCAGGCGAATAGGAAAATTTAAAAGATGGGAACCCGTGTATATTGGAACCCAATCGGAGCCCAGGTACCAAGAACGTGTTACATGGGACGGTGGTAGTGACAAAATGGTTAAGGTAAAGTCTTTAAATATATATATTATGTCTCTGTAATTGGGACGCAATATCCTGTTGAGACGGTAAATGCATACATAACGATATTGCTATATGCCAACTGCCAAGCGAAATCTGCATTTTTTTATTTGGAAAATTTTAATAATTGCATCGTATTCCATTGAATAAAATAAAAATAAGATAAAAAATATTTTTTTGTCGTGAAAAATGCAGTTTTAGTCCGCGAAGTACGAAAATGTCTAAAAACACTTGTATTCGTTGAAAGTGGCCGTTTTTAGACGTTTCCACCTTTCTGACGTTAATCAATTTATTTTCAGAGATAACAAATATTTTTTGTCGTGAAAAATACAATTTTAGTCCGCGAAGTACGAAAATGTCTAGAAACGCTTGTATTGAATAGGAAACCTCTAATTGTCATCAAAACACCATAAGCATAACTCTATTCGACTTTTAATGATTTTTTAGTTCATTCTGCGAATATTTTTAAATACATTATCGTAATACCGTAACTCAAAGCAATAAATAGCTAGATACGCATTTCGGAGGGTATGCTCGCATCTTCAGTAGCACAAAATAAAAACTATTTAAAATAGTTGTCGCTTACAGTGATTAAACACTGTAGTAACAGTTTTAAAAACTCATTACTATTAATTATCTATTTATAATAATTATTTATTTAAATTCTTATCTATTCTTTTTCAGGATTTCGCGTTATGCCTTTTGGATTATAAACTGCTAATGCTGGATAATGCCTTTATTGTGCACAGACCGGGTTTTAAAAAACCAGGTGCTCAAAAACAGGAAACCAAACGCAAAATGACGGAATTAATTTTGAACGAAATTGTTCCTGAATTGGAAATTCTTTATGGCAAAAGAAAAGGTTGTGTTATCGGCGGTCAGTTTAGTAAAAATTTACCAAATTATCGATAGGAATCTGTATACCAATGGCGCAATTGGTGTTTTAATTAATTCAAGATTGTCCAATTTTCTACTTGACTCTTTTAAAAAATGTATTTCTTTGATTTGAAAAACGAATCGACGTAACATCAATATCTTTTAGGGAAGAACAAAATTCCATATAAATCCTATTGTACATTTATAATTTTAAATCTAGCTACATAAGCCAAAAGAATGGCGAAGTAATAATAGTAGTTCTTTCGATAAAATTCTTTATGTAGTCATTTATTTAACACCTAGTAGAGTGTAAACATATTTTTGCTTTCACAAATGTTATTGCTTCAATTATATAAAGATATATACATATATGTAAATTATTTATTTATTTATCGGTGTAACGTAAACAAAGTATTCTAAATTGTCTCATCATTATTAATAACATAAACACAAATGGCGTCCGTTTAAGTTTTCCGTAGACAATATACGAGCTTGAGCTTGCCAATAATTTAATAATAATTAACAATTATATTACTGGCCCAGCTTCGCTAAATAGCAACAGTTCTAATTAAATTCACTACCCGCTAATTGTATATGAAAATCCATTGAATAGAAGTATCGCAATTAGCAAACAATCGGAGATTTTAAATTCGCATTATCTTTATTCCCCGAGTTTTCGCTTCTCCGTTATAATAAATAATTAGCGAAATGCACAATTTACTTGTTCGACTCAAGTGGATACAGATATTATGGATAATGAAGAACAATTTTGAATTGATCTTCAATCATTTATTACATAATAGTTTGGGATCAGGTTATATGCGATGTGAATAGAACTTTTTTAAATATTAACAATATTTAAATTAAGATCAGCGTCTCCAACAATTTGACAAACTCTGCCAACAGATAGCACTAGTGGTTCGAAATTATTTAGTTATAATTATAGCTATTATTTATATATATAATTATATTTTAAATATAATTACGTGTTTTTTTAACTATTGTCGATTGTACTTGTTATATATAACGGGTTTGTACTATTGTTGCCAATTCTCTCAAACCCTTATAGATTTTGCCGAACCCTTAACCGCTTCGATTTCAAGCGTTTAGTAACGTTAGCTCAACTATTAAACGAAAGCAAATTAAATTACACAATATTCACTGATTGTCGACAAGATGTCTAACTATGGAACGGTCAAACTTTTTTCTATTTTTTTACTAGCTTCCTCGATAAAACAAACGTCTAAAAACTCGTATTTTTTTACGAAAGTTATGATTTTTTTTCGACATGTTCATGGAAATAAAAATAAAAAATATATATACCGTTCGAAAGCCACGTCCTTTAGCAACGTTTTCTAAAAATATTGTACAAAAATAATCAAAATTGCAGATATGCTAAATACGTTGCCGAACCCTTGCTTTTCGTGTGAGAAAACGCTGGATTTAAATAGAAATTCGAACCTGTGGTCTTCCAGTGTTATTGTGCAGCATTTATAATCCATCATATTCTTGGTCTTCGCACGGTTCGTCATGATAATTACAAGAATCTCTAATCTAGGCATTAGAAACACAGAAAGAGAATATTTACACGCACTACAAACACGATGAATGAATATATTATATTATAACCAACCCTTTGTATTAATTTCGCAAATGACAAATATAAAAAGAAATGCTTCGCCGCCAAAGAAGCTTTGTAATAAATCAACAAATAACAAACTACATAGCTTAATCAGTTAGTTTAAGAGCTTTTGTCAATAATTTAATCACTAAATACAAAAACACTCGCTCTTCATCAACGTATTGTAAAACTGAAATAAGTACGATTTCTGATTTCTGTCAGATAGTTTGCGTAATGGTAGTTCAAATGTTATTGTTAAAAGTCACTACAATTTTTATATTTGTTCAATAGAGTTAGTTTAAAATTTTGAGATTGTGATTGTTAAAACATTATTCAATATTCAGTTACGTAGCACAATTTTAACTGTATCTAGAGTTATTTTAAGAGCCTTTGTCAATAATTTAATGGGATATATTGAAAACAAAAACACTCTCTCTTCATCGAGTATTGTAAAGCAGAAATAAATACGATGTCTGATTTCTGTCAGATAGTTTGGGTAATGGTAGTTCAAATGTTATTGCTAAAATTCACTATAAATATTATATTTGTTCAATAGTGTTAATTTAAAATTTTGAGATTGTGATTGTTAAAACATTATTCAATATTCAATTACATAGCACAATTTTAACTGTATCTAGAGTTATTTTAAGAGCCTTTGTCAATAATTTAATGGGATATATTGAAAACAAAAACACTCTCTCTTCATCGAGTATTGTAAAGCAGAAATAAATACGATGTCTGATTTCTGTCAGATAGTTTGGGTAATGGTAGTTCAAATGTTATTGCTAAAATTCACTATAAATATTATATTTGTTCAATAGTGTTAATTTAAAATTTTGAGATTGTGATTGTTAAAACATTATTCAATATTCAGTTACATAGCACAATTTTAACTGTATCTAGAGTTATTTTAAGAGCCTTTGTCAATAATTTAATGGGATATATTGAAAACAAAAACACTCGCTTTTCATCAAGTATTGTAAAGCAGAAATAAATATGTCTGATTTCTGTCAGATAGTTTGGGTGATGGTAGTTCAAATGTTATTGCTAAAAGTCACTATAATTATATTTGTTCAATGGCGTTCATTTAAAAATTTTAGATTGTAATTGTTAAAACATTATTCAATATTCAATTACATAGCACAATTTTAACTGTATATAGAGTAATTTTAAGAGCCTTTGTCAATAATTTAATGGGATATATTGACAACAAAAACACTCGCTCTTCATCGAGTATTGTAAAACAGAAATAAATATGATGTTTGATTTCTGTCAGATAGTTTGCGTAATGGTAGTTCAAATGATAAAGTCATAACAACTATTATATTTGTTCAATAAATATTACGGTGTTAATTTATAATTTTGAGATTATGCTTGTTAAAACAATATAATTAATGTAATTAAGCATGTCTCAATAGTATAATATATTTTAATTTTGGAAGAGTAGTTCAATTTTTATATTGAATTATCGATTTTACAGCTACGACATTCTTCTAACGCTAAATACCGATCAATTTTAATTGAATCATGAACTGTTTTAATGATAAACTCATATTTATTCCTTCCAAATTTCGATTCTTATTAAAAATTGCTCGTCCATTTTTTTTTTTGAGGTTAATGAAGTTATGTTACATTTAATCTTGAAGCGTTTTTGTTACTTACATTTGATTTCCATCATACCTGTTTACTATTCACCGCAAATATATAGATTATTTTGTATAATCACACATAGCACTTGCACTTTCTATTTTTTACTTGCTACTTAAGTAAATGAAAACAATTATCTGGTCTTCTAAAATATGACGCAATGGTAATTGGTAATGGTTCGCATTTGTGCGCATACGCATAGAAGACAATTCCATTTATAAAGGCATTATTTTCATTATTATCAGTTTTACAAATAAAAGTTTGTAGTACGACTTTCTATGCACGTGGGCTTTATATCTTTATATTTATATATAAAATTTGAATTTTATGGTACTGTAGAGTGAATGTTAATGATAATTACCTATAAAAAGTTTTACTATATTAAATAGATTAAAAGAGACGTGTCGATTTTCATCAAAATTATCGAAAAATTAACGAAAAAGATCAGAGGTATATACCTATTGATTTTCATCAAAATTATCGAGAAATTAACGAAAAAGAACACAGGTATATACCTGTCGATTTTCATCAAAATTATCGAAAAATTAACGAAAAAGAACACAGGTATATAGCTGTCGATTTTCATCAAAATTATCGAAAAATTAACATACTGCTTTTCCCCCCTATATTTTAATACTTTTTACGCACTTTTTTCTCGGTATAACACGACTTATTTGTCCGCTCTTTAGTGACCAATCACACATTAATACCTATAAAAATCCGGCACTTTTACCGTACCAATTTCTTTTAGCCGTAACTATTTTTATTTATACATCACAAATCATCGCGCAAGTCTGTAGGAGCGTCCATTTACTGTGAAAATCCGACGCCATCAGCTGTTGCCCATGATCTATATACCAAGTGTCTTCTTCCAAACATATACGAAGGAAAAATCGCACTGGAAATGACATTTAGCGATGAATCCGGATTTCCGCGAAACCCCTTCAAGAAATTGTGATTTTTCCTGCACCAAATTGGCTGAAATTATAAAAATTAAATCGATATCGTAAAATGCTATTTAAAAAAATCGAATAATTGTTTGAATTAAACCTTTATCCAGAAAAAAATAGCACTCTATATACGGTCGTGAGGCGTGGAATTTTGGACGATGAAAAAAATTTAGTGAGTCAATAAATTGGCAAATGAGGAAGTACTAGACTTTCTTTAAAAAAAAAGAGAAGCATTTGAAAAATGCTTTAGTATATAGTAGGTTATATTCTTAGATATGGTGGTATTATTCAATCAGTTATAAAAGATCAAGCAGAAGGAAAGTCAATAATAGGTAAACTCATATTAGAGTCGTATTTCTATATTTATAAAAAAATATTTTTGCACAAGTCAAATGAGTCTTTCGTTAATTTTGTATTCTAGGATTAGAAACTTGTTACCCTGTGTATTATCTATGACACATTTTGCTATAGTTTCAAACGACTAGCTTAAGCAAGCGTTCGCCTCCGAGCGTAGTTTAGTTTGCGAAAATATCTCGCAAAAATAACGGCTTATTTTAACCGATAACAAAATGTTTTGAAAACAGTTAAAAAAAAAAATTTTTAAACCGAAATTTCAATTGACAGAACTATGTGATATGTGAAAGAAAATTTGATAATTAGGAAGATGGAATTTCGGATTGTTCTCAAGATTTTTTTAGTTGGTGAGTTAAGGCAAAATTTAATTATAACATTTGTTTGTTTGTTAAGAATTTTTGAAAGAAATGGAGCGAATTTTTATTAAATTTTGTAAAAAACTGTAATTGAAAATATCGAAGCGAATTACCGTTGAAGATAAAACCTCTACGATTGACCGCAAAATTGTAAACTCGTAAGAATATTAAAAATCTAATAAAATTTGGTTCCATTTGGCCGTTTGTCAAAATACAAATAATATAGGCAAATAAATGTTCTGTTGTGAATTTTTAGTTGTAAAAAGGTTATTTTGTTGTACCTAATTCTAGTTGACGACTGACAAGTTATTCTGAATAGTTTGTAAATGTCAGAAGTATAGATTTTTATAAAACTGAACTGACAAATGAACTAATTTGATTGGAAAATAATATATATATTTTTTTAATTAAATTAGTTTAATTTTAATTAAATCAAAATTCGTTTCAATAATTTCCATGCTCATCCTTGCCATTTTTTCATTTCAAAAATCGAAAAAATATCGAATATGATTTAAAACATTTTTTAAAATAATCGAATCAATCAGAAGACGACTTCCCAATTCTGACATATGTAACACCCTGTATATCGCGTGGATTTTGTTACGCATAATGTTATTTTAATAGAATTAGTAATGCTTCGTGTATATATAAATAACGCATGATTATCTGAAAATATTCATGCCACTTGAAAGTCCGAAATATTTACTATTTCAAAAATGAATTTGTAATTATTTTTTTACTAATGCAATGTGATTTTTAAATATATAACATATCTAATTTTCCTTTTACTGATTTAAATAAAAATTATTCATGAAAAAAATTTTTTTTCGAAGAACGATGAACAAAATTTTATAAAGATTGTTTAAAAAATGTTAGGAAAACTAATCAATATCTATAGTTTGAACTAAAAACTAAAAACGCTGTTCCTATTAATGTACCAAATATTTACATTATGCAAGTTTGATCTAATACTACACAAATATGCAGTGTATATTTATATACGATAATGAATTAAAATATTTTTAGACTGAATGGAAATCTCTCTATATTTCGTAAAATATTCTGCATGTAAGAAATCATTTCGAATTTGAATTCTGGTTAAAATTATTAATCTCGCAAAACACTACAGGATATAACGAAATCACATTATAACAATAAAAAATCATTTTCGTCTTCAATGCAATGTTTTTTCTATGGGAGTATTGACTTTTGTAAACGAACTAAACAATAAAAACTATCGACAAAATATACATTTTGCCTTCGTGTAAAAAATAAATAAAATGCCGCGCAGTTTTTACGCAAATCAAGATTTTATACGTTATGTCAACGCGATCGGTATCATCACTTTGACCATCCTTTGTTTTAGATGTCATATTTCTTCAGCAGTCACTTTCATGGTGCTTTTTTCTGATTTTATAAATCATCTACTAGATATATTATATAACTAATTATATACCACCGTGTCCAAGAATGTGGCTTTCCATTTGCAATTTTACTTCGCAATTCGCAAAAATCCGATACTTCTATTTTATACATCATCTTGCACTTTGATTTCTTTCTTTCGTAATTCATCACTTTGGTTTTCCATCCTTAGTCATCACTTCCTGCATACCATTTAATACCAGTTCTAAATTCTGCTCCCTTGTTTCTAAAATAAATCAAATTAAAATACTGTTTTTAATAAATTCTATAAAATATTAAATGACGATAATATATGCAACTTTTAAAGCTTCTAAGTACAAAGTAAAGCAACACAAAGATGCTTGAGATATATATAACAATGATAACAGGAATTACGTAAATTTGCTCGTTTTCCGGCGATTCTTGCTCGAGACGCTTAAGAACATATATGTCTGTATTTTAAGAACGAAGGAATAGTGTATTTATACACGAAGCCACGAAATCTGGGTTGAACTGCACCCATTTTAAGGGTGCGCCCTTAATAAAAAGTACATAGAATAATGGGCTTTCATACAGGGTGTGTCGAATTAATAGGACATATTTGCGTATGCATTCGCGAAAAATATCTAAAAAATGAAACGGGCCTAAAAAGAACTCTATGAAGAGTTGCCTGTAAAAGATTTACCCATGCAAGTCTCAGCAAAATTTAACAATTTAACTATACTACATGCATAAATTCTTCTTTTACTTATTTCTACACGTGCGCGTCTTTTTTTAAATTACCTGACGCGTGGAAAGAGTATCTGATGTACCAGAGAAGCAGAAGGCCTCGAGAAGAGACGGCGAATTCTTCAAGTACGCATCTCGGAACATCTGGCCATCTGACAAGCTCACGCACCCACCAAACCTGTATAGATATAAATTCTCACAATTTTACATATGATCAAATGTACGTGCACTTTTACATACATGTCTTTTACATACACTTCTTCACGCGAGTTTTTCTCTAAAGTACATATTCCATTATACAGAGTATGCAGTTATTACATATGAATTGAATTTCTTTTTATAAAAAAGTATTTTAATTTGATTTATTTTATAAGCAAGGGAGCAGAATTTAGAAAAGGTATGCTGGAAGAAATGACTAGGGATGAATTATTTCTCTAAACGAACATCTTAGTAATTCATTGTCGCAAATACCCTAAATTCTGACGTCCTGAACATGTCAAATTAACAATATTGTCTTTATTATGACGTTTAATCATCATATGAATACTAGCAGCAACCACTTGCGCAAGCGCGAGTTCCGCAGCTGCGCTACAGCTTACAGAATCGGCCCTGACAGGCTCCCACAGGTGCCAACCTTTTTTACATTTCATATTACAATATGACAGAGAAAGTAAATCAGCCCCTTTAATATCTTCATTATTTATTTATATGCGTAATTATTGCCCTCTATTTCTTTCAATTATTATCTAAAAATATCCCGCGACTTTATGTCTCGTATTATATCGTAATTCCTGACATATATATTCTCAGTTTGGAAGAAAATAAGGTAAAATAGGGCCATCGATCTCCTCAATTCCCGACGCCAGTAAAACCTGACATTTTATGTTTAATTTCCTGCTTCTAGAAACATAGAGGCGTTATTGTCTCGCTCTATATATCGCCATACAAATATATATGCTACGTATACAGAGTGTTGAATTAAGAAGTACTGATCTTAATACGTTTGAAAATGATCGTGTAAATTAAATTACCAGTTTTGAAAAGTTTGTTTCGTAACAAAATCGTTACCACATACAACCAATGATACATAAATGTACGATGGGAAGACTACGTTAACACAATTTACGCTTTTATTTTTAAATCCGATTTGATTTATTTTTATATCATGTTTGAAGAATAACTTACCACATATTCTCTTATCCTCTGGCGTATTTACAACCATCTGTATATCTATTTGTTGAGTATTGGACTACTATTCGTATTTCCCACAGAGCAAATTAATTTTAATTTTATAATGGTTAATTTAACAGGAACAATGCGCAACCTTCGGGGAATGGGCCTTTTGTTAATGGATCAATTTAAAGCTGAATTGATTTCGTTCTGATGTAACTTAATACAATAGAAGTACAAAATTTAAAAAAGAACAAACTAAAAAAAAACCAGTACAGATATTTTGTAAAATGTAGTAATGGTAAATAATAAAAAATCGTATTAATTTAAAGATGGCTTTTTAACGCATTGTTTTAAAAATCGTGGCATATTAAGGATGGATATTTAGATTCTTTAAAAAGATATTTGGAAAAAAATCGCTTGTGGCGCATTTTACAGGGAACTGTGTTCATATTTTAAACAATTATGTTTAAAAATTGTTTCGCGTTCGGAGTAATTTAGATGGCATATTTGTTATGTAGACATATTTGAGGTATGCAACCAGTGATGTTTCAGTGTAAGTTGGGAAGACTATAATAACAGAATCTATTAAATTTTAGGTGGGCAATTTTAGAAATTTCTTCCACATTTAAATATAAAAATTAAATAAATAAAAATATTTCATTTAAATAAATTGTAAATTTTAAAAAAATTCGAAATACCCAAAAAATAATTGCAGAAGCAAAAGATGTTTAATACAAAATGTAAGTCATATCTTCTAAACATGACTGTTGCAGCGCTCAATATATATATATATACATACGTATACATTCTTTATTGTTGTTTCTCTGAGAGACTGCGTTCTCGATGCTCCTATATACAGATAGATTGTTGTCTACGGACATGAAGGTGAGGCCACTTTGCTGGCCCTCGCCAGATTGTATACACGAGAACAACGGAGGAGCCGCGGCCTTTCTATTCTAACCTCTCGGACTCGGACAACTTGAGCTGCTCTCAAGATCCTGCCATCCTAATACGCAGAATTCGACTTTGTCTTACCCCTTTACAAATATTTGGAATGTTTGGGATTCCACCATTGTTGCGATACTGTTCTTCTGAGTGGCTCTGTTCTCGGGGAATGTGTATCTATTTATATACAAAGAAATGCTTACACAGTGTGATGGATCTTTAGTTCTAAATTTCTAAACATGTTATAGAGCATTTTTGTCGTATTTTTTAATAGCTCGACCATAATCATAGATTGTTCAAAAATTGATAATTTTGTTAAAGTCAAATAGAATCAAATTTAATTTAATAACTTAATTTTCAGAAAAAATATTACAGTGAAGAATATTGTTTAATAATAAGAAGGTCTGGCAATATAAAATAGCAGCAAAAAAATAAAAACACAAATCTAAGAAATAGCGTGGCATATAAATTGACCACCCTGTATAACAGGGCACTTGGGAATATATAGTGGGAGACACGTGTCGGGTCTACGCAATACACTGAATATAGGCCAGAATGTTTCGGCACTGAATCTTGGCACCCTCTTTATATTCCTGTTTCTTTGATAGTTTTCTGAGTTAATTTCCGATAATTTTTGCATAAATTACCTACCCATAGCATTTTTAAAAAGGACTGAAAAAAGAAAGCTTTTTTACCATAAAATTTGATTTGCAGTTTTCAAGATAATTTTTAAAAAATTGACCAAATTGATTGCGGCAGAAAACAAAATTTATTAATTGTCAATACCTGTCATTTTGACAGTATTGATAGTAGTAATAAAACAGACGGAGAGTCTGTTTTATTTAAAATGAACAAAACAAATATAACGATATATATATATTACTGAAATTACAAATCTACTAAATAATATCGTTTTCTTCCTAAAAAAATATAATTAGTTTTAAAATATCACTAAATATTCGTATTTATGCTAATTATAAAAACTAATAACCACATGGAATATTTGTCAACGTGACTATTGACAATTATTGAATTTAAGATATTATGTTTTTCTATCTTAGTCACGGCTAGTTTTATAATATCAGTCAATTTTGACCAAACTATTTTTCAATTATCTTGAAAACTACAAGAGATATTGAAATTACACAAAGATTTTTTAATTCAGATTTCAAAACTCTAAATCTTTTTTATTAAAATGATTTTTTGTAAACTAATGAGATGAACCAATATTTGAACAAATCAAAATTACTTTTGCATTTGCCGAAGCAACATCCGGTATATATTTTTAGCAAATCATCAGCAGAAATTACTGCGATTATTTTTATTTGAATTATCAAATTAGTAGAGAAAATATATTTTCTCTACTAAGTTTCACTTACTCTGTAAAAAAAGAGATTATAATGCAACACTGCATTATAACGATGAACTTCACCTACGTCGAGCACGTGTCCTCCAATAAACACTGGCTGTGTTTGACCACAGCTATATATATATGCAACCAATTCTAAGACGTTCCTGCACTTCCTGCGCTCCTGCTCTGCGTAGTAGACGACTCGGGCAACTTCTGTCAGTCAAGCTGCTGACAGTTGGATGATCCGGTCCATTTTCCCACACACAACGACGATGGCGATGGTCGGTCCACGTACTGATGTCGCCCACAGCTTCTTCCTCCATATTCTTGATCATATGAATGGAGTTGTAACATGAAGTCAGAAAAAGTTTCAATAGAGTAAGGGATAGATTATAAGCAGTTTCAGTATGATAGAAAGAGAAGAAAAGAATGGGTTGAGTGCGTTGTTGACGTGTATTGAGATATCGCGATAGCTTGAGGATATTTGAATTGATAATCGAAAATAAATTGCAAGAAATTTTTGAGAACATATTTAAATAGTACAGTAGTTTGAAAATAGTTTGATTTTGTAAAATGATAATACTTCAACAATCTACTCTTCACTTATTATTGTAAAATCGTCACTACGGCGTTAAATAGTTGTATAAAACATCACCCAAAAACCGTAACATAAAACATTATTTTACATTAATAAAACCAATTAATATAATGAACTATTTTCAACTAAATATTTATGTGCAAAATCTCCACCATGCAACAATTACAACTCTGTTCATATTCGTAGCCTCTCCTCAATTCCACAACAAAACACCTTCTGAAATAGCTCCTAATAACGCAAATACCCTGAACCTCCTACCAAGAAAAATTGCTCTACTAACCTACTATGTACATCGCGGCAGCACACGACGGTGTCAATAACCACAACTGCGCAGATCATATCCTGTGATCCTGGTAGCCGGGTGCGAAGATGTGCAATGCAAAACCGGTGGGGCAGCATGGACGACGGTGTCGTCGCCTCAACGCATAACTTTGTGGTTAGGTTAGGTTATGTCCCTGTGGAATGAAATAGCGGTGAAGATAGGAGAAACTGTTGGAAGGAGAGAAAGAATAACATTAATCAATATTGTGGTGGGTGGGTAATCGGAACAGTAAGAAAATGGAGGAGAATTTGAATGCAGGAAAATGTTGTGGTTGAAGTAAAAAGCGATGTAGATTGTGGTGGATTGCCTGGGAAAGTGCTAACGTTTTCTGTTTACAAAGGAATAATTATAAATTTATCATCATTATTGTTATCCATAAGAAGAGCAAAAGGAATATTGTTATTTTGACAAATAATTGACAAGTTATATTATGTCATAAGTATTTTAGTTGTCAAAGCTATTTACGAAATTTTGTTATAATAATAAACGAATAATTAAAACATCAAAAACATTGAGTTAGTTTTGTTGAAATTTGTCCAAAATTTGTTGTAATAAAAGTAAAATAAAAACTTCAACATTTTTTTGATAAAAACGAATACTAAAGACGCAATAGTTAGTTAAAGAGTCCGCAATCCTAAAGATTGGTTGGAAACAGCACGCCATGCCGATCTATCCTGAGCTAATCCCTTCATCTCCCTATAGCTATTCATCTCAATGTCTTCAACTATCTGACTCACATACTCCAATCTAGGCCTACCTACCCCTCTCTTTCCCTCCACTCTACCTTCTATGATCAATTGCATAATCCCCCCATGCCTAAGAATATGCCCTACTAATCTGTCTCTCCTACGCTGTAACACTCTCCAAATACTTCTCTTCTCCCCTACTAACTCTAGTACAGCTTCATTTGTTACTTTATCTTCCCAACCAATCCTCATCATCCTCCTATAACACCACATTTCAAGTGCTTCTAATCTACGCTTCTCTTCCTTTCCTATAGTCCACGCCTCACACCCGTACAGTGCTACACTCCAAACATATACCTTCAGTAATCTTTTTCTAATACCCAAGTCAATATTTGATCTTAAAATCTGTTCTTTTTCTACGAATGCCTTCCTACCCTGTGCTATCCTACACTTTATATCTACCTTGCTTCGATTATCTTTTGTGATTCTACTGCCTAAATAACAAAAATCTGACACTTCTTCGATTCTATTATCTCCTATTGTGATCCTCATTTTTCTGCTGCATTCCTTTTTGTCATACCTCATCACTTTAGTTTTACCTATATTTATTTTCATGTTAAAATCCCTAGTCAATACTGCCTGCATACCATTCAATACCCTTTCTAAATTCTTTTCGCTTTCTTCCAATATAGCTATATCGACGCAATATAAAAAAAAAATGGACCACTCTGTATATATTAGGTCAGGTTAGTTATATCAAATCTCTAAATGAAATCAAAAAAAAAATCTCTGGATATCACTTTAGATATATATATAAACTACTTTACTTTGTTGTTTGTAAATTCGCTAAATCTAGCACAGTTTTTCTAAATTGGCAACACCTAATACATAAGTCACGCATCGAAGACTACATAGCTGGTAGTTATCATTCCCGACACTATATTATCAAGTTTTCATATATACATGCGGTTAATATCCATCCAACCATCTAATTCTGAAATATCGTACAAATCTACCATACCATCCCCATTCTTATACCCACATGAATTTCTGCGCCCTTGATACTCATATGGAATAGATTTCCAATAAATGCATGCATGAGTGAACATCGATCTTATGTGTGGGCTGGCTCCATTGCTGCCGCCTCGGTGTTGTTTTTTATAACTTGCTGCAATAAAAAAAATATATATTAAAATATAGTGACCTATTCCCCTTTTAATAAAATTATTTTATACCCATAAATAAATAATCAAAGCAAATTCCACGAAGGTCCACTCTTTTATATTTGTATAGTATATCTTGAATTTTTTATGGTGACTTTTTAAATAAATTTTATATGTTAGATCTGTGTCGTGTAAAATAGCTCTAATCAATGAAAATTAGGTCCTGTTGCTCAAATGATTGCTATATTTCTAAATACATTCGAGACACCATGCACAATACTTTTTCATTTGCTTTATGCACTGATATAGCGTAAACGAAGAAGTATGTTCGGAATGCGGTTTGCTCACCTCCTGTATGTACTAAATTCCGGATCGTTTGCGGGCCTCATTTTGCAATGTCTGCTCATTATTTATGGTCGGCCGTTAACAAAAAACATATTTAACCGATGTATAGTTTTTTTTTTACTCCCAAACTACGTAAGCTAGCTAGACTTGTGACAAATTGGAACAACACAAACCAAGTCATTATAACCAAGAGGGGGGCATTTTTAAGACATAATAAAAAAATAATGGCATTTTTAAGAAATTTTAAGTTCTGCATATGATCAGGGTTCCGCACATATACACTAGTCTTCACATGGTCTCTAAGGGTATCAGGAGGCCAGCATCAACAAGAAGTTAACTAGTGAGTGTCTAAAGAGCCTCTATTATCTACGAGGTACCAAACTAACTAACTGATTCATACAAAATTATTATACAAAAACACTTTAAAAAAAAAATTAAATTCTCTAAAAAACAAGAGTACATGTTTGATGCGTTCCTAAAAATTATCTACAAAATTGTCCTAAATAAATTCCTAAGAACCTTCTTACAGCATTTATTTATTATCACCGCAATCATTTTTTATTTACAAACCAAAATATCATTTCGTAGATTTGAATGAAACCTTTCAAACAATCCCCGGAAAGTAGAATATGCATAATTAGCAGCCAGTGATATTAGCGCAACAGGAAAGGGAACGGGTATTCGAAATTCGAAGCAACCAGTGTTTAGTTCAGGTTGTGGTGTGATGTTAAGGTCCCCGCAGTGGCGTGGTATCCTATAAACAACATGCTTTTATATAGGGGTCTTCAACATAAAAAAAACGAATACTCTTCAATAAGAAAAGTGATCTAAATTGGCAATTATTTGTATCAAATTTTACAGAAATTTATTTATATTTCTACATATACAAAATGTTTGGAAAGTGCAAATTTAAATGTTCGCATACGGCCCCCCAATTGATGAAGTTTATATGCGGTGCTTTTAAAGTGCGACTACTTTTCAAAAGTCTATTAAACCTTGGTAGAAAATCAGCGCTTTCAAATTTACAAGTGGGATTAATCAAGTATGATAACTGATAACTGATGAACAAAGATAGTTAAACTTGAATTTTATCGGAAATATATTAACAACGCAAAATAAGCGTCATATTAAAACTGATAAGAAGCTTCAAATACAAATAAACTGATTATAGGAGATCGAATATTGTGATTATGTTTTATCTATTTTTATATGCACGGTCCAACAAACAATTCAATTTTTCTATCATCAAATCAATTTGAACTAGGGCCCCACTTATGAAACGCCACTGGAAATTTTATTGTATACCATACATGCATTTACAAATTAGTATATACAAAATGTACGTATACAATAGCAGTGTTGCCGAATCAGAAGCATTCCCATTCGATCTGGTGGATTCAACTAGACTAAGTATATTGTGGATACTAAATGTGATTTTTAAAGTACAAATGTAAACATTTTGAATATTATCATTTTGCTTTGAACATTTAAGAATTTTTCTTGCGCGATATTTGATTTATGATCCACTTGTTGTCAAAGTTAAATTTCCTTACGCAGAATTGTCATAAGGTTTAAAGAAAATAGAAAGTTATTATAAAGAAAAATGGCTTTTCTTTATATTAAAATAAAAAAGAAAAATCTTACTAAAGGTTGACGAATTGTTAAGTTGTAATTTGAATTCTAATTTGAATAAATTCTAGCTTACAAGTTGCTGTGAATCAAATATTTTCGTTTTACCCTTTTATAAGTAATAAAATTTTAATTTTTAACTGTCCAATAAAACAAAATATTCACATTTTTAATAAAAAAATTTAAATGTTGGAAATGTTATAATTTTTATCGTTATTTTTTCGATAAAATCTTAGTTAAAAAACAGTTTCAATATAAACTTCCAGTTTGTTTATCCCAAAAAAGCACCTGTGTTTTAGTCACTTCCTGAGAAAGTTCACATTGAAAAGATCTAAAACACAGTTTGTTCCTGCGAAATTTAATACTTTTCTTGTAAAATTGTAAAAAAAAATTGAAAATTGTAAATATTAGAAAATGTTTACAATAAACTGTTAGACACATTATATAGAAATCGCATTCTACAATTTATTTCATGCAATATATTCATGCTCGCTACAAATCTACTTCTACAAAATAAAATTCATGCGTAATTATAAAGTAGTAATAACAAAACATAATCTTTGCCAGCAAAACTATAATACTAAAAGCCACTTAAAAATATATATCAATATAAAAAGGCAATAAGAAACATATATTATCTACGATGATTAAAATATTTCCAATAATTATAATATAAAAATTCAATCATTTATTACCGTATTCCATTTTCACTTTATTGGCCTTGTTTTTTTTTTGTTGGAAAATCTTACAAATCAGCCGTCCTCTGTTGGACACCCTCACGGACCCTGCGACCTAACTCTTCATCCACCGACGTCAGAACTTCAATCATCCGATCCTGAATGACCGAATTAGCCCTCCGAATATCATTCACAAAATTATCAACCAACGTTGTTTTGGCCCTTAAGAAAAAAAAATCATGAAATATCAAAATGGAAAAAGGATGCGATAATTATAAGCCAATCTATAACCTAATTATCTTCAATGGACTTACTGAGCGTCCATAACTCGTCGATACAAGACACCAGGTTGAGAATAATTGTCATCGTCGCCAGAATCGTAACGCCGGGCTTCGCCTAATAAACTAAAAGTCGGCTCCAACGATCTAGCTCTTTGGCTGGCTTCAGGACCACCGAAACTATTCGGGTGATAAATGGGAGCACCACCTTGGCTGTCAATGGTAGCGAAACCTCCGCGATAGAAATTCGCAACGCTATCGATAGGATAAAATTGATAAAGACAAAGTTCTTCAAGAACAAATTTCAGGAAAAAATGTTTTGGTGGAGTAAACTTCTAAAAACTGCCACATACCGGTATGGAGAATTCACTGGTAACTGTTGATTATTCACCCCAAGCCTATATCGATGGGCATCATCGTAGGCAAACAGCCGTCCTTGCAGATTCTTATCTGGGCTCGCCCCAATACCTGGTATAAGATGTGACGGACTAAAGGCCATTTGTTCCACCTCAGCGAAATAATTGCCAGGGTTCTTATTGATGACAATACGACCCACTTGAATCAGCGGGTATTGAGCATGAGGCCACGTTTTCGTCACGTCAAACGGATTAAAGGTCAGAGCGTTAGCCTCCTTCGGAGTCATGATCTACGTGTGGATGGATTGAAGAGAGGAGATCGAGAGAATAAATATGTTGAAAAGAAAAAAGAAGGAACAACATTCACAGCAGGTTTCAAAGTTATACGACACTCAGGCAACTAAAATGCCGCGAAAATATCTGCGCATTGTGTGAAAGTGTGACTCTTCTATTTATGGAAATGTGCGTATTCAGCTGTGAAGTGAAAACAGCAGCGAGCACAACAGATAATAATTCAACAAATCAAAAATCAAGTTTTAAAAATGCAAGTTGAAGAAAAATAATGATACATTTAACGTCTATTGTCATCCAATACTGTCATATTGGCGATTGGAGAACAAATATTTAAAGACAACATATAAATTTTAGTGAATGGCAAATTTTGCTAAATCTTACATTACATTATTATATACTAAAACGTAAAATTGCAGTTGGACACATTTGGCAAATACCATGTGTTAAAATTCTTGTCAAAACGATATTTTATTGTGAAGCCTAATTACCATCAACCATATGTTAAACCAAGAGCAATTTGATTACTTACACATGAACTGATTGATGAAATAAATTGAAATAGCCTTCGATAAGAAATTATCTCTTTGCCATAATCTTACCTGTATAGATAAAGTCCATGTTGGATAATCTGCTTTGGCTATTGCATTGTACAAATCTCGTACTGCATAATCAGCGTCTTGGCCCGCGATAATGTCAGCCTGGGCCGCCGGTATGTTACGTATTCCTTGGTCGGTTCGATAATGGAACTTGCAATAGTTCAGTTGACCTTCGGAATTGATCATGGAAAACGTATTGGACCCATAGCCTGAAGATGACAAAGGAAAAATTGCCAAAAAAAATAAGAAAGTTCCAAGAAGGAAGAATTTATGCATGACTTTTGATTGATTAAAGTTTAAATGAAATTTCGGATGGAAATAAATTAAGAATCGGAAAGTTTTTTTATAGGGATTCTAGGTTCGTTTATGATCGTGTTAGAATGTTTGTACCGTTTCACAAATGTGTTTAAAACCATCAAAAACTGACCATGCATACGTCTATACCCATCCGGAATCCCTCTATCCGAATACATCACCATCACCTGATGGATTGTTTCTGGCCGAAGGCTGAGAAAGTCCCAGAACATATCCCAGTCCCTTAGGTTCGTTACCGGGTTCCTCTTGAGCGCGTGTATAAAGCTCGGGAACAGAACCGTGTCCCGAACGAAGAAAACTGGTGTGTTGTTCCCAACGAGATCCCAAATGCCGTCTTCCGTGTAAAACTTGATGGCGAAACCGCGCGGATCACGAACCGTATCGGCACTACCCATTTCGCGGAGCACCTGACTGAAGCGGGCTGCTATCGGGGTACGTTTACCGATTTGAGAGAAGACCTGTTAACATATGAGAATGAGGACGTGACGAAAGTATAAATAGCTGTCGGGTGGATTTTAAAATAGTCGAATCGGCCAAGAATATGTTGTCAATTGATCCAGTTGTCGCAGGAAAGTTGATCCAGTTACCGCAATTACAAATTTATAAAATTCACAATGCATTTGAACCGTCACGTAAATTCAAAATAAAATCCAAAATCCAAAGCCCATTAATAAATACAACATTTTAAACTCAAACAAGAAAAACTATATACCTAAGAAACCATTCGAAAGAATGGTTAAACTCACTTTTGCCGCGGTGTAATTGGTGATATCATGAGTGACCTCAAAGTACCCAAAGGCCCCAGCGCCTTTGGCATGTACAACCCTCTCAGGGATACGTTCCCTGTTGAAATGGGCTTGTTCATCGAGAGTGTCGAAGTCCTCCAACAGAATCGGACCTCTAGGTCCGACAGTAAGGCTGGCATCTTTGTCAACGATAGGGTTACCGCTGGTTGTGGTGGCGACTTGTTTTTCGCCCTGTAAAAAATGAAAGAAAGAAATTAGGTGAATGAAGATTTCTTCTAATTAGTGGGTAGCAATTAATATTTTCGTACTTGATTTTTTTGAGAGAATTCTAAAAGTTGGTTGTCAGCGGCAGTTCGTACTGCAGGTAATTTAGACATTTTTTAATTTGTGTGTGTTTTTTTTTAAGAAATTAGCGTTTGTTTTGTTTAATTGAATAATAATATCAAAAACAATTGGCATGGTGAAAATGGGATGGCTTTATATAGTGTAAGTAATAAAAAATATGTGTTGACAAAACAGGAATACCACAAAAATATTAAGTATATACAGGGTGATACCGTTTACCGTTCAATACAATTTAATATAATTATTATAAATTGTTTCTATGGCGAGTAAAATAATAAAAATATATAGTTAATTAAAACTACATTTAATTAAATTTTTAAAAAACAATATAGGAATGAATTAAAATGGAAATTTAAAAAGATGGCTGCAACAGTATGTAAGCTTGAAATATTCTTTTTAAGTAGCAAACATTTAGTATATGTTTTGCAATATTCAAGTTTATTATTTTTTGGATAAATGCACGCAATTTTTTAAGATTGTCATAAACAATATGCGGTTTGATATCAGAAAAGATCGTTGCACTAATTTGATAGAAGAATATAGTTCAACGACTTTACAAAAGACAAATAAATGAATGTTAATTTTTAACTTCAAAAGTGTTTTATAATTTCTGGTTCAAAATTTTCTTCGATACTTTGACCATCCCATTAAAAATTGTAAAAGAAAAAGGTATATGATACCATAAATATGTGTCTATATTTTAACGCGCCGTAAGTTATACTATATACTATACACGCAAATTCACAGATTTCTGTAATATATAATACAACAAACAACATGGGGTCTCCTGAAAATGCTGAAAATCTTTCAGTTGCTTTCACGGGAACGTCCACTAGCTACTAGGAGCACAGGAATATATGTTGGTGATTATTACACGTTCCTGAAACGGACGCTATAGTAATAGTTTCATGAATATATGTTACAAAGCCGTCGCGACGCTTGCTTGTATATATAGATAGGGACGACGATAAGAGCAATGGCTGTACGTGTGTAAATATATAAAAGCTGTTTCAAATAATCAATAGATTCAGTAAAGGATTTTCTGTATTTGTAAGTCCTTTACATGTTTCGACGTATATTGAGGTACACCTGTAAAAAAAATGAATGAAGGAATGATCCTAAAATTTCAGCGATTTCAAATAGAGAATATTTTCGTTATTGAAAAATAGAATCTTTTTTTACATCTCTCACTTTATTGGTTTTCAAGATATTCGAAGAAAACTTTTCCATGTTTTTTGTTGTAAAAGCTCCAACTGCAAACTATTGAAGTTGAGATTGAAGATAAATAGATGGACATTGTTTAGGAAAATCATGGAAGAGTTACTTACATTTTTTTATTCTATAGCCTGAGCTTCATTTTACCAGTAAATAGTAAACAAGAATCAAAATATTCCGTGGAAAAACCATAAAATACGCACGATTGTTTAATTTGTGTAATTCTTTGGTATTTCCGAATTTTCCTGCAATAAAATAAGTATTAAATTATTTTTTCAAAAATCTCGGCATTCTATTAACTAAACATTTTACTTTTAACATTCATTAAAATTATTGTATTATATAAAATAAATTTTAATAATTTAATTTTTCATTTGACATTTATGTGTATGTAAATAAACTCGTGTCAAAATATGTCAACAACTAAATAAAAGCAATTTAATATGTCGTTCCTATTGGTTAATGTCATTATAGTTGCTATGGCCAGGCGGCCATCATGAATTTACTGATTGCTATTATGAAACGTCAATCTGACGTTTCTAAAATCACAACATACGCTAGACAAATACTTATTTGCCAAGCCTCATTTAAATATTGAGATTATCTAATTCATTTTTATTGTTATGATCGTCCCGATAGAAAAAAAGCGATAACATAATTCGTAAGTTATTTTGAAAATAAACGTTATTTGCGTAGGCGTCGAGGCTTTACAGGAGATTGGCAACACCGGCGCCCAGATAGACAAGGCGGTATTATACAGGGTTTCCTATTACTATATTCTGATCCACATATAGAAATGGGATCAACCGCAATCAATCCGCATAATGGTTTGGCTTAGCTCTTCGAGGTATATATATAAACGGGAAAGTGCGCTGCAAAAGCTGAAGTGAGTGGGAGTTTGCTGAAACGCAGCAGAATTTTCAGACAAAGCTGATTTTATCAAAGGGCGGTATTAACGACATTTTATAAAAATCAAATATTTGCACAATCGTAATTATTTTTATTTGTTCATATTTTTATTGTACTTATTTATGTTCTATTTTGTAATTTTAATTTCGTATTTATTTATCTTGATTTATTACTGTATATAACCTACCCATCTCTAATGTAATTCGGGTGCGTTCGGCAAACCGGGGCTAACTTCACTTCACACTAACCAAAAAAACATGTTGGTCAATTTCATAGAAATAACAAAAAAAGCGTGTAAAAAATATTGTATGAAGAAAATAATATTGCCACATGTTAACTTGTTGATTAGGCAAATAGTTTTATTATATAAAATGATTTCATTTGTATATTATAAATAGATAGGCCTCCTATGTATATTTTATAATTGGTTCAACAAAAATAAATGAAAATTAATGAGATGAAAAACCCGCTATGAAAAATCATTTTATTTGGGTATTAGTATATTTTATTCAATTAGAATTATTTCCACAATCAATTGATGAGTAAACTCAGACTAGGGGGCATAAAACAAAATATTAAGATGCCTGCAAATAACGGTCTTTGTACATAGTTTCAATTTAATCCGCAGAGATACCAAAAATAGTAGAGGAGAAAGTAAATTTGGAACAGATTTGGAGGCATAATTTGACTTAACCGAAGATTCTTTAACAATTTTTTTTTTCTAAAGTGACGACGCCATTACATAACCACTAAAGACGGTTTTTAAATTTAATTGGACGTCAAATATGTCATTTATCTTCGTCAAATGACATTTTTGATTTGCCATTTTATTTTTATAAAAACGTTGCGTTACATGTACAGTTTGAACAGCTTTTACATACATATCTTATACAGCGTCAGCTGGAGGCAGTTCCACTTCCATTCCCAGCTGTAACTATCTTCCCGCAATACATCCACTCCCTTCCTATATGCATCCCGTTTGGATTTATGGGATCCTGCTTCTCTCCAATATGTACGCTGGTGGTGATGCCGCGGTGATGCGTCACACTGACAACTGACGGCCGCCTGTCATATGTCAACGTGACAGCAACAGAGCCAAGCAATCTAGGGGTTAGATATGCCAGTTTAGTAGAGTTGGGAAGCGTTTTCTTTCCTCGTACGAGGAGTAGGGAAAGCTGAAGACGTCTGCGCTACTGTTGATAAGACCAGGAGATCAGGTTCACGGGCTGGATATAGGGATGACAGTTGCGAATATACTGGATGTGCGTTGATGATAAAGTATGGGAAAAAAGCAAATTTGGTGATAAAAATGAGATTGCGAATAAAAAAATATGAACAAAACAAGATTTTTCGAATTTGGTTTTTTTTACCTTAAAAACGATTCCTCTGATATCATCTTTTATTGCCCTGTACGACCACGCCATCTATGTTAGCTTAACATCTTCGGCGAAGATATATATCTATAATATAAGTGCAAGAGCACATAGAGTCTACTACATCTACTATATCTATACTTTGTATCGAACTACCCTCGAACATTGCTGATCTCCTGCTCCGATGTTGACGTCATTCTGGAGCAGTTCCCACGGTCCCCATCGTCGTCGGCTCTTCAGCTCTAAGAGTATGAACAACGGAACGAATAATAGAGACGAAATTTGTGCCAGAGCGCGACCGATAGATTATATGCGTGTATAGAAGTGAAAAGGAACTAGCGAATGAATTGAACAGATGCCGATGATGATGATGATGATAAAGGATGGTGGATAGAACGTACGACCATCTGTTGTGAGGAAGATAGATGATATAATAAAGAGTGATTTTGTATTATTTAGAAGAATTATTTATGTATGAAAGGGGCTTGTATAGAACGATGGAGGAACGAACAGCAGATGCTGATATTGGGTATATGGTGCTGTAGTTGTTGAAAAAGGGACGGAAACAGGTGCATAGATAGATGAAAGAAAGAATAAAAGCAGATATATATATAATAAAAGATGTTAAAAAAAATCTTGTTTCTGTTCTAAAGCTTGCCACACCTTACGTATACACAGCCGATATCATCAATGTGTATGTATTGTGGGGCAAGCTTTACAATATGACATTTCGTTTTTTCTACCTGAATGCGAACAAATGCAGAGACGTCATAAAAATATTTTTAACTATACAAGGTGTTTAATTTTTCTTGTTAACAAGAAGTTAAAAAAACAGTTGACATTTGGACACATTCAACTATAATATATATTTTTTAAATATTTTGATGTAAACTTAAAATAAAATCTTTTTTCATAGTTGAATGTGTTCAAAAGTTAACCGAACTTATGAACCCTCTGTATAAAACATGGGTAAGCTAATTATATTAGTGGAGAACATTTACATCTAGCAAATTATATATTATTACTGTTTTATAGTTATCCAACAATCATTCCCTTTTGCTCATATTTTGATTGATAGTATTAATTTAAAAAACTTAAATTTTGCAAGTGAGTAAAGCTAAATTCAATCAGAATGAAGTAACATATGTAAAAAACTACAGCATTCAATAATAAAATAAAAGACTTAAACTGCACACAAAAAATAGAACACCTAGTAGATGTGAAATGACGTGGAGATGTAAACTATACATATGAATAATTTTCTAAACTTTTGTTTATGAGTTTTTGCAGAAAATTCCGTGTCGTTTCATATGAACTACCCTGTATAGTATACAGAATAATATACAGGGTAGTTCTATACAGGATACTATACAGGTATATATATTATATAGAGAAAGCACAGCTGTCATATGGAAAACATAACATCTGGGAGTAACATAGAACGTGTTACATATTTTACATGTTGTAAATAAATGTTACAGCAGCATGAGAGAAAGGGTTGCGGGGGCGCGCCTCGATGTAAAATGACGTCAACATGTTACCAGGGCGTCAGGAGTGACAGTAGGGAAGGGCCTAGCTTATATATACATTTATATATATGTGTGCAAGTTGAAATAGGACAGACGCTATGATAGTTGCTATATATGTGCATAAAGATACAAAGAGTCTTCGGCAGATGAGATGGTATTATTAAGTGAAAGATATAAATGAAAGAGATAGCTTGAAGGACGTTGGAGTTGATTCAGTTGAAATAATGTTCTTAGGAAGGATAACTATGATCATCTGTATTGTATGTGTCAAAAAAGATGATCCCGAAGAATTTTTTTTTAAATATTATTGAAGAAATACATTTGAAGTTAAAAATGGAAAGTTTCTTTTTGACATATATTACGTCAAATATTTGACCAAAAGTCGATAGATAGAAATCGTAAATTCATAATTGACTAATTGACACACAGATGGTGTTTTTAAACTAATTTTATGAACAAGTGCTACCTTAAATACACAGATGTTACAAAAAAATTACCTTTTTTATTTACGTACCATTATTATGTATTCCCACGCATATTTTTCGAGCGCTGTACAAGAGAATTTCTTCTCGAGACAAAATCTTCACCTCCTATATCTCAGACTCGCCCATTGTCTTTGTTGTCCTTTTTTCTGTTAGTTGCTTCTTCTTGTTCGTATTGGGCGTGGCATTTTGGGGTACCAGAGTGTACCAGAGTGCCAGAAATACCAACAAGTCTTGTAAATTGTTACGACCATATATATTATATATAGATCAGAACCTGAATATCGTGTTCTTGATCCAGTTCAGGAGTTCTATAGACATGAAAGAAGTAGAATGAATTGATAAAAAAAAGTGTATATACAGAAACGTACAGGTACATTGTTTTCGATATTTTTGACATTTTGTGCGATTTATGTACAAAAATACGATTTGATCGATTTGATGCTTGTATTGCTAGCGGATGTAAATATAATTAATGTTTCTGAAATTAATTTTCGCAATAAACGCAATAAACTTTAAATTCAACATGGGTACGTAAATAAATGATTTTCACAGTTTGTGCAAACGTCCCTCTCATGTGCACGAAAGTAAATAACAAAGTTCCCAACAAACGACTATTTGGGACCGTATCTTATAAAAAAAAACAAGAGATCATGAGAAGCTAAAATCATTCATATTTTTGTCCGAACGCTTTTAGAGTTAGTTGTGAGATTTATCATTTACACATTTGTTTTACTTCTTTTTTGTAACAAATTCAAGGTTCATTTCGTTGCTTCCATCATTTCATTCAAGCACTCCTTTCTGATGAAGGAGGATAATCAGGCTCCAAGTGACGTCAACAAGCCACCAGGACCGCATGTAGACATAGAGGTGTTGTGTAAACAACCACATATATATGTGATGTAAAGAGCGACTGCCTAAAGCTTCTTTGCTATTATTGCCACATTGTAAAACCTCTAGATTGGCGTTGCTCAGCTGTGTCGGTGGTGTAGACTATCAACATCTTAACAAGAGAAGATATTTTTTTGAGATATAATTATTGTATTGTCACCGAAACTACGTATTTGTGCAAAGTTTCAAGTTGATCGGAATAATATATAATTTTAAATTGTGAAAATCAAAGGTAATGTGACTGAAGGGTTTCACCCATGGAAAAGTTTTCTTTGTATATCTTGAAAACCACTAAAGTGATAGGCGAATATAAAAGTTCGTTAGATTCAGTTTTCAATTACGAAAACATTCTCTATTTACAATTTTACTGTAAAATGATCAGGGAAGCCAATATTTTAGCAAGTTTAATTTAACATGTAAAATGCCTATCTTCATACCCTGTATATATATCGTACATAAAGCCAAGACACAGGACAAAAAATGGCAAAAGCAGCCGACGTTAAAACAACAGCTTTCTGAATTTAATAAGTCTGCTATGCTAAGTTTATTAAAATAGAGTTCTTAAAGATTTTAAATTGCACACATTCTTTGATCAGTCTGTATAGTAATAAGAAAAAAGTAAAAGTTCTTTGACTTGTCAACAATGGCATTTTATGGGAAACTGCGTGAAAACAATGGCCTGACCTCTTCAAGAACCTCAATATCCACCATAAAAAAAAAACGTAAAAGTTGCAATTCACAATTTATTTAACGTATAATATAGAAATAATACTTGCTATATTATTTTAGTATAGATGTCAGTATTAAAAAATACTGACATCTTATTGACGTGACATAATCGTCAATCAGGTCTACCAACCAAGAAATAATATGGACAAATGTTCCTGTAGCTATTTAACACTAACCTATACGGCTGATTTATCAATTCCAATATGAAATTGAAAAGTAAGGAAAATATTACTACTGCTTTTTGTAAATTCTATTGTTTAAAAAAGAACCTTATTTTTTATAGAACTTTTTTAAACATATTTTTTCGCATACCTTCACGATGGTAGGAGAACTAAGTTTAAGAAAACTAACGTTTGATCTACCAGGGTTACAGGAGGCTTCAGAGATGATCAAAAAGAATTGCACATATACTGAGAAAGCATTTAGTTGATGTACAGATGAAAAAATAGTCAATACTTTTTTCTGCCCCTTATTCCTGGTTGAGGAAGGCAAGTAATGCAGCAGTGTTGCCAAGTCAGTAGCATTTCCACTAATCTGTTAAAAGATTGAAGTACTCATATCATAATCTCACTCATTGAGGATTTTTAAAGTTATTTTCTAAAAACTAACGCACCATCAGATATTTTTGCCAAACCCCATATATACCTAAGTTCAAATATTAGGAAATTACACTTCAGAAGTTAAAAAGGAAACTTTTACGCTTTACATAAATATGAAATATTTGACCAAGTTAGAAATCGCAAATTCACGATTGACTAATTAAAATACAGATGGCGCCTAAGTCCAATTATGGAAAAATACGCACAAAAACATTTGATCAACACGAATAATATACTACAGCTGTAGCAAACAAAGAACCCAAATTTGCCTCGCAATACAGAACGCACAACGATGCAATACAACATATAACAGATTAGAGAAGAGAATACCTCTTTGTTACGAAACGCAGACAATGCACGGTTCTTCTAATATTGGTGTCTGGTCGGTTGTATGGTAGTGCCCATATGGCAATGTGGTAACACAATGTAAAATGTACACATATAGGACAGGCAGGGACAATACAACTTACAAGGCGCCCTTCAAATGATCCTGATCTCCTGTTACCAGATGATCGCCAATTCTATTGTTCTAACTCCCACGCATTGTTCTGACCTGTCAAAGACACTCAAGAGATATATGTATATATATATATAATGATGTGAGTCATGTATATGGCACATTAATGTGGAAGGGTTCAAATAATCATACTTTTTTTTTGTGCAGAACTAATTGATTAAATTTCAAAAATTATATTGAAATATATACTGGGTGTTGCGATGCAACAAACAAATGTAAAGCAAATGTTAATTTCAACTTATTCAGAAATCCTTGTTTTATTTCTGACTTTAGTAGTTTTTAAGATAATTTAACAAATATATATATTAAAAATGAAACAATCTTTAATTCAATAATAGTCCATATCTGTCACGTTGAAACGTGTTTTTTTAGACCATGTATTTAAAATAATCAAGCACAATTAAGATCAGCGTCTCCAAATTATGTACAAACTACTGCCAACAGATACCACTAGTACTAGTGGTTCATGAGACCATAGTTTATCTGGTCGATTGTACTTGTATTATATAACGTGTTTGTACCATTGTTACCAATTCTCTCGAACACCGTATAGATACAGTACTTGCGGAGTAGATAGATACACAATATATAAAAATTCATGTGTGGGTTCTTTATTTATGTGACATTCATGACTACGAAATGTTGCAAATCTAATATCTTCCAGTTTTATGGACGAAAATAGCCAGAAAATGTGATAGATAGTGACAATTATTGAATTATGATGTATATTTTTCTGCTCTAGTCGTAGTTTTATAATATCACTTTGCCTTGAACAAATTATTTTACAATTATCTTGAAAACTACTGAATTTAAAAAAATGAAACGCGGATTTGTATAGATACCAAAACTCCAAATTTTTAGCAATTCTTGTAAGCTAATCAGGGCAGCCAATATTTAAACAAATTCGAATTAACATGGGATTTGCTATATTGCTTTTGTTGACGTAGCTTCCAAATTTCCCAATTAGTCATCGATATACTCACTCATTTCTTATACAGCTCCCCATATCTTCATCTTTCTAACTCTGCTGACGCCCTATGGCACCCACGGGGCCTTAGAAGAGCCGCTACGAGCATCAGGGGAGCTCCGGAAAGCGTGCAGCAAACGTGGCGCGATCAAACAACCCCCCAGCCGGATTAACACAACAGGCCGCTTGCTGGCTGTTAGAAAAGCTATGCAAAGGGAAACTATAATGAGAGATCGAAAGATCGATGCTTATTACATCACTACAGATGATGAACATCAAGTGAGATTTTCAAATGAATTACCGATAAACCTACAAGGTTTTTTTAGTTTTTACTACGCGTTTTTTTTAGTCGGAGTATGTTGCCCCGTATGATCGACGTTTGGAATATATTTCCGGCTTTTCGGGGAGTTACGGAGAAGCTATTATTGCAATAAATCATGCGGCCTTATGGACTGATGGTAGATATCACTTACAAGCAGATGACCAATTAAATTGTGATTGGTTACTTATGCGAGAAGGTCAGAAAAAGGTAACGCTAATTGTAGTATGTAACCAAATATACATCCATATCACATGCACAATATGAATTGCGCATGTGATATTGCGCAATGAAAATGTGCGCATGCTAGAAATATTTTGACATATTGTCGTGTGCAATCATTGCTGTCTTATATATTTGAATAAATTGAAAATTTGTTTGATAATTTAAAAAATATATATAATTCACATTTTAATTATTAGGTTCCTACGAAAGGCGTATGGTTAAAACGCAATTTAAAATCAAACAGTCGAATTGGAGCAGATCCTCGTTTAATATCTGCCTCGGCTTGGGAAAAATTGCGAGTAGAGTTGGAAAAATCGACATTGGTTTTGGTGGAAATGTCTGTTAATTTGGTCGACTACATTTGGAAGGATCATAAAGATACAATCACCGATAAAAATGCGTTTGTTTGGGACGAAAAATATGCTGGTACAGAATAAACTAGAATTTGATCTGATCTGCTTTGTTCTCTCTAATCCGAGGCAATTTTCATAAAAACCTGTAGGTAAAAATTGGACCACAAAAGTGGATGACGTTCGCGTGGAAATAAAAAAATTAGAAGCTGACGCAATGGTAGTGACAGCCCTGTCAGAAATAGCCTGGCTTTTAAATATTAGAGGGCGCGATATACCTTATAATTTCTATTTGAAAAGTTACGTTATTTTCACTGAAACAGAAATATATTTATATACCAACAGGACTAAATTAATTAAAAATGGCGTGACCAAACATTTAAATTCCGAATATGGTGTTCACGCATACGCTGTGAGGTAAAAGGGAACATTCCGAATCATTTATTATTGCTGATATATGTAACAGTACGTACACAACTTCAATGTGCAGTAATTGACAGAAAAAGCGGGAATTTCAAATAAAATAAAATTTACGTATTTTGCAAAAACTTGTTATTTGTTTAACAGAATCAAACATTATGAGGAAATTTGGCGGGATCTATCGACTCTATCGCAGGCCTGGCATAAGGTCCTTTTGCCTAGTCAATGTGTTTTTAGCAGAGGAGCCAGTAAAGCCATTTACAATTTGATATTAGAAGAAAAAAGATTGCCAATGCCATCGCCAATTATTTATTTGAGGGCGTTAAAAAATCCGGTAGAAATTAACGGAATGGAACAAGCCCATATTAGAGATGGGGCTGCCATGTGTTTGTTTATGTCATATTTAGAGACCTGGGTAAAATTATTATATATATTTATATGTGTGTGTAAAAAAATAATATACTGACCTAACCTAGCGAAAAAATTACTTAGTTTGAAAACAACGGCAATTATACCGAACTGGATATTGTGAAAGAGGTGGACAGCTTTCGATTTGAACAACAATTCAGCCTGGGCAATAGTTTCCCTACAATAGCTGCGTTTGCGTCAAATGGGGCTAAGCCCCAATACGAACCAAGTGTCAGTACCAACGCACCAATTTTTGACAATAGTACCTTAGTTATTGATTCCGGTGGTCAATACTATGGTAACATACTTATAATTGTACAGTTTCCTGTAATATTGATATCTGGGTGTATCTTTAATAGATGGCACCACAGACGTGACAAGAACTCTTCATATGGGCGTACCAACTACTGAACAGATGAATGCGTATACAAGGGTATTGATGGGTAGTATTCAATTATCCTCCCTAGGTAAATGATAGAATTTTATGGAAGCCTAACTACCTGAATTTCTGTATAATTTTTTACATAGCAGAGCAGAAATATGATATAATTTGTAGAAGAAATGTAGATTTATTTAATAATTATATTCGTTTTTCATTTTAGTGTTTCCCGGAAATATGCGCATGTCCGCAGCTGACGTATTGGCACGGGCGCCCTTATGGGAAGTGGGATTAGATTATATGCACGGCACTGGACATGGCATAGGAACATTCCTAGATGTTCACGAATGTTAGTTAATAATAATGTATAAATCAATGTCAATGTCAATATTCTTTACAGCTCCAATAGCTGTTCATTACAGTTCGAAATTTGAGGAAGTCTTTAAGCCGGGATATTTCTTTTCAAATGGTAGAATTTAATGTAATATATATATTTTTTTAATTGATTAATTGTTTTTTTATTTTCAAAAATCAGAACCTGGGTTTTATAGCGAATCTGAATTCGGTGTACGTTTAGAAAATGTTTTGGAGGTTATAACGAAACCGTGGTTACGGCATTTGTCGGGGCAGCCATTTTTGGGTTTTAAAGATGTGACTTTAGTACCATATGAGCCGAAATTGATCAATTTTGATCTACTAAGTCCATTTCATGTGAGAACAATATAAAAACCACAAAAAATTAAAATTGGTTGATTGGTATTTTGAAAAGTTTATCAGAAATCGCTAGTGTATAAATGAGGCTTTATGTTTTTGTTTTTCTAATTGCAGATACGATGGTTAAATGCCTACAATTCGCGAATTCGAGAATTAGTGGGAAAAGAATTGAAAGAGCAAAATAAAATGGACGGTTTCTATTGGATGATGGAAAAAACAAAATACATTCCAGGCGGCTGCCGAAAACTATTTTCCAAATTCTCAGGAATACTAATAATACTACTAACCATTTTAGTCACTAGTCATAATATTTAAAATATTATAAAAGTAAATTTAAAATATATATCCGATTACTATATTAAATACATTGATCATTAAAAAAATTAAAATCCATTAGCACGTTTTCAAAAATGATCAAAATGTTTTATGTCGTAAATTGTTAGCTTGATATAAATTCGAAATATTTATCCATATTTCTTGTTGTGTATTTTTGACAGTATCTTGTTCGTAGTAAAAAATAAATATATTTAGTAGTAAGAAATAATATATAAATATTACAATATATATTTTATTACGATAGTTCCCTACGTTTTTATTATTTTTTAAATAAATGTTTGGTACGATTCTGGCTGAGAATATACGAATAGGGAAAGGAAAATAAATATAGGCAACTAAACGTTAAAAAACTAAGGTTGCCTTAAAAAAATTTCAATTGATTTAAATATTCTAGCTACATAGAATTAAATTAAATTCTACAAATAATAGGGAGTTCGGCAGGGATGTACACTTTCACCGTTATTATTTAATCTATATATAGAAGATGCAATAAACAAAGTAAAAGAAGAGTATAGTGTAGGTGTGAATGTACAGGGAGAGAAAATATATATGTTGAGATTCGCCGACGATATAGCTATATTGGAAGAAAGCGAAAAGAATTTAGAAAGGGTATTGAATGGTATGCAGGCAGTATTGACTAGGGATTTTAACATGAAAATAAATATAGGTAAAACTAAAGTGATGAGGTGTGACAAAAAGGAATGCAGTAGAAAAATGAGGATCACAATAGGAGATAATAGAATCGAAGAAGTGTCAGATTTTTGTTATTTAGGCAGTAGAATCACAAAAGATAATCGAAGCAAGGTAGATATAAAGTGTAGGATAGCACAGGGTAGGAAGGCATTCGTAGAAAAGGAACAGATTTTAAGATCAAATATTGACTTGGGTATTAGAAAAAGATTACTGAAGGTATATGTTTGGAGTATAGCACTGTACGGGTGTGAGGCGTGGACTATAGGAAAGGAAGAGAAGCGTAGATTACAAGCATTCGAAATGTGGTGTTATAGGAGGATGATGAGGATTGGTTGGGAAGATAAAGTAACAAATGAAGCTGTACTAGAGTTAATAGGGGAGAAGAGAAGTATTTGGAGAGTGTTACAGCGTAGGAGAGACAGATTAGTAGGGCATATCCTTAGGCATGGGGGGATTATGCAATTGATCATAGAAGGTAGAGTGGAGGGAAAGAGAGGGGTAGGTAGGCCTAAATTGGAGTATGTGAGTCAGATAGTTGAAGACGTTGAGATGAATAGCTATAGGAGATGAAGGGATTAGCTCAGGATAGATCGGCATGGCGTGCTGTTTCCAACCAATCTTTAGGATTGCGGACTCTTTAACTAACTAGCTACATAATTGATAAATATTAAATTGTGTAAAATTTAAAAAATATCCATATGTCAAAGTAAGTCATAATAGTAGATATTAAAAACCTGACATAAGATCCATACGTCAGATTCTTGATGCATCGAAAACCTGGCAACCTTAATACCCCTTGAGAGTAGGCTACTTCGTAAACACAACTGATTCGCAGAACACGCACTAATTCATGATCCCTAGTCAGTTATTCTCATCCAGAATCGTACCAAAAGCTTTGTATATATATATATATATATATGTGTGTGTGTATGTGTTTGTTGTAAATAATTTTGTTTTAATATATTTTATTTTCTATATTATGCATATGCCTATATTATTTATTATAATTAATTATATATTTATTAACTAGAAAATAAAATCTTTTTAGACTTGTAAATTAGTACTGAAGAACAATAAAAATAAATGCTTAGTAGATATCCCATTAAACATGACGATTAATAAGTTGCCTATATCAAAACGCATTTGACAATTTGTTGTTTGTTGTGATTAACCTTACAAGTGCCAACATCGACCAGCTGATGGCAATCATTTTGACGATTCATAACACGATTGAAGCATGATTTTCGGAATCACTCACCCAATAAATGCCGAAATGTACACTTCGGTGTAATGCCTAACATATACCGAAGTAAATAAATGATTAACAACACATATTCAATACGAAACAATGGCTTACAACAAAGAAGCAGCGAATATTGGTATACTAACACCGCAAGAAAAACTGAAAGTCCTATTGAATTACAGCGATGCTGTGGAGGTTGACCCAAATATACCAGCAAAAAGGTATAAAAAAATTCCTACCGAGAAATAAATGTAGATTATTGCATTAATTTGTCACTTCTTTGGGAAAGAAGTCTCCCTTTTTTTCGGGGTTCAAATTAATGAAGAATATGATTTATGAACCTGTTTTGAATCTTAGTTGTTTAGATCGAATTAATGACGGTCATTAGTGAAGTAATTGCGGGGGAAATTGTTATTGTAAAAAGATGTTCAGTCTTCGTTTATTATTTAAGATATTTTCGATCTGGCGTGGAAATGGTGCGAATGGCTGAAGTATATGTAAAAGAGGGTGGGTACGAGAATGCCTACGTATTATATATGAAATATATGACGCTATTTTTGGAAAAAATACGAAAACATCCTCAATACAAAACTGTACCGAGTAATATAAAAAGTGTAAACCAAGCCAAATTGAGAGAAATATTACCCGTTGCCGAAAAATTGAAAGCACTATTAATAAATCAATATACAAGGGAATATAATTTGTTTGTTGAAGATCTAGTAAGTATATATATTTTTCTTTTTAATGTTAAAATATCCCCCAAAAAAATCTAATTAAGATTAAATAATATATGTATTATTATAAGATTTTTTACTATTTTAAATCTACATTTTGATTTTTTTTTTAATACAATATGGTTTGAAATTAATTTAGCAAATTCTCAGTCACTGCTTTGCAGTCCATAGGCTGCGGGTTCGAATCCCAGCCATGGCGAAAAAATTAGAAATTATTTCTGTGCGTGATATTGAAATGTTATAATTGGCATTTTCTTGTTCCATATTATTAAAGAGTCCGCAATCCTAAAGATTGGTTGGAAACAGCACGCCATGCCGATCTATCCTGAGCTAATCCCTTCATCTCCCTATAGCTATTCATCTCAACGTCTTCAACTATCTGACTCACATACTCCAATCTAGGCCTACCTACCCCTCTCTTTCCCTCCACTCTACCTTCTATGATCAATTGCATAATCCCCCCATGCCTAAGAATATGCCCTACTAATCTGTCTCTCCTACGCTGTAACACTCTCCAGATACTTCTCTTCTCCCCTACTAACTCTAGTACAGCTTCATTTGTTACTTTATCTTCCCAACCAATCCTCATCATCCTCCTATAACACCACATTTCGAATGCTTGTAATCTACGCTTCTCCTCTTTTCCTATAGTCCACGCCTCACACCCGTACAGTGCTACACTCCAAACATATACCTTCAGTAATCTTTTTCTAATACCCAAGTCAATATTTGATCTTAAAATCTGTTCCTTTTCTACGAATGCCTTCCTACCCTGTGCTATCCTACACTTTATATCTACCTTGCTTCGATTATCTTTTGTGATTCTACTGCCTAAATAACAAAAGTCCATAAATAAAATTTAATTAACTATTTAAATTAGTATATATTATATATCTAAAAAAAAACTATTGAATATGTAGTAAATGTTGTCAAATTAAATACGAAACATTACAAACGTAGATCACGCACAACCCAATGGTTATGTAAATAAATGATTTTAATAATTATTTGGACGATTAACAATTTGAAAAAATTCAGAAACAACAGAAAGAAAAGGAAATTCGGGATGCGGCAGTTGACTTAGCCAATACATCCTCCAAAATGCCGACAAAGCCATCGGGGAATTTCGCTAGTGCGGCAACTCAAGCTGTTAGTATTCAGTCAGATATCGCTAAGATTGTATATCCGGAACCGAAAGAGTTTATTGCAGGAGAAATGAAGGATTCGGCTACAGCAACAGATCCAGCTACTATCACTCCCACTATATATGTACGCGGTCTAATTGTATTCGAATGCAAAGATATTTTGTTAGGGAAGAGAAATAAAAATACAATGTTTTATATCACGGTCAAAAACGAGGGTTTATTCGACTATAGCTTCGCTTATTATAAAGAATTGAAAAACGAATAACAGAATACTTATTTGTATATAAAAAATCTATCTACAGATAATATTGAATAATGTGGGGGAGATTATGTAATTAAATAAATTATAACTAGGATTTTTTCAGTGTTTGTGCATTTCTGTGCAGTGATTCAAGCAAATTTAATTTGACTTTTTGAACAAGCATGTAAAATTGTTAAATTATCTATACTAGGAAAATGATGGTGAGCAAAGTTCGATTTTGTTTTTTAAATTTATAACTATTAACATGTTCATTAAATTTAAAACTACGGCTCGTTTGGCCAACTGCGATATAAAACATTGCACTTTTATTTCTCATCCCTAATGTGGAATATCACAATACAGCGGCAAAATCTATAACCTATTTAAATATTATGTTGTTTATAAAAAGCGTAGGTTCCGTACTTTGATCGAGATAAAAAACCGTCTTTATTTTCGGATACAAGTTCTACGTTACGAACGGTCAAGATACCATCAGAAATGATGAATAAATTTTTAATGTTAGCGAGAAAGAACACAATGACCAATGTCGAAACGTGTGGATTATTAGCTGGCGAACTAGTAAGTGCAAATGTAATAAATATATTATTCATTTGGGCATAAAAGAGGCATTTTTTTACTGTGGAAAATATATTAACAAATACATTATTCGAATGAATCATTACGCATTTTTTCAATGCAGAAATTGTGAAATCATATGTCGAATGAGCGATAAAAAAAATTCAATTTTTTCGAACCATTAAATCAATTAAAATGAATAATCAGCAAAAACACAGAAATAAAATATAATAAAGTGGACGATGTGAAAGGAAAAGAGAGTAATGTAGATTTCTAGAATCATTTGAAATGTGGTGCTATATGAGGATTGGGTGGGCAGATAATGACAAATGAAGCTGTGCTGAAGTTAATAGGGGAGAAGAGAAGTATTTGGAAAGTATACAGCGAGATAGAGTAGTATGTCATATTCTTAGACCTGGGGGTATCAGCTATAGAAGGCATAGAAAAAGAAAAATTGGTAAAATTAAGTAATTCTACGTCATAATAAATATGGATGTAGGCTGATCGAAAGTGGAGTGAAAAAAGCTATGGTCAAGGGATAGGCAGCGATTTCAACGAATTATCTTATAGCAGATATATTTTTAGGCAAAAATTAAATAATGTAAGTTTTTTTAGATACGAAATCACTTGGTGATAACAACGTTAATAGTACCTAAACAGCAGGGAACCTCAGATTCATGTATAATGCTGAATGAAGAAGAATTATTCGCGTATCAAGATGAGTCGAATTTAATAACTATTGGGTGGATACACGTGAGTTCGGAAAAGCGAGTTTTATGTGAAAATAAAATTTCGAGCTTAAAAACAAATTGTTTTCAATGTTATAATGAAAAAGATGTTATTTGCAAATCACGTGAAAGCATTAAATTGAAAATGAATTGCCAGAAATTTATTATCTTTTACAGTCTATTTTCTTTTTTTCAATTTTTACAGACTCATCCAACTCAAACGGCCTTTTTGTCGAGTGTTGATCTTCATACGCATTGTCCGTATCAAATATTATTACCAGAAGCTATAGCTATCGTTTGTGCTCCTAAATATAACGAGTATGAAAATGCAATATTTAAAAAAAATAATTACTATATTTAAAATTTTCTGGAATTTATAAAAGATAATCAAATGAAGCGACAATTAAAATTTCGTTTTTTAGAACGGGATTTTTTACATTATCTGGTGAATATGGAATAAGCAAGGTATCTAAGTGTCAACATAAAGGTTTCCATCCGCATGTAACAGATCCACCCTTATTTACAGTAAATAGATAAAAATGTCACAATATGACTTATTTAACCCATTAAATAATAGCATTTAGATAATAAATTCGATTGTATTTTTTACAGAATGCAGAACATATTAAATTGGATGATAAATTGCCGTTAACCGTTAAAGATTTTCGTGTTTAAATAATTATCAAATATTGATAAAATAATGCATTTATTGTATCCTGTTGCATATATATATATATTATTTTTCAATTCGATTTAAAAATCGATAATTATTTTAAATACCAAATATTTTCGAAAATTGAAAAGTAATGTAATTTATTGTGATATTTCTATATTAATTATGCTTGTACGAAATATACTGAAATGTTAATAAATAAATTATGAAGTATATCATTGAAGTATACCTTTTGAAAAAGCATATTAATCTCAAAAAGCATTGTAAAGTATGTTTTAATAATTATAAATAATTTAAAAAGCACAGAAGGGGCAAAAAAGACGGCAACTAATTACAAATCATTTTTAAAATAATAAAAACGGGGGTATGTCAGGTGTGGGGTTCGAACCCACGCTCCCTTTCGAGAACCAGAGCTTAAATCTGGCGCCTTAGACCGCTCGGCCAACCTGACTGTATCAACTAAGGTGTATTAAGTCGATATCAACGAATGAAATTATAATCATAATAGAGCAATATTTCTCTTACGCGATTATAGAAGATATAAAATAATATAAAATAAAATAATACAATTAAAGCAGTAAAAAAATAATATATAAATAAAGAAATGTATCTTGCTGGTATCGTAAAAGATAAACAGCAAAAGCATTATTACCAAATAAGAATATACACCGAAACGATTTTAAGAGAGGTTTGCTTATATCAAGAATGGTGTGTCACAAGATGCCTACTACAACGTAACTCGCATCACATTTAAAATATGAATTTCCGTTGAAGAAATACTTTTATCGCATTCAAATGCTACAATATGTATTAGCAAATCTTATTGGAATAAAAATCGATGAATTAATAGCGTATATTGCTAAATAGCAATAATAATCTTATTCGTTAAGACTAGAAATATCTGTCATGTTGTTTTTATAAATGTGTTCTTTTATGTTACTGTATTAGTTATAAAATTCGATGAGACTCGAATTATTTTATTTATTTAATAAATTATGATCAAACGAATCATGGCGCATGATCAGCATTTGTGTGATTGCAAAAATAATGCAAACAGTCAATTATTATATTAAAACATATTCAAATATCTTCCGAAATAGCTATACAATTATTTGTTGCAAGTGCATTATAATTTGAAAAAATCTGAATATAGAGGAGACTCGGCGGTAGTAACGCATCGAAATATTATCAACAAAGTTGTTACTAAATAATGCAGAATGTATAGCTATCTTTGAGAATTTGATTAATGAATTGTTGTTATTAATTACCTATTATCGCACATATAATTTAACACAATTCTGTTGCTTTAGCAATTGCACTCACGTCGAAAAAATAATCACTTCACCGCCATAATGTGACCAGTATGGACTAAGAATGCTAACTGACAGCAGGTCTTACATGCCATGAAAGCAAGTAGTACAAGTTGCATATATAACACATATAAATTGCATATATTAAAAATAAATTTGGAAATGATTCAAAATTTAGATATTATAAAAAAAAAATTAATACTCTAAAAATAGAATTGTAGGAATGGATTGCTATATATTAAAAATTCTGATATGAATTTATAATCTACAATAAAGCTCGAAATGTTATTTTCTTAATATTATATGTATATAAATATTATATTGTGATAATTATTTTGAATTATATTTGCTGAAAATTAAGATACAATGCGCGCTTCGAAAATAATTCCTCTTTCAACAAAATGAAGAAATGTACACTTACCGCACAAATACATTTTAACAATAATCAAAATTTATAAGGATAAAGTTGTTGAAGTTTTGGAATACCTAAATAAAAATTTCTTCGTTTCAAAATTATTATTATTATGTTAAATCAGGGATGTATCGCGGTCTTAATTTTAGATGAATACGAATGAAATATTAAACAAGGGAATAAAAGTTCGTAGTTAGAAAAAAGGACAATTAATTTAGGCGAAACAAAACGTAAAAAAATTAACAAAAACATAAAAGTTGAAATCGCAATTAAGGTGTGGATTAGGTACTAAATAAACTTCGGATACAAAAATGCCGACATATCTTAAAAATAATTCCTTAAAATTAGAATATTAAAAAAAAAAACGATGCCTAGTTAGTAATTTCAAGTAACATTTTTCAATTCAAGATCAAAAATTAATGTGGAATTGGGTGGAATCTCTGGTGGGATACCTTTTGAACCATAACTGCAAAAAAAAAATGCAACAAAATTTTAACGATCCTACTAATATATTTGGCGATACTAAGCTGTTACGTAAATTATTTTCATTTCGTAGGGCACTTACGCCATTTGTGGCGGCACCGTGATACGACGTTTACCACCGACTTTCATCCCCGATACACCAACGTCCCAACCCTTAATCACTTCAGCGGCGCCTAAGCGGAACTTAAATGGCGGACCCTTAACGGCACTATCGAACATCTTGTTGTTCTGCTTTAGACGTCCTTCGTAATACAACTAAATTCGTGAGAAATGCACGTTATGAGAGGATGGGGCGAAACGACTATTCACAAATATATATACAGAACAAAATAATATGGGATTTTAGTGAGTTATATAGAGTAGTTCTACGGCACAGAATTTCCTACACAAACTACTCACGGTTAGTGAAAGAATTGTTTTATTGTTTTTATCTTATGCTACTGAAGATCTTCATGCCCCCTGCATATTTTTCAAAATGCACATCTAGCTATTAAATGATTCGAGTTACGGTATTTCGGTTATATTCCATACAATTATTTAACACCGCATTGTGATCATTTTAAAACAGATTTAATTGGTTTTAAATCAGGTAATCACAATACACAGCGCAAACAACTACAGGATTCCCCAAAAATCCTGTAACGAAAACATATCTCTATATTGCGTTATTTGCGAAAAAAAAAACCTGAGACATGTAAATTGATTTATTTGTTTGGCCATCTTTTGGTAATATATATAACTATTTTACCTCAACCCCCTAGCCCCCACCTAACCTCGTTTGTAGAAAAATGAACATAACTGTAATAAGAGAATTCAATTTAGATGTAAGATTATTGTGTTCCTTTTGTTTCTACAATTTTGTTAAAATGTATAAGAAATATATAAGAACTTGCAAAAAAAAACTTATTATTCGAACGGAAATAAAAAAAATAGAAATATCCAATGTTTTGTATTTACGTGCGCGAATCTTCCGGCTTTAGCTGAAGGTCCACCGCCGAGCAAAATATCTTCAATGGTAACACCGCGATCAACAAACTTCTTCTGAGCTGAATTCTGCTGGCTCTGCTGCTTCTTATCAGCTGTAATAAAAAAAATATATATATCTAGCGTATTCATCCATGTCTGTTAAGTGTGTATAGAAAGTGAGGTGAAGCAGTAAAATGTTTGGTTAGAATACGACGCGCATATTCTCACGTTTAAAATATTAAACATGCGGAATAAGTTTGGAATAAATATCAGATAAATAATTAGGTCAGATTTTTATTCGCAAATTTTGAAGAAAAAAATATAGTAATTTTTGCTAGAATTCTGTAAAATGACTTCAAATTATGTCTACTTTAAAGTACAGAAATCATAACTTACTTTTAGGTGTCTTAACTTGCTCTTGCTTATTTTCTTTCGCACTAACATTCAGTTCTTTAGCAGGGGATGCATTTTTCTCTTGTTGTTTATTCTTCTTTTTCTTCTTTTCTGACAGTGGCGTTCCATCCATTTGCTGCTGCTGTTGTTGTCCTTTTTTTCCTTCACCCTTCGTAATCTGTTGTTGTCCTTTCTTTCCCTCGGCGTTCGTAATCTGTTGTTGTTCCTTTTTTTGCTTTTGTGGCTTCTCCACAGTCTTCTGCTGTTTCTGGTTTGTTGCTTGCTGTTCCTGTTTCTCTTTGTTTTTCAGTTTCTTTGTTTGCTGCTTCTGCACTATTATCTTCTCAAATTCTTCTTCGCTTTCCTCTTCATCTTCTTGCTCTTCCTCTCCGTCTTCCTCCTCTTCACCATCCTCTTCGCTGTCGTCCTCCCCTTCTAAGCCTTCGTCATCTAGACTATCCACAGTGGTATCTCCTTCATCGTCATCATCGTCGTCGCCCAAGTCACTAAAAGAGACGTCTTCGTCGTCCGAATCGTCGTCATCGGAACCCATGGCATCACCGAGTAACTCCAACGTTTTTGACCGTTTTGCAGCCGCTAAAGAGTAATAAGTGATTCAATATGTTGATGGCACTTGTCAGAAAAAAAACGGTGTTAGCAGGATGGAAAATGCTACAGGTATGCTACATCACACAAATGCTTACTTCATTCTACAGGCATCTAAAAAAATCTACCACACGCAAAATTTATATAAAATGCCAGAAACTGTACGCCAAAATTCGTACTAATCGTATTGAAAATTCTGCGAATTACTCAAACAAAAAAATAAATAATACTAACGCCCGCCGTGCAATATGTTCCATTGATCGTCGACCATCTCTGCTAAACCGGTACTTTCTCGCGCTAAAAAAAAAAAATATAAAAAAAAAATCGTTTCAACACATTTGCGAACGGACCTACGAGTTATTTAATTTTTATTTAGTTCCATTAGAAATCGTTTTATTACAAATTATCTGTACCTATGGAATTTTTTTTGCCATTTTATATTTACTTATTATTCAAATAACTTACGCGTCATATTCGTAGAGGACCTCGGCTGTTTCCTCTTGCCGTAGATGATATTACCTTGGGACAGAACAGCGTCCTCGTCCTCCTCCTCCTCTTCCACCTCCTCCCCAATCTTCTCCTCAACTGTCTCCTCATCTTCGTCTTCATCATCTTCCATGTCTTCAAAATCATCCTCCATGTGATAGCCCGTCAGGTGAATATGCGACGCGCCATTAATGGTGAATGACACTTCATCGCCAGACTACACGTCAAATGAGACAATAAAAAAATAATGTTAGCGCACTGAGCTAGTGAACGGGTGAATTAAGTCGTATGCAATTTCCGCAGTGGCTTTTAAATGGTTACACTCACTTCGAAATTCAGATCTAACGATACTTGAACAGCGACACCCTTCTGAAGCGTGCACAACAAATAGTTCCTCTTCTGGAACATCACCATTAGTTGTACAGGATCGTCCGTGCAAGAAGATATATCCAAACTGGCCATTGATACGTGGAACGGGCGTGTTACTTCCTGGGAATATCGCCGCCTGGGCTCCATTATTAACCCTACACAAGAAAAAGCCGCATTTCAATTTTATGAAATTGTGTATTTTAACACGTGGTGGAGAAAAATGTGCCTCGATGTATTTACATGATTTTATGTATTCGCCTACCCCAAAACATGTTGATTCAGTTGTTGGTCACGTTAAACTTAAATACTAGGTATAATAGGAATATTTTTTTGATAATTATTTCAGTTTTAACAAAAACCGCACTTTCACGGAAAGCTGCAAGACGAAAAGTAATGAATTCGTTACTATCCTCCGATATATTTGGCGGTCTGCGCACATCTGACATGTTGAACATAATTGAACTACCAAATCAATCTGAACTACTAAAGATATTTCGCGCTTCATCAGGATATGCGCAATAGATCAAAAATGGAAATGATGACTCATACTCTAAACAACCTTAATAACACGCCATTAAACGTAATCAGTTTTTGGTATGACCTTATAAGGTAATAAACCCGTTGTTGTAATACAGCCTAGACGATGCATGCCATTGTTGTAGAATATTAGAAGTGTCACACTGACAGTTTGTCACCCGCCTATTGATAATCAAATGGCAGATCCACGCATACGCACGTTGAAGATAAAGACCGGTGTGGTACGCCGCCTGGCCAAAGAAAAGATATCGTACGAAAAAGAGTCCGAGACACAACGAGCGCGTATAGAAAAGTTCAAAGCGGATGGAAAAGATGTGTACGATATTCGCAAGCAAGAGGAAGTGCTTCAAGAGAGCCTTATGATGGTACCGGATTGTCAACGGCGACTTGTGGTTGCATATGACGAACTACAACGCATTTTAGATACCGAAAAGGATCTGAAGCCAGTGGAAGAATACAAAGCAGCTGTTAATGTTATGGCAGAAGCCAGGTTACAATTGCCCAAACCTGGTGAAGTGTTACATATGTGCTAAAGACAAATTAAAAAAAAAAAAATTATCAATTGACATTATATTTGTGTTTAATTAATTAATATGAGTTATTACAACTATTCGGACAATAGTGGCGAGTTAAATGGGAATAGTAGGGACCCGAGATTGAGTAGTACCGTCGCGCAGTATCAGAACAACGTTTCCGATTCTGCGCAGGCGCAACACAGTGGCTACAACTACGGCGCGAGTACCAACCACCAACAATCGCAATATGGCGCGCAGGCGTATCCGGCAGCAGCCAATCAAAGTTATACGAATATTCCACCCACCGATTCATCAAACTTCCCCTATTATCCAGCCCAATCATACTATTCCCAAGAATACCAATCCACGCAACAAAATCAATCGTATCCGTCGAATTGCACAGAATCGAGTCAACTACAGTATGGTAATCAGAACTACGATCAGCAACATTACTATCAGCCGATTGTTGATTCGCAATTCAATCAATCGTATCAAAGTGGACAACAGAATCAACACTACGTGTACGATTTATCGTTCCCCGAGGAAGTCGACCAGGAGAACGACGTAACAGCCCGCAGTGACGAGGAATTATGGGTAGAAGCGTGGTTAGCGCGATTAGGGAAGATACAGATCAAGTTGGACAGTACCGTGGTCGTTACCAGCAGCAAAAACTGCTCATCATCGACCCAAACCGGTAAAACACCAACGAAACAGCGATCTGGTAAAGTATCTTCGATCAAACTGGGCGATGCCCGTTCGAACCTGCGCAGGGCCTTTAAAGTACTATCGTCAATTGAAACGATTCGCGAGCACCTCAGCGACAGCCTGTCAACTTTATCATCGGACGAGTGGCGACAATGTACCGTGCAAATTGGCACGTTGCGGGATGAGTTGAGTGTTCTGATAACGCCCTTTGAAGGAGACAATTTCGTTTGTTTGAAGCGACTGGTCAACATTCGCAGGAAAAAGCGATGTAATGACAAAAAAAAGCGCTCGGCTACGGGAGAAGATCGGGAGAAGCGTAAGGACGAGCGAACGAAGAGACACGAACAGATCGATGGGTGGTTGGAAAAAGAAAAAATGGAAGTGCAGAGAATGCAAGAGGTGAGTTGGTAGAAATAATATATTATTCGTCGCATTTTATGAATGTTCACTCACCTGCAGAAGGTGCCATAAATCGTATGAAAAACGGGCACAAGGGTATTGTACTCGAACATGTTAAAATTCCTGTTACATTTAAATCGCGCAAAGGCTATGATTTATCTTACTTTAGGAGGAGGAGGCGAAACACGAAGCCGACATTATTTTAGCCGAAACGACACGTAAGAAGCTCGATGCAAAACGGAATTTGGCTTTGGTGCAAGCGTTGAGTAAATTGCGCGGTGTTAGGGAAACGGCAGCCTCGGGGAGGGGGGAACAGATCTCCGCGCAAGACACGTACGCATTCCAGAATTTGGCAGAACGATTGCAAGATATATGGACGAATGCGCTGAAGGATTACGGCAAAGAGGAGCATAGGTTACGGTAAGACAAATAAATAAAATGTCCAGTGAAGACGATTTATTCTTCAATCGATGAATTCGCTTAAAATATACTTCGTTGATATATCTGTTTTTTTTTTTTTTTATATTCAGACCAGTTGAAGTGCAAAAATAAAATAAATATAAACACTAGATATTAGGAGGTTTTCGATTGTTCTATTTTGATTTGAGAGTATAGAAATGAAAATATTTCAAAGTTTTTCTGCCTATGGGATTGTAAAAAAATTATCCTGTGTGGTTTAGGACACAATTGGAGCAGACGACTAGCGAAGATCAGCGAAATGCGAAGATTGAACGTGAAAAGAAAGTGACGGATGATTGGAGTAGAGCTCTATTTGGGGAACCGTTAAAAGAAGGCGAAGAAAGCGGTTTGTATTTGGGCCTTACAGCAGCAGAGCGAAGTGTTGACACTTTTATAGCAATACGGTAAATTCAACAAAATTCGAACCTATAAAAATGCAATAAACATTTTATATAAAAACAACTAAAATTTTACTTTGTAAATTTTTCGTGAATAATTAAACACTTTGTCCGTCAATTATCATTAACTTTTTAGAAAAAGTTGGGATACATTCCTGGCAAAACCCGACGATCTTTTGGAATCTAAAATTCCTATTGGATGGGTTTTACCGAAGGAACACGTTTCGGACAAATGGTCTCAATATTTATCAAATACATCAACAACTTGAATTATTCCATATTTTTATACACGTGTGATTATTAATAATTTGCGCATCCATTGATGATTTTTTATTATAATAATTGGTGCTTTTAATACAATAAACAGTTGGTAAACTTACAACATATGTGTAATTAATTCTTTGAATTGTTTATATGCAATTGGATTATAGCAAGAGTTTATTTAATAAATGTTTCCACATTGAATCGATTTTTTTAATTTTAAGTATATATAAACGAAATAAAATTTATTTAATTAAGATAATAAAAAGAATTGCATTAATTGAAAATATTCAACATTAGCTTTAGCGAGATATTTGTACGGAATTATGGCATCTCTAATTTTTGTACGTTTCTGGCTAAGAATAAATATAGGCAACTAAAGCTACACGACGAAAACCTAGGGATGCCCCAAACAATTTGCAATTGATTTATATATTTTATCTAAATAATTGATAAAATATTAAATTAATTAAAATCAAAAATATTATCAGTCTAAAAAGTAGGTATTAAAGACCTGACCTAGGATCCACACATCAGTTTGTTGCATTGAAAATCTGACAGTAGAGAGTAGGCAACTTAATAAGCGCATTATATCGCGCGGAACATACACTAATCATTATCCCTATTCAGCAATTCTCAGCCAGAATCGTACCCTAATTACTAAATAAAAATAAATGACTTTATTTGTTTGTACCTGAGATTCTATTACAATAATACTTCGGAATCGAGTTTCTCTTGTATGGCCTCACAGACATTGTACAGTTCCTGTAGTTGGCTTTCCGAAAAGTCAATTACAGCGTTATCGTTCGTTTTTTCTAGCAATTCGGACAACTCAAATTGAACGGTCACTTTAGGTTTGATTTTAGCGCCCGTTTCGCTATTTACCGTCTCCAAATTAACTTGCCAACTGATATTCTCTAATCGCTTTTGCGTTTCGAAATTGCCGAATTCGCTCGTGGTATCTTCCGACCATAATTTAACAAAAATTCCAGCCGACTCGGACGACATATCCAATTCCTTTTGCAATAATTGCTTTAAGTCGGTTGGTTTCATAATTACAGTTGATAAAGTTTTGTAGAAGTTGGCTAGTATTTTCACTAAGATAGCGACATGTTGCGACTTGATCTTTAATTTCTCTACCAGGGTATTTAAGTCAGATTGTAGGGATTGGTCTTCCGATTTAATTTTGGACTCTTTTATTACGTACTTTAATAAAAATGTAAATTGTTCGATATTTAATGTGTTTGACTTTCGAATACATTCAATTAGACTAAAAGTATACGAATGTAATATAATTACTAATTATTTTTGAAGTAATCTTACTGTTTATCTATCCAACTTGGACGAATTGGATGATTTTGAGGCATTTTATGAATAAAACTTGGCACCGGATATTTAAATGGATCAATAATTATTTAACTGCAACAAAAGTTGCCTACTTTAACTTTCAAATGACCTTGTTTAATAGAGATAAAATCGTACATTTGAACTATTACAATAAAACAACACAAAAGCCTCATCATAAAATAATATAAGGAGCAATTTATAAACCACGATGACTCTTGGAACTGTTACTTCTAGCACATCTCGTAAAAGGTAATAATTGTATTATATAAATTCGACAATCAATGCGGGAAAGTGTAAAATTTGTAAATAGGAAAGAGCTAGTCGTGCCACCGCAAGGGATAAGATGTCAAAGATGCTTAGAACATGGACATTGGTCGTACGAATGCACAGGAAAACGCAAATACGTCTCAAGACCATCTAGAACAGTGAATTTGAAGAAGAGGGTGAAGCAATTGGAAAAGGCTATCGGAGCAGAGGGGTACGTATGAGTCGCAATAATAAAATCGTCGCTTTAAGTAGGTTATATGCGACTTGTGGAAAGGAGATTGGAGAGTAGGTCAAACGTCACGTTCTTGTTTTTGTAGAACTGACAAAGGACCGCCTGAAAAAAAGATTAAAAAAACAAAGGAAGCTGATTCATCCAGTAGTTCAAGCTCTGATATCAGCAGTAGTTCCGACAGTGATTCTGATTCATCAGAAAGTGACAACACTTCCTCTGGAAGCAGTTCCGATACTGACTAACAATTAGTACTATTTCAAATTATATTTATTTTACAACTATTTATAACTGTACTCGTAATCAATTATGTAGACTTCTGGAGCAATTGAAATAAATTGTTGTATTAAAATGTATATTTTTTTCTCTGTGCAGCACATTTTTTTATTATAATTTGTTATTACAGTGGTTAACGAAAACGTATAAAGAATGAATACTACTTATACGTTTATAAATAAACAACATAATTTAAAAAATGTTTATAGTTACAAACGCCTACAATTACTATTTATAAAGCAAGAATGCTCAAGGAATAAGTAATAAATAAATCGTACGATTAAAGAAAAACATACCAGTTTTTTTATAAACATTTACTATTAATCATTATTTTTGAAATAATAAGCTGCAAATGCAATTAAAAAAAAAAAACATTTGTAAGTTGATTAATTGCCACTTTTTTTTTGAATCTTAAATATATTTTTTCGATTTCCATTGATTATATCAAAATAGTTTTCATTATTAATTCGATTATTTTATCGAATTATTATTGTCGAAAAATATACGTGTCTTCTAACAGCCGTCAATTGTGCTCAACTATTTTTATTTGTAAATAAAAATATTTTTAAATACGTTTTAAAAAACCGCTTTAATAATAGTTATATTTAAAATCGAAACTAGTCTACAAGGTCCTAGTTAAAAAATTGGATAAATTTAATTACGTAAGCATAGCAATTTGACATACTCGTATTTAAATATTTAAAAGTTTCCTACTTTTCCACTAAATTTTCTATAGTTTTTGTGAATAGTTGTAAATAGCATTGACAACACTGTCTGTTGTTGTACTATCAGTACGGACAGCCTGTCAATGTCACTAATCAACAAATGTACTTTTTAAAGATAAATTCGTTAAGTTGTAATATTGCTACGTTTAAAAAAAGCCTAGGTAGCTTCTATTAATTAATGTTAACATTAATAAAAAAAAAATAGTTTAGCAGAGTAAGTTTGTTCTTTATAGTCTTATTGGGTTTTGACACGAAAACACGGAATTTATGGATATTAATATATCATAAGGGGGAGATCAAAATACGATGATCGAAAAATAATATTCTACGAGACCAAGGAAGAATGCATACAATTTATATGTTGATTATGGTTTGGTATATAAATATGCGAAAAATATTAATACTAAATTGATTTAAGCTAAAATCAACATTAAAAGTGCGATTTATTTTTGGATATGTGCGCGTCTAAATACAGCAAATATATGCGATCGAATTACTTATTTCTAATATTTAGATATATTAAAAAGTAATTTCTATCCAAAATTGGAAAAATATACCCATTTACTGTGCTTCTACACACACATACATAACCCTCATCAGTCATCACGTCAATGTCACTTGTCACCTGTCACCAGTCACTTTCAATTGGCGCGTAAAATAAATATCTATTAAACAGTACGGATTTTCGAATCACATCCCTCGTACAACATACCTTATTTTTGCGTAATATCTTATTAATTATATTCTGATTTTAAAACAAACAAGCGAAATAAATGTAGATGATGTCGCATCTCTATTCATCGGCACTCTTTGGCTGTCAACTTATCAATCAATTCCTGCAGTGGCGCCAATTCGCGTCGCTCTATTAAACTAAATTCCTAGCAATAACATAACGCACATCTATCAAAACCAACGTTGTCATATAGTCAAAATAATTGTCTATAATAGGAAATTATACGAAGTGAACGTGCATAATTTAAAAATTTCAGTTTGGGAATATTATAAGACGATCATAGTCAAACTAACAAAGCCGTGTTGCCAAATTGTCGAAATAACCCTACATATGATGTATTATAATTTATTTTTAAACAAAAAAACTTACCTGTACGAAAAATATAAAATGCTTGAACGAAGTGTTTAAGTGTGCCTCTTCGCCTAATTGGACGACCTCGCTGAAGTGTTGATGATAAATGTGAGCGTAGACGCGGAATAATCTCTTTAAGATCGTTTTCGCTATCGTTAGGAAATTTTTCGGAAATGGAACTCCTGGGAATAAAAAAAAAAATAGTCGCAATAGTATTTAAAACTATCAAAAATATATATACTCTACAAGAAACGGAAGAAAAATGACAGTTTATATCACTATTTGGCAACAAGATTATATCACAAAATATATCCATGGTTGCCAAGAGTAAGATTTTTCTTCAAGCTTGTACGATTTTTTTATAAACATTCATAGTAGTTGGTTTGTACCTATTTTAGATGGAAACAAGGTTTCATCGTCGAGTTGATCTTGTACCCAGGTCATAAGATAGTCGATATATTTGGGAGCGGAACATTTGATCGGTTTTTTAACGGTATGACCGTCGGCCCAGTGATATTCGTATTTTGGACCGGCTGACATTATAGAACAACTCTCTTCTGTACAAAACTCCGTTATTGTGCCATATAACATGTTGATTTGGTTAAAAAAATCCACAGCTAAAAATACAGAACAGTTAAACATCGAATATTTGTCAACTTAAATATATAACATGTAAAACAAGTTTGATTCGAAACCTTAAAATAAAATGTGAAATTGTTCAATCCGTCAGTCACGAAAAGATGTAAGAATTATATCGTCTGTGATGTGACAATACCTCATACCAATCTCCTACCTTACCAAAATTTCTAAAAAATTAGATATAATTTTCTTAGGTTTATTGCCCATGTTCAGAACATCTCCCAAGTCATTAAAAGTTGAAAGCAGATAGGAGGTATTGTCACATCACTGGCGATATGTAAGATTACATAAAGAATTGCGAATAATAAAATGACTACAAAATTTACATGCAGAGCTATTAAAGTAAATCGTAATTTCGCTCATGAATATGGCGAAACACATAAATAATACCTGTAACAACTGAGAATACAATAAAAACAACAAAACCCCATAAAATCCTGTAGTTATAATACGTGACCATTCAAAAGTAAACAGAAATAAATTACCAGATTCATATATAATAAAACACGCCATTCAGTCACGCCATTCGAAATGTGGTGTTATAGGAGGATGATGAGGATTGGTTGGGAAGATAAAGTAACAAATGAAGCTGTACTAGAGTTAGTAGGGGAGAAGAGAAGTATCTGGAGAGTGTTACAGCGTAGGAGAGACAGATTAGTAGGGCATATTCTTAGGCATGGGGGGATTATGCAATTGATCATAGAAGGTAGAGTGGAGGGAAAGAGAGGGGTAGGTAGGCCTAGATTGGAGTATGTGAGTCAGATAGTTGAAGACGTTGAGATGAATAGCTATAGGGAGATGGAAGGGATTAGCTCAGGATAGATCGGCATGGCGTGCTGTTTCCAACTAATCTTTAGGATTGCGGACTCTTTAACTAACTAACTAAAACACGCAATACTCGTTATTCTTCTGAACGAAGCAACAAAAAATATTAATTTTATTAAACGAAAAAATATTACTGCATTACTGGCCATGTCTTCTAATAAACCCAACAAAATAACACTTTCTCAAGTTCACCGGAGTGGATCAATTGAGATTTCCAACTCAGATCTAATTCTTCCCCTTATATTCTCATCGAAATCGATTGGTACAATTCTGGCTGAGAATAGCTGAATAGGAATAATGATTTAGTGCATGTTCCGCGCGATACAAATGTGTTTACGAAGTTGCCTATTGTCAAGGGGCACCAAGGTTGTCAGATTTTCGATGCATCAAGAAGCTGACTTATGGATCCTAGCTCAGATCTTTAATTAATACCTACTATTAAGACTTACTTCGACATAGGGATATTTTAAAAATTTGACTTAATTTAATATTTTATCAATTATTTAAATCAATTGCAATATTTTTAAGGCCAACCTCAGGTTTTTATGGTGTAGTTTTAGTTGCCTATATTTAGTTTCCTTTATTCAGGCTATTCTCATACAAAATCGCACCCAAAATAGTTTATCACAATATAATATTTATGTTATAATCTTCAGAAAAGAACAAATTTGATTGTTTAATATATATAGCAAGCCATTCGTACAATTCTACAATTTTATAGAGTATTAAAACGTATTTCATAAGTTCTATAAAATTAGAACCGTTATTTCCAAATGTAAATGGTTTATGTATGCAACTTGTAACACACGCTTTCACTTGTTTTTATAATGTAGTTTTAGTTGCCTATATATAATTTACTTTCGCTACTCGGGCTATTCTGTCAGAATCGTACCGATTGATTAATTACGACTTACTATTAACGGCAACCCACTCGTTCAAGTCCTCCCCCTCGGGCAACATAACGGCTAAACGTAGATTTCCGCTGCCCAATGTTGCCGCTGCGTGTTTCATCAGTTCATACTGATGCGTACCCTCCGGGATATTCTTTTTCGGCTTGAATGTCTTCGAGGAACGGCTCCCACTAGCGAAAAAGAAATTGAGTAATCGTTTCACAATTAAAATAGTAAATCGATGCGTTATTTATAAACAAATATAACGCAAACTTACAAAAGGAAGCTCATGTTTGCAATTGCTGCGGCCGTTGGCAATTGTAAAGGTTTTAATAAATTTCGCACTTCATTTAAGCATACAACAACTTTTCGTGGGTTTTATAAGTAAGTGTTATAGCCGTACAGATGTTTTTAGACGTGCGATCTGTTATTATACTAAAAATGGTCCAATACCAACTATAATTGTGGCTACCGCATATGAAATAACGTTGAAAATCCAAGCGAGTTATCTTTATTTATGTTTGTCGGGTTGGCGTTCTGATACGTAGTGCATTTGATGCGGTCAGTAGTTTATTTGGTGCGATAGCGAAATTGAATTTTATTAGAAAATGGCAACAAAATCTTTAGCAACAGCCACAGTACGAGCAGTAAAGCACAGACAAATTTTACCAACGAGAGCGGCTTTGGTTTTGGTAAGTGTACGATAACCGTTTATCGGTTGTCAATAAAAATAAATAAATGCGACGTATTTGTTTATTTTTAGACGCAATCCGCAGTGTCGCGCATCAAAGAAATTTTGAATGGTCAGAATCGATACGTAAGTATTTATTTTTATTGTCCTATTTTGGGCGATTCATTCGGTTTGTCTTGTTATGTGCAGATTGGACTGAAAATTGGCGTGAGGCAGCGTGGGTGCAATGGATTGTCGTATACACTAGATTACGCTGTGAAAAAAGGTATTTTTACCCTTAAATTTTCTTCTTCTAAATTCTATATTGTATATTACTTTCAGAAGCCATGGATGAAGAAGTATTTCAAGACGGCGTAACAGTTATAATCGATAAAAAAGCACAATTGACGTTATTAGGCACAGAAATGGATTACGTGAAGAATAAACTTAGTTCAGAATTTGTTTTCAATAATCCAAATATTAAGGGTACGTGTGGCTGCGGTGAATCATTTAGTATTTGAATTTATTTATTGTTAATAGTCGAATGTAATTAATGTGATTTTAACGTGAAATTATAGATATTTTGTTTTCTATTTATCGCATTTAATGAACATATGCAACCCAATATGTACATAATTTGAATTATTTACCTTACCGATTGTCAATTTGTAAGGGAAAAATTTAATATTAGTTATAAAATACTAATAACTTCACGTAACTAATTAAATTAATCAATTTTATTTACAAAAATATATTTCACGATATTTCGAACACCATATTCATTTGTGCGTTAGCACTAGGCACCAAGTTTTGCTGCGCATGCTTAGGTGCGCTATCCTCGCCTTCCTCATTGGCAGCACTAGCGCACGATAAAAGCATTTCAATTATCCCCTGAACATTCCCCAATTGCTCCCCTAAAGCACTTTCCTTCGCCAAGACATTATTCAATAGTTGAAACTGTTCAATCACCAAAGCGGGCATATATTTTATTTGATGCTCAAAAACGTCGATAAAAATATCAATTACCACCAATAGAACCCTCGTAAACCGATAATCCGTTACATTCTTACGGAAAAACTTCAGTAAAATAGCGATTTCTTTCAAATCCAAAGCGGAGAATACTCTATTCAGCGCTTGTCTACGAACGAATTCATGTAAAACGGCAACAGTAATTTCGGGCGTTTTTGTGCATATATACGGCCGTATCGCGATTCGCAATGCTTTATTGTACTGAAATTTACGTATATGCACGTCGTATTTACTCTGTTTTTGAATTACCAACTCGGGAACGATCGTATCGGGTTCTATATGTGTATTAGCGCGATACTTATAATGAATCTTCTTGACCGCGCTTATGCTGTCTTTAAGGTTCATTTCGCGTCTACTAATAGAAACTAACCCATCTACTAATCCCGCAACAATAGTATCGTCATTTTTAGATATCCCCAAACTAATAATCGCATTAGGATAGTTTAAAGTATGCACTACTTTAAAACTGCTCAAATCGTACACCTTAACATGCCGGTCTAAACTACCCGAAAGCAATCTCCTATTATCCGACGCTAACTTTACACAAGTGATTGTTTTATGATGTTGGGATACATTTCCCAGCAACCTGCCCCCCGATAATGTATCCCATACTTTAATTTCTGTCCCACCGGCCGAGATAAAAATACCACCAGTTGGTAGGAATAACATCGACTCTATTGGACTACCATGATTAACATGTAGCACGCACGTGTTAGTCCGTGTATCGTACAATTTGACAGTGTTGTCATAACTGCCGCTTAAAACGAGGTTAGGTAATGATTTGCATACAGCACCTGCGCGGACATAGTCAGTGTGATTGGTGTACGTATTGACGCAGTTCTCTGTGGGTATATCCCATAATTTAACAGACTTGTCGTCGGAAAAGGAAGCTATTTGAGGTTTATCGTGGATGAAGAATGTTCTATGGACTGGTGCTTCGTGACCTTTAAATAATCTTCAGAAAAATGATTTTATAATCTGTAACTGTACATAAACGATAACTATATTACCGGAGTAAGCTTTTTGTTGCTATATCGAATAATTTGACATTCTTTTCTTCACCTCCGGCGCATAGTAACTTGCCATCTGATCGAAATGATGCGCCGTAAGCATTTTCTCGAAATCTCGACAAATTCTTTGTTACCAACTTTGTTATGGGATTATAAATTTGCACTCGAACAGAGCATGTTACGGCGAAATAATGTGGCTCAATAGGAGAGAAATCGATGTAGTCTATAGGTCCAAATTCTTTTACTAAAACTGGTGGCTAAAAAAATCGATGAAACTCGTACGGTTTATAATCATTTTTGGATCGTGTAATACATACGGCAAATTTCTTCCAATATATATAATCCGGTGTAATCACAGGACCACTTTTCTGATAGATTTTGTTGTTTAATGGCTTAAAAGAAGACATTGCGTATTGTTTGGATGCTGTTGGATTACATTTGAGGTTAAAATAAAAAACGCGTGTGTCAAGATTCAATATTGAACTACTTTGACTTTAAGGTTATCTTTAATAGTTTAATTTGTAGCAAAAGGAATTCATATTAAAAATATGTAAAAAAAACCTTCAAAGTTGTAAAATACTGAGCGTCGTTTTAAAATGCCCCCGAAATTGAAATTCTCAGAAGGTAAAGTAATGTATCCTACATTTTAAGCAATATATATATAATACAGTTAAATGATTTTAGGCGAGAAGGTTTTATGTTTTCACGGACCATTAATCTACGAAGCAAAATGCCTGAAGAGTAACGTTACAAAAGAGAAACAGGTGAAATATTTCATTCATTACGCCGGATGGAATAAAAAGTAAGTGTAGTAAAAAATCTGAAATCAATTATATCCGAGACAGGATGCACGCAGACTTAAAAAGTCTTATTCTAAAACAATTTCTAGTTGGGACGAATGGGTACCTGAAAGTCGCGTCCTCAAATATAACGATGCGAATGTCGCTCGTCAAAAGGAAGTCCAAAAGGCACACTCCTCACAACCAACCAAATCCAGAAAGTCTTCGTCATCGGGCGCGAACGGTTCATCAAAATCGAACCGTAAATCTGAAAGCGCCATTGCCGCTACCACTAACGCAATCACCGCAGCATCTACTAAAGAAAAGGACGATTCGATTAGAGCAAACACGCCAAACAATCAAAACGAAACGTCTACTGTAGCTGCTAGAGGTGATAGGGACAAAGATAAAGATGCATTAACTACAGCGCAAGCGTCATCTGCTGTGGCGGGGGCAAATGACAGTAGTTCAATTACTGTACCTGGTAAAGGGCATCAAAAAGCGATTGGAGGAGAGAAAACTGGTGGCGGTAAAACGGGCGGGGCTGTAGAGAAGAAAGTCGATGCGAAAGTGGTCGAAGAAGGGCCGAAGAAGAAGCGGGCTAAAGTGGATATAACTGTCGAATCGGAGGAGCAGTTTTTAAATAAAGTCGAGGTAAGATGTATAAATACAAGTTTCGTAAAACTGTGGATGAATATAAATAAATCAAAAGCGAAAAGAGTTTGCAACGAATATTTCTACTTAGGTCAAGATCAAAATCCCAGATGAACTAAAGCCATGGCTCGTGGACGACTGGGACGCGATTACGCGTCAGCGAAAACTCTTCCGCTTACCAGCGAAAACGTCCGTCGATAAAATTTTAGACAATTACACCGCATTCAAGAAGAGCAACAAAGCCACCAATCAGAACAAAGAACAGGCAACGCAGGAAATTACGAAAGGAATCAAAGAATATTTTAACGTGATGCTCGGCACGCAACTTCTCTACAAATTCGAGCGTCCGCAATACGCGGACATAATCCAGATGCACACGGACATTTCCATGTCGGAAATATATGGATCGGCGCATCTGTTGCGATTATTCGTGAAGCTGGGACCAATGTTGGCGTATACGCCGCTAGACGAACGGTCCATACAGATACTGTTAGCGAACTTGAATGATTTCTTGAAGTATCTGATTAAGAATAGTCCGAGTTTGTTTAGTATGCATGATTATATAAATGCCACGCCGGAGTATCATCGGAAGGCTCTTTGATATCAGGAAGATAGTGAGGATAGTAGCGAGGCAAGCGACAGTGAAGAAGATGATGAGGAAGAGGATGATGACAGTGACTTTTGTTGATGGATTTGTACATAACTTTGGATTTATATTTTAAACTGTATACTATAATATGAAAGAAGAAATATGTAAAAATATGAAATTAAACATCCGAAATAATGTTAAATCTCAATAGAAGAATATAGCTATAATATAGAAATACCATTATGAGGAAGAATAGATTAATGAACGTTTCTTATTGATACAATGTACGAATAATATAATGATAAAAATTACTGCAAGGGGACTGTATTAAGTAATAATTTAATTTTAGTAGAATAAAATACATGTAAATCGTAGGTTTTTAAATAAAATAATTTGAAGCTAACTAATCTTTTGTAAAAAAAAATCCTTTTCTAGATATTTTTAAACTTTGGTCAATAATATAAAGAATATATCAAATGCGATAAAAATTTAAACATATTTCTCATATTTTATTTATCGCAAACCTGACTTGTTTTACATGAGCATTTTGTTTGGCCATCTTAATGGGATCGACAAATACAACACTAGATGTCGCAGTGAATATTTGGTTGCATATATTTAAAACCAGGTTATATTTACTAAATATTCTGATTTTATAATCCTTTTTCCTATATCAAAGCCTTTGAATTGATTCATTCAAATAATGGTAATTATCTAATCTAATAGGTTTCAAGCATTAAGTAGTATGTTCCACGCAAACTATGAAAATAAAACCGCAATGTTTTGCTATTAACGTTTTTTTTTTTTAAATACTTGTTTACAGATCATACGGCGATAATTAAAACAATTGACTATAGAACCTAAGATAATGAATCTAAACAAAGCAGGATTAGAGGGTACAGCCCATTTATTGGATGAACTTGATAGTAAGTAAACTGTATATATTTTTAAATACCTCTTAAATGTATTTTCGTTCGGAATGCAGAGAAATTAATGGTTCTTTTACGAGACGGCCGCACATTGATTGGTTATTTAAGAAGTGTCGATCAATTTGCGAATTTAGTATTACACAGAACCATAGAAAGAATTCACGTTGGAAAACTCTATGGTGATATTCCAAGGGGTGTTTTCATTGTTAGAGGCGAAAATGTCGTTCTATTAGGGGAAATTGTAAGTTATTTTCGAGAAAACGCAAATTTGAACGAACCATAAGTCAGTTTTGGTTCATTTGACTAATGGCGGATGTAATTGATGTTTGAAATTTTGACAATCTGAATTGTGTATATGAACTAATTGAGCTAGTAAAAATGGGCGACCGATTACAAACTGCATTAAAAAGAAACGCTTATGAATCGTTTTAGCAACGAGAAATGTTTTAATTGCAGGATGAACACAAAGAAGCTTCTCTGCCTCTCTCAGAAGTATCCGTAGATGATATTTTGGACGCTCAGAGAAAAGAACAAGAGTCTAAGCAAGACCATCAAAAATTGTTAGCGGTAGCTCTTAAAGAGCGAGGTTTACAACTGTTGCCAGATTTAATACACGATGATATGTTTTAAGAAATCTTCAACTCTTAAATATAAGTAATAATTGTATGTAATGTATCAGTTTTTAATTTATATTAAATGAAGTAAAGAATTCGACGTTGTGTTATTATTAAGCAGCACCGATTACCATACGGTGAAAACTATTATTTTATTAATTTAACTTATATTAAGAATAAATATGTACAAAATTATTTCTGATCATCAGTCTTAAAAAAATCTTTCATTTTGATATTTCGTCGTATTAGATCAAAAGGATGTTTCGAAAACAATCGCCTTTCCATTTTCGTCGAACTGTTTCGGTTTTAAAACCAATTGTTTTTCCTCGTAAAAATCCTTTTCATCCTCAGGGTTCTTACCATCCAAACATAACCTAAGCGACTCTGTCATTCTACTGTCACTCACGTTATCGTTATTCGAATTATAGTCGTCAGTTCTGCTAGAAAAGCTATAATCATTCGTAGATAATAAGCTTCTACTATGCAAGTAATCTCTGAATGTGCTTGTCAAACTCGCATTTTGACAGCTATCGTTGGACTTTTGCACCTTCGCCGGTGGCGATTTTAAATCGATCATGTCGTCGGATTCTTCCGTTAGATTCGCCATGAATGGCTTCGTTGATTGGTTTAAGTCGAGCGAGGTTGCCAGTTTATTAATATTTGTACCGGATATAAGTAAAACGGGTTTACGTGAGCGGGGCGTCATCATTGTTTCCTTCAGACACAAAATGTACTTCACAATACTTTGCATACAAAAAAGCACCGCGCAAAATTTTAACGTTCGCTACATTTTTAATAAATTCGTTTAAAAATTATTGGCGCAGATGTTCAGACTAAACCAAGAATGACTGAAATAAAATTCGTTGATATTTTACCTGCATTGCTCTGCACATAGCATGTGTAGATCTACTGATGGGTGACATAGACCTCCGGTCCAGTGCGTCCTTTTCCGCTGTAACCGGAAATGGCCGAAAGCCGGTTAACCTCGAAACTGCTGGCGTGCTGGTTATATACGTGTTATTTTGTTCTGTAATAAGTTCGTGGTCCATACCTAAAAGAAAAGAAAATTTTGACTTGGCCGTTACTTTGTGATATTCCATAACATAGCAAATAAAAAATATTACTTGCTTTTGTATCACGATCATTTATTTATTAGATAATTATATTTTCATTATTACACATTTTAAACTGGACTTAATCTTTTTTTCTATGTTCAATATAATCCCATAACATACCCCAAATGCCCAATAGATATATGTATATATAAGTAGACAAGTGTAATGTAACTCTAGCAGAATTGAAAACTAGAAATAACGAAAGTATAGTTGTCTAATAAATAAATTATCGTGATATAATACTAAGTAATATTTTTTATTTCTTATAAAAAAATGTATGGTCAAGGTTTCAAAGTAAATATGTAAAAAATCGCCCCAAAATATGCAACTTTTATGATTAGTACAAAAATCTAAAAGGTACAATATTTTAGCGACATAATATCGAAATAACATCTCACCGCCATTACTGCCGTCCTCTTCCTCCAAGCACAATACCCCACCACTCATATCCGGTTCACTGTTGCTCCTTTTCAAATCGTCGCCTGTCACTAATGACAGTCGATTCGACGCATCTGACGTCACTAGCCTGTCATCATCGTTCAAATGTATAACGCCACAGGCAACGGCACTTATGTCTTTGAGCGGCGTATACGTCGGCGCTTTGTTATCGGAGGGAGATGGGATGTTGTCGTTCGTGTACACCTCGTCCGAGATGATTGTGTCGCTAGTGTTGAGACTCTTCAGGCAGAAGAGTTGATTTCGGTGTTGCATGCGCGATGTGGGGGTCGATGGGTGCTGGTTGGTCGATGAAGAAGATATAGGGCTCTGCGAGTGTGTGTTAAAATGGTTTATAACAAAAGTTATTATAGGTATCTGTAATAGTTCTAACGATTGCGCCAAATTGTAAAGTATATACAGATGGTTTTAAAAATTTTGAATAAGGGTTGAGAAATGGGCTATTCCACAGATGACAGGTTTATAAGAGATATATTTCTAAGTGTCAATAGTGTGCCAATGCACTGCATATGCCTCCTAGGGGCAAGACATGGGCAACGACGCTCTGGCCTATAGAGCGGTCCCTATACAGGGATCCCGGTCTATAGGAAAGATTCAGGCTAACCCACGGTATTAGGGGGATTAGGCTGAATCGGTGGGGCGACGGCTAAAATATGCACTCATTGGTCGGTGCAAGGCAAGGAGAAACCAGCACTGTACCCTTCTCAAGCGTACAACATGAAATGTCGATTATCGTCACGATGATGAGGAGGTAGAATCCATTTATGAGGAGATTGAATCTAGGTTAGCAAACGTTAAAGGACAGGATAATCTAATTGTAATCGGAGATTGGAATGCCGTAGTAGGTAAGGGAAAGGAAGTTCCAATAGTAGGAGAATATGGAATAGGAACACGTAATGATAGAGGGGATAGATTGGTAGAGTTTTGTATTAGGAATAAGCTAGTGGTAGCAAACACGCTTTTTCAGAATCACAAGCGCAGGATATATACGTGGAAAATGCCAGGAGATATAGGGAGGTATCAGATAGATTACATACTGGTTAAAGAGAGGTTTAGGAACCAGATTAAGAATTGTAAGAGTTACCCTGGAGCAGATATTGATAGTGACCATAATTTAGTAGTCCTGGACTCAGAGGTCAAATTCAAGAAATTACAGAAGTCCAAACAGGTCAGAGTAGATGTCGATAGGTTAAAATTAGCTGATGTATGTGAAAAGTACAAGCAGAAAGTAGAAATCATGGCTAATGGAACATCTAGGAACGACATAGATTGCGAATGGAGGGAAATCAGAAATGGGCTAACTACAGCAGCAAATGAAGTATTAGGCACAAAGAAAAGGGCAGGTAGGAGGGAATGGATCACGGAAGAAATAGTTGAAATGATAGAAGCAAGAAGGAAAATTAAAATAGGAAACACAGAAGCAGGACAGAAAAAATATAAGGAACTAAGGAACTTAATTAATAGGAAATGCAAGCTAGCGAAAGAAGAGTGGATAAAAGGAAACTGTGAGGATATTGAGGAGGATATGAGAAGAGGTAAAGTAGATTTGGGCTACAGGAAAATTAAGTCACATTTTTCTAAAGTAAAACCAAAGGGTAACATTATATGTGATAAGCAGGGTAAGGAACTCACAGAAAATAAGGAAAAAGCTAGAAGATGGAAGGAGTATCTTGAAGATTTATATAAAGGTAGGCAGGACATGGAGGAGCTAGAAAATGTGGAACAGATAGATGAGGATGACTTAGGTCCTAGCATACTTAGGTCAGAGTTTCATAGAGCATTAAATGATTTACGGAATAACAAAGCAGCGGGGATTGATATGATATCAGCCGAATTAATAAAACACGCAGGGGAAAAAATGCAGGAGCGATTATACAGGTTAGTTTGTAAAATATATGAGAAGGGAGAAGTACCACAGGATTTTCAGCGTAGTAGAATAGTAACAATGCCGAAGAAAATAGGAGCTAAATTGTGTGAGAACTATAGGACCATTAGCCTACTATCACATGCATCGAAGATATTGTTAAAGATTATTTATAGGAGATTAGAAAATAAAGTAGAGGAAAGGCTAGGAGAAGATCAGTTTGGTTTTAGGAAAAACAGAGGGACGAGAGAGGCGATTCTAGCACTAAGAACGGTAGTAGAAAAAAGAAATAGGGTAGGAAAGGTAACTTGCATAGCTTTTGTAGATTTAGAAAAGGCATTTGATAATGTAGATTGGGACATAATGTTTAGAATTTTAAAAGAAACGGGTATAGATTATAAGGATAGGAGAATAATTTTTAATTTATATAAACACCAAACTGCCTTAGTTAGAATTGAGGGGGAAGAAGAGGTAGCAAAAATAGGGAAGGGAGTTCGGCAGGGATGTACACTCTCACCGTTATTATTTAATCTATATATAGAAGATGCAATAAACAAAGTAAAAGAAGAGTATAGTGTAGGTGTGAATGTACAGGGAGAGAAAATATATATGTTGAGATTCGCCGACGATATAGCTATATTAGAAGAAAGCGAAAAGAATTTAGAAAGGGTATTGAATGGTATGCAGGCAGTATTGACTAGGGATTTTAACATGAAAATAAATATAGGTAAAACTAAAGTGATGAGGTGTGACAAAAAGGAATGCAGTAGAAAAATGAAGATCTCAATAGGAGATAATAGAATCGAAGAAGTGTCAGATTTTTGTTATTTAGGCAGTAGAATCACAAAAGATAATCGAAGCAAAGTAGATATAAAGTGTAGGATAGCACAGGGTAGGAAGGCATTCGTAGAAAAAGAACAGATTTTAAGATCAAATATTGACTTGGGTATTAGAAAAAGATTACTGAAGGTATATGTTTGTAGTGTAGCACTGTACGGGTGTGAGGCGTGGACTATAGGAAAGGAAGAGAAGCGTAGATTACAAGCATTAGAAATGTGGTGTTATAGGAGGATGATGAGGATTGGTTGGGAAGATAAAGTAACAAATGAAGCTGTACTAGAGTTAGTAGGGGAGAAGAGAAGTATTTGGAGAGTGTTACAGCGTAGGAGAGACAGATTAGTAGGGCATATTCTTAGGCATGGGGGGATTATGCAATTGATCATAGAAGGTAGAGTGGAGGGAAAGAGAGGGGTAGGTAGGCCTAGATTGGAGTATGTGAGTCAGATAGTTGAAGACGTTGAGATGAATAGCTATAGGGAGATGAAGGGATTAGCTCAGGATAGATCGGCATGGCGTGCTGTTTCCAACCAATCTTTAGGATTGCGGACTGTTTAACTAACTAATATTTCTAAAGTGGCCCAACTCAAAAATCGGTATTTTTGAGTTATCACCATGTAGGAGTTTCGTAAAAAATCCTCTATTAATCATCAAAAAGAGTGGGTTTTAAAGGCTTAAGGATTGAAATAGACAAAAATGACTAGTTGAACATTATTTTCGTGGCGTCCAACTTTTTTGGAAACACTATTTGTTCTGTAAGTATTTTGACCAGGCTCACAAAAACAGTTTTCGATTTTTCCCACAAATTTTTTTTTTTGAGTAATTTCACTTTAGAAATACATGCGCGCTATAATGTTTAAACTTGCAATAGTATAGTATAGATTTTGCGAGATATGGCTTCAAGCGCTATGAGTATTTTGCCATAAAAAATGCATGGCGATTTATTTGTCCTAGAACGAGATATTTTGCAAAAATCAAAATGAAATACTGTTTATTATCATGATGGTTAGCAAAAACGTTTGTTACATTAAAATTTCTTCTATAGTCGTATAGAATCTTCATGTTCATAATCATTTTCTTTTCGATAATACGCAGATTCTTGGTTAGTTACTTAAAGAGTTCGCAATCCTAAAGATTGGTTGGAAACAGCACGCCATGCCGATCTATCCTGAGCTAATCCCTTCATCTCCCTATAGCTATTCATCTCAACGTCTTCAACTATCTGACTCACATACTCCAATCTAGGCCTACCTACCCCTCTCTTTCCCTCCACTCTACCTTCTATGATCAATTGCATAATCCCCCCATGCCTAAGAATATGCCCTACTAATCTGTCTCTCCTACGCTGTAACACTCTCCAAATACTTCTCTTCTCCCCTACTAACTCTAGTACAGCTTCATTTGTTACTTTATCTTCCCAACCAATCCTCATCATCCTCCTATAACACCACATTTCGAATGCTTGTAATCTACGCTTCTCTTCCTTTCCTATAGTCCACGCCTCACACCCGTACAGTGCTACACTCCAAATATATACCTTCAGTAATCTTTTTCTAATACCCAAGTCAATATTTGATCTTAAAATCTGTTCTTTTTCTACGAATGCCTTCCTATCCTGTGCTATCCTACACTTTATATCTACCTTGCTTCGATTATCTTTTGTGATTCTACTGCCTAAATAACAAAAATCTGACACTTCTTCGATTCTATTATCTCCTATTGAGATCCTCATTTTTCTACTGCATTCCTTTTTGTCACACCTCATCACTTTAGTTTTACCTATATTTATTTTCATGTTAAAATCCCTAGTCAATACTGCCTGCATACCATTCAATACCCTTTCTAAATTCTTTTCGCTTTCTTCCAATATAGCTATATCGTCGGCGAATCTCAACATATATATTTTCTCTCCCTGTACATTCACACCTACACTATACTCTTCTTTTACTTTGTTTATTGCATCTTCTATATATAGATTAAATAATAACGGTGAAAGTGTACATCCCTGCCGAACTCCCTTCCCTATTTTTGCTACCTCTTCTTCCCCCTCAATTCTAACTAAGGCAGTTTGGTGTTTATATAAATTAAAAATTAGTCTCCTATCCTTATAATCTATACCCGTTTCTTTTAAAATTCTAAACATTATGTCCCAATCTACATTATCAAATGCCTTTTCTAAGTCTACAAAAGCTATGCAAGTTACCTTTCCTACCCTCATTCTTTTTTCTACTACTGTTCTTAGTGCTAAAATCGCCTCCCTCGTCCCTCTGTTTTTCCTAAAACCAAACTGATCTTCTCCTAGCCTTTCCTCTACTTTATTTTCTAATCTCCTATAAATAATCTTTAACAATATCTTCGATGCATGTGATAGTAGGCTAATGGTCCTATAGTTCTCACACAAATTAGCTCCTATTTTCTTCGGCATTGTTACTATTCTACTACGCTGAAAATCCTGTGGTACTTCTCCCTTCTCATATATTCTTGGTAAAATTTACTATAATTTTGTTATATTATGGTGTTTGCTAAAGCTAGAATAAATTCTTACATTCTTTTATCAATTTTACACGTAACGACTTAAATAAATACAAAGCGTTAACTATACGATTGAAAATTGATCAATACTTTGGTATAATTTAAGAAAATATGTAATTAAATCAGGATTAGATGGACCTCTAACATCCAAAAAAATTGGTTATAAAACCGGATAAAACCATTATAAAAATAGGTTATGTGATCTGAAAAACGATCTAAGCGCGAACGTGTAGATTCACGGAACTGCTTTCCGTTACGCCTGTCATCTGTGGCTGTTCCATAAAAATATTATGCTCAATAATAATAATTGACAGCATATTGTTTAATATACAAAAATCTCTGATTTTGAATGAATGAAACGCTGAAATCCGGCATTAAGAAAAATCCAATAAATCACATATCAAATCATTCACTTACGCTTAATATTTCTTCACTATTCGATCGCATTTGGCCGAATCCGCCCGCTCTAAGTTTGACACCTCTGATCAATCCCCTATTGAAAATATGCTTCTTTATCGAATCCCCCAGAGACGTCGTTCCACCACCACCGCCCTTTTTCGATGCCCCGGCGGCACTGCTCCGAATTACTTGTAGCGGGGTACCATTCCCATTCTCTCTGTTGAACTGCTTGACCAGTTTACGCTTCTTGGCGGACTCTGGTAACGATTGAATGTGCGCGTAGAGCTGAGCGAGGGCGGTCTCGGTGGGGTTCGATTGGTTCTCGAGGGCTGTCCGTTCGATGTCAACGAATCTGGCGAGAGAAGAACAGAAAACTTGGTCGTAAATTTCATAATTGATTCTATCATGAAGTGATATAATCGATTAACGGGAGCGGTTGGTAACAAATTTAAATATATTTCCAAATTATATACCATAATATTTAGATTAAAAAACATAAGCTTTGTGACGTTTGTGTTGTACAAAAAAAACTCAATAATGTATATTTTCAAATTAGAATTTTTAGTTCCATATTCCATAAATATATTTGTACAAAATATATTTTGCGCGGATTTTATTTTAACTGTCAATATGAATTTACTATTTCTATCGACTTTTGCTCAAATTTTTGATGTAATATATGTCAAAAAGTATTCAACGTGATTTGTAATTTCTGTTAAGAATTTTTTTTTATAAACTTAATGTAGTGATATAAATTTGTCACCCAGTCTTTCAAAAATATTCCAACGTAGGTATTCGAGTTTGATAAAAATTTCTGATGTGTTAATTGTTGGCAGCGTCTCAAAATAGAAAAAAAGCGCAAGTTTGAGAGTATTTAAAAAGGTAACTAATTTAGCTAATACCATCAGCATCTGTCATTAACTAATCTGCACATTTCTTAATATTTACATCCTTACGACTCTTCTGTAAAAAAAATTTCTTCACTCAAAATATATCGCGTTTCCCATGCAAAATTACCATCACAAATCGCTTCTCTAAGATATAACTATAAAAAAAAATTACGACACTAACCTATAAACAGTATTTGCTGCATATACATCACCAACGGATTCATTTATTAAACTGAGGTTCGAATCTCGTTGCTCCTTATCTCGGTCTTTTTTATTGTCTTTCCCGTCTAATTTCTCTCGCCTTCGTCGCTCCCGCTCAACATACCATGCACGTATATCCACAGCGAGCTTCTCAGGTACGCGAAAGACCTCTTCCGGACCAACCTAGAGATATTATTAATTAATTAATTTATTGTGATTGGGATCAGATTGCAAACAGCTCGAAGCCAGTGAAGCATTATCTGAGTTCTTGGGGAGATATTAGGAACATATGGGAAGGGTGGGAGTATATAATGAAGACGGAGTATCCAAACGATTGCGCCACAATGTAACGTGAACAATATGTAAAAATGGCACGATAAAACGATTGTTGGCATATTTTATTTATTCAATTTAATAATAAAATGGAATACAAAACCTCAAAAGCATTCTAAATTTTTATCATTTTTGAACCAACAACATGATAACATTAATTTCACTTTAGAAACTGAAATCGATCACTCTACAATGGAATCACTGTACTTTTCTAGAATTCCCAAATGAATTTTAACATTTACAGAAAACCTACCTTCTCATCTATAACAATCCCAGTCAACTCTTCACATCATTTGAAACTTGCAGCTTACAAATCCTTGATTCATAGAGAATACTCCACCCCTCTAAGTATTGAACATATTAACCTAGAGATTTCGAATATTCTTGAGATTGCTTAATGATTGACTGGTTTTCAAAAAACACCAATTTCTAATCTTGTCTATACGAAGCGTAAGCAAATGCTTCTCAACACTATCTATCCTACATGCTCTTCTACTAACACTACTAAATATGTTTCCTTTACTTTTCTACACCGAACACACAAAAGAATGTTATCTATATTCCCGAAGAGTTACCTCTAATGATGCATATTAATATGCGACACTAGTAAGGATAAACTACATAAATAAAAATACGCGATAAAAGTATTTTTTATCGTTATTTTTAGGTGTTTTTTAACCGTGATATAAAACATTGTATTTTTTATTTCTTTTCCATTCAAAATTTCACCGATTTCTTGTAAATTTTGCACTTACCTCTATCATGAATGCTAGTATGCCACTCAAGCTTCCGTATTGGCCGTGCAGATTTTCTGCAGACAGTCGCCTCGGGCACAATAAATGCGGCGTGAAAAGCGTTGCCAGACTAGCGGCAGACATTTTGTTCCGTGTTTCGAGCGCAGTTTGGTGGAGGAGGTTGAGCAGGTCGTGGAGGAGGGATCGATTAGTGGCGGGCAAGAGTAAGAGAAGGAGTTGGAGAGATTGGAGAAGGCGAGCTGTGGTGGAAGTGGAGGAAGAGTCGCAAGGGGTTGTTTGATTGGTCGGTGAGGGTTGTTGGTCGGTATTGCAGAGCTCTAGAAAAGATGCTAGCGTAAATGAATATTTGATAATATAATAAAAAAATCAAGCTTTTCTCAATTATGATTTACTATGTTGATATATAAATGTTTGTATTTTAATTTTCGTACCTGCAATTTGACAGTACGCAGCGTAATGAGCTTCGGTTAATAATGGCTCGGGTAATTCCGCCAAAAAGCCTTTCAATACGGAAGCACAATCATGAACGCTAAATTGGCCCGCTTCTAGATTTAATGTTATCCCTTGTATTAGTTGATTGCGTAGCTCTTGTTGCCGTGTTAAAGCGCCAGTGCGACGGAAAATACCTTCCACGCTAATATCTACATAGACGATAGAAGTAATTCCAATTAATCGCAGATTATCAAACTTTAGGCTGTCAGAACTTACTTTGTTCCATTTTAAGGAATTCTATAAGTTGATACACTTGACAAATTCCTTCCTGAGTTAAGGGAGTTCCTTCCATAATCCCCTTCGTCTTAACTTTCTTCCCAAAAGCACCTAAGCCCCACTTCTTAAGTTTGCTTTTGTCGGTTAACAAGTCTGTTCTGTAAATAAAAAAAATAAATGCAATTATAACTTCAATTCAAACGTAAGAGACTTTATTATTGGGGGGCGTGTAAACTTACTCCTCCGTATTTAAATCTAACACAAAACTCAAATGCATTCGCACAAGGATATTGAATTGTTCAATATGTTCACGGTGAAACCGTTCAACTAAATTTTCATCGGATAATTGTATTGGATTCATTATTACACTCAACTTTAAACATGAATAATTTAATAAATTTCTTTATTCGCGGCCTGTGGATTGTAATATCAAGGCAAACGAAATCAACGGACAATAATTTATAGGTTGTGTCAATTGTTGACAAACGGCAATAGATTACCACTGCTGCCAACATTGCATAGATTGAAAATCATAGAAGTCAGCTATTTTTGCACTATAGGCAACTCTTAATGCAACAAAAACTAGATTTGAATTTAAATGAATTGAAATAATATTAATATTTATTACTTTACCATGAAATAGTTTAAAAGCTTATAAAACAATTTATTTACAAATAAGTTATTAACATAAAATAACATGAATTCATTTCTTGGTTACGAAGTAAATTTTTGGTATTCTGGTAACAACCAGGCCAAATATACTCCCAACTGTATTCCCAGCCAGAGTGCCCACATAACATGGAATAGGCCAAGCTTGCCATTTCCTTGTCCAATCCAATGGAATGACAAAAGCTCCGATCCAACACCCTAATATAGTAAACCTAGTATTCCACAGCAACACCTCCGAAAACCATTGATTCGCTACTTTCGGCTTTTGAAACTTAAATAATCGCAATTTTATCATTTGAACGCACGTATTATGACCTAACGATATACACAAAAATCCCGTAGTCAATACCGATATTAATAGCGCTAAAACGAATGTTTCTTCCACTTCCTCGAAGATATAAGCTCCGTAAACGATGAAAATGAAATGGGCGATGCATGTTGTAATTAAAAACAATACAACGCACTGTAATAAGTCTTTGAAAATGGTATTGGTTGACGTACTTTGCAGATATTGGGAATATATTACTTTATCAGCGAATTTGTTTATAACGCGACGTTTCGCAAATTCCGTGATTAACAGGAACGTAAATATACGAGAACTATAGTCGAACTTTCCGACGGAGTAAATGTCGGCTAAATACCATAATAATAAAGTACTAATTAACGATGTTGAGCTGTATAAACGTATTTTGGTAAGTTCTCGGCGACGTTCACGCAAATCCATTGTAAAACTGAAAATATTAGTCACAATGGCGAGTGGATAGCTATATTTAAACATTACTTACTATAATACTGTCGTTTTCTGTGATAAATTGTGTTATTATTTAACGAATCATTTTGTTTAGGTGTTTACGATATATCATAACCTAACTTTCTACCCACGTAAACAAATATGACAAATTATATGCGAACGCAAATCGTTTAATAATAATAATAAAAAGGTTTAATTAGCACTAAGCGTTGGTGTTAAATATATATTTTTTTTGCGCGATAAGTGTTACGTTTCCCTCTATTTATTAAATTTTACTTTTCCGAGTTCAAATTTTGCGTGCGTCACAAATGACGTCACCGCCTGCGCAGCCGCACAAAAGTGAAGCGTCGCGTCGCCCGATGACGTCAATCCGAGCGTCAATGATGTCAATGACGTCAATCCAATCTGGTCGAATAGAGCGCACGGGAAAATTCAATATTCGGTCGTTCATTGTTTGTATGCGACAGTTACTAAATGTCAAACAGGCAACTAATTAGGGATTTAGCGAAAAGAGCGTCGAGATGATGTGATTAAAGATCGCAAGATGCCCGTAGTCGGTACCCAGTTCGGTCTTACATTATGTTTGCAAATGATTCTGTTGGTAATCGACCTCGCATTAAATTCCGCGTCCGTTTTCTATCGCGATTATACGTGGCCTGTTCTGAGCATATTTGTGTATGTATTACCCACGTAATTACCCACCTACTTGCGTTAATTTGGGATTTTTTTTTTTACAGAGCACATGTACTTATAATCATAATCGCATTAATTCTAATGCTGACGACGTTTTTCAGTACGTATGTCTTTAAGGTAAGACCATTTTTTTTAAATTAATAGTTAGTTGGAAACAACACGCCATCTGTAGATCTATCCTGAGTTAATTCCTTCATGTCTTCATAGCTATTCATCCCACACGTCCTCCACTTTTCATCCTCCAATGTAGGCCTACTTACCCCTCCCTTTCCCCCATACATTACCTTCTATAACTAATTGCACAATACCCCCGTGTCTAAGAATACGACTCACTAGTCTATCTTTTCAAAGTACTTCCCTACTAACTCCAGTACGGCTTCATTTGTTACTAACCAATCCTCATCCTGCTGTAGCACCACATTTCTATTCTACGTTATTCTTCTTTAAATAAAGCGCCGGTTTATTAAAATTTAATTTCTACAGGTCGGATTGGTGGATATTTTAGTACAACGGTTCAGATGCACCATCTTAATTTTATTCTTCTACTTTTTATTGACGATTATGTATTATATTTGGACGTTAGTTATTTTATGGGAATACACAACGGACCATAGATGGGGCAACGCAACTATTGGCATATACGTTGCGCAAAAAGCTGGTGAGTTGTTCTTTTATTCACAGGTTTTACTTTCAGGCAAATATATCTGCTACAAATAAAGGCATGAATTGGTATAACAAGTTAAAAATGATTTTTCAGTGGCCCCGATATATTATTATTATTACAAGAGGTCAGCGTTGCGGATAAGTGATCCACGTTTCTACGAAGACATACAATGGGAACACGCGCCGCAGCAAGCGAATAAATAAGACAAAACGACTATAATACAAGACAAAATATATATTGTATATAACATATCTTCTATGTGAATTCGATTTTGTTTCTTTCATCGAATGAAATTGCTTAAAATATTATTATATAAACTGTTAAAGACTGGTAAAGGCAAATCGTAGTTAAAAACGCAATATTTTTGGCAACAAGATTAATCTATATTACTGTTATGTTGTTTGTTATATGACTTGTGTAATACAAAACATATTTTCGTCCTAAATGTAAATATGTGTAATCATTTGTAAATAGAAGATTTATCTTGCAAACATATATTATAGAAATGAGAGCGGCACGTCAGTGGGTATCTTTATACTCAGTGATTGGATCTGGATAGTAATATAGATGACTGAAATATATAATTGTTTTATTCTTTTTTTTTTAATTAAAATTTTAATTTAATTTAATCTGTTTAATTCTTAATTTTATTCTTTAATTCGTATAACCACAAATTCCGAAGATGTAAAATGATTGCATATCAAGCACGCCATAGGTGGCTCGTATATTTAATTTGTTGTGATAATTAATATTCTTCCGTAATTTGGGCGTTCAGAATATCCTAGTTGTTGAAATTAATGCGTAAACAGGAACGGCAGTCGTACAATCGAGATTTATTAACATATGCATTTGAATTTAAAGATTTATAAACATATAAATGGTGAAAATTGAATTAATTCAATCTATATTTAAAAAAATTGTCACTGGTGGTAAATAGTTAAATTTATTGATATTTTCTATTGCTCAGAAATTCATTTGTCATAGAAAAACTAATGTCATATTGACTTTTTATTCAACTATATAGCAATCACGATTAGTGACAGGTATTTTATTTAGATTTTATCTTGCGCTATTGAAGATGGGGGGCATAGTTTTCGAAATGCGCTTCTAGCTAATTAATACATTGAGTTACGCTATTTGGGTGATATTCTATACAACAATCAAGATTTGATTGATATCTAATAACTATCTGTCAAAACATGGATAAAAATAAAATAATAAGGTTGACGCGATTTATTATTTGAAGCGTTAGGTGTATATTTATTTTTAGCTTCATTTCATAAAAAAAAGGATCTGAAAATCGATTTAAGCGCTATCGTGTAGATTTGCGGAACTGCGTTCGAAGCATGGTGTCCAAAATAATGAAAATCCACAAAGAGATATATTTAAAATAATCTTATTTTCGGAATATTTACACTGGATATTATACGAAGGTACTAATAAAAATAATAAAAATAAAACACTCTATCGCTTAGGGAGTAAAGCTAATTGGCTTTCATAACATTTTTTAAATTACTAAAACAATATGCAATCCATTATGGATGAAGTACACTTAAAAAGTGCTCTACGTCAATTCTTTCTAGTAATTGACGATCTGACTTACTTTTGACAGGGTTCGAAGTTGACGGTACGGTCTTTGACGATTTCTTTTTATCGGATGCCTGTAGTTCTTGCAAAATCTTCTCATGATCCACCTTTGGCCGTTTCGGCGATTCATCTTCCGTGGAATCATTTAACAGACGTTTCTTTGACAGTTTACTAAAAACAAATGTATAAATAAAAAAACGCTCTAAACAATGTAAAAAGCCTATTAGCTAGATGCGCATTTTGGAGTCGATGCCCCCAGCTTCATTATCTAGCTCTAGCATCTAGCTAATAAATGCTTTGTGTTACGGTTTTTGAGTGATGTTTTATACAATTATTTAACGCCGTAGTGACGATTTTACAATAGAGCTTTAGGCTTTACAAAAAAACACACAATTCTTTAAATGTACAATTTACCTCAAATTTAACTCGACTTGCCGCGCATTTGTTAGCGCGAAGTCGTACAGTGAATCGTCATCTGGTCTTGGTGTCGAACCACCAGCAGCGCTCTCCAATTTCGCGCGCATGTCTTTAATCATCTGAAAATCAGTTATACACTTGGGCATTGTGTCACCACTAGAATCCAAAAAATCCGCAGAATTTCTTTGAACCGCCTGTTTCGATGGCACATCTTCCCCACAACCAGCTGCGGGAGATTTAGACAGTATGTCAAGCAATTTACGCCGATCTGTCGACATTTCTCTCGTTGAACTTTGCTCTAGTGAGGTGAAACTTTCACTGGGGATCAATTTTGGCGTTACAATCACCTCATTCAGAATATGAATTTTACTTGTAGATGGAGGTAGTGTTGTATCATTTTGATCGGGTATATCTAATATACTTTTGAAGGGACTAACAGATAGTGGTATGTCAACATCTTGATTTAGTTCCTCGATGAAAATTCGGGAGGTAAAGTTGCGATTTAAGACTTCTAAATCGTAGTCGGATATTGGTTTGCTTGCGGCCATATTCGGGTTGAATGTAATTTTAATTATATCTGCTTCTGTGTATAGTTTATTATCGAAAGTGATATTCGGTTTATCGGAAGCGGACGAAATATTCAATGTAGGCATTTCCTCCCGAAGTTTTTCGCTGGTTTCTTCATTTAAAATATCACTCACTTTCGCCTTTGGTACTAAATGTATCCCCCATTGTTTTAAACCCTTAACCAATTTTTCCGCTTCCAAATCGGGACTTACATTATTCTCAGGTATTTCCACCTTTACAACCGACCGACATTTATTACAATCTCTTTCTTTGATATTATTTTCTGATCTACTCTGCGTCCTAACGGTCTTATATATCAACTCGCCCTGGTCTCCTTTAGCGGATATTAAAATCTGATTCAATATACTCTGTGATTCTTCCTGGGTCTGTTTCTTCGCTGCTGGTTGTTCCTCTCGGACTGGCGTACTTGCCGCTGAATGTTCGGACAAATGAGTCTCTACGATATCTAATGGATCCAATTGATGGCTCTCAATTGTTGATTTGGCCGCTGAAGATTTTTGCGATTTTACAGGTGATTTTCGTTTCGTTATTTTAGTGGGTCTCGAAGTTGATTTTTTATTTCGAGGCGATGTTTTGGACTTTGTTGATTTTGTATTTGCAACTTTAATAGATCGTTCTTTAACCGGAGCTGTTTTAATAGTAGATTTGTATTGGTTTTGGACTTTATCTTCCTTTTTTAGTTTACTCTTGTCTTCAGCAACAACAACAGAATTACTAGCCATGGATTTGATCAATCGACCTCGACTAGATCTCGTAGTAACTCCCTTATTTATATTTTTATGAACTTCTTTCTTCGAACTACCCTTAAACTTGGCAATAGTTCGCTTTCGTTTGGCTTCCATGTCACTTAAAACTGTTTCTTGTTGCGTTAAAGTAATGTCGGGCAGCATGACTTTTAATTCCGACTTAAAATTTGTACTGGAGAGTATCGCATTGATATCTTTGGCACTTTCTTTGATATCTGGCTTGGATTTTTCCACAGCAACAGTTTCATTTGTACATTCAACGGGCGAAACTGTGCGTGATCTAAGTTTATATATGATCGCTTCTTTGTTTTTACCGACAGTATTTTGATTGTCCGACTCATCCGACTCACTATCCGACGTGGAACTAGAACTGGAACAAGAACTAGACGAGTTATCATCACTGGACGACGACGAATCATCGCGTACTTTCGACATCAAATTCAAGTCTTTTCGTCCAATTCCTATACTTGTCTTCATAGTTTTCATGGCTGTGGCTATGGCTTCCAATTTCTCAACTTCTCGTTGCTTGTCCTCCTCAATTCGTTCGAGTACATCAGTTTGCGTGTCCTGCTGCGCGTTGGGCATCTTTTTGGTTTTTTCCAATCGTTTACATTCCTCGATGATCTGCTTCTCCAGCGATTTATTCTGTTCCGAATCGGACGGTTGATAATACGAACTGGAAGTGGAATAATCTGTGGGCCGATTATAGCAACCACTATTCCCGATGTTATAGGGAGATATTAAGTTTAAACTGGGAGTTATTGGCAGTTTTGGGGTGGGAATTGCTGATATATCGATTCCCTCCACCTGTTCGTTGAACATTTTCGTAAATGGCGTTTCATTTGTCGCAACTTGAGTTGTGGATATATTTGGAGTGTCAGGGACGTTATTGTACGGGTTTCGTTTAATTGGCGTCTCCAAAGTGGGCATGTTCATTATCATTTTGGTTAAATCAGCTGTTTCTGAGCCAATTTTATCCACTGTCACAATGCTTCGTTTATTGGCTAACTTGGAAGGGGATAGAATTAATTTCGCTCCATTTTCGGTTAAGATATCCAACGATTTAATCTCTTTAACTCTAGTAACAGTGACTTCCTGCTTAATGCTGGAGTCGATGTTACATTTCTTCTTGTATCTGGGCTTGTTGGTCGCCGGTAGTGTGGAAATATTATTGTTTGGAGCTGAGGAACCTTGCGGAACTTCAACAACTGGCTCCCCAACAGCAACTTGGTAATTCGCTGGATTTACAGTTGATTCCGATAGTTCAACCAACTCTTCTTTACGAGTTGGCACACCTAAAGTGAGCAATGTGTCTGCAGCTTCGACTGTACTTGGGCTATTTTCAATCGCTTTTTCAGCCGTTTTCTGAACATTTTGTCGAATTCGAAGAGACTTCTTCACCAACTTTTTGGGATGTTTTTTGGAATTTTTAGCTTGTTCGGTAGAATTATTGTCTAATAATAAAACCTTTTCTATAGAATTAGCTTCCTGTAAAGTATTGTTCAATTTTTCTGCGGGAGGAACTTCAACGGATTCGGGGCGGTTCTGTAAAACATCTTCGATTTTAGGTACTTCAGAAGGTTGCTGCAAAGGCTCCGCGGGTTTATTTTGAACGTCGCGAGGATACGATTTGGGTACAGCGCTAGGTACAGCTAGTTCTCTCAAATTTGAATCCCAGGATTTTGGACACTCTGTAATTTTTTTAGTATTCGCGGAAGGAGTGGAAAACAACGATTTGACAGATTTACCATTTTTAACGTCCTTCGTCGGTCTGTCCGCAATGTCTTTTGACGGGGTCACGAAATTAAAATCCAATACTCTAACGTGCGAACTACTTTTCGGTGTCGATTTCTTCGTAACGGGCATTTCCGGTGTTACATTCATTGGGGTCTCCTGACAGTGCGTCACATTCGAAGGGATATTTTCTTTGACGCCAGCGTTGTCGAGTATAATCGGAATTGGTACAAGTGGATGTTCCTCGGGTATTGGTAAAATATCTATCTTATACGTGGGCATGGGTAAAATAGTTTTAATACGTTTAACGGGTGGTTTTTCAGGTTTTGTGTATCGTTTTCTATTCTGTGTTGAAGATGTGGTAGGCTCAGTTCCTTTATACGATGAAAATAAATCCACTAGAGCGTTGGGGGTTTTGTCAGCAGAAGTCGATAGAGTCAAGTATTTCGTGCCTAAATAAGAATTTTAATATGTTTAACTGTTATTAAAAAATGTGTAACACTTTCGAAGGATTATTGAATAATTAATAACTGTTATATCATCAAAATTCTTAAGAAATTGATTTTATTTAATATTATAATGCAGTATATGTAAAACAGGAATCTGTACTTCACTATTTTAAATATTCTTCAACCAGAATGATAAACAAATAATTATATAGTTCATATTATACATATATGTCATATATTGAAAAAATTGTATTATGCTGATTTTAATTCAATTGTACAGCATTCACGATTAGTGACATTAGAGGTATTTTATTTAGCTTTTATCTGGTGCTACGGATGATGGGGGCATGGTCTTCGAAACGCGCATTTAGCTATTAAATGTTTCTAGTTACGGTATTTAGTTGATATTTCATACAATTATTTAACACCGTGGTGATAATTCATTAAATTGTATATAAAATAAAAGAATTCCGAAAGAGATCAGCTCAACTTACCAGCAGGTGGCAGTACAATCGTCCCGGACGCGGCGACATTCTGTGGCGCCATTGTTGTTGCTGTAATATATTGCGGCTGTTGCATCGTTGCCGCATCCGAAGTACAGATAATCATCTGCGGCGGTAAACTAATCATATCCCCATTATCCGAGATCATATAGCACGGATGAGGCTGCTGTTTGGTAACGACGTCGCACGAAGCAACATTTACGAGCGATGGACAATTCGTGCCATCTAATATTGCCATCGCTGCTGTTTGATTTTGACAAGTCAATCTATGACTGTCGTCAACGATAGTTTGACTTTGGTTGTGGGACTGCAACATTAATAAACCGGGTGTAGCGGAATTTAATGTATTTTGCGCCGTTGTTGAAGCATTTTGTTGGAATAACGTATCGATAGGACCGTCGTAGAGTATTATTTCGGCGTTTGATAGAGTGTTTGTGGTTGTGGTTATGTCTGGAAGCAAGTACAAGTTGCGACCTAAGTTAGAGTGGAATTGGAAAATAAAAGGGGATTAAACAATTCTATAAAATTATGAATCTGAGCGACAAAATTAAAAAGGCGTATCAAAAAATAAATTATCAATTTTTACGAGAGGCAACAAAAAGAGATTTCTTTTATCAATATCAAATTGCATAAAATTATGATAATTTGTCACGAAATAGTTAAAGTAGGTTGAAAATGAGGTTTTTATGATTCTTTTTAATAACAATATAAATATAAAATAAACACAAACATTGTTACTAACTTTGACAAGCAGTTGTAGCCGTTGCTTGAGCGGCCAAACCAGTACTGCCACGTCCATTACATAAAACCCCATTGTTGACGTTGAGAATTGTCGATGTCATGTCAGTTGTTGCACAGACCGTTGCTGCGGCAACTATCTTATCAATAGCGTCATTGTTACCAAACTCAACAGCTAACGTGTCATTGGCAGTCGATTTCCGCGAGCTGCGCAGACGCAGCTTAATATTAGCGGTGTTGCCAATTGTTGTAGGAAGTTTCTTTGGTGTGTGTAGAGTGTGGTCGGTACTATAGAATGAATATCGGTTTTATTTAGGAAGACGGTTCGGCATGTTCGTTTTCAATATGAAATAATTTATATTTTCAGTCCATAATTTTTTTTAAAGAAAGGTTGTGGGGAGGTAACATTTTAAAAATATTTAATTAACTTATTAAAAATGTTTACATTAGACAATGACCGATTTTGACGGTATTAACTGTTTTTATTAAAGAATCTTAAAATACAGATTATTTTTTGTCATTTTTTTTCTACTTTGAAATGCTGCCAAAAATTAATACAGCATCAGAAAATTTTGCTGAACTATCGTAAGTTGGAATATTTGGAACGACTGAGTGAAAAATTTACATGACTGCATTAAGTTCACAAAAAAAATTCTTAATTCAGAAATTACAAAAACACGTTCGAAGTTAAAAATGAAACTTTCATACTTTTTGACTTAAAATAAATCAAATATTCGACCAAAAGTAAATATAAATCGTAAATTTATGATTGGCTAATTGATATAGATTAAGTTCAATTATGTTAAATTAATTTTATTACTTCTAAAGTATAAATAAAGTTCTAGAAACAATGCTGTAGACATTTTTGCATAAGAAAATATGTAAATTGTAAAAATTGACGTTGTTAAAATGTTATAAATCGTAAATATTCCCTAAAAGAAATGTGAAAATCTTACCTTTCCACATTTTGATTCTGTTGTGAACTAACAGATGTAGCATCTCCTTAAAAAAAATACAAAATGATTTTATTAAAACATAAACTCAGTTTCGTGTCCTTTACCAATTAGATCCTCTAGTAATCTTTCAAAAAGTGGATCTTCCTCCGTTTTTTGCAAAATCATTTTAATCGTAGAGTCTAATTCAGTAACAGCTTTCGTAGACGGTTTATCCGTATTTTCTTTATTGATCGATTGCACCGAGGCATTTATGATACTATTTATATTCTCAGCGATCTTCGCTTGGAATTCCGGGTGCTCCAGAATTGTTTGTTGAATACGCTAAAAATATATTTTGACTGGATTATGACTGGATATTGTAGGGATTAGTGAAGTTAGGAGGAAAGATCAAGTAGATACGTGGTCAGGAGAATATAGATTAATAACCACAGCATCAGATAATGGGCATACCGGTGTAGGTTTTATAATGAATAGAAAGTTGGGATGTAGAATAAAGAGTTATTGCCAAGTTAGTGATAGAATTATAACTATTAGATTAGACACGAAGCCAACGGACACAGTTATAGTGCAAGTATATATGCCAACTTCAAGTCACGATGATGAGGAGGTAGAATCCATTTATGAGGAGATTGAATCTAGGTTAGCAAACGTTAAAGGACAGGATAATCTAATTGTAATCGGAGATTGGAATGCCGTAGTAGGTAAGGGAAAGGAAGTTCCAATAGTAGGAGAATATGGAATAGGAACACGTAATGATAGATTGGTAGAGTTTTGTATTAGGAATAAGCTAGTGGTAGCAAACACGCTTTTTCAGAATCACAAGCGCAGGATATATACGTGGAAAATGCCAGGAGATATAGGGAGGTATCAGATAGATTACATACTGGTTAAAGAGAGGTTTAGGAACAAGATTAAGAATTGTAAGAGTTACCCTGGAGCAGATATTGATAGTGACCATAATTTAGTAGTCCTGGACTCAGAGGTCAAATTCAAGAAATTACAGAAGTCCAAACAGGTCAGAGTAGATGTCGATAGGTTAAAATTAGCTGATGTATATGAAAAGTACAAGCAGAAAGTAGAAATCATGGCTAATGGAACATCAAGGAGCGACATAGATTGCGAATGGAGGGAAATCAGAAATGGGTTAACTACAGCAGCAAATGAAGTATTAGGCACAAAGAAAAGGACAGGTAGGAGGGAATGGATCACGGAAGAAATAGTGGAAATGATAGAAGCAAGAAGGAAAATTAAAATAGGAAACACAGAAGCAGGACAGAAAAAATATAAGGAACTAAGGAACTTAATTAATAGGAAATGCAAGCTAGCGAAAGAAGAGTGGATAAAAGGAAACTGTGAGGATATTGAGGAGGATATGAGAAGAGGTAAAGTAGATTTGGGCTACAGGAAAATTAAGTCACATTTTTCTAAAGTAAAACCAAAGGGTAACATTATATGTGATAAGCAGGGTAAGGAACTCACAGAAAATAAGGAAAAAGCTAGAAGATGGAAGGAGTATCTTGAAGATTTATATAAAGGTAGGCAGGACATGGAGGAGCTAGAAAATGTGGAACAGATAGATGAGGATGACTTAGGTCCTAGCATACTTAGGTCAGAGTTTCATAGAGCATTAAATGATTTACGGAATAACAAAGCAGCGGGGATTGATATGATACCAGCCGAATTAATAAAACACGCAGGGGAAAAAATGCAGGAGCGATTATACAGGTTAGTTTGTAAAATATATGAGAAGGGAGAAGTACCACAGGATTTTCAGCGTAGTAGAATAGTAACAATGCCGAAGAAAATAGGAGCTAATTTGTGTGAGAACTATAGGACCATTAGCCTACTATCACATGCATCGAAGATATTGTTAAAGATTATTTATAGGAGATTAGAAAATAAAGTAGAGGAAAGGCTAGGAGAAGATCAGTTTGGTTTTAGGAAAAACAGAGGGACGAGAGAGGCGATTCTAGCACTAAGAACGGTAGTAGAAAAAAGAAAGAGGGTAGGAAAGGTAACTTGCATAGCTTTTGTAGACTTAGAAAAGGCATTTGATAATGTAGATTGGGACATAATGTTTAGAATTTTAAAAGAAACGGGTATAGATTATAAGGATAGGAGAATAATTTTTAATTTATATAAACACCAAACTGCCTTAGTTAGAATTGAGGGGGAAGAAGAGGTAGCAAAAATAAGGAAGGGAGTTCGGCAGGGATGTACACTCTCACCGTTATTATTTAATCTATATATAGAAGATGCAATACACAAAGTAAAAGAAGAGTATAGTGTAGGTGTGAATGTACAGGGAGAGAAAATATATATGCTGAGATTCGCCGACGATATAGCTATATTGGAAGAAGGCGAAAAGAATTTAGAAAGGGTATTGAATGGTATGCAGGCAGTATTGACTAGGGATTTTAACATGAAAATAAATATAGGTAAAACTAAAGTGATGAGGTGTGACAAAAAGGAATGCAGTAGAAAAATGAGGATCTCAATAGGAGATAATAGAATCGAAGAAGTGTCAGATTTTTGTTATTTAGGCAGTAGAATCACAAAAGATAATCGAAGCAAGGTAGATATAAAGTGTAGGATAGCACAGGGTAGGAAGGCATTCGTAGAAAAAGAACAGATTTTAAGATCAAATATTGACTTGGGTATTAGAAAAAGATTACTGAAGGTATATGTTTGGAGTGTAGCACTGTACGGGTGTTTGGCGTGGACTATAGGAAAGGAAGAGAAGCGTAGATTAGAAGCACTTGAAATGTGGTGTTATAGGAGGATGATGAGGATTGGTTGGGAAGATAAAGTAACAAATGAAGCTGTACTAGAGTTAGTAGGGGAGAAGAGAAGTATCTGGAGAGTGTTACAGCGTAGGAGAGACAGATTAGTAGGGCATATCCTTAGACATGGGGGGATTATGCAATTGATCATAGAAGGTAGAGTGGAGGGAAAGAGAGGGGTAGGTAGGCCTAGATTGGAGTATGTGAGTCAGATAGTTGAAGACGTTGAGATGAATAGCTATAGGGAGATGAAGGGATTAGCTCAGGATAGATCGGCATGGCGTGCTGTTTCCAACCAATCTTTAGGATTGCGGACTCTCTAACTAACTAACGCTAAAAATAAAACACTGTCTTCGGACGGTTCTAAGAAATTCTAGCTTAGGCAAAATTTATCTGTTTATAAATTGCAAACGCATTCGTACCTCTAGCGAACAGTCTATACTTGAGTGTTTGCTTTGCTCGGGACTTTCCTGATTATTATCCACCTCATCGCCTTCATTTCGAACATCCCCACTTTTATCCAATTGATTATCTTTGCACGTTTCTTTCGACGAATCTCGAGACGAGTCCTTATAATTACCTTTAGCACTATTTTCTACTGTGTTACCAGGCAGGTCTTGCAGCGCTGTCGTATTAACTTCTGATTCGATAGATGATTCAACGATGGGAGATAAAGGATTGTTCGGGTGCATAAGTGGCGATGTGGGGAGGGTACGTAACGGTGTGGAACTTCGACTTTAATACGAAAAAGGACGATATATACATATTAAGACTAATCTACCATGGATATGTTAAAACTCATATAACGTATTTAATATACATTTGGACACGAGGAAATAAATCCAATAGTCCACGATTAAAATCTTTACATTAAATTCGTTTCGCCTTGTTTTTGATGTTTTTCAATACGCCGCTATCAAAAATAAATATATATTTTTGACAATATTACCTGCGATTTAGATCAAATTTCGCTCCAGTCAAGCCCAAAAGATATTCCAATTCATCGAACAAGCACGTTCTTTTGTGACTGCGAAAATATCCGACACCATCAAGATATTCTTGTACTAAAATCGAAATGTTAATTAATTTGTGCATCTACAAGCAACACAAGTTCGTCATAACTAACCGAGATTATAAACTGCTGCATATTCTTGCAGAATTTCTAATAGGCTTAGACCATGAAGTCTAGTATTAATAAATTTCCTTTTATTGGTTGGGGATGAAATATTTCTCAAATGTTGACATGAATTCAGATATTCTTTGTACGCGCATTTGTTCTTTTCCGCACGTAGGTGTCCTAGAAAAGGTCCGCATTAAAAGGGCGCCAAAGCGCAAAGATTTGCTGTTCTTCTAGTACAATTTTTTACTTACCTAGTACCAATCGAGAAACGGCCTCTGCGTTTATTTCTAGATCCATTTCAATTTTACGCCGAGTTGGGCAGTTTAAACTTACTATTAAAACTTAAATGTTGCTAAAATATTAATAAAGATAACACTTCCCATACAATAATTATGAAAAACCGAGACTAACCTACAAATAGTATTGTTTTCATTGCGTTTTTTGACAGGTTTGATATAACGAATATTTTTGTTTATTTTAATGTAAAGGATGATGCAAAATAAAATAAAAAATTTACCATTAGAAAAATAAAACGTGTGTATGTATTTACATTCACCTCCTTCGCCAAAAATAAAAAGGAAAATTAATGTACAAAATAGATAATAGAAATATTAAATTAATAAGAAGAAAATATGGCAAGACTTGATTAATGAGTATTATAATTAATGTAATGCCAATGACAATGTATACATATACATTGTCATTGGTAATGCCTTTTGATCTGATAGATCTTACAGTATCTCATGCCAACATATTTTTCAGATAAATATTTAAAACTTTTTAGTAGCCCAACTATGAGGCGACGGCAATAGCTTTCTTGAAAATAATTATTTGTGCTTAACGAGTTCAGTTGAAGCTGAAGAATGAAAAAATACAATACATACACAAAATATTATTCTATATTGCCACTGCTATATAGTAATTAGTAATTACATCAATTGCACCATGTTAGTTAATCCGCTGATATTTTCCAAGTCGGTCGTTATATTTAAATATTTCTGTATTACCTTGTATAACATATCCATGATGGTGTCTCGTCGTTGACATCTGTCAATATCATCTGCTTAATATATTCACGAGTGCTTTGTTTATTGTTTTGTGGTATCAAATAGGTCATCGTAGTTTTTAATCAATCCACAAAATAAATCTCCAGAATGTCTGCCGAGGACGAAGAAATGCGTAATGTGAAAAGGGCTATTGGCAATTTTATATCCAACGTAAACAAAAGTTCAAACACGAAGCAATTGGCTGTAGGGTCAGCTTCAGGCTTGTATGTTATTGAAGCAATATTTGTGAGTATTGCGTTAGATTTTGAGGTCGGTTATAGGGTTACTGGCTATATTACTATGAAAATTGGGAAGACAGCTGCAGTGGCCGTCGGTGGAGGTATTATTTTATTACAAATAGCCCAAAATAAAGGGTATATTGCCATTGATTGGAAGAAATTCAAATCAAATGCCGCCAAAACAGTGGAGGTGATTGACAATAAATACGGAGATACCGCCCCGACACTATATAATAAAGTAAGCAATTCGATATAAAAGCAAATATTTTGGTACGATTCTGCCTGAGATTAGCTAGATAGGGAAAGCAAATTAGATATAGGTAACTGAAACTGCACAAAAAAACCTACCGTAACCATGAACTGGTTTATGGTTCATATGAACTGGTTTATTTATTCCAATTATGTAGTTGATAAAATATTAAATTATAAAAATCCAAAACACCGGTCTTTAATGCATTTTAGAAAATTTAGTAATCTGTTTCTCGAGACTATGCAACTTTATAAACGTAAATGTATTGCGGAACATTCACTATCACTATTCTCAGCCAGGAAAGAAAAAAAATCATAACTATTTATATTTTTAGGTATTAGATTTTGCAAAAACTAATACTTGTTTCGCCGCTGGATTTTTGGGCGGCTTTTTAATTGGTTTGTCTTTCTAATAAATATAAGTGTAAACTGTCTTCTTGCTAACTTTTTGTATATCTTTTATTCGCTGTGATAAGTTTAAATGTAGTCAAAATGAATGTTGGCGTTCATTAGTCAATAAACTTAGAACCACATTGTATATGTGAGAATATTAAGTAATACTCTTTGATGTTTCACTATTATAACTCAAAATGATCACAATAAAGAAATGAGTTAACTAAAAAGTTTTTGTTTTCTTTTAGTGAAGAATGTGTATGATTGTAGAAAAATTTTGTTGTTTCAGTAAAATATCTCAATTGCACTATTTTTAATAGATTTTACTCTATATTCACCCAACTTACAAATTAGGAAACACTTCAATTAAAAAAATGCGTAGTTTCTAATATTTTAGAAATTTCTTGTTAACGGATGTACGGGATGATACTGATTTTCCTGGAGCGATTTTTTCCCGATTTTCATGAAATTTTGGTCCATATTGATATAAGCACCGTCTGCAATATCATTTATGCATTTTCTGACTTTTTCTTTTTTTGTCAAACAAATCGCAGTTGCAAGTAATATTTCCTGATCACCATGACGTAACCCTATGCAATACGATCTGGATGCCCTTGCTACAAAAAGAAGATTGGATGACACCTTTCCGACACCTACAGATTTTATAATATTCTGAGATCTAGAATAGTAGATAGGCCTTTTGGCATTCTCATTTTCAATTTAAAATGATAATATCGCATTTACCTGCAGAAGTAATCATTGCGTAAATATCCACAACGGCGTCAGCTAATCGCTCCAAGTCGATATGTTTCGTGACAGTTTCATTACCGTAATGAGAAAAGAGTACTTCGGTAGCGAAATGCAATCTCAAAACACAATATCTACAAAGAAATATTTATTAAATGCTAGTAGTCGGATTTCACTGAAGCCTTTGAACGTGTTTCATTACTCAATTGCATCTGCCGCAACGTTTAAAGATGGATGGAAGTAGTATTTAAGACCGAGGACCATTTTTGGGTTGTCCGCTTGGTGGTGACGTAATTGCATCATTCGCTTGACAGCGTGCATTGGAAAAAACAATGGATTTCGAACAGATTTTACTATTTCTTGCATTTGCACCTATTTTACATAAATTAATTCATATTGTTTGAAAGAGTGTAAAAAAATTATTATTTTTTCTATTCGGCTCTTACGCCAGCGTGTTGTAATCCCAATAAAGCCGTACTTAATTTTAGTGTTTTTAAAGATTCGTTTAAAATTAAATATGTCGTGGCGTCCCTGTATATTTGGTTACTCCAATGAGTTGGTATGAAACTGGGTGACCCAATAATTTCTAAGCATCTAAGGGCGTTTTTATGACATTGTTCAACACTGAAAATCTACCAAAACAGTTACAAATCGGTACAATAAGGAACGTTATCTTTACAAAAAAAAGGTGTTAATTTACCCGAACAATAGCTGCTTCTAGTTCGCAGTCTTGATCTTTATAAATGTCGAATAAACCGGAAGTAAAATACGTCATACTTTCCATGGCATAAATAGATTTAGTAATCTAAAAGAAAATATCGTTTACATAATTTAATCGACTTTTTTTGGTTTTAATTACATTCGATGTCAGCATATAAACGCTTTCCGCTGTAGTGTAATCTGCATTTTCCGTTGGTTCGTGTTCTTTAATCCAATTTATGAAACAATTCGACATTCTTTTAGTTAGCGCAATTAAGGCCGGTCCTGTGCTCAATCTGAATTCAGGTAGAATGGCTCTTAATACATTTTCGGCTTGATTTGGTAGGCCAATTATATTTTCTATGCAATAAAATTAAGAATAAAAATGTTGTACGCCTTTATTTGGCTTTAGATTAATACCATGTGATATTAGAACGTTATCAAATATAATTTCAGCTACATCGAGGCCATTTATACCAAACGAAGCTTGTTTCGACGTAGATACGCCGAACGATGACTTGTCAACGAAAAAGGCAGTAATGCCCTTTACTGTCAAACCGTTTTCGTTGATAAATTTTGTATCGGCAGTAACTACAAACAATTCTGCAGTATTGCCATTAATTACGAACGACTTCGTACCATTTAATGTCTACAAATGGCACGACATAAAAATAAATGGTTCGCAAATGATTTTGTTTCGCTTACCCAAGTATTTGAATTCTTATCAAAAACAGCATTAGTTTTACCATCATTATTTAACACTTTCAAAGGATCGGCCACACAAAGACCGGTTATAATTCGCCCTGAGATGACTCCATCTAAATATTTATCTTGCTGTTCCTTGTTAGCGCATTTTAATATTGTTTGTAAGCCCAACAACTCGTGGGCCAAATAATTATTATTTGAGCCACAGTGTAATATTTTTTCGTAATACAAACATGCCTCGGTCACGTTCAATTCTTTGCCGCCACTGAGTTGAGATGCCTTAAGCCCCATAACATGCAAATTATCGAGAGCCGAGGTATAATCTTTGGTTAACCCATTCGAGGCTAGAACTTCGGTTTCTGCTTTTGCAAAGTATTCTTCCAACGGTGTTAATGTTGCAAATAAATTCTCAATACTGGCCTTGTCCAAAGCTTCTGGGTAAGCTAATAATTCGGTGTCAAACTCAGCAAGAAACAGGTTTTTCACGAAAGGCGGTCTTTGCGGCTTGCGATTATCCACTATGGTGCGTATTTTTGAGATTCTAGAAGTTTGTTTTATACTTTCCTTTATTCCAGTATTTTCGGATGGGGAATCTTTTAATTTTATACTTGTGGAATAGCGTATAATATTATTAATCTGCGAACGGTTTAAGTTTAAACACCGCCACATTGTGCGTTGCATGTTCACCAGCAATATTGTCGAGAACTTAAAAAGTATGGTTATGTTGTCATTGTCAATATCATCTGTTTAATACAGCTGACGCTTAAGGGGATACCGTACATTTCAGGGCTATATATGCAAGCAATATATACTAATTCTAAGTAATTACATTTTTACATATGATGCAATAAGCATCGTATATAAAAAGTTTATTATTTTACAATTATATTTCTATCAAAAAAGTAAGGTAGAAGAATGATAGACATGTATCCCCTTAAGATATTTTTCACGTTTACATGTTATGGTGTGCACGTAACAAATTTTTACAATGAATGAAATAAAGTGGAAGTACTTAAAACAATAAAAGGAACCAATATCAAATAGATAATTTAAAAATATATACTAATTTAAGACGATCAGTGAATAGAATTATAAAAAAATCACCATTGTAAATTTGTACTACGTTGGTAGCCAATAATAAGTAAACACGTTCACATGTCAGTTCCAACCCGATATCGTATAAAATAAACTTTATTTGTACAACAAACATAATAAATACAATATTTACACAGCTTAAAGTTAACTTAACAATCGGTCAGAGTATCATGAAAGCATTTTGGAGTAGCCTCCAAGGTGACGAAGTGCATATGGCCCTCGTGGACGGACACGGATAGCGACTTAAGCACTCGCTTAGTACGCGATCGCACTCACAGAGGCGCTGTGCACAAGAGCCGGCTCCGCCCCATTCGCCATGTTCAATAGCTAAAATATTGCCTTGTACAAAAACTAATTGTCTTAAATAAAATATGTGAGCTAAAAGCGTAGAGAAATTTAAAAAAAATATGCTAAAGGTTATTTTTGCGTGTCTGTATTTTCTTTACCACAAATAGGACGACGATGATAACACTTCCAATAATATGGAATGAAATATTCGAGGTACATTGGACATTTGGCAGTGTCGTAACACCAGTCGTGAAATTTGCAACATCTATAAAAAAATATATACATAAAAAAATAATAGATACTTACTTCATACCTTCAGTTGGAGATTACTAGTTCTTACTTCTGTAAATATTACTGGCGTATTCAAGCAACGGACAAATTGCAATCCGGCACTTCCTTAAAACTTTATTTTGTGAGTGTATTGAAGAAAGCTGTTCTAACCAAATCGTTTAAAACAAATTTCCTGTATTTTTTCTCTCGATCTTTTATATATGCACATTTATTTGTTGCGCAAGGTATTATAAAAACATACAGCGCAAACGATACGGTTCAGTACTTAATATATTCGCCTGCGGCGCGAAATTTGTACTCAGCAGTGGGCAAATATTTAAAATAAACCCGTTTCAATAAAAAACCAATTAATTTATACAATTTTCATAAAATAATCACAAAATGCTGCTAATATCCTACCTGTCACTTACCTGTCAATTCCGTCCACTGCATATCCACTTCCTAGGAACCCGCAGTAACACCCATAGCCTTTATAGATCAGAGGGTTGCAGCCCGTCGCACACGATACCATATTGTACAGATGAATTACGCCTCGCTTGTAACGGGATTCTGTGCTACTGTCACCGTCTGACGCTTGGGATAATGGATTGTAAACGTCATGTTTTGATGGGAGATGTTGCCCAGTGTCAAGGAGGTTGTTTGAGTGTGCGGAGGGTGTGATATGAGGCACGGCGGAAGTAGATGTTGAGTTGCATCTGTTAGGTTATAGAATTAGCTGATTATTATTTTATTGTATAAATTAGGTATGGATATATTTTTTATTGTTTTGATTTAATATTTAATATGCACGTTAGGAAGAAATGTTTTTAAATAAATCCTATCATATATCTAGTAAAAATCAAAGTTTATATAATAATGGTTGGTCATATATAATGAATTACATATTTATTTAACATTTAACATTTTATTTAAAAATTACATTTGATCTAATGCAAAATTTCCTATGATGACGTGGGTAGGATTTAAATGTCTGATATGCATGGTGCGCATGTGTGAAATCAAACGTTCAACAGTTCACCGTTGCCATATCGAATCTATATGCTCTAAATGCTTTTTATCACCGCCAAAATTATTTCATTTAAATATTATAAATTGAAAAAAAAAGTACAAATACCTTTTTAAATACAATGAAAATCCTGTATATATAATTGATGCAAATCAATGAAAAAAAGAGCGATCATTAGTTAGGCGAGAGATTATATTTATTTTGGTAGTAATAAAGGTAGATACAAAAACTTAAACAAAGGCATAAACATATGTTTGTATTATTATTATCAACTTATTGTTTCCATTTACCGCGAACGTTATATTTTGGCAATTATAGCGAAGCAATTATCAGCCTTATTACAAATAGCTGTTGTTAGTTCAACTACCTAACCATAGGTGGCACTCGAGGAGCATGCGCACTATAATTCCCCACTACCGTTATCATAAAAATATTTTTATGACTTTTTTGACAAATAAAATCGTTTTCAAATGAAATATTATTAATCAATTATTTGTCAGAAATGTCAAACATATAGGCGGATATTTTGATTAGAATTTGACAGATTGTCTAACATATTTTATGTATTTCTTGGAAATGAATATCAATATCAATTAAAAACACGTACTTTCTACTATTATAGCACTGCTTACTCCTCTTCCCGTCAACCATTTTATTCTTCTTCCCCAGCATTCGTCCATTTCCAAACGGATTATTAGCAAACGCCATTAATGTACCCTCATAACCAAACTTTCCACTATCATTTGCGGCGTTGCCAAAACTCCCCAGAGACAAATTGCTCGACCCCAGCACGGGAAAGCTATCACTGTATGCCTTCAAACGAGATCGTTCTCTTAGCCCTTTATCACTGTTATCCGACTTGTTTTGCGAATAATGCTGAATATATTTCTCACTAGAGTTTGATTTATCATTAGAGTGATGGATAAATCCATCACCATCGTAGTTATGATTTGAGTGAATGTGTAATATGTCGTTCATAGATGGTGTGGTGGTTCGATTTGGTTGTTTGCTGTGTCGAGTTAGTTGAGGTATCGGCGGTGGCACAAGATATGTTGATAATAATGGTAACTGTGTTGTCGATGTTCGCCAAAGGATTGGTAGAGCTTCTGGTGACGTTGACGTTACTTTTGTTGAGGTTGGTGTGGTTGTTGTTGTACTGTTTGTTGTTGACATGGCTGGAATATAACATATTAATTTGAAGAGTAGTAAGAAATATTGCATTCGGTTTTTAATTTAATTTAAAAAAATAGGAAACATAAATCATGGCGCTGTTTAAATCCAACCCTCAAGTTGGGATCAAACGTGTCCTCACGCTATTTCTCCTAACATTCAAGTAGCCGAATCGTCATTTGTCCTACACCGACTGCAGTATAAAGTTATTTATTCGAATTAAATGAATCGGGACAAATCGGAATGGATCGGTTCGGTCGATATGGATTAAATACAACATACGGTGTATGGGAAATATTCTCGATGATCCAGTGTATGCTTTCCAGCAATACAATTATCAAAACTTATTGCAATATCTATTTTATTGTTATAAATCGATTTATATGCATATTATGATCGTATAGAAAATTAATAAAATATGATGCTATTAACACACATCACTCAGCATAAAATTGCAGGAATTATTATATAATAGTTAATATGATAAGTATGGATGCATTTCATGTTTTGTAATAATAATTATGATATTATGATAATTAAAACGTTTTATGCGCCACTTTTATATAGCGGCAATTGTTATAGTTGCGCTTTTACTTTTTATCTTAGTGAGTAGGTTAAAAATGGTATAATCAAGAAATAAAATATACCGGTTGAAAAATTGATTTGCATATTATGGCGTGATCATTGCAGTAAATTTTTAGAAATTTTTTAGAAACATAGTGCCGTGTTGTAAATTTGACAATCAGCCGTTCAAAATATTTCAATTTAAGTATTAAGCGGTTCAGTAAATTTTTTCAGTTTAGTTAGTTAGAGAGTCCGCAATCCTAAAGATTGGTTGGAAACAGCACGCCATGCCGATCTATCCTGAGCTAATCCCTTCATCTCCCTATAGCTATTCATCTCAACGTCTTCAACTATCTGACTCACATACTCCAATCTAGGCCTACCTACCCCTCTCTTTCCCTCCACTCTACCTTCTATGATCAATTGCATAATCCCCCCATGCCTAAGAATATGCCCTACTAATCTGTCTCTCCTACGTTGTAACACTCTCCAAATACTTCTCTTCTCCCCTACTAACTCTAGTACAGCTTCATTTGTTACTTTATCTTCCCAACCAATCCTCATCATCCTCCTATAACACCACATTTCAAGTGCTTCTAATCTACGCTTCTCTTCCTTTCCTATAGTCCACGCCTCACACCCGTACAGTGCTACACTCCAAACATATACCTTCAGTAATCTTTTTCTAATACCCAAGTCAATATTTGATCTTAAAATCTGTTCTTTTTCTACGAATGCCTTCCTACCCTGTGCTATCCTACACTTTATATCTACCTTGCTTCGATTATCTTTTGTGATTCTACTGCCTAAATAACAAAAATCTGACACTTCTTCGATTCTATTATCTCCTATTGTGATCCTCATTTTTCTACTGCATTCCTTTTTGTCACACCTCATCACTTTAGTTTTACCTATATTTATTTTCATGTTAAAATCCCTAGTCAATACTGCCTGCATACCATGCAATACCCTTTCTAATTTCTTTTCGCTTTCTTCCAATATAGCTATATCGTCGGCGAATCTCAGCATATATATTTTCTCTCCCTGTACATTCACACCTACACTATACTCTTCTTTTACTTTGTTTATTGCATCTTCTATATATAGATTAAATAATAACGGTGAGAGTGATTTTTTAATTTTTTCAGATCACTTATTAATTTTTGGCATAGTCTGGAAGTAGAAAAAAGATTTTGACATAAGAGAAGCTTTCTTATTGTGTATTAAAAATGATACGTCCTTACGACTCCTCTATAAAAAAAAATTTTGATTCAAAATATATTGTTTTTTTTATGGAAAATTGGTATGGCAAATAGCTTTATAAAGTACTTTAGATCACAGAAATATCGAAAAATGTACATTGACGTTCACTACGTGTCAAATATGGTGGTTGTGTTCAAATCAGCTGTTTACTAAATGACCTACTTTGGCGACGAACTTGACAGACACTTGTATAGTGGAGTCATTTAAAATTTTATAACCTATTAAAACAAAACCAATTATTTTTTGCACTCTATTTGGCGTAAAAGTGATTTATATATATATAGAAAAAGTATGAAATTTTATACTAATTGTCATCGCATACCAATTTCAACGAAACTACACATTTTTTACGAGTCTTGAAGATACATTGAGAGTATGCCCAATTATTTACTAACAAAATTTGTATATGTTATATTTTTAAATATGATGTATTATTATTCTTTTTTATATGGTCCAAGACATACGCTTAGACAAAAAAAACCCGCTGATTTTATATTTTCACGTTCATGTTTTGCTGTTTGAATTTCTTGCTCTAACAACGCTCGTGTGTCTTAATCTCATTCTTCTTTCAGATGACTTGAGTTAATTTCACCATTAAATGAAAGCGTTTTCACTGCTTAAAATAATAGCATAATTAAAGTGAGCATAGATGTACACTTTGCCATAAAAATATTGTCAAAATTTGCGAACTTGTAATCAATTTGAAAATAACATTTTTATCATAATAATTGAATTTAAATAAAGCATATTTCTAAAAATATTGAAGATTTAAAGTTGTAATAAATTTCCACCAAAGCATTTTAGCGCATCGGTTGTCATTTATGATTAATCAGCTGCTTTGTTTACAATCGCGTCATTTGACATCGTTTTCTATTTTATTTATTTGTTGACGAACGCAATGACACGTAATGTCTACGCTCAATCAGTAGTTCAAATGCATTATCAATAATATGTGGTCTACTTGTGCATTTAGCCTATTTTGACAAGAAATGTCACATTGAAAATGGATTCCACTAAAATGACATTTTTTTGAATAGAAATTCTTTTAATAATAAAAAAAATGAAGTCGATTTGATTGTCTAAATCTGTTTTATCAAAAAATAATCGCCTTAAAATTTGAAATATGAAAATATGAAAAATTGAAGCAGTGATAAAAATATCAACATATCCAATGACAGTTATAAAAATTTTCAGATTTTCAAATGATACAGGGTGATTTGCGTGCGAAAAATGTACATAAAAAATTCTGTCACTGTTGACGTTTATGTCATATCTGAGAACTCTGTCAGATTCATCGCTTTTGACGTATTTGGCATTTCTGTCACATTGACGTTTCTGACTTTTACTAAACTTGAATTACAAAAATTCGAGATAGAAAAAACTATTGATCGAACAAACAAAAAATTTCGTACTCACCTGTAAATTGTATGGATAAAATCCAAAATATCTTAAAAATATAATCATAGCACATAATTCCCGTGTATTAATTCGGCCCAACACTAAATTCAATTAAAGACACCAAAATCCAGAAGACAATTCACTCAAATTAATTCTATCCGAAATTGAAATAGATCGAAATGAAAATCCGCAACTTAAATAGCAAATCGTAAAGTTGCCTATACAGGAGGATGAGATTAAGAGGCACAAGTGAACAATATATTTTATTGGGTGGTTATAAAATTGCTCTCCAAATGTCAGGGCGTTAAAATTAATTGATGAAATTGTAGCTTATGGAAGATATTTAAATTAAAAAAATTGACGGTGAAATGATTGAATGCCATTTTGGAATATAATTTGAATTAAAATATCGATTGTCATTATGATTCTATTTGTTTTTTAATTTAAATTTTAAACCAACAACGAATTATGAAGTCAAATTTTCTGCTGCCACAAAATTATTTTGAATAAAAATATTGCAGCTAATTAAAAAATTTTTTTTTTTTACAAAATTATATACTCTTCATTAGAATATTTTAAAAACAAATTCACTCAAACGATTCACGATCATATTTTGATTAGAGTCTGTAGCTACGAAGAACGATGGCTTAACAATCATCGGTGAGTCGTGGTAGCACGCATGCATTAGGTACCACTCTTTGATTTCGGTACCACCGCGCGAACTACGGATGCCACGATCGTTATATCAGAGGAACATTCTTTTGCAATTTGCAAAAGCAAAAGTACGACGTCTGCGTTAAATTTAATAGAGGATGCCTTTAAGAGAAAGTAAAGGCCAGTTTACACCGGGATTTTGTTTACGAATGCTCGAGCTAAGTAGATAATTAAAAACGTAGTTGTCTATTTGATGGACGCTTTTATGAAAAATTGAACTTTTCAAAATAAAAATAAAAATATTTGCTATGTATAATACGAGCGGAATAAGTAGCGTTTATTATTTTTTTAATATAGAAATTAAATGTTTTTAAGATAGGCAACTAAAATAACTTTAACCCAATGTAGTAGATTCTCTTATGATTAAGTAGGATGGATTTAAATATTCGACACTTATAGTGCGCATGTGTCATATAGCAGAAGTCCCATCCACCGTTGCCGCATCGAATTTAAATGCTGATATCTAAAGAATGTAAAAAAAATAAGTGAAGTAAATAAGAGTATACAGGGTTGGGCAGTTCTAACGAATCCGAAACCACTGCCTAAACTAATTCATATAGAAATGCGAAAAAGTGAAAAATTGAAATCTTATATAGAATTACGAGTCGCACACTCTAAAATTAATTTCAAGTATACAGGATGAACCATGAAAGCACAATTAAAACTGGTCTTATTTTTTTATATGGAACACTATGTATATTTTGATCCCATTTCGTAGCAGATATTCAAGTACTTATGAACACGTAATTTGTAATTTGTTAGAATGCGGCGTTGCCAAGATATTAGCAATTTTGTTAAAAAATGTTTCATTGCAAGCCCAATTTCAAAAAATCATAACTTACTTTTAGGTAGCGAATTTAAGTAGCACAGTTTTAAATATGAGTAACCACTAACATGGCATTATTTTTTAATAAATTTAAATTGTATAAGTATAAGTTATTTACAAGAAATGCATTTTCGGAGCACTAGGCGATTTGATTGAAATCCTTTATCTCTCTGTGACATTTCTCATGTCAAAGTAGGCATATTGCACAAGTAGGTCATATGTTGTCATATGATAACGCATACGAACTACTGACATAACTAATGTAAACATTACTCGTTAGTGCGTTCATCAACAAATAATTAAAATAGAAACTGATTAACTAAATTAACTGATTAAACACCTGTTAAAATATATGAAAATAATATGTAAAACTAATTTATTGTAGGTTAGATTACAAGAAATGTCAAAGCATTAAATCCCGCTTTAAAATGGAAATATGCACACTGACGTTACGTGTCAAATGTCACATCAGCTGATTAATCATAAAAGACAACCAATGAGTTAAAATGCCTAATTTAGCGAAAATATTGAGGTTAATATCTTGTATCCAGTCGACTATTTGGCAAATATACATATTTTTTTTTGTAATTTTGCAAATTTTCAATAAAAACATTCTGTATATTTTACAAATATACATAATGTTTTTTTTGTTAAATTTTTTAAATTTTTGCTTGCCAAAATAAACGTCTGGATCATTAATTTTAGTATCTGCCGCGCAGTTAAAAATTCAAAAAATTCAATGATAATAGTTGAATTTAAAAAGCTAAAATAACTGTATTTTTTGCGCAAAATTTATGCACAATAGGTTAGTTCCGCTCTTTAGATTCGCAATAGAATCAGTCAGTAGTCGCATAAATCACGTTTGTCCGGAGTATGCAAACCTTTAACTGAAATACGTGAAAGTATCAGGTAATACATTACTATTATAAGTACTACCAACTGAAAGTACAAAACAATGCTACATGTATTGTTACAATATTGTAAAAGGTAATTATTCAACATGATAATAATGAGAGGCCGGCGGTAAGCTATTCGGTACCAACATGTACATCATCTTCATTTTATAAAACATTTATTATGTATTATAACGTGTACTTTTTTGCATATTCTGTTAAACTGCGATTATATTTACATATTTTAGAGTGACGGCACTTTAACGTGAGTAAACAGACGCGTGCGGGCTACGAGAGTGCGTGGCTATAAGAGTACAAGCTTATGCTACGAGGTGGCTACGAGAGTGCAGGCTACCACAGTGCATGGCGATTGGAAAACAAAATTTTATTTATTATTATTATCAGTTTAAATTTGAACATCCAGTATTCGTATCCACAGACATTATTATTGCCTAGGCATAGGTTAGGATTTGTTTTATCAAGTCTTCGTAATAAAACGGTTTATACGCAATATACTTAAATGAAAGTAAAATTGAAGACATTTGCGAAGATACTGAAGATTATGTGCGGTGTTTCGATTGTGTACACTAGCAGGAAATTGTTGGATCGATTTCTTAAAAATTCACCAAAAAATAGCACATTATATAAACATATATATATATATAAATATATAAAGGCAGAAATAATTTGAAACACAATTAAATGTGCATAATTCAAATTAATTTCATTACTGATAATGTTCGTATGTTAAAAAAAATTAAATGATATATTTTTTGGCATGATATATTAAAATTTAAATCAAGGCTTAAATTAATTTTAATAACCTTCATTTCAAATAATAGCCATTTGTCTTGAATTTACCATTTAAAAGATAAAAAACATAATTTTCCAATAAAGGCCATGCACGGGTTCGAATCTCAGAATATTTTATTTTATATTTTTTAATATGTGCTACAAAAAAAAAATGCAATTTTCGCAACAAATGTATAACCCAAACAATCTTGATTCTAAACATAAAAAGACTCGATTTTTATTTTACAGTTAACTCGACATTTACTAATCGTACGTAAATTTAATTAACAGAATAAATACAATTGATTGAATTTATCCTCGTTGATTTCTAAACAAAATGTGCCGACAATTTGAGGGCCATTTAATGACTTGATGGGCATGAGCAAAAGAAGTAATGGTCCGCTGGTTTGCGTCTTAACTCTTGACACGACTATTACGTGTGTTATTCTTTGTTGGATATATGTCTTCGAAATAGGGCCGGCTTAGCACATTGCGATTTAAAGTAGACATTTTTTAATGCGGTCGATTTTTGAAAATTTCAAAGATGTCTAGAGGTCGATTGAACGTCGATAAAAGATTATTCAGTTTTTGAAAATTTCAGATTATGTTATAATGATATAAGAGTTTCTTCAGCTGATTTAATAAAATTTTTTGGCCGTTGATTTTTTGTTTTTTCAAGAAATATATTTTTAATAACTTATTGGATATATTATGCAAAATCTAGCAAAATATCGTAAAGGTTCTAAGAAGTTCGATTAAAAAGGTTTCTTATTGTAGGGGCTTAATGCATGAAAAAGGTTGAGAACCACTGGTTTAAACAATTTATCAGCAGTCTGATGGCCTCTTCTCTTGTCTGAGAGTCACGAACATCTAACTTGACTTTCACTGATGTAATGGAGACAAAGTTTTGCTACAGTGGCGTAACGAGTTGCCTTTTATATTAATTAGTTGCCTTTACATGAATTAGTTCTGATCATAGAAGTGCTTATTTTCAGTCTGAAATGTATTGCAACGCTCAACCCCATCTATTGTTCGTTATATTCAATATTATGATACTTAGACGTACGTAAACGTTTTACTAGTACATGTAAATCTTGTATAGATGTCGCTAGGTCACTGTACCAAGTATTTACTAAACTACGGCTTAATTATGCGATAGAATAAGGCCATATTTGGTAGATGCAATTCTATATATATAATACACCGAACCACATATGAAAAAAATCAAAATTTAATTTAAAAATTTCTGAAAAATCGAAGTAAATGCGATTACTAACATAATTATGTATATGTTAATATTTTGGTGTATTAATTAAAAAAAATGAAAAATCTCTCAGTAATTGTATGTGAAATAGAATGACGTATTAATGTACCAATTTCCACAGATCCAGCGTATGTCGTTTTGGAGTAAAACTGTACCTCGTTAACATTGCCAGCATATATTCTTTTAAAATGTGTGTGGTATCCCCTTAATATATAAATATCTATGTATTAGATAGCCAAATTCTTGAATAATTACATTTAACGCCAAACTTCTATTTTTTGAATTATTCAAGGTTAAGTGGAAGAGTGCAACGACCCCGGTCCAAATTTCACTTTTTTGTGTCCATTTCTTGTTATTATATTTAATTATATAAACAAATTTTATTATTAACCAACAGGTTATAAAACGGCCCCCTTAATATAATTCGTGCTTTTGATTCTTCTTACGTAAAATAACATTTCGTAATTTAAATAAACTTTAAATAGAAGTATGTGGGAAATATTTTATGATGGTAGTAAATATTATTTAATATTATATTATGTTCACTAGATACATGATTAAATAATTTTACAAATGCAAATTGACGTGAACTATTACATAATTAAACGTGAATAGCTGGAGATTATATCTTTGACAGCTATTGCAGAAGAAACGCTGTTCCAACAATTAATCGGAATAATTATAATTTTTAATTGTTTAATTTAATAGTTAAATTTGTAATGTATACTTTTATTTGTTTTGTAATTGTCCATAAAAAAGCAGATAATAATACAAAAATGTATTATTATAAATAAATAGATATCAATTATTAAATTATAATGTTTTTTATTATATTTTTAATGTTGGTATTATTATAAATCGTGTCTTATATAAACACAGATACGTTACAGACGTATAAAGAACTCGTATAATGCATATAGAACTTCTAGACACACAATACGACCTATAATTATATAGTACTTATAGACACACGATACGACCCGCCATTATTCAGTAGAAAATTGCTACGTTGCATAAAAATGAATAATCATGCGCAATAAACGATGCTGCTATCTAGTGTGTATTCTTGCAACGTATTTCGCCTGATAATTTCGCCTACTCAGTTACGACTATTTTATAAATATAAATACAATGATGTAGGTTAGGTAGTGGAGGACGTGTGGGATGAATAGTTATATCTGTTTCTGAAAACATGTGCTTTGTGCGAATATAAACATGTGTTTGATTAATTTTTATGAGGTGCCATAATTGATTTAGATGAAAATCGGAGTTAATCAGTTCATTGGTAGCTTATCTATTGAAACGAGATAGTAATACGTCCTGACAGAATTATTAAACTAATTAATATTGGTTTAACTTGGGTTGGTTTATGAAAGCACTAGTAATTAATAATTCATTGGATTCGATTTCTGAAAATTAAAATCAGGTGGAAACTATTGGATTCGGAACACGTGAATGCACAAGTGACATGTGTCATTTCTTTGATATTTCATAATTAGTTACTTCATAATTAATAAATGCGATATAGAAAGAACTTTACAAAATTCATTTTTGCAAATTTTTAACTTACTGTTCCAAAATTTAAAAAAATTGTAGCGTAACATTTAAAATTTAAAAATAAACATTTAAAATAAAAATAAAAAACGTCACAGTAAAAATATCTTTTTAGAAGTCTTTTTATAGAAAAAAACTGGCAATGCCTCCGAATCCGACACGTACACTTAAACTTAAAGGGTACTTAAAGGGTAGAATTTAATTTAACTTATGCTTAAATGATTCCAACTGATTGATGTTTACTTTAAAACTTCCCACCATCAATATATTTCCTGATATTTATTCAACCCGTCTTAATTACAACGATCTACATAAATTATCTGTGAAATTTGAAGACGATTTAACTCGCGAAATCATTAATGTTCAATAGAATTTATCAATACGTCAAAGTATTTTGTTTGTTCATATTTTAAATATTTATTTGACACTTCTTGACGTGAATCAAAACCTTGCTTTATTATTCGCAATTGAAATAATGAAGCATTAATAAAACAGTATTTATGTTGATTTTCTAATTTTATATTAATATCGAAAAATGGATACAAATTGTATAAACGTCAAAAAAGACAGATGCGTCAAAGGTGACATACGTCAAATGTGATATACGTCAAAAGTGACATATACGTCATAAGTGACATGCGTCAAATTTGACGTATTTTTATAGCGCCCATAATTTAAGTCGTGTCAACTTGTTTGGTTCGAAAATTTAGATTTTTAAATATTCTTTTCCAAATTTATATTATACCAAGTGTTTTGCATTTTTTTTTTGTATTTCATCAAAATATGAGCCGCCATAATAAACAGAGCTTACACGTCGCATTGATTAATAATCTGCATTTTGATGATTTTAGATAATTGAAATCTCTTGCCTCTGTGCATCTCAATCTCACCCTAAATTGACTCTTGACCTTTGGTATATATGCAACCATGACATCTTCGACAGCACAGAGAGGTTGCATATATCTGAATATAGGGATATATTGATAGCGAGATTTTTTTAAATAATTTTGCTTCTGCAATATATTTTTTTAATGTGTCGAATTTATTTAATTAAAGTTAAAGAGTCCGCAATCCTAAAGATTGGTTGGAAACAGCACGCCATGCCGATCTATCCTGAGCTAATCCCTTCATCTCCCTATAGCTATTCATCTCAACGTCTTCAACTATCTGACTCACATACTCCAATCTAGGCCTACCTACCCCTCTCTTTCCCTCCACTCTACCTTCTATGATCAATTGCATAATCCCCCCATGCCTAAGAATATGCCCTACTAATCTGTCTCTCCTACGCTGTAACACTCTCCAAATACTTCTCTTCTCCCCTACTAACTCTAGTACAGCTTCATTTGTTACTTTATCTTCCCAACCAATCCTCATCATCCTCCTATAACACCACATTTCGAATGCATGTAATCTACGCTTCTCTTCCTTTCCTATAGTCCACGCCTCACACCCGTACAGTGCTACACTCCAAACATATACCTTCAGTAATCTTTTTCTAATACCCAAGTCAATATTTGATCTTAAAATCTGTTCCTTTTCTACGAATGCCTTCCTACTCTGTGCTATCCTACACTATATATCTACCTTGCTTCGATTATTTTTTGTGATTCTACTGCCTAAATAACAAAAATCTGACACTTCTTCGATTCTATTATCTCCTATTGTGATCCTCATTTTTCTACTGCATTCCTTTTTGTCACACCTCATCACTTTAGTTTTACCTATATTTATTTTCATGTTAAAATCCCTAGTCAATACTGCCTGCATACCATTCAATACCCTTTCTAAATTCTTTTCGCTTTCTTCCAATATAGCTATATCGTCGGCGAATCTCAACATATATATTTTCTCTCCCTGTACATTCACACCTACACTATACTCTTCTTTTACTTTGTTTATTGCATCTTCTATATATAGATTAAATAATAACGGTGAAAGTGTACATCCCTGCCGAACTCCCTTCCCTATTTTTGTTACCTCTTCTTCCCCCTCAATTCTAACTAAGGCAGTTTGGTGTTTATATAAATTAAAAATTATTCTCCTATCCTTATAATCTATACCCGTTTCTTTTAAAATTCTAAACATTATGTCCCAATCTACATTATCAAATGCCTTTTCTAAATCTACAAAAGCTATGCAAGTTACCTTTCCTACCCTCTTTCTTTTTTCTACTACCGTTCTTAGTGCTAGAATCGCCTCCCTCGTCCCTCTGTTGTTCCTAAAACCAAACTGATCTTCTCCTAGCCTTTCCTCTACTTTATTTTCTAATCTCCTATAAATAATCTTTAACAATATCTTCGATGCATGTGATAGTAGACTAATGGTCCTATAGTTCTCACACAAATTAGCTCCTATTTTCTTCGGCATTGTTACTATTCTACTACGCTGAAAATCCTGTGGTACTTCTCCCTTCTCATATATTTTATAAACTAACCTGTATAATCGCTCCTGCATTTTTTCCCCTGCGTGTTTTATTAATTCGGCTGGTATCATATCAATCCCCGCTGCTTTGTTATTCCGTAAATCATTTAATACTCTATGAAACTCTGACCTAAGTATGCTAGGACCTAAGTCATCCTCAACTATCTGTTCCACACTTTCTAGCTCCTCCATGTCCTGCCTACCTTTATATAAATCTTCAAGATACTCCTTCCATCTTCTAGCTTTTTCCTTATTTTCTGTGAGTTCCTTACCCTGCTTATCACATATAATGTTACCCTTTGGTTTTACTTTAGAAAAATGCGACTTGATTTTCCTGTAGCCCAAATCTACTTTACCTCTTCTCATATCCTCCTCAATATCCTCACAATTTCCTTTTATCCACTCTTCTTTCGCTAGCTTGCATTTCCTATTAATTAAGTTCCTTAATTCCTTATATTTTTTCTGTCCTGCTTCTGTGTTTCCAATTTTAATTTTCCTTCTTGCTTCTATCATTTCAACTATTTCTTCCGTGATCCATTCCCTCCTACCTGCCCTTTTCTTTGTGCCTAATACTTCATTTGCTGCTGTAGTTAACCCATTTCTGATTTCCCTCCATTCGCAATCTATGTCGCTCCTAGATGTTCCATTAGCCATGATTTCTACTTTCTGCTTGTACTTAATGAGTATTGAATATTCAAATATTGAAGTTTGAGTCGATTATTACAGATGGCGCTATAATTGTATAACAAAAAAATATAATTCTGTGAAAATTGAAATAAAAATTAAAATCTACCATAATGTACAGTATAAGCACTGAAAAATAAAATTAAAAAATTGTAATATATATATTTTTTTAGTTTACAATAATTCTTCTAGTCTACTTAGGATAGATGTTGCCAAATAGTTCGTTTGTTAAAAATAAAATAAAAAAAACCCGATTTACTTTACGATGTTGTATCACCGTGTATATTATAATAAATTTTAGTCATCCAGATAAGCCAATATTAATTTGAAAATTGGATGGAAAGTTTGACGTGTATTAAGTGCGAATATAGAAATAATAAAGGTTCAATAAAAACTTACTTAAGTATTCTTCATAAAAATCAAATATCAATAAAGGGGTCTTCATTTGTAGCGAATTTCAGGAACATTTTTGATGTGTTAAATTATTAGTCTTCCTAAATTAGTTCTTGCAAATCAATAAATAGAATAGTTTATACCAAATTTGATGTATGACTTAAAAATGGTTTTTTAATGCCTTTAGCTGTGCCAGTTTTCGAAAAAAAATTCAACAAAATCGAGCGATATTTTCAAAAAGAAATGGTCCAAATAAAAAATACAATTTTTATTGTTAAATTTGATGAATAATAAAAATTATTTGAATGCATTCAAATTCTATTAAAATCAGATTTTGGTGAAATTTTCAAATTTTGATTTTTTGCTGAACATATATATATTGTACTTTGATTACAGAATCACAAGTTAACTGAATATCAAACACTGTCAAATATAATTGACATTCGCCCACTTTTATTATACCAACAGCTGATTGTTTAATAAATATTACAAACTTTATAAAACAATTTAATTAAATAATCCCAACATATTGCGTGTGTATTTATCACTAGATAAAATAATATACGCACGCGTTATTGCGATATTTTCGTTTTTATATATAAAATTTCTTAAAATTAACAAAATATATAATATATAGGTATAAAAACAGTTGGACTGAACATATTGAATAATAAAATGTAGATGTCACTACAATTTATATAATGATTCGAATTTTGGTCAATAGATGGACGTCTATTGAAGGATTTTATTTTTGGATAAATATATTGTTGGTTACGTTGGTCAATTAAATAAAATTAACTTGAAAAAGGGGAGCACTTGCTCATAAAATGTTTGCGTGTATACTTGATCATAAATGGATATAAGCGCCATCTATGTTTCAATAGCTCAAACGTGAATTTACGATTTCTATTTAACAACTCTTGGTTTAATATTTGATCTAATATACGTAAAAAATATATAAATTGGCTTTTTTAACGTATAGTAATAAAATTGATTTTTAAAAATAAATACTTTGTTAGTTGTTAGTTTTTGGTAGTGTCAAAATTGAAAAAAAAAATGACAAAACACTAGCTAAAATTTTAGATTTAAAAAACTTAGTTAATTTCATCAGAATCAGTCATTACTTAATCAGAACCTTTCCTAAAGTATGTAAAAAATAATGTCCTTACGACTTCTTCATAAAAAAATTCTTGACCCAAAATATACCATTTTTTTTTTATAGAAAATTAACATGGCAAACCGTTTTTTTAACACCTCAAGTACATTTTGTCAATATTTCATGATCTTCATTTATGTCAGTAAAAGTGTCATTTTGTAATACAATTTTTGTTCCAGCTGAGGAACAATAGCATATAAATGTAAAGAATATAAAAAAATAATAATTTTTTGTTTTTAATTCCAGTTTATTAATGCAAATTGACGTTAGATATGAAAGAGTTTCGTAATGTTGAACATTTTGTACGTTTGCATATTCATATTTTATTTTTTATCATTGCCCGGATTTTTTGCCTGTGTTTAAGAAGTACTTCTTAAACTTCAAATTTAATTTATCAATTCTAAAAAATAATATATTGGCTCGATTTGTTTTTAAATCCAAATGTGTTCTTTATCGGTAGCCTTTCGTATATCATACCGATCATTCATCCTACTCGTCATTTATCCTACCGCCATTGTTCCTAACATTTAGATAACCGACACCGTTCGCCGTTTATCCTATTCGCTATATATCCTAACGCTCAAGTATCCTACTCGTCATTTATCCTACACATCGAATATCCTACAGAGGCACAGTTCGTCATTTATCCTACGCGCGGAATATCTTACGATTATTGGCAACGTTGCATGGATCCGATATTTGTGAGAGACTTGACGGTCTTTGCGTTCCGCAAGAGCGCGCTAGTGTCTACTTTCAGACATGTTACCTATCTCCAATCAGCTGATTGATGACCGATTTGTTGGGAAAATTTTTTTTTTTTAAACGTTAAAGGGAAAGAGATGTAATTTTGGCAGACCAAATACAAAGCTAAAAACAAATGGTAAAGTTTTAGACAAAAAATTGCGATTCCGTGTATGTTGTGAACTTTAAACGCACCGCGCCGATCTTCCTGACGTCGCGACGCCACCGCAACGCTTATATAAGCGAACGTCGTGAGCATCGGAAGGTCTCTAACGTACAAGACCTCGTTGCAACAAGATCAGCAAATCATCACCGGCACATTATTGTACGTAAAAGTCATATTGTGAAAAACGCTTGTTTTTTTCTGCTGACTGAAAAATCATCGGTGATAAATTTTGAATTTAGTTTTTTTTTGTCGAAACTAACGTCAATATGTTCAGCAGTAATTTTCTTCGCGGTCGCTTCGGATTGGTCGGTTTTGTAGCTTCCAGTTTGATAATGTTGGTTGTTGTGGGGGAAGTACAAGCAAAGCGTAAGTTGAATTTTTTTTTATTATAAATAAGCGAATGTGAAAATAGTTGCGTGATGAGTAATATATTGTTGTTTTATATACAAAAAATGTATAATATTATTTGGGCAATGAAATACCCCTATGTCTAAGAATATGACTATCTCTCCTACGCTGTAAACCTTAAATAAATAAATAAATATTTCTCTTCTCCCCAACTAACTCTAACACCGTTTCAATTGTCACTATATTTGCCCACCCAATCCTCATCCTCCTCATAAAGCACCACATTTCAAATGCTTCTCTTCCCTTTCCTATTCTTCTGGAACACTATATATATATTAGATATAAAATATATACTGCAATCATTTATCATTCTAATATCTAAATATGAAAAAATTGATATTTCAACTATTTTACACACTAATCTTAAAAAAATAAGAATTACCCTGTATATAAAAAAACTTTTTTTGTTCGTTTAGATTCAATTTACTGTGGACGAACAATATAACCATTTGAAAATTTCGAGGAAATTTTATAATATTTTATCGATATTTTATACGCATAAAGCTTAGATTACAAAGTTCGATTATGCAATTTAACTTACTCTACATGTAGGCTTAGTTGCATAAAATTTTTGTAATATGTATATAAAAAACTGGTATTATAACGAGTTGAACAAATTAAAGAAAAATCGTGTTAATGGTAAGCTAGGTTAAAAAACATAACCATATTCATTTTTTAAAAAACTAAACACACTTTATTTTATTTTCTATTTTCTATTTCACATTTACAACATACATTTTTACAAAGAAATTTCTTTTTATTAATAAAAAAAAAAATTGTAAACAAAATTGAGAAAAAAATCAATAAATAAATGTAAACACTGACAATTTTTTATTAAATGGGAGGCTAGCCATAAAAATATGCCATATTCTGGGTAAAGAAAAAAAATTGCACTGAAAGCTGGTAAGGACTTTTTTTTAAACTTAAAAAAAGGTTCAGATCAGGAATTGACATATTCCAGAGTTTTCGTTAGATTAGTAACCGTTTAAAAAACTCAAAGATTGACTTTTTGCTATTTTTTTCACTTTAAATCTCTGCCAAATTTTAACACACAATCAGAAAAAATTATCGAACCCTTAATAACTTTTTTTTGACTTGGAAATTGCGAAACAATTTCATTTTTTACTACTTTAGTAGTATGAAATCAGCTAGAAAAGGTATCACATTACATTTAAACTTAAAAAGTTGATGTGTACAGTGCGAAACTGGCTCACCCTGTATAGCGAAAAATATTTATAAAATAAATAATTCGAGGCTTCATTTGTGAATCCAAATTATAAAATTTCTATCTTTATTAGCTTAATTATTAGGACCACCCTGTATAATACGAATCGCAGAAATTTATTAAATATCCCATAAATATTAAAGGTCGAATTTTTAAACGTTTTTTAAGAATAAAATTTGTCGACTATTTTTTATGTACAGAAAACAAATTACGTTCACTAATCGTTTTGCAACTGTTTGCTTGCTCCTTCACTTTTTATCTGATAGCGAAGTTAATTAATAACTTTTCATTATTTGATGCATTTTATTAATAAAGCACCCCACTTACCTACAAAATAAAAATGCAATAAAATCAGTATTAAATACGTATCGTTTTAAAGGTGTGGACGATTTTTTTTTTGGCTTACTGGTGGTACTAAAAATTTTGTTTATTTAAAAAAGTATTAGTCCTGATTTCTATCGAAAATAAGAAAAATATATATTAACATTTAAATTAGTATGCAAAATAATCAAATAAAAATATTTTGATCGTGATTCTTTTTTGCAATAAAATTTTTTGGTCTTCTACATAGCTATTCAAATAAACGAAATTTTATTTAAAAACATTCTCTAGAGACCAGTATGTATTTTGTCCGCTTATTTAACTCATTAAGCCACTCTGGCCTATAGAGCGGTCCCTATACAGGGATCCCGGTCTATAGGAAAGATTCAGGCTAACCCACGGTATTAGGGGGATTAGGCTGAATCGGTGGGGCGACGGCTAAAATATGCACTCATTGGTCGGTGCAAGGCAAGGAGAAACCAGCACTGTACCTTTCTCCAGATTATACTATGAAAATGTCGATTATCTCAAATATATTACCCCAGGTGAGTAGAGCCAATGGCTCAGAATCTCACCCTGCTACTTCGGTAGCAGGCAAGCCCTCGGATTCTGGGGCGGGCAAGAAATCGATTTCGCCGAGAATTCTACGAGTCGGAGCCTGGAATATACGCAGTATGAATAGGATAGGAAAGTTAGAGAATTTGAAATTAGAAATGGAGAGACTTAAACTGGATATTGTAGGGATTAGTGAAGTTAGGAGGAAAGATCAAGTAGATACGTGGTCAGGAGAATATAGATTAATAACCACAGCATCAGATAATGGGCATACCGGTGTAGGTTTTATAATGAATAGAAAGTTGGGATGTAGAATAAAGAGTTATTGCCAAGTTAGTGATAGAATTATAACTATTAGATTAGACACGAAGCCAACGGACACAGTTATAGTGCAAGTATATATGCCAACTTCAAGTCACGACGATGAGGAGGTAGAATCCATTTATGAGGAGATTGAATCTAGGTTAGCAAACGTTAAAGGACAGGATAATCTAATTGTAATCGGAGATTGGAATGCCGTAGTAGGTAAGGGAAAGGAAGTTTCAATAGTAGGAGAATATGGAATAGGAACACGTAATGATAGAGGGGATAGATTGGTAGAGTTTTGTATTAGGAATAAGCTAGTGGTAGCAAACACGCTTTTTCAGAATCACAAGCGCAGGATATATACGTGGAAAATGCCAGGAGATATAGGGAGGTATCAGATAGATTACATACTGGTTAAAGAGAGGTTTAGGAACCAGATTAAGAATTGTAAGAGTTACCCTGGAGCAGATATTGATAGTGACCATAATTTAGTAGTCCTGGACTCAGAGGTCAAATTCAAGAAATTACAGAAGTTTAAACAGGTCAGAGTAGATGTCGATAGGTTAAAATTAGCTGATGTATGTGAAAAATACAAGCAGAAAGTAGAAATCATGGCTAATGGAACATCTAGGAGCGACATAGATTGCGAATGGAGGGAAATCAGAAATGGGTTAACTACAGCAGCAAATGAAGTATTAGGCACAAAGAAAAGGGCAGGTAGGAGGGAATGGATCACGGAAGAAATAGTTGAAATGATTGAAGCAAGAAGGAAAATTAAAATAGGAAACACAGAAGCAGGACAGAAAAAATATAAGGAACTAAGGAACTTAATTAATAGGAAATGCAAGCTAGCGAAAGAAGAGTGGATAAAAGGAAACTGTGAGGATATTGAGGAGGATATGAGAAGAGGTAAAGTAGATTTGGGCTACAGGAAAATTAAGTCACATTTTTCTAAAGTAAAACCAAAGGGTAACATTATATGTGATAAGCAGGGTAAGGAACTCACAGAAAATAAGGAAAAAGCTAGAAGATGGAAGGAGTATCTTGAAGATTTATATAAAGGTAGGCAGGACATGGAGGAGCTAGAAAGTGTGGAACAGATAGATGAGGATGACTTAGGTCCTAGCATACTTAGGTCAGAGTTTCATAGAGCATTAAATGATTTACGGAATAACAAAGCAGCGGGGATTGATATGATACCAGCCGAATTAATAAAACACGCAGGGGAAAAAATGCAGCAGCGATTATACAGGTTAGTTTGTAAAATATATGAGAAGGGAGAAGTACCACAGGATTTTCAGCGTAGTAGAATAGTAACAATGCCGAAGAAAATAGGAGCTAATTTGTGTGAGAACTATAGGACCATTAGCCTACTATCACATGCATCGAAGATATTGTTAAAGATTATTTATAGGAGATTAGAAAATAAAGTAGAGGAAAGGCTAGGAGAAGATCAGTTAGGTTTTAGGAAAAACAGAGGGACGAGAGAGGCGATTCTAGCACTAAGAACGGTAGTAGAAAAAAGAAAGAGGGTAGGAAAGGTAACTTGCATAGCTTTTGTAGATTTAGAAAAGGCATTTGATAATGTAGATTGGGACATAATGTTTAGAATTGTAAAAGAAACGGGTATAGATTATAAGGATAGGAGAATAATTTTTAATTTATATAAACACCAAACTGCCTTAGTTAGAATTGAGGGGGAAGAAGAGGTAGCAAAAATAGGGAAGGGAGTTCGGCAGGGATGTACACTTTCACCGTTATTATTTAATCTATATATAGAAGATGCAAAACAAAGTAAAAGAAGAGTATAGGGTAGGTGTGAATGTACAGGGAGAGAAAATATATATGTTGAGATTCGCCGACGATATAGCTATATTGGAAGAAAGCGAAAAGAATTTAGAAAGGGTATTGAATGGTATGCAGGCAGTATTGACTAGGGATTTTAACATGAAAATAAATATATGTAAAACTAAAGTGATGAGGTGTGACAAAAAGGAATGCAGTAGAAAAATGAGGATCACAATAGGAGATAATAGAATCGAAGAAGTGTCAGATTTTTTTTATTTAGGCAGTAGAATCACAAAAGATAATCGAAGCAAGGTAGATATAAAGTGTAGGATAGCACAGGGTAGGAAGGCATTCGTAGAAAAGGAACAGATTTTAAGATCAAATATTGACTTGGGTATTAGAAAAAGATTACTGAAGGTATATGTTTGGAGTGTAGCACTGTACGGGTGTGAGGCGTGGACTATAGGAAAGGAAGAGAAGCGTAGATTACAAGCATTCGAAATGTGGTGTTATAGGAGGATGATGAGGATTGGTTGGGAAGATAAAGTAACAAATGAAGCTGTACTAGAGTTAGTAGGGGAGAAGAGAAGTATTTGGAGAGTGTTACAGCGTAGGAGAGACAGATTAGTAGGGCATATTCTTAGGCATGGGGGGATTATGCAATTGATCATAGAAGGTAGAGTGGAGGGAAAGAGAGGGGTAGGTAGGCCTAGATTGGAGTATGTGAGTCAGATAGTTGAAGACGTTGAGATGAATAGCTATAGGGAGATGAAGGGATTAGCTCAGGATAGATCGGCATGGCGTGCTGTTTCCAACCAATCTTTAGGATTGCGGACTCTTTAACTAACTAACTAAGCCACCAATGGAGAAAAATTTGTCATTATTATTTTTAATTTTCGACCAATTTACCAAGTATATTTAAATTTTGATTTAAATTTAAATATATAGATTACCAATTTTTAATTTTTAAATAAACCAGTTTTTAATTTTAATTGTTGCAGATTTAATAGTAGATTCAGATAAAGTATTTATAATATTCTGACCAACGAAGATTTTAATATAATTCACGTTTACGTTACGTTTTAAGATGTTTAAAAAAATATTTTTTTTTGGTTTGACCACTTTTTTCGAACATTGTCCGAATTTGAGTTTTCAATAAAAAAATGTATATCCAACGTTTAATATATTTTTAAAATTCAGTAAATATTTAACAAATATGAAATGGATAATAACCTATCGTTTCTTAAGAAAATTTGAGTACCAAAAATTTCATAGATATTTAATAATGCAAACAACATATGCTACAATTTGTACTTAAAAAGATCTTTTAAAAGGACTGATCTAAATGTTGATTCTCCATCATATGTATAAAATAAGAAAGTCGAATATGATACTTGACTGTTAGGAGCAATGTCGGTAGGATGAATGACGAGTAGGAGGAATGGTCGGTAGGATAAATGGTGTGCTCCGTAAAAGACGATTAGGATACTTGATTGTTAGGAGCAATGGCGGTAGGATGAATGACGCGTAGGAGGAATGGTCGGTAGGATCAATGGTGTGCTCCGTAAAAGACGATTAGGATACTTGATTGTTATGAGCAATGGTGGTAGGACGAATGACGAGTAGGAGGAATGGTCGGTAGGATAAATGGTGTGATCCGTAAAAGACGATTAGGATACTTGACTGTTAGGAGCAATGGCGGTATGATGAATGACGAGTAGGAGGAATGGTCGGTAGGATAAATGGTGTGCTCAGTAAAAGACGATTAGGATACTTGACTGTTAGGAGCAATGGCGGTAGGATGAATGACGAGTAGGAGGAATAGTCGGTAGGATAAATGGTGTGCTCTGTAAAAGACAATTAGGATACTTGACTGTTAGGAGCAATGTCAGTAGGATGAATGACGCGTAGGAGGAATGGTCGGTAGGATAAATGGTTTGCTCTGTAAAAGACGATTAGGATACTTGACTGTTAGGAGCAATGACGGTAGGATGAATGACGTGTAGGAGGAATGGTCGGTAGGATCAATGATGTGCTCCGTAAAAGACGATTAGGATAATTGACTGTTATGAGCAATGGTGGTAGGACGAATGACGAGTAGGAGGAATGGTCGGTAGGATAAATGGTGAGATCCGTAAAAGACGATTAGGATACTTGACTGTTAGGAGCAATGGCGGTATGATGAATGACGAGTAGGAGGAATGGTAGGTAGGATAAATGGTGTGCTCCGTAAAAGACGAATAGGATACTTGACGGTTAGGAGCAATGGCGGTAGGATGAATGACGGTATGAGGAATGGTCGGTAGGATAAATGGTGTGCAACGATAAAATACTTCCAAAATCTCTTATATATATATAAATATGTAAAACCAATATAGGCGCCGTGCATTTTAAAGTCCAATTTAAGTTTGCAGTGTATGTTTATTTCAACTGGTTAGTATATATACAGGTGTATAAGAAAATGTGAACGTAAGAAACGCGTGGGATATATGTATTTGAAATCTGGTGCTATAGGAGGATGATGAGGATTGGGTGGGCAGATAAAGTGACAAATGAAGCCGTGCTACAGTTAGTAGAGGAGAAAAATATTCGGAAGGTATTACAATGTAGGGGAGATATACCGGTAAGTCATATTCTTAGCCAGGGGGGTATTTTGCAATTAGTTATAGAATGTGGGTAGAGGGTAAGGAAGGGGTATGCAGGTGTAGATTTGAGTATATTAAAAGATGGTCTCGAACAGAAAATTACTGTAGAATAAAACTAGTAGCAATATTTTTCAAACTATAACATTTTAAAAGCAATCTTTTTGTATCGAAAATAAGACTACATATAGACAAATTTATACAATGTACTGCATGTTTAAGTTGAATCAAAGAAAATTGAGGCGTAAGTGTTATATTTGATCCAAAGAGACATCCCACTGTTCGTATTATGAATGCATTATCCTTTCAGGATGAGGAAAGTGTGTAAATAAGATCAATAGTATCAGATTTCGCTGGCGTTTAAGAAGCGACATATGTGTTATATTTTGAGGAATATTAGAAAATGGGAATATTAAAAAAAAACGTGAAAATATAAATTGCATAATGCGATTAATAAGGGTAACCATAAATTGTTTTTTGTTAAGGGGACGGTTTTTCGTTTAACTTTTTTCTTAAAAAACGTGGTATATTTTGAGTCAAGAATTTTTATCACAGAAAAGTCGCGAGGATGTAACATTTTGATGATTTTTCGCGATGATTTTTAACATTTATTAAGAAAGGTTCAGATTAGGTAATGGCAGATTGTGACGGTTTTAGCTATGCTAGTTACTTTTTTTTAAATCTCAAAATTGATCTTCTCTTTTGTCAATTTTTTTTTCTACTTTGAGATTCTGTCCAAAATTAACATACGACCCGAAAATTTTCTTGAATTCTTAATATATTAGTTGGAATATTTGGAATGACTCAGTAACAAATTTACATCACTGTATGAAAACATTTCTTCACTCAGTAATTTTAAAAACACTTTTGATGTTAAAAAATGAAAGTTGTATACTTCTTAAAAATATATCGCATCAAATATTTGAGCAAGAGTAGATAGAAATCGTAAATTTATGATTTGTCTAATTGAAATACAGATGGCGCCCTAGCTAATTATAGTCAAATACACATAATATCATTTTATTAATAACCGCCTCATACGAAACTCAGAAACTATGAATCATTTTCGAAGCAGAAAATGTAATTTTTCTACATTTTTACTAACATTTTATCGAAATACTCGATTAAGAATTGTTGGAAACTGTAAATTCATGATGGACTAAATGAAATACAGATGGCGTTGCTCAAATGCTGAGTTGCAATTCATCAGCCATTAACAAAATCGATAAACGAAGATTTACAAATAAGTAGAAGAATATGAACAGAAAAAATTGAGCTGACTATTCTCTTGCAGGTGGCTGTTTCGCTTACGGACACAGTTGTTTGGGTGGTTTGGGCAAGCGCGCCGAAGCGAATCAAATGGATATGGGAACACCACCGATTGAAGGAAGAGCCATCATCGATAATGGTAATGGAATGGAGGAGATAATGCGTGCGGCAAGGTTTGAAGGACATGATGAGGCATGGCCGTGGTTGGACGGAAGATTGGACAATGGAGAGCAGTTGGCACCACTGGCTGGGAGGCAAATGCAGAGCCAGAAGCTGACGCCGCAGCAGTTGTATCAGATGTCGCCATTTATAAGGCAATTGGTAAGATTTAAGAGAACACACCGTAATATATTTGCATGAAAAATATAAATTACTCATACATAGATAATTTATTTCCATTTTAGTTACGCAATCTGCGCACCAATCAAGATCTAAACCTACCCGATGTATAAGCCTATATCAATCCCTGAAGATGTGCAATGTGAAGAAATAGTCTGTGTATGTGATTTACAGTGTGTATAGCAGGAACCAGGTAAAATAGTTTTCTGCAGTTTTGTTTAAATAAATGGTCACTAGTTTAACGAGTGAATGAAACAAAAAGCATTTTGTGGAAGTCAAAACGTTTAGTTACACATTTTACCTGGCTTCTACTATACTGTGGCAGTTGATGTTTTTTGCAGATTTGTTTTGAAAAATTAGGTTTACGATTCGCTAAAGTTATATTTGCCATGTTAAATAAAAAAGATTAAATAAATTCCTTTAAACTAAAGACTAAAGTGTATCAACTTTGTATTTATATTATATAAAGAAATGAATATATTTATGGTGTTTATTATAATAGTTGTGCGCCATATCCGATCTTTAATGTCATTATTTCGACTACATTGTAATATGTCAGGAAATTATCAATTGTTAAGAGTATATTAAAAATAAAGAAATTTAATTTATGGCTGAAAAATTAAAGAACAGCCAAATTTTATTTATTTCTTTAGTTGCCGTAGACGATGGCATTGCTTTGTACATGCAGCCGGTATATAATTTTTAGGATTTTAATGGAAGATATAACCATCAAGAAAGAAAACAATTTAATTCTTACTTTTTATCAATTTGATATTTACTTAGAACTAATCTTATCTATATATTACAAAAAATACATCATCCTATGCCAATTACAACGTTTCCCAATAGATGTCAGCTCTAAAGTGCACTTCACGTGACGCTTCGAAGTGTTCAAAGATCACGATCTCATTATCTCCATTGCGTAAGAACGGCCTGGGCAGATAGGCGGTTTGTTGTGGTCCTAACCGAAAGTGCCTAGACAATACGAATCCGTTCACAATTACAATGCCCTTCTGCCAGTTGGTCATATCAATAAACGTATCTGCTTTCGTTGCTGCATCAACAGTTAGGATGGCTTTGTATAGATTCGGGCCATCGTTGAAATCTGGTGTGCGCCATCCAGTGAGACCATTCGTCCAGGACTTTTTAAATTCGAGAGGAACTATAAGCCAGTCTAACATCACTTCGTTATTTAATAACACATCTCCCTCCCACAGTCCTTTGTACTGGTTAAAGTTATCGATATCACCAAAATTGATTCTACCCATATTTTCAACAACCAGTTCCAAGGTGGCACCCTCATACGCTTCCGAGTTTTTAATATCCAAAACGGCATCTTTCACCTTCCACGTTCCAAATTCATTCATGTCATCCTGTGTGACAATCTTCCTCGATACCAATTGACCGTTGATCAGAACCATCACCATATCGCGCACTCTACCCTCAATCTTCAATTGTGAGTTGGCTGGAATATCGACATCGTCTTTTTTGTAGATTATGTAGCCATAACTCTGGCCGGCACCATTGTTCATGGGCAAATCCTCCATTGGTACGACATTATCAGCTCGAAACCTGATCGGTGCTTGTTCGAGCAAGTCGGCAAGGCTAAGCTGGCCGACAATGTCGATGCTTTCGTACGCGATTGATGTTGTGTTCAAGGGCATTGGTGTGATTTGGGTGTTGATTTCGTTGAATTCAGAGATGACTTGCTTGAGGGCGTAGTATTTGCTCGTATAGCCACCGTTTTCTGTTAAAGGGGCGTCATAATCGTAGCTATTCGTGTCGGGTTGATAGATTGAGTTATCTGCATTGCCATTGGCACCATTCATAAAACCGAATGAAGTACCACCGTGGAACATATACAGATTAACTGATGCTGGGTATTTCAAGATGTCAATATAAGTTCTCATAAATTGGTTTATATCGAACGTGTTATGCTCTTCTGTCCAGTGATCAAACCAACCAGACCAGTACTCCATTACCATCGATGCTTTACCAGGCTGGTAGCTTTCCAATATCGAAAGTTCATTGTTAGGGTTGTTATTGAAGTTGGCAGTGTATAGAGCACCATCTACCATCCCTTTTTTACCCATACTGGGCATATCGGATGTAAACAGTAATTCGACTATCCACAAGTCTTTAAACAAATCCCTTAGCTGTTCCAGGTAAGCCGTGTCTGGTGCTTCGTTACTTTTGGGAAAGCTTCCGTATTCATTTTCAATTTGCATTGCAATTATTGAACCTCCCTTAGTGAATTGAAGCGAAGTCAAGATGGCGAATAAGGCAGTGATGAAACGAGTCACTGGTTCCATGAATGTAGGGTCAGAATGGCGAACCTTCATGTTCCTTTCGCGTAACAACCAACTTGGTAGACCGCCAAACTCCCATTCGGAGCAAATATACGGTCCCGGTCGTACGATAGTAAATAAATCTTCTTCTTGTGCCATCTTAAGGAACTTTTCAATATCCAAAAGTTCCTGGAAGTCACTACCCCCAGCACCAAAGTCGAAGTGACCCGGTTCGGGTTCGTGAAGATTCCACGGGACGTATGTTTCGACAGTGTTCAATCCGACTGCTCTCATCTTCTTCAGACGATCACGCCAATACTCCTGTGGTACTCTGAAGTAGTGCATGGCACCACTGAAGATGGTAATGTTACGATCATTGAGAGTGAAATAGCTGCTATCCGCACTAAGGCCGGCATTAATGCCACCGTTGGTAAAGTATTGGTACAAAGTTGGAATTGACATTGTTAATTAGTACCCAAACTACACAGAGTACTGTGGTGTTTTGCAAAATTTAAGTATTATTTATAGTAAGTAATTTTTAATCTACTTCAGTGGATTCGAAAATAAAGGTAATTTGTTTGTGCTTAGAAAAATACATTGATAAGCCTTTTATCGTGAACGCATGTGGTGACTTTTTCACGGCTTTAATTCAAGATGGAAAATAACTTCTAAATTTATTTAAGAATTAATAATAATTGAGAAATTTATATATTAGAAAGATCGATGTAGATATAAGATACAAGATCAAACCTACTTCAGACATATTTCCATTTATCGTGATTTAAAATTAATTTGTCGGAAATTAAAAGCTTCAGGTGCACTGAATATGTCAAGCAATGTGCCAAATGTTAAGATGTTAAGACATGTTAAGATATCTTATATATTTTTATAAAATTAATTCTCAATAGTATGTATTAATGTGGTGAAGATTTAACTGTTCCAATAGTATCCTTCTAAGGTGGAATTTAATTTGCTCACCCTATATTTAATGTACTTGTAATTAGAATGATTTTAATCTAATGATACTTCAGAACTACTTACTTTTTATATCTGCGATGGCCTTTAGTGACAAAAATTATTATATCTCCGATCACATTTTATATTATTATAGATAAATTCAGTACCTTAATACTTGAGATTTTAATTCGAAAGTGGACGATGACTATAAAAAACAATCGGGGTCATCAAAAGCATACAATTTATTAATAACTAAGCACCCACAACCGTTTCCGAACACCACGTGAGAAAGTACGATTAGATGAAATGATCATCTTTTACAAAGACTCCCAAATGACCTCAGAAGCGAATGTCACTTCTCTAGCTGCTTCAAAATGTTCGAAAATAAGAATATCATTGTCACCGGTTTTTAAGAATGGACCAGGTAGGTACGTCATTTGTTGAGGACCCAATCTGAAATGCCTGGATAGGACAAAGCCATTTACAATTACGATTCCTTTTCTCCACGCCCTCATGTCAATAAATGTATCTTCTGGTGTACCATTCACAGTTAAGACTGCTTTATATAAATTCGGACCATTTGCGAAATCTGGAGTACGCCACCGTACCAAAGAATTAGTCCAAGATCTTTTAAATTCCAAAGGAATAAATCTCCAATCATATATAACATTATCATTTAAAAGCACATCGCCTTGCCAAATGCCTTTGTATTGATTGGTATTATCAATGGTGCCATAGTTGACTCTTCCCATGTTTTCAGCGACCAAGTCTAATACGGCACCTATATACGCCTCTGGGCCCAAATCTAACACTCCGTTCTTTTTATGCCACGTACCGAATTCATACATATCAATCTTGTTGATAATCTTCTTCGACACAAGCTTTCCATTAATCAAAACCATCACCATGTCGCAAGTGCGGCCCTTAATTTGCAATTTTGAATTAGCTGGTATGTCAATACTAATCTGCCTATAAACCAAATAACCGTAACTTTGACCAGCATCGCTATTCATAGGTAAATCTTCCATTGGTACCACATTGTCCGCTGTAAAATGATTTGGCGCTTGATTCACGAGGTCCATTAAATCAATCTGCCCTTCTATCTGGATTGTATCATAAGCAACAGGCGTGGTGTTCTGTGGCATCTCCGGTATAAAAGTTTTCACATCATTGTATTGTTCAATCAGGGCTCTTAGTGCGTAATATTTGCTAGTATAGCCACCGTTTTCTGTCAGAGGAGCGTCGTAATCGTAACTGGAAGTATCCGATAGAAATCCGGAGTTGTCTGGGATAATTGAGGCGAGGTTGGCCCCATTCATGAAACCCCAATTTGTGCCCCCGATGAACATGTAGAAGTTCACAGATGCTGGATGTTTAAAAATTATTTCCAGGGTCTGTACAAACTTTCCAGTTTCAACGGTGTTATGTTTCTCTAGCCAATGATCGAACCAGCCTGACCAATATTCCATTACCATAGCTGCTTTACCAGGTTGGTAACTGTCTAAGGTGTCGAGCTGAGACTCAGGGAGGAATTTGAAATTTGCCGTGTACAAAATTCCTGGTATCATACCTTAAATAATAATTGAATGTTATTTTGTATGATGAAAAGCGATCGATCAGATTTCTTCAAGACATGAAGGGAAATTGAGAGTACATCGGCAATTATATATTTTAAACGAGTCAAGTTATAATCAACCTCTCATCATACCTTTCTTCCCTAATAGAGGCGTATCTGAGGTAAACAACAACTCCACAATCCCTTTCTCAATAAACAAATCTCTTAGTTGTTCCATGTAGAGCGTATCTGGTTGTTCAAACGGTTTTTGATAATTCCCATACTCATTCTCAATTTGAACAGCAATAATGGACCCACCCAAAGTAAACTGTAGCGACACTATGATGGCAAAAAGAGCAGAGATGTACCTGGCAACATGTCCCATGAAAGCCGGATCCGATCTGCGTATCATCATTTTCCTATCTCGGAGCAACCAACTAGGTAGACCGCCAAATTCCCACTCGGAACAGATGTATGGTCCCGGTCGTACGATGGTAAATAAATCCTCTTCCTGCGCCATCTTAAGGAACGTCTCAATATCCAAAAGTTCCTGGAAGTCACTACCCCCAGCACCAAAGTCGAAGTGACCAGGTTCGGGCTCGTGCAGATTCCAGGGGACGTAAGTTTCTACGGCGTTCAGACCAGCTGCTCGCATTTTACGTAGACGATCACGCCAGTATTCTTGGGGTACCCGGAAGTAGTGCATGGCACCACTATACAAGGTGACGTTACGGTCATTTAGCATGAAATTACGATTGTCTGCATTGAGACCACTGGAAATTCCACCAGAGGTATAGTATTGGTACAACGTTGGCAAAGACATTTTATTATATTTTGCAATTTGTGTCAGGAATGGTTTATTTCGGACACTGAGAGCGTTATCGTTTTTTTTAGCGTTTATATTTAATTCTGATTGATAATTGGAACGATTAGCTGCGATAAATAACTTTATTTATACACTTGTGAAGTACCTTATTGTTTTCTAAGGCCATGATGTTTGCTAAAAAAATCCAAATTAATCCAATTAATGGACAATAATGTCCAAACTAATCTGGCGAAGATGCTGACAAATTCTTCACCGAACAATTTATCGTAATTTTCGGAAAGATATAGCGATTTTCACAGTTGTCCAAAATAACACTTCTTTATTCAACCAATTGAAATATTTAAAATTTACTTACGAATTTGGAGGATTAAAAAATTGTGCAGCATGTTTACGAGGATAAAACGATTTTTCATACTTACCACTGTAACATAATAACGGAGAAGAGAATATTTTAGGTACTGACTGACAATATCCAAAAATTTACTTATAATATTCAATTTTAGTTATGAAGTTGATTAAAGGTACAATATTGAGAAATAGGGAATTGGCAGATAATGGAAAATATATTTAGTTTTTAAGGAAATATTGAATAGTCCATAGAATCAACATCCGATTTGAGATATTTAAATAAAAATTATGTTAAGCATAAATACTGTTTTAAATAGGTACTTCATATTTTAGTATCTATTTTTCGGAGAGGCTAAATATATAGAATATTACATTTGAAAAATCGGTTTATCACAAAAACTAACTGTTTTTCCAGTTTCAAAATGCTCGAAAATTATAATTTCATTGCGACCATGTTTCAAAAATGGTGCCGGAACATACACACTTAGCTGGGGGCCTAACTTGCAATATCTCGATAGCACAAATCCATTCAAAATCACAATTCCCTTATTCCAATTTCTCATATCAATATACGTGTCATTTATTGCATTATTGTTTATATTTAACTCGGCCATATAAAAAGATGGCCCTTTCTCATATCGAATCATATCGCTCCAACCCGACAAAGAATTCGTCCAAAATCTTTTAAATTCCAATGGGAAAATGTTAAAATCAGCGAGTACTTTATCATTCAACAAGACATTGCCTTGCCAAAGACCTTTAAACTGATTAAATTGGGGCAACGTGCCGAAATTAACACGTCCCCAATTTTCAACGATAAAATCTAACGTTACATTCTTGTAATCTTGGCTGCCAAAGTGAAAGGTGCTATTTTCCATCCTCCAATAGCCAAAGCCGTCAAGATCGTCGTTGTTCTCTAATGGTTTCGAAACCAACACACCATCGATCAAAACCATCACAGTATCTGATACGTGTTCTTCAATCTTCAACACGGAATTACTGGGAATATCAATTTCGCTCTTTCTATAAATGATGTAACCGTAACTTTGCCCGGCACCGTTGTTTATGTCCAACAGTTCCATGGGCATTACATTGGGGCTCTTCAATTGATATGGGATTCGCTTGATTATTTCCAAATACACCAGTTGCTTCGAAATCTTAATTGTATCGTACTTGACCAGTGGCACAATTTCCGGCAGTTTGGGTATGCATGTTCTAACTGTATTCGTTTCTGCGATCAATTTCCTCAAGCTGTGGTACTTTTCGGTATAGTGCCCATGTTCGTTTAAAGGTGCATCGTAGTCATAGCTGGAGACAGTGGGTAGGTAACCCTCATTATTCGTACTATTAACATTTTTTAGGTTTGCGCCGTTTAGAAAACCAAAATTAGTACCGCCGTGAAACATGTAGAAGTTCACCGAAGAGTTCATATCGAATATCGTCTTTAGAGTTTCAGTGAAATTCTTAATCGAACGCGTGTTGTGGTGTTTACTCCAATGGTCATACCAGCCCGTCCAATATTCCATGACCATTAACGGTTTATTCGGTTGATGTTTTTTGAGAAGCTCCAATTCCGCTTTTGAATTATTTTGAAAGTTTGCTGTGTACAGTACACCTGGTAGTGAACCATCGAAACCGATCGAAGGAGTGTCCGATGTAAAATATAACTCGGTAATATTATTTCGCTCCAATAATTGTTTCAACAGCTCCAAATATCCCTTATCAACTACATCAGAATCGAAAGGTTTCGCATTTCCGTACTCATTTTCAATTTGGAAGGCGATAATTGGACCACCTTTCGTAAACTGCAACACCGACATTATCTTCAATAACACCCCAAAGTATCTAATCACGTGCTTCATGAACTTGCTATCAGACGTGCGCACTTTTATATCCTTTTCACGCAGTAACCAGCTTGGTAACCCCCCAAATTCCCATTCGGCGCAAATATACGGTCCAGGTCGGACAATGGCGAGCAGGTCCTCTTCCTTGGCGATTTTGAGGAACTTTTTGACATCGAGTAAACGTTCCCAGTCTGTGCCGCCCGTGCCGAAGTCAAAAACACCCGGTTCTGGCTCGTGTAGGTTCCACGGGACGTATGTTTCAACTGCGTTTAGGCCTGCCGCTTTGAGTTTCCGCAAACGGTCACGCCAATATTCTTGTGGTACCCTGAAATTATAACGTTACGGATGAAGGGAAATGGTGTTCATTATTGATGGCAATAAGACATGTAGAAAAACAATTCGTTCGTGATTTGAAGTATGGTTTCTGATGATCGGTTTGTTTATAATTTAAGCTTATGTTACAAATAATCATACAACAAACAAACTTTAAGAAGTAAATAAATAATTGGCCACTATATTAGTTTCTTTTTATTATATTAAAAAATAATTTCAGCAGGTTTAAAAAATGTTTGCAGGTGATTTCCAAAATGGCAGTGTCTTGTTTACATTTCCTACACATTAACTTTGATAATTTGAGGTTATGTCTTGACACGATTATTTTTCAACAATTTCGAGGTTATGTTTAACTCAATTACCGGTACTTACATCTTGCAATTTGTTTTTTTCACGTCTTTCTTAAGCAATTTAATTTCATTTTTACGAAACAGTCGATGTACTCACCTGAAATAATGCAGAGCACCACTATATATCGTAATATCACGATTATTTAACTTAAACGTGGCACCTTCCACTGTTAAACCGGATTGAATACCATTCGCGGTGTAATATTGATACAGTGTAGGCAAATTATTGCACATCCTGTAGATTTGTTCTAGTAGTAGTTGCGCACTTGATTTGGTGCAGTTTTCTGCAGTTTTTAAGGGATTTTTGTATTGAATTTTAACAAGGTTTATCTTACAATTTCTTCTTTTAGAGATGATGTGTTTTATATACGTCAACCAATGTATATTAACAGCTTATATGTAGACTATTGAACCTGTGCTGCATGCAAACATGTACTTCGATTTGAATTGGTTAGTTTAAAATTCTAGTCAGTAATTATTTCAAGAATGCTAACAGATAGCTAGCATATATCTAACAAACAAGTATTGAAATATTCATGGAACAATTCCACGTATATTTTTTACATTACATACAGGATATATAATGCGTTATTTTTTTGAAATTAAAAAATTCGTAGATATAAAACAAGTGTATGTATTTGCAGATGTTTTTATATTAAACAGTTATAAGTTAGTCATTTTTATTAAAATAAATTCGATGTAATAGTAAATTTCAAACATCGAAAGTCGATCGATTTTCATTCACGTGTCAGCTTATAAGAGAGCGACCTTGAGATATATAGAGCGAGTTTAGGTTATTACATCGAATTTCTTTACAGACTGAAGTTTGTTTAGAAACGTGAAAAAAAATTCTATGGCTGGGGTGTTCTATAAATGTATTATTTTTGAGTATGTGATTTAAAAAAATCACATACTCAAAACATCAATATCTTTATTGATAAAAATTTTAAATATACTTGCGTATGAGTGGAATACCCTGTAATATATAGTTGTTTATAATTTAGGAATAATAATATAACTTGAAATCTCATTTGTTTTGACTTTATAATAGAGTTTTTTAATTGTATTTTTACACGTGAAATATGTGAAAAAATTCAACACACTTAGTGTTAATAAATAATAAAAAAACGGTTGGGATAGCTAACGAGGAAAACTTATACATAACTGCAATAGTTAAATGATACATTTTTAAAGATAATGCTAACGGTTATTAAAATTGTCACCCTTTCACCACAATTGTATAAAATAATACAAATACGTATTTCGACAGCCAAGCTGTCTTCTTTAGTGTGTCCACTCGGAGTAGTTAGTTCCATGTTTGTTAATTTATATGCAACTTTCAATTGGAAATTGTTGTGCGCAAGACGTTAGGGATATAAAATTAATTAGGCATAAATGGAAATTGGCAAAGATAATTGTCAATAAAATGTCAATTTTCAAATCAAAGCCGGTTAATGTTTGCTTTTTTTCAGAAGATTTTTTCGAACACTTAAATTTTTTTATTTCATAGAATTGTTCATCCAAAAAGTACCATTAGTTTATTTTAAAAAATCGTTAGTATTTTTATAGTTATTTTGTGATTTTTGTTTATAGAACAAAAATTTATATATATTGTATATACATATATATAATCAATCTTTTCAAATATGTTATAGAATTAAATTTTTTTAAAGTATTTCGTACCTCAAGTTTATTTGGTAAAAATTATTATTGGACAAAAATAGAAAAAAAAAGTATTTCTCGTTTGTTTTTGTAAAAAATTCTAAAAATTAAAAAAACATATTGCGATGGCCGGGAATCGAACCCGGATCAACTGCTTGGAAGGCAACTATGCTGACCATTACACCACCATCGCAACTGTACACTGTTAACTTTAAATACGTAGAGTAATATAAATTACGAGCATTTAGTAATTGCTGTATTATAAAATGCCTATATATATTTTTTTATTTATGTATACATAAAACTAATATCTTACAAAATGAAGATAGAACATTTCTAAATTCAAGCTTTATTAAAACCATTATTTCGTTATTTCATTATTTTCTTGAAATTAAAAATCGAATATAAAATTATATTAAAAAATTAATTAGTTAATAACAAGTGTAGAAAGTATTTCAATGAACAAAGATATGACCCAAGAATATTTTTTAAAAATAATTTTAAGATGGTATAATATGTATGGATTGCTTTGTGAATTTTTCGTCAAATCTTACAGAAATAAGAATTCTATTATGACAAAAAAGCACATAAATCGTAGTAATAAATTATTTACGATGCAGATAATATATACAGAATGATTTCCAAAGTTATTATTAATTTAATAATAATTTTTCACATTCTAATGGATTTAAAAAATTCAATAACGCATAATTGAAATATAAAAATATTTTTTATATATTTTTTCATTGAAAAATGAAGCATCTATTTTTTAGTCTTTTTTAGTCCTACATTATTGAATGTAGGAATTCATCTTTCTAATGCTAATAAAATTCACTGTATAATAATGCATCTTTAAGTATTTATTATAAATCCTAATCATTTTGGTGTTCCATTTATCTTGACCTGACCTAAAATGTATATCTCAATTGAATCGGGCATATAAAATTAATGTTGCATTTACGCCATGTGGTCGCTATGTCAGTGCCGGACTCGCCCAAATAAATAATAATTTAACAGAGAAATATTATTATTTAACAAGATGGTCTTTTTTATGTAATTGTTTGGTAGATGATAAAATAATAAAGAGAATAGTGGTTCAACAAAAATTAATATTTAGAGAAATTGAAAATAAAATAAAATAATCACAGCTTTCATTTTTTACGATCATCCTAAAAATACGAAATGACTGAGAAATTTGTTCTGGACATAAGTTGTGGAGTTTTGTCTTCATCGAAATATGATGAATTTTATAAAGATTGTTATTTATTTGATAATATCGACTTAAATATTGTATTTATTTATTTATTTTAATTATGACGAACCTTTAATAGTTATAACAAATGCCGCTTATATCAGAAGAAAGTTATACGTAATGGCGATTGTATTTTACAATTTCATACTTAAAATTATATCTTCCGCCAGAATATTGTTCATAAATGTTTAAAACATTTACAACGCCGGTACTGTACGATATATAAACATGAATATTCATTTAGAATCGGAGATACGCTGCTCTTATTATAGAAATGCTCTGTGAATCTATAGTATTGTAGAATTGACACTGAAAACATGCACTACCATTTGGAATTAAATAATAATTACAAAAACTAACTTGTTTCGCTTCTTACAATTGTAATTGAATTACTATTGTGGACAGAACTTGTTTAAAAACTAGTTTTAGGTGATGTTATCGGTTAATTTAACAAGTGTTTAGTATTTGATTATCATTGAAAAAGAAGTTGTGCTGTACCTTTAATAAAATTGATTTTGAAATTAATAACGTATTATGTAAGTAAGACAACATTGGCCTTTTCTTCACTTATTATTTTTTTACATTACAACAATTTAATTGTTCTTTTCGACAATGAAACGAAACGAAAAAATCCCTAATTGTCGATTAATTTGATTGGAAATATGTTATTTATTAAAACGATTAACTTGGCGTTTCCTCACATTAGTAGTTCATAAACTACGATCATTATTTTGGGTTATCTATTTTTTTTTGCCCGCAACGATTCTATAATTAATTTGCGATTAAATTGTACAAAGAAAAACGACAGTTCTTTAGTTACCCGATCAAAACGATCACTGTTTTACCAGCACAGTAGTTCACATCATGACTATTAATAATATAATGACATTACGCTGAATTGAGGTTATGGCTATAGCGTGCGCTCGTCAAGCGATTGGAAAATATACTTCATTAGTAATATTACAATTTAGTAATTAATGAAGCTATAAAATATCCTCGATGCGAGGCAAAATTAAAATCTGATTACTTGGAATGTTTTTTCTTAAGTTTTTTTTTAGCCTATTATTATGTTAATTTAACGCGCTTTAGCACTTCAAATTGCTTCATTACAATTACAAGCTTCATCGTAACATCAATTATCTTCTGGCTCGTGATAGTAATAACAATAATTTTTAACCTTTACTATTTCACCTATTGTTTAAATCTGACATCTACTAACGCCATGTCAAAATATGTCCCATTTTCTGAAAAAAAACAACAACTTTAATTTGTGTCATTTTAAACGGTCCGTTAAAATCTTCGCATATCGAAATCAAATATGTTCAGCGTAACAGTGTCAAATGAAGCGGTATAAAACGATTTACCTAGATCAAAATCCGTGTTGTTGTCCGAGTTCGGTTAGATTGAATTTACAAATGCCAAGACTCGAGAGACTGCGAAGACTACGGACACGTGCCGTGTTATTCCGCAGAGCGTTTGTTGCTTATGTAGTAGTACTGATTGTTGGTTCAATATTTCTTATCCACCAAATTTTAAGTAAGTCATATACGAATAGTATAAAATATATATACCAAAATATTAGATAGTCTTTTAAAACATGCTAAGTTGCATACAAATTTCACTCCTATTTGTTTCCCGACAACAGCTGATAGTTGTAATAGTTTCTGGTTGGGTATAGTAGTTCAAATTTCCACTTAAAGGAGCAGATTATAAACATATGTTGTCATCATGAGATTATGGCTACTGCGCATGTTAACTCTTAAGAGAATTTTGGAAACTTCGTATTTAAAGAAAACGCAAAATATTTCTTTATAAACGAACCTTTAGCAGGAAATATTTTTTTGTTTATAGATAGCGCGAAGATGGCGAACGTCATTGTGCCGCCATTACCAACATTATACGATTATTACACTGAAGGTAAATAAAAGTAGTAATATAATACTAATGTATTATATTAAATTCAATAATATCATGATTTAAATAATTTTGAAGAACTAAATATGACAATAATGCAGAAAAAGCTATAGTTTCGTGCCTACAAAAGACGTCACGTATAAATTGTCATAAATCAACAAATCATTATACTAACAATATATTTTACTCGTCAATATGTGCTCAGAATATTTCAGTAGCATTACAGGCATATTGGAATATTTTTGTCATTTCGGAAATATTTAATTTTTTTTTAAATACAAAAATATACGAATTATCATCTATCACTCACCCTACAATATCCTCGTATACAGCTGGCATAACATCCGGTCTGAGCGTGAACCAGCCGAACTTCACCCTCAATGACCGCCATCTTCAAATATTTAGCGGTGCCGTGCACTACTTCCGGGTGCCACCGCCATATTGGCGGGATCGGCTGCGACGGATGCGCGCCGCCGGATTGAATACGGTGGAAACGTACGTGCCGTGGAACCTACATCATCCGGAAATAGATCAGTTCGACTTTGGGAAAGGGGAGCGCGATATGAGCGCGTTTCTGGACGTGGTTCAGTTCCTCAATGTTGTACAGGAAGAGGATATGTTGGCTATTGTACGGCCGGGGCCGTATATATGTTCGGAATGGGAGTTTGGTAGGTTGGAATTAAGAGGTTGATTTAAAAGTGTGATTGCCTTGCAAAGATACGTTTTGTATATTTTATGATAGTGTCAGATTGTATGAACATGTTAGTTTTAGCAGATGACGATTATAAGCAAGTTCTGTTTTTTTTGTACGTTCACGTTAATAGCATAGACTAATACAGATAGACATTGCTACGAGAACAATTTGTTCTTGTTACTATTGTTCTCGTATTAGTGTATTAATGTGTGAATGTGTCAAGAGGAGCAGAGATGTTGCACAGTATACCACAGGAGTGCGCATGGCTGAAGCATTATTTATTTCGTGCTATTACCGATCCGTAGCGAGTAGTGCCGAACGTAGCCAACAACTAGTATATTGGATGAATTATTAAGCATAATGATAATAATAATACGAGAATAACACAAAATCTTATTGAATATAAATAAAATTATTTGTTTAAATGCCCCAATATTTGGTTAAACATGATCTCAAAGAACATTTTACGTTAAACAATGCTTGTGGGAAAGTTTTGGCGTTATTTTCAGCTTTTTGAACCCTTGCCCACGATTCTACACGCGTCAATTATGTTTTTGTAAATTAATGACTTCTGGACTGCTTTAATATCTACCTGGAATTTCTTATTATAACATAATTTCTCATACCAAATTTAAGCCGTGGTTTAAAAGACGAGCAGAAATATTTTAGGAATTAGAACGATCTAAAAATGCAAGGGATTTTATTAGATACCTACAAAATCAGAACTATAATGTGTCAATTAACTATATTTGGCAACTATTATTGCTTCTTTATTACGATATTAAGGCACAAATAATATTAAGGGGGCAAATTTGTTTAGTCTATAAGAAGTAATATGCATTATTCTAGCCAATTTTTTCGATATTCGTGTAAATGCAAAAAGAGTCAACATAGTTATGTAGATGTTTCTAACCTTAATAAAAATAATTTTGCATATGCGGATAGTATATTTATATTGATCTTTCCTGAACTTAATATATGCAACTTTTATACATGATTCTTTTTTGCCAAGCATGATCGATACAGATCATTCTTTTTATTATTAGATCGTTTAAAGACTTCATTTCTGCTTTATTTGAGAACAGTTACTTATCATATCCTATCAGCGCAAAATAATATAGTCCAACGTTTACATTTAATATAATTTATGTAGTAGTTTGTATGATTTGAATTTGGAATATACCTATTAATAAATTACCATATACACGCTGGCAAAAATACAAGAAAAATTACTTCTTACCCAGACTTAGAAATGGAATCGTAGAGTATTTTATGAAAGCAGAACCAAGTGTTTTGTATCATTAGCACAATGTATTTGGGTTTAATTCGTTTTGTGTAATAATTTTTCACGGTTATCGACGAATATAATATTTATTTGCGTATTGCGTGACTTTTATACTATTAGTAATTTAGGTTATATATCAATTTTGTCAATACCGTCAATTCTTCTTCGATACTAGTGCCATCTTCAACTAATTTTACGCACTATGATGGCCACAACGTAAAAGTAGACAAATGAGGATAAAAAAAGGACTGCTTTAAATATAAATATATATTACTATATTAAAAAGACTTTAGTTTGATCATCTTGCAAATTTACATTGGAAATCTTTACAACACAATCCTACAAAGACAAATGTTCAGTGCATGTATTTACGTGTGCCTATATGAAATATTCAATTTTGCACAAATCCAAAAATGCTTTGCAAACATATGTTTAGATTTGAACGTTGTATAAAAATTAAAATAAGTCTTTTGTTATAAATATATTTCAGGTGGCTTACCAAGTTGGTTGCTCCGTACCAAAGACATAAAAATTCGCACTTCCCAAAAGTCGTTCATGAACCACGTTGTCAAATACTTTAATGTACTTTTGCCATTGCTGGCAGCGTTGCAATTTACTAAAGGAGGACCCATCATTGCTTTTCAAGTGGAAAATGAATATGGTAGCACGGAAAGAATTGATTTTGTACCAGATAAAGTAAGTTGCGATAATATTTGTTAAAAATAATACAATGGTTAAGTCTCTCAAATAAATTGGCCTAATAAAATAGTATACAGGGTGTTCCAAAGTACACAGGTTGTTGCGAAACTTTACAATTTGCAGAAATATTTAGAAGAATTACGCGACTTATTCCTACGGAACGGCATAGTGGAGCTACTTTTCACATCTGATGGAACATCGTTGCATGGAACAATTGGTACATTACCGGGGCTCCTCTTTCAAACCTCCAACTTCGCCGATGGGCCAGAACATGAATTCGCGGCATTGGCAAAACTGCAGCCGGGGAAACCTTTTATGGCAATGGAATATTGGACGGGGTGGTTCGATCATTGGACGGAAGAGCATCATATTCGCAATAATTCCGAATTTAAAGATGTATTGGAACGAATACTCAGATATCCAGCTTCGGTTAATATGTATATGTTCCATGGTGGAACGAGTTTTGGATTTATGAACGGTGCCAACATGAACGGGAATAGTATAGACAATGGCGGATATTTACCGGACACAACGAGTTACGACTACGACGCCCCTCTATCAGAAAATGGCGATTATACAGAAAAGTACGTTATTGTAAATGAACTACTGAAGAAGTATAGTAGTGTTAGTTTGAGGGCGCCACTTGCCCCCGCGGTTCATCTAAGAACTAAATATGAAAGCATTACGGTAACAGAACAATTAAGCTTAGGAGAAGTGTTGAAACAAGCACCGTATCAGTTTAAGAAACAGAATTTACTCCCCATGGAATTTTTACAAATTAATAACGGCTCGGGGCAAAGTTACGGGTATATTGTGTATAAAAAAGGCGGTTTAGAACTACCGGCTAATTCAATACTTAAAATAAAAGGTCGCGTTTGTGATACAGTTATGGTTTTAATAAATGGCATGCTTATATCGAAACCAATAACGAAATCATCGGATTTGAATGGTTTTGGCAGCTGGCGCGTTAAAGACAGCAGCGTAAATTTGGGAATGACAGATATATACAATGCAACACTGGAGTTGGTCGTTGAAAACTGGGGAAGAAACGGCTTCGGATATCTGAATCAATTTAATCAATTGAAAGGATTGTGGCAAGGTGACGTTTTAATCAACGACAAAACGATCAGGGACTGGACAATAACACCGTTAGAATTTAAAAAGAAATGGTCCAATAGTCTGTCCAAATGGCATGCGCCGCAGGATACATGGTTGCCGGGTCCAGCAATATATAAAGCGTATTTGACAATTGATTCCAAGCCAGCAGATACGTATATTGATATGTCCAATTGGACGAAGGGAATTGTTATGATAAATGGTTTTGTATTGGGCAGGTATGCTGTTATGGGACCGCAGCAGACCTTGTATTTACCTGCACCGTTTATTAACAAGGGAGAAAATGAGATTGCCGTGTTTGAGCATTATTACGCGTCGAATTTTATTAATTTTTCGCAAGAGCCCATTTACAAAACGAATGAATAGAATGTCGCGTATAAAACTGCCGTAATTAATTTTCAAATGATTTAAGTTAAACTTGGGATAAAGTAAAAAAATATTCTTATTTTGTAAGTAAGGAAATGAATAAATATATTTTTTATAATATCGTCTACTTATTAATTCACTTACCAAATTGTTTACTTGAATTCATTATTTCATCTTGCGTCAAATCTGTAAGAATTGGCATCGTTGCACTCACACTGATAAAATAATAGTTCCTAACCTCCCCAATAATTGTTCTTTCAAAATCGATGCTGTGGAATTAATATGCACGTTCAAAACCGGTGAGGAAATATCCCAGTTGCTAAAATTTATTACATTTTGATATTTATTAAATGCAAGATATGTACTACCTTTTAAAAAAGCATTACCTTTGTAAATATCGTCAGAAAATTTGATTACATTATTTTGACATTAGTTTAATGGTAAAATATACAGTAGATGGCGCTCAAGAACGCCACGATGTGTTGTGGTTATGTGATTAGGAAGTGACGCTAGTTTTGGTTAATTAAAAAAAAGTAATAAAATAAAAGTTATTAATTTAAATTATGAGTGTAATACAATGGATTAAAATAGATTTTTTAATCTTAGTGGACTAATAAAAGGTAAGATAACAGATACAGTGGATATATTAAAATCTACAAGCTAATAAACTTATTTAAAATGGAGATTTGGGATTTCATTGAAAACCATTAGTAAAAAAAGAGATTTATTTGAAAAATATATATATCCAACGATATAGTTATTATAACATTCTTTATACAATCGTATTTTTCTGGTTTGAAACTATAAATTGCGGTGTTGATGTTAAAATATTATTTATCCTTCCAGAAATGGTTCGGAAATATTCGGGGAAATAATGAGCCGGTTTATTTGGTACTAATCGATCTACAAGTGGCTTCTTATATATTCGTTCAGCCTCTCGCCTTTGGTAAGCATTTACAGCCCTATCATCTAGATGAATTAACTTTGGGAATAGAGAGATTATGTATGCTCTAGAACGTAAGAACATTATTTATAAACATCCTTAAGTGTGATAAGAAAAACTTCATGATGGTTTGTAATTGCTCAATCATATGCTGTTGTTATATAAAATTTGGACAAATTTGTGCCAAAAATTATGGAGAAATATGGAAAATAAATCTTTCTAAAGGTGATCAACACTTTTACATTCATAAACAGATAAAGAACAATCCAATACAATATTAATGAATAATCAGTTATGATTATTTCGTTTATATTTTACCTGTATTGCAAATGGTCGTAAAATGTGCCGCCATTTAAATAAGATGGCGCGGCTAAGTTGCCCATTAACGAGAGATATTTTATATTCGGACAAGATTGAGATAGTTTTACAGCCCATGGATACAATTCGTGTATCTAAAAACGATTTTTTTTTTATAGATGAAAGTGATTTTTGTATTTTTTTTACTAACTTTGCAGTGATTTAACCACAGCAGTTCCAGATTTGGTATATAGGGAGCTTCCGATTTTGATGTAATATTGTTATGATCACAGATTAGAGACGTCAGTTTCTTAAACTCTTTTAGGAACAATAAATTGCTGCAAAACAACAAGTTAATTTCGATTCAAAAATAGATTTCAGAAGCAGCTAATAAACTGAATATACTCACTCAAATTCGTTATTGCTAATATCCAAAATTTGAATATACGGCGCAAATTCTTGCTTTAATATTTTTGGTATCGTATGTAATCTTTCGTATGCTAGAGACAGTCTTTTACTAAATTCTTGATTGAGAGCGTCATTGCTCGTCTTTTCGTTACTTTGGTCTAAAAATACAACAAAAAGAACATTCTTCAACCAATAATTTGACGTTATGACAGTTTCCACTAACAGTAATAATTTTGAAACAACACCCAAGTATATAAAAGTATTTTTACTTACTTAATAGCATTAGTGCACTTAGTGATGTCATATTGATATTTAATTCTGAAGGTGTAATGGTTTCGTCACAGGAAGAGAGCAAATTTGGTATATCCTTTATGTCAAATATGTCACATGATGCACTGTCGTCAAATTCAGATCTGTAATTGGAAAAATATAACACAAGTTGAGGAAGAAAAATTAATTCATCAAATTGCTAATCATCCCGAAATTAAAGTAAACGAAAAGAGAGGCTAAAGATCTTTTTGGAAAAATTGAATTTTGTACATTGCTACGTTTATTTTTCGAAAGTTTAATATAAAATATAATATGATTTTTACTCGTGATTAAGTAAACAGTTTAATCGAAATAAACTTACACTTCGTAACAATCGTCCATTTTAATTTTATCATCATAGCTGCTCATTTGTAATGGTAGTTTAAAATAAATAATCTTAAAATTTTAGACAAAAATTGCTGTTTAAATCAATTGTTAGCTTTAAAACAAATATTGTGTACTTTAATAAAATCACAAACTACGCCATTAAATAGAAAAGTTACTTATATTATATACTAACGGATTGTTTAACTCAATAAATTAATACTGTGTTATCGTTTACGATAAGAAAGATTATCTGAAAAAGGTTATAATTTTTGTAAACAAAAATGTTGTGACGAAATTGAACAAGGAATAATAGGCCATTAAATTTAATTGAGTTTTGAATCAAAGGGAACAAAGAAATATTTTAACGAAATAATTACATAAATACAATTCAAATGTCCAAAATAACATGTTTTATAATCATTTATTTCGATTTAATTTGTTGCTGTTTATAAATATAGATACGTGAGCTATTTTTTTTAAAAATATACAATCAAAGAGTTGGATAATAATTGACCTCTACTGTTAACTATTAAAAGATTTTTTGTATGCAATTTTCTAAATTAAACGCATTAAAAAAAATAGTTAAATTCATCTGTGGCTGATACAAGTCTTCTATTAAATATTTAATAAAACAAAAAAATCAGGTGATTATTTAAAAAATTTAAATTTAACAAGCAATTTTTTTTATGGTAATATTTTAAAATTACATTTGCAATTATGAAAATATTATCCTACTGCAGCATTGCAATAAAACATGAATAACTACTTACATTTTTATTCATTTTTAGTGCCACTTTTTTATTTTTACCTTAAAAAAGTTTGGGGCATATTGCACTACTCTTAGCCTACAATTTTATTAATAAAAACCAAAATGAAAGTTATTAATTCTGATAGCGATATCTATCTTTGCATTCCATTAATTCAATGTCAATAAAAAAAAATCAGTTGCCTAGTATATAAATCTATATAAATAACTGAAGATAATAGTATTTTTAAATGCACATTTGCCAGACGATGATAGTTTAATATTAAAGTTTTAATAGAATGGTATAATATTCACAAAAGTATTTAATCCGGAGCCAAAAGAAAGAAATGTAAGATCAAACTATTACATGCAAGAGACAGAGATAGATACCAGGCGCTTGCGCAAACGATATTGATTTTTTATACCACCTTTGTGTTATATGTCATTCTGAAACTTGCTTTTTTAAATATTATTCATATTTATTTATTTTTGATTTTTTTTTACTTGTAAAACGCATATTATGGTCGGTAGTGGTTATTTGTAACATCGTTCCCTAAAAATAGTCAAATAAATATTTTTGTTTTTATATCAAAATTGTATTTTACAAAATATGGAGTATTACATCATTTAGTTTGTTTATAAATTCATCTATTGTATTATATATATAAAATAAATGCTCCGATTAATACAAATTAACAATCAATAAAATTTGAGAATATAAAACAATCTTTAGCTTTTTTAATTATTAGTATATGATTTGATGCTTTGATGAAAAGTTGATTTATTTAAAAGAAGATGATATATGTATTAATAAGTACTGAAATAGAACCACGTATTTTACGACTGCAAAACGAATAATAACGATATTGTTTGATTCAGTGGCTTATTAAAAAAATTTCTACAAATATATTACAAATTAATGTAGGAGAGTTATTACAAATTATAACATAATTTCTTCATTATCGTAAATTTTAAATAAACAATCTAGTTGTTAAATCGTCACTACAGCGTTAAATAATTGTATAAAACATCACCCTTTTGTGTTACGGTTTTTTGGGTGATGTTTTACACAAACCATTTAGTAATCCATATGGATAATTGTTTATAAAATCATTTACGCGTCGCTACTGTAGAATTAGGTAAAATTATTTTTTATACAAGAAACTGTGGTCTTCTAATCCTGATATGGCAACTTGATGCGCTCCTCCAGAGATATCCTTCCATAAGGATAAATCTATAGATGGTAATGCTTCGCATGGTACAATACCATTGCTGAAATAATAAAAATTCAATTAGATTGAATAGAAAAAGTGCAATCTTTGATGAAAATAAACCAACCATCTAGTAAATACAGATTAATAACCACAGCATCAGATAATGGGCATACCGGTGTAGGTTTTATAATGAATAGAAAGTTGGGATGTAGAATAAAGAGTTATTGCCAAGTTAGTGATAGAATTATAACTATTAGATTAGACACGAAGCCAACGGACACAGTTATAGTGCAAGTATATATGCCAACTTCAAGTCACGATGATGAGGAGGTAGAATCCATTTATGAGGAGATTGAATCTAGGTTAGCAAACGTTAAAGGACAGGATAATCTAATTGTAACCGGAGATTTGAATGCCGTAGTAGGTAAGGGAAAGGAAGTTTCAATAGTAGGAGAATATGGAATAGGAACACGTAATGATAGAGGGGATAGATTGGTAGAGTTTTGTATTAGGAATAAGCTAGTGGTAGCAAACACGCTTTTTCAGAATCACAAGCGCAGGATATATACGTGGAAAATGCCAGGAGATATAGGGAGGTATCAGATAGATTACATACTGGTTAAAGAGAGGTTTAGGAACCAGATTAAGAATTGTAAGAGTTACCCTGGAGCAGATATTGATAGTGACCATAATTTAGTAGTCCTGGACTCAGAGGTCAAATTCAAGAAATTACAGAAGTCTAAACAGGTCAGAGTAGATGTCGATAGGTTAAAATTAACTGATGTATGTGAAAAGTACAAGCAGAAAGTAGAAATCATGGCTAATGGAACATCTAGGAACGACATAGATTGCGAATGGAGGGAAATCAGAAATGGGTTAACTACAGCAGCAAATGAAGTATTAGGCACAAAGAAAAGGGCAGGTAGGAGGGAATGGATCACGGAAGAAATAGTTAAAATGATAGAAGCAAGAAGGAAAATTAAAATTGGAAACACAGAAGCAGGACAGAAAAAATATAAGGAACTAAGGAACTTAATTAATAGGAAATGCAAGCTAGCGAAAGAAGAGTGGATAAAAGGAAATTGTGAGGATATTGAGGAGGATATGAGAAGAGGTAAAGTAGATTTGGGCTACAGGAAAATTAAGTCACATTTTTCTAAAGTAAAACCAAAGGGTAACATTATATGTGATAAGCAGGGTAAGGAACTCACAGAAAATAAGGAAAAAGCTAGAAGATGGAAGGAGTATCTTGAAGATTTATATAAAGGTAGGCAGGACATGGAGGAGCTAGAAAATGTAGAACAGATAGATGAGGATGACTTAGGTCCTAGCATACTTAGGTCAGAGTTTCATAGAGCATTAAATGATTTACGGAATAACAAAGCAGCGGGGATTGATATGATACCAGCCGAATTAATAAAACACGCAGGGGAAAAAATGCAGGAGCGATTATACAGGTTAGTTTGTAAAATATATGAGAAGGAAGAAGTACCACAGGATTTTCAGCGTAGTAGAATAGTAACAATGCCGAAGAAAATAGGAGCTAATTTGTGTGAGAACTATAGGACCATTAGCCTACTATCACATGCATCGAAGATATTGTTAAAGATTATTTATAGGAGATTAGAAAATAAAGTAGAGGAAAGGCTAGGAGAAGATCAGTTTGGTTTTAGGAAAAACAGAGGGACGAGAGAGGCGATTCTAGCACTAAGAACGGTAGTAGAAAAAAGAAAGAGGGTAGGAAAGGTAACTTGCATAGCTTTTGTAGACTTAGAAAAGGCATTTGACAATGTAGATTGGGACATAATGTTTAGAATTTTAAAAGAAACGGGTATAGATTATAAGGATAGGAGAATAATTTTTAATTTATATAAACACCAAACTGCCTTAGTTAGAATTGAGGGGGAAGAAGAGGTAGCAAAAATAGGGAAGGGAGTTCGGCAGGGATGTACACTTTCACCGTTATTATTTAATCTATATATAGAAGATGCAATAAACAAAGTAAAAGAAGAGTATAGTGTAGGTGTGAATGTACAGGGAGAGAAAATATATATGCTGAGATTCGCCGACGATATAGCTATATTGGAAGAAAGCGAAAATAATTTAGAAAGGGTATTGAATGGTATGCAGGCAGTATTGACTAGGGATTTTAACATGAAAATAAATATAGGTAAAACTAAAGTGATGAGGTGTGACAAAAAGGAATGCAGTAGAAAAATGAGGATCACAATAGGAGATAATAGAATCGAAGAAGTGTCAGATTTTTGTTATTTAGGCAGTAGAATCACAAAAGATAATCGAAGCAAGGTAGATATAAAGTGTAGGATAGCACAGGGTAGGAAGGCATTCGTAGAAAAAGAACAGATTTTAAGATCAAATATTGACTTGGGTATTAAAAAAAGATTACTGAAGGTATATGTTTGGAGTGTAGCACTGTACGGGTGTGAGGCGTGGACTATAGGAAAGGAAGAGAAGCGTAGATTAGAAGCACTTGAAATGTGGTGTTATAGGAGGATGATGAGGATTGGTTGGGAAGATAAAGTAACAAATGAAGCTGTACTAGAGTTAGTAGGGGAGAAGAGAAGTATTTGGAGAGTGTTACAGCGTAGGAGAGACAGATTAGTAGGGCATATTCTTAGGCATGGGGGGATTATGCAATTGATCATAGAAGGTAGAGTGGAGGGAAAGAGAGGGGTAGGTAGGCCTAGATTGGAGTATGTGAGTCAGATAGTTGAAGACGTTGAGATGAATAGCTATAGGGAGATGAAGGGATTAGCTCAGGATAGATCGGCATGGCGTGCTGTTTCCAACCAATCTTTAGGATTGCGGACTCTTTAACTAATTAACTAGTAAATTAAATTAATCTATTTTTAAATCGCATTTTTTAATGACACCATTATCAATGGTGCTATAAATGGTGGGCTATAAATTGATAGTGGTGCCATCTCTGAAGTGATCTATAGGCATGGTCCATAACTCAATTGCTCAATTTGTATAAGTATCTCCACAATATGATAAAAATGGTATTTTTTTGTTGAAATTTTGTCGATGTAATCACTTCAACTTACTCGTGCGATATTCTTTCGAATCCTCTGGGCTGCATGGACTTAATATGGTGCCCATTATCGCAAAACAGTCTCGATATGCTCGCTTTCCTGATCTCGTTCAGTTGTTCAAGTGTGAATCCGGTATGGTGGTCGCTATTTTCGTAGAAATATCGATCACCAGCTCGCGTTCTGAAGAACTGTTCGGTTAGGATGCAGAGGAACGTGGGACCGGACAACGTTCCGGGGACGTGCGCCTCTAGGGAACCTCCCACAGTTAGGTCAACGTCATCGGGGGATCCGTATAGATTCGCCAATTTATGAACGTTCTAGAGAATGTGTGATTTGCTTTATGTTATGTTGGGATACATTTTTTTTAAAGAGGTCATATCGCGTGAGTTTGAATATTGCGAGTGGGGTATTTTTTTTTTATATAACTCACTTCTTGTGAGATTACATCCAAGAAATCATCGAAAGAATGAGCTTTGTGTAATCCGCAGAACGCCCTCAAATCATTATAACTGGCCAAACCGTGGTCGCGATTTCTTTGGATATCAATAGCTTTCATATCACTTCCAAATTGTTGTCCCGCACGGAAAAGGAACTGAGTGATCTGTAAATAAATGATCAGGAAATTTAAATTGCAAAATCCACACGTTTTGCTTTGTTTTGGAGGCAGTGGTAATGATATTTAGAAATAGAATTAAATAAATTGTTCGTGTGTACCTCGCTGTCGTGGTACGGGTCAGAGTTTAGTTCGGGCTGTGTTCCCAAACCTCGGGTCAAATCATCAAAGTTATCTTTCTCTTCGATGACACCAGGACGTAGGAGCCAATCAGAAAGTCTGATATTGCTGAAGCTATTTCTATGTTCATTAATCAAGCTGGAAAAAATAAAAGAACGAATCCGTTATCGCGAAATATTTTTGATTTTGTTGCCGAACTTTTATTCAAATTCGATTTGAGCATCGAAATATTCGGATGATACAACAACGGATAGTGAAAGCACAATGGCACAATCAAGTATTAGTAATGCAAGAGTCCACCAAAGTGAAATTATAAAAATTCGGTACGGCCAATGTATTGAAATCTTTCATTGGCCATTATTACTGCAGACATTTCAAACAGACTCGTCATTACTTCATATGAAATAATTTGAATACCTTGAGAACTAGAATTTACACAATAAAGATGGGTACCTATCGATACTTACTCTAAATGTCCAGCAATCAGCGAATGGAAATATCTGAAGGCAGCTGTAGAATGCTCGTTAATAATGGTCGGATCCACAGTTTGATCGTAATCATTCACGAAACCTTTAGTCCTGTAGATGATCTTATTCTGTAACGAATTCTCAAGACCAATAAAGATGGGTAACCATTCCATGTAGGAGATGTGCTGATGTTCAGCGATGGCTATCCTTCTAGCTTCTTGGAAGATTGTCTCATCGCTCCAATGCGGATTCAACTTGGCAAGGACATCAGCTATTCTGTTGTGCTCACGGAGAAGGATTACTTGGAGGACGGTTAGTTGTGGGTTTTGGTTTACGCGAGTGTCGCCTGAAAAAATCATCAAAAAATATAAAGATTTCAGGTGATTGATCTTGTTTTTCACCTGACAGATAACATGGTTCGTCTTGCGTTTGAATATTACAAGAACCGGAAGCATTGGCAGCTCTGGGTGGCCATTGTTTGCCTTGTCGGATATCAACACGTAATCGGCCTCCTTGGAATTGACGTACTTGCTGATTTACTTGATCTGTGTTACCATAAACGATCGACAAGTCCAGGAAATGATTAACTACAGTCAACTGGAACCGAAATTAACATTTCTTCGTAGAGGTTTATTCTTCAATCACTTTTGTAGATATTATTACTTGTTCTGCTGGTTCATGTTCACCCACACATCTTCTATCACGTGTCGTAATCGTCCGGACAAAGTTCATACATTTGCGCTTACTCGCGGAATGAGCTGGATCATCGTCGGGCACAATAATTGGGAAACAATGTTCGGGGACGTTCGATAGTTCCAGCAGTTGACCATTTGGTGTGCAACATTGCGTGGCGTGAGGTTCTAAATGATTCATGACATTCAAGTTTATTCAAAGTACAGAAGTGTGAAATAACTCACTAGTTTGTGTGCTACCAGCAATCATACTCATGTCGTGAGTGATGATTTGGCCATATTGCATGGCAGCTAGTGTCCATTTTGGATCTTCTAGCGGTACATCTGGATATAATACCAAACTCACCACTCTCGAGGAAGGCAGAACTTTGCCCGTTACTGATTCAGTAGGAGTACTAAGACCTAAAAATATAAATGATCTAATTCTATCTTCAAACATGGAAGATGAAATTATTAACATATTTTTTAACACGAAAAACAGATCGGACGAAGAAATATTTACGAAACAAAATTTTGGAAAAATTGTACAACTGAAACTAATCTTGCTTAACATTATCTCTTACCATCTCCATACTTAGGCGGTAACAAACGATTGTACGGTGTCTGTGGTGTTCCTAATATTGGATTACCAAGATTATTGCAAGAACCATCGTAGCTACGATACCGGTTCTTTGGACAACTAGCGGGAACTTGGCCACAACCCAGAGTTATGGGATCTTGAATTGGTGGTGGAGCTCCAAATTGAGCTTGTAGATTACCACCAAACCTGAAGTCACTAACGGGACCAGAGAAAAGATTGTTGTACATTTAGTGAAAATATCTGTTTAATTCGAACTGTTATTGTAAAAAAAAAATCATCTTACTTGTCTATATTGAAATTAACATCGTAGTTGCTGGCAGCATTGCCAATGCCGGCGGCGATTGAATTGTATGAAAAGTCGAACGGTGAACTAAATAAGGATGTTGTTTTGTCGATTGGATGATGATCTGTGTAGATACTGTAATGGGTCTGAGGATTCGGGTCAGCAAGATTCAAGTATGGCAGGATGAGTAAGAACACTAGAAGCCGCATGATGGTGTGGCTTAGAATAAAATCTGAAAATACAACAAAAGGTCATAGAATGATTCGGAATGATTTGATTAGAGGCTGAGGTTGTAAATAATTTAGAGTCTATATAAGTCCTTGAGGAACAGCAAATAAATTCTTAAATTCTGGATAAATATGGTTTATACATGGTTTTTAAATACAATCATTAATTTTTCTAAAGTAAAACCAAAGGGTAACATTATATGTGATAAGCAGGGTAAGGAACTCACAGAAAATAAGGAAAAAGCTAGAAGATGGAAGGAGTATCTTGAAGATTTATATAAAGGTAGGCAGGACATGGAGGAGCTAGAAAGTGTGGAACAGATAGATGAGGATGACTTAGGTCCTAGCATACTTAGGTCAGAGTTTCATAGAGCATTAAATGATTTACGGAATAACAAAGCAGCGGGGATTGATATGATACCAGCCGAATTAATAAAACACGCAGGTGAAAAAATGCAGGAGCGATTATACAGGTTAGTTTGTAAAATATATGAGAAGGGAGAAGTACCACAGGATTTTCAGCGTAGTAGAATAGTAACAATGCCGAAGAAAATAGGAGCTAATTTGTGTGAGAACTATAGGACCATATGCCTACTATCACATGCATCGAAGATATTGCTAAAGATTATTTATAGCAGATTAGAAAATAAAGTAGAGGAAAAGCTAGGAGAAGATCAGTTTGGTTTTAGGAAAAACAGAGGGACGAGGGAGGCGATTTTAGCACTAAGAACAGTAGTAGAAAAAAGAATGAGGGTAGGAAAGGTAACTTGCATAGCTTTTGTAGATTTAGAAAAGGCATTTGATAATGTAGATTGGGACATAATGTTTAGAATTTTAAAAGAAACGGGTATAGATTATAAGGATAGGAGAATAATTTTTAATTTATATAAACACCAAACTGCCTTAGTTAGAATTGAGGGGGAAGAAGAGGTAGCAAAAATAGGGAAGGGAGTTCGGCAGGGATGTACACTTTCACCGTTATTATTTAATCTATATATAGAAGATGCAATAAACAAAGTAAAAGAAGAGTATAGTGTAGGTGTGAATGTACAGGGAGAGAAAATATATATGTTGAGATTCGCCGACGATATAGCTATATTGGAAGAAAGCGAAAAGAATTTAGAAAGGGTATTGAATGGTATGCAGGCAGTATTGACAAGGGATTTTAGCATGAAAATAAATATAGGTAAAACTAAAGTGATGAGGTGTGACAAAAAGGAATGCAGTAGAAAAATGAGGATCTCAATAGGAGATAATAGAATCGAAGAAGTGTCAGATTTTTGTTATTTAGGCAGTAGAATCACAAAAGATAATCGAAGCAAGGTAGATATAAAGTGTAGGATAGCACAGGGTAGGAAGGCATTCGTAGAAAAGGAACAGATTTTAAGATCAAATATTGACTTGGGTATTAGAAAAAGATTACTGAAGGTATATGTTTGGAGTGTAGCACTATACGGGTGTGAGGCGTGGACTATAGGAAAGGAAGAGAAGCGTAGATTACAAGCATTCGAAATGTGGTGTTATAGGAGGATGATGAGGATTGGTTGGGAAGATAAAGTAACAAATGAAGCTGTACTAGAGTTAGTAGGGGAGAAGAGAAGTATCTGGAGAGTGTTACAGCGTAGGAGAGACAGATTAGTAGGGCATATTCTTAGGCATGGGGGGATTATGCAATTGATCATAGAAGGTAGAGTGGAGGGAAAGAGAGGGGTAGGTAGGCCTAGATTGGAGTATGTGAGTCAGATAGTTGAAGACGTTGAGATGAATAGCTATAGGGAGATGAAGGGATTAGCTCAGGATAGATCGGCATGGCGTGCTGTTTCCAACCAATCTTTAGGATTGCGGACTCTTTAACTAACTAATGACTAATACAATATATTATAAAGCGAAGCAAATTAAATTGTTGATATCATGATTTAAAGGTTTTAAATGTTTGAGGGTTGGTAATAAGATATTGATGGATGTAGTATTTTTAGACCACTGGTTGAAATTATACATGGTGAATAATAAAGGGTCTGTATCAGCGCCTTGCGGGACACTAAATAACAGTTGTTTGGCATGTTATAAATGTGTATTTTCCTTTTTATTATTCCATTAGTGAACCTAATTTGTGTATCTGTCAAACTGACAGATCTGACATAATACTATTTTGGTATTTGACAGAGTAAATTAAGAAAAATGTAATTAGTAATATACAATTAAATTTCATGTCTTAGTGCAAAAACTATTTTGCTATGTGTTAGTTTAATTATAGTGTTTATAACAATTCATATTGACGATTATTTCAGGTTAAGATCGGCGTCTCCAAATATTTGTCAAACTTCTGCCAACAGATACCACTAGTGGTTTTAAATTATTTATTGACCATAGTGTATCTGGTCGATTATACTTGTTATATATAACGGGTTTGTACCATTGTTACCAATTCTCTCAAATCCCATATAAATACTACATGCGGATACAGTCGTATTGCATTCAGATTTATCTATCGGCCTTTTGACAGACGAATGAGCATGTCATTTGCTTATTTATCTCATAAACTTTATCATTCTATTTTTAAAAATATCAACAAAGAGAATTCATTACGATATTACAATGCAATAAACATATTTTTCTAAACTTATCAAAGTCTAAATATATATTGAATTTTGCTTTCGTATTGAACTAATTTCGCAATTCGCATTGTTACTTCAAAGTCATGCATATCATATTATCATTGAAGTAGTAGAATAATTACGATCGTACCCAAGCTTTTAAATAAAAGACTTATTCCGCAAGCGATATTGAATGCTGGAAGTAAGACATAAATAATAATTTATCACATATCAATCTACAAGAAATGAAATTCGAACTGTTTATAAAGACGTTAGTGGAAAAAATACGAAAAATTGAATCTAACAGTAGTTATAATACTAAATGCGCATTTCGAATATTAAACAAAAAAAAATTTTTTGGTCACTTTTTGTTGTTGCTTGAGTGTTTAAAAAAAATGAAATATTAGAATATAATGATGCTTCATTCTTTTTTAAGATACCGTGAAATTGCATTTATGTACTGCGAAATTCTAAAATATGAAAAGTACTACACAAATACCTTGAGTTAATATAATAAGGAATAAAACTTTCTGGGAGGTACTTACATTTGTTTTAATTCTAAATAGTTTACGTTTAATCCCACAGATGCGCGAGAAATCTGCGCAAACCACAACTAGGACTTTCGATCAGATCACTCTTCAAATGACCTAACCGATACCTCGATGTAATGTGTCTAGTGTACGTTCGGTCACCTACCTTCAACATATATACACTGAGTAAGTAGTATGTAACATTAATTGATGTCTGCCATGTATGACATTTGATTGTGCAACGTTGTTGGAAAATAAAATCGATTATATTCGCCAATTCTGCAAATCGAAAACAAATTTTCAGCAACATAATGAAAAAAAAAAGAATGGTAGATTTATTTATTTAATGGCAAATATTATATAGACTAATTCAAGTCCGCTATTGTACAAATTGTATCTTTCAAGGCCACTATATTCCTAATAGTTCAGAACTTTTTTATAAAAAATCTGTTCGAAGTATCTAATTTTTTTTCGACTTTATCAATTTTGCATTTCAACCATATTTTGCATTATTAGAATGTATTTTAAGTCAAAGTAAATTTTGCTCCAAGCTAACTACCAATATTAATTCAATTGTATAATTTAATGTCTTGTCATTATCGATTGTTAATTGCTCCAAAACCGCAAAAGGAAAATTGTATAATCCAACTTTACGAGTTTCGTGACCACTTCATTTTGTGCAGTATTGAGATTTCAAATCAGCAATATCAATCGTGGGTATAGTTCATATATTTTATTATCGACCTGTATTAAACGCGTATGTAATACTTCATTAGGTCCATAGAAAGTTAAATTTCTTCGAAATAAAACCTGCCTTTGGCAAAAGGAACAAATCTATCTGATTTACATAAAGTAAGTTGGCAATAGTTCGTTTTAAACAATTCAAATCAATGAATTGAAATAATTTATTATGTAAAAACAGAAAGGATTTTTATATGTCATATCATAAACGACCTTTGACGATGTCATGGTACTTATTTTATTGTCATTCTTCGTGAGGTATTTATATCGGTATTATAAAAAAATGGTGCAATAGATGTCTGAACTTCCTCGAAACAATAAATGTTATGTAAATGTGAATAAATTTACTATTATCGTACTTGTACAAAGTACCTGCAAAAATATAAAATCAAAAATTTGCTAATCTATTGTTAGTTGATTTCGTATTTGTACCATTGTTGCCAATTCTTTCGTATAGATACAATACAAAATTATTTGCGGACCATATATATATATAAACAGATTCGTCTGTCGGCTTTTTATTTATGTGGCCTTCATATAATTTTATCACACATAAAGAATGTATTAGTAAATCAGCACCATCTATTATGAATTCCCTACACTACGCTGTGCTATTCGTAGCCCAAATCAAATAATTTCATATGTTTTTATGATGAATTACATACTGGATTGCAAGGGTTTACTTGCGTTAGCTCAACTATTAAACTAAAGTAAATTAAATTACGCAATTTTTTATAGTTGTAGACAAGATGTCTAGCTATGGAATGGCCGAACTGTTTTCTTATTTTTTCACTTCGTCCCTCGATAAAATAACCTCTGAAAAATCGTCTTTTGTTTTTATGAAAGTTATGATTTTTTTTCGACATGTTATTGGAATTTTAAAAATATAAGAAATATACCATTCGAAAGCCCCATCCCTTATGCACATTCTCTAAAAATATTGTACAAAAATAACGAAAATAGGAGAAACGCCGCTCAACCACCACAAATTATATACCATATAATTTCGTAATATTGATCCGTACACTATTTTACGATCGATTAAATAAAATTAATATAATTTAAATTTACATACTTTAATAAACATTAAATAGCTTCATTTTAGTGGAGTAATTTAATTTGCTAGTGCAAAATTCAATTATAACAACTTCGTCAAGTGTATTGCTTGAAATATTGCTTAGACAACTGGGTCGATGTTCTTAAATTTTTTATTGCTAATTACGGTATGGAAACAATCTTCATTAATGGTGATAATACGATCCGTGATTTTTATAAGCACGTGTAATTTCTAATTCTTTTAAACATAGAAAGTTCACCAGAAAATGTTGATAAATTTAAAGTGTACTACTTAAAAAATATAATTGCAGTAATTGCAAATGGAAATTCTTATAAAAAATATATTTTTTAATATTGAGGAGAACACATGATTATTTTTCATAGTTTCTGAAAGTAATTCGAAAATAACAGTAAATAATTTTTTAAAATTATATTTGAATTTACCGCCTTTCTAATTTGATGACATGTCTGCTTATTTTATCCAATTAGGATACAGACAGAAAAAATAGGCCACTTATTCGACTATTCTTATTAATATAATACTATATAATTGTCATACTTTCAACAAAAATAACAAGTCATGAAATCATGGGTTATGTTAACTAATTTGTCCAATTAATTGCGAATCAAGATTTATTATCCTTGGAGCAAAGTAATTTCGCTCGATACATTTTCAGTTTAGTGGATACTTTCCGTTTGAGAACCCTCCACTAAACATAAAATCATACTACATAAACGCCAATGAGTATACTGTCATTAAACGTAATTTCATTCTGCCTAAAAGACATTTGACATAAGATTTATTTACTTGACAAACTTGGTGTTTATTAAATTCAATGTACTGTATTTAAAAAAAAATATGTCGAATGAAATTTATATTTCACAGATATGATGAATATATGGAATGGTTTTATACCTACAGAGGCGCGTCTTTTCCGTTCATGTCTCTATAATTTACAAGTCATGTTTCTCCATGTAACAAATTTTTGCAATTAGCAAGAACATGCCTCACAGCTCATACCACATTTGCCGATAATATTTACGTACTTTTAATTACAAGAAATAGTAACGGTTCGATTTGAAAGCCTGCTTCTTAATTTCCATAAATACCATCGGCAACATTATCAACAAAAAATTCGGATATATAAACGCATTTAATACGTTCTCTTCCTGAAAAGCGAATGGTCTACAATTCGCGATATGGTATGTTGATTTTACATGAAATGATTCACCCTATACCGTATGACAATTTGGAAATTCTAACCTAAAATTCGTAAATGTTCGATGCTTGAAAAACAATTTGGTTGAATCCATTTAAAAAGACAATTTATGAATTAACGTTTCTCGACGATAATCACTCAATGAGCACCGGCTTTGAAAATATACTGTCATTTTTACTAAAATTTTAATTTTGACATTTTTCTTGATGCATTTTAATTGTCAATATCCGTGATTTTGCAAAATATATCTAGTTTGTATTTAAAGCATTCTTTCATCGATATATTGAAGTAAGAATATTGTTATTCCATAAGTTATTGCAAAAGAAGAGAATTATTCGAATGTGCGATTAGCAAAGCGTTAAAAAAAAACCAACATAGAAATATGTAAATATATTCCTAGCAAAATGTGTGGTAAATCTAGCGGAACGATCATAAAGTTCTTCTGAACTGTTGGAAATACTATCATTTATGCTATTTTTCATTTATTCTATTCGCTATTTGTCCTATCGTCGATATTTCAAACGCCCAACTGTCCTAATCAAAGTAAAAAATTAATATCAAACAAAAAACGTTGAAAAAATGCCAAAAAGATGATACGCATTTACGCCTTTATTTCGGTATTGCTCATAGACAATAAGCCGTTCATGTTTGGTAAAGAATAGTTTGGGTCGAGAATAAGTGAGTGCAGTAGCGGTTCAAATAAATAAGAATTATTAATGTTGGGCGCGACTGATAAATATCAGATTGGTAGAAACACACTTTCTATTTTCCATTGTCAGGAAGTAATTAAAACAACTTTTCTCTCTCAGTGTAATTAATAAAACACAACTGGTTAACACAAAATACTTTTCTATTTGTCGGCCAAAATTATATAACAAGATAGGGAAATAGTAAAAAAATGGAAGGGTAGCTTTATACCTCAGCGGTATTATACATCTGAGGTATAAAGCTACCCTTCCATTTTTCTACTCATCTACAATGCCTCAAAACGGATTCTACTACTACAAGATAAGGAAATAGTTCACCTCCATGTAGTAGGAAAATGAACTTTACATAAGTACCATTAAATAGTACACTGCTTTAACAACACAAAAACACTCTGGTGAAAAAAAACGGACAATCATAGTTTTAGCAATGTTGCCACTGGATATTTGCTAATTAGAATAAATAACTAGTGAATTAAAATGCAGCGTAGGATATTTGCGTGTTACGAAAATTGGCGTTGCGATAAATGAAGTTTCGGTTGAACGCATAGTTGGATTTGCACTATCACTTTTTATTGTAATAAGATTTTAAATTAAATTTCACTAATTATACAGTTTTATGAAATTAATAAACGCTTCACTTCTTTAATATTCATATAAACATCCAACGACTCGGAACAATGATATGTCCCAATATTTCCTGTCTTATTAAAACACATTGTCCGTTACGTGTAAAGCCGTTTCATAAAACAATCAAATAATATAAACACTTTCTTTTAATTCCCAATCAACTGCTAATTATAATGTTTACTTAACAATTATTAATTAATACTTAAGCATCCTATTATACAACAACAACAAAAAACGTTACAATTTTTTTTTGACGAAATTCAAACTCGCGTAAGACATGTGTTAATTATATGCGACACTTTCGTTATGAAGCAATAACGCTACGTTTACCATTACCATGGCTACCATTACCTCGGCAGCAAAAATCATTCTTTCGCGTCTTTTGCTAGCGTTTGTTTATAAAACGCACGAAAGTGTATGGTTCAAACAACACGTTCAGTGCCCGCAGGTATGTCCATACGCAGTGTACTGTAAAGGAACCGTGGATGGGTAAATAGAGTCGTTTTAGTGATTTAATTAATGAATGGCCAGTGGGCATTGCATCTGGTGTTTATTGGAGATCGATGGCTTCTATGAAAAAAAAATATTGAAAGGCACTTTGCTTGGATAGTACGTTTCTAGGTTGGTTTTGTTACGTGAGTTCCGGAATTATTGCGAGTTGGTGACAGATTAAAATTTTTATTACAGGATTGTACGAATTAAGTACGAATTTTTTAAATTTTTAATTTAACAATGACTTGTGAATTGAGAAAAGACTTACTGGAATATAAAAAATATATATATACCCAGTGTTGCGTCGCCGAACGCATTATAGTGAATGTTAATTTGGATTTGTTCAAATAAGTTAATTAGTTTACATTTTACAACAAGACACTAATTATAAAAGATTTAGAGTTTTGAATTCCGAAATCAAATGTCTTTATTTCAATTCGTAAGCTTTAGTAGTTTTTAAGATAATTAAAAGAGAGTTTCGTCAAGATAGAATGACATTATAAGACTATGAAAAAACACCTTAATAATTCAACAATTGTCAATATCTGTCACTTTGAACAAATATTCTTCTCTTGCTATTTTTTTCAATAATAAAATTTTGTGATATTATACAACCAATCACGATTTTAGAAATAAAAATGATATTACTACATTTGTAATTGCACTATTTAATTGCGTTTGTTTATTTTAAATGGAAAAATTAATTGTCAAAGTGACAGATATTTGCAAATATTGAATTATTGAATTTCGTCTTATAATATCGCTTAATTTTAATCAAACTATTTTTCAATTATCTTGAAAACAACTAAAACTATAAAAACGAAACAAAATTTTTTGAATTCAGAATTAAAAACTGTACATTTTTCTAATTACTATCTTGTTGTAAACAAACGGAGGGAGCTAATATTTGTATTGAAACATATAATGCGTATTTTTGGCTGTATTTTTTTTTTATCTAATTAACAACAACACCTACACAAATAAACACTAACACGTGACAATAGCGAATTTACCAACTGTAAAATAACAATAGAACATTTCTTGTTAACCGCAGATACTTTATAATTGATTTTCTTTCACAATGTAATCATCAATGCATTTAGCGCACTTCCTGTCTTTTTAGTCATTTTACACGGCCAATTGTTTATATTATAGTAGTTCCCTTTTCCAACGGTTGGCCGAATTTCTCGGTGTGCAGAATTTGCGATGAATAAATTTTTTTTTATTCAATTCCTACCCAATTAACCTCAAAAGTGATAATATGTGCATAACTCTCTATGCAAATTGGACAAAATCCAATCAAAAGCACATTTAAATTTAAACGAACGATATAATCGTTCCTTTCCTATAATGACGTTTCAAAATTACTGACATTTCTGATTATTAACTGTCAAATTAGCGAAACAAATACATAACCTAAAAAAAGTAGTTCGTTTAGAGATTCTCTAGTTGGCACATTGTTGCCAATGCGTTAATAAATCCACAACTATTTTCGAAATATAATTATATGCTAATATTAATTTCTAAGGTCATATTATGTCTTTAGAGTATTAAAAGTCTAGTGAAACTCGACTAAAATTTCACACTAGTATCTAAAATATAATTTTAAAGTTTGACGTTTCAAAATTACTGACATCTTAGATTATTAACTGTCAAATTAGCGAAACAAAACATCTAACCTATAAAAAGTAGTTCGTTTAGAGATTATCTAGTTGGCACATTGTTGCCAATGCGTTAATAAATCCACAATTTTCGTGATATAATAATACGTTAATTTTAATTTCTGATGTCTTTACAGTGTTAAAAGTTTAGTGAAGCTCGACTGAAACTTCACACTAGTATCTAAAAACATTATAATCATACACACACCTCTTATGTTGACATACTACGATTATTTCTACAATTTCCGCGCAATTTCTTCAAAGTGTGCTAAGCGATCACATTGCAGCCGGCCGTGATCACTTTCGCTATATATTTAAAACAATGGGTGGCATATTCTGTCACGGAATGATACCTTGGAATCATACCGTTCTTACAAAAGGTACTTTAACGCAATGTGGAGTGGATTGCGTGAACTCCAAGACCGTGGACTTATTTATAAGGCAGACTTGAATCGGTTAACCTACACAATTACCAGAAAAATGATACTACAAACGCTTATAAATAACTTTTTTTTAATTGTAAATTTAAAGATTGTTGTTGATGTTTTTAGTTTTTTTTGTTGAAAAACTGTGGAGATTTTTGTATTGCGTGGCAACGCTGGCGGTTCACTGTTCTATTGTGCGCATAATCGTTACAGTTATCGATATTACCCACAATGCGCAGTAGAAACGAAAAACGCCCGCCAAATTCAAACACGAGATGAAAACTATCAATTACGTAGATTTAAATGTCTAAATATTAGATCTCAAGTACTCATATTAAAAAGCAAAAAATGCATTGATTGCTCTATGATTGAAAAGACATTTATTACGATTACTTTCATTTTTTAAGTTGCAAGAATTTCATATATATTCAGTATTAGTCTACTATCACATGCATCGAAGATATTGCTAAAGATTATTTATAGGAGATTCGAAAATAAAGTAGAGGAAAGGCTAGGAGAAGATCAGTTTGGTTTTAGGAAAAACAGAGGGACGAGGGAGGCGATTCTAGCACTAAGAACAGTAGTAGAAAAAAGAAAGAGGGTAGGAAAGGTAACTTGCATAGCTTTTGTAGATTTAGAAAAGGCATTTGATAATGTAGATTGGGACATAATGTTTAGAATTTTAAAAGAAACGGGTATAGATTATAAGGATAGGAGAATAATTTTAAATTTATATAAACACCAAACTGCCTTAGTTAGAATTGAGGGGGAAGAAGAGGTAGCAAAAATAGGGAAGGGAGTTCGGCAGGGATGTACACTCTCACCGTTATTATTTAATCTATATATAGAAGATGCAATAAACAAAGTAAAAGAAGAGTATGGTGTAGGTGTGAATGTACAGGGAGAGAAAATATATATGCTGAGATTCGCCGACGATATAGCTATATTGGAAGAAAGCGAAAAGAATTTAGAAAGGGTATTGAATGGTATGCAGGCAGTATTGACTAGGGATTTTAACATGAAAATAAATATAGGTAAAACTAAAGTGATGAGGTGAGACAAAAAGGAATGCAGTAGAAAAATGAGGATCTCAATAGGAGATAATAGAATCGAAGAAGTGTCAGATTTTTGTTATTTAGGCAGTAGAATCACAAAAGATAATCGAAGCAAGGTAGATATAAAGTGTAGGATAGCACAGGGTAGGAAGGCATTCGTAGAAAAGTAACAGATTTTAAGATCAAATATTGACTTGGGTATTAGAAAAAGATTACTGAAGGTATATGTTTGGAGTGTAGCACTGTACGGGTGTGAGGCGTGGACTATAGGAAAGGAAGAGAAGCGTAGATTACAAGCATTCGAAATGTGGTGTTATAGGAGGATGATGAGGATTGGTTGGGAAGATAAAGTAACAAATGAAGCTGTACTAGAGTTAGTAGGGGAGAAGAGAAGTATTTGGAGAGTGTTACAGCGTAGGAGAGACAGATTGGTAGGGCATATCCTTAGGCATGGGGGGATTATGCAATTGATCATAGAAGGTAGAGTGGAGGGAAAGAGAGGGGTAGGTAGGCCTAAATTGGAGTATGTGAGTCAGATAGTTGAAGACGTTGAGATGAATAGCTATAGGGAGATGAAGGGATTAGCTCAGGATAGATCGGCATGGCGTGCTGTTTCCAACCAATCTTTAGGATTGCGGACTCTTTAACTAACTATTCAGTATTTGCATATGGCTAAGAAATGCAACAAGATTTTGGAAAAAAATTATACAAATTCCGATGGTAAATCAACAATCCGACGTAAGGTAAACACATGCAAATCCAGGTACTCCAAACAAGTACTGAAATATTTAGAACAGATTAGATGTAAAGCACCTTTCGTCCAAATAAATGATTTCGTATCGTCATTTTTTATTAAGTGTTTGTTAATTTCGAAAAAATGTACTTTTATTGTACATCATTTAATAAAACTAAAAATGGACATTTCATTGAAACATCCATGCAAAGAAATGAAGTGTTTGGTAGATAGAAAATGTTTGCAAAGCGACATAACTTTATATGATCATTTGACACTTTTGAATTGTCGAAACGGAATGGATTGTCGAAACGTATTTGAATAATTCAATTTCTCGTACGTTGGGGAAAGAAGAAACGATTTTCAAAAAGAAGCCAAAGGCAAAATCCATATAATTGAACAACTGACAGTTGAAAATATGAAAAATAGATTACTGTTGCAAAAATATGCTTCCTGTGATTGATGTAATGACTTTCTTTTTGTATATATTATTGTCAATTAGATGTTGCATCTAGAATTTTGGAAATATCTAAGGGTGATTTCGACTTGGATGAACAAATTTTGGGTTTTGTAACATGACTTCTCCGGATAGTTCAAGACGTCAAACAATTGTGCATGCGCATAATATCCGAGGTAGTTTGCATGCAATTTTAAATGAAAATGAAAGCAAAATACCAATGAAAGACCAGATTATTCTCTTAGATCAGTGGTGGAGAACCGGCAAAAATTTGTAGACGAAAATTATCGAGTTGCTTTCGAGTTGATGAGTTTTTAATGAGGAAATGAAAAACTAAAGAATTTGGTGAACAGAAGACAATGTCGTATAAAAAGTTGTCGTATGAATCTGTCTTTTATAAAATCTAAGCATTTGTAGAGAACAAAACTTATAATATATTCATCGCTAGTTTTTTAAACAACCAAAGGTTTCGAGAAGTTTTTCCAAGTCCAAGTTCCCTTTTCCTCCTCCTCTGCAATCTCTTTAATTACACTCAATAAAAGAGCTTTTCTATTCTCTCCAAGTCATTTCCAAATTGACAACTTTTTTTTCAATATATGGGAAGAAGTTTCTATACAAATAAAACTTAAAAATCTTCAAAAACCAGCCAGTCGAAAATCTCCAAATCGAGTTTAATTACTAATGTAAAATAATTTTTGATGCTTCTCAAAATTGACAGAACTCTGTACATTTTAAAGAAAATACATTGAATTTCGACTAACACAACGAGGCAAAACAAATTTTTCGACTAGTTTCTTTACCAGTTTCTGCACATATCTTAACAATGTAAAAAGAAATAATTTGCGAGGGCATAAAATCATATCACCCATAAATAATTCACGTGCCAGCAGTTTTTTGGTCGTGCCACCTTTGGCACTCGTGCCATAGGTTCGCCATGCCTATACTAAATCAACGAACATAAAAACTATTAACATGCGTCTGATCTGGAACTAACAACTACAACTACGGCTATATAGTATCGAAATGACTAGCGCTTTCGATGATTTATGGAATGATTGGATGCAATATGCATAAAATTATGGTTGTGATAGATTGGGGACCATTAATCTTCCGACAAAATACATCAAAAGTTGACTGGATTGGTACATTTCTTAGGCAATTTGAACGATACGAATAGACGTTGGAAGATTGATATATCAACATGAAAAGTTCTATTAATTGAAATTAAATGTATTTATAGGTAAAGAAATTAGAAGTAGAACAAATCTAAAGAATGCTATTGCAAAATAAATATTGATTTCGCAATGAACTACTAAAACCTTCAAAGTTGTTTGAAAATAATATATTATCATATATGTGCGTAGGTCATTGAATGATTTCTGTGGGATTTTGTTCTATGTGACATTTCTCATGCCCAAATTGCACAAGTAGGTCATATATTGTTGATAACGCATAAGAACTACCGACTTAACTAATGTACAAATTACGTGTTAGTGCGATAATTAAAATAAAAACTGTTTAACTAATAAATACTAACTAAAATATAGTGAAATATAACTAAATATTATGAGAAATGCCCACATATTAAAAAAATAAAACAGCATTTACGTTCGATATGGCAACGGTGGATGGGACGATTGCTACGACACATGTATATTATACTTTAAATACTACCTACGTCATCATAGGGACATTTACATTGGTCGAAATAATATGCAAGTTAAGAGTCTTATATTAAGAATGCTATTTTTCAAAATATTATTGGTACATATTTCTCTGATAAAATATATGGCAAATATTTTTATTGTAATGTATTATAGCTTCAGAAAAAAAAATCATTTTGTCTTTGGACGACTACATGCTCATATAAATTTATTTCCTCACTTCTAATTTATTCATTTTGAAGCGTACACTACTTAAAGAGTTTCTTTAATAATTTTAACTTTCTTTAAAGTTTGCAGTGTACCTTGAGCATACACACTACTCATATGGAATTTCTCTTCTAATCAAGAATGTGTTACTTTACTTTACTACTGAAAATATGGGTGCAGTCATTGAAATGCTTATAAAGCCTATAAGTTAATATTAGTTCTAATCATAATACTTTGTATTAATAATATAGTAATTAACAATTCTTTCCCGTGATAATTTTTAATAGTAGTTTATAGTTATGCAACCGATAGTACAGCGCCGTATAATTGGTTGCAGCGCACGAAGTGTCAGGGAACGATTGAGTGCCACAGTTGTTTATATAATATCGAATCACTTTTGTTAGTTGATTGATCAATTTAGTTATAATTTGTCCAATATTCCATTCTTTTTTTGCAGTATTAACCACAAATTATTAGTCTAGTTATTTAGTGCCTTTATAAGGAAGGAAAATCAATCATACCGATCACATACATTCAATGCGATATGTTTTCCACATGCGGTTGCGGTTCTTTTACCATACCACAGTGAGCAGACACGTCATTATGCAATGAAGCGAAATATGAAATGCTACCCGCGTTATCTTCTTATCTTCCTGTACGTATATATTTATTATAAATCAATTGGTACTGAGATAAGTAAGTGAATTATTCGGGGAATGTCGGTATGATTGAAAGATACATGTTTTACCAGGTATCTGTGCAAAAAATCTTGGCATAGATAAAATTATATTTCCGTTATAATGCGATTATATCATACAATGCAGTTTCGATTATTGAAATTTGCAGATTTAATGTTTTAAAGTCACTTTACCACGTTAAAAATTGTAAAATGTGTAGAGGATTCGTGGGATTTCTAATTTATCGGCATTTAATTTGAACTAAAATTTCGTAGGTTAAGGCAAGCGAAAATGCAGACATGTTAAAATTACTTAAGAAAATCGATTGAAAAAATAAGGCGAAGTCATTTTCGTAGATTATGAACGAAATTATAGAAAGTACAGAAGAAGGGTAAGTTTTTTATTAATATTTTAAGTAAATTATTAACGATTATTCGAGGTGCTTCTGTCGTATTGTGTCTTATGTCATTTTTCGTATCTGTCATTTATGTATTGTGTCTTATATAGAATTTTAGCTGTCACTTATATAGATGTGTCCTTGACGATATTTATTTGATGCTATCAAATAACCTCCAAATCTAATCAACAATTGTATTGTTGATTTTTCAATATTTTTTAATAATATCCTTTCTACGTACATCTTGGATATAAATTGCTCGCTACAATTATTTCTTATATATCCGCAGGAATGACATTTATAGGATTAGGATGGCATTTTATGACATTTGAAAGATTCGGAAATTATTTTATTATAAATCGCGATCCGTGATTATTTGTTAACATATTTATTTCAACAAATTCTTTGAGAAAAAATCCACCCGAACGCACAATTTGACCCGAAATTCATCATTGCATAAAACAATAGATTAATTAAAAAATTATCCACAAATTTACATATCTCGTTACTATTTATTACGTTTACGCACGGTATATTACAAATCTAATCTTCTCACACATTTCTGCAAGAAACATTGAACCAAAAAAACCATCTTATACTCGCTAGTAAAATGTCGATAACTACTTTCATATTAACTTTTGTTAGTGCGAAAGAAAAAAAAGTGAAATTTTATAAAAAAAAAAAAACGGAAAAAACTTTGCCATTTTGCTAAATCCATTGCTGACCACAACAGATTATTTCTAGCTAAAGCAAAGTGTTATTTCTTTTCTCTATCTGTCTGTCTTAGAGATACTTGAAAATGTCAACACGAATCGTAGAGAAAGTGACAAAAAAAGAGAGCAAGTATTTTTAGCTAAGATAAATAAAGCAGTCTCTAAATTATTATTCATATTTTTCTCGCATATGAACATGGAAAAAGTGATTTAAATTATATTTACTCAAAAAATTGTATTCATGTAAAGTTGATAAAAAAAGATATCTTTCAATTATTTTTTGTTCGATTGCTGAACATGACATGTCTTAAAATCAAATTGTTGCTGCTTAATATTGAAAATGGACGAGCTCCATAATTTTTAAATCTTCGATTCTAAAAATTCGCTTATTTGTTTGCCTTTTTTATTGCAATACGCTTATAAAAAATATTCAATTAATTTTTCCTGCTCAATTTGTTACTAAACTACTGTTAAATTACCTACATTATTAAATTAATGAACCGATAAAATTACCACTTGTAATATTATAGACATCACACAGAATATAATGCACCTAATGGAAGTATATAAAACGTATATCTAAAACAGTTTTTGAGTAATTGATCAAGAAAATGATTAATCACTTTTCGCGCATCTGGATGATCGTCCTTGTCTGCAAATTAAATATTACGAAACGATTTGTACATACAAAGGCACTTAGTAATATTATAGCAATTATAATTAAGTAGCACTGTAGATGTCAGCAAATAAAGTCTTACTTAATGAAGATGAAGCTGTTAATAATGAACTAACTTCTGACAGCCGTGAAATTATTATAAATAATATTCAATTATATGCCTCTAATTTATGAATGTATTGTTTAAATTAATATATACATGGAAAATGTGTTTTAGTGGGATCCTTTTTCTATGTGATATTTCTCACCAAAGTTACATCAGCCGAATTTCAAGAGAATGCAACATTAAATAATGCACTAAAATATCACCCATACGGATATATTTATTTAAAGCCATGTAATAATACAATTATGATAATAATGTTTTGCAAATGATGTAAGCCATCTACGTGCTTCGTTTTAACTCAAATGGCATAATAACGCAAAATTTATCGTGTTGTCGTCTGTGGTCTGCTTTAGAAAAATAATATATCCTGAGTTACAGAAACCAATGCATATTTTCATTGCAACTATTTACACATTTAATTATGCCCAAAGTTTTTACAATATTTCAAACATTATGTTTCAAACAAATCGAATTCCAATCAAATGATTTCGTACTAATAAAAATACGTGTTAGTGGCATGCTTTTAACTTTAATAAAGTTAATAACAACATATTTTGTTATTATTATTTATGCTGTCACTTCGTAAAATGTTATAAAATATTATATCCTATCGTCTTGAACTTTTCATTAAAATGATTTCGTGTATACTAAGGAAATAATTGAAATTCTATGTTCCACTTTAGCGATAAGAATTCGTCCGTGTCTTACATAAACATAGACACGCTACACACGTGTGTATAAAACTCGTATAATCTATATGGAACTTCTAGACACACAATACAACCTATAATTATATAGTACTTCTAGACACACGATACGACCCGCCATTATTCAGTAGAAAATTGCTACGTTGCATAAAAATGAATAAACACGCGCGGCAAACGATGGATATTTCTAACAGTTTTAAAATAATCTTATCGTCTACATATGCTGCCATCTAGTGTGTATTCTTGCAACGTATTTCGCCTGATAATTTCGCCTACTCAGTTACGACTATTTTATAAATATAAATACAATGATGTAGGTTAGGTAGTGGAGGACGTGTGGGATGAATAGTTATATCTGTTTCTGAAAACATGTGCTTTGTGCGAATATAAACATGTGTTTGATTCATTTTTATGAGGTGCCATAATTGTTTAGATGAAAATCGGAGTTAATCAGTTCATTGGTAGCTTATCTATTGAAACGAGATAGTAATACGTCCGGACAGAATTATTAAACAAATTAATATTGGTTGGTTAACCTGTGTTGGTTTATGAAAGCACTAGTTAAAGAGTCCGCAATCCTAAAGATTGGTTGGAAACAGCACGCCATGCCGATCTATCCTGAGCTAATCCCTTCATCTCCCTATAGCTATTCATCTCAACGTCTTCAACTATCTGACTCACATACTCCAATCTAGGCCTACCTACCCTCTCTTTCCCTCCACTCTACCTTCTATGATCAATTGCATAATCCCCCCATGCCTAAGAATATTCCCTACTAATCTGTCTCTCCTACGCTGTAACACTCTCCAAATACTTCTCTTCTCCCCTACTAACTCTAGTACAGCTTCATTTGTTACTTTATCTTCCCAACCAATCCTCATCATCCTCCTATAACACCACATTTCGAATGCTTGTAATCTACGCTTCTCTTCCTTTCCTATAGTCCACGCCTCACACCCGTACAGTGCTACACTCCAAACATATACCTTCAGTAATCTTTTTCTAATACCCAAGTCAATATTTGATCTTAAAATCTGTTCCTTTTCTACGAATGCCTTCCTACCCTGTGCTATCCTACACTTTATATCTACCTTGCTTCGATTATCTTTTGTGATTCTACTGCCTAAATAACAAAAATCTGACACTTCTTCGATTCTATTATCTCCTATTGTGATCCTCATTTTTCTACTGCATTCCTTTTTGTCACACCTCATCACTTTAGTTTTACCTATATTTATTTTCATGTTAAAATCCCTAGTCAATACTGCCTGCATACCATTCAATACCCTTTCTAAATTCTTTTCGCTTTCTTCCAATATAGCTATATCGTCGGCGAATCTCAACATATATATTTTCTCTCCCTGTACATTCACACCTACACTATACTCTTCTTTTACTTTGTTTATTGCATCTTCTATATATAGATTAAATAATAACGGTGAAAGTGTACATCCCTGCCGAACTCCCTTCCCTATTTTTGCTACCTCTTCTCCCCCCTCAATTCTAACTAAGGCAGTTTGGTGTTTATATAAATTAAAAATTATTCTCCTATCCTTATAATCTATACCCGTTTCTTTTAAAATTCTAAACATTATGTCCCAATCTACATTATCAAATGCCTTTTCTAAATCTACAAAAGCTATGCAAGTTACCTTTCCTACCCTCTTTCTTTTTTCTACTACCGTTCTTAGTGCTAGAAGCGCCTCCCTCGTCCCTCTGTTTTTCCTAAAACCGAACTGATCTTCTCCTAGCCTTTCCTCTACTTTATTTTCTAATCTCCTATAAATAATCTTTAACAATATCTTCGATGCATGTGATAGTAGACTAATGGTCCTATAGTTCTCACACAAATTAGCTCCTATTTTCTTCGGCATTGTTACTATTCTACTACGCTGAAAGCACTAGTAATTAATAATTCATTGGATTCGATTTCTGAAAATTAAAATCAGGTGGAAACTATTGGATTCGGAACACGTGAATGCACAAGTGACATGTGTCATTTCTTTGGTATTTCATAATTAATAAAAAAACAGGTATCAAAAAATGTATTATTATAAATAAATAGATATAAATTATTATATTATAATGTTTTTGAAGTGAAACTTCTATAGGTGCGGTAGGGCAAATTGGCCTGAACGTCACGAAAAGTGAAAGGCACGCTACGCGCATGCGCCGCGTGTACTGTGTATATACGCAGCATAAGGCAACCAGTAGACGCTTGCGTATTTTATTATTATATATTACACAAACACAGCTTAATCTTTTAGCTAACAATTTTTTTTTATCAAATTCGCGATGAGCAGGTTGAAAGAATGTAAATTTTGTGTATGATGCACTAGTGGGTGCATTTCTATTTGTCGATCAGATTCATTTCGTTGATCTCTCACACCGCGTGTATCTTCACGTGCCTGAATCAGTGGCATTCAAATTCTCTATACCACTTACCACAAAAATTGATCATACAATATTTTTTTATAGTATTATAGCAAAGTATTATTTTTTTGAGGAAAAATTCAAGAGAAATTGATTTATAAATAATGAAAGTTAATAAAAATACAGAGAATAAGTAAATAGCAAATTCCCTCAATTAAAGAGTATAATTTAAAAAAATGCGTGAGACTCGCGCGGTAGAAGTGAAACTTCTTAGCTCCTAGGCAAAGTTGATTTTATACATTGCTTTTTTTCCATTTGTTAACGATTTTTTTTATTCGATATTCGATCACATATGGAACACACTGTACCTAGCGGATTATTGACAAATTGTTTATCAAATTCGCGATGAGCAGGTTGAAACAATGTCAATTTTGTGTATGATGCACTAGTGGGTGCATTTCTATTTGTCGATGGTTCGCTCAGCTGTATCAGATTCATTTCGTTGATCTCTCACAGCGCGTGTACCTTCACGTGCCTGAATGAGTGGCATTCAAATTCTCTATACCACTCACTGTGTCCTCACTTAACGACGGTATCGATTCATCCAGTGTATTTGAGGTCGTTGGAAGGTTATGTTGTCTTTTAACGCCCGTTGCCTGGCTCGATACTCTCTACTTCTTTCCAAGGTACTTGTTGGCACTTTTCTTGGCGGTTTATTCGCTTTCTTCCGTTCTCTAAAGGTTCGCACTCTGTCTGTACTTGTCTTTCTCCATTTCACTTTTCACACAATGGAAATTGTGTCAAAAAAATATATTAATATGCAAAAATAAAAAATCGTTAACAAATGGAAAAAAAGCAATGCATAAAATCAACTTTTCCTAGGAGCTAAGAAGTTGCACTTCTACCGCGCGAGAGTCTCACGCATATTTTTTATTATATTTTTAATGTTCGTATTATTTCTTACACAAACACAGACACGTTACAGACGTATAAAGAACTCGTATAATATATATAGAGCTTCTAGACACACAATACGACCTATAATTATATAGTACTTCTAGACACACGATACGACCCCCCATTATTCAGTAGAAAATTGCTACGTTGCATGAAAATGAATAATCACACGCGGCAAACGATGAACATTGCTAACAGTTTTAAAATAATCTTATCTACATATGCTGCCATCTAGTGCGTATACTTGCAACTATAATCGAGCGGATAAACTGTCCTAGCAATCACACTATTTTATATATAAATACAATGCTTCAGCTATCTTAAAAAACAGTTGTGCATTCAATTAAAAAAAAACCGAAATCTGACACTTTGATTTTGCCTATATTTATTTTCATGTTATAAACCCTAGTCATTACTTCCGTCCTAAATTCTGCTCCCTTTCATCCAAGATATCTACATCATCTCAACAGATTTTACCACTTCTATTACAGTATCAATTAATTCTTGTTTGAACCAATTTCAATTACCATATTTGCAAATAATTAGTCAATAGTGTTGCCAATACGCTAATGAAATCCATGACCCTTCTACAATTTGTATAACAAACCAATTATACAGGTACACTTGTATTGATTAATATGCTATAGTAGTATTATATTGCATAATAAATCGCTTTATTTAAATATGTTGTTAGTTTAATTGCATTCCAGATATAGATTTGCTATACGCGCACATATATAGGTATATATTAATAATTCAGCGCTTTTTGTTTCACTTTGCATTTCAAATATTGTTTTATATGTAAATTATAGTGCGATTTTAATAATTATATTCTATTATAATTGTATTAATAATGGCTTACCTTGTTTTTACCTTTGCGATAACTTCAAAAATTGAATAATATAAATTTTTCTAAAATTTACATTGTATAATATTATTTTCGAGGAAAAAAAGAGCATTCAGCAAAGAGAGAATTTCCTAGAAATATTCAATACTTAAAAAAAGTCTTTATCTAAAAAATACTTGAATAAAAAATATTTTTCTATCATTGAACCAATGAAAATACATTTAACTGTACCTTTATATCAAACGGACAGTTTGCCACGTAATTTTTTTTTAAATTTATCAAAAAACATTGTAGTCAAGAATTTTTTATTTCAAAAACCTTGTAAGCACGCAATATTTTAAACATATATTAAGGAAGGTTTAGATTAGATAATGTCAGATTCTGACGGTTCTAGCTGTGTAAGTTTTTTTTAAATCTCAAAATTGAAATTTTAATTTTTTGTATCAATTTGAGACTGCCAAAAACATTGGAAATTATTTCCAAACCAAGTTGGAACATTTTGAACAGCTAAGTGTCAAATTTACAACACTGGAATACGTTGGTCAAAAAATTTCTTGATTCAGAAATTACAAAACACGTTTGAAATTAATATTTTTTTATTTTATATTTTTATATATTTTTTAATATACTAAATAGTTGTGGGTAAATTTTTATAAAAATAATTTGATTATTTTATACAAATTAAAACATTTAAAAATTGCATTCCACAATTTGTCTGCCGGCAAAAAATTCTTTGTTCGACTAGAAATATTTATTTTTTATAATTAGATTATGCTTTAAACAATTTTTCCAATAATGTATATGGTCTTTTTAGGCATCTAAAATTAACAATCAACGTAATTTCATTTATATAATATTACTAGAAAGATATTTTAAAGATATATATTTTCAACTGCATAAAAAATAATCGCAGATTTTGCACAGGTCTATCAAACGAAATTGCTTTTTTATTGCAATACGATTAAGTGACGGACAGGTGTAAATTGTTCATTAATCAGTTATATAAGACATGGAAGATAATATAAATATAATTAAAAAATTGACAAATACTTAAATTACCAAAATACAACAATACATGAAGAAATTTGTTGATATTAATGAGATTTTGCACAATGTGATTACAAAATATAAAATAGATAGGCAAAAAAATTTTTTTAAGAATAAACTTGTCAAATTTATTAACACACATTACAAATAAAAAAAATTCCATCATAACATTATAAAAAAATGTGATTATTCTCTTCAATATGATTATTTAAAAATCATCAAAACTGAATAATGAAAATCTTTCATTGGGATTATATTGAATTATAAATTGTTGGTCTAAGAAATTTATAATATAATTCTAATTTTCAATCACGCTGCGTATAAATTTTGATTTTTTGAAAGTTAGTTTATAAAATATTTCCTACATATCAATGAATTTTTATAAGGTCTTTACTATATATTTTTATTATAATTAAAGTTTTAGTAAGGTCATATACTTAGACAGGGAGTTAGTCTGCATATTAAGAAATCGCTAAATGGCTGTCCATTAACATTTTAAAAGTTAATTTTCAAGTAGATTTAAACATTATTCATTGCAATTATCTTGAACAAGTCACTCAAGTGAATGCATTTATTTAAACGAGTTATTTCGCATATTTTACGTTTTGCAATTGGTGTTAATTAATAACGAGTTACAGTGTGGTTAAATTTGCCTAGTTTTTCCAAAGTTGTGTGTTAATACCGTAATTTACAAGACCCCGATTAAAAAGTCTTCAAAAACACATAAAACGATATCTTGTGCTATATTAGATATTTGAAATGAGCATGGCGAAAGCCTACATTCAGTTTAATAATTATTGACATTTTTAATTAGCAAAAAAATTGTCGTGGCTGCAATTTTTAGAAAAAAAAAATATATATATTCATTTTTTTTGAATTTTAGTTTATTTATAATTAATTTATACATAACATATCCCATATATATATATTTTTTGTATACGAATTATATATTTTATAAATTTTTAAAAAATCTAACTACAAGAAAAAGTGTATATATAATTTCATTAATTATTAAAAATGCTAAATATAAATTAATTTTACTCCAATTGTTTTTTCCGTGTGCTTAATTTAATACACCGAGAAAAAATAATTGTCTCCCTTTTATATAAAACGACTATTTATACAGGATAAAATTTTTGTGCATTTATGCCTTATAAATATAATGAATATTTATGCAGGATAAAAAATTAATAAATATTACACTTAAAGTTGTTAATTTCACTACAAAAAAAATTAACATAGCACATTAAAAAAAATGAATAAAACATGCAATGTAAATGCATACTACAGAAACAGTTGCAATTGTTGCAGATGTTGCTTTATTTTATTTATTAAATGAATGAACAATTTAATTATTAATAAACGCGATATATTATTCGGAATTAATCACCGATTGAGTCAATTAAATAAAATAATATTGAATATCGATGGAACTAACAAATTATTAAAAGAAAAATTTTATAGTAGAAATTATTGTTTCATAAAAAAAAAGTATAGAAATTAAATGACGAAAATTTTATTGCATTGAGATCGTTTTTTTTTGTGTTTTAAAAATTAATGTTTCAAACGTAGATATATAATAAATGAACGCAAAACAATTTTTTAGAACAAATACGTAATTGAATATTATATTTAATTTTTTTATTGTGTGTTAAAAAATATTTTTATTTAGGTTTTCTGCAATTTATCTTCCGGTTTTTACTGTTAAATTACATAAATTGAAAAAAATTATATAATTTAATCTATTGTTTCAAATGTATATTGTAAAAAATATTTATTTTTACTTTTTACATTTAAACCATTTGCATTATATGATAAATTTTCGATTAATTCAAATTTGAACAGACCCGTATATTTTTAATTAATTAAAAATGAACTGAATTTTTTTTAACTATATATTACAATATAATAATATATGTTATCAAAAACTTCAAAGCAAATAATTTAAATTATAAAATCAATTAATTAATAATATCTAAAAAAAAATGCCAATGTCACAAACATAAATTAAAATTAATATTTGTCACAATATTTAAAGTGTATGTATATTAGTAAAAGAATTGTTTTGACAAAATTTATAAAAATGAACTCACCAAATCTCAAATAATCTCCGATCTAAATCACGAGTTTTTCAAAAAAAATTAAAAACACTACCAGACAAGTTACCACTATACTACAAGCCCTACAATATATTATCTACAGCATGCACCCTCAACATCCGAGTCACCTTACGTACATACAACCCGACACATACAATATATACACCAAATGAACAAAAGAGTTCTAAAGTGGCTGAACCACGCGAACCAACGTCTTGCGAACAACTGAACACTGATGATAACCGCTGCGCCGACTTCTTTTATTTCACGTTCTTGGTTTTATAAGCATCAGCGACTGGTAAGGCTGGTAAAGGTTGTTTCGTAAAGAAAGCACTTATCGACCATAAGATGTCTATTGAGTGAAGAGTTCGTGATTTGTTGTTGGTACTTTACATAATCGCAGGGCGTTTGCAAGTGGAAAAATTACTCAAGTCATTTGCCGATCTCTCCTCAGCGAACTCCTTCATCATCCTATTCATAACACACGTCCTCCACTATTTGTCCCATAGACTCCAATTTTGCTCCTCTAGGCACGGCTTCAGTTTGTCACTTTATCTACGTAATCCTAATATTTATCATCCTCCTGTAGCAACATATTTCGAATCTGCGTTTCTCTTCCTTTCATATAGTCCACGCCTGACAACCGTACAATGCTACACTCCACATATATGCCTTCAGTGATCTTTTTCTAATACCCAAGTCAATATTTGATCTTACAATCTGCTCATTTCCTACTAGCGATGGCAAACTGTAGGTCACTTTGAGGACCTAGTTCATAGTTCGTAGTTTATTTCAATGTACCGTTCACGAACTATAGGTCGTGAACTACTAACATCTTTTTAAAGTGAACTAGTTCACCACCTATATGACCAAATACATGCACATACTGAAAATAATCTCTTTTTTTCTCAATATAAAAATATTAAATGGTAAATAATAACTAAAAATAATAGTCTACTATCACATGCATCGAAGATATTGCTAAAGATTATTTATAGGAGATTAGAAAATAAAGTAGAGGAAAAGCTAGGAGAAGATCAGTTTGGTTTTAGGAAAAACAGAGGGACGAGGGAGGCGATTTTAGCACTAAGAACAGTAGTAGAAAAAAAAATGAGGGTAGGAAAGGTAACTTGCATAGCTTTTGTAGATTTAGAAAAGGCATTTGATAATGTAGATTGGGACATAATGTTTAGAATTTTAAAAGAAACGGGTATAGATTATAAGTATAGGAGAATAATTTTTAATTTATATAAACACCAAACTGCCTTAGTTAGAATTGAGGGGGAAGAAGAGGTAGCAAAAATAGGGAAGGGAGTTCGGCAGGGATGTACACTTTCACCGTTATTATTTAATCTATATATAGAAGATGCAATAAACAAAGTAAAAGAAGAGTATAGTGTAGGCGTGAATGTACAGGGAGCGAAAATATATATGTTGAGATTCGCCGACGATATAGCTATATTGGAAGAAAGCGAAAAGAATTTAGAAAGGGTATTGAATGGTATGCAGGCAGTATTGACAAGGGATTTTAACATGAAAATAAATATAGGTAAAACTAAAGTGATGAGGTGTGACAAAAAGGAATGCAGTAGAAAAATGAGGATCTCAATAGGAGATAATAGAATCGAAGAAGTGTCAGATTTTTGTTATTTAGGCAGTAGAATCACAAAAGATAATCGAAGCAAGGTAGATATAAAGTGTAGGATAGCACAGGGTAGGAAGGCATTCGTAGAAAAGGAACAGATTTTAAGATCAAATATTGACTTGGGTATTAGAAAAAGATTACTGAAGGTATATGTTTGGAGTGTAGCACTGTACGGGTGTGAGGCGTGGACTATAGGAAAGGAAGAGAAGCGTAGATTACAAGCATTCGAAATGTGGTGTTATAGGAGGATGATGAGGATTGGTTGGGAAGATAAAGTAACAAATGAAGCTGTACTAGAGTTAGTAGGGGAGAAGAGAAGTATTTGGAGAGTGTTACAGCGTAGGAGAGACAGATTAGTAGGGCATATTCTTAGGCATGGGGGGATTATGCAATTGATCATAGAAGGTAGAGTGGAGGGAAAGAGAGGGGTAGGTAGGCCTAAATTGGAGTATGTGAGTCAGATAGTTGAAGACGTTGAGATGAATAGCTATAGGGAGATGAAGGGATTAGCTCAGGATAGATCGGCATGGCGTGCTGTTTCCAACCAATCTTTAGGATTGCGGACTGTTTAACTAACTATGACATATTTAATCTTGCGAATATATTAATTATATTATTCCAAATGAAATCTGATACCAACATATAAATTGTGACTCAGCTCGGCAATGTTGCTGTTGCAATATCGCATCGAGTTTCCTATTTCGTTCCATTCACCAACACACTTTATCACTAAATATCAATGTTAGTACTGTATATGTAATATATACTATACTGCATCGTTTACGAGCCGTTGTGATTCACACGACGGGTTCAGGACCTAGTACAAATACATGAATGCGTACACCGTACACCATGTAGTTTATAGTTCACGACCTATAGGTTATAGTGACCTATAGGTCGTTGCAAAACATCGTCACAGTTATTTGATTGAACGGTTCGCGAGTGAACAATACATGGCTATTTCCTACGAATGCCTTCCTACCCTGTGCTATTCTATATTTTTTATCTATCTACCTCACATCAATTATCCTTTCCAATCCTATTTCCTAAATAACACAAATATTACCCTTGTTCTATTCTATCATCTCCTATTCTTATCCTCAACTTTGTCACACCTTGGTCTTGCCTATATTTAATATCATGTTATAATTACTTCCTGCGTACCATTTAATATACCCGTTCCAATTTTTAGATTTTCAACATATCTATTAATAAAAATATTACGTAAAACTTGAAATCTTTCTAGCACAATCAAACGAGTTTTTTGATTTTGTTGAAGGTGCAAACAAATGCTAGTTTCTAAAATTCAACATTTTTTTACCAATTCAACTGAATATAATATGATCGACTATATCGCAGTTTTTTTTTACGCTGCTATATTTATGCGTGATTCATTATTACTTTCAGTGAAAGTAAAACATTTTTGTAAACGTTGTGCCGCGATTTTTATAACCTAGGACACGATAATTTTGCCATGGTAGAATGGATTGATACTACCAAATGCCTTAACCGGTACCAATGCCCAAATGGTTATAATTAATTATACAATTTGGACGTATAATTAATAAATATATTTAATGTGTTTTTTTTGGGACGAAAAGTGGCGTATTAAACCATTTTTTGTTATGTTTTTTTTTTGCATATATATTTTTTAAAATTATCACTACGGTGTTAAATATTAATATAGAATATCGCCCAAATACCACGAAACTATCCATTGAAACTAGATTTAAGGAGCATTTAGCTCATTTCAGATTAAATAGAACAGATACAAGTGCTGTAGCCGAGCATATTTTTGACTAACTCAGGTCATCCTATTCAAATTAGTTCACTTAATTATTTAAAAGTGTTTTCAATTATTCGTTGCTAAATGCTTATGAAAGTATATATATGCATAAATCTAAATCAAATTTAATGAATTTAGATTCAGGCCCAATTTTATCTTGTCTATTTAATTTATTTAATAAGAACTATTTTTAAATTTATAATTATATTATATAATAATTTCCTAGATACATCTAGCTACTTAATGCTCGTATATTTTTGTTAGATTTTTGTTATATTAATCGAATTTCACATCGATAAATTTGAACAAATTAGGGAAAATTTTAAATATGTTTTGCTAGTTTTCTTATGGCGTTTAAGGTGTTTCACGGCTTTATCTTGCGCATCGATATCGTTTTCTTGCGTACGAAGCACTATTATATGGCTCGTTACAAATTAATCAATGTTCTTCTTGCAGTGCGTTGTCCATTAATGAACGTTGGCGCTGATGACCTTATTAACTGCAAATCGGAACAGTTCGGTTGTTGATTTGTTAAACCATTTTCGGAGATTTTTAAGCCATCATGTTTTTTTTTTACCAGGGGGTCTTCTCTTTTGTATTTCAGTCTGCATTATTTATCGTCGAACTTTGTAGTTTTCCTGATTCATCAATGCATGTGCGATATATTGGAGTTTTCTGGTTTTTACAGCGACAGCAATCTCTTTCTCTTTTCGGACCTGACCTAACATGACCTGATTCCTCAATACATGTGCGAAATATTGGAGTTTTCTCGTTTTTACAGCCGCCAGCAATCTCTTTCTCTTTTCGGACCTGACCTGACCTTACCTGATTCCTCAATACATGTGCGAAATATTGAGAGTTTTCTGGTTTTTACAGCGACAGCAATCTCTTTCTCTTTTCGGACCTGACCTAATATGACCTGATTCCTCAATAAATGTGCGAAATATTGGAGTTTTCTCGTTTTTATAGCGACAGCAATCTCTTTCTCTTTTCGGACCTGACCTAACATGACCTGATTCCTCAATACATGTGCGAAATATTGGAGTTTTCTCGTTTTTATAGCGACAGCAATCTCTTTCTCTTTTCAGACCTGACCTGACCTTACCTGATTCCTCAATACATGTGCGAAATATTGAGAGTTTTCTGGTTTTTACAGCGACAGCAATCTTTTTCTCTTTTCGGACCTGACCTAACATGACCTGATTCCTCAATACATGTGCGAAATATTGGAGTTTTCTCGTTTTTATAGCGACAGCAATCTCTTTCTCTTTTCAGACCTGACCTGACCTTACCTGATTCCTCAATACATGTGCGAAATATTGGAGTTTTCTCGTTTTTATAGCGACAGTAATCTCTTTCTCTTTTCGGACCTGACCTAACATGACCTGATTCCTCAATACATGTGCGAAATATTGGAGTTTTCTCGTTTTTACAGCGACAGCAATCTCTTACTCTTTTCAGACCTGACCTAACATGACCTGATTCCTCAATACATGTGCGAAACATTGGAGTTTACTCGTTTTTATAGCGACAGCAATCTCTTTCTCTTTTCGGACCTGACCTGACCTTACCTGATTCCTCAATACATGTGCGAAATATTGGAGTTTTCTCGTTTTTACAGCGACAGCAATCTTTTTCTCTTTTCGGACCTGACCTGACCTTACCTGATTCCTCAATACATGTGCGAAATATTGGAGTTTTCTCGTTTTTACAGCGACAGCAATCTCTTTCTCTTTTCGGACCTGACCTGACCTTACCCGATTCCTCAATACATGTGCGAAATATTGAGAGTTTTCTGGTTTTTACAGCGACAACAATCTCTTTCTCTTTTCGGACCTGACCTAACATGACCTGATTCCTCAATACATGTGCGAAATATTGGAGTTTTCTCGTTTTTACAGCCGCCAGCAATCTCTTTCTCTTTTCGGACCTGACCTAACATGACCTGATTCCTCAATACATGTGCGAAATATTGAGAGTTTTCTGGTTTTTGCAGCGATAGCAATCTCTTGCTCTTTTCGAACTCATTGTGGGACTTCATTTGTTATTCGGTTCATCCAGCTAATTCCATACGTCAACATCTCGAAAGTCTCGAGACGCTTCATTGACTGGTTAGATATTGTCCACGATTCGACTCCATGTAGAAGAATCTAGACCACGAGACATTACAGGAGTCTTAATCAAAAAAATTGTCAATGCATTTCTAAAAACACCCTCAAAATTCAATAATCGCACATTTCAATTATATTATTCGGATTCAAGCGTTTCAACGAGCCGTCACAAGACATCGGTTGCTATTTGAATATACAGGGTGGGCGTAGCTGGAGCGTTGAAGGTTTATATCAAAATATATTACAAAAATGGCTAAGCAAACCAGTTTAGTTTATTCTATACTATTATTTAACATCGAAGTGATAATTTTTAAAACCAGTTTAAGTTTTTAAATCTGCAAATTACAAAATGAAGACATGTAGTTTTAATTGGGAACTCTGAATATATATATTAAATACATTTTTTTGGGCATTTCCCAACAAGAAAAGTAAATACAATTTAAAAATTCATCCATTACTACTAATCGACCTTGATACAGAAAAAGTCCCGATTATGTCTGTGATTATTACCTCAACTATTACCTTAGCGACTTTGCTCTACGAACTATTATTCCATTGCGCAACTAGTTTAATGTAAATCGATGAGCTAAATGTTAGATGCATCTACCTGTAATAAACCGCAACTTGACCTCAACTTCTTACGATACTCCAACCAGTGTTTTTACTCCAATAAGTCGGCTCATTGCCGCGAGCGGGAAGTTCATTGAAGCCATCATTAATCAAAACTCGGTGAAGAGAATACGCAGAAGATTCGCTTTGAGTTCGACCATATGCAATGTAGTTTGCAGAGAAGAAGTGGACAGTATTTTCATATGGGATAAATCGTAAGAAATCAGAGACAGTACTTCGTGAAAGTAAAGAAAGATATACATCGCTTTTTTGAAAGTTGCAGACCAGTATCGTCCACTACTGCGCATAAGGGCTGCACTTATACACATACATATATACACAAAGTACTCAGCCACACCTAGTTTTTCTATTGACAATACACAAGCGTACCCACAGCACTATTCAATGTGCCGTACGACTAACGCCATACTGTTTTGAATAGCACTGCTCTGTACTGTATTGGTCAAGCCATTATACAGTTCTTGATTTATGATGCGTGAACTTCTGTCACTTTCCTGCCACTTTAAATAAAACGGTGTATATCTGTTGTTTGATTTTTTTGTTTCGCCGTTTATATCCCATATGAACTAACACGGGACGTTGTGTGATGTGATTGAAATCATTTCTCTCTGTGACGTTTCTCATGCCAAAGTAGGCATATTGCACTAGTAGGTAATGTGTTGTTGATAATGCATTAGAACTACTGACTTGACTAATGTAAACATTCGTGTCGTCCAGAAATAATTAAAATGTAAACTGATTAATTTAGAAATACTTGCCAAATTATAGAGAAATAAACGTTGAATTTGATTTGAAGAATACTAGATTTCGAAAAATGCCAAAATGTAATATAATCTAGATATAATCGGAAAATGCACAGTGACGTTACATGTCAAAAGTCGCGATTGTAGAATCAGCTGTTTCATAAAATGCCTACATTGGCGAAAAATTTAAGGCGATGCTTGATTTACATTTAGCAAGTATTTATATATATATTTGATAGATTTTATTGATCAAATTGCCCATTTCAAAACAAATCACTTTAAGTAACAAATTTTCTATGAGATAATCTTAACCAAAAATTTTACCTCATTGAATTATTGCATAGAAAATTATTATTAGGTAGTTCTATATAAGGCTTCTCTAATGGATATCATCAGTATATTATTAGCGTTTTATGAACGCTACCTTTTTGTTAGAGATAAATGTAAGTGAAATGGTAATGAGCTAATGAAATTGAAATTGCGATTTTATACTTCGATGGATGAATTTGAACCGCTACCATCTTGCAAACAGTTTTCTAAATGAATTTATTCAGATATTTAACAATAATTGTATACATTTCATACTCTTTAAACCACGAATATGAAGACTTTCATACGTGGAACTCTTATTTAGATATTATTAAAGCATAAGTCAGGTTTAATCAAGCTTAAATTAAATATTAAATAAGTTTATTTCTCTTAATTAAATATGTAGCACTAAATAATAATATTTTCTCTCTGGATTATGTAAATTCGATTCAATCGTGAGTGGAAGTCATTTTCTAGTTATGTACTTTTTGGTCGCATTTCACACTGACAGCCGTCAGTGTGAAATGTCATTACGCGCAGGTTCTGTTAGTTGCAGTTGTTAAAAGGCCGCGTAGTGCCTATGCGCGGTAAAATTGAACGTTCCAATTACACCACTAGGTGTAAAATCATATTTTACTCGTTTTAAAGTCTTTTTTATAATACTAATCACTTGTATAGAATACAGCAAAATACTGCTTAATATTAATATATACAACCAACATGACAAAAATAAATCACAAATTAAACCAAATGACAAAAATTGTTTTATATTCATATATTGAACCTCATGTAAGTACTATCAAATTTAAAGCGTTCTTTCGAAATTGGACGAGAACGTACGTTTCTTTAATTTTTTTAGGTTTATTATCTCCTTATATCTTTTTTTTTTTCGAAATATCAACGTGGGCATTTCAAATTAATTAAAAATATTTATTAACTCCTTATATCATTTTTTTCTCTCGAAATAACCACGTAGGCATTTCAAATTATTTAAAAATATTCTATAAAATAAATTTGCGCGATTAAGTAAATTTCATTTGCTTTGATTAAATATCTGGACCGTCTCAATTTGGATAAACATTTGCAACTTCTTCGATATATTTACAATTGCCTGTGGTATTTCTCGCACCCACAGCAGCAAAGAACAAAAGCAGCAGCAAAACCACGAAGATCACGAAGAAGAATGTATACAATCAGAAGGCTTGTAGTTACTAGGCTTGGGGGAGGGTGGCGTAATCGAAAGCGGCAATTTTAAATCCGACAATAGCGTAATTACTGGCTGTTCGGGATCTCGGTGCAAAATTGCAAAAATTACGTTAGATGTCCGTGAAATTGTAACATTGAAATCGAAATTAACTGAACCGACTACAAATTAACGATGATGTAAAATTGTTTCAAGCGTAGGAGCTAAAAATGTACTTTCTTAATGAGGATTATTCAAAAATACCAAATGATATGTCATTGCTAAAAATATATTAACGGGATGTCACACTTTTACGAACCGCTCAGCCCCATCTACTGTTTGTTGCGTCAAATAATATGACACATTGACTCGTCAGATGTTTACGCTCGCTTGTACTAGTACAAGCAATACTTGTATAGATGTCACTGCACGAAATATTGCTAATTTAGTTTTTACGGCTTAATTAAGCGATAAAATAAGCCCATATTTGGTAGATCCATTTCTGCATATATAACACATCGAACTGTAGAGAGAGAAAATCGAAAATTAATTTTCAAGTTACAAAAAAAATCTATTATTAATAGGATTACGTATATAAGTCGATTATTTATTAATTTTGAAGAAAAAAAACGTATGTGTATGTTTTGGTGTTACACCAATTTTCTTATACCAAGGTCTAGTAGTTTGGGGGCAAAACTGTGCCTCTTGAACATTGACAAGCATGTTAAATAAGAAAATAAAAACGAAATATAGATCGTGCGCACAAATCTCAAACTACAAAATGTTTTCAACCAATTCTATTATATTTCTCAACCAAACAGCTGATTATTCGTTAGCTTTCAAATTTCAAATCTCTAGCCATTCTAATTTACTTAATATAACGTATTATTACATTTCTTAATTATACTTATTTACGATAAACTATGCAATCACTTTCATCTTCATGCTTATGTTATAAATCTTTTTGGATAAAATTACACGCTGCAACAATACCAATTATAATTAATACTATACACTCTTCGGCATTCGTAACTACTTTAATTGCTCTGAAATTATCTATTTCCAATGTTTATTTCTTCTTTTTCCCATAATGATATCTAATAGTATTTGTTCTAACCGCAAGTTATGCTATAAAAATATATTTGCTATAAAAAAAGTACAAAAATTGTAAAACACGGTTTACACTAATTTAATGCTAATAGCGCTGCTTTCTTGAGTAGGTCATATTCTCAGACACGGAGGGTATTATGCAATTGGTCATAGAAGGTAGAGTAGAGGGAAAGAAAGGGTTAGGTAGGCCTAGATAGGAGTCTGATAGTGTGAGGCATGAATAGCTATAGGGAGATGAAGGAGTTGGTTGAGGAGAGCTCCAACAGATGGCGTGCTGTTTTTAATACATAAGACAACTAACTAAGCATTGCTTTAGGCGATATTACGAGCTTATTTAGAACAAATTAAATGTATACTTTTGCATTAAAGTGATTTTTTTACTAAACACTCGTTATTAATTAATATGTAACAAAATAGTAATACATTTGTCGTGTTGGCATATTCTTTAGTTTCTAAGGTATTTTAACCGTAGTTTCTTAGGTTGATATCTCAGCAATTCTAATGACCGTACATGCGTGACTTCTTATTTCAAACATGAATTAAAACTGCGAAACTCTTAAAGTAAAATAATAATTGTGCTGCAATCGAGAGAAATTTTTAAATGAAGACACATGTTTTTTTTTTATTACCAAGTTCTTGTTGTTGGTACGGACCTTCAATTCGTATATTTACCATGTAGTTGACTGAATACCATACCTAACCTGAAAATATTCACTAAAGTAGGCGTTGCGATTCATCGACTGTCAAATATGAAACAGCTGATTCGTATACAGTCGTGACACTTGACATGTAACGTCAGTGAGCGTGCATTTTTTAATTATACAATTTAGCGGCATTTTTTTTGAAAATCTAATGTCGTTTAAATCAGTTTCAAATATTATTTCGCTATATTTTCGTAAGTTAGCGATGGCAAACTATAGGTCACTTTGAGGACCTAGTTCGTAGTTCATTTCAATGTACCGTTCACGAACTATAGGTCGTGAACTACTAACATCTTTTTCAAATGAACTAGTTCACCACCTATATGACCAAATACATGCACATACTGAAAATAATCTCTTTTTCTCTCAATATAAATATATTAAATAGTAAAAAATAAATAAATTGAAATATTAGAATACTTATTTTGAATTAGGAATGAGGAAGAAAAGACAACAATGTTTATAATTTATACAAAACATATATATATAAGGAAATATAATTTTGTCTAGGTACTCACGATTATTTATATGAAATTCTAAAATACTTATTGGTAGTTACTGATGAAAATGTTTACTACTTTATTAACACTCGAAAATTAAATGTACAAACTATAATAAAATGAACTAGATAGAATCGTTTTGTTTAGCGTATAAATTGTGACTCGCTCGGCAATGCTGCTGTTGCAATATCGCATCGAGTTTCCTATTTCGTTCCGTTCACCAACACACTTTATCACTAAATAAATGTTAGTACTGTAAATGTAATGTATACTATACTGCATCGTTTACGAGTCGTTGTGATTCATGAACGGTTTAGTACACGACGCGTTCAGGACCTAGTACAAGTACATGAATACGTACACCGTGCACCATGTAGTTGATAGTTCACGACCTCTAGGTCATAGTGACCTATAGGTCGTTGCAAAACATCGTCACAGTACGTCCGTCATTTGATTGAACCGTTCGAGAGTGAACTACACATCGGTTTCTATTTCAATTATTTGTTGAGGAACGCATTGACATTTAATGTATACATTAGTTAAGTGAGTAGTTTTTATGCGTTATCAAGAACGTATGGCCTACTCGTGCAATATGCCTAATTTGGCATGAGAAATGTCGCACAAAAAATGATTCTACTAAAATCACTTAATGATCATAATGATGTTTACTAAAAATAATTTTTTAGACTTTTTGTTCGAAGAGTTATTTTATTTCAATTTGAAAGCAACAAATACCTTGTATTAACAACATAACGTACAAAAACAATCTAACTACATTTAGTATTTGTTATTATTACCAATAAATCTACCATCGTCTTGTCTAGATCACTCGCTTCATATTAACTCTTGACTTTTTCATGTTCTTGTAAATTTAACTATTGTCGCATTTGCCGACCTTGCTTTTATTATTAACCACCTATCTTATGTCTTTTGTTATTATGTTATAAGTCCATTGGTCAAATACCTTAATTTTTCATCGCCCATTGAAAGAAACTTACATTCTTTCGTTATATCATGGCTATAACATAAATTGCAGACATCCAGATACCGAAGGATTGTGGTTTTGTATTTAAATTCCAATGCATTCTTGTTCTTGAAAGTAAAAAATATACAATATGGACTTCGATATGCATAATGATGTCAGGTATTTGCATCGATAAATCTTGAGAGAAATACAGATGTAAATCGCATAAATGACTTAATCAAGATTTTTTTCAGTATATAAAAAGTAACTAATGTTTATAGGAATTTTATTAGATTTATTTAATGAAATTATTTTCTATACTTGAAACAGCAATGGACTTATGAGAAATGTTGTGCTTTCGAAACGGACAACTATATATATATTCTGTTAGAACTCGTGTCTGTCATTTGTCAGATGTCATTGTTGGTATGTCAGATATTATTTTTGTTATCTGTCAGGTGTCACTCCCGTTAGGGATTTTTTTTCAGATATCATTTCTGTCATCTGCCACATAATTTTTTGTCATCTGTCAATTTGTCATCTGTCATCTGTCAATGCTCTCGTACTATTCCAAGATAAATCTCATGTCATTTCTGTCCTTTGTCAAATTTGATGTGATTTTCAGATACCATTTCTTTCAATTGTCCGATGTAATTTCTGTCATGTGATAGATGCCATTTTATCATCGTCTGGTGTCTTTTCTGTCATCTATAGGATATAATTTTTATCATGTGTCAGATATCACTTGTCATTTTTATCATCTGTCAAGTGTTATTTGTGTCAAATGTCATTTCTGTCATCTGCCACATCATTTTTGTCATTCGTGAGATATCAGATGTCATTTCTGTCATCTGCCAATGCTCTCGTACTATTCCAAGATAAATCTCACATCATTTCTGTCCTTTGTCAAATTTGATGTGATTTTCAGATGCCATTTCTTTCATTTGTCCGATGTAATTTCTGTCATGTGATAGATGCCATTTTATCATCGTCTAGTATCTTCTGTCATCGATCAGATATCACTTTTATCATGTATCAGATGTCACTTGTCATTTTTATCATCTGTCAAGTGTTATTTTTGTCAGATATCATTTCTGTCTTCTGCCACATCATTTTTGCCATTCGTGAGATATCGGATGTCATTTCTGTAATCTGTCAATGCTCTCGTACTATTCCAAGATAAATCTCACGTCATTTCTGTCCTTTGTCAAATTTGATGTGATTTTCAGATGCCATTTCTTTCATTTGTCCGATGTAATTTCTGTCATGTGATAGATGCCATTTTATCATCGTCTAGTATCTTCTGTCATCGATCAGATATCACTTTTATCATGTATCAGATGTCACTTGTCATTTTTATCATCTGTCAAGTGTTATTTTTGTCAGATGTCATTTCTGTCATCTGCCACATCATTTTTGTCATTCGTGAGATATCGGATGTCATTTCCTGTTATCTGTCAATGCTCTCGTACTATTCCAAGATAAATCTCATGTCATGTCTGTCCTTTGTCAAATTTGATGTGATTTTCAGATGCCATTTCTTTCAATTGTCCGATGTAATTTCTGTCATGTGATAGATGCCATTTTATCATCGTCTGGTGTCTTTTCTGTCATCTATAGGATATAATTTTTATCATGTGTCAGATATCACTTGTCATTTTTATCATCTGTCAAGTGTTATTTGTGTCAAATGTCATTTCTGTCATCTGCCACATCATTTTTGTCATTCGTGAGATATCAGATGTCATTTCTGTCATCTGCCAATGCTCTCGTACTATTCCAAGATAAATCTCACATCATTTCTGTCCTTTGTCAAATTTGATGTGATTTTCAGATGCCATTTCTTTCATTTGTCCGATGTAATTTCTGTCATGTGATAGATGCCATTTTATCATCGTCTAGTATCTTCTGTCATCGATCAGATATCACTTTTATCATGTATCAGATGTCACTTGTCATTTTTATCATCTGTCAAGTGTTATTTTTGTCAGATATCATTTCTGTCTTCTGCCACATCATTTTTGCCATTCGTGAGATATCGGATGTCATTTCTGTAATCTGTCAATGCTCTCGTACTATTCCAAGATAAATCTCACGTCATTTCTGTCCTTTGTCAAATTTGATGTGATTTTCAGATACCATTTCTTTCATTTGTCCGATGTAATTTCTGTCATGTGATAGATGCCATTTTATCATCGTCTAGTATCTTCTGTCATCGATCAGATATCACTTTTATCATGTATCAGATGTCACTTGTCATTTTTATCATCTGTCAAGTGTTATTTTTGTCAGATGTCATTTCTGTCATCTGCCACATCATTTTTGTCATTCGTGAGATATCGGATGTCATTTCCTGTTATCTGTCAATGCTCTCGTACTATTCCAAGATAAATCTCATGTCATGTCTGTCCTTTGTCAAATTTGATGTGATTTTCAGATGCCATTTCTTTCATTTGTCCGATGTAATTTCTGTCATGTGATAGATGCCATTTTATCATCGTCTAGTATCTTCTGTCATCGATCAGATATCACTTTTATCATGTATCAGATGTCACTTGTCATTTTTATCATCTGTCAAGTGTTATTTTTGTCAGATGTCATTTCTGTCTTCTGCCACATCATTTTTGCCATTCGTGAGATATCGGATGTCATTTCTGTAATCTGTCCATGCTCTCGTACTATTCCAAGATAAATCTCACGTCATTTCTGTCCTTTGTCAAATTTGATGTGATTTTCAGATGCCATTTCTTTCATTTGTCCGATGTAATTTCTGTCATGTGATAGATGCCATTTTATCATCGTCTAGTATCTTCTGTCATCGATCAGATATCACTTTTATCATGTATCAGATGTCACTTGTCATTTTTATCATCTGTCAAGTGTTATTTTTGTCAGATGTCATTTCTGTCATCTGCCACATCATTTTTGTCATTCGTGAGATATCGGATGTCATTTCCTGTTATCTGTCAATGCTCTCGTACTATTCCAAGATAAATCTCATGTCATGTCTGTCCTTTGTCAAATTTGATGTGATTTTCAGATGCCATTTCTTTCATTTGTCCGATGTCATTTCTGTCATGCGATAGATGCCATTTTATTACCGTCTGGTGTCTTTCCTGTCATCTACCGGATATCATTTTCAGATGTCACTTGTCATTTTTATCATCTGTCAAGTGTTATTTTTGTCAGATATCATTTCTGTCATCCGTCCAATGTGATCTGTCAGATATTATTTGTGTTATCTGTCAAATATCATTTCTATCATATGTCAGATACTATTTCTGTCAAATGTCATTTCTGTTATACTCCGTACGTTATTTCCATTATCTGTCAGGTGCCATTCTCTTCTACTATCAGATATTTCATACCTGACATGTGTCATGCCAGGTGATATTTATTAAAATTACAATCTGCTAATTTTCTCAACTTCTTAAATAGAACATTTCGAAGTCACCGTTTCAAATTTAGAAGATAGAGCAAAATTAGGCAATAATGCACACAGCGTAGACTTTGTTTTTGCGAAATATACAATGAAATATGCAATAAATGACTTAATTTGTCGATAGTCTAAATTCCTATATTATTTAATGTTCCTAATTATTAAATAGTTTCATGCGTACGACTTAATTTTATATCTATGAAATATGTAAATCGTTACAAATATCGAAAAAGTACACAAATCTGCAAAATTACGCAATTTATATATAATCAAATAAAATTAAGTAAAATAGGTTAAGTTTTATATCGTGTAATTTGCTGTAAGATTTTATGCAGATAATTTAATCAAGGATAATAATAACTAATAATAATAAAGTTATAACACGATTAAGTGTAAAAAGTATATAATAAATTTATGGCTATTATAATTAAAATAATAATTCGATATTGTTACAATTTCGTACTGTGCTATTTTTGTCTGCCATTATTTTTATTTATTAAAAAATTAATTCGATGGATAAATTATTACCAGCTGCTTACTCTTTTATAAATAATATTTTGTACATGGTGATCCAGAAAAGTAATAACTAATGTGGATATACATTATTTTGTATAATATATCAGCTTGGTATGAATTTTGACATGACTTAATATAATTTTTTTTATCTGAAAAATAGATTCTCAAATTCTCCTCGGAAACACCCTGTATCGAGTTGAATAAACTATCAATCAGTGACAATAATTATTTTACCCCACTCATATGTGTTACTTATGCAACCATCTGGAAGTGACTGTTCTAATAAACTTATAATTTAGTACTTTAGAAATGCTCTCGATAATACTCAATACGACGCGCAAGGAATATTTTACCTGGTTTATGTCAGGTAATCGCAGTATTTTTTATCATTCTTCGACATATCTCGTATTTATTGCAGTATGCGTGCGTTCTTGCAGTTTCCGGTAATAGGTGAGGTACGCAGGTACTCGCAAAACCAAACGTATCCAATGAAATGAAAGTGCAAATCTGGCAAGCAAATTCACGGGTGTAATCCGTGAACTGCACTTTTCAATCCATATATTTCGTTCGTAATTGAAAGCAGAACGTATATGAGCAGAACCAATCATTTTTAGAAGTGTTTATAGCATTATACGGCTACGAGGCGCGGGTAATAGTAAACGGAGATAAATGGTGACTAGAAGCATCCGAAATGTGATACTATAGGAGGATGATGAAGATCGGGTGGGTAGATAAGTGAAAAAAAATATGACCTGATCTGACCCAGGTCAGGTCACATTTTATTGACTCAGATCAAGTCACGATATTAGAGGCATAAAGAATGGGAATATATAGTAGGGGTACTACAGTCAATTTCATGAGACACGATTTTCTGACCTGACCTCACATTGAAAACCAGGCCGTAAGAGTTTGAACTAGCAACATAGGTAGGGAGATACATTTCTTGCACATGGATTTTCTTGACCTGACCTGACTAGAATATTCAGCCGCCGGAGATAAAAAAAAAAAAAAAACAGTAAGATAGTGACGTAGCGTAAGAATAATTCAGTATATTTTAGAGGCCATCAATTTCCTGACCTGACCTGTCATCACTGTAGGGACTGCTGTCTTTACACGTGGTGTTGTGGTTTTCGACTACGCCACTGTACTTTGTTTAAAGAGCCGTACAATTGTTCAGTATAGGTGGATATATATTAAGACGCTTCTATTTCGAAGTCTTATAATAAAGAATGAATAATTATGAATTAATATACTGAGTGAGACTTGGTGGTTAACAGGACGAGACTTGTTTTGTTGTAGGTTAGAAATTGTGTTGGATTTAGACTGACCATTTTAGCTGGGCTATGCGATTTATATAGGAGCAGTTAAAGATGTAAGAATAGACAAGGGTAGGTAGGTAGGTAGGCAGAAAGGCTTTTCAGAGTATGATCGGTAAACGTTCAAAGATGTAGGGTATAAGGACGGATACAATAGTTATAGAGAAGACGGGTTATTCTGGCAAATGTTGGTTGAGGTTTAGTGTTGGGAATACCAAATAAATGAATAAGATATAAGGATAAGAGGAATTTACGCTAAAGGCCGACAAAGAGCAAATAGATTTGAATATTGAGAGGAAAGTAGGTAATAATAACAACGATACATATTGAAATATGGGCAAACTACGACATGATAAATATACAGGGTATTACATCAGATAAATATAGAATATGTGACCTAGTACCGCTGACTGGGGATCATGAAATAAACTGGTCATTAGCCAAGATTTTCCTAAAATGACTCTATCTAACAAAAGGTCAGGTCGGGTGAGGTCATCGAGAGGATAAATATTGTCGGATAGTAACGTAGAATAGGAATACTGCAATATATTGCATATTTCACAAATTTTGAAAAAATGAACGACATTTCACAAAATGTCATTAATTCTTTTAAGCACATATTCGCCTGTGGAAACCACAAGCGTAAAGTTTTTATTAAAACCAACAAGCAACGAAAGAACAAATAAGTCATCATCGGTTGGCTTAAGTGGCAGTTCCACTGACTGACTAACAATTACCAAATTGTTCACTTCTTGTATATTATTTATCTTGCGCTCAGTTGCGTCGAACGTTTGCGTTATTATGTTCTTTTTTTGGTTGGAAAGTGCAGACTATCTTTGATCTTGAGCAGCTGAAATATAAACCACGAAGAGAATGAAACTATAAATTGTATACTTTATAATACAGAAATATTACAAATATCCTTTACAGGGTCAGGAAGAAATATATATTTATTCAAACATTAGAAAAGTTTACTTTTAACTGTTGGTGTGAAAATTCGGGCAGAGGCAATATATATGTTGAGGTGAGCTATCTTGGTAGATAGGGAGCAGAATTTAGAATGAGGATTAAATGGTATGCAGGGAGTGATGACTCTAGGGTTTGTAATATGAAAATTAGTGTAGGAACGACCAAAGTGATGAGGTGCAACAAGAAGGAATGCAAGCGATAAATGATGATTAGATAGAATAGAAGAAGTGCCAGATTATTGTTATTTAGGATTACAAAGGATAACCGAAGTGAGGTAGATATAGAAAGTAGGATACCACAGGGTTGAAAAGGAGCAGATTTTAAGTTTAAATATTGATTTCGTGTACATCCTGTATATAGGAATATGCAAAGAATAGACAATAAAATGTCTAATATTTCATCGACGAAACACAGGTTTTATTGCAGTTTCTTGTATTGTATTTTTACGACATTTTTGTAACATAAGCAACAATTAGCAATTTCACGCTGGTTCATTATTTAATTTACGACGAAAAATTGGTATTGTATTGCACAAATGCGAAGTGAAACTATTAATTAAGACGTACTTAAGACTGTCAGACGTGAAGTGTGCTATTTTGAGGAGTTTTTTGCGACTCGATAATGTGTTTTTTTTTTCAATATTATGATCGGCCTACGACATAATAATTACCCACGTGATTTGATTAGCCCCAGGTCATTCTTATATAAGCAATGGTCTATATGCAGGACTGGACTTTCTCATTTTAAGCCCTAAAAATGGCGATCTATCTATAACATGCATCAACCACCATCAACTATAATTTTTTTTTATTAAATTAATATTCGGTTTTGTCCAATTCGAACATTTCCATCAAAAATTAAATAAACACGCTATTCATATTGCTAGTTATAAAAGGCAGGGAAAAATTGAAAATAAAATATACAAGAAAAAGATACAAATGCAACAAATTCATAACAATTGTCATTATAAATTTTTGAATACAGCTCTGTGCCAATGGTTATATATGCAACGTCATTTAATTAGGAGCATACATTCTCTTCAGGTGTCAATGATATAGCAAAAATGTTAAGTGTTGAAGACAATCACATTGCTTGAAAAATGTAGTGCAAATTTAAGCGATTTTGTTATTGTCGATTGCGCAAAATTGTAGTGGGAATAGGATAGATGGATATAAAAATATAAAGCTAGAAAAGGATGTAGAAAGTACCTAAATATTTCAGCTAAAGATGGTATATTTAATAAATCCTCTTATTATCATTTTACTTAATTTTACATTATTTTTTTAACCTCTTTCTTTATTACATTTTTTAATGAAAGTTTTTCAAAATATTGCGAAATTTAAAAAAAACATTAATTTATAATAAGATTTGTAATTTTCATAATAATATTGACATAAATATTGTTCACATTTTAATCCGATTTTAAGTCCGTGTTAATTAATTTCAATTGTTAATAAATTCGTTCTTACGAACGTTCAACAATCAGAGAGAACGTACAAATATACGTCATCAACAAATAAAGAGATAAAGTGCTTGTAAACTCTCAAAACCATAACATTCGTATGTAAATGATGGCTCACCAAATGATGCAACATCTCTACTCCACCATGCGTTACTTAAAATAAATGAAAATTAACAACGACCACAAGAAATGTATGAATCATTTTGTATTGTATTGTCCCCGAGCCTACGATGTGGTACTTGCGGTACCACGCTACGGTACCTATAAGTGCAGATAGAATTACCGCTGAAGAGTCCTTGAATGAACGATTCGCTTAGTTGGCTCAAGATTGAAGTGTTTAAAATTCTGAATGAATTAGAACATTTCATTAACGTACGCTATTGTGCATTTAATTGGAAATAAACGGGGTCGTTCGGTTGTTAAATCTAAGAAGAAATAATGATTTGAATTGACAATCTATTTCGGATTGTTTCAGTTGAATTTTGAATAATATGAACTCTTGTAGGGGCTAGTGAAATCGTTCAAATATACTTAATCTATGTCATTAGTAGTTCCAATTTATTAGAAAATGTTTTATCGTTTTTCTTTTGTGGATATTTTAAAAGAATGTTTTATTAATGCTTGCGGAAATAACAATTTATGTATAATGTCGTTATACGTAATGAATATTACGCGGACTGGCGATTATATAAACCAACATTAGGACAGATAAATAGGTAATAACACTTACTCTGTTTTCTTTAAAAAAAATCCACGCAAATGAAAACAAAAATATGATTTTATTCATAAATTTGTGGCAATTAATGGCCAATTTAAATTACTTTGCGTAATTAATCCCGCAATCGATCGATACAAATAAATTAAAAATAGCGTCAAGCGTAAATACCTAAGTGGACACATGGTATATAATTTTAAAAGTAAAATACCATTCCTAAGTAGATATAGTTACAAAATGCAGTCTTATTACGTAAACTTAATTCTGTTTAATAAAAATATTCTTCCCAAAGCGTTAAGTCGAGACCTGGTAGATTTTGACAATTCCCCAAAGGATTTCTGCAAGAAATACAAGTTGAAAATAAAAATTCTTCTCGCTTTATAGTTCAATTAATATATATTTTGATACCCTTCATTTGAGATTATTTGAAAAACGTCCCGTTGCATTTTTTCGATTCCATCGGAATTATCACAAATTATTTTCGCCAGTGTCGTCATTTTGATCGATGCCTGTTGTCGATCATCGAATGGTTCCGGTTGCAGCAAATTTGAATAAAAATATCTATCACCTGAAGTAAAATCCACCCCCCCAATTTGAAATGGGTACGTGTTAAAGTTGGGATCGCAAAAGGCCCGAGGTGCATACAATTTCTTGATTTATACCTTGTCTTGTCCGCTTCATTTGATCCGCTATAATGCAACTGAATGTTGGTCCAAGCAAAGAATCGCTGTACGATTTTTCTAGCATTCCTCCAACTAGTAGATCAATATCCTTTGGACTGGCATATATTTTTGTTAAAGAATCTATAGCCTAAAGTTGGAACGAAATATGATTCGCTAGTTTCAAAAAGATCTTTAGTTATATCAAAATTTAGCTTTTTTAAATTCTCATATATATTTTGTATTTCCTTTTCAGATGATGCGTTCAATTTTTTATATTCTGAAGTTGGGAGGTAATATAACATTTCTTTCAAAGCACAAGAGGACACTGAAACGTGTTTTGTTATCAAATCTTTACCTCTTTGCTCATAAAGTCGGTTAATTCTTGGAAGGTATTAACTATAGGCAGCCCACATTTCGACCTGTACGCTGTATAACCAGCTAATCCATGATCTCGACCTCTTTGGATATCCAAACTGACAATATCCAAACCGGTTTTACCATTTCCATACATACCATTCGTCAACTAACAAGAAATATAATTAAATGAATTGTTACATTCTCTTCTTTATTCGAAACGAATCTTCCTACATCTTTAGAATAATAGAAATCCGCTTTTTCGCTCTTCTCTGTTGTCATACCACGAATTAACGAGTCCAAACTGTCAGGCTGTTCCAAAATGGACGGATCATTGAGATATTGCAAGATGTTAATCGTTGTATCGGTCACACGATCTTCTTCAAGTAAACTGCAAAATTTTCAAGAAAAAAACATCGTAAATAATTGTGGACACACAATGGGCCCTTGAGGCACTGTACTGTCACCTTATATTGCTTTTCATTAGGGATTTTATGAATCTGAACGCTGCAGTAGCAAAACTATTACTAACTGACGGATCGACGTTTTCTACATATTTCGATGTGCCCATTTTGGCAACAAACTTTTGACCTATTAATCAAATTGAATGATTTTAAGAGGCTTTGTCGAATTCGCTTTATTTGAAATTCCATACCAATTATTGATGGTAGCCAATTATCGTACGTGATATGTTGAATTTGAGCTATAACAATCTTTCTGCTGACTTGATACAATTTCTCATCGTTCCAAGATGGATTTATCTCTGCGAGTTCCTTAGCAATTCGATTATGTTCACGGAAGAAAATTGTATAGATTGCTGTCGATTGAGGATTAAAATTGACCCGAGAATCGCCTGAAATTTTTTAATCTATCAATTCGTAGATTACCAAAAAATCATTCGATTTACCGGAGGTAAAGCAGGCCTTCTCCAAACAATCCACTTTATTTTTAACCACTGGCAACATGGATTTACCGTTTATTGGCGTGGTTAAAAGTTGGCCATGTTGCCAAGTCCTTAACGATTCCGCTTTATCGTCGTCATGTCCGTAAATGTGGGAAGCGTCCAAGAAATGCGTTGCTTGATTCAGCTAAATTTCAATTGTATTATTAAGCAACTTGTTAGGGTGGCGGGAGATTAGTTGGTAATTTGATATTTGTTTATTTACTTGTTCGAACGGTCCGAAAGTACAATCGCTATTCACAACGGGCATAGATCGAACGTAATTCATACATTTCACACCATGTTTCGAATAAAACGTATCATCAGCTGGGATGTCGATTGCTAGACAGAATGGATGTAGATATCTTGGCATAAGAATATCACCGGTGTCTGAGCAACAATCTATATCCTTCTCAGTATGAACTGAAATTTTTTTCGATGAAATTATTACCTCTTTATCCACCGAAATTGCTTTAAAACAACATTTTTCGTAGTAAATGAAATGACTCTGGTGTTTGATACTTTTTATTGACCAGACATACAAGAGGATCAGATCAAGTCAGGTCAGGTCGTCAATGCAAACAAAATACATTACATAAATAACATACAAAATTTTGGAGTTTATAAAAAAAAAACCAAGCGAGTGTTTAACAATTTTGTTCGACCTGACCTGATTAGATCTAATTATACAAGTTCACACGAGATCAGATCATATCCAATTTTTTTAAAGAGTCCGCAATCCTAAAGATTGGTTGGAAACAGCACGCCATGCCGATCTATCCTGAGCTAATCCCTTCATCTCCCTATAGCTATTCATCTCAACGTCTTCAACTATCTGACTCACATACTCCAATTTAGACCTACCTACCCCTCTCTTTCCCTCCACTCTACCTTCTATGATCAATTGCATAATCCTCCCATGCCTAAGGATATGCCCTACTAATCTGTCTCTCCTACGCTGTAACACTCTCCAAATACTTCTCTTCTCCTCTACTAACTCTAGTACAGCTTCATTTGTTACTTTATCTTCCCAACCAATCCGCATCATCCTCCTATAACATCACATTTCGAATGCTTGTAATCTACGCTTCTCTTCCTTTCCTATAGTCCACGCCTCACACCCGTACAGTGCTACACTCCAAACATATACCTTCAGTAATCTTTTTCTAATACCCAAGTCAATATTTGATCTTAAAATCTGTTCTTTTTCTACGAATGCCTTCCTACCCTGTGCTATCCTACACTTTATATCTACCTTGCTTCGATTATCTTTTGTGATTCTACTGCCTAAATAACAAAAATCTGACACTTCTTCGATTCTATTATCTCCTATTGTGATCCTCATTTTTCTACTGCATTCCTTTTTGTCACACCTCATCACTTTAGTTTTACCTATATTTATTTTCATGTTAAAATCCCTAGTCAATACTGCCTGCATACCATTCAATACCCTTTCTAAATTCTTTTCGCTTTCTTCCAATATAGCTATATCGTCGGCGAATCTCAGCATATATATTTTCTCTCCCTGTACATTCACACCTACACTATACTCTTCTTTTACTTTGTTTATTGCATCTTCTATATATAGATTAAATAATAACGGTGAAAGTGTACATCCCTGCCGAACTCCCTTCCCTATTTTTGCTACCTCTTCTTCCCCCTCAATTCTAACTAAGGCAGTTTGGTGTTTATATAAATTAAAAATTATTCTCCTATCCTTATAATCTATACCCGTTTCTTTTAAAATTCTAAACATTATGTCCCAATCTACATTATCAAATGCCTTTTCTAAATCTACAAAAGCTATGCAAGTTACCTTTCCTACCCTCTTTCTTTTTTCTACTACCGTTCTTAGTGATAGAATCGCCTCCCTCGTCCCTCTGTTTTTACTAAAACCAAACTGATCTTCTCCTAGCCTTTCCTCTACTTTATTTTCTAATCTCCTATAAATAATCTTTAACAATATCTTCGATGCATGTGATAGTAGACTAATGGTCCTATAGTTCTCACACAAATTAGCTCCTATTTTCTTCGGCATTGTTACTATTCTACTACGCTGAAAATCCTGTGGTACTTCTCCCTTCTCATATATTTTACAAACTAACCTGTATAATCGCTCCTGCATTTTTTCCCCTGCGTGTTTTATTAATTCGGCTGGTATCATATCAATCCCCGCTGCTTTGTTATTCCGTAAATCATTTAATGCTCTATGAAACTCTGACCTAAGTATGCTAGGACCTAAGTCATCCTCATCTATCTGTTCCACACTTTCTAGCTCCTCCATGTCCTGCCTACCTTTATATAAATCTTCAAGATTCTCCTTCCATCTTCTAGCTTTTTCCTTATTTTCTGTGAGTTCCTTACCCTGCTTATCACATATAATGTTACCCTTTGGTTTTACTTTAGAAAAATGTGACTTAATTTTCCTGTAGCCCAAATCTACTTTACCTCTTCTCATACCCTCCTCAATATCCTCACAGTTTCCTTTTATCCACTCTTCTTTCGCTAGCTTGCATTTCCTATTAATTAAGTTCCTTAGTTCCTTATATTTTTTCTGTCCTGCTTCTGTGTTTCCAATTTTAATTTTCCTTCTTGCTTCTATCATTTCAACTATTTCTTCCGTGATCCATTCCCTCCTACCTGCCCTTTTCTTTGTGCCTAATACTTCATTTGCTGCAGTAGTTAACCCATTTCTGATTTCCCTCCATTCGCAATCTATGTCGTTCCTAGATGTTCCATTAGCCATGATTTCTACTTTCTGCTTGTACTTTTCACATACATCAGCTAATTTTAACCTATCGACATCTACTCTGACCTGTTTAGACTTCTGTAATTTCTTGAATTTGACCTCTGAGTCCAGGACTACTAAATTATGGTCACTATCAATATCTGCTCCAGGGTAACTCTTACAATTCTTAATCTGGTTTAATATCCAATTAGGCATAAAATATTGTTAAAAGAATTTCTCTTAATTATAAGACTAATCAAATGCATAGCCACGTGGTGTTCAAAATTTCGATTGATCTGACCTGATCTAACCCTGTTAGCTAGGGCAGCTCAGGTCAGATGATATATCTCATCAATCTGTTACAACTATTTACCAAAATATTGAGTCCACATCAGGTCAGGTCAAGTCTAGCCAGATCAGAATAGGTCAGGTACATAACGTTAGTGTGAGTTTGTCTTCATAAGCAAATTAAATAAATAACTGAGTGTATTTGAGTAGTGTTTAGAAATTGCTATTGAAATGATCTGACCTGAATTAATCTAGTTGTGTTATAAAGTACACGTAAGCTCAGACTAGATCATATTCACCACTAACTAATTTGACCTAGTTTTACAGTAAAATTCACATCAAGTCAGATCAGATCCTGTTATAATAATAATAACCATAATCAAATTTAGTTCATATAAACACAATATACCTGACCTGACCTGACCTGATATAATAATAATAATAAAATTTAGTTCATATAAACACAATATACCTGACCTGACCTGACCTGATATAATAATAATAAAAACAATCAAATTTAGTTCATATAAACACAATATACCTGACCTGACCTAACCTGACATGACCTGATGTAATAATAATAACAATAATCAAATTTAGTTCATATAAACACAATATACCTGACCTGACTGACCCGACCTGAACTGACCTGATATAATAATAATAACAATAATCAAATTTAGTTCATATAAACACAATATACCTGACCTGACTGACCCGACCTGAACTGACCTGATATAATAATAATAACAATAATCAAATTTAATTCATATCAACACAATATAATTTTACAAAATAAAATTGCCATGTAGAGAAATACGTCATATAAGACTAAGTCGAGTACAAAACGTTGTTTAATTCCATATTGATTTATTTTATATCAATCTTCAGAACAAAATTAGTGGTCAATGACCTAACTTAACATCTGATTAACAATAAAGCAGCGTTATTCACGTCAATCACTCAGATTAGATCATATTTCCCATCAACTTTTCAATACTATTCATCACCGGACCTTGCTATACATTTGTGTTGAGTCAGGTCAGGTCAGTTCAGATAAATGTCCCCAATGTCGACTTACTCATCCTATTCACCACCGTATGGCTAACATCCATGCCGATCAATTGCGCCCACACCATGCCCATCAACGTCAGTCTTCTCTCCTCGCCATCGCCACCATCTGCCCCCCCTGCACCACCCATCAATCCAACGCTAACCGCCCGGGCGCTGGGCAACACTCCCTTAGTCGCCACGGACCTGCGCACCGCCTGCACCCCGTCCAGGTAATCGGGGAATATCAATCGTTTATACTGAGTATTCGAACGTCCCAGGGTCGGATCGTTCGCGTTGTTACAGGTGCCATCGTGGGTGCGATACGGGCTGTTATTCGGCTGGCAGTGGGTCACGTGGTGTTTAGGACAATGCGGCGAGAGGGACGTGTTATGCAGGTGGTAGGTGGATGTGAGGTGGTGGGAGCAGTATTTGCGTGGCGTGCGTCTGTAAATGGAGAAGAGCTAAAACGTCAAGAACACAGATTCACGCCAAGACCACACTATTAAAAACAGACAAAACACCAGAGAAAGAAACAGACGTTTCACACTCCACACACAGGCCTAACAAGCCACCACATTCAAGACGCAATGGAGAAGAGTTAATTATGATTGCGAGTGATGGTTTGATGGATTATTTGCGTCGAGTGATGGAATGAATTGTATAGTGTGTTCAGAGAATATTATATCCGAGGGACGTGTTACTAAAACGGATTTATCTAACTAGTATAATTAAAATCAATTAACTTCCATTGACTCTTCGAGAGGGCGTCTGATCCTATTTATATTGTTGTTGTTAAATGGTAAAGGATTTAGATGCGCAAACCCAGCGGTGCTTTAAATTGTTTCTTTATTAACTAAACTTATACTATAACAAGGCGTCTCGTTAGACCTTCTTAATTACATTTTGTACTAAAGGGAGGACTCAACGCTCCCACACTATCGACTAAAATTTAATAGCCATTGTGCTACAACTCTTCATAATCATGCTAATAACCTCTAGCATTATATAACACCTCGGTGAAGCCGGCGCGCGTTCACTTCGGGTACCAGTGCAGTAACTGCAGCATCTGCGTCAGGTCATGTCAGGTCAACTCCAACACTTTTGTCAGGTTACCGATGCATTAGATGTACCGGGGGTGGCCCACCCAAGACCTTTGGACTAAACTACACGCTCTGTATGCAGGGTGACAAACTAAGGGTCCACCCAGTGATACCTAACAGGCGAATAATAAAAAAATAAAAATATAATGCATCAATGGGTGTAAATAGTAAATATGGGACATATTCGAAAATTGGATGTATCAGAAAATCCAAAAAAATGCCGGAAATATTACGAAATTGCATAAAATATTTTCGAAGCAAAAATATTGTATCTGAATTTTTGAATAAAAAATTTTCTGATCAATACGGCGGTTCCCCGGTGGTGAAGCCTTGTATAGAGATTTAATTTTTTTGTATGAGACTATATAAGCGCTATAAACCACGTTTACTAAATTTAAATAGTTACTGCAAAATGGAGTTATATTCAAAGTCAATTATCGCTTAATTAAATAAAGATAATAATTTTTTTTAAACGCATTTGTGAGTGGAAAGGACCATTTTGATTTAGGTTAAAATTTCATTTCGTTAGCACAAATAGTTTGACTTTGGAATGGGATAATATTAACATGGCGTACATATACGCTTAAAATGACTATTGGTTGCGGATAACTCGGGCACGTAATTTTTGTTTCTTTCCTAATTTTGGATCTTTTTTGAGAGTGTGTATTTCTGCGCATACACTCCACAAACCGAATGCGTGTGCGTCGTTCATTTTTTTTCTTCGGGGTGGCAGCTTCTTCGCTGGTGAAGCGGTTGGGGAGTTTGCCTGGTTCAGTTCGATCAAGGGAATAAATATTGTTGTGTAAACTAATAGCTTTATTAGTTTTTACATGCAAATATTGATTGATGTGTAAATATTTTTGGTATTTGAGGCATTTTCTTAGTTGTTCGTTAATATTTTGATTAATTTGCATTTCAGTACAGTTCTATTTAAGTTGAAGACTTTTTAAATATTTAATATTTTCATGTTTTAGAGCATCTGTTATGGTTATCGAAATATTTTTAGGGTTGCCATATAGTCTGACCTTTCTGTTTCTTATCACGTGTGATTCTTGATTCCGATTTATTGCAATTTAGCAGCTACAAAATATATTGGAACAGCAGGATACAATGGGCTATTTTCTGCGTTAATAACTTTTAAAAATTTTTTTTTTTTCCTTCTACATGATAATTATTAATTCGCATATTTAATTTTAATTTTACAAGAATTAATTCATATTGTTCACAAAAAAGAGAGCATTTGAAAATACCGTCCCATAAACATTATTGATATCATTTTTATTAAAAATTTGATAAAACAAAAAAAGTTTATCTAAAAAAGTTGTAAAACCTTTCCTGTGAAATATGTATTAAGGAATCTGCACATTTTAAATAAGCTTCGCTAAAATTTTCTTCAAAAACTGATTTCAAAAGATAAAAAAGAGAAAAAGAGACTGATAAAAAATACGCTTTTAAGGCAGATGATTAAAAGTTGGAAAAATTGAAGAAGAATAATTTGAATATATGTAAAAAATAAAGAATACAATATTTTATGTTTACATTAGTTCTAAGAAATAACAAAATCTTTAGTGATATTTGACAAATTCGTGATAAAATCTGCACATTATTTATTAACTAACGGAATTTACGATCGTGCCTTTGATTGAGGCACCCAAATCTGCTGAATCAAGACACAGGGGCAACATCCTCGACATGATGTTTTAAACATTAAAAGAAAATTGCGGATACTAACACTCGCTATCATTTAAATAAAACAACAACAGAAGTACGTTTAAACAAAAGAATCGCTCATCACCATGTGCTTCTGCAAATAAATGAAATAAATTGATAAACGCTGTCGAATTGCAAATTGAAGAAAACATTTTGAACAATTATAAAAACTACCCGAAAAGAAATCGGAACGATTACGAATTGGATATATTAAATTAAAAATCGAAGTGTGCTAAAAAAAAAACTGGACTAGCTGGACTTTTGATTCGTTCAATTTTATTCTGTTAGAAACAATCATCAATTTGAAATCGATCGCCAAAAAACTACAAAAAAAAAATCATCAACTAACCTGTGACAAGCAGCTGCCATCAGGTGTAACGTTGCCCGAGCGGCCACGTGCGCCTGTTTCGCCTGTTCCAAGGCGTCCTCTTCGGGCATAGCGTTGACGAGGTACTCGTACGCAGGCGTACCAACGTCCAGAGCCACATCAGACCATAAAAGGCTCTCCTCGAGGCGATTTAAGCGCTCGATGACGTCCGTACCGAATGTCACCGATCGGTTCACATCGTGCGCAGTCGCAGTCGGCTGATCCGATGGGGAGGGGTGGGAAATGTGCTTGTGATGGTGTTTGTGATAACTTATACCTTGAAAGAGGATGAGTCTTTTTAAATGATTATATATGGATGGAATAAAATGATTTTTTTATGTTTGAACTTTTGTTCGAAAATTATAAAATTAATCAAAATATATATTAATAAATGGACATGTCTTTGTAAATATCCGAACATGAAATAAATTCTAAATGCCGCCCTGTTTTCTTGATTTTAGTTGACATTATTTATTGTTTATTTGCGTGGTTTATTTTTGTATATTTACCTGTCGTAGGATCGGGTAATAAAGATAAAGGCGATGCATATTGAATGAAGTAAAAAGTCGTAAAAAATATTGTTAATCTTCTTGTGAAGAGTTGAAGGTTTCTTGTAGATGGCTGATCCATTTTGTCAGTTAATCTAAAACGAAATGAAAAAGCAGTCGTATTTACTGCCTGTAATTCTACAGGGTGTTCAAAAAAGACTAGGCGAAATTAGTTTTAAAACTTATCTTTATTTTATTCTGTTGGCATTCTTGCTCTAATCAGCTGTTGATGTGACAATTAAAATTTTCCAATTTGCGCTGCCAATGGTTTATTGAACATAAAAATTATTTACAGATACTTATTTAAATTTATTCATCGTCATTTATGAATCAGATATTTTATTTGTTTTTATCGACATTAATATTAACTGTCGCATTAAATTTAACTTCCTCATTTCGCAATAGTATGTAAATAATAAACGCGTTTTAGTAATAAATACAAGAAAAACGACAAAAAGAATCTGATTCATCATCAAACTTACCAAAAACGTGATTAACTTATGAAAACAATCTGCGAATATTTTGTTTTGCAAAAACAATTTTATTTTTGCTAAAGTAATGTCATTGGTGAAATAGTTTTGAAGAGTGTTTTTTTTATTGCGACGCCATTATGCCTGCACTATCTTTTAAAATATTTGAATTGTTTAGTTCTTTTTTAAATTTAAATGTCCACTAATTGTTCATTTTCTAATTTGTTGCTTTTTAAAAACAACTTTTATTTTTTTATAATGTCGCTGTATTAATACTATAGTAATCTCAAATGATTCAGAAAATTGCTAATAAAAATGGAATGGAAATTTTTTTCGCAAATTTTTATTAGTACTCCGGCAAATTCCGCTCCATATGAATGTGTTACTTTTTTAAGCAACTTTTTTTAGTATCAAAAGTTTATTCAAATTTTAGATTACAACTCATTTATAATGACGGGTTTAGATATAGCTAATAATTTATTATGTCAAAATACGATTATTTATTTTATTATTATGATTATTTATTTGTAACATGAAAAAAATTGGTATATAAATTTATTTTCGTGTTTAATATTTTTGTACAATATAAATATAATATAAAATTAATTTTTGAATTAAGCTGGTAACTGCATCCAAAATAGTATTAATTACATTACTTAAATTATTTTTTTGTACCAAGTCATATGCACTTATTTACCAAGTTATTACGAAAATTAGCTTATAAACCTGATGGAATTATTTACATGTACTAATAAGAAACCCACTACTTTATACAAAAAATATAAATAACATTGAATAACTTACTTTGATATATATATTTTTTATTTTTATAAAAAAAGATTTAACTTAATCTTCGGACACTTTAGATCAATACCAAAACAAAACGTTAAAAAAAAACACGCACACTCAATAAACTTAAGCAATGAATTTTTTCTTAAATGTTATTTTAAAATATCGATTTATTCATAAGATTTATCACATTTTATTAACACAATTTGTAAGTTATGCTACAAACATTATGCTCTGACAACGACCGTATTCAACGCGTCTCTAAAATCGTATTTCTAAAACTTCATTCAACAACAATAAAAAAACCTTAGATCTGGACAAGTACTCTAAGTAAATTGTGACAACGTAAATGTTTAACTTTATTTTTAACGCATCTTAACAAAATGTAGCTATAATTACCACGACCATGACTGAACCACGTGCTGTAATCTTAATAAAAAGTCATAATGTCAAGTATTGAAATTTGTTTAGATTGTTAAGTTCATTTTTAAATTTATTAAAAGTGAGTTCCTTTCGCGCTCTTTTTTACACATGCTTAGTTCCTTCGCTATCTTAAAGGTTTGTTTTAAACATTCGTTTAAAAAACGATATTTGATAGATGAATGCCTAAATGGCCTGATAGCTATAGATAGATATTAAAAAAAATCTAGTTTACGAAATTCGGGATAGATAAATATATGTATAGAATATTTTCCATATATTTTGTGTATGTGTACTATTTATTAATCAATCAATTATTGAAGTGCTTTCATAGATAAAAAAATGATAAATATTAAATAGCGTAGATTATTTACATCCACTTTTTTAGTTCTTTAAATATTTTACTAACTTAATAAATTTAATTTTTATTTTAAATTTAAATCAAATTTTAAATACACGTTCCCATCTTTACCGTGCGTACAGGCAACCTATACTACACGTTAGTCATTTAAAAAGCCTATATAAACGAACAACCATAAACCAGAAGTACGTGTTTTTGCTTTCAAAACTATAACTTTTAAATACAAAATCTGATTTAAGTAATAATGGTTTTTGATCAAATCAAGGAGTTAGAATCTGAAATTTCCGAGTTGCGGAATCTACTGAAGAGCAAAGAGGAAGAATTGTTTACGTTGAAGTTCAGACCCGAAGACGTATGTTAGAAATACAAGGCATTATTTATGTTAATTAATGGTAATTTTTAGGAATTAAATCCATATACATGTGGCTTATCCACCCTCGAAGTGGCTAGATATAGTCGACAAATGTTAATACCACAATTTGGAATTGAAGGACAGAAAAGACTGCGGGACAGTCATGTCCTTATTGTAGGCGCGGGAGGACTGGGTTGTCCAGCTGCTTTATATCTAGCTGCGGCTGGAATAGGTAGTTTTCGTTTTCTAAAAGTTTCTATTCGATTCAAAGATTTTTTAGTACGATTCTGGCCAAGAATAGTCGGCTAGAGAAAGAAAAAATATTATAGGCAACTAAAACTACACGATAAAAACCTAAGGTTGTCTTAAAATAATTCCAATTGATTTTAATATTCTAGCTATATAATTGATAAATTAAGAAAATATCCATGTCAAAATGAGTATTAATAGTGGCTAGGAAAGACCCAACATAGGATCCATATGTCCGCTTCTTGCTGCATCGGAATTTTGACAACCTTAATACCTCTTGAAAGTAGGCAACTTCGTAAACGCAACTGTATCGCGTAACATGCACTAATTCAGCTATTCTCAGCCAGAATCGTACCGATTTTTTCCTTTTCATACGGATTTTAATCGATATTTTAGGTCATATTAGTATCATCGATAACGATGAAGTAGAGATTTCTAATTTACATCGGCAAATATTACACAATGAACACCGAATTGGTATTAATAAGGTTAAATCAGCCGAAGATACTTTGAAAAGGTAAATAATTGTAGCCCATTTTTTATAAATTAATTAATTCGTTCTATGCAATGCAAATTTTAAGCCTTAAATTCTAAGACATTATGCAACTTATAAATCAGTGCGGTTGGCTGTATTTTTTAATGCGCCAATGGTTCTTCGCAACTCTTTTTAGTATTAATTCGTCTGTCCGCGTTACCCCTTTGCATATGCATGCCACTGCATTAACTCTCCCGCAATTGTTTGATGAAAATCAATACGATGTCGTCGTAGACGGTACCGATAATGTGGCAACACGATATTTGCTCAACGACGCATGCGCACTGTTCGGTAGTGGGGGGTCCGGGAGGATTCCTCTCGTGTCCGGTAGTGCGCTGCAATTAGAGGGGCAATTGACAGTTTATAATCATCGAGATGGGCCTTGCTATAGGTAGATATATAAGTAAAGATTCGTTTACATGTGTGATGCGTTCGTTATAAAGATTTTTTTTTCTGTATTAATATTATTTTCTTTGCAAATATATTAAATATATAAATTTAATATATATACAAAGATTTGAGTTTTAAGACATTAATATGTTGATGGCGTACTTTAAAGGAAATTAGTTTCGTTTACGAATGGTTTTTAGGTGTTTATTTCCTGTCCCCCCACCACCGGAAGCCGTTACCAGTTGTGGCGATGGTGGGGTTTTAGGAGGAGGTAATGAAAACAGTGTAAATTTTAATTTTTTTTCAAATTTAAATATAAAAGTGACAATCAATGAATCAACAACAGTTTTTGTTCATTTATTGACTGTCAAGGAATTTTTTTGAAATTTGTAAAATAAGCTAAATATAAATATAATACTAACAGAACTTTTTTGAAAATGGATTGATATATGACGTAACATTAAGTTTTGCAGACAGTTAAACATATAAGCTGCAATTACATATTTTTTCTCTTATTTATCTCGTCAGTCCCCGGGGTTATTGGCATTTTACAAGCCATAGAAACAATTAAAATAATTTCCAAGATGGGAAATGTTTTGTCTGGACGATTTTTAACATTCGACTCGATTGATACAACATTCAGAAATATAAAGCTACGAAATAAGGACAAAACATGTTCTTTGTGCGGTGATAATCCTACAATTAATAAATTAATTGATTACGAAGAATTTTGTGGAGCAAAATTAGATGATAAAGTTAGTCAAAATTATCCAAATATCTTTATATCAACACTTTATTAAATTTTAAACTTGCATTGTTCTCCAAAAAAATGTAGGTTCATAATATAAATATTTTGGAAAAATCGTCGAACGTGTCAGTTGATATTTTAAAAAATATTTCGAAACATTCGTTGATTATTGACGTTAGGCCTTCTATAGAATTCGACATGTGTCGTATAGAAAACACTTTAAATTTTCCTTACGATAACATGAAGAAATCTGGTAACATAGCGGACTTAAAAAAAATATTGGTACAATTTAAAGAAGGAAATAAAGATGGAGAAAATAATCAGGGTACGTAGTCTTCTGACTAGTCAAATTTCATTTATTTAAATGTGAACACAGCTATAAATTATTTTATTATGTTTTGGTCCATAAATTTTAATGTTTTAGTGCATTTATTGTGTCGAAGAGGAAATGATTCGCAAAGGGCTTTAATTTTACTAAAGGAACATATTTCTGATGTAGATATTAAGTTTTTAAATATTACCGGTGGTTTGAGAAGTTATTCCAAGAAAATTGATCCAAAATTTCCTCTTTATTAGTGAAAGAAATTCTATTATTCTTATATTATAAATGGGGTCCAAATATTTTATAAGAACACAAAATGCAAACGAAATTTGAAAACGATAGCAACGTTATTGTTAAAAAGTTTATTAATCTGTTAAACAAATAAATAATACATAAACAAACTAAAATTAAGTAGAGTACAAACGTTGTTTAAAAACTATAATCCCTAAACTACATTTATTCGATTATTTTGAGTACTTATACGAATAAACGACAAACTTGGAAATAAAACGTAAAAAATATTTTTTGGTGTATATTTACTTAGATACCTAAATAACATAATTAGGTATCTTAATGATATTTAAAAAGGTATACAAATATATCAGGAACTATCTCTCTCTAATATCTATAATAGAAAAAATGTATAAAATTTTATAAAATTATAACTACGGCAGATGCTTCACATAAGATAATTTCAGTAGACTTGGGCCAATTTTGAAGTCATGTTTAATATAACGTATTTTTGTCAGTTTTTTCAATTGTAATTTATTTAATTTTTATCTTGAACATTGAAAATATAACTGACTAAATATTTAGAATGTTTTTTTTAACCTTTTAAAGGTAACAGAATTTTTTTTTTATTTGGATATCTAATTTGTGGTGACCTAGATTTTTTAGACAAGAAAATACCAAATATTATTTGCAATTATTTTACTTAAAGGCTTCAAAAGCTCACCATTTCATCTTTCGAATTTTTTTTACAATTATAAGCAATACATTTTAATATGAAACCAATCAATCAATCATTCATTGGCAACCATTTGCAATCGATTCGGTAAACTATTCACCACACCATTCGTCTTCTTCTGCACGCTATCCAACATAGAGTTGCCATATTTAACTGTCGTTGAAACAGCACCGATCATCCTATTAACTAGTCCCACCTTCAAATTCGCCTTGCCATCCACCCTGGACGCATTTATCTTATGCACTTTCAAATACTTCAACACGATCTCATTGAACATGTCCGGATTCTCCTGGTGTGGAAAATGTCCGACATTCTCGATAATCTTCACTTGGAATTTCTCGCAAAAGTCCGTGCTGCGGACGACACTCTCCAAATTCACGAACCTATCCTTATTTCCCGTAATCAACGTCATCGGAACCGTTATTTGATTACACTCCTCGTTTATTCTGAAGAACGGCAAGTTGCGATAATAATTCATTGGTCCAGTCCAATCCTCCTTCCTCGAGAACGCGTATTTGTACGCCTCCAGGTATATGTTCTTGTTCCCATTCGATTGGAGATGCTTGTGACAGTCACTGATGATTTTCAGGTCCTCGCGTAACGCCTCCGATTCGGGCAGATAAGGCCATTGGATGAACTTGATCCATTGAGCGTTGAATTGGGAATTTGAGGGCAGACCGGTCCAGAATATGTTCGGGTGCGGACAGGACACCGCGATGAATTTATCCACAATGTCTGGTTCGATGTGGACCAAATACCAGCCTAAAAGGGCGCCCAGGTCGTGACCTATTATTGTGCATCTATCCACACCTAAACAAAACCAAATTATGTCTTCAGTCTCACGATCAAATTTGAGTACCTTTTTTAAACGTGCGTATATTCATTTATTATAATATTAACAGTATATATGCTGCTATTGTATAGTGTGTTAAATTTATCGCGATTCTGCTATTGAATAAAATTTGCAAGCAAAATATAACACTATATTAATAAATATCTCATTTTTTTTTTAGATCATTTCTGAAAAGAAAACGTAAACCGTTACAATAAAACAAGAACATGCAGAGTTTAACCTCAATAACGTAATTTGCTTTAAAGCGCATGCTCTGAACATGCGCACAAGCATATTAATCTTTTTTTTTCTACGATTTCATTGCATATATTTTAGTAATTCTGCCATTTTCTAATAATTGATATTCACAACAACAGAAAATGTTTTTTGATCAAATATTTTACAAGGATATCAATCAAATTTCATGTGAAAACGATTTAATTGTTAAAACTGCTTAACAACATGTGTTCATCATTTACATTTGGTATGCGATCATAAATAGAAAATACGAAAACAGGCAAACGGGTAGATTAAACACGCTAACAAAAATGAGCATTTATCCACATTTACCTAAGGCCAGAATGAATTGTTTAATCTCCTCCAAGACGATGTCCAATCGGTAGCTTCGCCTCCACATCGGCTTATCGGAGTCCCCAAAACCTTTAAGGTCCAGAGCGATCACGCGGAAGTGTTCCGCTAAAGCTGGTATTTGGCATCGCCAGCTTAACCAGCAATCGGGGAAGCCGTGAAGTAGAAGTACGAGAGGTTGATTACGAGAACCCGCTTCGACATAGTGAAATTTTATTCCCTGAAATAATATATACCGGAAGATAATGCATGCTCAAATATATATTGGGTTGGGGAGAAAGTTCGGTAGGGTGCAACACATGTTGCATTATTTTATCGATTTTTTGCTTCTGATGAATTATATAATATTCATTAAGTAGAACTCTTTCCCCTCTACAAAACTGTGCCAATCGCGATTTTAAGAAATTTAGTTTTTAATAACTTTCGCGACGTCAAAATGGAGTATCCAAACGGTAAAAATCAACATTTTCGACACCTGCTATTTTTCGCTTTTCATCGTGGTCAAAACGCTGCTGAAACAGCCCGAGAGATTTGTAAAGTATACGGAGAAGGTGTCATAGTTGAGTCTACAGCACAAAAATGGTTCGCAAAGTTCAAAAATGGCGATTTTGACATCGCTGACAAGCCCCGTAGCGGAAGACCCTCGGAATTCGACGAAGAGTGTCTCAGAGCACTTTTGAAGGAGGACGGTCGCCAAACAAGTCGTGAATTGGCGGAAATAATGAAGTTCGATCATAAAACCATCCTAAATCATCTTCATTCGATGGGATTTGCCGAAAAATTGGGATCTTGGATCCCTCACGAGCTTAACGAAAGCCACAAAGAAAATCGCCTTCAAATTGCTTCTCAACATCTCGCCCGTCATCGAGCAACCCATGGTCATAAACAGCGCTTTTTGTACCGAATCGTCACGGGAGATGAGAAATGGTGTTTGTACGTAAATTTGAAGCAAAGAAAGGAGTGGGTGGCTCCTGGAGCGACTCCAAAGCCGAGGGTCAAGCCTGACCTCCATCCAAAAAAGACCATGATCTGCGTTTGGTGGGACTGGGAGGGCATTCTGCATTGGGAAATTCTGGAAAGGAATGCCACGGTCAACAAGGAGCTCTATATATCCCAGCTACACCGCGTGAATGAGGCTATTCGACTCAAAAGACCCCATCGACAAGGCCAGACCATACTCCTTCACGACAACGCAAGGCCCCATATTGCTCAAGTCGTAAAAGCCGCACTCCAAGAGCTCGAATGGGAGGTCCTTCAGCATCCACCATATTCTCCGGACCTTGCACCAACGGATTACCATCTTTTCCGCTCTCTCTCGAACCATATGAGGGGCGTTACCTTGGACAATGTAGAGGGCCTTAAAAACTGGCTCAACAACTTCTTCGATACCAGACCGGTCGATTTTTGGCGTAATGGCATCGAAAAATTGGTCAAAAGGTGGGAGGAGGTCGTAAACAGCAACGGCGAATATATCATTGAATAAGTTATTGTTATAACAATAAATTATCGTTAAATAAAAGACTTTGATAAAATCTCTACGAACTTTTTCCCCAACCTAATATTTAAATTATTAATTATACTGATATTGACGATGCCGTTGCGTAAATGCGTAAAAATCAATACAGTAACATAAAATTCGCCAGCTGTCAGATTTACCTCCAAATTAGTTCAAATTGCGTGTTGATGCATATTCAATTGTGTTTTTATGCAAAATAACTACTTGGATAATTAAGATTATCACAATGCGATATTTTTATAGAAAGTATGATCTAATTCTTTACTGCATTAATTGCTTGCCTAATGTTATCGCAGTATTATTTATTTTAGGTAATAACAATGTATTTTTATTAATCGCATAACTTTTGTCTGAATTTTTATCGATCATCACATTATTTACCAAATTTAAATTCCGATTTTACAGATAAGGACGCGAATTTACATGCACCAGGACACGCAATAGAAATTTGATTTCTGCCTTCTCGAATCGAATATCGGACTCGAGTACCGTGAAGTGTGATCAATTTTAAAATACCGGATTGGTAGCGCCCGAACAAACCAAAAATCGAATTGATTTCAATTGATCACATTGTTATTTCGACTAATCTACTATCGACGTTGATTATCGTCAATTATGGAATACTTTTTGTAAACAACAAAAAACATGTCATCTGACCGGTTCAATGGGTCGATTTAAGATGAACAGAGTTTGGTTGTTAAATAAATGAATCATCTTGTTCAAATTGTCAATGCGGTGTTAAATGATTGTATAGAATATCATTAAAAGCATTTGGAAGCTATGCCCCCATATTCAGTATTATTATTACGTTTATATGCGCATTTTGACGGCTAAATTTGGAAGATAGGGGCATACGCATCGAAATGCGCTTCTACCAACGATATAACATTGATTATTTAAAAATAAAAAACGTATTTAATTAATAATCTTGCATCAGTGCTGTTCAAATTTGGGACATCCTGTATATGTGCGTACAAGGCGACCACAAAAAAATCTGAAATAATTTTAAACGCATCTAACCTTGAGTTTGATGTAGTTATGTTGACCCAAAGCCGAGTCGACCAAGCACAGGGGTGGATTATCTCTTATTTCCAGGGTCGCACTCTGCTTTAAGGTCCACTTAACCAACCGTTTAAACACAAACCACAAGCCAATTACTAGCGAAAATAAATGGATTTTGAACGTGTCCCATACCGACACTGATACTATATTGTTTGTAACCATATGCGATGATATTGTTGACGAATTAGCCATTCTATTTATTTTATATAAAGTCGTAAGAATGATGTTGTAAACTATTTTAGTTGGATTAGCTTTAATCGAACGATTTTATTTAATACCATTCGGCATTATTTCTATAGTTAACCGAATAGTTTATTAATTGTTACAAGATTTGTCACCGATGTTTTGTACAAGAGACTTTTATTGAAACTCCGACTCGCTTAATGCTTTCAATAAACTGGCGTCTATTTTCACGACGATGAGGACAGAAATTAACTGTCTCGTCGATTATAAAGGTTATACTTACACCAGACCAAAATCCTCATATCTTTTAATAATTGATAACGATATCGGAATTAGACAGGGTCCCCCAATAATTCGTCAATATATTTCTTCGAATATACAAACGTTTTCAATATTAATGGAAAAACGAATTTAATTGGTCATAATGTCTAAAATACGAGGATAGTATTTAATTTATATGTTCTAAATTTCCCAACGCTGGATTAAAAATACTAGCACTCGCAAAAAATTTTGGAATTCATTATTATTTTAGATAAATTTGTAGATACATTTTTTGAGCAGCACCCTGTATACTCTGGAATTAACCAAAATATAATATAATAATTTCTGAATATGTTAGACTGCATCTAAATGTTATTTTGCAAAAGATCCAATTAAGTGCATAATATATCTTGCCTGAAAATTTAATAAAAATAAAAAAATTGCCTAATTTCGGATTAATAAACATATTTTCGACAAAGAATGTCATAAATATAATTACTGTGGTAGAGGGAATATCTAAAATATTTTAAGAAGCGAAATTGAAGAAAAAAATTTGGTTTGTAACATATTTTAGATATTTAAAATGTATACTGGTTTTTGTGTTAAATCGTTTTTTGATTAATTTTGTAATTAAAAATGTATAAAAAATAGTGGCAGCGGTGGGATTCGAACCCACGCCTCCGAAGAGACTGGTGCCTTAAACCAGCGCCTTAGACCGCTCGGCCACGCTACCTTCGACCAACTGATATTATGCTGATAGTATTCTTTATAAGTGTTGGCGGTATTTAGAGTTGCCTATATAAATATTAACCGGTCAAATGTAATTTCGAAAATATGTATATTGAATAATTACTAAACTATTTATTTTGCTGATTGAAAAATGCGTAGAAAAATTCCATAATTCTTAGCAATTATAAAAAATCATAATATATATTTAAAAATATACGCAAACATAAAATATTGTTTCAAAAGGTCTGGTGCTAAAATTATGCTACTTTTATAATTGAATATAACTAGAAATCTTTTTAACAGTGGTTAATATTTTATTTTTATAAACATACCGCCCAATCAATTCATACTTTAGAATACAATTATAATTAAGGCCTTAAATACAGCATAAATTCATTGAAAATACACATCCACTGCATTTATAATAATTGAAAAAAAAGTTTTTTTCTATATGTTTTAAAAATATTCACACAATACAATACAATACAAAACGCTCTATATATAAAGAGTTCATTTTTATACTAGTATAGAAATAATAGTTACTTAATTCACTACTGGTGGCAGCACTGGCTGATTAGATAATTTTTAAATGTTCGAGAAACAAACTGCATGTTTCAATCGAACCAAAATTGATTTTTGGACTTGTTATAAAGCAATATTTTATCCAAAAAAATCTTTTGTCTATTACTCCTGGATACATTCAACAATTTCCGTTGCTTCCGAACACCCTGTCTCATAATAAATATATAAACGATTTATATCTATGGCATATAATCCGATCTAGACGTCATTCCAGTGAATTGAACGGGCACTGATGCGAACTGGGATCATTTTTCTCTATCGTACAATCTATCTTGGTCTCGTATCTAACAATCTATTTAAAATGTAGATGAAGCGTTGCTTTGTAGTGACGCTTTTCAGTTCAGATTATTTAGGGGGGCTTCAAATGACATAATGGCTAGTCCTCACATCTGCCTAGAGGATCGTACATAATCATTGGTAAATGAAATGTCAAGAGTAATGTACATTTTGAACATAGTCATAAAAGTTCTTATATAGAATAGAAAATATAGTATAGATAGTTGCATATATAATTAGTTAGATAGATGTATATATGGTAGTATATATAGCAGACGCTATGTTGTATTTGATGATGGAGCACCCTGTATATATATATATATTGATAACGTGAATATCCATTGAAAATTCGATAGAGTATTTTTATATCGACGTAATAAATACTTGATTTTTCAATAAATACTATAAACCAGCGCAAATTATAGCAAAAATATTGAAGTAAAATAACATAAATTAGTACAGTAATTGAAAAAAAAAGTGGTATTCGCACATTTTTTGATGAATTTTATTGGCATTTATTGGATAAAATAAGAATATAGACATGAAAAATGGAATATGAGCATAAAAATTCAGTTTTTGTTAGAATTTGTGTGTGTAGGAAATAGAATTAAATTACATCTTGCTTTGTTACTTTCAAAAACCTTTTTGATTTTCTCACATCAACAATATTTATGACAAGTGCAATTTGATTCAATAATACACAAACAAATGAACTTGCATAACATATTTTTTTTTAACTCTGTTGAAAATCAATCAAAAAAAATATAGAATTTCTTTAGCATATATATAATATATATAATAAGGGAGTTCGGCAGGGATGTACACTCTCACCGTTATTATTTAATCTATATATAGAAGATGCAATAAACAAAGTAAAAGAAGAGTATAGTGTAGGTGTGAATGTACAGGGAGAGAAAATATATATGCTGAGATTCGCCGACGATATAGCTATATTGGAAGAAAGCGAAAAGAATTTAGAAAGGGTATTGAATGGTATGCAGGCAGTATTGACTAGGGATTTTAACATGAAAATAAATATAGGTAAAACTAAAGTGATGAGGTGTGACAAAAAGGAATGCAGTAGAAAAATGAGGATCACAATAGGAGATAATAGAATCGAAGAAGTGTCAGATTTTTGTTATTTAGGCAGTAGAATCACAAAAGATAATCGAAGCAAGGTAGATATAAAGTGTAGGATAGCACAGGGTAGGAAGGCATTCGTAGAAAAAGAACAGATTTTAAGATCAAATATTGACTTGGGTATTAGAAAAAGATTACTGAAGGTATATGTTTGGAGTGTAGCACTGTACGGGTGTGAGGCGTGGACTATAGGAAAGGAAGAGAAGCGTAGATTAGAAGCACTTGAAATGTGGTGTTATAGGAGGATGATGAGGATTGGTTGGGAAGATAAAGTAACAAATGAAGCTGTACTAGAGTTAGTAGGGGAGAAGAGAAGTATTTGGAGAGTGTTACAGCGTAGGAGAGACAGATTAGTAGGGCATATTCTTAGGCATGGGGGGATTATGCAATTGATCATAGAAGGTAGAGTGGAGGGAAAGAGAGGGGTAGGTAGGCCTAGATTGGAGTATGTGAGTCAGATAGTTGAAGACGTTGAGATGAATAGCTATAGGGAGATGAAGGGATTAGCTCAGGATAGATCGGCATGGCGTGCTGTTTCCAACCAATCTTTAGGATTGCGGACTCTTTAACTATATATATATATATATATTTTAATTTCGACGTCTTGATTAATTTGATCATTTTTATATTTTTATTTGCGATTATTTCAAAATGATTTTTCCAAAAAAAGAATTAAACAAATAAATGATTGTTTTAATACTATTTAATACTACAGATTTTTTTATTCCTTATTAGTTAAAGAGTCCGCAATCCTAAAGATTGGTTGGAAACAGCACGCCATGCCGATCTATCCTGAGCTAATCCCTTCATCTCCCTATAGCTATTCATCTCAACGTCTTCAACTATCTGACTCACATACTCCAATCTAGGCCTACCTACCCCTCTCTTTCCCTCCACTCTACCTTCTATGATCAATTGCATAATCCCCCCATGCCTAAGAATATGCCCTACTAATCTGTCTCTCCTACGCTGTAACACTCTCCAAATACTTCTCTTCTCCCCTACTAACTCTAGTACAGCTTCATTTGTTACTTTATCTTCCCAACCAATCCTCATCATCCTCCTATAACACCACATTTCAAGTGCTTCTAATCTACGCTTCTCTTCCTTTCCTATAGTCCACGCCTCACACCCGTACAGTGCTACACTCCAAACATATACCTTCAGTAATCTTTTTCTAATACCCAAGTCGATATTTGATCTTAAAATCTGTTCTTTTTCTACGAATGCCTTCCTACCCTGTGCTATCCTACACTTTATATCTACCTTGCTTCGATTATCTTTTGTGATTCTACTGCCTAAATAACAAAAATCTGACACTTCTTCGATTCTATTATCTCCTATTGTGATCCTCATTTTTCTACTGCATTCCTTTTTGTCACACCTCATCACTTTAGTTTTACCTATATTTATTTTCATGTTAAAATCCCTAGTCAATACTGCCTGCATACCATTCAATACCCTTTCTAAATTCTTTTCGCTTTCTTCCAATATAGCTATATCGTCGGCGAATCTCAACATATATATTTTCTCTCCCTGTACATTCACACCTACACTATACTCTTCTTTTACTTTGTTTATTGCATCTTCTATATATAGATTAAATAATAACGGTGAAAGTGTACATCCCTGCCGAACTCCCTTCCCTATTTTTGCTACCTCTTCTTCCCCCTCAATTCTAACTAAGGCAGTTTGGTGTTTATATAAATTAAAAATTATTCTCCTATCCTTATAATCTATACCCGTTTCTTTTAAAATTATTCCTTATATAACTGGATTATTTTTTACTTTAATTAATTTTCACAAAATTACATCCTGCATCAGAAAGGATATCCATTTTCATAGTATACGATAATTTTTTTTGCAAAATTTTCCAAAACATCCTATTACATTTTCCATATAATTTCGTCACAGATTCGAATGTTTCTCTACAATTATTCATCATATCAAATGCATTGCTCATAATTTACCATACACCCTGTACTTCGCTCTTCACTCCACTCACATCCCATCGCATCCCCTATCTACCACTGTTGCCATTGTTACATCCCAGATATGCAACTACAATCACGCAATGATTCGATTGGCTGACTGGAGCTATATACACCTCTTCAGATCGTCCGTATTATACATATCTATAAGTACGTTTCGCCCCGAGCCATCATCATCATCATCGGGGACAGGATCGGCAGATCTACACAGCGGGAGATCTATTGTGGAGGGTTGTTAGTCGAGTGTAAGAGGGTGCCGTGAAGGATGTACTTACATGTACCCGATGGATCAACTGCTGGATAAGTTGCAGCGCCGTTGCCCACCATGTTCGTTATTCTCATGTGATGGTGTTGTATGTAGAGGGGTGACTTTTCAGTTAACAACCCTCACGCGTGAATCTATTTACTGGTATTGCGTAAACGATGATGATGATGATGGTGATGGTCGTGGTGCGTGCTTATGGATATGCTATTAGATATGCAACTTGGGAATTTTGTGCGCATTTAATAAAATTCACGAGTGTTGGACACGAATCATTAAAAAATGTAAATTACTGCGTAAATTTGATATTTTGTTGATTTTATATTATTACAGAAAAAGCTGAAAAAAAATCATTTTACAAAAAGTTACTTTAATACATAATAATTAGCTTGATATCATCCTAAAGAATTCTCAACATCCTCTTGTAGCACCACATTTCGAATGTTTCTATTTTACGTTTCTCTTCTTTTCATACAATCCACGCCTCACACCCGTACAATGCTACACTCCACACACATATGCCTTCAGTCATCTTTTTCTACTACTCAAGTCAATATTTGATCTTAAAATCTGCTCAATTCCTACGAATGCCTTCCTAACCTTACTTTGATAATCCTACTTCCTAAATAAGAAAAGTCTGTTACTTCTTCTATTCTAACTTTCATCTTTCGCAACTTTGATTTTGCTTATATGTAGCACCACATTTCGAATGTTTCTATTTTACATTTCTCTTCTTTTCATACAATCCACGCCTCACACCCGTACAATGCTACACTCCACACACATATGCCTTCAGTCATCTTTTTCTACCACTCAAGTCAATATTTGATCTTAAAATCTGCTCAATTCCTACGAATGCCTTCCTAACCTTACTTTGATAATCCTACTTCCTAAATAAGAAAAGTCTGTTACTTCTTCTATTCTAACTTTCATCTTTCGCAACTTTGATTTTGCTTATATTTACTTTTATGTTATAATCCCTAGTTATTACTTCCTGCATACCATTATATCGTCCGCGATTCTCAACATATATATTTCCTCTCCCTGAATGAATTTTCACACCTACACTATACTCTTCTTTTACCGTGTTTATTGCATCTTATATACAGATTAAATAACAATGGCGACAGTGTACATCCCTGCCTGACTCCCTTTCCTATTCTCGCTACCTCTTCTTCTCCCATCAATACAAACTAAAGCAGTTTGATATTTGCATAAATTGAAAATAATCCTCTTATCTATTCCTTATAATCCTCATAATCTATTCCTATTCTATGCCAGAATCTACATTATCGAAAGCCTTTTACAAACGTTATTCAAGTTCCTTTTCTTACTCTCATTCTTTTTTCTACTACCCTTCTTTAACACTATAACAACCTCCCTCACCCTTCTGTTCTTCCCAAACCAAACTGATTTTCTCCACTAGCCTTTCTTCTATTTTATTTTCTAATCTCCTATAAATAATGCTCAACAATATCTTCAATGCATGCGATAGTAGACTAATAGTCTCACATGAATTAGCTTCTACTTGCTTCTTCGAATAAAATTCATGTGACAATTTGTAATTTGTAAAAACTAGACGATAAAGTTACACCCTGAAATAATTTTATCAGTTTGTAATAGAATTAAAATTGCTGCGTTGAAATAGAAATGACAAAACAATCTATTGATAATTTTTATCAATTACTTAAATTCTTACGGAAAAAAAAAATTATTTCACAAAAGCATTTATTCAGTACAAAGCGATGTAAAAATGAAATAGGCAAATGATGATTCCTTCCTTCAATACGTCAGTGTTCCGTTCAAAGTTTTTTTTTTGAAAACTTTTTAAACTATAAGCAATTTACAACATTCTAAATTAACTTAACGCAGTACACAGCGCCCTCTATGACCAATTTCATAATGCTATTACATTTGCATATAAAATTAGCATTCCACTGAAATGCTCCTACATCTTTCAAGCAGTGATCCTTAATCCATGAGCCCTTTATGAAAGGGCGTGAAATTGCTAAACAATTTGCAGGAAAAATTTTGAATTTTTGAATTTGAAATTCGGAAAAAATTTATGTTGAAAGAAACATTATTGAGCGAAGAAGCGATTAATAAAGATATAATTGAATTATTTGTATTGATAAAAAATTTGCAAGACATTCGGGAATGTTCGTGATGTCACCTGATGAATTCCGATCTCACCCGATGAATCCCGATCGTTTCAGTAGGTGATAATCATCGATTTAAGCCGATATTTTGATTATATCAAAACTAGAAATGATGAGTATTGATTTTGGGGTAAAAAAAAATATTTCTAAATACGTGCGCACGTACAAAAAGTTGAGAAACACTGTTGTAAAGTATATATTCGCTTTGTAAAGTTCAGCGTGGCACATCTGGCCATTTTCCAGTTTGAATTTCAATACAGTGCTGATAATAGAAAATGCATATACAGATTCAGAGACACATTTGCTCTAAAGCAATAAAGTTATGTATGTACGTATATATTATACTATATGGCTGAAGAGTCGCCATTGCGGCGCCATTGGTAGATGAGGGAAGCAGCCAAAGAGTGCCTCGAATACTAATTTCATGAAAATTATCATACGAAAATGTATGGCGCTTTATTAAATCTTACGGTGCTGTATTGAAATAACTGAATTATCGTACATAAATGGACATTCTACGGATCGTTCCATTTTTAACGCTATTTTAGCTTAAGAACAAAATAAACATACACTATAACTATGACAAATAAATTATTACATTCTTGCGTTCATTATAACTAGTATTTTGATTTTATTGACGTTTAGACGCTTATTTAAGAGAGCAAATGTCAAAGAGTGACAAATATGTCAAAAGGTATACATACCTCAAAAGTGACGGTTAAATAAACAATATAACACAATTGTCGAAAAGTGACAAATATGTCAACAGTTATATATACGTCAAAAGTGACAGAAACAAAAAAATTATAACACAGTTGTCAAAAAGTGACAAATATATCAACAGTTACATATACGTAAAAAGTGACAGCAACACAAAATTTATAACACAATTGTAAAAAGGTGACAAATATGTCAACAGTTATGTATACGTCAAAGGTGACGGAAACACAAAATTTATAACACAATTGTCAAAAAGTTACAAATATGCCAACAGTTTCGTATACGTCAAAAGTGACAGCAACACAAAATTTATTACACAATTGTCTCAAAAGGTGACAAATATGTCAACAGTTATATATACGTCAAAGGGGACAGAAACACAAAATTCATAACACAATTGTCAAAAAGTGACAAATATGTCAACAGTTATGTATACGTCAAAGGTGACGGAAACGCAAAATTTATAACACAACTGTCAAAAAGTTATAAATATGTCAACAGTTATGTATACGTCAAAGGTGACGGAAACGCAAAATTTATAACACAATTGTCAAAAAGTTACAAATATGTCAACAGTTATGTATACGTCAAAAGTGACGGAAACACAAAATTTATAACATAATTGTCAAAAAGTTACAAATATGTCAACATTTATGTATACGTCAAAAGTGACAGAAACACAAAATTTATAACACAATTGTCAAAAAGTTACAAATATGCCAACAGTTACGTATACGTCAAAAGTGACAGCAACACAAAATTTATTACACAATTGTCAAAAGGTGACAAATATGTCAACAGTTATATATACGTCAAAGGTGACAGAAACACAAAATTCATAACACAATTGTCAAAAAGTGACAAATATGTCAACAGTTATGTATACGTCAAAGGTGACGGAAACGCAAAATTTATAACACAATTGTCAAAAAGTTATAAATATGTCAACAGCTATATATACATCAAAAGTGACAGAAACACAAAATTTATAACACAATGGTCAAAAAGTGACAAATATGTCGAAAGTTTTATATACGTCAAAAAAGACAGAAACATTTAAAAAATATCTCAATTGTCAAAAAGTGGCAGAAACGTCAAAAATGACAGAATCGAACATATCACTCTGTACATATAAAATGAATTTTATACACAGGTGGGGTACCTCGAGTTCGAAGTCTGTTGCAATTATGAAAAATATTGTTGTAAATGTGCTACGTGATTTGAATGAGCGTTGAAGAATTTCGAATTGTTGGAGACGTGTCGGCGATTGGTGAATTGTGAATTTTTAATATAAATTGATTATTGTATTGGATTGATATTGTGTGAAGTGTCGAAAATTAGATGGGGAGTGGCCAAGGATGAAACAAAATGGTTTATTTTATGTAACTTGAAGTTGTTTTCAAATTTGTGGATGTCGTAGAAGATTAGATAAAAATGTATTAGATATTGGAGTTTTGTTGTTTATATTGAAATAACATTATTAAGTTATAATAATAAATATTTGATCGGTATTTAATAAGAGAAATGTATTCAAAATGTATTTATAATTTTTTAAGGTATGCAATTTGCTTAACATTTGATCCAATGTAAATTTCCATATGATGACATGTCAGATATGCACGGTGCGCATGTGTCGTAGCAACAGTCCCATCCACCGTTGCCACATCGATTCTAAATGCTGATGTTTGAAAATACCCAAAAAAATATTACACACATGTTTGCATCGCTGAAGATTATTTTTTATTTTTTTAAATATTGCTTTAAAAAAATGCTATTTAAAAACTACATCCGTATATTTAAATATATGAAGAAGTTATTGGCAACATTATCCAAAATTACCACATTCAGCACATAAAATTTTAATACACCGTCAAAGCCGCGATTTTAAAATTAAAATTAGAAATATTTTTAATGTACTGTGACATAATTTCACTTTTTATGTTCTTATATTGGTATAAATTTAAAAATTTGATTTTTTTAGTTTAGATGAAGTTTTCAGCTTTTATTTTATGTGTTCTTTTGTAATTTGAATCACACAGGAATTAGAAAAAAAATATTGTGGCATAATGTCACCCATTAAATAGGGGGGGGGGGGGGACATTGTACAAATGGAAATTACAATAAGAATATCATTGGAAATTGAGAGAATGACCAATTTTATGGCGAGGTTATTTTATTTTATTAAAAAGTACCAAAATCTGACAAGAAAAAATCTATTAATTGTACAAAATAAAATTATAAAAATGAAAATTAACATATTTAGAAAAACTGCGAAAGAAAAAATATCATATCGACTAAAAATCGATCGACTTTTCTTTCTACAAATTTGCTCAATGTCATTTCGTCACAAGACGAAAATTAACGAAATATCTTATTATAAATATGTTACAAAACTTATCAGAAAAATTATTCTGGAAAAATTACTGCGGTATAAAATAAATGTGATTATAAAATGTATTTATAAAAACATTTGTGCCCTATTACAAATTGTAAATGACAAATGACAAATGACAAATAAGCAAAGGATCTAAACTAAAAGCAGTGACGTCAATATAACATAGGCTGCGCCAATACATCCAAAATAGAGATTTCTGTAACTGATCAATATGATAACATTAACACTGCTAAATAGACTTAAGCGGAACCCATTTTATCGGTGCAACAAATCAGTCTCTAATGTGTTTTGTTACCTAAATGTGACAGTTGACAAACACGGTCTATCTCGATCTTTACGGCCCATCCTCAGCACTCAAACATATTTCTTCGATCGTTGTGCTGATTATAAAATCAACATTGGCAAAGCTAATGTCCATTTTGATCATTTCAAAAAAATGTTACGAAAAATCGAATTTGAACGTGTCAATTCATTTTAAAAATTTCATTTGATAGATGGATGCGCACTTCGAAGGCTATGCCCCCCATCTTCGGTAGCACTAAATAAAATACCGCGAACCGTGATTGCTATACAATTAAATAAAGACGTCAACATGACAGAGGTGTTGACATATGACATATGACATATATGACATATGACATAAAATATGACATATAATTATGTTTATTTATCGTCCTCTTGTTTTTTTATTCTAAATTTGAATTGAGATGAAGACCAACAATTTTCAAACAATCGATTTAAAGAGCCAATGTTTCGATTTTTATTTGAAAATCGTTTTCGAGGACTTTACATTCTTAATGATGCGCTTTGGTATTTCTACGCTGAAGGAGGAAATGTTATTTTTAGACGTTAACTTTTTATTTTCCTTCAGCCATGCCTTAAATTTGTTCCTTGTTGTATCTCCATAGGTGGGTTCGTATAACCCTATCTTGTGACGAGATTAAAATATTAAAAAAAAATTTTTTTTGGATTTTTTGTGCAGTCAAAAATGTGCAGTTCTAATGAAATTTCACGAGTGTACAGAGCAATTTCGTAGCCGCAGAGTCAATTTTCAATTGCAGCTTTATGACAGTGAAAATTAACGAAATCGGTTTCGTTCAATTTTACGTCAATTTGCGTGAAAACCAAACGGAAGTAAAAAACCGCGGACGAGTTCGTATTTTCCGCATTTGTTTGTGACAAATATCGGGTTGCGCACGATTATTATGATGAAATAAATTTTATTAGAAAATTTTTAAATTATATATTTTTTTAAATATTTTATTAATCTAAATGTATTTTGAATTTGATATTCTTTTGAGAGGTATTTTCAAATTTTTACTAAAACCCGCATTTACACTCCTCAATTTTTCGTTGTACTATAATTGACATGAAGTCGTTCAATTTATTCGTCAATTTCGAATTTAAATTAGCTCATTTGATCACGGACAAAAATTGACGGAAAATAGAACATCAGCTGATGTTATATTTATCTAGATCTAATACAAATTAAACTTAAATTAAAAAAATTAAACAAAAAATTGAACGTAAAATTAATTTGTAAGATTTTATTTAAGATCTGTAAGATCAAGTTCATAAAATTAAAACACAAATCGACAAATATAATATTTCTAATTCAGCAAATCCCATTTACAGATCGGTATTTCTTATCAAATAATATGTAATCTTTTTTATAAAATTGTTGAAAATTTATATTCTTTCTTGATATTCGAACCCACGGTCCTGCTCAACAAAAACTGGTCATGCCTGAATAGCGATGGCAAACTGTAGGTCACTTTGAGGACCTAGTTCGTAGTTCATTTCAATGTACCGTTCACGAACTATAGGTCGTGAACTACTAACATCTTTTTTAAATGAACTAGTTCACGACCTATATGACCAAATACATGCACATACTGAAAATAATCTCTTTTTTTCGCAATATAAAAATATTAAATGGTAAAAATAAATAAATTGAAATATTACAATACTTATTTTGAATTAGGAATGGGGAAGAAAAGACAACAATGTTTATAATTTATACAAAACATATATTTATATAAGGAAATATAATTTCGTTCCGTTCACCAACACACTTTATCACATAAATGTTAGTACGGCTATTGGTACTGTATATGTAATGTATACTATACTGCATCGTTGTGATTCATGAACGGTTTAGTACACGACGGGTCGTTGAAAAATATCTCGTCACAGTACGCCCGTCATTTGATTGAACCGTTCAGAGTGAACGGTTCGCGAGTGAACTACACATCGCTATTCCCAAACAACTACATACACTTTTACTTATAGATATTAAAATATGAACCAATGTTTTTGAAATTTTTGAAAATCTTCAAAATTAAAAATAAAATTAAAAATCGGCTCCTGATATATTTTCTATAATGATTCTATTGATCCTCTACTTTTGTCCAAAACGATCAAATCAACTTTGTACGCAAAAACGCGTGTAATTGCAGACGCACTTCTCGGTTTAAGTGGTTAATTTAAACGTGCCGTAATTAAATAATCACGAATGTTAAATTAACAGTGATATGAAGATGTACCAATTCATGGGTAAAAAAATAGATGATATGATATTAATACTAATAGTTTTTTTATCGCTTTAAATTCTATTGTTTTATCGCTCAATTTATCGCTTCAAAAATTTTTTTGGCACTCGATGTTATTATAAAAACTTTCAAGAATCATCTGCGGCAAGTTTCTGACCGTAAAAATTGTTTAGTTAGTTAAAGAGTCCGCAATCCTAAAGATTGGTTGGAAACAGCACGCCATGCCGATCTATCCCGAGCTAATCCCTTCATCTCCCTATAGCTATTCATCTCAACGTCTTCAACTATCTGACTCACATACTCCAATCTAGGCCTACCTACCCCTCTCTTTCCCTCCACTCTACCTTCTATGATCAATTGCATAATCCCCCCATGCCTAAGAATATGCCCTACTAATCTGTCTCTCCTACGCTGTAACACTCTCCAAATACTTCTCTTCTCCCCTACTAACTCTAGTACAGCTTCATTTGTTACTTTATCTTCCCAACCAATCCTCATCATCCTCCTATAACACCACATTTCGAATGCTTGTAATCTACGCTTCTCTTCCTTTCCTATAGTCCATGCCTCACACCCGTACAGTGCTACACTCCAAACATATACCTTCAGTAATCTTTTTCTAATACCCAAGTCAATATTTGATCTTAAAATCTGTTCCTTTTCTACGAATGCCTTCCTACCCTGTGCTATCCTACACTTTATATCTACCTTGCTTCGATTATCTTTTGTGATTCTACTGCCTAAATAACAAAAATCTGACACTTCTTCGATTCTATTATCTCCTATTGTGATCCTCATTTTTCTACTGCATTCCTTTTTGTCACACCTCATCACTTTAGTTTTACCTATATTTATTTTCATGTTAAAATCCCTAGTCAATACTGCCTGCATACCATTCAATACCCTTTCTAAATTCTTTTCGCTTTCTTCCAATATAGCTATATCGTCGGCGAATCTCAGCATATATATTTTCTCTCCCTGTACATTCACACCTACACTATACTCTTCTTTTACTTTGTTTATTGCATCTTCTATATATAGATTAAATAATAACGGTGAGAGTGTACATCCCTGCCGAACTCCCTTCCCTATTTTTGCTACCTCTTCTTCCCCCTCAATTCTAACTAAGGCAGTTTGGTGTTTATATAAATTAAAAATTATTCTCCTATCCTTATAATCTATACCCGTTTCTTTTAAAATTCTAAACATTATGTCCCAATCTACATTATCAAATGCCTTTTCTAAATCTACAAAAGCTATGCAAGTTACCTTTCCTACCCTCTTTCTTTTTTCTACTACCGTTCTTAGTGCTAGAATCGCCTCCCTCAATATATATTCAATAAACAAAAATTGTTTATTGAATATATATTTATATATTATATATATTAATATATGAATCAGTGAAATCAATCTCGTGACATTAATCACCCGGTATATATGTATAATAGCATATGGAATATATCCCTGGTACAATCCCGAAAGTTCGCAAAGGACTCTTGACACGTTGCGCTTGTAGTCCTGTCTGCTCTTGTACGTATGGTTGCCCCCCTGCACCCTACACGCCTTGTGTTGTCCTTGTTCTCTCCTCCATTCTTCCTGGGAGTGTGTTTTCCCTGTCATTCTGACAGTTCTCAACTTTATAGTGCCCGCCGCCATATTAGAAAATACTATATGTTACATTACAATGGCGCATCCATTGAAGAAATTCGCTATATCAAATGTCAAATCATTGTTGACTAATAAAATCGTCGTGGCATCAAATTTGATTGATGTAAATTAAAGCCGACCTATTTTTCCATTTCAGGCTTCTATTCCTACCAATTTCTTGATTTTTATATGTGAAATTGACATGTGTATTTAAAATGGTTGCTTGTTATTAAAATATAGATTTTATGTCATATTATAACAGTTATTGCATATTACGTGGCAAAAAAATCCTTTTTATTAAGAATAGTCACTGTCTTTGAAAGTAACAGTTAAAAATAACGTTATTTTTTAACTTAATATTTCAGAAACTAATCGAAAATAAGTACTAATTTAGTGCCATCATCATGATTTAAAAAATACTGTTTTTTTTTCATAATTTAAATGATTGTGTCACTTTGTATACGTATTGCTATTTAGAAAAGATTTATTTTTTCAATAGTGTGTTCTAAATTTGTGATGGTTATTCATTCGTTCCTGCTTATTTGAGAGCACTCTTCAGTATATGTCAAGAGGAATTTTTGACACGTTTGAAATATGTCAATGTATTTATGCCGTTATTTTAGATTTTGTGCGATAATGCGAAGGCATAAAAACTTTATTATATAGAATTGTATCGTGTGCAGTATTTTAAATTGTTTTTATAGAGAAATAGGCGGAATATTATGAAACAAATAGTTTTTAGGTTAGAATGTTGAAATTTTCAAACTGACATATCTTTAAATATGACATTTCAATAAGTATCGTTGAAAATTATTATTGCTAATAAAATCGAATATTTAAATTTATATTTAAACCTATTAGATTCTAACGTAGGCAAATTTGAAACTTAAAAGTATCTATTTACAACATGCAATTCAATATTTGAATTTTTTATATTCTTTTTAACACAACCGAGGTACCATTACCATTACAAGACATTTCGTAATCTCGTCTGCTTCGAGTCTTATCTCTTAGGTTTTTTTTCTTCAATTGTAGACTACATTGTAACATTAATTTATGTATCTACCGAGTGTTCATCCAAAATATATTCAATTATTTTATTATACGGAAATCAACTGATTATAAGAAAAATGTAGGAATAAAAAATTCGTTGGCTAACTATCGTTATTTCTCAATTTCTCTTGTTAAGGCATAAAAAATCTTCACCTTCCAAAAAATGGATGCTAAAATCTCTAATATTCAATGAAATCTTCCAGTATATTGTTAAACCTACGCATATTTTCTTGTATTAGCGATAAAGGCAGAGTAACGAAACCTAGTCGCGTTTTTATGCTACCTCGAAGGTCGTTCTAGAAGTATTTGCCTTATATCTTCTGCAAGTTAAACGAAGATATCATAACATCTAGACGGTGCATAAAACCGTTGTTCCTTGTTTAATATCTTTCAAACTGTAATAGATGCTAACGCACAATTTTTCGAATACGCACTCACTAATCGGCCGTCTCAAGAAGATTTAGTCTTTTATTCCTGCAACAATCAAGTTGAAACGCATCTTCCAAATTCTATTTCAAACATTCATTCGAATAGAAATATACACGTAATTGCATATTACGTTAAATTAAATTGAAAAAATTGTAAATTTGTTATATAATTTCATAAAGTAGTAAAATGGCCTCACCGTCAACGACAACCAAATTAGTCAAGTTCATTGAAGATAAAAATTGTGAATTAATACAAACGAATGGGCAAAGGGTATATACACCTAAAGATGTTAAATATAACTATCAGGTACCATATGGTTGCGAGGTGAGAAATATGTCGTCGATAATCAATTTTTACGGTATTAAAATTCAAAAAAATATCGTCAATAAAAACTGAAACATTCCTAATCATATACCGTTCCAAAGAAAATTTGAAACCTCCACTCGGACATACCGTGCCATGTTTTATTTCTTAATTGTCCATAAACACGTCACTCCCTCGCAGGTATTCGTGGGTCGTTTACCCTCGACCATGCTCGAAGACGAGCTCGTGCCCATCTTCGAGGCCGTGGCGCCCTTACATCGCCTCCGCCTGATGATGGACTTTACCGGCAAGAACCGTGGCTACTGTTTCGTCACTTACCGTACCCCAGATGGGGCTGCGGACGCCGTACGCACCCTGCATAATTCAGAGGTGCGCCCCGGGCGTCGAATTGGCGTGTACAAGAGTGTGGACAATAAGAGGCTGTTTGTAGGCGGGCTGCCGTTGCATATAAACAAAGAGGACGTTGCTGAAGCGTTGGGAGAGTATGTGGAAGGTAATGTAAAGTATATATTCTTCATCAAGGGACATGAACTTATATGATAAGTCATGTCCATCATTCTTATATACAGAATAATATACGCTTTCTAAAAGTATTTTTTTAACATTTCCTACAATTTTTTTATATCATTTTATTGCATTGGGCCGTTTATTGTATATATTAAGTCCCACATAGTTTTTGGAAATATTTGTACTTGGATTTGGAAGGTGATAATGATCTTTGTTCTGTTTTTAAAAAACGTATCTGTGTGCCATGAGTATCTCTAGGAGAAAATACAAAGAAGCGTTAAAATATTATATGTAATAAACAAATATGGCATTCTTCCTCTTCCGATAGCGATAGTTCTTCAAATTGTCGTGTGTTGAGTTTATAACGAGTCTATTTTTATTAGGAATTATGGATGTAATCATGTACAAGTCCCATTGGAACCCGGAACATAATCGGGGCTTTGCCTTTGTCGACTTTGAGGACCACCGTATGGCAGCGATGGCCCGCAGGCGTTTCTCACCCGGTTCCCTGATCCTGTGGGGTTCTCCCATTATGGTCGATTGGGCCGAACCATTGCCAGATGTTGATGCGCAAATCATGTGTTCGGTAAGTGTCTATAAGCCGTTCTGGTTGCGATTAGATTATCGCGAATTTAAGTAGGTATTTTTGGGTAATGTACAAATTCTTTAGTTTGTTTGGACATAAAGAATTATATAATTTATAATTGAAATATAACAATCCCAGCCAACTCTTCACATCCTTTGAAACATAAACGTGCAGCTTACAAATCCTTAATTCATCTTTCTAAGTATTGAACATTTTAAACTAGAAATTTTGAGTATTCTTGAGATTACAACCTATTAAAGTATGTACTCAAGACCTAAACCTAAAGAACGTGTCTCAGATGCACACTCCTAATCTGGCCAATAGATTTGGTCTTAAAAATTCACAAATAGTAAAAAAAAAATATTTATTTTTGATCGTTAACTCGACTATTTTGTCTCTTTTTTAACATTTAATCGGTATGTCTTTTTCAGGTGACTATTTTATACATACGCAATATTGACGTGAGTGTTGGTCGTGACGATTTTCGCTCTTTATTGGAGGAAATTATAGATATAAGTGCAGTTGTACGTTTGCACAAGACATTGGATTATGCCTTTGTGCATTTCACCGATCGTTCATCAGCTGAAATTGCCTATGAACAAATTAAAAGTAAATACATACACCATGAACGTTTTCAAAGAAATTGTTCAAATTTTTTTTACATTGTAAATAATCACTCAGTATGTGAATGTTAAACAAACATACAGTCTTCGTTTTACGCTATATATTCAAGCATGTACAAATTGTAAACTATTGATTTATTTTTTATTTTTAGAAGCAACTTCTCATAATTTAGATGTAATGTGGGCAAGGCCCAGTAGATATAGCAAGGCCCACTTGGCACATAATCTTCCTCAACATTTTTGCACGTGAGATTATTTTTTTGATGAAATACAAAATGATACATCTTCAGCGCACTTCAATGCGGACTTTAAATTTAATTTTTAAATTAAGATGCTTGTATTCAAAATTTTATAGTCCATCCAATCATTTCAGGTCTTTACCACCACGAAGTCGTAGATTCGTGCAAAATCGTCTCAACATTATTAAAACTCTTCGCTCAACTGAGTCAAATAACTTAGTTTCATCATTAGATATGGTAAGTTGTTTAAATTTATTTTCTATTAATTGCGACAATTTTTTTTGCAACATTTGCCAATATTTATTTATTATATTATATTTATACATTGATATTGTTACAAAATCAAACGAACATTTTTAGATGATTAATCCATCTGCGCAAAGTCAGCCAGTGGTACCACCTCCAAGTGAGTGGTTCCAATTTCAGCCAGTACCGATGTGTGTTCCAGGTACTGCCTGCAGATGCAATATGTTCTAATTGCTATTTTTAAAGCAATGATATTTAAAATGATATTAAAAAAATTTGGACACACCAAAATCTGATTAATTAACAACGAGACTGACCGCTTCGTACCTGGACAAATGAGATTTGATTTTTTTCGTTAATTAAACTAATTCTTTTATTATAATTAAGTTTGATTTTTCTATAAGAATTTATTTATGTTTTTTTTTAACTACAATTCAGCGTTATTAAACGTATTCTTGCATGCTAGCATTGAAAATTTCTTATTTTTTTTGGTAAACATTATTTCATTTGCGGATTTTTTTTAATATCCTAGTGATTTCAAAAGATCCTATTTATTCATCCTTTTTACTACAATATTCTGTGTTTACACAATACACCTATTTATTCTGCAACGACCAATTTTGTCATGCCGATTAATTTCTGTTATTTTAACAATTCTTCGCCTGCAATAATACTTTAAATGGATTTATTTCAATTTTTGGGATAGGCAACTATTTATGCATGGCAAACGAATAAATAAATAACGACGTGTCAAATTTCTTGCTACTTAAGTACACGAACCTCAAAAAAACTTTGCGCGTCTATTTGTGAACCCCGTTTAAATAAATTAAAAGAAAAAGTGCTAAAAATACAACTTGATCAATAGTTTTCAAATTTAACACGTTCGTTTCATATAAATAAACAAATTTAGTAGCGAAACTAAACAATACACTTAAATCAATGTTTGGATATTAAAAACCGAATAGTTCAGGTAATTTAAGCTTTTAATTCGAGATCGAATAGTCGGTGTTGAATAATGCAATAATTTGTATTATTCGATCCCTGTAACCATTGTACATTTACAAACAATTTCAAGTCAAAAGCCCCCCGTATAATTGCACTCAATCTGATTCGCAACAATTTCCGATTCTATAGCAGTCTTATTATACGAAGGACCTACGGAACTCGACGTGAAGTACGCATTGGGGTATTGCAGAAGAGTCCCTTGACTTGGAACTCCTGTACGTGTATAGCAAACACATTGTATATGCTACAGAAGAGCTGGCGTATGCGATTACAACGGCAACGGAATACAAAGACAGAATAGTACTCGAGTTTCGGTTCTAGTGCATTAAATGAGGACGTGTGATCATTTACATTTGAGAATATGGAAATATGGAGAAAGGTTTGTTAAATGGAGATTTTTCTGTCGAAAAAACCGACTGTAAAACACGGAAAACATAAATGTTCTAGATTTGTGTATAACAAAGGAATAATATATAAAAAAATATATCTATAAATAAGAATACATTTTAGTTTTAGATATAAATAATTGCATGGAAAGTAGATAGTTGATTTTGTTCAATTTTATGGTGTATACAATTCATTTTAAAATATGAACTAAAGCAGGCGAAAGATGATGGTTAGAATATGAGATGATAGATTGGAAGAAGTGTCAGATTTCTGTTATTTAGGAAGTATACTTACGAAGAATAGTGAAGTAAGGTAGATAAAAAAAATCGTAGAAAAGGAGTATATTTTAAGATCAAATATTGACTTGGGTATTAGAAAAAAGATTACTAAAGGCTATGAGGCGTGGACAATAGAATCGATCGAAATGTGTACGATGAAGATCGGAATGATTGGATTTATACAAAAATAATTGCTTCTTCAACTAGTAAAGTCCGTAGTTAATGTTCCAGACATCATATTCGCTACCTACTCCTCGATCAAATATACAATACACTTTCATGTGTTTAAGATTCAGTTCTATTTTGATATAAAATAGGTAATTAACAATTAAATAAATGAATAAAGGACATAAACGAATCAAATTAAGAAGATGTATTACTATGTTCATATCAGACGAGTTAAATGTTTATATACAATTGCAAAATAATTACACAGAAGTTAATTAAAAAACTAACTATATATCAGCAAATTATAGGTTAGATAGATACATTATTTAGAAGCATTATTTAGAAGCATTAACTTGATTTAAAAAAAAACATTAACTAAACGGGTATAGATTATAAGGATAGGAGAATAATTTTTAATTTATATAAACACCAAACTGCCTTAGTTAGAATTGAGGGGGAAGAAGAGGTAGAAAAAATAGGGAAGGGAGTTCGGCAGGGATGTACACTTTCACCGTTATTATTTAATCTATATATAGAAGATGCAATAAACAAAGTAAAAGAAGAGTATAGTGTAGGTGTGAATGTACAGGAAGAGAAAATATATACGTTAAGATTCGCCGACGATATAGCTATATTGGAAGAAAGCGAAAAGAATTTAGAAAAGGTATTGAATGGTATGCAGGCAGTATTGACTAGGGATTTTAACATGAAAATAAATATAGGTAAAACTAAAGTGATGAGGTGTGACAAAAAGGAATGCAGTAGAAAAATGAGGATCACAATAGGAGATAATAGAATCGAAGAAGTGTCAGATTTTTGTTATTTAGGCAGTAGAATTACAAAAGATAATCGAAGCAAGGTAGATATAAAGTGTAGGATAGCACAGGGTAGGAAGGCATTCGTAGAAAAGGAACAGATTTTAAGATCAAATATTGACTTGGGTATTAGAAAAAGATTACTGAAGGTATATGTATGGAGTGTAGCACTGTACGGGTGTGAGGCGTGGACTATAGGAAAGGAAGAGAAGCGTAGATTACAAGCATTCGAAATGTGGTGTTATAGGAGGATGATGAGGATTGGTTGGGAAGATAAAGTAACAAATGAAGATGTACTAGAGTTAGTAGGGGAGAAGAGAAGTATTTGGAGAGTGTTACAGCGTAGGAGAGACAGATTAGTATGGCATATCCTTAGGCATGGGGGGATTATGCAATTGATCATAGAAGGTAGAGTGGAGGGAAAGAGGGGGGTAGGTAGGCATAAATTGGAGTATGTGAGTCAGCTAGTTGAAGACGTTGAGATGAATAGCTATAGGGAGATGAAGGGATTAGCTCAGGATAGATCGGCATGGCGTGCTGTTTCCAACCAATCTTTAGGATTGCGGACTCTTTAACTAACTAACTTGATTTCTCGTTTAAAATTTTGTAAGTCTGTTTGATACGAATTTGTTAAACAATTGTAATGGAAAATAAACTGAAAATGATAATACAACCAAACAATTTATGTATAATGTATCGGTGAAAAATGACGTGTACTACAAACTCGTGTTGACTTTTGATTAAAAAAAATCGTCCATAAAAACACAATTGCATTGGTCGCATGTCCACAAATGCTCTAGTGTGCTTTTCTAATGCAGGGTTGCGGATTAGTATGTTCTATAGATATTTGTACGTGTTCAGACAATGATTCGAAAAGTGTTTAGATTATATATTCCATATGATCAAGGTTTGACATCAGCTAGGGATGTGTTTAACATAAAAGAGGAGATATGACGTGGGATGAATTAGCGTTTCAGATTGTTTGAAATATTTGTTCTTGTCGTATAATTTGTTGTAACTATTTTTCTATTGTTTTAGGCCCATTTTCTAATTTCCTTCCGACAATACCACAGGATTTTCAGCGTAGTAGAATAGTAACAATGCCGAAGAAAATAGGAGCTAAATTGTGTGAGAACTATAGGACCATTAGCCTACTATCACATGCATCGAAGATATTGTTAAAGATTATTTATAGGAGATTAGAAAATAAAGTAGAGGAAAGGCTAGGAGAAGATCAGTTTGGTTTTAGGAAAAACAGAGGGACGAGAGAGGCGATTCTAACACTAAGAACGGTAGTAGAAAAAAGAAATAGGGTAGGAAAGGTAACTTGCATAGCTTTTGTAGATTTAGAAAAGGCATTTGATAATGTGGATTGAGACATAATGTTTAGAATTTTAAAAGAAACGGGTATAGATTATAAGGATAGGAGAATAATTTTTAATTTATATAAACACCAAACTGCCTTAGTTAGAATTGAGGGGGAAGAAGAGGTAGCAAAAATAGGGAAGGGAGTTCGGCAGGGATGTACACTCTCACCGTTATTATTTAATCTATATATAGAAGATGCAATAAACAAAGTAAAAGAAGAGTATAGTGTAGGTGTGAATGTACAGGGAGAGAAAATATATATGTTGAGATTCGCCGACGATATAGCTATATTAGAAGAAAGCGAAAAGAATTTAGAAAGGGTATTGAATGGTATGCAGGCAGTATTGACTAGGGATTTTAACATGAAAATAAATATAGGTAAAACTAAAATGATGAGGTGTGACAAAAAGGAATGCAGTAGAAAAATGAAGATCTCAATAGGAGATAATAGAATCGAAGAAGTGTCAGATTTTTGTTATTTAGGCAGTAGAATCACAAAAGATAATCGAAGCAAAGTAGATATAAAGTGTAGGATAGCACAGGGTAGGAAGGCATTCGTAGAAAAAGAACAGATTTTAAGATCAAATATTGACTTGGGTATTAGAAAAAGATTACTGAAGGTATATGTTTGGAGTGTAGCACTGTACGGGTGTGAGGCGTGGACTATAGGAAAGGAAGAGAAGCGTAGATTACAAGCATTAGAAATGTGGTGTTATAGGAGGATGATGAGGATTGGTTGGGAAGATAAAGTAACAAATGAAGCTGTACTAGAGTTAGTAGGGGAGAAGAGAAGTATCTGGAGAGTGTTACAGCGTAGGAGAGACAGATTAGTAGGGCATATTCTTAGGCATGGGGGGATTATGCAATTGATCATAGAAGGTAGAGTGGAGGGAAAGAGAGGGGTAGGTAGGCCTAGATTGGAGTATGTGAGTCAGATAGTTGAAGACATTGAGATGAATAGCTATAGGGAGATGAAGGGATTAGCTCAGGATAGATCGGCATGGCGTGCTGTTTCCAACCAATCTTTAGGATTGCGGACTGTTTAACTAAGTGCCAAATGAACAAAACCTCGAGGAATCGCGTAAAATTTCTTCCAATGGTGAATTTAGAATTCCGCAAGGGAGTATTGACGAGTTATGGTGAGTGACTTTTAAAGTTCTTAGCATGCCAATTGATGTTATTTATTTTTTCGATTTAATTGATACGGTTTAAGATGTGGGTATATATTTTAAGATATGTATATGGTATTGCAACAAGAAAAGAGTCAATTTTGCATTTTTTAAAATATTAAATGAAACTACTTTGTTTCTAATACCAGGAAAAATATTTTTAATGACACGACTAGTTTCGGGCAAAGCTCATTATCAAGTGTTAGCCCAGTGAAGTTTGTTATAGAATTTATACATCATACAAAATATGATCACACTGTATAATATAGCATCATATAATAAACATTCGAAGTACGTGAGAATTACAATATATCGAAGAGTTTGTAGCCAACTAAATCAACTTGAGCGTTGAAGACAATGAAATCTGGATTTATTTAAATATTTCTCTAAATTCTAGATATATATAAAAAAGGAATTGTTATAAACTTGATTATTAACAAATTATAATTTGCCAAGACTTTATAAAAACAAAACAATTATATCCGTAGCTTCCTACAAAATCATATTTAGTTTTATATTAGTCTTGTAACTCGTACCGCATATTAATAGAAATAAAAATTATCCATTGAATAGCAAATGGATTAGACTGTACTGTATATAACGGTGCATGGAATAAAGGCCATGTACGGGCGTGTCCAACATGTCAACGAGCTCGTAACATTGCACAGCATTGACAACTTGTATGCGCTAGTACGTAGTTGCTCTATGGTATAATACTGGTCCTGAAGATGAAATATATGCGTTATGTGTGCAGGGGATGGAAAACGTGGAAGGGTAGCGTACATATAGATACAGTAACGTAATAGGGGGTTGCTATTGCTTCGCACACATCGGTCGCTATTCAATAGTGTATTGATATTATGGGAGAGGTATGTATACTGGGCGAGCGTAATAGAGAAATTTGCGGAAATTTAATTTGGTCTGTAAAGGAACCAAATATGTAAAGGAAAGGTGAATGGTAGTAAATCATTGATTGAGCTTAATTAAAGTTGAATTGGATTTTTACCAATATGTTTAACCTATCAAAACAACTTGATTTGAACAAAAAGTATGTATAAATGTAGTTTTCCATCTTCATGCGACCTCTTACGTACAAATTACGAAGTTGAATGATAGAAAACTATCAAACAAATGCACATTTGCCCTGGTGTTTAGTGCGCGTTCGTCATGTGACAATACGTTGCACTTTAATATGCGATGGAAAATACTGCCAATACATGAAATAAACAAAGAGGAGTAGTGTAAAACCATACTCGTGGTAACATTCCATTTTTTTTTTTACATACTACAACATAATGACACAAAATATTACTTTTCGATTTAATTGTATAGATTAGCACTCAAGTACCGTAATTCAAAGTATTTAATAAATATAATTTTAAAGTAACATATAATACCTCTAATAGTCTTGCGTTAATTTTCTAGGAAATGCTAAAGATTTTATTGATTTCAATAAATTTAGATTCAGGCCCAATTTCATCTTGTCTACTGAAGATGGGGGCGTATCCTTCGAAATGCGCATCTAGCTATTAGATGCTTTGAGTTACGTTATTTGGGCGATATTCTATATAATTATTTAACAGCGTAGTGATAATTTTAAAATTTCGATGTAATATTTAAATCTATATTTTTTTTAACGCTCCCAGTATATCCCGTCCAATTTGTATCAATTTTTCCTTATATATACACTCGACTTCATCTATTACAGTTGAATGGCGCGTTTTCTATTATCGGTATCAATCAAATTACCACTACCTTACTTATACACCGGCGAATGAATACATACATTTCCATTCTGTTGGGGTGATGGGGCGCACCGCCCCAGGGGGGGCAGCGCACGCCCTTCCATACTAATCCCTAAAAATCCATCTAACCACTCGCGCTACAATCTTATATACATTGCCATAGCGCACAACGCAAAATAATTGATTTTGCACTTGCGTAACAGACTGTAGAAACCACCATGGGGGTCCTTATGGCTTTGTAATCATTTCTGTTATAATATAACGATATAACTTACTTATGTATGGTAACGGTTGCAGAGATGGCTTCTAACATTATTTTAGAAAAAAAATTGAAATTGACAAACGCGAATCACATTTCTACATATATGTCTAATTTCAACACCAACTAAGAATTTATGCATATATTTTTATAATATATATAAACGGGTATAGATTATAAGGATAGGAGAATAATTTTTAATTTATATAAACACCAAACTGCCTTAGTTAGAATTCAGGGGGAAGAAGAGGTAGCAAAAATAGGGAAGGGAGTTCGGCAGGGATGTACACTCTCACCGTTATTATTTAATCTATATATAGAAGATGCAATAAACAAAGTAAAAGAAGAGTATAGTGTAGGTGTGAATGTACAGGGAGAGAAAATATATATGCTGAGATTCGCCGACGATATAGCTATATTGGAAGAAAGCGAAAAGAATTTAGAAAGGGTATTGAATGGTATGCAGGCAGTATTGACTAGGGATTTTAACATGAAAATAAATATAGGTAAAACTAAAGTGATGAGGTGTGACAAAAAGGAATGCAGTAGAAAAATGAGGATCTCAATAGGAGATAATAGAATCGAAGAAGTGTCAGATTTTTGTTATTTAGGCAGTAGAATCACAAAAGATAATCGAAGCAAGGTAGATATAAAGTGTAGGATGGCACAGGGTAGGAAGGCATTCGTAGAAAAAGAACAGATTTTAAGATCAAATATTGACTTGGGTATTAGAAAAAGATTACTGAAGGTATATGTTTGGAGTGTAGCACTGTACGGGTGTGAGGCGTGGACTATAGGAATGGAAGAGAAGCGTAGATTACAAGCATTCGAAATGTGGTGCTATAGGAGGATGATGAGGATTGGTTGGGAAGATAAAGTAACAAATGAAGCTGTACTAGAGTTAGTAGGGGAGAAGAGAAGTATCTGGAGAGTGTTACAGCGTAGGAGAGACAGATTAGTAGGGCATATTCTTAGGCATGGGGGGGATTATGCAATTGATCATAGAAGGTAGAGTGGAGGGAAAGAGAGGGGTAGGTAGGCCTAGATTGGAGTATGTGAGTCAGATAGTTGAAGACGTTGAGATGAATAGCTATAGGGAGATGAAGGGATTAGCTCAGGATAGATCGGCATGGCGTGCTGTTTCCAACCAATCCTTAGGATTGCGGACTCTTTAATAATAATAATTTTTATAATAAATTATTCTAAAACGGTCCTGATAAAATTTGTAATGGTTCAATATCGACATAATATATTCTCAACCATCGTTAACCAATAATTTAGTAGATAGAAATCTATTGTATAAATATCGAATCTAAATTTTATTTTCTACACTTCATGGATTCTTTTTACAAAAAACTGATACGATTCTTTCTTAACGTCGTTCACAAGATGTTCTAAACTTTATTTCACGATTATAGGAATTTGGCGATATTTTGTACGGAGTGTTATCTCTGGTAGCAAAAAAAAATTCAATTAGAGCATACTCAATTGTTTCAAATGAAACACCCTATATATTTTTACTTCATATTATGTAAAATTTCAACACATTTCTGGCGTTATATAGTTGAAACATGGAACACGCTGTATATACTAAAATTGATATTTTTAAACGTTATTTAATAGTCGAAAATTTACAGATTTCTGTTTGAATTAATTCACCGCGTGGACACTGAACCACCCTGTATATAGCTGTGTCGTTGATAAAACTATTCATTATCTATGGCGATTAAGCTCGTATATATATAAAGTCTTGGGGTGATATTTCTGGGGGTTGGCACCCTCTAGTAAAATTCTAGTCTCAATTCACTTCGTTAGTGAGGTCTTCTATAGGATGTGTTAACATTATGTTATGTCGTTTCCATTATCCTCTTCGACGTTATTAGAATATATATATATATGGTATGGAAACCATTTTGTTTGTATTCTTCTTTGTCTTTATTAAAATGTTATCGCATAAAATTATTACATGACCAGATATATTCTAATCAATATTTTTTTTTTTAAGATTCTTGCTATTCCGATAATGACTTTGCATATGATGGATGATGATATTTTATACCAACAAATCTATTTTTCCAAGACGAAAATCTTTTACATCATCTTCATCATCGCGATAATTATTTTCCATAATATAATAGGCACCTATACACACACGAACAACTCCGAGCCTGAAACCCGTTCATCTTATACATTAGTAATTATTTTTAAGTGGCTCTTCCGAAAATCCCCGTATTATATTCCCGACGAATTTCCTCTTGTTTGTATTCGAGATAAAAAGACGTCGGAAACCGCAATGTCCTCGACGGTTTATTCATTCGAATCGCTACTATAATACACATGTATACCAACACCTTTCAATGTAAACAGTATTTTGACTGCTAATGGACCTTGTCTTGGTAAGAATACGTTTGTGCAAAGCATCCACATTGTCACTGGTTATCAGTAATCATTTAATCTGTCTAATAATGATGTAAAAGTGATCGTAGAATGTGCCCTTGCGGTATTATAAGATTGTTACATCGTTTGGAATTTTTAGAAATTTCTCTTAAATGATTTGTCTAATCCAGAGTTGAAGCATACGCTCCTAATGTCAAGTAATAGGGCTGTTTAATCTTTGGCCAACATCTATTGGGTTCATGCAAAAGTCTGGCACTTTTTGGCACAATATTAACCGTACGTGGAAGTCAATTAAAATCACTTAAGTGGCGGATGCGGTTAAAAGTTTTGTACTATTTATTTGGTATAGATTTTTAGTTAACAAATAATTTGCTATTCGAAAATATTCTATGGAATGTACGAGTCAAAAATGGATCAAAAGAGTGACGTAAATATTTCGTTGGGGAAAGAAGGAAATCTTGTGGCGTAGTTTTAACATTAACAAATTATATTGAAAGATGTTTTTTTTTGCAAGGTATTGTTAAAAAATGTACGAATGTTCAGTGACGAAACGAACGCACAGGTGCATCAGAAGAAGTAGATTAACACCAACAACAATTATTCAATATCAATTAGAATGAGGACTAATATTTCGATAGAATATTTTAGACTTTCTAGTGCAATTGATTGATTAAAAAAAAAAGTATTTCCGAAGAACATCCATCCATAGATCGACAAATTAAAACGAGTGCCAATTCGATTGATTTCCACTGGTATCAAGCGGACAAGAAACGCACAACAATCTTCTTAGCAGAGCCATTACACCTCTCAGACGATTGCAGACAGCTGAGTCATGTGTCATAATGACGAGCGATGACAGCAACGGCTACTATTGCCACTATACAAAACGAAGAAGTAAAGACCACGTTTCGTCTCCAACTACACGGAGCCATCATCATACTCGACCATATATAACATCGTATAATGCACATGGTGGAATATACCAATGGCTTTGTTCTATAATTACCTCCAACTTGGCATGGTGGAGATGAACTATTGACAAAAGTATCGAGGATGCTATTCTCAGAAATTATATCGACACTGATAAATGTTTATTGGTTTGTGTTTGTGCAGACTTTTAGAGTAAGCAAATTTCTTGCAAAAAGAAATTCTTCTCGCAAGACAATTGTATTCTTCATCTTAATTCACCACGTATGCATTGTGCATACAATTTCTAAATCGCATTTTGGACGATATTTCATTCATGGCCCATAATGAATCTTATTCAATAGTATTTGGTCGCCTAATGCAAGCATTAAAGTACATATTACCAAAGCCTATTGTGGTGGTTTGTAATTCTAAACCACAGAGAGTGGAAAATAGGTGAGGCTGATATTAGATCTTGACATCTCGAATCGAATAGAATGTGCTTCGTTGAAAAATAGGTCTGGAATTTTAGGTACAATATGTCAGCATGTAGGTGAGAATAATACTGGAACAAAACTTTTTCACATATGTGTTAAATCTGTTGGATTTCTTACCTAAATAATGCAGCACCTTTTCTACAATAGAAATGGGTAATATTTGTCTAAAAATTGAGATATATGTTCAAAAATTCGCATCGTAAGATTAATATGATGAATCAAATCAATTTTGTTAATATTTTCGTTTTAAGAAATGATCAATAATGACCATTTCTTGTCAATTTGAATTAACTAATAAACTTAATTAATCTCTTAATTAACTTTATTCCTTTTAAGTTTATAAATTCATCTGAAATTTAAGTTACATAATTCCAATAGATTGCTTCTTTTATGCACAAACATCGAGAATATCGTTTTTTAGTAAACACAATCAACTCTTATAACACGGATTATATAAAGCAAAATCCTTGTACACACTTAATCTGACTTTGATCTGGATTAAAGTGATCTCCAGCTCGAGTCAACATTCGTATTTAAAATACGTTTCTGATATTTTACATTCCGACGTGTAGCGCATAGTCTAATTAAAATTAATCCAACACCCAAGCATGTAGAACATTTTACATCCACATAAAATGTACTCATTTTATAGAATAACAAGAGTATTATTAAAATTTTCTTTTGTAACGGCCATTAGGGATCTTACTTTGACTTAAAGAATTGTGAAAATGTTAAGTAACGATATGAATAATATCAAAACATTAAATTTTTGAATAAATCGTATATTTGGAAACACTGACTGAAACACTTGACTTTTTTCAATCTCATTCGAAATTAGGAAAGAGAAACACATCCAATAAAAAAAATTGATACCCTCTGTACACATTCAATATTTTTCCAGTACATATGATGTGTTCATGTCATCGTATCTTACGTTGTAACACCATTTGTTATTGATGTAAGTTGGAACCAATTGAAGATCTTCGTATATTGTGACGAACTGCAGTTTCTGTAGCACATTCAGCTTTTACCCAGTTGCTGCTGGATTCTGGATGAGTAGAGCTTCTTTATGACAACTGCGGTGACAACTCTTTTCAATAATCCTTCCGCGAGTGTAGACTTTGTATGTTCTCTTACGAATATTCACTCCAACTGTTAATAATGATGCGAAGGTGGTTACATGAAAGTCTCAAATTGTGCTTTGAAGACTAAGATATGAACGTACTTTAATGACGAAGATTGTTTTCTATCGTCCATTTAAGGAAAAGTTAGTTTTCGATTTTTACATTATTCAAGAATTTAAAAACGGAATTGAAGAAACCTCAAAAGACTATCGTAAGAAGTGTAAGAAAATAACATCACAGCTACTTTTGTAAACAATTCCATCAAAATAATTGCCTCTGAAAAATATAAAAATGAGAAAGCGAAAGATAACAATAAATATTACCACATTTTCGATTCATCAATTCAAGATATTAGTATAAAATCCAAGTGACCTTTATAGTAAGCAAAAATAACCTATTCCCTTTGGCAAATATCGACCATACTCCCACCGAAGCCATCATCACCACACTCTATTTCCATTCTTTGATATCTTTACCCGGAATTTGTTCCAACGCCTCTCATCGTTGAACATCTCCAACAGCAGTAGTCCACTAAATGAAATGATCCAACATCTTTCGAACCGTACATATTCCGGCAACATATTCACATTGGAGTCGACGAGATAATAAATATCCTCTACATATTATTGGAAGGTTCGTAAGTGGAACGAAAAGTTGGCTGATATATGATGATGTTCGTGGAGCAGAAAGCTCCCCAGGGTTTAAATTAGACAGCGTTGGTAGATGGAGCTGGCGTACTAATAAGATAGCTCCTGCACTTACATATAGGGTGGTTTGTGACATATCGGAAATAGGATATAAACAGGTGGAGGCCGAAATGGGCGATCGTGCGAAGATAATGGAAATTGTTGTAGGTCAATCGTTGATGAACTGTCGATTGTGTTTTGACAAATGTTGCGAATATTTTGTATTTTGAACAATGCGTGCTTAATGGTATGCAGGAAGTAATGGCTAGGGATTACAATATGAAAATTGTAAATAAAATGAACGAATGTGTGATAAGAAAACATGCAGGCGGAAGATGAAGGTGATAAAATTGATCAAATTTTTGCTTTTTAAAAAGGATATAAGGTATTAAAGATTAATGTGTGGAATTGTATGGCTGTGAGGCGTAAACATAGAAAAGGAAGACTTTTAAGATGATTAGGTGTTTTGGTGAAGAGATAAAGTGGTTCATGAAGACGTGCTATGGTTTGTTACTGAAATAGAAATCATTGTGGAAGGTTTTCTTTAGAAATGTTGTAAAAATTATTTAGATATAGATCAGGTCAGGTCAGAAAGATTAACGGAGTGTTTGAAGATGATTAGGTGTTTTGGTGAAGAGATAAAGTGAATCATGAGGACGTTTTATGTTGTGTTACTGAAATAGAATCATTTTGGAAGCTTTTCTTTAGAAATATTGAAAAAAACAATTTTATTGGATATAGGTCAGGTCAGGTCAGAAAGATTAAAGAAGTGTTTGATGATGATTAGGTGTTTTGGTGAAAAGATAAAGTGAATCGTGCTATGGTGTGTTACTGGAATAGAATAATTTTGGAAGGTTTTCTTTAGAAATTAAAAAAAAAACAATTTTATTGGATATAGGTAAGGTCAGGTCAGGAAGATTAAGGAAGTGTTTGATGATGATTAGGTGTTTTGGTGAAGAGATAAAGTGAATCATGAAGACGTGCTATGGTGTGTTACTGAAATAGAATCATTTTGGAAGGTCTTCTTTAGAACTATTGAAAAAACAATTTTGATAGAGGTCAGATTACGATCAATGTAATTATTAACCAATGTCCTGTACTTTTTTTCCGAAAATTCCGCATATTCCCCGCGAAATGCGATTCGAACCTACAACCTCCGCTATGACGCAACTAATCGCGCCGATACTCTTCACACCACAGTGTCCTCTATAAATTTCGTCCTCCGCTATCTTCAATATAAAAAAATCCTTTCTTGATTCGCCATGTATTTATACCGTCTTGTATCTCTTGTTGTCATGACGTCATGCTTTATCTTCCATCCGACACAATATCAATACAGCCACACCGCCCTATCCAATATCGCGCGGAAGATCTGGGTATCCAAGCTGGATGTAGATCCGCGACGAACGCAGCTTCCATTATTTAGCAGAGGCTCCGAAGTGGAGTCTGCTGTAATATTGGTGACAGTTGTCACGCTGCATGGGTGACAAGATGTTGCCGCCTCGAAATGGCTATGTTTAAAATGGGTGTACTGGGTGTCACAATATTCAATATCTTCGAAATGTAGACAAAAATTGATTGCAAATTGAAAGAAATTTAGGAAAGAAAAAATAACACAACGTGAAAATAACGCAACAAATATACGAAGGAGATTAGATTTAATTCAGTATCTCACGATGAAGAAATGTTATTGATTTATTGTAAACATCCTAAAAGAGTTCTGATTAAATTTTCTTCAATTCAAGCAACGTCTCTCATACGTCTACTATATTGCAGAAGAGGTGATGATAAACTCAACATATTTCCGATATTATTCAAACATAGATTTAGAGGAAACCAACACTCTTCAGCCCAGTTCGTTCTTTTTAATCCACCCTGTATACTTCTTCGCAATCGTATGCCGTATATATATAATCTCCTCCGTTGTGATAATTCCATCCAATACAATGTTCATGTTCACTATACGAAAACACGATGAAAGTTAGAGAGAGATACAGCATAGGCAGCCATTGTTACATTCCCCCTCACTTGGATTGGGATGAACCAAATGACGTAACGAAAGCTTTCGGTTGTTCGTAAAGTTTTCGCTCCTCGCCACATATAAAAACAAAATATATTAACGTTATTATTTTACCAGATTTTGGATTTACAAAGATGTCCATAGACAAGTAGTTTTGCCGTAAAATGAAATAGGTTAAAAAAAATGGAAGAGCATCTGTTATTAAATAAAAAGCTAGAGATATTGATCTGAGATAAAGCTTTAAAATTTCGATTGATTGAATTTTTCTTTGGAGGTAGTTGGCAGGTTTCTAAAAATGGCATCTATGGAATATTTTTGCCCGAAAAAATAAGCTTAAAGCAGCTCAAGAAAATAATCCTTCCATAATCCACACACGACAACTTTGTTTTGAATTTGCCTGTTCTTTTTGGAATCGCCAAATAAATACAACATTTCGAATTTAATTAATCAATTTCGTACAAAAGTTACAATGTCAATTGGTCTTTCAAAGGTTTCCATTCAATTTTAGAAGATTAGAGGCAAGGTTTTGGAAGAAAGACCCATATTTATGTTCTATATTTTATAAATAAAATTTCTTTGGATAAAAAAAGCAACATTTATTTATATTTGAAACAATTTCTTTAGATTAATTCAATGTTTCTCCACTTGTCTAACATCCATCCCACTAACTTCCCCTTCTCTCAATGAGTCATTGTTAGTTATTTATATAAAACCGAAAGATGGAAAGGAGATGGGAATTTTCTCTTGAAGACGTCTAAAGCCCACCAATATATTATCTTCAAAGAGCAATTCACTCATTTCGTGTATCTTTCTCCGAACAACAAGAACGTATTATATGAACAAAACTTCAACATCACAGATATTGTGGTGTGTCCCTTCTCCATACGGGCATCACTGTGCTCTTTCTAACTTAATATTAGCTCATATTAGCATCCCTTTCTTTCTCGATTCTATATGTATACTCATACAGGCGTGGTTCTTCATGTAAATTTGTTTATTTAAGATAAGTATATCTATATTTTAAACCTAGTTTGTGAATTTAACTGGGCATGCGTGTTTATATATGAAGAAGTCCAGCCTTCATAGATCAGGACGAGGAGGAAGATTTGTTTTTATAGGGATCCTTGTTTAGGCGTGTATACGTTTTAATACCAGTTGATAGATGGCAGTATAAGGACGAAAAATCATAAGTTATCAAAAAAATGCAAAAAAAATCAGGGGAAAACTCTGAAAATTCAAATCAGGTATGGTTTTTACAAAATCTCAAATTTGTGCTTCTTTTTTGTCACTTTTATCTACTTTTCTGAGACTGCCAATAACAAACACACGATTAGAAAATTTTACCGAATTCATAAATTGGAATATTTGGAGAAGCTGCGTGACAAATTTGATTCACTGCATCTATATTCATCAAAAAAATTTTTTTTTTTTAATAAGTGATTTGTAATTGAAAACACAATTGTAGAAAAATATATAACCAACTTAAGTTTTCTGTTGGACTCGGCGAGATATAAATAAAATAGCTTGGCCTCTTCCAGATATAACACTTCTATACCATCTGATAAAACAACTTGTTGAATAAATTAAGCTTATTCTTCTGTATTAAATCATTATCGGACGAAGATATACCACAGAGAGCGGTCTTTCATCTGTATACCATTGAGAAGCCTACAATTATAATTAATATATGTACAAATATGAAACCGCCGCTAAAACGAAGAAACAAATACTTACAAAAATGCCACGGGCATCTTCACCAATAATTAATGATATATAAATTTAAAGTAACCTCTTATATCGGAGAATGATACAATAAAAAATCTTAAATCGGTAGGAATTAAATTGCAGGCATAGTCTCGTTATTTTAATCGTGTGAATGACATTTATGTTACATTGCGTAAAAATGGTGATGTAATTTTTTTGAGGTTTTTGAGGTTTCAAACTAAAACAAGGTTATACCAACTTATTATATAACAAACAGTAAAAATGTATTTTATTTTTATTTTTATACGTTATAATATTACAATTTTTCAATCAAATGTGATATACAATAATACAGTAATAAAAAACACAAAAATTCATACCATAAAGCTGAAGATATTCACAACTTGCAAATAGAATAACATTTTAATAAACAAAAATACATAACCTACATACGTTTTCTGTAAACATAAAAATCACAAATGCAAATTCAATAAGTTGGATGATAAACATCTACCAATATCAAAATATAATACAAATACAAAACCTTAAAGATTATAAAGTAGACACAATTTATCTTATTATAGATAACCATGAAATTATCATTGATTACATATATAATATAAACATTATACAATAAAATATTCATTATATGATGGAGATATAAATTCGTGAACAATAGATTATGTGGGGAGCTTCTGATTCACTTCCAATATTATATTTACGCAATATTTAGCAATACCAATAACAATTCTGCAATATCTAGCAATACCAATAACAATTCTACAATATCAAGCAATATGTAGCAATTCGGCAATATCTAGCAATATATAACAATTCTGCAATATGTAGCAATTCTGCAATATCTAGCAATACCTAAGGCAATTCTGCTATATCTGGCAATTTTGCAATATCTAGAAATATGTAGCATTCTGCAATATCTAGCAATAAGTAACAATTCCACAATATCCCACAATATGTAGCTATTCAGCAATATGTAGCAATATGTAGCAATTCTTTAATATCTAGCAATACCAATTCTGCAATATCGAACAATATGTAGTATTTCTGCAATATCTAGCAATATGTATCAATTCTGCAATATCTAGCACTATATAACAATATCTAGCAATATGTAGCAATTCTGCAATATCTAGCAATATGTAGAAATTCTGCAATATCTAGCAATACCTATGGCAATTCTGCAATATCTAGCAATACCTATGGCAATTCTGCCATATCTAGCAATTTTGGAATATCTAGCAATATGTAGCATTCTGCAATATCTAGCAATAAGTAACACTTCCGCAATATCTAGCAATATGTTGCTATTCAGCAATATTTAGCAATATGTAGAAATTCTACAATATCGAACAATACCAATTCTGCAATATCGAACAATATGTAGCAATTCTACAATATCTAGCAATATGTAACAATTTTGCAATATCTAGCAATATCTAACAATTTTGCAATATCTAGTAATATATAGCAATTCTGGGTAATATCTGGCAAGTAGTATAATGCTCAGCTGCGGTAATTGCACATGTGCAAGTGAAAGCTCTGCTATGCGCACTTAGACCCGTTTCGAGGCCAGAAGCGCCGAAACTTAATAAATAAACTTACGCATGTGTTAGAGAAAACTGTATTACTTAAACCTAGCATACCGAAGCTATGTCTTTCGAGGCGCGAAACGAGTGCCGAGACACTGCAACAGCATTCGTTTCTTTTGCCTATTACGGATATTAACACGGAATTCCAGCGTTGCCACGCAATTTAAAAAATTAAAAAGTAGTAGTTATTCAATATAAAATATTCTCTATAAATTTCACGATAAAACCAGTGAAAGATTGAATCTAATATCATTCAACTAATTACAAAAACTATCTAGCCGAAAAAGACGGTAACTTCGAAAGAAATAATTACACCCATATTAATTCTGACATTTTTTAGATGTCCCAGGGCCAAGAACAATGATATGCATATGCATGTCTCTACTACTTTATATGCTTCTGATCGGGTACTCCCCGTATGTAAATTATTTTTATACAGGGTGTATTTACTTGTAAGATTTCTCTCCTAGCAAAGTAATTATTTTATTTTAGGAATGAGCAGTTTATATTCTATAGTAGTAGAATTGTTTAGTATCTATTCTGACGTTATTATAAAAATAATGATATTTGCTTGTATTGTCTTAAGCTACTGAAGATAGAAGCTTGATGGCAAAATACGCACTTAACTACAAGCAGTGGTCTGTACAATAGATTGCGTAGTTTTTAAAAAGAAAAAGTTCTTGAATAGAATTGGTACTGCTAACATTTGTACACTATTCAAATTAAAGCATGTACCCGGTGTAGTAGCGTAGATATCTTGAGCTATATCAGTTCCGCGCAATCGGTACAACTGCTGCACAAGGTACTGCCTGGGTACCACGTACCAACCCATAACACCTCCGGGGTGCGACACCGACACTGCTCTCTATGATAATACATATCACTGCGTTATGTTATGGAAAGGTGAGATAGTACCGCGCTATCCCCGCAATTAGCGCCACTAAATAACGATGCCGAAGTGATACCGAGGCCACAATGCCAAGCGTAACTACGAATTTATATCAACATAAAAGGTGAACAAGAATCACGATGGAGCCTAATACTAACCAGTACTTATTCCATTTCGTGCACCACAGCAAACGTACCTTTAAAATCAATCGAAAGAATCACGAAACAAGAGGAATTATGAAATCAGTCGGTGTTTAATTAAATTAAGTTTCAAGTGATTATTCTGCAAATGGTGGAAAAGCAATTTGATGATCTCTATTCGAAGATTTTTTCCACGATTTAACGAAAATGAATTCATCGATGGTGAGATAAAATGCAAACAACTCACTTCAATACATACAACAGGTTGTGGATAATACTTCTTTGTGATAGAAAATACTTCGCCCATACCATTTATAACCTTACCACGATCTATTGGTAAATTTTTTTGCCAAACTGGCGAACGTCCGCCGCTGCAAGGGTATGCGCACACGTCTTACAGCCCTGAATAAAGCGTTCACATGTAAACATCCTCTATGGCATATCTTATTGGTTGTTGCTATCTGTGCTAGCGGTTATCGCAAGATTTATATATCTTTTCAATTTTGCGCCAATTCCAAAGAATCATCCAAATTGCGGGGTTAACCCGAAAGACGAAACGGCATCATTTGCGCACTTCTTGCAGTTGCAAGATAACTGGTAGCCAGAGCTGCAGCGCGAAAGACCGCGCACATTGGATAGTTCGTACGAAGAGTTGAGATATGGAGTGCCGATAACGCATACGAAAGTGATCCCGATGTCCATGAACGGACACATCCTACTGGAAGATGCGCGTTGTTTATGATCCTCATACAATAGTCGCGTACAGGGTCAAAAAGATTGTTTCGAAATTGATGCGCTCCACTAATTTTGACGAAAGTGTAACGCCCGAGAGATGGGTGCAAACTGTTTGTTGCGTATTTGAAAATTTAAGTAACCTTTCAATTTTTTTAAATTATCTCATTGAATTTTACAGTTTTTCATATTTACATTAATTCGAATGTATTTTACATCCTGTGATTTTCGGAAATGGTACATTTATACGGGGTTTATCAGCGCATGGCTTCGGGCATAATTTACGTATTTATTATACGTTTATACCGTCGAGTGGGTGGTACCGTGGTACTGCCTCTTCACACCGTCGTGTCGTTTCCTACGCTGCTTACTTTATACCTACCCAATACTCCCGAATATACACAGCCATTCGTAAATTAAATCGTTATTTTTGCACATTTACTTTTACATGAAACGATAGTTTACAATTTTCAGTACCAGTTTTTTTTTTAATTTATAGACAACCTTCTAAATTTATTAGTTATCTAATTCGGTTTAGTTGAGAGAATTACAACCAAATAATATTTCGCGTTAAAAAATTATATTGATTTTAATTCGATGGGAATTGCTTGATCGCAAGGAACTTTGCTTGAATTATTCGGAGGAAGAATAAACGTTGTTTGGACTAAAATTTATAAACTTTCATAAAAACTAAGGACAATGTCTTGTTGCTTTTCTTCTGCTGCATCCTGTATAATGAAAAATCTCTTTCTAGTCTGAATTATTGATATCTTATGCAAGATAGTCTGAAATTATATATTTAAGGTGTAAAAGTATTTTTTAATTCTGCAGGTGTTAGATAATTCATATAGAAAGAAATGTGTTTTTTTTTTCATAAATTAAGTACCTCTTGAATATTTTTTTTTTGTAACATTGAATGGAACATATTGTAAAATAGATTAATCTAAGGATTATTAAAATTTGCAATTAATTTTGCGGTGGATATAATAATTTTGAAGATATCGTAAGGAGACTACAAATGGAAAATGTGTAAGGGCTAACCCTGTATTTATTTTACTAAAAAAATTGCATTTTCTCAGGTCGATTTATAAATACGAGTACTCTCAAATAAAATTTGAATGATCAAGAATTGAGAATCTGCAATATAATTTGATGAGTGATGAATCAATAGAAACAATTCATTCAAATATGACGTAAAAAACAATTTTTACGTCATGGATTTTCTATGTAAAAAATATAATCTTTTTTCCAATGTAAAATGGAAGAGTGTGCAGAATTAAGTACCTAATTTAATTATTAAATTTAAAAATCAAGTACTTTTGTTGTAGGATTAACTGTTTAGAAGATTTAGTTAGTTAGTTAAAGAGTCCGCAATCCTAAAGATTGTTTGGAAACAGCACGCCATGCCGATCTATCCTGAGCTAATCCCTTCATCTCCCTATAGCTATTCATCTCAACGTCTTCAACTATCTGATTCACATACTCCAATCTAGGCCTACTCTCTTTCCCTCCACTCTACCTTCTATGATCAATTGCATAATCCCCCCATGCCTAAGAATATGCCCTACTAATCTGTCTCTCCTACGCTGTAACACTCTCCAAATACTTCTCTTCTCCCCTACTAACTCTAGTACAGCTTCATTTGTTACTTTATCTTCCCAACCAATCCTCATCATCCTCCTATAGCACTACATTTCGAATGCTTGTAATCTACGCTTCTCTTCCTTTCCTATAGTCCACGCCTCACACCCGTACAGTGCTACACTCCAAACATATACCTTCAGTAATCTTTTTCTAATACCCAAGTCAATATTTGATCTTAAAATCTGTTCTTTTTCTACGAATGCCTTCCTACCCTGTGCTATCCTACACTTTATATCTACCTTGCTTCGATTATCTTTTGTGATTCTACTGCCTAAATAACAAAAATCTGACACTTCTTCGATTCTATTATCTCCTATTGAGATCCTCATTTTTCTACTGCATTCCTTTTTGTCACACCTCATCACTTTAGTTTTACCAATATTTATTTTCATGTTAAAATCCCTAGTCAATACTGCCTGCATACCATTCAATACCCTTTCTAAATTCTTTTCGCTTTCTTCCAATATAGCTATATCGTCGGCGAATCTCAACATATATATTTTCTCTCCCTGTACATTCACACCTACACTATACTCTTCTTTTACTTTGTTTATTGCATCTTCTATATATAGATTAAATAATAACGGTGAGAGTGTACATCCCTGCCGAACTCCCTTCCCTATTTTTGCTACCTCTTCTTCCCCCTAAATTCTAACTAAGGCAGTTTGGTGTTTATATAAATTAAAAATTATTCTCCTATCCTTATAATCTATACCCGTTTCTTTTAAAATTCTAAACATTATGTCCTAATCTACATTATCAAATGCCTTTTCTAAATCTACAAAAGCTATGCAAGTTACCTTTCCTACCCTCATTCTTTTTTCTACTACTGTTCTTAGTGCTAAAATCGCCTCTCTCGTCCCTCTGTTTTTCCTAAAACCAAACTGATCTTCTCCTAGCCTTTCCTCTACTTTATTTTCTAATCTCCTATAAATAATCTTTAACAATATCTTCGATGCATGTGATAGTAGGCTAATGGTCCTATAGTTCTCACACAAATTAGCTCCTATTTTCTTCGGCATTGTTACTATTCTACTACGCTGAAAATCCTGTGGTACTTCTCCCTTCTCATATATTTCACAAACTAACCTGTATAATCGCTCCTGCACGTTTAGAAGATGTCATCAAAAAACTGAAAATTGTAAAATGAGTCGAGGATTCCTCCTTTGACTTCTCGCTCCTCGCTCCTCCACGTTTAGAAGATATCATCAAAAAACTGAAAATTGTAAAATGAGTCGAGGATTCCTCCTTTGACTTTTTTGGGCAAAATTTTCACATTTTCGTGAGTGACTTTACATGACTAATACGATTTGTTCTCAGAATTTAGTATCTGCATGAAATAAATATCAAAAATACAGATTTTTGAAGTGAGCTGGAACAAATATTTCTCTATAGACGTGCAATGTTAAAATTTACAATTTCTTTTCTACGTGAAAAAAATGATTGAATGTGAAATGATCTCAGGATTGTAAATCTGCAAGTACTTTTGCTGCAGGATTCGACAGCTATATTAAAAAATTGAAAATGTTAAAAGACCCTTTAAAATATCACAATTTGGAAAGTGACTTTTTAATATTTTCTAACCGGTTTTGAACTTTTAGAATCTCCGCAATGATTTGATGGAAGATGAATAATTTATTAGACAGACACAAATTACTGAAAGAAATAATTAGAAAAGATAAATTTGCAGATTTTTGAACTAGTAAAAAACATCATTTTAAAACCCAGCTAAGATAATCATCTCATAACAACAAAATCATCCACCAATAAATATAATAGTTTCTTTCAATCGAATTTCGAATCAAAACCATTTATTAAATTCAACATATAACGAAGCAACCTCGTGAAAGGTTCGTGCACATCATTTAAATATCTTTGTAAAAAAAAATACGATAATTAATTAAACTTAAATCACATTGGCTGCATTATAAACTATATAGTTTTTATATGTGACTTGTATAGACACAAACCAAACGAACATGACATAAAACATATTTTTAAGCTTAAATAATCCACGTATTATAGTCGAGCAAATTAAATTATAACCGAACGAGCTGAAGCGCTGGAATATGGCTGGGGCACATCATTAATAATCATTATTATGCCATTATAGGGATAATATCGTTCTCTGTTTATTTCCACTCGGGTTTTTTGTCCACAAATACGCGTATACGATGCCAAAGATATAATACCACGTGATGACTTTGCAATCCACGCAAAGAGCAGTACCAATTTACATCATACGTGCTGCGCAGAATTCAAACTATTGCAAATACAATAAAAATGAGGACAGTATGTATTTTATTTCTTGCGAATATTATTTGATTTTATTACTCCTGAATCGGTATCTTCGAGCAAGCAAAATTGAAACTGTAATTTGATTAGTTCTTGTCGATTGAAACAAATTGATTTTGGTTGTCTTTGCGCAGTTGTCGCACTGTAAGTTAAGTTAAGTACTTTACATTGCGGTGCAGTTAGTTATCTCCTTCTTTAAGTTAAACAGTCCGCAATCCTAAAGATTGGTTGGAAACAGCACGCCATGCCGATCTATCCTGAGCTAATCCCTTCATCTCTCTATAGCTATTCATCTCAACGTCTTCAGCTATCTGACTCACATACTCCAATCTAGGCCTACCTACCCCTCTCTTTCCCTCCACTCTACCTTCTATGATCAATTGCATAATCCCCCCATGCCTAAGAATATGCCCTACTAATCTGTCTCTCCTACGCTGTAACACTCTCCAGATACTTCTCTTCTCCCCTACTAACTCTAGTACAGCTTCATTTGTTACTTTATCTTCCCAACCAATCCTCATCATCCTCCTATAACACCACATTTCTAATGCTTGTAATCTACGCTTCTCTTCCTTTCCTATAGTCCACGCCTCACACCCGTACAGTGCTACACTCCAAACATATACCTTCAGTAATCTTTTTCTAATACCCAAGTCAATATTTGATCTTAAAATCTGTTCTTTTTCTACGAATGCCTTCCTACCCTGTGCTATCCTACACTTTATATCTACTTTGCTTCGATTATCTTTTGTGATTCTACTGCCTAAATAACAAAAATCTGACACTTCTTCGATTCTATTATCTCCTATTGAGATCTTCATTTTTCTACTGCATTCCTTTTTGTCACACCTCATCACTTTAGTTTTACCTATATTTATTTTCATGTTAAAATCCCTAGTCAATACTGCCTGCATACCATTCAATACCCTTTCTAAATTCTTTTCGCTTTCTTCTAATATAGCTATATCGTCGGCGAATCTCAACATATATATTTTCTCTCCCTGTACATTCACACCTACACTATACTCTTCTTTTACTTTGTTTATTGCATCTTCTATATATAGATTAAATAATAACGGTGAGAGTGTACATCCCTGCCGAACTCCCTTCCCTATTTTTGCTACCTCTTCTTCCCCCTCAATTCTAACTAAGGCAGTTTGGTGTTTATATAAATTAAAAATTATTCTCCTATCCTTATAATCTATACCCGTTTCTTTTAAAATTCTAAACATTATGTCCCAATCTACATTATCAAATGCCTTTTCTAAATCTACAAAAGCTATGCAAGTTACCTTTCCTACCCTATTTCTTTTTTCTACTACCGTTCTTAGTGCTAGAATCGCCTCTCTCGTCCCTCTGTTTTTCCTAAAACCAAACTGATCTTCTCCTAGCCTTTCCTCTACTTTATTTTCTAATCTCCTATAAATAATCTTTAACAATATCTTCGATGCATGTGATAGTAGGCTAATGGTCCTATAGTTCTCACACAATTTAGCTCCTATTTTCTTCGGCATTGTTACTATTCTACTACGCTGAAAATCCTGTGGTACTTCTCCCTTCTCATATATTTTACAAACTAACTTGTATAATCGCTCCTGCATTTTTTCCCCTGCGTGTTTTATTAATTCGGCTGGTATCATATCAATCCCCTCTGCTTTGTTATTCCGTAAATCATTTAATGCTCTATGAAACTCTGACCTAAGTATGCTAGGACCTAAGTCATCCTCATCTATCTGTTCCACATTTTCTAGCTCCTCCATGTCCTGCCTACCTTTATATAAATCTTCAAGATACTCCTTCCATCTTCTAGCTTTTTCCTTATTTTCTGTGAGTTCCTTACCCTGCTTATCACATATAATGTTACCCTTTGGTTTTACTTTAGAAAAATGTGACTTAATTTTCCTGTAGCCCAAATCTACTTTACCTCTTCTCATATCCTCCTCAATATCCTCACAATTTCCTTTTATCCACTCTTCTTTCGCTAGCTTGCATTTCCTATTAATTAAGTTCCTTAGTTCCTTATATTTTTTCTGTCCTGCTTCTGTGTTTCCTATTTTAATTTTCCTTCTTGCTTCTATCATTTCAACTATTTCTTCCGTGATCCATTCCCTCCTACCTGCCCTTTTCTTTGTGCCTAATATTTCATTTGCTGCTGTAGTTAGCCCATTTCTGATTTCCCTCCATTCGCAATCTATGTCGTTCCTAGATGTTCCATTAGCCATGATTTCTACTTTCTGCTTGTACTTTTCACATACATCAGCTAATTTTAACCTATCGACATCTACTCTGACCTGTTTGGACTTCTGTAATTTCTTGAATTTGACCTCTGAGTCCAGGACTACTAAATTATGGTCACTATCAATATCTGCTCCAGGGTAACTCTTACAATTCTTAATCTGGTTCCTAAACCTCTCTTTAACCAGTATGTAATCTATCTGATACCTCCCTATATCTCCTGGCATTTTCCACGTATATATCCTGCGCTTGTGATTCTGAAAAAGCGTGTTTGCTACCACTAGCTTATTCCTAATACAAAACTCTACCAATCTATCCCCTCTATCATTACGTGTTCATATGTTGTTTGTTCTTTGTTTGTTGAATATTGCAGGTGGTTGCTATTACTAAAAATGCAGATCCGTATTTAAATTATTACGATAAAAAACTGCAATTTACGTTAAATAGTAAGGGTAAGAAAAGGGTAAGGAGAAAGAGCGGATAGCAGAGGAAATAGTTGCATGATAGAGGATGGAAGGAAAGTTAAAAATATAAATGCAGAAGCGGGATAGGGAACTAAGGAACTTAATTGATAGGACATGTATGGTAGCGAAAGAGGAATGGATAAGAAAAGTGTGAGGATATTGAGGAAGATATGGAATATTAGGTCTCATTTCTCTAAAGAGTTGATGTTATAATTGATAAGCAACGTTGGGAGCTCACAAAAATATATTGACAAAGTTAGAAAAGTATGTCGAAGATTTATAAAGAGGTAAGCGGGTAATGGAGGAGCTAGAAGAAGATAAATTCAGTTTTAGGGAGAACATAGAGACGAGAGAAAATTTGATTAAATTGCAAAACACTTTTGAGGTTTTTAACATGAAATATTGGACCAAGGGTCGTTAGAAATCGTATATTCACGATTGACTAATTGAAATGTAAATGGCACTTGGCACCAGTTATTTTAAAATACGCACCAAAAATATAAGGTACTACCAACCTGAAATAAAATTTATATTCAAACATATTTAAAAAAAAAATGGTTTTAAATATGCAAATTTTCTAGGAAATCCAAAATATTTGATTGATTTCAATAAGAAATCTGGTATTTATGAAATATCTTGTTCTAGTTGTCCTAAAGTATATATAGAAGACAAACACACAGACCAACTGAAACTAGATTTAAGGAGCTCATTTCAGATTAAATAAAACAGATAAAAGTGCTGTACCCGAGCATATATTTGACTAACTCAGGTCATCCTAGTCATCGAATTAGTTCAGTTAAATTACTTAAAAGTGTTTTGAATTATTCCGAAAGTATAAGTAATTTTTTATATCTTGACGGGGACCTAATTCATCCTCTACTGCGCATAAGGGTTGCGCCTCCAGTACCATTGTTGCCATATATGAATAAAAAACTTCTAGTAGTACAAAGTGCTCAAATTGTAAACTGCATAGCAAAATTCATATTGAGAATATTTAATGTATGAATATATACGGCTTCGATTAAACTCCACTATTTAGTAAAAAGTTTCCAGTTATTTATTATTTGTTTCGATCAATTATGCTAATATAATACTCTCTGTATTTGTTGGCTGTCGATATGACAACATTGCAGTAATTTTGACCACACCCTCAAATGACAAAAATGCAGTGGCGAGCATCTGTTCACCAGCTATAGTAATATTATTGGTCTTATGCATAAACTAGTCTTAATTTGTAATGCGCAGTAGAAGGCGCGGGCCCGCCACTTAAAAAAAATTATATATACGTGCATAAATTTAATGAATTTAGATCAATTAACGCATCTAGCTACTTAAAGCTTTAAGTAACGGTATTTTGGTGATATTCTATACTATTCAAATATTTTGTTTAATGAACTGCCCGATTCGAGTACGTTGAAACAAAAGCAACGTTACCAGAAAGTGTACAAAGTCTTTCGCACTGAGTATATTCTCTATGAAATGTAAAAGTTTCTTCATTTACTCGAGTAAATTTCAATAAATACAGCTCTGTGTATTTGCAGTATTGCAGACATTTGTCCAAGATCAATTTCACATTCGCCACACCATCTTTCTATTTAATATAAACTTATCATTATTGTATAAGTTATATATCCACTGCTCGTCTTTCAGATGCATTGTTTTTGTTATTAACAACGATGACTGCAAAAAAAAATCCAATTTTACACTACGCTGAAGCGATATTTACGCGTCGTATGTGATATTTGAACAAAATCATATAGAAATAATGCGAGAATTCAATTTCGTATGAACGATTCAACATAAAACAAATTTTCTTTAAAAAAAATTAAGAGACTATACGCTACGGTCACCAAACATCTTGCATGCACGTGAGAAATGTTTTTTTTAAGCAAACTTCCGCATTTAGATACATTGAATTATATATTATTGTTTATGTAAAAAAATTCAGTTCACTATTTTTAATTTTTTTAAATGTTATCAATACTTATTTATACAAAAACTTTATTTTCTCCTACAATATAAAATTCTGTTCATGTTCGCTACTTTTTTGCAAGTGTATTTATCGAGTATTAACAATTAACAATCACCAAAATATCTTCTTCCTTATTGATAACACAAAAGTATTTTGCACGCTATTTTCCCATCATTTTATCGAGTTCATGTACACTTGGTCCATCTCACCATATTATCGCAGAATTTGCGGTCCAGCCGAGAAAGATTTCTCTTGCTGGCTCTGGAGATTGTTCAAGTCCAGATACTCCAGAGCACGCAGACACCATCAGCCAATATCAGACGGATATTCAAGCAACGATCACGTGTTGTAAGTTTGCTTTTTTTTACCACAATGCAAACTTACGTACAAGTAATCTGAACTTAGTAAATACGTAACAATTTTTAGAACTAAAAAAATAACAATTTTTACAATTTGCAGAATCAATTTTCAGATTGATGCTCAACAATTTGGTATTAAGCTGAAAATCGCCTACGCGAAAATTTAATTCGACATAATTAATATTTAGAAAAATATAGAACAAATCAAAGGAATATTTTTTGTTGTGCGCGTAAATTTCTATGTCTTAGAATTGTGTTTTGGGATATATAAATAGCTTCTACTTGATTGTAAGAGGAAAGTTGTTTTTTATTTCTCTTTTTTATGTTATTTATGCCATAAAAAGTGAAATTTTAATTTTTTGTAAGAGAATATTATACAGTGGGTACGCGTGTCACTATTTGAGAATCTCTTGTATAGATGTTGCTCGGATGCTGGCACGTGATGGACCACTGTATCAAGTGAACCTGACAGGATGATAGGAAATTATATACAGATTCCCTTATACAGGGTAATTCTGTTATCCTTAATCAAAGAAGCTGTTAAAACTTTACTATAAAACTCAAGCTATTGCAAAAAAACTTGGTGTATTTTCATTTAAGAATTTTTTTTTTACCAAAACATCGTGAGGTATATTTTTAACGCACCGTAAGAAGAATTAAGATTATTTAATGACAGGTTCTGTTATGTTAGATACTTATTAAAAAAATCTAACAAATAGTTTATCCTGTACATTACAAGAAATCCTGTTGTAAATACTGTCCATCTTATCCCTGGATTACTACCACACAATAACACAAGAGGGCGCGTAAATCCAATGTACAATCAAGTAAAATCATCATCCCTCCAACAGGGAACAATACACAACACATTCCTCCAACTCAACACATCTGATTCAAACGCGTGTTCTAGAGCTCATACATTACCACGCAACACCAATTCCGACGTAACACTCTCATCGTTCATTGTACATATATCCAAACGTATCCCATCACCTTATATCAATCACTTCTTCGCCAGTTGAAAGACCGTCAGGCGAGAGTCCATTCTATTCTTCCCTTAAGTTTGTGCGTGAAGATGCATATATAACATGTTTCTGGACGCGGGAAAGATTTGTATTTGCCAAATCTAATTTTTGATGTACCATTGTTGCGTTGTTGAGTTCGAGATGTTGAGGCTAGTTAAGAAATAATTTTATATATAGGGTGTGCGAATATGAGGAACCGAAATATAAGTATCGACATTTCTACATGAGAAATTTGATAAATTTATGCAGGATGTTGGAGGATGCAGGATGTTGCATTGATGAGGTGTGACAAGTAGGCGAAAGATGAAGGTTAGAATAGGGGATGATGGAATAGAAGATGTGTCAAACTATTGTTATTTAGAGAGTAGGAACACAAAGGATAATCGAAGTAAGGTAGATATAAAATGTAAGATAACATAGGGTAAGAAGGCTTTTGTACAAAAAGGAGCAGATTTTAAGATCAAATTTTGACTTGGGTATTAGAAAAAGTTTATTGAAGAGTGTGGTGATGTGTGGAGTGTAGTATTGTAGGAAAGGAAGAGAAACGTAGAATAGAAGCATTCGAAATGTGGTGCTACAGGAGGATGATGATGATAAGGATTGGTTGTGTAGATAAGAGTGTCAAATGAAGCCGTGCAAGAGTTTGTAGTGTAGAAGAGAAGTATTTGGAAATGATTAAAGTGTAGGAGCGATGGACTAGTTATATTCTTAGTCATGGGGGTGTTGTGCAATTAGGTATAGAAGGTATAGTTAAGGAGTAGGTAGGCCTAGATTGGAGGACGTGTGAAGGAGGATGGGAAATGAAGGAGTTATGTCAGGAGTGAGCGACAGATGGCTAAACAATTTGTGAGATTGATGACTTATTAATTATAATGAACTAAGGACGCTTTAATGGGAAATTTTAATTGTTTGTGTTTTTCATTACATACATAAATAATTCTTCCTCTTCTACCTGGAGGTATGGATGGTCGAGAATCATCTCCCTGCTATTTTCCTCCACGCTGCCCTGTCTTGTGCCTTTTCCCTTATCCCATTCCATTGTACTCCTCTGTCTAAAATGGCTTTCTTTATGCCATCTACCCAAGTTTTTCTTGGTCATCCTCTTCCTCTTTTACCAGCACCTCTATACTCGAATGCTCTTCTTGCTGTTCGAGTATCTCTCATCCTTGTTCGGATGTGTCCGAACCACCGAATTTGTCCCTCTTCTATATGCTTTGTTAGTGGTTTTAGGCCCAGATTTTAGGCCCTCAATTCTATGTTTGGGCATCCGTCTATTCTACTTTTTCCTTCTATTTTTGCTTTGCATCTTACTGGCGATGGTTTACAGGTCCATGATTCACTTCAATGTGTACAAACGCGGTTTTATATATTGTTATTTCTGCTGCTTTTGGTATTCGTTTCTTATCTAAGAGCGCCCGTCTCATGGAATGGAACAATCTGCCAGCTGGTCCCAATTCATTCATTTACCTCTTCGTCTATGGTTCCACGCTCGTTTATAGATATTTAAAAGTTGTTACTTGATTGAGAGAAACGTATTTTCGATTACCACAGTAAATATTAGGATGTTTCCATTTTCAAATGCAATTTTATTTCTCATTTTAATCGTGTTAACAATTTCTCTTCAACAGTTCTGTTGCGCAACTTTACGATAGCAATAAACATTGACAGTTCTGACGGGAAGGAAAGAACGATCATTATTATTTGTATTGCGGAACGGCGCGGTCATTTATTAATTTTACGAGGGGCCTTCGTCCGGTTTTTCGTAATAATTCACTTAAATACCCAGTTCAGTTCAGTTCGCCGTTTCCCTGCGCGGGTTTTATTTAATTTATATCCTTACATCGCGTTTTAATGGTCCCGAACAGAAATAATACAATAATTACACGGACGTAATACAAAGATTATGTACGGTCACAAAATAAAATATGAACCATTGATTCGCAACAAGGGCGCTCTGAAGAAAACGACTGTGGATTTTTTTTACTGATTTTAAGAATTTAGAAGAAAACGTTATTTTGTTACAGAATATTCTGCAGTTCTTATTATAAGAAGTATCAAATGTGCAGTATTTAAGAAATAAAATTGTCGGGTGTACATTTTTTTGAAGTGAAACTTCTATAGTAGGGCAAATTGGCCTGAACGTCATGAAACGTGAAACTCACGCTACGCGCATGCGCTGCGTGTACTGTGTTTATATGTAGCATAAGGCAACCAGTAGACACTTGCGTATTTGCACTTGCAGGTTGAAAGAATATAAATTTTGTGTATGATGCACTAGTGGGTGCATTTCTATTTATCGATGGCTCAGCTGTATCAGATTCATTTCGTTGATCTCTCACACCGCGTGTGTCTTCACGTGCCTGAATGAGTGGCATTCAAATTCTCTATACCACTCACTGTGTCCTCACTTAACGACGGTATCGATTCATCCAGTGTATTTGAGGTCGTTGGAAGGTTATGTTGTCCACCGTGTTTCTTTAACGACCTTTGCCTGGCTCGATACTCTCTAATTCTTTCCAACGTACTTGTTGGCACTTTTCTTGGCGGTTTTTCTTCCATTCTCTAAAGGCTCGCACTCTGTCTGTACTTGTCTTTTTCTCCATTTCACTTTTCACACAATGGAATTTGTGTGAAAAAAAATATATAAATATATGAAAAAAAAAAATCGCTGAGCCATCGACAAATAGAAATGCACCCACTAGTGCATCATACACAAAATTTAATCCAAACTTTGTATTTCTTTGGTATAAATTGTAGAGCGAATTACGTACGTTAACTTATTTTACATGCAGGATACGAAATATATATTTTTAAAAATCCACACCATATATAGAATAGTTTAGAAAGGCATTAATAGAAATATAAAGGTTAAGGTCGAACAATTAGTTATATAAGGTAGCGTTGAAAGCTCGAATAGTCAAGTCTCTTCAAACAATCATTTTTCCAAAACATACTCGCAGTTGCCAAAGAACTCGCGCAAACTAATCCCTCTACACACCAGCAATTTTGTGGTTTTCACCATAGTTCCTCTTAAATCAATTATTATCTAACCTAACAAACAAGCCATTCTTCAATATAAACATAACAAATGATACATTTTGTAGCTGTGCGCACATTTAGCCGTCTATACACGCAAGAAATACATTCGACCAGCCCAGCATAAGTCATCCTTTCCTATCTCCTCCACATACGAAGACGGGTCCATTGTGTTCTCGGTACATAACCATCCATTTAACTCGCAGCTAATGACAATTTCATTTCACAGTCGGATATTCAATGTGCAGACATCATAATATCTCTCTTTATTTCACGTGCCCATAGATATATTGGACATACGAAGCAAGTGTTTCGACACTACGTGACTGTTTCTTACAAATCACCGCGTATTCATTAGTCGACCTACCTTCACCATCGCGTTCTTAAATTTGCAGAACGTGGGTAAACGTGCGCAATATGTAATACGATACATTGTCACGTATTATCGCTTGTGAATAATATTCCGCGAACATGTTAAGTGCCTATTTCGATGATTTTCAGCTTAAATACTGACATGTCACTCGGTTCTGTTATTGTACTCATCTGTACCTCGCTGCAAATGACTTTATTATCTCTTTTGGTTTGCGTGGTTACTTTGTATTTGTTGTATATTATGTTGGAATCTTTCAGACGGTCTTAATTTATAAAGACGTTATAAATACGGATATTATTTAGTGAACAGTGACACTAACTTGTCTCTTTGTGTGCGCTTGTATACGTGGCAACTGCGCACGTTTTCTTCTTTGGTGTATATTTAATACAAGCGTCGCTAAGAACAATAAATCTACTGTGGTATTGAAGGACAAATATATTTTTTATTATTATTCAGTAATGTTGGCCGTAATTCTCATTTGGCTATTCGAAAGATGACATTATAACTTTATGGTACCAAATATCTCTTCTACCAAAATTCATAATGTTGGCATGTTTATATTAAGCATTTGGAAATTAATTTTTGATTTAACTGACGCGGAAACAATGTCAATATATAATAGTTGATGTTTTATTATTCTGGCTCTTCTCTTGTGCTACTCTTTGATAGCTCAGAGATTTGTAATCCTAAAAATGAAAAATACCGCGAAGAAACCGTCAGATCAAATAATGAGGAAGAAATCCAACTTAACCGTATTTACATTCGTTTTAATCCAAAGTAGGTCAATCACAATGTATGATTAATATCAGAGATACTCAAAAAGTCTGCGAAAACGGTTCAGAATTTTCCAATCCCGAAAATCAACAATTTATTTCCAAAAATTCAACTTGAAGAAGATGAACGACAGATTTGGTGTCTATCGATATTTTGAATGGATGTAAAACCTTTATGATTATTTATCAACTACAATATTAAAAAAGCACATCGTGCAAAAATTTAGCTTTGTACGTCATCGTTATGTTGGAGATCCTTCGGACAGACACCTCAAGACTTAAATATATGCGTACATTCAAATAGATTTTGTAGTGTTACCATGTATAGGTTTTATTATATTTAAATATCCATAATATTTTAATGGGCATATTAGCCGGCGAAAGAAAGACGATCAACGTCTCCACTTTACTTTACAGCAGAGCAGAGAGTTTATCATTACCATTTCGGTTAATATCTTCCAGCAGGCAGCGAGAGCAGTTAACCGACATATAGAATGGAATATTGACACTCGTAAAGGCAAATTGTTAGTTCTGAAACACAAAACTCGCACTACTGATCGACAAGAAACAACCAAAGAACGCCATTAAAACGCGAAAATATTGCTCAAAATGAACATTAAATGTGCAGCCGTCATTTTTACAAGAGTCTTCTGGCTTGCGAGTTTTCATATTGAAGTCAATCATCGTAATGTGATGTTTAAATGTTTGAATTATAAAGACGATGCTGAAATGGTAAAAACAGTCGATTCATTTCGCGTGTGGAATTTAACAATTTTCAAAAATCTGAATTTTCTAGTTATTGATTGAATTTTGCCCATTCACTTGTTTTTTGGCAGAAACTTGCTTTGGCAGCAATGTATCTTTCAATGTACGCATGTGCAGAGCAATTGCGATGTTGACGTATTTTGTACACTTTTTCTGAATATGTAATAAATATAGCGCAGCGAAAATGAGATGTTCGCAAATTTCTTGGTTGTAACTTCTAAAGTGACCGAATGCCAAATATTGAGAATTTATGCTTTTAACTTGAATTTTTACTTTCTGTCAATCGGATCCTTTAAAAGTTACTCTTCAGTTGCCAATTATGTTTTTGGAAAATACAATTTTGCACGTAATCTAAATGTGCAATCTGAAGATATTTTATATTATGTGGCAACGCTGGGGGTCGCATACGCTAGTGTGCGCAAGATCAAAACAGTCACTGGCATTACACAACATGCGCAGTAGAAACTAAGTATTTCCACAAAGTTAGTTATTTAACAAACTAGAAGCTATGGAGAGTTTTCAAGTTAGCATTTAATCAAAAATTATGTTGCATCGTAAAATGTATGTATTAAATACATACAATCTCAGCGTCTTGAAGCATTTTTGGTTTCTTCTCGTAAGATAAATAAGGTAGCTGTTCAGTCCATTCTTCTAATCCTCTTGTAAACGCAAGAGTTATTAAGAATTAAATTAATAACATGACGACAATAAACTTCTCGTGTGAAAGCAAATCAATTTAATGAAAAAGGGACATGTCGATAATGCAAACGGCTTCGTAAATCTCTCGGAAAATCTCGTGTTGGTTCTTTGTCTTAAAGTTTCCCTATATTTGCACTGGATATTAATATAGCACTAAAAAGTGGTTGGGTTCGGTACATACGGTGAGGTAGCACTTTGCTGAGCGCTCTGTCGTCATATGGTACCTCCCAACAAGGCCTTGTCGCTTACAGTGGTACCTCGTGTAATACCTTAGACTAGGTTTAATGGGTGCGTTGCGCACTTTAATTAGTGGAACGTAAAAGCCGTGACGGAGCCACCGGCAGCGATAAACGCATATTGTAGCCGAAGTATTACCATCAACCGCGGTGCCCTAAAAACAACTACCTCTACTTACAACCAACAACAATGTATCGTGTAACATTGTCCTTTGTTTGAGAAAAATGTGCAAGACACCGATATAGACATTTTTCTATGGTATATATTATTCGTTTTTATCCCCTTGTCATTTTCTTACCTCATCATTTAAATCGCGACATACCAATTTTTCAACAAACAATTTAAAAATTGTTAATGGACGAAGTATTTATCATATATTTCCCTTGTATTTTGTTGGATAGGATACCTTACCTAACCTCAAAGATCACGCCAATGGCTGTCGTTTATGATCATACCATTTTCTAAAGAAACAACAAAAGTCTCACACTAATTCTCTTCTCATCACCTGCGTTCCTTCTTGTCACACCTCATCACGTTGGCCTTGCCTATATATATTTTCATGTTTTAATCCCTAGTCATTGCTTCCTGCATACCATTTAGTACCTGTTCTATCTAAACTCTGCTCCCTTTCTTCCAATATAGCCCACCTCAACATTATATTTCCTCTGCCCGAATACATTTTCACACATACACCATACTCTTCTATTACGTTGTTTATAGCATCTTCTATATATAGATTACATAATAACGGCGACAGCATACATCCCTGCCTGACTCCCTTTTCATATTGGCATATATGCTATATAAATATGCGTTTCTTTATAGAAGATGTACCCCTCTCAAATTTATACCTTCAAATCATCTTTAGAACGCCTTTCTAATTCATACATTTCCTGTTCAGCTAAAAATTAAGTACTACAAGGGCACAACAGTTACTAATATAATAAATACCATAACGGTACTAATTTGTAGTATGAAACTCTTTAATAAAGCATCATTAATAATAACTACGCACTGAAACTACATTATTAAGGGACATTAATAGATGACAAAAACAATTATTGTGACAGGTAATTATTTATTTTATTACTAACACCTTGTTGTCAATGTCAGGTGTCATATATGGATTCTAAAATGTCAAATAAAGAACGATATTAATGATAACGTGTCTTCGTCGAAGACATATTTAACGTTGTTCATAGAAAAGTATATTTTCCCTACGCTATTATGTAATGGCATCATTAATTTTTTGATTAATTTGTTAGTTACTAGAAATAGATTGTGAAACGAATGTTTAAAATACTTGAAAAATTGAAATTATAATATAGATATCCTCAATATGAATGCCTAAAGTTGTAATGAATTGTTTTCACGATGAGCTAAAATGCCTACTTTGGCGAACATTTCGATGCATTCATTGTCGCTGAACTACCAACACATACATACAGGCAGAAGATAATTTAAAAGTGGTCGCTCATTTTAATTTCCCTCTTCGCATTTAACAATTGTCATATATTAATCGTGTCAAATATGCAAGAGTGTATAAAAATGCATTTTAGATCTTTGTCCGACTCATCAATGTCGGACGGTTCAAACAATCAACTTTTATCTGCTTTTCATCTCGCTATCCGAACCATCGATGAACCTAGCAGAGAAAAATCACTCGGACATCTAAAGCTCAATTTAGCTCCTTCACTTGCCTCGAAGATCGTTAAAATCGCGTGGTGGTGTGCACCTACCATGAAATTGTTGCAAAATTGCATGTGTGATGATAGTGATAATATGGGTCAATTTGCACCCCAATATACGTGTCTATTGGACGGAGGAAGGAAAAGAACTAACGAAATTGATTTTTTGATTGAAGCAGAGAAACCTTGCAAATGGAATTTTCGCATTTTCACTTGACGATATCGTTTTATATCGACGCTTCTTTAACGCGTCTCTTCACCATAGTACCTATATAAAATACGAAACTACCAAAACCCATGTTGCGTATCCATAACAATCCCTTTTTGTCGAACCAGCAGCTCGCTCACGGATCCACGGATAACTTCGGTAGCTCGATTCTTATTTCAATTCAATTCAATTTGCATTGTGCTGGCCAGACAGCACTAACTACCGACTTGTCAGTACTACTCAACAATCACATCTCGCATCTCCCTCCCAATCAATCACCGATCCCATACAGCTCGCTCACTTTACCATCCATAATGTACGATGATCATCATAATCATCGTGCAACAGAGGTAACTAATAGCAAGCAAACGACGTACCGTAACATGGTGCGCTCTTCATCAACGGTGGATCAAGAGTGTAGTTTCTCCTGTTGGGGTATACACATTGTGTTAGATAGAGATAGGATGGGATGGGTGAGATGTGCGTCATCTAAATTAAGTATTCTCGCTTACCATCCAGTGTATTTGTACGTGATGGGTCAGTTGAAGCTTGGGTAAACAACACCCTGTGTCTGCGCTGTGCTTAGAATGGTCGTGAGGTTAAGGCTGGTTTATACTAAGCCTCTTTAATGCAACAGCAGTATATATGTATATGCGATTCGTCGAGTTGAAGATGGAGACTTAGCCTTAGAAATGCGCATGGTAGTGAGGTCAATCAATCAAACAGTTTTATTTTTTTACAATTTCACCTTTTCGCTGATCATTTTTCTAGCGTATAATAAGTCAGTAACGATCACAGATCGTTTGCTGGTTTGATATATTTAATTTCCTTAAACTTATTGGTAATGCAACATTTTGTTTTCGAGAAAACAAAAATAAATTATGGTAAAATGAAGAAAATGATGTATATTATATATAAAATAAAACATGCTTTTCTCTGCCCCTGTCTAACACTTCCGAATTATAATTCGTGTGGCGGCCCTGAACGTATTTCAGCGATTTTATTTTCATCCCAGCCAAGCTGTTTTTTTAATAGGGACCGAATGGTACCAGTTTTAGGGTATTTTTCTAGAGGCCTGATTTTCCATTTTTATTACATTATGGTATGCAATGAGAGAAAAGTGTTGGTTGCCCTGCGAAATATTATGTTGGTTGACGATCTGACGTCTCTGAAGTCGATTTGTTTACGCAAAACTCGTTATTCGTAAAACACTTTTACCTCATTCATCTTTAAAAAAAATTGGTCTGAAAAAAAAAATGTTTGTTTACAAGTTTTTTTTTTTAAATATAAGAGCTGTAAAGTTTTGAGGAGGTGTGAGTTGACAACGTTTTCTTTCTTGGCGATGATCTTGGACGTGTCTTGGGCTGATGTAGATGTCTGCACGACTGTTGCGCGATGACTCTGCAACTTGTCAATGAGAATATAATGTAATAAATATATACAAGGGAACTTTTAAGGTATACGTTAAAAAACTTGCCGATGTGCCATGCAACATACTCCTAATATATAAGATGAACCTCCTTCAATATGTCTGTTAGATTCTTTTATATTTTACATAATTAATAATAATGCTTTTATATGTTCAATTAAGGTTAGTTTGTAAAATATATGAGAAGGGAGAAGTACCACAGGATTTTCAGCGTAGTAGAATAGTAACAATGCCGAAGAAAATAGGAGCTAATTTGTGTGAGAACTATAGGACCATTAGTCTACTATCACATGCATCGAAGATATTGTTAAAGATTATTTATAGGAGATTAGAAAATAAAGTAGAGGAAAGGCTAGGAGAAGATCAGTTTGGTTTTAGGAAAAACAGAGGGACGAGAGAGGCGATTCTAGCACTAAGAACGGTAGTAGAAAAAAGAAAGAGGGTAGGAAAGGTAACTTGCATAGCTTTTGTAGATTTAGAAAAGGCATTTGATAATGTAGATTGGGACATAATGTTTAGAATTTTAAAAGAAACGGGTATAGATTATAAGGATAAGAGAATAATTTTTAATTTATATAAACACCAAACTGCCTTAGTTAGAATTGAGGGGGAAGAAGAGGTAGCAAAAATAGGGAAGGGAGTTCGGCAGGGATGTACACTCTCACCGTTATTATTTAATCTATATATAGAAGATGCAATAAACAAAGTAAAAGAAGAGTATAGTGTAGGTGTGAATGTACAGGGAGAGAAAATATATATGTTGAGATTCGCCGACGATATAGCTATATTGGAAGAAAGCGAAAAGAATTTAGAAATGGTATTGAATGGTATGCAGGCAGTATTGACTAGGGATTTTAACATGAAAATAAATATAGGTAAAACTAAAGTGATGAGGTGTGACAAAAAGGAATGCAGTAGAAAAATGAGGATCTCAATAGGAGATAATAGAATCGAAGAAGTGTCAGATTTTTGTTATTTAGGCAGTAGAATCACAAAAGATAATCGAAGCAAGGTAGATATAAAGTGTAGGATAGCACAGGGTAGGAAGGCATTCGTAGAAAAAGAACAGATTTTAAGATCAAATATTGACTTGGGTATTAGAAAAAGATTACTGAAGGTATATGTTTGGAGTGTAGCACTGTACGGGTGTGAGGCGTGGACTATAGGAAAGGAAGAGAAGCGTAGATTACAAGCATTCGAAATGTAGTGCTATAGGAGGACGATGAGGATTGGTTGGGAAGATAAAGTAACAAATGAAGCTGTACTAGAGTTAGTAGGGGAGAAGAGAAGTATCTGGAGAGTGTTACAGCGTAGGAGAGACAGATTAGTAGGGCATATTCTTAGGCATGGGGGGATTATACAATTGATCATAGAAGGTAGAGTGGAGGGAAAGAGAGGGGTAGGTAGGCCTAAATTGGAGTATGTGAGTCAGATAGTTGAAGACGTTGAGATGAATAGCTATAGGGAGATGAAGGGATTAGCTCAGGATAGATCGGCATGGCGTGCTGTTTCCAACCAATCCTTAGGATTACGGACTCTTTAATAATATATGTTCAATAACGGTGTTGATAATTGTCGGTTGAAAAAATCTGAAGTGAGTGAAATTTATGTTTGAAAAAAAAAAATTTTTTAAACGTGTCAATCGCAAGATTGAGCTTCTTTTTTGACAATTTTTTTTCTCTACTTTGGGACAAAAATGAATACATCATCGAAAACATTTGCTAAGATAGATTAATTGGGTGGTCAATTTACAAAGTTAAAAATTAAAATGGTTAAGAATCAAATATTTGACACAAGAATTGTTAGAAATCGTACATTCATGATTGACTAATTAAAATACAACTGGCACTTGGATCCATTTGTTTACAACTGTTTCAAAAAATTGTTTAAAACATAATACCTGAACTTAGCAAGCCTGCGATATGTTTCGAGGTGCGAAGCGCCGCAACTCACCATAAGCCAGCAATCTTAAGCGCGTTAGTTCTTACCTAGTTGCGGAACTTGCGCTTGCGCGTGTGGTAGTAAAACAATGAAATGTCTATAACTTCCCATTGTTTACTGTTTATTTATTTACTGTTTATTTAATAGTAGATACAAAAAATATATATACAAGTTTTCGTACGTCAAGAACTGAACGAAGGATTTCCCAATTTTAATTGTACTTACGGCTGCAGTAAGCAATAACGCTATAAAAATTCAAAGATTTACGCCAACACTTTTAAAAATATACTTATTTTTTTATTTAAAAAAAGATATAATTTTTATGTGTTGAAATAAACTCATCTATTATTATTATTATTATTATTATAGAGTTTGTGTTAGTTTATGGCAGTTTTAGTGTATTAAAAATTAACATTGAAAATATAGAACATTTACTACTAGATAAGTGATGGGTAGCCCTGGCAGGGGTGTCCCAAAAATCCCAGTAATAACTAAAATATGTAATGTGGATAAATCTAACGAAATCTGACGAAACTCTTTTCTATAACAAGATTAACTTGATGGGGAATATATTCTGTTTATATGTGTGCCGAAATAACCCTTTGCCGTACGTAATGATAATGCAATAAACGCACTAAATATACTCTTCTGTTTAAACATGTGTGGTGGTAGCTTTACTTTATTAGATCTCGTTGGGGTTGATTTTGGCCGTCTGTCTTTTCTATTTGCTGAACACGTTACGCTATCGCATATATAGCGATATAGAGGAAGCATGTTCTAGTTACAAAATAAAATTTGCAAAAAAATATTTCGAAACGAATTTTCTTTTGTGCAATTTACCATTGGATGATTTTTTTTTGATATAGATAGTTTTGAGGGACAGTTTTAATTTAGGAATATATATTTTTCAGTTAGATCACAAAATCGACTATAAACCAACGAAAATTTAAAAATTAATTTATCCATTTCTTAGGCTTAGTGGTAAAGTGAAGCATTTGATCAACGTTAAACATAATTGGATCAGTATTTCAATGATTCAATCGAGAATTTTCGATTTCAATCGACGTTTGATCAAATATTTTCTACAAAATGTATCCAAACATTTAAAAAAATCATTCTTAACATCCAATTTATGATCCGAGAGTTTTTTTTTGATAAACATAGTGCAGTGACGTAAATTTACGCTCAACCCGTTAAAATATTCCAAGATAGATTTGACAAATTTCTCGGATTAGAAATGGTCTCTTCAAATAAACTTTAAAAAAATATGCTCTAGTTTGAAATATGTTCAAAAGCTTTTTTTGAAAACAATCAAATCTTCAGATTCTCTCAGTATCTAGTCTGAACCTTCGACCAGTCTTGTAAAAATTATTCTCGTCTCGAAATGCACCATGTTTCTTATAGAAAATGAACATGATAGTGACGGCTCGTGCCATTTCAAGCTGGGGGCGCGCATTTCTTAAAAAATAATATAATAGTGAGAGATCTTACCTAAAATGGATGCAAAATGATTAAATTCAATCGTTTTTGAAGTGAATTCCACTCTTCTATCTTTCATTGATATAAACTTTTCCAAAACTTTTTCGTTAAAATTGTAAATATCTCGCACCACATTTTTATTAATACACATCATCGCCCACGCGTTTAAACGATCATTACCCATAGCATTTTGCAAAAAAGTCTTGATTCTTTTAAGTGTTGATAAACAACGCTCTGATTCAGCAGTGGTCATCGGGGTTGTTAAAATAATTTTAAGTTTTTTTATAGTTTCCGGGAAAGTTTCACTAAGACTATTTTGTAGCAATAACGAAAGAAAATTTGTGGCTCCAATTATTTGATAAAAATCCGGACGCGAGTAAATGACTTCCAATTCTGTTTTTAATCTGGTTTTATTCAATAATGGATATGCATGACACACAGTTTCCAAAAGGTCCACTGGAAATTGTTTAGAAAATGTTGGCATCGATTTCGTATTAAATAACTCACTGGCTCGTAGATGGCCATGATATGAGAATCTGTCCTTCATCTGTGTTATATATATTTTTGTAAATGTCTCTTGTAAAACGCCGCGTAAATGTCCGGTTTTCAGCACTCCTTGCACAAGTTTGCGATAAATTAAAATCAGGCAATGGCCTACCTAATTCTTTAATTTTTACATTGTCCACAAGAGAAAGTCTACAAAACTCTATTTTTAATAAAGAACTAACACTATTCATTTTTATTAAATTATTTCTATTAAATATATTCTTGGAGAAACACGTGGCAAAATCGTACATACGTAACACACAGGACAATGCAACTATATCTATATCAATTTTACTGTATACTAGGCTTCTCTGTTAGGACGCTAAAGAATCGTAGCCCAGAATAGCATAAACAACGATATATATTGTCGCTGTACAAGCAGCGTGACGTCACGTTGCTATGGCTCATCCAAAGCCGGTGGAGTGTTGCACACTAGTCGTATTATAGTACAAGCCGACCGAAGAAATAGAGAAGACATACTGCATACGGTCGCTCTCACCTATTGCTTGCAATAGAGTGAGATGAGTGCATATGCATTTAACCTGTACTGTGTGGCTGGGTGGCGCTGGAATGTGTACTACATATTAACGATATAGCTATATTGCTAAGTATATGCAGTATAGCTATATACTGCATACCGTCGCTCTAACTCTAGCGCTTCCAACAGATAGGGCATATGCATTTGACTGGTACTTGCTAGCTGCCATATCGTGTGAGTCATGGGTGTTAGGTATGTTCGCGGCGCAAGCTTTATCTTTTAGGCAAAATATCGCAATACAATTATATATCTACGGTGATGCGCGGCAATGTTCAGGAGGGGCGCGCGGCCCTGCGGCCTGCATAATGAACCGCCACTGGAACATGACGAACCTCAACCTTAATAGCAAATAGGTAATAATGAAAATTTGTATTTAATAAAGCACACGTAAAATCTCGCTACAGGCAATTCTCCTATTTCATAGCTAAGCGTATGGAATTAGAAGCTTCTTCGGCTGACTGTTAGTTGGTTAGGCCGGTGTGGACATATTATATTCGAGTAGATGTAAGCCTCATTACGGCCATTTATCGTATTTATTGTATAACCGAACGAATTAAATCGTCGTCGCAGTTATAGTTGTCGTTTAATTATCCTTACGGAATTGCGGGTTTATTGAACACGTCACATCCGGGTGGTTGTGTACACGGCCCTCCAAGATTCTTCGGCTGTCAGAAGTTCGATACGCCAAATTATCTCTTTTGTCTTCAAATTTGTTTTAAAATGTCGATGAGCTAAGTTTTAATATTTCAAAGTTCAATCTTGTTTGTACTCTAATGTACACCGGTCTTTGCATCTGCTCTTCCTTCACATTACTATTTATTAGCATGTATGAAATATTGTGCATATTTCACAATTTGAGCTTGATTCAAAAATAAATGTTAGAACAAAAAGTGATTTGTAATAATGGTAAAACTCTTGAACTCTAATTGATTGTACAAGAAATCACCTTGAATGAAAATACTTTCAATATTATTATAAATTTTTATTAACGCCATCGCCATTTTCTTCACAATATACAGATATGGAATAATTACAAAGTAAAGGTAACAATTATTTGATAGTATATTAAAAATAATGCATTTTTTTTTTCTGAATGTAACATATTTTGGACTTCGGTACACAAAGTTTCGTTTACAATTTTTATTTTTAACAAAATGGTAAAAAGCTCATCAATGTACGGTATATTATGTGAAAAGGATTAAAGGATCGGGAGCTACAAAGTACAAAAGCACAAACGCATCATTAACTACTCATTTGCATTTATAAAAAGGATTCACTCATCTTTATTTAATTTGAGGTAGCCAATGTATAATACTGGGGAAAATTTGAAAGGGATTGGAAACGAAAACAAATTATTTGAAATAAAAATTTCTCTAAAAAGTGAACCTCAGACTTTCACTTAATTTGAATAATATCAAAGATCAAAGGCCAAATTTTATATAATAATTTTATATAAAAAAAAAATCACGTTAATTGATCAAAATAGTCTTTCTGCACAGATAGAAATAATTACTTCGATATACAGTTAACAACCTCGACTGTCTAATTTTTGTTAAAACTTTTCTTATAGACTCGCTTGACTAACATCTTTGTATACTTGAATATCATAATAATTATCATATATGCTCGTCTAATCGTGTTCCTATAATACGTGATGAATCACATTATCCTTGACGGATTAATATCTTCTTATTCAGCACCAGACTTCTATATATACAGGGTGCGCAAAAGCGCAATTTCACTAGCACTTCCATTCACGTACACACAATCAAAATTCGTAAGCAAGACGAGATAATGTTTTATGTGACATTTTTCGCCAAAGTAGGTATATTGCACATGTAGGTCATATGTTGATAACGCATTGGAACTACTGGTAAACAGAAATGACGAAGTACCATATAATCTTGCAGTAATCAGAAAATGTACATAGACGTTAGGCTGTGTTAAAATGTCTACTTCAGCGAAACGGCTGCGGTTGGTATATTTAAAGTAATCGGTAAGGTCTGCGCATGTAACATACATACATTGTCCATGATTATTCCACACGCTGTATGAACATACACTTAACATCATCATCAACATGGCCAAGTTAAATTAATTTCTCAATCTGGCGAGTTAAATCTCGATGATTATCCGGTTAACCACGCTAGCCATGATAGTACCAGCATCGGTACGGCCATCATGGTATATGGTACCATGTCCATGGGTGAAGCTCTTAGTTCACTGCGTAGTAACGAAGTGATGATCAACATCTTCTTCTAGCTGATCGCAGTAAACTGTGTGTATCATCGTCATTAAAAAACTGCTTATGTCATTTCGACAAATGGTCTTCTCTTCACTAATACGTATTCACACACAGATGATATTTCGCCCTTGCAGGTACAGTTGAACTCTTCAGGAGTCGTCTTTTTGAAATGATATACTATATGGTAACTCATCAATTTGCTAGAATATATGAAGAGAGAATTGTCGAAAAACTACCTTCGAAACTATGATTTTGATCACAGTTAATATATTCGTTAAAAGGATACCGTATATTTTAGGACCATTGGTAATGTTAACAAGGTACAGTTTAGCTACCAAATTGCGTACGCTACAACATTAATTTTTGCTCAATTTTTGACATATAAACTAAAGAAATTGAAAATGCTTGAAACTATCAAGTTACAATTTCGCACTAATTGATCTCTCCACTCACATTTTACGTTTCATAATTTTCCACACCATTCCCAAATATAATGTGTTCATTTTTACTTATCCACCTATAGAATGAAATCTTCAAACATTAACAACATTTCAATTGAATCGTAATTAATTGAACATTGAGACGCTACCGAAATTTTTTATAATAACGAAGCAGTAGCTCATATAAGGATCGAAATACTACCAAAAGATAATCGTTTGATGGCCAGGCGTCAAACAATTGACCAAAATACATGAAAGATCTTTTGTGGACTTGTGATTCACTCGTCCAGTGAGCATCTTCAATGTAGCAATGTCTGGACGTAGAAGAAATACCTGGTGATTTAGAAACTTTGATTATTTTGCAAACGAATATTTGTCTTTTTTTAAATGTATTTCTTTATTTGAATCCGAAGCGACAATAGTTACCGGCCAAATACGTATTTTTCACGTTTTCAATAGTCCTTTTTCCATATTATGAACATCTATGGCATGCAGTGCATTTGAACTAATTTTGTATAATAATTCTTCGTGCTCTATTTTTACATTCTACGAGAACAACAAACTACTGGCGCTTTAAACAGAATTGAATCTCGGAGATGATATGTTAGACTCTTTTGGGTCAATCAGTATAGTTTCTTGGAATTGATGTCTGACTATCAATGGATTGAAATTGTTGGTTTAATAACTACTGTATATATACTTAATTAATTCATCAATGCTGTATTAATAAATTTTATTGCAAGTCATAACTCGCATAGCTCATTGTTACGGTCGGGCAAAGAGCTGATTTAATATCAACGGACGATGATGATGATGATGATCATCATCATCATGAAGAAGGCTTAACGATGAAATAGGCATCGAAATGATGTATCTATCTTTAAAATAATAATATCGGATTCGTATATGTCGGTCGCAGGTTAATATATCCAGAAACTGTTTTAATATCGCTGCTTAAGTAAAATATTGAGCTCTATTGACTTCAATTATAGAATTATAAGGTAAGAAAATGAATTGCTGTCAAAAATCACTTAAAATAATAAAATATCGAAATGTGAATGCTGCAAATTTGGAAAAATCGGTCGACTAATGTAATAAATCCATTTATTAGCATATGCTAGATTAGGCCAAAAATTAAGCCAAAAGGAATTTCATCAAATAATAAGCCTTCCTATTCCCAGCATCCCTTGAAAATTGGTATTACATTTCGTCCTTTCTGACGTCGGATCAATAATATCAAAACGTCAAACGTAAATTAAATTTAATAAAATATACAAAATTTATTTCCAGATACTTATTATAATGACAAATTAGAGCGCATATACCGAGTGTTCATATAGTAATCACAGACATCGGAGGACCATTTCGAGAAAGTCTTCGTAACGCAAGTTGATTGTGCCCGAGTAGTTGTCATCTCTATTTTTGAACTCGTCGGTGTACTTCTGTATCTGAACACAGGTCACGATAAATTGCGATAAAGACACTCGCCTGTTGATCGGATCACAGCGGGTCACCAAGAACGAGATAAACTCTGGTGAAAAGTGAATGTCCATGTGCTTGAGGGCATTGTGGAAGTCTTTCTCCGATAAGTAGCCGGCATGGTGTCTATCGTACACGTGGTACGCACTCACCTGTATAAGATAATATAGTGGTCGTGTTTGAGCGGATCAAACAACGTTTAGACCCTTGTAGAACCCTCATTTGATCATTGACCGTAGCAAGTGTACTTTTACATTTTATTTGGTTCCCCATAGCTTACCCATAGCTTTATATACGAGTACAATTGTTCAAACTCTTTGATATCTAATCCACCGTTTCGGTCCAAGTCGAATAACCTCACGACAAATTTGCAGACGCCATCGGAGAAATTCTTATTCTGATACGTAGCGAAGGCTTCTTTTAAATCTTTGGCACTGATCTTCCCAACATCTTCAAATATCTACACACGATTAACGGATAATCGATAAGTTTAATGGATTTGCCTTTAACCCATTGCAATGAATAATAATCAATTTTTGATGTAAGTAGACAATTTATCGCTTAGCAAAGCTCTGAGGTATAATTGCATTGTAAGAAAAATTAGAATATCTATAAAATAAGTCAAAAGAGAATTTCGGAACGAGCCACTACAATTGAATCAACAATGATAAGCTAGAAGATAAAAATAGAGCGATGCGTGAAGAGTAATGGGAAGATTTGGATGAGGATGATATTTAACCTTTTTTGTCAAGTTCCTCTCGTTGTGATTCCTTTCCCCACTCATTTGTATCTGGTGTTGTTGTTGTTGCTTCTGTTGCGGTAGTGGATTTGGATTTGTATTCAACTTGGAAATTCGCATTATATTGCTGTTTAATCTTCCGGGTGGTGATTTAGGTCCTTACATAAGAAAATCGGATTATAAATATTTATTTAATAAAAGGAAAACGAAATTGTGCATACATTTGAAGATCGTTTGTCAAATTTTGCTAAAGCAACAAAAAAAGTATGCGCAAAAAATTGGAGGTCTATTTGGTGAGCTATTTTAATTATTTTGGAAACGCATTCCTTACCAATCTTATTTTTTTCGCAATTCTTCACAGTTACATTTGGGGTGGATGTACCTTTCTCTGGAAACGGAAGAAGTACTGAAAGAGATAGCATTGATTTATCAAATTGTACGATTAGATATCTAAAAAAAGTCATATGTTGCATTAGTCAATCCCTCAAGTTTATTCATCGCGTTCCATCGATTCCAAATTGAATCCAATTCGGCAACTTTTGATGATGATAATAATACAAATTCTATTCGTTTCGTGTGAAACTTACATTGATCAATTTTCTTCTTCTGATCAAACCAATATTGTATATCCGCATTCAAAGGTATTTTGCCGCCATTGTTCCGAAATCTATCATTTTCGGAACTGTCGTACGAATCGGAATTTGGTTCTTCTTTAATGGTCTCATATTGATCTTGATCAGCTGATTCAGATGGCGAAGATGAAACAACTAAAAACAAATGACAATTACAATAGGAAAAAAATTATGGATAACGATGACGCTTCTATAGGATGACGATGAAGACTTGGTGGATAGTTAAATTAACAAATGAAGACATGTTAAGGTCAGTTGTAGAAAAGAGAAGCATTTGAGTGAGGAGTATGTCAGCAGTCAAGATAGGTCACCAAACTAAGAAATGTCAATGGTTTCTCACAGGTATTGAAAAGTAGTATTGTAAATTTCGTTCTTCACCTTCAGGTTGTATCCCATTACTGCCAGCTGTATCTCTACTAGTGATACTATTCGCCGCAATCGTATGATGCCTATGCTCTACTATCCTGTTACTCGCGTTACTTCCAACCGATACCCTCCTTTCCATCTGATCTCTTCGACTCTCATGCTGTTGCAATCGATTGTTGGTGGTTTGTCTCGATGGCGGTGATGATATCCCATCGTGGTGGTAATATTCTGCCGCACCTTTACCATCGTTCATTATCGGCTGGTGGTTGTGGTGTTGGTAGTCCATGCCCTGCCTAGGTACCCGAGCTATGACTGTGATGGGTATTGCTTTGATTGCAATGATGAGGATTTTGTTGCTTTTAATGGGAAGCCGTTAAAGCGATAGTTGGCCAAATCGATCGGCTTATCGGTATCGTACCTAAGAAAATCAGTTTTTATTTCATTAAATCAGTAATGAAATTAGTCGTCTATTGACAATCCTTCTTCGGTTATTTAGCAGTAAGAATTGTAAAGACCCATTTTTTCTTTGTAAAGATCCACCTTTCATTTCCTAACGTCATTCTAAATTTCCAAATATCTAATTCCAATAAATGTTTCCGAAAATTTGTATTAATCCTATTCTTCTTTCAACTTTCGACTATCATTAAAACTGACTTAATCAATGGATCCCCGAATTAATAATTGTATGAAAATTGTAAAAAGAATACTTACGGATAAACTTTGCCCGGTCGAATTGTCTTAACCCTTAAAAATTTGTTGAAAGAAATTCTACGATTCGATTATTCTCGAAAAATAAACGGTTTAGTTGCAGTTCTTGTTTTTCTAAAGCGTTATCTAAAGAATTTATAAATCTAGCCTACGTTAGCACAGCAAATCTAATGGATATTGCGCTTGGACAAAGGTACCTGATAAAAAAATGTAATTTGAACAGTACGTACTTATCTGATAACACTGGAATTTTGCGTTTTGCTATGGAAAATTATGAATGAAAGCGCATTACTAATAAATTTTGACGGTTGGCCTTTGACTGACACCCCGAAAATTTGTCAATTATTACAATGGATCGGGGTTAGATGTAAAACAATGCCTATTGTGATAAATGGATTCATGGACGCAGTATATATGCCTTTAAATGTATTGTCATGCATTTGTAAACCTCGATCATTCGGTTTTTGCAAGAAGAAGATTAAGTTTGACCTACTTATCAATTTGTCACTACAACATTAAGATATTAACACAGTTATCTCTCGAAATATAGACGACCATTTTGACTTGACTACCTGAACTCGTTATCCATACATAAATATACAAATCATACATAAATTCTGTCAATAATCTTTCGAATAACCGTAGTGACGTATCATCAAACTTGTATTTGTAACAACATCAAAAAATCGTAACACGTGTTATCTAAAGTATGTTTATATATACTTTTGGGTGATGTTTTATACAACTATTTAACGCCGATTATAAGTGACGATTTTACAATCATCAAATTTCTTTCAGTGGTTGATTTACCAAACCACATGACCTGAGCTGATGACATAATGTACATCAGCTCACGTCCAAGTTATATGACCTTACCGAACCTAATATGATCTAATCAGAAAATAAAAACCTATTAGACTGAGTCAAATCCACAATTTTTCGTAATAAATTTGACCACCAAGTAATGAAAATCTAATGGACCGATTCAGCTCCCTGCGTTAGCATTCGTAGGCTTCCAATATCCACTAAATCATCTCATTTCGATCGAAGATTTGAAAGCTACGGTCATCATATTTGCTCATGCAAACCACAAATATCCCAACAGCTGATTTACGGCGATGCGATGACTTGATTGCACGGCCAATTACACCAAATTGCTTAGACGACCCTTCAAATTCATCGACCTCAAATGTCCATCTGAAGCTAACAACCAAACACACATTCTAGTTACCGAGGTTGTAGTTTTGAATTATGCACGGTATAGTGTGAAATCGTACCGAGGCCTGGCAATGAAGATTCGGCGAATATATATTATACGGGGTGCTTGTGTAGAGGAAGTTATTCTGCTTCGGGAATTAACGAAATAAGTGGAACAAAAAAATGAGCTAAATTGTTCAAATATCAGTTGCATGTGTGGAATTAGACCAAAATAAGATTGGGTGCGCACGTTACAAAAAACAACACGCATCGCATCAAACGCCCTGTATATATAGCCGTTGTAGAACAACAGTCTGGTACAGTGCAGGGATCATGTTTACATAAGTAATCAGGACTCTACGGGAGAACTGGGATAGCCCTCACTGATTCGTTAAAGCTACTGTCTCTGCCCGATCATATGCTATGGGTTATTCAGTGAAAGTTAGTCCAACGACTAACTATAAATTGATGCATTTTGAAATGAAGATGGAGGCAATTGATTGTAGGAAAATTGATTGATTTGCATGACTAAAAGCTGAGATTGCTGCCCGATCCTCGAAGCCTTTTAAAGCCTTCGGCCAAGTTTCACTGAAAGTGACGTATGTGCGGAAACGTTGCCATGTTGATGTAGATGTAGTATTCCAAGCTAGGGCTTGCTTGAATTAAGCGATTTTATATGTCTGACAATCCAGAGTCGGTGGAGGTGGATACGGAGGTTACCCTCGTTAACTGTAACGTACGATTTAGATTCGTTTCGAGAAAAATATTCGATTTTTTTTGCAGTTAAAATAACTGGATATCAATCAGTTTGGTGTAGATAACAAAAGTCGGGTTAGGTCAGGTCAGGTTAGGTCAGAGGTGATGGAAGTTTAAATAAAATTATAGTAGACATGGCAATTTTAGAGCACGACATTTTTTAAAAATATTGCTTTGTATAGAATAAATGAACACCGTTTGAAGTAAAACGATTTTTAAGCTACCTGCGCATTTCGAAGGCTAAACCTCCATCTTTAGTAGCACAACGATGTGTAATTGCTAGCCAATCATTATGTAGAAACGTTGCAGAATGACACAAATGAATTTGTTGCATCGTCGTACCGCTGCAGATGAAAGCTTAGCTTTCGAAACGTGCATCTAGATTGTAAATACTTTTATATCGGGAGATATTGTTTATTACAAATTGAAAAGTGTTAAATTTTATTGTATAGTGTAAACGGCACTTTCTATATTTCTAACTCAATCAACTTTGCATACGAGACGGCCGATGAATATTAACGTCACTGCATTGTCTCTGGGAGTCTACACCGGGTTTACATAATCCACAAATCCACCCTTGTTCCAAGGGAGAACCACCCCCACATTGTGAACGAAGTAACGGCCTCTTTCTGTTATATTAGTTAAAATAAAGTTTCCCAATTAGATACAAATTTTACGCTCTTCATCTTGTAGTTGAAATAAAATTGTCGAGTCCATTTTAAAATCCGTGGAATAGGATTTAAATATAAAAAAAAATGTCGGATTAAGAAATGTTAGTAACTTTTAGTTATTTGATATTAGTAAATTTATGCAACGTTGGATTTAAAGTTAAATTTTCAAAACATCTAGAAGACATTTAAAAAATTATCACTACGGTGTTAAATTATAATATAGAATTATTATTATTAAAGAGTCCGCAATCCTAAAGATTGGTTGGAAACAGCACGCCATGCCGATCTATCCTGAGCTAATCCCTTCATCTCCCTATAGCTATTCATCTCAACGTCTTCAACTATCTGACTCACATACTCCAATCTAGGCCTACCTACCCCTCTCTTTCCCTCCACTCTACCTTCTATGATCAATTGCATAATCCCCCCATGCCTAAGAATATGCCCTACTAATCTGTCTCTCCTACGCTGTAACACTCTCCAGATACTTCTCTTCTCCCCTACTAACTCTAGTACAGCTTCATTTGTTACTTTATCTTCCCAACCAATCCTCATCATCCTCCTATAACACCACATTTCGAATGCTTGTAATCTACGCTTCTCTTCCTTTCCTATAGTCCACGCCTCACACCCGTACAGTGCTACACTCCAAACATATACCTTCAGTAATCTTTTTCTAATACCCAAGTCAATATTTGATCTTAAAATCTGTTCTTTTTCTACGAATGCCTTCCTACCCTGTGCTATCCTACACTTTATATCTACCTTGCTTCGATTATCTTTTGTGATTCTACTGCCTAAATAACAAAAATCTGACACTTCTTCGATTCTATTATCTCCTATTGAGATCCTCATTTTTCTACTGCATTCGTTTTTGTCACACCTCATCACTTTAGTTTTACCTATATTTATTTTCATGTTAAAATCCCTAGTCAATACTGCCTGCATACCATTCAATACCCTTTCTAAATTCTTTTCGCTTTCTTCCAATATAGCTATATCGTCGGAGAATCTCAGCATATATATTTTCTCTCCCTGTACATTCACACCTACACTATACTCTTCTTTTACTTTGTTTATTGCATCTTCTATATATAGATTAAATAATAACGGCGAGAGTGTACATCCCTGCCGAACTCCCTTCCCTATTTTTGCTACCTCTTCTTCCCCCTCAATTCTAACTAAGGCAGTTTGGTGTTTATATAAATTAAAAATTATTCTCCTATCCTTATAATCTATACCCGTTTCTTTTAAAATTCTAAACATTATGTCCCAATCTACATTATCAAATTCCTTTTCTAAGTCTACAAAAGCTATGCAAGTTACCTTTCCTACCCTATTTCTTTTTTCTACTACCGTTCTTAGTGCTAGAATCGCCTCTCTCGTCCCTCTGTTTTTCCTAAAACCAAACTGATCTTCTCCTAGCCTTTCCTCTATTTTATTTTCTAATATCCTATAAATAATCTTTAACAATATCTTCGATGCATGTGATAGTAGACTAATGGTCCTATAGTTCTCACACAAATTAGCTCCTATTTTCTTCGGCATTGTTACTATTCTACTACGCTGAAAATCCTGTGGTACTTCTCCCTTCTCATATATTTTACAAACTAACCTGTATAATCGCTCCTGCATTTTTTCCCCTGCGTGTTTTATTAATTCGGCTGGTATCATATCAATCCCCGCTGCTTTGTTATTCCGTAAATCATTTAATGCTCTATGAAACTCTGACCTAAGTATGCTAGGACCTAAGTCATCCTCATCTATCTGTTCCACACTTTCTAGCTCCTCCATGTCCTGCCTACCTTTATATAAATCTTCAAGATTCTCCTTCCATCTTCTAGCTTTTTCCTTATTTTCTGTGAGTTCCTTACCCTGCTTATCACATATAATGTTACCCTTTGGTTTTACTTTAGAAAAATGTGACTTAATTTTCCTGTAGCCCAAATCTACTTTACCTCTTCTCATATCCTCCTCAATATCCTCACAGTTTCCTTTTATCCACTCTTCTTTCGCTAGCTTGCATTTCCTATTAATTAAGTTCCTTAGTTCCTTATATTTATAGAATATAGAATATCACCCAAATACCGTAACAATGGTATTTGGGTGATAATGTAGAAGACACTCAAAATTTTTTTCTGCTTCTAATTTTACGATTTATTTTAATTATAAAAAGCATTTCAAACTATTAGAAATGAATTATTATTAAAATTATTATTTCTCAAGTTATTAGCACGAAAAAAAAACATATCCATTTTTAAAAGCCGTACTTTGATGGTTTTTAGACAATACTTCTTACGCTTTATATAGGAATCCACCAAATGCCATATAATATGCGCCAAAAATGCAAACTTCAACTGTTTAAATTTTTTTTTTCGACGTTCAGAGTTTACTTCTGTGGAATTAGAAGACGATTTTGTAAAATTAAACACGTTTCTTATGTTAAACATGTTCCATCTTATGATAGTATCAAGAAATCATTAGAATACACTAAAAAATGTAAGAAATTTTTTTTTGCAGTGTCCATAGATTTTTGAATGGTATATAGACATACGAACGCAATCAGCGCATGGTAGAAAAAAAAAACACCAGAAATCGTTTTACATATGTGATGATTCCCTTTTAAAAAAAGAACGCAAAAGGGAATAGAAAAAACTTTTAGGCAATAATAGATATTACCAAATAATATTTAATATTTCAATTATGCAATTTTTTTTTAACGAATTTATGATTATTATTACATTATTTTTAGAACTAGCAAAAATATTGAGAATTTAAAAATGTTAAACAATAAAAATTCAATAACCATCTAAAACTAAAATTCTTAAATAATAAAAGAATGGGTTCTCAAAAAGACATTCTTTTTTTTTTGAAAAAATTCTTGAGAATTACAAAAATATGCTACACTGTAATTACGTCACTATCAAATACGTTCATTGATACATATTTTTTTTAACAATGCAAATTTATTTTGCGGTTATAGAATTTGTAAGTACCCATCTTAAATCAGCGCAAGAAATAATACAGCAAAAAATGGCTAAGGCAAGACGAATTAAGCCTCTGTTAAGGGAACGAACTTTAGTAAGTCTTCCAAACAAGAAAACATTGATTATACAATGTGTGAAATATTTAACACCAAACTATTTAAAATTAAAATATATATATAGTGCGAATGCAAAATATGCGTCAGATAATACTTGGTTTAAAAAATCGAAATTATAAAAATTTAAGGTTTAGCGTCTCGTTTTTCAGATTTTAATTCCAATGGAATGCATATTTTAATTTCATATTAATGCGCTCAAAACAGTTCTTTTTTACAACAATTTTCAAAGTCTTAACTCAATTTGACAATCCTACAGTGAATTTAAAATTTCGAAGAGATTTTTATGGAAAATAATAAGTATAAAGTACACAGACAGACGGGTGATATTTTATTCATCAGTTATTCTGTGCCGAGCTCTTTTTAAGTTCAGTTTTCACGCCCTCACCCGTTCTGGAAGATGTACTAGTTGAAGCTGTAGCCGAACTCTTTCTACGGGGTGTTCCATTTAATTATTTATATACGTAATTTCGTATCGTCATTCTTACAAAAGAATTAGATAAATAGATAATTATTAATTTGCTAACAATCTGATTTAAATTTTTTTTTAAATGTATACAGGGGTAAAATAAGAAAATATTTTTAATTAGCAAATTGGATACAGTTTTTTTTCTTCTAATAAATTGTGTAAATTGTATATCAAATATCGCTCAGTCACTAATGCAAATTGTAAAATATTCCAAAAAAAGAAACACTGTGTATTTTTATATGCCCGTTTTCTTTTGAATTTAATTTTTTTTATTTGAAATAGTTCATTTATAAATCGCTTCTCTTCTATCGTGTTAAGACATGTCGTTTATGCTACAAAAATTCGAACTTGACTTGAACATATATCGGGTGTTCCATTTAAACAGAAAATACAAGCGTAACAATTCGCGTTATATCCATCTTACTGTTGATAATTGATCTTTTAAAATGCATCGCTGTATATATTCACTCGTAACTGTGCGAAGTCTACGGAAATCGGCGAGACACCCTGTATAATATACTGTACGTCCTCGTTTGGCCACTGAAAACAAAGCGTGGTGTGTGGTGCATGAGTGTACTCTTGGCCCGCGTTGGTGTAAGAGAAGAGAAGGAAAACATGTTTGAATATTTCAATTATGAAATCAGTTTTCCAAACCCCGTAAAGTGAGTTGTGCGCTAATGTATTAAGCGAGAGAAAAGTGCACAACGGCTTTAGTTGTTGGTAGCTATCGTTGAGGTGGACAGAATCGAAATGTTTTATTTAACACTTCGATTTGTCACGTTCATTTTTCGATTAGAAGTTTGATATATTCATGTTTTTAATATCATGTTTTAAGGCGCATTTCGAAAGATTTAAATGAGCTAATGACAGATTCTGACGATATTTCAGATATGTTAGATACTTGTTAAAAAACTCTTAAAATTGAACTTTTTTTAGGGAAAAGAAATAAAAATACAATGTTTTATATCACAATACATATTTTTATTTCTCGTCCGTAATATGGAATATCACAACATAACGACAAAATCGGTAACCTATAATTTGAACTTTTTTGTCAAATAGTTTTTCTTCTTTGAAACACTACCAAAATCTAACCAACCATCTAGCGATGGTAAACTTAGTTTAGGTCACTTAGAAAGATTACTCAAGTCATTTGCCGATCTCTCCTCAGCGAACTCCTTCATCATCCTATTCATCCCACACGTCCTCCACTATTTGTCCCACAGACTCCAATTTTGCTCCTCTAGCACGGCTTCAGTTTGTCACTTTATCTACCTAATCCTAATCTTTATCATCCTCCTGTAGCAACACCTTTCGAATGGTACTAATCCACGTTTCTCTTCCTTTCATATAGGCCACGCCTCACACCCATACAATGCTACATTCCACATATATGCCTACAGTCATCTTTTTCTAATACCCAAGGCAATATTTGATCTTACAATCTGCTCATTTCCTACTAGCGCTGGCAAACTGTAGGTCACTTTGAGGACGTAGTTCATTTCAATGTACCGTTCACGAACTATAGGTCGTGAACTACTAACATCTTTTAAAAATGAACTAGTTCACCACCTATATGACCAAATACATGCACATACTGAAAATAATCTGTTTTTTTCTCAATATAAAAATATTAAATGGTAAAAAATAAATTATATATAAATTGTCACTCAGATTGGCAATGCTGCTGTTGCAATATCGCATCGAGTTTCCTATTTCGTTCCGTTCACCAACACACTTTATCACGAAATAAATGTTAGTACTGTATATGTAATGTATACTATACTGCATCGTTTATGAGTCGTTGCGATTCATGATCGGTTTAGTAGACGACGGGTTCAGGATCTAGTACTAACACTTGAAAATTAAATGTACAAACTATAATAAAATGAACTAGATAGAATCGTTTTGTTTGGCGTTATAATTTATATTTTCTATTTCGAATCTTCTCTGTTCAAACTTCAAAGCATTGATTTGATATTAAGTGATTGCATTGCACTCAGTATGAAATAGAAGAACTATAAGATTTAGATGTTTATTTTTGTATTATTGCAAAAATTTGCTATAGCATAACATATTTAAGAACATATTTAATCTTGCGAATATGCTAATTATATTATTCCAAATGAAATCTGATACCAACATATAAATTGTGACTCAGCTCGGCAATGCTGCTGTTGCAATATTGCACCGAGTTTCCTATTTCGTTCCGTTCACCAACATACTATCACCAAATACATGTTAGTACTGTATATGTAATGTATACTATACTACAAGTATATATATAGTACAAGTACATCAATACGTATACCATACTCAGATGGCGCTTCGGTCCAACTAAGTTGAAATTGAACGTTTTTTGAATTATTTGAAATCATTTACTTTTTGGAATTTTCTGACTTTTTCGATTATTTTTCATATTAATATTTGACATATTTGATTTGGGTGATATTCTCTATACTAATATTTGATACATGATTTTTTTTTTGTTCACTCACAATTTTTTTTACAGTTAATTTTCGAAAAACAGGTTGAATTTTGACAAGATGTCTAAACAAAAAAAACTTCCTCATTTAAGCGTTGCTCGAAAACGTCCAAAATTCCAAAATTGTCCCAAAACAAACAAAAATCCACAGAAATTGTCGCCCTATTTCGGATTTTCGGAATTTATGTCTTCGCTCGTCCTGTACGGATATATGAATTTATACATTTTGTAATGGTATAAATATTCAAACAGATCCGCATGCGGCGCGCCATATTGCCTCCATGGATGGCTGCGGCCACGGCCTCACCATCTCTTGCATATAACTTCTTCTATACGGCGGCTCCCAACCCAAATCTGATTATATTCGTTAAGTTTTCCTATCCTTGTTCGTTCGCAAACACCGCCGCCGCCGCGTTTTTATCCGCATCTGATGTTTTCCATGCGCTTTCCACAAAGGAAAATCGTATATACGTCCACACAATTCGGTAGCATATTGCAGGACATCGTCTACCTAAAGCCAGTGCATTGACAAGTGGAAGGTACTGAATACTTTTTCTGAATGACTGAATTACTATTTTTAGATGTTTTCCTTGTATTGGGTATTCTGTTTGAGTAGACTCAACGCTCGAATTTGGATAATACTGTAAATTATCGAAACATTTCCAAACATTTTAAATGTTGGTTTTAATCGAGTACAGGGTGTTCAAAAATATTCAAAACTTGTTTCAGGGCATTTATTTCTTTTTTGCTCTGTTTTTTTTTAGATTTGCTTGGTGCTTTATATTAAAAATACCATTGATTAGAATAAAAATACTTTATGCTATTCGATTCTTCCTTTCGTTTTTTAATTAATTTTTCAATTGATGACGAGGCGCGAAAATAACCAAACTTTGTTGAATGGAGCAGAACTAGTATTGGTTATTTAAAAAGCGCAAAACTAGTTATTTGAAAACTTTTGTTCGATTAAAAATTTTGGTGCTCTAAAATTAGTTGGGAGATTTTTTAAAACATTGTCCGAAATCAGGTTTTGATTGTTAACAGATATACGAAGAAGATAACTGAGAAGATAGGACTAAAAAAGTAAACACGAAACAACTGGATAATATTTTCTTTAAACTGAAATTTGTTTTTGCACGTGCTTTTTAAATTTTAGCACTAAGAACGGTAGTAGAAAAAAAGAATGAGGGTAGGAAAGGTAACTTGCATAGCTTTTGTAGATTTAGAAAAGGCATTTGATAATGTAGATTGGGACATAATGTTTAGAATTTTAAAAGAAACGGGTATAGATTATAAGGATAGGAGAATAATTTTTAATTTATATAAACACCAAACTGCCTTAGTTAGAATTGAGGGGGAAGAAGAGGTAGCAAAAATAGGGAAAGGAGTTCGGCAGGGATGTACACTCTCACCGTTATTATTTAATCTATATATAGAAGATGCAATAAACAAAGTAAAAGAAGAGTATGGTGTAGGTGTGAATGTACAGGGAGAGAAAATATATATGTTGAGATTCGCCGACGATATAGCTATATTGGAAGAAAGCGAAAAGAATTTAGAAAGGGTATTGAATGGTATGCAGGCAGTATTGACTAGGGATTTTAACATGAAAATAAATATAGGTAAAACTAAAGTGATGAGGTGTGACAAAAAGGAATGCAGTAGAAAAATGAGGATCTCAATAGGAGATAATAGAATCGAAGAAGTGTCAGATTTTTGTTATTTAGGCAGTAGAATCACAAAAGATAATCGAAGCAAGGTAGATATAAAGTGTAGGATAGCACAGGGTAGGAAGGCATTCGGAGAAAAGGAACAGATTTTAAGATCAAATATTGACTTGGGTATTAGAAAAAGATTACTGAAGGTATATGTTTGGAGTGTAGCACTGTACGGGTGTGAGGCGTGGACTATAGGAAAGGAAGAGAAGCGTAGATTACAAGCATTCGAAATGTGGTGTTATAGGAGGATGATGAGGATTGGTTGGGAAGATAAAGTAACAAATGAAGCTGTACTAGAGTTAGTAGGGGAGAAGAGAAGTATTTGGAGAGTGTTACAGCGTAGGAGAGACAGATTAGTAGGGCATATTCTTAGGCATGGGGGGATTATGCAATTGATCATAGAAGGTAGAGTGGAGGGAAAGAGAGGGGTAGGTAGGCCTAGATTGGAGTATGTGAGTCAGATAGTTGAAGACGTTGAGATGAATAGCTATAGGGAGATGAAGGGATTAGCTCAGGATAGATCGGCATGGCGTGCTGTTTCCAACCAATCTTTAGGATTGCGGACTCTTTAACTAACGTGCTTTTAATGATTTATCCACAATCCTGCCAAAAAATTAATATACTAGTTTACGCCCTTTATTAATAGTCAAATTGACCATATAAAACAAAGCCAAAGCTCACTTTCCTATCTTTCTAATATATATTCTTCCACTATTGTATCATTTTCAAATGAGGGATATACCCAACCATTTACCACGTAACCATAACAAAGATAGATCATTATGATACGGATATTTATAAAAAAAAATCTCTGACAATGAAGCAGCATTTTTGCATTCTTTTAGCCGTGTCCATATCTTCAGCGTAAAGGCTATTATACAATTTTCAATCAATTTGCCCCGTCTCCTCTCTGATTAAATAGTTTAAATACAATAATTGCATTATTACTCGGGGTAAAACATCGCGTCGAGAGCGACGTTATTTAATTCCAGCTCGCAAGTTCGCCATCAAATATGATTTATCGATGTTTCAAATTCGATGGACGATCGCCAAATGCTCAAAAATAATTAAAATTGTATCCACACCTTACTCACCAGACAAATGCGTTAAGAGCATCGTCTCCAAATTAGGGACAAACTTCTGCCAACAGATACCGCTAGTGCTACATGACCATCGATTGTACGTACCTTTGTTGCCAATTCTCTCAAATCCCTGCATATTAAAATGAAATGTTGAATCCAACTCACATTCTCACACAAAGTATGCTTTTAATAAATGTTGTGTTGCTTTGTATTAATCCTACTCTATTTACAATTACAATTTTTATTTATAATTACGCAGAAATACACTATTTAATTTATATAATTTTATCACACTTTGTGACTGTAAAGTACTGTCATTGCTAACATATTATATCAAGTCCATATGGTACGTAGGTATACTTCATAAAGAATGCATTAGTAAACCAGCGCCATCTATTATGAATTCCTTCCACTGCGTTGTGCTATTCGTAGCCCAAATCAAATAATTTCATGTTTTTATGTTGAATTCCGTTAAACTATTAAACGAAAGCAAATTAAATTACGAAATTCTTATTGATTGTAGACAAGATGTCTAGCTATGGAACGCTTGAACTTTTTTCTTCTTTTTTTTGCTAGCTTGCTCGATAAAACAACGTCTGAAAATTTGTCTTTTTTTGATGAAAGTTATGATTTTTTTTCGACATGTTATTGGAAATGTAAAAATATAAGAAATATACCGTTCAATAGCCCCATCCTCTAGGAACATTCTCTAAAACTATTGTGAAAAAATAACCAAAATTGCTAGAAATACATGCAAAAAATTATTTAATTATTTTTACAAACTTCTAAAAATTTCTGCAAACTTTTTGGTCTTTCGATAACGTCACAAGTTGTAAATATTTGTGTAGTTTACTCATTTATTTTATAAACCTAAACCTATCTGCCAGTATGTTAAGTTTCGTAAGTTATTATAGAGACGTATCCTATACATGGCCAATATTTCTTCGGCATGTAACTTGTAACTTCATTCTTCGTTTATGCAACCGTCTATAACTCATTTCGACATCTTGACCAGTAACTACCGTGACATATTAAAAATTGTTGAAGCTAAAATGAAGAAGAGCCGAAAGATTTTTTCGAATTGTTGTACAGAAACATTTTCAACTAAATTTTAATTTTTTATTATTAAAATTATAACAGTCATCTGTATATATTCAACTAACTTATGCTACGTTTCAAATTAGTGTATATTAGAACATACGTCCTTGCATAAATCCCTGAATTTGAAGTGAATATGCAGCAGGTTCATAAGAATAAAAAATTAGTAATTAAAAAAATTCTTTTTATATAAAATTATTATTATAATTATACGATACGGTTTTGTAAAAAAATATATTATATTTTCAACTTTATTTACTTAATGAAAAATCAATATCATAATAATAATTATAAAAATTATAATAATTATAATTATTCCATTATCATGGAAGTTTCTCTAAGGCAAACTATGAATATTTTTTTTCATCATCTGTCTTTATTTGTCGCTGTAGTTTGTAAAAAAAATTAAAGTGGCAGTTTGTAATGTTAATTCTCCATAACTAACGTGGTATATATTCAGTCGAGAGATTTTTTACAGAAAGATCTTTTTTTTTTAACATACGTTTGATTAGAAAATGTCAGATTCTGATTGTATTAGTTTCGTTAGTTACATTTTTTAAATCCTTAGATTTTTTGCCGAAAATATTTCTTTTATTTGAGACTAATGCACAATCAAAAAAATTTGACGTGCCTTTAATATCTAAGTAGGTATATTTGAACCAGCTGAGTGTCAAATTTACATAACTGCACGTCGTTATCAAAAAAATTCTTCACTCAGAAATTATAAAACACTTTCAATATGAAAAATGAAAATTTTATACCTTTTGATTAATTTATATCATTTTTGTATTAGTACAAAAGTTATCTCCGTATATACAAGATATTCTGTAATAAAATACGAACACCTCAATACGCTCGAATCGAAAAAATACGACAACCTACTCTCAGTAGATTTTTAAACAGGCTTTAACATAAACTTTTAAACCATACAACGCATATAAGTACGGCACTCTTCCTCGTATAAGACGTATAACATAACCTCTTCTATCTCGCGCATATATGACGCAGGAACTTATGCTAAGACCGCTCTTTCTTGCTAGTCACGGAACCCATAATGAAAACATCTCCCCGACAGATCGCTAGTCATTTCGCCGCCTACTTTGTGACTTTTGACGCTAACTCGCCCCGATGATGGATTACCTTCTTCTCTCGTACGCTGCATCTCCATCGTCTACGTCTTACTCATGGTACTGTTTCGTCTGTTCGTGGTCTTCTGTAATATGTAATAGTTCCCCGATCGTAATTTACTTTAGCTATACTAGTACTGTAATTCTCCGTGGTATGGTATGTCTTAGTACCGTTGGTTTTTACCTTTCCACGTCGATTAGTACCTCACAATAGATGATATGCAAAACCTACCATACATAAACCTTTCCACGTCAATTATTACCTCACAATAAATGCTATGCAACCCATCATACATAGACCTTTCCACGCCGATTAGTACCTCACAATAAATGATATGAAACCCATCATACATAGACCTTTCCACACCGATTAGTACCTCACAATAAATGATATGCAACCCATCATATATATACCTTTCCACGCCGATTAGTACCTTACAATAGATGATATGCAACCCATCATACATAGACCTTTCCACGCCGATTAGTACCTCACAACAGATGATATGCAACCCATCATACATAGACCTTTTCACGCTAATTATTACCTCACAATAGATGATATGCAACCCATCATACATAGACATTTTCACGCCGATTAGTACCTCACAATAAATGATATATAACCCATCATACATATACCTTTCCACGCCGATTAGTACCTCACACTAGATGATATGCAACCCATCATACATAAACCTTTCCACGCCGATTAGTACCTTACACTAGATGATATGCAACCCATCATACATATACCTTTCCACGCCGATCAGTACCTCACACTAGATGATATGCAACCCATCATACATAAACCTTTCCACGCCGATTAGTACCTTACACTAGATGATATGCAACCCATCATACATAAACTTTTCCACGCCGATTAGTACCTTACAATAGATGATATCCAACCCATCATACATAGACCTTTCCACGCCGATTAGTACCTCACAACAGATGATATGCAACCCATCATACATAGACCTTTTCACGCTAATTATTACCTCACAATAGATGATATGCAACCCATCATACATAGACATTTTCACGCCGATTAGTACCTCACAATAAATGATATATAACCCATCATACATATACCTTTCCACGCCGATTAGTACCTCACACTAGATGATATGCAACCCATCATACATAAACATTTCCACGCCGATTAATACCTCACAACAGATGATATCACAACCCATCATACATAAACCTTTCCACGCCGATTAGTACCTTACACTAGATGATATGCAACCCATCATACATATACCTTTCCACGCCGATTAGTACCTCACACTAGATGATATTCAACCCATCATACATAAACCTTTCCACGCCGATTAGTACCTTACAGTAGATGATATGCAACCCATCATACATAAACCTTTCCACGCCGATTAGTACCTTACACTAGATGATATGCAACCCATCATACATATACCTTTCCATGCCGATTAGTACCTCACACTAGATGATATGCAACCCATCATACAAAAACCTTTCCACGCCGATTAGTACCTTACACTAGATGATATGCAACCCATCATACATAAACTTTTCCACGCCGATTAGTACCTTACAATAGATGATATGCAACCCATCATACATAGACCTTTCCACGCCGATTAGTACCTCACAACAGATGATATGCAACCCATCATACATAGACCTTTTCACGCTAATTATTACCTCACAATAGATGATATGCAACCCATCATACATAGACATTTTCACGCCGATTAGTACCTCACAATAAATGATATATAACCCATCATACATATACCTTTCCACACTGATTAGTACCTCACACTAGATGATATGCAACCCATCATACATAAACATTTCCACGCCGATTAGTACCTCACAACAGATGATATGCAACCCATCATACATAAACCTTTCCACGCCGATTAGTACCTTACACTAGATGATATGCAACCCATCATACATATACCTTTCCACGCCGATTAGTACCTCACACTAGATGATATGCAACCCATCATACATAAACCTTTCCACGCCGATTAGTACCTTACACTATATGATATGCAACCCATCATACATAAACTTTTCCACGCCGATTAGTACCTTACAATAGATGATATGCAACCCATCATACATAAACTTTTCCACGCCGATCAGTACCTCACAATAGATGATATGCAACCCATCATACATAGACCTTTCCACGCCGATTAGTACCTTACAATAGATGATATGCAACCCATCATACATAGACCTTTCCACGCCGATTAGTACCTCACACTAGATGATATGCAACCCATCACACATAAACCTTTCCACGCCGATTAGTACCTCACACTAGATGATATGCAACCCATCACACATTGCCGTTATTGGGATATTTTATTATTATAGAATGGTGAGCTTATTATCGACGATTTGAAGGGTCTTATAAAATATAAGACCAATAAATATTTTGCAAATAATACAGGGTGATTACGCCAATTTTACATAGTTGCAATTCTTTGATTAATTTAAGAAAATTTATATTCAGTTTTGACATTTTCTTAGTATATTCCTTTAGTTCAACTAATATCTCTGTGTAACGTACAAATATTAAGTGCGCTCCTGTCCAGACTTACAATCGCAATATACAGGATAGACAGATTTAAATTTATATTTTATTAAGTTATATGTTGAAATGTCCATGGAAATTATTGAAAAAATCAGATTTTTTTTGCAATACATTGTCTGATACAATTTTCTAGAAAATAAAATAGTTGATTTATAAGAATGGGCCTATTATTTTTTTAGTTTCTTTAAAATAAATAGAAAATATCATTTTAATTTTTTAGATAATATATTCAATATCTGTATAAATATTTAAACATTATACAAAAATCGAAATTTATATTTTGTGTACCCTGTATATTGCCGGTTTGTTTTTTTAAACTTTTTTTTACATTCATATATTGAATTTTGCTACTTTCCTCAGTTTCTTATTATTTTAAATTCGTTTACTTGTTTATTATATTAACCTTATTATTATTATTATTATTTTTTTACATTTACATACTTCCGTTTTTCTTTATTCAATCATTTCCTACAACATACAGTTTATACAAAAAAATATGTTCGTAAAATTACAATCGAAACGATACTGTGTGTTTGTTGCACTAAAGAACGTGGTACTAAAGAATCAAGACCAAAACGACGAGAATATACTACACCAAACTTTAAAGCAATAAAAAATTTCGTTCACCGTTCGACCAATAAATTCCTCTCAATCATAACACTACTATAAACAAGTGTACACACAACATCCATTCAATTACAGATCCATAAACTCGTTATTGCAATCATTTTACATCGCTCAAATTCTTGGATCTTTCCGCAGTTCATTTCGTTCGTACAACAACAACAAGTACCGCCGTAATTAATCAGCTGTTTGTTTTCCGTTGTAGTTAGACATAGAACAACCTGTGCCTCTCGAATGTACAATTAGTAGCATTAGAAATGGCTCCATATACGGACTGAATTCATAATACACTTGGAGCGTACGATAGATAAACGATCAATCATAGGCAATAGAATAATCGAAATCAGAGACGTATCATATATCGCACGTAGCTACACTATGTTCTACATGTGAATTAATCTCCTATATGGGGATCATTTCTAATGGTACTATTTGTACTTACTTACACATTGCACAAAACAATCAGCTATGCTATAAACTATCGTGGGAACCGCTATCGGGGCTACCGGGCCCTCGACCGCTCAATTATCGCCGAAAGGTGCCTTTAGTAGATCTGTTCGCGTATAACTCGAACGGTTTAATCGTAAGAAACGTATAAATGTACACTTGATGGTCCATAAGAAGCTGTAAGAAGTTTGGCAGTAGTAAAATGGGTTTTGTGGATGTAGATGGTGTTTAATGTGTTGCGAACTTGCGTGTATAGTATGGATAGGGAAGGTGAGGGGTTATGAGATATAAATGTGAGGCAAAGAAGTAGAATGATCTTGGAGTAGTTGGTTTATGGAGCTTCTATATTTGTGCTACATTAAATTTAGCTTGACTGTTATAGATGTGCAAAGGTATGCAGGGAAAGTCACAACAAATCCGCATGAAGATATAAACAAGAACAAATTTACATGTTTAGTAACTTATGTATCATTGGAATCGTGGTAAAAAAAACAATTTGCTGAAAAAACTGGTTATCGTTTGAGTCGACTTAAGTACTCTTAAATCTTCTTAGAGACTAGAAGACTTACTCGAAACTTGCAAATGTATAATTTAATAGTATAGATTATCACCCAAATACCGTAACTTAAAGCATTAAGTAGCTACATGCGCATGCTGAATAGCTGATTTAAAAATATGTTCGGCTACAGCACTTTTATCTTTTCTATTTAATCTGAAATGAGCTAAATGCTCCTTAAATCTAGTTTCAATTGGTCTACGTGTTTGTCCTATATATACTTCCATAAATACCAGATTTTTGATTGAAATCAATCAAATCTTTGGGATTTCCTACAAAAAAAACTATCCAAAATAATTTAAGTTTCACGAAAAATCTAGAACGACGCATCTTCTTGGTCACTCGTTGATAATGAAACAAATCTTTTTTGTAATTCATTTAGTTGTTTAGTTGAAGATATGTAGGTTAGCTTTGTAGCGATGGCAAACTGTAAGTCACTTTGAGGACCTGGTTCGTAGTTCATTTCAATATACCGTTCACGAACTATTTCAACATATAAATTGTGAATCAGCTCGGCAATGCTGCTGTTGCAATATCGCATCGAGTTTCCTATTTCGTTCCGTTCACCAACACACTTTATCACGAAATAAATGTTAGTACTGTATATGTAATGTATACTATACTGCATTGTTTACGAGCCGTTGTGATTCATGAACGGTTTAGTACACGACGGGTTCAGGACCTAGTACTAACACTTGAAAATTAAATGTACAAACTATAATAAAATGAACTAGATAGAATCGTTTTGTTTGGCGTTATAATTTATATTTTTTATTCTGAATCTTCTCTGTTCAAAAATGAAACATTGCCAAAATCTAACCAACGATCTAGCGATGGCAAATTATAGGTCATTTGGTTTAGGTCACTTAGAAAGATTACTCAAGTCATTTGCCGATCTCTCCTCAGCGAACACCTTCATCATCCTATTCATCCCACACGTCCTCCACTATTTGTCCCACAGATTCTAATTTTGCTCCTCTAGCACGGCTTCAGTTTGTCACTTTATCTACCTAATCCTAATCTTTATCATCCTCCTGCAGCAACATATTTCGAATGGTACTAATCTACGTTTCTCTTCCTTTCATATAGTCCACGCCTCACACCCATACAATGCTACATTCCACATATATGCCTTCAGTCATCTTTTTCTAATATCCAAGTCAATATTTGATCTTAAAATCTGCTCATTTCCTACTAGCGATGGCAAACTGTAGGTCACTTTGAGGACCTAGTTCGTAGTTCGTAGTTCATTTCAATGTACCGTTCACGAACTATAGGTCGTGAACTACTAACATCTTTTAAAAATGAACTAGTTCACCACCTATATGACCAAATACATGCACATACTGAAAATAATCTCTTTTTTTCTCAATATAAAAATATTAAATGGTAAAAATAAATAAATTGAAATATTACAATAGTTATATTGAATTAGGAATAAGGAAGAAAAAATAACAATGTTTATAATTTATACAAAACACACATATATATATATATATATATATATAAGGAAATATAATTTCGTTCCGTTCACCAACACACTTTATCACATAAATGTTAGAACTGCTATTGGTACTGTATATGTAATGTATACTATACTGCATCGTTTACGAGTCGTTGCGATTCATGAACGGTTTAGTACACGAGGGGTTCAGGACCTAGTACAAGTACACCGTTCACCATGTAGTTCATAGTTCACGAACTAGGTCATAGTGACCTATAGGTCGTTGCAAAACATCGTCACAGTACACCCGTCATTTGATTGAACCGTTCAGAGTGAACGGTTCGCGAGTGAACTACACATCGCTATAGCTTTGAGCATGTTGGACAATATACAGCCAGCTTATAATCGTCTGTAATCTTCACCATTTCAGTGTAATTGTATTCGTGTGGAATTTTCTATCGTTTTTCCAACATCTGGCACAAAAATAGTTTGATGCTGATTAAGTCGTGCGGTAGGCGCACGTTAGTCTTTAGCTGTTTTTTTTTATAAAAAATCATTGATCCAGTTCTCTAATCTCTAACTGATCCTCATAATGCTTTCCTAACCCTCAACAGCCTTTAACATTTTTTTTTTTTGTTAAAAAAATACAGAACTAACCTCTGCATGGATTTGATGTGTGTTCATCCTAAATTGCTATTTTTCGACCATTCGACGCGTAGATTTTGATGGTACTGTTGTTCGTTTATTATATAGACAATTTAGTTTTCGTTGTTGGGCTTTATGCAGTTATTGTGGTTACCACAAACAAAGAATCGGTTAATAATAATGAAATGGCAACGTGTTAGAATGGACGTTGAAAGTCATTTTACGCTGAGCCAAGTGTTCGAAGATGGTTTAACACTTGTTGGATTGCTCTTAAGCAGGCGCGTAATAGTTAATCAGATATAGAGGTAAATTTAAAGTCAACGCTAAATTTGTGTGAAATCAAAATTGAACGAAGATAGTGAAAAAATATTCTGAAAACAGCTGATATTTTGTGACAAAATTATCTCTCTATAGTGATATTAACAAACAAATTACAAGCACTATGTAAAGGCCGGTCGTGCATCCTTGGGATTTGTATTACAATCATCGCGATAGTTCATTTATTCTCCACCAAAATAGCGCCACTATCGCGATCGCAATAACGATCATTGGATACTTAATATGCCAAAAAATAAACGGTAAATAAATTTATTTATAATTGTGAGTACAGAACGATTTTTATTCGAACAAAAATTGTTTTTTTTTAAGAAATCTCGTGTGACAGTTAACTTTTTTATCTGTCCGTCTAATATTTTTAAATAATTAGTGTCGAATTTGAACCCTATACACCTTTAATGGGTATAAAAAAATAAAAAAAGTGCACTAAAAGTATTTATAAAGACTATTAATGCACTTTATCATATAGCGCAATGTGCGATGCGTGACGATTTTTATTAGTGTTTTCTTTAGGGGTAACACGCTAAGTGTCAAGTTCAATATTAGCGCTCAATGGGGTGAATTTTACCCGCTTTTTCTACCCGCAGTTAAGGTTGTTTCAGAGTTAATCTATATACCAATTTAGGGCCAATTTCTAAAAACACCAATACAAATATTTTCAGCAAATCGAATTTTTTTGATAAAACCCTTTTGTGTTACTGAAGAAGGCGGCTAAACCTTCGAAATGCGCACCCCGCTCGATACTAATTGATTCATTACTTGGTTATAATTTATTTAAACGTAGAAACTATGTAATTCTATAAAAAAAAAACCTTTTTCAACGTGCTCAATTCACGCGCATGAGCAATCTTTGGATAGCAATACCTCGAAGTGTTAATATTTTCATTTCGCATTTTAACCAACGCTCGGATGTTTCTTATTCTTCATCTTGTGATTCGAATGAAACATTTTGATTATATTCCGCATATAGTTCGCGTGTAATTGAACCTTTAGTGGCGTAACAAACTAAACACCCCCCCAAATAGGGGTGACCACACACGTTTGCCTAATAACTTGGCAGCATTCCTCCGCAACGCAACATACGGTCGATATAGATTCGTTACGAGCACTTATATAAATGTTATTGTTGATTTTATGAAGACATTGAAGCAGCAAGTAATAATGTAGTTGAAGAAGTTATGGCTGGCTATGTCGCCTTATTTGTATGACGATTATTGACACGATGTATTTAGCAAACTAGAACGAACGTTACAGCCTGAGACGAAGGCGAATGTTGCAATCGTTGTGAGTTTGACAAGGCACTTTCAACACGTGTTATACACACTAATAAAAATATATACTGTATTATATTAATTTTTGTGTAAAAATCGTACAAAAAATACAAATGAATATCGATATGAAATAAAATTACTGAAAACTTGCAAAGAAAATCGTTTATTTCACATGTTTTCGTAGATTTTTCAAATATCAATGCATATAAACAAAAAAAATGGTTGAAAAGTTACTTTTCGGCACTGTTTTGGTTATTAATTTTGCATGTTATATAGAAAATTAAACTTTTGGAAAGATAGTGTGAAATTTTTTTTATAGCAGATCCTTAGATCGAATCTAGGTTAGCAAACGTTAAAGGACAGGATAATCTAATTGTAACCGGAGATTGGAATGCCGTAGTAGGTAAGGGAAAGGAAGTTTCAATAGTAGGAGAATATGGAATAGGAACACGTAATGATAGAGGGGATAGATTGGTAGAGTTTTGTATTAGGAATAAGCTAGTGGTAGCAAACACGCTTTTTCAGAATCACAAGCGCAGGATATATACGTGGAAAATGCCAGGAGATATAGGGAGGTATCAGATAGATTACATACTGGTTAAAGAGAGGTTTAGGATAGGAACCAGATTAAGAATTGTAAGAGTTACCCTGGAGCAGATATTGATAGTGACCATAATTTAGTAGTCCTGGACTCAGAGGTCAAATTCAAGAAATTACAGAAGTCCAAACAGGTCAGAGTAGATGTCGATAGGTTAAAATTAGCTGATGTATGTGAAAAGTACAAGCAGAAAGTAGAAATCATGGCTAATGGAACATCTAGGAATGACATAGATTGCGAATGGAGGGAAATCAGAAATGCGTTAACTACAGCAGCAAATGAAGTATTAGGCACAAAGAAAAGGGCAGGTAGGAGGGAATGGATCACGGAAGAAATAGTTGAAATGATAGAAGCAAGAAGGAAAATTAAAATTGGAAACACAGAAGCAGGACAGAAAAAATATAAGGAACTAAGGAACTTAATTAATAGGAAATGCAAGCTAGCGAAAGAAGAGTGGATAAAAGGAAATTGTGAGGATATTGAGGAGGATATGAGAAGAGGTAAAGTAGATTTGGGCTACAGGAAAATTAAGTCACATTTTTCTAAAGTAAAACCAAAGGGTAACATTATATGTGATAAGCAGGGTAAGGAACTCACAGAAAATAAGGAAAAAGCTAGAAGATGGAAGGAGTATCTTGAAGATTTATATAAAGGTAGGCAGGACATGGAGGAGCTAGAAAATGTGGAACAGATAGATGAGGATGACTTAGGTCCTAGTATACTTAGGTCAGAGTTTCATAGAGCATTAAATGATTTACGGAATAACAAAGCAGCGGGGATTGATATGATACCAGCCGAATTAATAAAACACGCAGGGGAAAAATGCATGAGCGATTATACAGGTTAGTTTGTAAAATATATGAGAAGGGAGAAGTACCACAGGATTTTCAGCGTAGTAGAATAGTAACAATGCCGAAGAAAATAGGAGCTAATTTGTGTGAGAACTATAGGACCATTAGTCTACTATCACATGCATCGAAGATATTGCTAAAGATTATTTATAGGAGATTAGAAAATAAAGTAGAGGAAAGGCTAGGAGAAGATCAGTTTGGTTTTAGGAAAAACAGAGGGACGAGGGAGGCGATTTTAGCACTAAGAACAGTAGTAGAAAAAAGAATGAGGGTAGAAAAGGTAACTTGCATAGCTTTTGTAGATTTAGAAAAGGCATTTGATAATGTAGATTGGGACATAATGTTTAGAATTTTAAAAGAAACGGGTATAGATTATAAGGATAGGAGAATAATTTTTAATTTATATAAACACCAAACTGCCTTAGTTAGAATTGAGGGGGAAGAAGAGGTAGCAAAAATAGGGAAGGGAGTTCGGCAGGGATGTACACTCTCACCGTTATTATTTAATCTATATATAGAAGATGCAATAAACAAAGTAAAAGAAGAGTATAGTGTAGGTGTGAATGTACAGGGAGAGAAAATATATATGTTGAGATTCGCCGACGATATAGCTATATTGGAAGAAAGCGAAAAGAAATTAGAAAGGGTATTGAATGGTATGCAGGCAGTATTGACTAGGGATTTTAACATGAAAATAAATATAGGTAAAACTAAAGTGATGAGGTGTGACAAAAAGGAATGCAGTAGAAAAATGAGGATCACAATAGGAGATAATAGAATCGAAGAAGTGTCAGATTTTTGTTATTTAGGCAGTAGAATCACAAAAGATAATCGAAGCAAGGTAGATATAAAGTGTAGGATAGCACAGGGTAGGAAGGCATTCGTAGAAAAGGAACAGATTTTAAGATCAAATATTGACTTGGGTATTAGAAAAAGATTACTGAAGGTATATGTTTGGAGTGTAGCACTGTACGGGTGTGAGGCGTGGACTATAGGAAAGGAAGAGAAGCGTAGATTACAAGCATTCGAAATGTGGTGTTATAGGAGGATGATGAGGATTGGTTGGGATGATAAAGTAACAAATGAAGCTGTACTAGAGTTAGTAGGGGAGAAGAGAAGTATTTGGAGAGTGTTACAGCGTAGGAGAGACAGATTAGTAGGGCATATCCTTAGGCATGGGGGGATTATGCAATTGATCATAGAAGGTAGAGTGGAGGGAAAGAGAGGGGTAGGTAGGCCTAGATTGGAGTATGTGAGTCAGATAGTTGAAGACGTTGAGATGAATAGCTATAGGGAGATGAAGGGATTAGCTCAGGATAGATCGGCATGGCGTGCTGTTTCCAACCAATCTTTAGGATTGCGGACTCTTTAACTAACCTTAGAAAAATTAAAATTTGATATAAAAAAAAGTATTTTAGCAAAATTGAAGCTTTTAAGCTTAAAGTACTTTTTAAATATATATAAGAAGAACTTTATTGGGTGTTGGAAAACTACAAAAAATAAAAAGTATGTTACAATAATTTTATAATATAAAATAAAGTAAGGTCCATTCCCAATCGGCCATCGACCAATGGTCCTTCAGCCATTTTAAATATAATATTCTCAATAAATTCAAAAGTCGAATTTTTTGAAAATTTTCAACAATAGATTCGATAGAATTGTTTTACTTTTTTGAATATTAATTTACTAGTTCTTACCCCCATTTCTACTATAGTGAAACTTTTTTTTTTTAAGTGAAACTTCTATAGGCGCGGTAGGGCAACTTGGCCTGAACGTCATGAAATGTGAAACGCTTCCGTCATGAAAAGTGAAACATGCTACGCGCATGCGCCGCGTGTACTGTGTGTATACGTACCATAAGACGCTTGCGTATTTTATTATATATTAGACAAACACAGCTTAATCTTTTAGCTAGCAATTTCCATTCTGTGAAAAGTGAAATGAAGAAAAAGACAAGTACAGATAGAGTGCAAGCCTTTAGAGAACGGAAGAAAGCGAATAAACCGCCAAGAAAAGTGCCAACAAGTACCTTGGAAAGAAGTGGAGAGTGTCGAGCCAGGCAAAGGGCGTTAAAAGACAACATAACCTTCCAACGACCTCAAATACACTGGATGAATCGATACCGTCGTTAAATGAGGACACAGTGAGTGGTATAGAGAATTTGAATACCACTGATTCAGGCACGTGAAGATACACGCACTGTGAGAGATCAACGAAATGAATCTGATACAGCTGAGCGAGCCATCGATAAATGGAAATGCACCCACTAGTGCATCATACACAAAATTTACATTCTTTCAATCTGCTCATCGCGAATTTGATCAACAATTTTTCAATAATCCGCTAGGTACAGTGTGTTCCATATGTGATCGAATATCGAATAAAAAAAATCGTTAACAAATGGAAAAAAAGCAATATATAAAATCAACTTTTCCTAGGAGCTAAGAAGTTTCACTTCTACCGCGCGAGAGTCTCACGCATTTTTTTAAATTATACTCTTTGATTTAGCGAATTTGCTATTTACTTATTCTCTGTATTTTTATTAACTTTCATTATTTATAAATCAATTTCTCTTGAATTTTTCCTCAAAAAAATAATACTTTGCTATAATACTATAAAAAAATATTGTATGATCAATTTTTGTCCTTATGAGCGACTAAAGAGAAAGACTAATTTTTTTAACCTTTTTTACTCGTAAAAAAATATAATTTCTTATAAACAGGTAAACAAGGAGTGTTTTTGCACTTCTGCACGTATAAACAAAAAAACCCACCCTTTTTACCTCTTTATACGAAAAATTGATAAATTTTAGAACTCGATACAATTTCGTGTTAAAAAAAAAAAATGGCTCGGAATTATAAAAAAAAAAATAGATTATACAATATTATACATACATCCAATTGAAGTTTTTAAACTAACATATAATAGTCCAAACAACAGCCACAAAATTTAATTAAATTCTCGTTCTTTCGTTTCGGATTTGAATGCACAGCACACAAACGGACCGTAACCTGATATGCCGTTGATTAATTGATGTTTTCGGTGATTAACTTCTATTTGCGCCATTGTTTCGTATTTAAGACTTAATTAAAGTCTCGAGATTCGTAGAAGAAACCACCATACCACCGATCATATGTTATATGTATATCTTCTGCTCATATTACATAGTGAACATTAACATTGAAAGAAACGCAATCAGTTAATGAAGACATTTAGTGCAATAAATGGGCCGACCACTAAATCTATGTAAATTGTCTTTTGTTCTGGTGGAAATGGAGAATATTATTTTATACAGCGTGATTTGAAATTTAAAATTAAACGGGCTAATTAAGAAAAAAAACGCAATTTAATTTATGGTCTACCAAAAAAATTGTTTTAACTATCTTAAATTTTTATTCACGTACAAAGCGTTTGCTCTATATAAAGTAGATTATATTTCGTAATTTTATATTTTAATTATTGTGATAGAGCGATATTTAAACATCATTGACGTTCTTATATTTTACAACATTTGCCACCTATTTGTTTCAAACGATCCTGTATTTATATTTTATATTTTGTAAGCTACTTTCATACCTCCGATATCTTATTATTTATGTCGAAAGAACACTTCATCAAATTAGGTGTCACTTTTCTCAGTGTAGTCATTTATTATTCAGTTTAATGACGTAATCAACGCGTTTTTTTCTTTTCCATAATAAGAGGACACGAATACAAAAATATCTTCTTATAACTATTATTTTAAAAAAGAGTGACACAACTCACTGACACTGAAAACTGTTTTTGCCATTTTATGGCACAAAAAAAATTCTACCTGAAGATACAAAGTGTATTTTCAAAATTTAACAATAAATTATTCCACGCGTATATAACAATTGCACGTATATATTTATGTTGAGGGAATATTTTATTTTAGTTATGTCACTATAATATAACTCCACAATACCTGTAAATAATAAAGTATGAGAGAAAAAATGAAAGAGGACAATATATCATATGTCCAGCGTGAAGTTCGTCCGAGTACTTAGTCCATTTCTTCATTTGTTCGACTCTTCCAAGTCCATCAGCACGAAAACCACAAGATTATATTGGAATTTCAATTTTTCGTTAGGCAACAACTTACACTATGAATTCAGTGGGATCGTTTTTCTATATGACATTTCTCATGTCAAAGTAGGCTTATTGCACCAGTAGGTCATATGTTGTAGAGAGCGCATAAGAACTACTGACTTCACTCATATAGGTTAATATGATATCGAATGAAATAATATTTATTCTAATTGTCAAAAATCGGCCTACAATAACCATTCTTTTGACCAGTACTCACAATTTAAAAATCCAAAGCATTATTAAAAAAATATTCACATAATGAACAATTCGTTTATTATTATTATTTTTTTATTAAAATGTGCAAATTTTTTAACGACCCACCAAAAAAATTCTTTATCAGTCTCTGTGGATTGGCATATTAGTGTATATTCCACAATTGCTGTACGTGTGCATTATTAAATGACATGTGAGTATCGAAGGGAAGATGAACTGGTATTTTGTCACAGTAACTGTCAATTTTTTTAACCACTATACGTCAGATGAAATGATGACTTTATTACAAAACACAGCAAAAACTATTTTACGTTGCAGTACGTGTATTATTAGTAGCGATAGTTGTTGGAAATGAAGTGATAAGTTTTATCGTCTTCAGTGCCTACAAAAAAATATATATATAAACTATAGTTCGTTGAGGAATAATGACGTTATAAAGGAAATAGAAAGTAATAAAAAAAAATTTTATCGATGCGCAAGAATTCAATTTTCCATATATATATGTTGATTTGAACAATATTTTCTACTCCGCTGATAAATATCAGCGCGAAATTGATTTCAACGCTCAACGCCATCTATTGTTCAATATTATGACATGTTTAGTGTAAACATCTAACTAGTATAAGCATGTCGCGTAGAGATGTCGCTGCACCAAATATAGATAATTTAGTTTTTACCAAACTACTGCTTAATTAAACGATAAAATAACCTCACATTTGGAAGATATATTCCTGTATGTATACGAAATCGAATTACAGAGGGAAAAAAACGAAATTTAAGTTTAACGTTACTAAAAAATCAAGGTAATTGCGATTATAAAAAAAATTATGTTATATGAGTCGATTATATATTAATATAGGAAAATTTTTGAACAAAGCTTTCTCTAGTACGTGTATTATTAATAGCGATATTTGTTGGAAATGAAGTGATAGGTTTTCTCGTCTTCAATGTCTACAAAAAATATATATATATAAATTATAGTTCGTTGCGGAATAATGATGTTATAAAGGAAATAGAAAATTATAAATAAATATATTATCGGTGCGCAAGAATTCAATTTTCGATATATATGTTGATTTGAACAATATTTTCTATTTTGCTGATAAATATCAGCGCGAAATTGATTTCAACGCTCAACTCCATCTATTGTTCAATATTATGACACGTTAAGTGTAAACATCTGACTAGTACAAGCGTGTCATGTAGAGATGTCGCTGCACCAAATATAGTTAATTCAGTTTTTACCAAACTACTGCTTAATTAAACGATGAAATAACCTCACATTTGGAGTATATATTCCTGTATATATACCACATCGGATTACAGAAAAAAAAAACGAAATTTAAGTTTAAAGTTACTAAAAAGTCAAAGTAATTGCGATTATATAAAAAATGATGTTATATAAGTCGATTATATATTAATATAGGGAAATTTTTGAACAAAGCTTTCTCTAGTTGTATGCGAATTATAATAATAAATTTTGACAGGTCGGTTAGTAAAACTGTACCTCGTTAACATTGCCCCAGGCATACACGTTCCTAAAATATATAGAGAAAAAAATACCGAGGCATTACTTAACATTTCGTGCAATATCCAAAGCGTTTTTCTAACATATCGATCAATATCTGAACTATTAAAGATTATGTTATCTCACATACTATCTCTGAAACAATACAGTGCTCTATTATACCCCGTCCGAAGCTCATACAGCGAAAGTCCATTTCATATAATATAAGAACATAATAATCGTTGAATTTACAAACAAGAACAAGATCGAAAATATGAAATATCATTCCTATACAACAAACTGATCCGTCATGTATTTTGACATCGTAATCTTCATGGCAGCCTACCCACGAGCACATTTTAAACAGACTAAGACCGTCGAGCTAAGCGGCCATCGAATCATTCGATCGAAAGTTTGTTTTATAAATTGAAAATTATATTAATATGTGTACTATGAATATGAATCTTGCGTTAGTCGATTAAATCTAGATAGCGCATCTTTGACAGCTGTCATATTTTGACACATGCGCCAGGCTATGGAATGTCATTTGTGATGCGTCGCTTCAAATTCTATACCTGGTCGGAAATAAAAATTGGTATTTGTTGGAAAGAAAATGTAATTAATATACGCGAGATTGTGTGATCGTAAATTTCTGTAAAATTATGTCGTGCAAAGAATCGTAAATAATTCACTGTGGTATGTATACGTAAAAAAAATCGCCATTGAGATATGTTAAATAGAATAAATAGAATCGAAAATGAGATCCAACCCTTTGAAATAATATTATCTGTTTGCAGAGTAAGCAACGCTTTAAGTGATACTGAAGAGTCGTAATAAGCTCTATCGTATGAAGAATAATAGTACTAAATATGGGTGGAAAAATAAATATATACTAGCTAGTTTATATGCGCCGATAAAAATTAAAACAGTATCGACCAAAAAAAAAATGTTTGTTAGCTAATTTACGAATATTAACATATTATTAATGGTCTTTATTTCGCTTCAAGTCAAATATTACATAGCAATAAAAAAAGAGACATAAAAGGAGAAGTTCAATTGTTTCATATTAAAATTCATATAAATAATCCTTACAAAAAAATATATATATAGATAAAAATAATATAGATGAAATAAAATCTTTGCCAAAATGATTACTCTGTCAGATTTTCGGAATTATTTTATTACAATTACAAAAAATCACATTTAAATTTCCATATGAATCGTCCAATATTTTGTATCGTGGTCAGCACTTTTGAATAAATTATAAATCTAAACCATAATATTCGAAGCTTTTTTTTATATCAGTCAACGAAAAACCAGTTACCCAAATTAAGAGTCATTGAAACGAGAATTGAATACAACATCGCTGTAAGATATTGTTATTGCTTTTGCTTCTGAACATTTTGTCGAAGCCTCTCAATCGTTGGATGTTGCAGCGCTGTACCAACCCGATTGACAGCTCACTCAGCTGTCAGTTATTATGACAGGTGACATCCAACGATACGTCAACAATATTGTTATATATCCACACAGAAATCTTGCAAATTAGTTTGTTATTTAAATTATTGATTATCTTTTTATAATTTATTAAATAATGATGTAGTTAATACTTCTACTGCCACTACTTCTTTTGTTTTAAAATTATCGCGACGGTGTTAAATAAAAGTATAGTATTTCGTTTTTATCTTGTGCTATTGTAGATGGGGGTGTATCCTTCGAAATGCGCATCTAGCTATTTAATAGTTTGTGTTACTATAATTTCTTTTTGTATTTTTAATTTATTTTTTAGCTATATTCGCTAATTGATAACATTTTGTGTTCTCTAATGATTTTTTCGATCTCTTATTTCTTTCTTCGCGCTAATAACACCTGTCATTTTTCTTGACAGCGTGCCAAATATGAACACATGTTCCCTGACATGTTTCTTATGTGTGATCTGCCAAAAAGACCCTCCGCAAAAATGAAATTATTATTCATTTGTTCCAGCGTTTCTCGAATTACTAGAAAAATGACATTGCCACGTAATTAAAAATAAATAAATTTCAAGACCGGTTTTAAAATATGTAGTAATTGTTAAAGTAAATTTTTAGTTAAAAATTGTTTTATTATTTTATTAAATAAGCGACATCTTTTGCGAGCTTGTTTAATAAGCGCTATAAAACAGTTTTTAACAAATATTTTCGTTAATAAAACAAAAATAAAATAGTTCCGACGATATAATTGTATAGAATATCACTAAAATAAAGAAAGATGGTGGCATAGCCTTCGAAATGCGCATATAGGTGCTTTAATAAATGCTTTGGGTGATATTTTGGACAATTATTTAACACCGCGGTTACAATTAAAAGATTCCAACGTATGATTTCGGAAGACTATATTGTCGACGCCCCACAACCGTACAAATCCATGCTGCACCTTCACCAGCACAAAACTAACAAGTCGATTTAACGGTTTAGCAACAAACCACATTATATAGTTTGACGCGTATATTCCAAGAGTTAGATCAATCATTTCCAGTTGACACATTTTCAGACGGAGGTAGATATTTTTCATTAATGTAGCCGGTTGGCACGCGACAGCGCTGCCATCTAACGACAACACACTAGCATTTCTGCATTGCCATTGTCCATTCGATCCATTCGAAATCCATTTATTCTTACCCCCCGAGACATAAACCAACACGCGAGATTTCACGTGAAAATTTGTATACCTTCTCGTGGTGCGAATATATTTTTTTTTACCTCAGGTTTTTTTTTTTTTAAACTCAAATTAGATTCGTGAAGAAATATGGACATTTTGTTCTCGTATTTTATTGTGTAATTCAAACAAAACATATTTAATGCGTCCCAATTAGAAAAAATAATGATTACGTATTGCTTATTGAAGACATTTATATGGCGAAATTCATATTTTTTTAATAAATTATTTATGAAAAAATCGCTGAAAATTAACTTGGATATCTAGTCATTTTTTTTGTAATATATTTAGCTTCAACCCCCTAGCTACGCACACCCTGTATATACAAATAGCGACCTATGTCTTGTGGCGGCTCATTGAAAAGCTTGTCAAAAACTAATAACAATAAAATATAATTTTATAAATATAATTCGCCATGATAATTCCTTCGAAGCAATTTTGAAATTTTAAATAACTTAAAATTAGAGATACATTATTATATAATAATAAAGTTAAAAGTTAAAAAACTTAAAAGTAGCTAAATGTATTTAATAAAATTCTGTCCAAATTTTGTTTGATAACATTTTACAGCTGTAAAATTGCCGGCCGTTGAGTAATTTAAAAAAAAGTTGCTTATTTTAATTTAAAGAATTTTCCTCTGCTCTGCCTTTTATAAATAATTGTTTAATAACTCATGTTTAAGAATATGTTCTGGTAGTCTATTTTTTTCCACACTGTTGCACTTTTTTTCAAAGGCTTCTCTCTTCTTCAACGAATACTTCGTTATTTATCATTTTATATATACCTACCCAATCCTCATCAACCATATTAAACTTCATGTTTAATTTTCTATCCAAGCCTCATCGCTGTAGTTTTTTTTTGTATTTTAATTTTTTGTAAATAATACTTTTTTAATCATGAAAATAATTCCAACTTTAAAAACTTTTTACTTTTTTATATCAACTTTTGTTAAATGTTTTTCGTATATGAACTTTATTAGCCCAAATTTTTATAAAAAAAAAAATAATTCGTTAAAGATTAATCTCACCATTAAATATACAGCTGATATCATTTCTTCACTTTTTGCTTTAATTTTTAAATATATACTTAATAAGTATTTCTGAGATATCATTAAGGGTATGTTACACTAAACTAATATAATCAGTTGTTACGGTTGAATGTGTGTTTTTTTTTTCTTCTTAAGAGAGTGAGAAATTAATTACCACCTGCTGTTCATCATAACAGTCATTAGTGGCAAAGATATTAGTTGAAAAACAGTCAACCTGCTTCTAATAATTTGAAAAATATATAGAAAATATGTGGCTGTGATCACTAAAACCACTTTCAATTGTAATATCAATTGTTTTTAATTTTTTATATTTCATAAAAATATATATCTGTTTTTTTTTAAATTGGGCTATTTTTAATTTTTAATTATCCAGGCTATTTTGCTTCGTGTATAAGTTAGAAAGAAAGCTCGATTTTGGACAATTTTGGAAAAGATATTCAAAACAATTTTGGGTTTACCAAACCATTTAGAGGTGTAAAAGACATTCGAAAATAATCTAAAAACAAACGAAACACTAACAACTTAAGTTGGTTTTTTTCTGATCGATGAAATTTTAAATAAAATTCACCAAGCTAGTCTGAAATAATATAAAGGTATGTCTAGTTCAATAAACAAGTTCAGCTCACTCAGGAATGCGCAAAAGTAGTTTTGCTTATTTTGTTTTTAAATTTAATTTATAATTTTATATTGTGGCGTCATCTAATTTGAAATACGTCAATGATAAGTCAAATTTTGTGAAATTGAACGGTAGCCTATATTAAAGTGAACTCGTGCGCAACGTTGCCACATATTGCAATCAATGAAAAGAAATTGATTAATAAAATGTAGTTTTTATAAATTTCTTCCATCTATTGTAAAAGTCTTATGTTGTGAGGTTTGAATACAATTTTATCAAATTCATAACAACATTATTTACGCTCATCTTTCTAATTATTCGATATTTTTTCGCAACGTACTATTATATAAGATATATTATTTTCTATTGATATTTAAAAAATATTTATATAAACAGTCAGTATCAACAAAAATAAAGGTACTATTGTGGCAACGTGTAAAAATAATACATTATTTATTAGGTGTATTGAAAATCTATGTTTAGAGGATAAAATTGATAAATTGCAACGCAGCATTTGTTCGTAAACATAATTGGATTGCGGGCCATCTGTATTTCAATAGCTCAATCGTGAATTTACGAACCCTATCGACTTTTAATTCATACTATGTGTCAAAACAAATAAATGTTTCATCTTCCGCTTCGAAAGTGTTTTACAATTTGCTAGTTATATAATATTTTGGTAAGAAAAAATGGAAAATTTTGCTAGTTATATAATATTTTGGTAAGAAAAAATGGAAAATTAACATAAAAGCGATTATTACTTTCTACATTTCAATTTAATTACTAGATATGTGTGGGACGATATATGCTAGCTATAATGCAACAAGCCACGGCTCATTTCGTGGCAATGCAAAGACAAAAGAACGCGGAGTTAGTTTGTAATTAACCCCATGGGGCACTCCAAATATACATTATATGTAAATGGGGACATATTACTATTGTATTAATATACAAAATATTTTAATTCGCATATAATAATAGTGTACGAAATTTATAAATTTTGTTATATCGAAAATATACAGCGTAAAAATATTATCTAGAACCTTTTGCTCTAACTTTGCAATATTTTTTTTGGTCAATCTAATATGAGATTATTTAGTCAATAAATATATAATATTATCAAAGCAAATTTATGGCACGCGTGCCAAATCAAAAAATCACCACCTGAGACCTACATAACATTCTTATTTGGCTCACTTCTTAATATTTATAATAATTTTCGCTACCTGTAATATTTTTCGAAAATAAATTGTGAGCTATAGATTAACTACATTTTTTTTTCGAATGCCGAATGGACACGTAGTATTATAAATGATGATACTACTGTACCTATAGCAACCAACTGGTAAACTCTTGGGTGTTTTAACAGTCTTTAGCAGGCTGGGGCAACTTATCAGTGGGTGGAAATGGTCATCAACTCAGCTCTTTCAGTGCGTACACTAATTTTGTACGGTATTTTCCAGTGGTGGTGCTCCTTTTTATATATGCCTACTTAAGAAAAAACGACAATTAATATTTATCGAATTGCTGATATACAGGGTCGTTTTTAATAGGGGAGGAAGTTAAGTATTGCGGAATTTTATTAAGAAATTTGAAAATTAATATAGAATTTCTTTAAATAGAACTTATCATGTGTCATAAACGTCAAAATTGAGACACTAATAAGCGAATGTAAAAAATATGCTGACTTAGAAAGTGCCAAAATCACGAATGTAACACATTCATGCAATTGGCACTTATCAATTTAAAAAATGAATAATTTATAAGCCTATAGAATGAAAACACGTACCAATCATTTTTATACGTGCCACCTTTGGCACGCGTGCCATATGTTCGCCACGCCTGATATATACTCGTACCACCACCATATAAAGATACGAATGGTTCCTAGCAGATCCATTGAGCTGCAGAGTTCTTTGATGATCTTTGCTCACTTATATTATAATTAGTTCGCGGTTGGGAGTCCACAGTTACGTATGACTGTTGTCTTCAACTGACGTCCTTCAATGTCTGTCGTCATCAGTGTGTATAGGAATCTGCCAAGCCACTAGATTCTATAGTCTAATGCGAAGTATAGTTTATGAAGAAGAGATAAACAATGGGTGTAATAATGGATATTACTTCCCAATGGAGATTTATGTTTATGAACAAAGAATGAGCTAAATCGTGAGATGGGAAGTGTAAATAAATGAAATTTAGTTGTTTTTTTGTAGATTGGGATATAATGTTTCGAATCTTACAAAAAAACGGATATAATTTATGTAAATATCGAATTGCTTTAGTTTAGAAGTGAGAATAGGAAAGTGAGTCCGGCAGGGATGTACACTGTCGCCGTTGTTATTTAATCTCTATATAAAAGATGTAAGTGTAAATGGGAAGTGTAAATAAATGAAATTTTGTTGTTTTTTTTGAAGATTGGGATATAATATTTCGAATCTTACAAAAAAACGGATATAATTTATATAAACATCGAATTGCTTTAGTTTAGAAGTGTGGGGGAAGAACAATAGGTAGCGAGAATAGGAAAGGGAGTCCGGCAGGGATGTACACTGTCGCCGTTGTTATTTAATCTGTATATAAAAGATGTAAGTGTAAATGGGAAGTGTAAATAAATGAAATTTAGTATTTTTTTTGAAGATTGGAATATAATGTTCCGAATCTTACATAAAAGTGGATATAATTTATATGAATATCGAATTGCTTTAGTTGAGAAGTGAGGGGGAAGAAGAGGTAGCGAGAATAGGAAAGGGAGTCCGGCAGGGATGTACACTGCGCCTTTATTATTTAATCTGTATATAAAAGATGCAATAAAGAAGGTAAAAGAAGAGTATAGTGTAGATGTGAAAGTTCAGGAAGAGGAAATTTATATGTTCAGGTGAGGTGATGATGTAGCTATATTGGAAGAAAGGGAGCAGGATTTAGAACAGGTATACAGGAAGTAATGACTATAAAACAAAAGTGATGAGGTGTGACTACGGGCGAAAGATTAAATAAAATACCCCTGTCACTAACTATGATTTATTAAAAGATTCTTACAATTGTATAGTAATCACGGTTAGTGAAAATTTAGTATTTATCTTAGGGGGGGGGGGGGGCTTCGAAATGCGCATCTAGCTATCAAATGCTTCGTGGAAAATTATAAATAATCAGCAGATATTATATTAATTAGTTGGGAATGATTTCATTGATTGGAGCAATCACTCTTATCGCCATATTGCCAGCCGTGACTTCTCAATTATAAGTACCACTGTCGGTAAGGCACATCAAAGAAGCCTCCCTGGAGTTCCGCAGATCTTCACGCGGATTTTAAATAATCCATCAATTACCGGTACATCAAGAAGGCCATGCCGTAAATTAAATGGCAATAGCGACTTGTAGTTTTTCTAGTTGACATAATTGCTAGTATTAAAATTGAATGCTGCGCAATTTTTAAGAATAACAAGATAGATCGTCCGTAAAAAATTGTATTGTTTTCATGAAAAATTTTACGCACTCATCGAACGAAAGAAAATTGTTGTAGGAGCTCGAGAAGAATTTTTTTGAAAACTGATTTGTTTTTTTGTTTTTTAATTATATAAAAGCTCATACTCAAATTTCATATATATTTTTTGTAAAAATAAAAAAAAAAAATAATTCAAGAAAAATTTGACATCGAACGAAAGTATAAAAAAAAAACGGTAAAAGCTCGAGAGATTTTTTTTCGTTTCACCAAGAATTTTTAATGGGGGAAGAGAAATGAAAATAATTAAAATAATATAACCTATTTAGATTTAAAAATTATTTTAATTTTTTTATCAAATTTCATATATATATTTTTTAAATATATTTTAAATTCATGAAAAATTTTACGCACTCATCGAACGAAAGAAAATTGTTGTAGGAACTCGAGAAGAATTTTTTTGGAAACTGTTTTGTTTCAACAAGAATTTTTTTTTTTTGTATTTTTTTTTAAAAGCTCATATTAAATTTTATATATTTTTTTTTGAAAAATTAATTCTTTAAAGATACGCATTGAAAAAAAATCTGTAGAAGCTCGAAGAACTTCTAACAGAAGTTTTGTAAATTATCATATTTTATAAATTTTATAAAATTACCAAAAAAAATTATTATATATATAGCAGTATAGCATAATTTTAAGAAGAAAAATATATTGCAATATTTAAAAATATATATAAATCCAAACTGCACATTACTTATTATATTATGTCAAATTTAATGACATCTCTTGCGGACCTGTATTATTATTTTTTGCGCCACCTGGTATGATATATAACTGTCACGATGACATTGGGTTATGGCATGTGGCGCCAGCGGATGCCAAGTGGATGATTCGGCAACTTTGCCCCATATACGCTTCTCTTACACTGTATATTCTTTCGCCTGTATATATAATCGTTGTCTATGTAACCACCGTCATCATCGTCATCGTCATCACCATCACCATAGTCTGTCTTCTTATATGAACTGCTATATCTCTTGCTTCTTCCGTTGACCACGCTAACTATATGCATCCGACAGGTTAATAACATAAATACCTAATAAATATATTGACTTTTACCGTGGCAACTTCATTTAGCTATAAACAATCTGTTTTAATCATCGAAAATATCGCATTTTTAAATAAAATGATTGCATTTGGTTGGTGGATGAGGAGTTATGAGTGGTGGTTGGTATGAGGCGTTCTAGTTTAGTATTGACAGTTGGTTAATAAAACAAAATTAACTCTTCAACTTAACAATGCTAAAGATTCAATTAAATCGGAGAATATTTGAAAATATGAGCATCAAAGACATTTAAAATGACAATAAATCATCATCGTCCGACTGTTCTTCCTAAAACCGAACTGAGCCTGTACAAGTTTTTGTTGTACTTGATTTTCTAACCTACTATAAATAATCCTTAACAATTTTAATTAGTCAATCGTGAATATACGATTTCTAACGAGCCTTGGTAAAATATTTCATGTTAAATATTTAACCTCAGATGCGTTTCGTAATTTCTAAATTTTTGATCAAATTTTCTCTCGTCCTATGTTCTTCCTAAATTTTCTACTTCATTTTCTAATTTTTTATAAAGAATGTTAGGACCTAACTCATCTTGATGTTCTACAATTTCTAGCTCCTCCAATTAAGTAAATTAAGTAATTTGAATAGGATGACTTATTTCAAAAATATGCTCGGCTACAGCACTTTTATCTTTTCTATTTAATCTTAAATGAGGTACGGAGCATTTAGCTTATTTTTTTTTACAATTATACATAAAAAACGATATTTGGTACGCGCAATAAATCAGTAATTTTCAAAAATAATTGTATATAACCTTCAGGCATCAATTTTCTTCTTACGGAAGAAGTTAAAAAGTTCGCGCATTTTAAGAATAACTAAAATGAGAGATCGGCTCATTAGATTCGGTTTTTAATTGGAAAAATAATTGGAAACACTATTATTATTATTGACAGAAAAAGCGGTTACAAAAATGTCGTTAAAAACGAAAAAAAAAACAGAAAAATGTTTATACAAAGTTTATGCAAAACAAAACGAAAAAATAAAGAATTTGCACTATAATAAAAACAGATAATAATATGGTAAAGTAACGAAATTGTATGTACAAAAAAAGAGAGTGTAAATGTAAAATGCAAATTTTCTGCAAATGCAATGAAAAAAATCGAAATTTAACTTCACATCAGTTAAAATTTAGAGCGACCTAAAATTTAAGTAATTATGTAATTTAAGTGAACTAATTTGAATAGGATGACCTGAGTTAGTCAAAAATATGCTCGGCTACAGCACTTTTATCTTTTCTATTTAATCTGAAATGAGGTACGGAGCATTATTTAGTTGTTTTTTTTTCCAATTATACATAAAAAACGATATTTGATGCGCGTAATGATCAATAATTTTCAAAAATAATTGTTTATAATCTTCAGGCATCAATTTTCTTCTTACAGAAGAAGTTGAATAGTTCGCGCATTTTAAGAATAACTAAAATGAGAGATCGGCTCATTAGATTCGGTTTTTAATTGGAAAAATAATTGGAAACACTATTATTATTATGCCTTTATTGACAGAAATAGCGGTTACAAAAATGTCGTTAAAAACGAAAAAAAAAAACATAAAAATGTTTATACAAAGTTTATGCAAAACAAAACGAAAAAATAAAGAATTTGCACTATAATAAAAACAGATAATAATATGGTAAAGTAACGAAATTGTATGTACAAAAAAAGAGAGTGTACATGTAAAATTCAAATTTTCTGCAAATGCAATGAAAAAAATCGAAATTTTACTTCACATTAGTTAAAATTTAGAGCGACCTAAATTTAAGTAATTATGTAATTTAAGTGAACTAATTTGAATAGGATGACCTGAGTTAGTCAAAAATATGCTCGGCTACAGCACTTTTATCTTTTCTATTTAATCTGAAATGAGGTACGGAGCATTATTTAGTTGTTTTTTTTTCCAATTATACATAAAAAACGATATTTGATGCGCGCAATGATCAATAATTTTCAAAAATAATTGTTTATAATCTTCAGGCATCAATTTTCTTCTTACAGAAGAAGTTGAATAGTTCGCGCATTTTAAAGAATAACTAAAATGAGAGATTGGCTCATTAGATTCGGTTTTTAATTGGAAAAATAATTGGAAACACTATCATTATTATGCCTTTATTGACAGAAATAGCGGTTACAAAAATGTCGTTAAAAACGAAAAAAAAAACATAAAAATGTTTATACAAAGTTTATGCAAAACAAAACGAAAAAATGAAAGAATTTGCACTATAATAAAAACAGATAATAATAATATGGTAAAGTAACGAAATTCTATGTACAAAAAAAGAGAGTGTACATGTAAAATTCAAATTTTCTGCAAATGCAATGAAAAAAATCGAAATTTTACTTCACATCAGTTAAAATTTAGAGCGACCTAAAATTTAAGTAATTATGTAATTTAAGTGAACTAATTTGAATAGGATGACCTGAGTTAGTCAATATGCTCGGCTACAGCACTTATCTTTTATACTTAATCTGAAATGAGGTACGGAGCATTATTTAGTTGTTTTTTTTTCCAATTATACATAAAAAACGATATTTGATGCGCGCAATGATCAATAATTTTCAAAAATAATCGTATATAATCTTCAGGCATCAATTTTCTTCTTACAGAAGAAGTTGAAAAGTTCGCGCATTTTAAGAATAACTAAAATGAGAGATCGGCTCATTAGATTCGGTTTTTAATTGGAAAAATAATTGGAAACACTATTATTATTATGCCTCTATTGACAGAAATAGCGGTTACAAAAATGTCGTTAAAAACGAAAAAAAAAAACATAAAAATGTTTATACAAAGTTTATGCAAAACAAAACGAAAAAATAAAAGAATTTGCACTATAATAAAAACAGATAATAATATGGTAAAGTAACGAAATTGTATGTACAAAAAAAGAGAGTGTAAATGTAAAATGCAAATTTTCTGCAAATGCAATGAAAAAAATCGAAATTTAACTTCACATTAGTTAAAATTTAGAGCGACCTAAAATTTCGACAATAGACATACCATTCACAAGATGTCATAATCCCCAGTATAGAACTAATGGCTTTCGAATCACCCGGAAAATATCGTCCTGTATACTTACCGAAGATCGTCCGATAAGTTGCCTGCATAATCCGCCACGGACAATGAGGGCAAACGTTCATTGCAATATGGCAATCCCTTCTTCCGGTATATCCGCAAGAACATACCTATTATAATCTGTATATGAACGCTAAGACCGTCTATGGTCTATATAAGCTTACTCGAACATCGGAGCATATATCGTGCCATTATTCTTTTGTTGCGAGTGGTGACAATTGTTCCCAAGTGTTGCCAAGTCTATATTATGCTGTGAAATAAAGTTTGGTCAACATGTTGTTGGTTTATAGACTGATTATTGATGGACTTGGTTTGGTAGACAGGGGCGTACTGATGGTAGATTTCCAGGGAGGGGGGGGGGCGTGATTAAGTTTAATTAATTAACGATTGATCATTAATTTGTGCTGCGTATCTTCTCACGAAGAAGCATTTAGTGTTTTTTGAAGTTGTAAGAAATTTCTTATATACTATACGTTATTTCAAAAAATCGCGGCATAGAATCGTTTAATGTCGATGAATTTTTAAAGTGTTAAAAAGAGAAGATCGATGGACAAGTCAGATACTTATGAAGAAAAACGTGTATTATAAATCCCCCCCCCCTCCTCGAGCATGAACACCAATCTTTAACATAAAAAACTAAAAGGTACAAATAATCTAACGTACCGAGTATATATATTTCTTCCAATTGTTCTGTAGCGAAGCTGTTTGTTGCTTGTATTATGTTGCGTAGCTGCTTTTGAGCGCCCCCTGGTGGGCAGCACATCATCGCTCATTATACTGGAACAACTCTATTTATTGCTGCATAAAATAATTCGTTTCACTGTTATTAATATCCGGATTTATAAATACACTGCGATGAACCATGAAGCGGTTGTTTGAAAACTTTCTAATGATTTTTAAATAAATAATGTGTCAAGTTAAAACATTATAAAAACAGTAGTTCCCAAAAGTAATCATTTTTCAATTTTTTAAATAATAATTTTTCTTCGGCTTCTGTTTTTTTTGTATAACTTCTTTATAGCAGTTTTTTTCGTATAATGCTGTGTAATATTTCCTTCCTGGTTTCGTGACGTTTATAACTGTAAATTCACAAACTTTAGCCCAATGTAAGAATATGTTAATAATACTATTATGCCTATTCCTCATAGTATACTATACAGGGTAAAAATTATAATTGAAAATCAAGCGAATAACTGGTAATTAATCATTCTTATATTGTTTATATATAGTACTTCTGATTTAGTACTTCTTATATTCTTGTAATACTTCTGATTTTTTTTAAGGTACCTAACTTTCTGTTACTATCTTCGTTAACTTATTTTTACATAATCATGCGTTTTTTTTACTATATTGTGTTATAGCATTTTAAAATCCAATTATTTTTTTTAGTAAAAATCTAACGACTACCAAAAAACTAAGTAAACCTCGAATTACATTGTCAATTTCTTCATATTTTACCATAAAATAAATACGCATTTACAAAAACTAAGCAAATCTCGATTTATAAAGTCAATTTCTTCTTGTTTTACCATAAAATAAATGCGCATTTACAAAAACTAAGTAAACCTCGATTTAGAATGTCAATTTCTTCTTATTTTACCATAAAATAAATACGCATTTACAAAACCTAAGCAAACCTGCATTTAGAATGTTAATTTCTTCTTATTTTGCCATAAAACAAACACGCATTTATAAAAACTAAGCAAACCTCGATTTAGAATGTCAATTTCGTCATATTTTACCATAAAATAAATACGGATTTACAAAAACTAAGCAAATCTCGATTTATAAAGTCAATTTCTTCTTGTTTTACCATAAAATAAATGCGCATTTACAAAAACTAAGTAAACCTCGATTTAGAATGTCAATTTCTTCATATTTTACTATAAAACAAACCGCATTTATAAAAACCAAGCAAACCTCGATTTATAAAGTCAATTTCTTCTTGTTTTACCATAAAATAAATGCGCATTTACAAAAACTAAGTAAACCTCGATTTAGATTGTCAATTTCTTCATATTTTACTATAAAACAAACCGCATTTATAAAAACTAAGCAAACCTCGATTTAGAATGTCAATTTCTTCATATTTTACCATAAAATAAATACGGATTTACAATAACTAAGCAAATCTCGATTTATAAAGTCAATTTCTTCTTGTTTTACCATAAAATAAATGCGCATTTACAAAAACTAAGTAAACCTCGATTTAGAATGTCAATTTCTTCATATTTTACTATAAAACAAACCGCATTTATAAAAACCAAGCAAACCTCGATTTATAAAGTCAATTTCTTCTTGTTTTACCATAAAATAAATGCGCATTTACAAAAACTAAGTAAACCTCGATTTAGATTGTCAATTTCTTCATATTTTACTATAAAACAAACACGCATTTATAAAAACTAAGCAAACCTCGATTTAGAATGTCAATTTCTTCATATTTTACCATAAAATAAATACGGATTTACAAAAACTAAGCAAATCTCGATTTATAAAGTCAATTTCTTCTTGTTTTACCATAAAATAAATGCGCATTTACAAAAACTAAGTAAACCTCGATTTAGAATGTCAATTTCTTCATATTTTACTATAAAACAAACCGCATTTATAAAAACCAAGCAAACCTCGATTTATAAAGTCAATTTCTTCTTGTTTTACCATAAAATAAATGCGCATTTACAAAAACTAAGTAAACCTCGATTTAGAATGACAATTTCTTCATATTTTACTATAAAACAAACACGCATTTATAAAAACCAAGCAAACCTCGATTTAGAATGTCAATTTCTTCTTATTTTACCATAAAACAAACACGCGTTTATAAAAACTAAGCAAACCTGCATTTAGAATGTTAATTTCATCTTATTTTACCATAAAACAAACACGCATTTATAAAAACTAAGCAAACCTCGATTTAGAATGTCAATTTCTTCATATTTTACCATAAAACAAACACGCATTTATAAAAACCAAGCAAACCTGCATTTAGAATGTTAATTTCTTCTTATTTTACCATAAAACAAACACGCATTTATAAAAACCAAGCAAACCTGCATTTATAATGTTAATTTCTTCTTATTTTACCATAAAACAAACACGCATTTATAAAAACTAAGCAAACCTCGATTTAGAATGTCAATTTCTTCATATTTTACCATAAAATAAATACGCATTTACAAAAACTAAGCAAATCTCGATTTATATAGTCAATTTTTTCTTGTTTTACCATAAAATAAATGCACATTTACAAAAACTAAGTAAACCTCGATTTATAATGTCAATTTCTTCATATTTTACTATAAAACAAACACGCATTTATAAAAACTAAGCAAACCTCGATTTAGAATGGCAATTTCTTCTTATTTTACCACAAAATAAATGCGTATTTACAAAAACTAAGCAAACCTGGATTTAGAATGTCAATTTCTTCTTATTTTACTATAAAATAAATACGCATTTACAAAACCTAAGCAAACCTGCATTTATAATGTCAATTTCTTCTTATTTTACCATCAAACAAACACGCATTTATAAAAACTAAGCAAATCTCGATTTATAAAGTCAATTTCTTCTTATTTTACCATAAAACAAACACGCATTTACAAAAACTAAGCAAATCTCGATTTATAAAGTCAATTTCTTCTTATTTTACCATAAAACAAACACGCATTTACAAAAACTAAGCAAATCTCGATTTATAAAGTCAATTTTTTCTTGTTTTACCATAAAATAAATGCACATTTACAAAAACTAAGTAAACCTCGATTTATAATGTCAATTTCTTCATATTTTACTATAAAACAAACACGCATTTATAAAAACTAAGCAAACCTCGATTTAGAATGGCAATTTCTTCTTATTTTACCACAAAATAAATGCGTATTTACAAAAACTAAGCAAACCTGGATTTAGAATGTCAATTTCTTCTTATTTTACTATAAAATAAATACGCATTTACAAAACCTAAGCAAACCTGCATTTATAATGTCAATTTCTTCTTATTTTACCATCAAACAAACACGCATTTATAAAAACTAAGCAAATCTCGATTTATAAAGTCAATTTCTTCTTATTTTACCATAAAACAAACACGCATTTATAAAAACTAAGCAAATCTCGATTTATAAAGTCAATTTCTTCTTATTTTACCATAAAACAAACACGCATTTACAAAAACTAAGCAAACCTCGTTCTATAATGTAAATTTCTTCTTTTTTTACCATAAAATAAAAACGCATTTACAAAAACTAAGCAAACCTCGTTCTATAATGTCAATTTCTTCATATTTTACCGTAAAATAAATAGGTTATATTCCCAAGCACCTTGTATAAACTGAGTATAGCTCTCCATGACAATATTCTGCACCATATCAAACATTATAGCATTACAGTTTATAAGTGAGCATGTCTTCCTGTACGCTAGTGCACCGTAACCGGTGATGCATGCGCGTATGTTAGGTAAACAGCGCATTGTTGGCGTGCAATGCGGTGTGCCTAATCAGTCCACTAATTCCCCCCCGTTCTTGCTCCAAACACCCCTCGAGCGGATTATGGACCATATACCTATACGTAGATATACGTATGTTGCTATTGTAATGCGTACGAAGTTGATGGTACGGTTATATGAAGACTATAGTGGCGTGTATAATGGCAATGTGACTGCCAGGGAGGTTTATATCGGTGACGTTTCACACCTTTAGGTGGGTACACAATGACGATCGTCATCGTCATCTTCGGGGTATGTGTTTTTAAGAATGGTGGTTTTTTTTTTTTGGCACGTATCAAAGAATTATCACAATATTTTGTTTATATTAATAATAATATTAATAAATTCCTTTATTGAGGTAATTAAAAAAAAAAAAAAAGTGTATTATTTCTTGACTTAAATTATATAATCTTTATATATAATATATAGTGAGAATTATGAAATTTATTTAACCAAGAAAATATATTTACTTGCGTATATAACAGTAAATATTTATTCGGATCAAAGTAATTTACTTTGGTGCAAGTAATCTTTTCTCTGTGTGTACTAAATAAAATATCATATCATTTTTCTTTTCGATCATTTCGAAATCTTCTCCATGCACGCCCCTGCATCGCACTTATACACACACCCAGCTTCCATATAATCTAGTGCACCGCACTGGATACGTAGCTATCCCAGTATCTGGAATGGTATGTTTGATATTGATCCGGGAATTCCGGTCAGCAACCAATCCGGCAGCCCGGCGGATCCATACCGCACACGGTGGCGGCAAACTACCCCCACCATCACCCATCCGCTCCCTTCACATCCCCCATCCGCGCCCAATGCCGCCCCTGTACAGTAGCACGCTCTCCATATCTAACATGACGTTCATTTCACTGCCCTGGAATGAAACCGTTGCACGGTATTCATCCTACTGTTCAGTCGTTGTATTCGCCATTTGTTAGAACGCGCAATTGCCCTAACACTTATTTGTCCGATATCGACAGAAATATGAAGTGACATAAAAAAATTAAACAGTCTTGTGGAGCGACGACTATTTTTTAATTTTCAAACACAAAGAATGCTCTTCATCTGGGCTAAGTGGTAGACCAGCGTGTACATTATTACTTATACTAACAGAATTTATGTATGTATTAATGCGCAAGCTGAATTTCGCCCTTGAGAAGACATGATTTACTGTAATTCATATTACATTGTACCTTCTTATTGTGTTATTATTTAATATTTAATTAAATAATAATTTATTATTATTTAATATTTAAAAATATATATAAAAAGTGCTGTACCCGAGCATATTTTTGACTATCTCAGGTCATCCTATTCAAATTAGTTCACTTAAATTGCTAAAAAGTGTTTTGAATTTTTCCGAGTTATATACTTACTTATATAAGGTAAAACTAAAGTGATGAGGTGTGACAAAAAGGAATGCAGTAGAAAAATGAGGATCACAATAGGAGATAATAGAATCGAAGAAGTGTCAGATTTTTGTTATTTAGGCAGTAGAATCACAAAAGATAATCGAAGCAAGGTAGATATAAAGTGTAGGATAGCACAGGGTAGGAAGGCATTCGTAGAAAAAGAACAGATTTTAAGATCAAATATTGACTTGGGTATTAGAAAAAGATTACTGAAGGTATATGTTTGGAGTGTAGCACTGTACGGGTGTGAGGCGTGGACTATAGGAAAGGAAGAGAAGCGTAGATTAGAAGCACTTGAAATGTGGTGTTATAGGAGGATGATGAGGATTGGTTGGGAAGATAAAGTAACAAATGAAGCTGTACTAGAGTTAGTAGGGGAGAAGAGAAGTATTTGGAGAGTGTTACAACGTAGGAGAGACAGATTAGTAGGGCATATTCTTAGGCATGGGGGGATTATGCAATTGATCATAGAAGGTAGAGTGGAGGGAAAGAGAGGGGTAGGTAGGCCTAGATTGGAGTATGTGAGTCAGATAGTTGAAGACGTTGAGATGAATAGCTATAGGGAGATGAAGGGATTAGCTCAGGATAGATCGGCATGGCGTGCTGTTTCCAACCAATCTTTAGGATTGCGGACTCTTTAACTAACTATATACTTACGAAAGTATATACATGCAAAAATCTAAATCAAATTTAATGAATTTAGATTCATGCCCAATTTCATCTTGTCTACTGTGCTACTGAAGATGGGGGCATAGCCCTTGAAATGTACATCTAGCTACTTAATGCTTTAAGTTACGGTATTTGGGTGATATTCTATACTATTATTTAATATAATTACAATTTAAGTTTGTCAACTCAATAAAGATGGTTATTATTATTATCTCTTAGGCGATTTGACATGTGGAATCGTTGGCTTTAGGTCAAATGGCGATTCGTATAAATTAAATGATCGGATTGAGGCGTGGTGAATAAAAAACAATAGTTTCCACGATTTTCGGCTATATTTATCAAGGTTTGATTTGCGAGCTCAAAATATATAGCATTGTACGGTGCGGGCTATATATTACAGAAAAGAGAGGGATGGGGGTAGAATTAGAATTGTTGCGGAGAAAGATGGAATGATTATTGACGTTTGGTGGGACATACGAGTGTATTGAAATGAAGGATTTTTGGATTATTATGGCAATTTGTTTGTGTGAAAAAGAACGGATTTGGTAATATAATGAGGGTAAGAGGAGGATAAGAGAATCTTTTTTTTATTGACAAAATATGGCGAAATTTCGTGGTTTCCAAACACTTGTTTGGTAAAGCATGATTTTGAATTTTTAGTACTTTTGAAATGGGTGTGTAAATTTTATTGGAAATATAAAATAAAATAAAAATCAAACATCGAATGATATTACAATTGAAAACTTATGAAATAATTCGTTACAATTTTGTCGGAAGTAGTTCAATTGAATTATGATTTGGTTTACGAAAAATTACATCATTTTTATTCGAAAAAGGATGGAATTTTTTGCATCTGGTTCACCATTTTTTAAGATTTCTGAACAATTTTTTACAATGTCATCAAATATTGTCGATATTTACGAAATTCACTTTCTTAAAGTTAAAAGACACTTAATTTCCTTTAAAACGTTTCCTTAAAAAATATTATTTAAATATTAAATAAAGATGTTACTGAATTAAAAAAAAAATTGATTCCATTTTTTTTCTTTATTTAAAAATACCGTAACTCGAAGCATTTAATAGCTAGGTGCGCATTTCGAAAGCTATGACCACTTCTTCAGAATTCTAGAAATAGTTGCCCGTAAAAAAATTACTATTTCTAATAATTACACTTAACTACCAAAAATTCAACATTAGCGTATATTTCAAAAATTTAATCTACTGTATAAATGCACACATAAATTCAATATAGGAACATGTCCATTATGTTGAGGTGTAACATCTCACGTTGACGTTCACACCTGGTGAAATACATCATTAGTACACTACAGGGTATTACCCAAAACTCTAAATATCATTATCCGAATTATTTCATTTATAATTAATAATATTGGCGATTATGAAAAGAGATAAGAAAATAAACACACGACTTGTGCAAGTAATTTTTTTTAAGTACGGTAGTTCTAGTATTGTCCACCATCAAAATAGCGCTGCTATCGCTTGAGCAAATAAACCTGTTAAATTAGTAGTAAAAAATATACCTACAACAGATTCATGCGCGAAATGAAGAAAATAACAAAACAAACACCTTGTATACTAAGTATCCATACATAAAATCCACTATAAGAGCACAGTTCGTTTCCAATTTCAATTTACGGCAAATACACTGCGCGTTTGATTATCTTCTCATGTGGTTTCCATGTGGTATATATTATGAGAGGTGGCTCTTTAGATGGTGGTACTTTAGGTCGTACCTATTTATCGCGCCTGCAACTACCTGACAGCTGCTGGTGCTGCTATACATAATATAATGTTAAAAGCATCAAACTAACTACCGTATTGGATAAATTGCATTCAGGCTTTGCAAAAAAAAAAATGAGAGACATAATACGGTTCATGTGGGTTTGGATACATTGATAAAGATATGTTTTGGTTGGAGGGAAATATGTTTGCGGGATGTTTATGCAGAAGATTTTTTACTTTTTGTGTAGGGTTGGTGTTAGGAAAACATTCGGTTGTAATTTTGATTTATTGTCGACAATTTTGATAAATTAACAACGTGATTTATGATTTTAGTAGATTAGGGCTATATGCTCATTTTATTTTTAAACAATTGTAGATGTCGAGTCAAGATTTTTTTTTTGTCGTGAAGATATATATTTTTTTTACCATACATTAAGAAATATTCAAGATGGGTATGATTAATTTTGGAGATATTAGCTATAATAGTTACCTTTAAATAAGGTAACTATTATAGTCATTTTTAGTCATTATAGTCATTCAAACAACCATTAGGGTTATTTTTTACTTTGACGTTCTTGAAAAATCTAACACGCCATCGAAGAAATTAGCCAAACCTTTAATAGTTTTTTCGGAATATTAGAAGTGAGAATTTTTCATCACTGTACCAATTTTTTGACTCAAAAACACGTTTGAAAACGAAAATGAAAGTTTCTTACGTTTTGACAAACTTTATTTGACCAACAATTGCTAGAAATCGTAAATACACGATTGACTAGAAGAAAAACAGATGGCGCTCAAGCCCAAGTATGTTTGACATTGACCAAATGCTGCGTTGCAATTCATCAGCAATTATCAAATTCGCATAAACGAAGTTTTATCCAAAAATTGTGCGTAATGTTGAAAAATATTTCGAAAAAAAAATCGATTGGCGATTTGTGCGATTCCATTGAGTTTTCTACCAAATAGAAAACCAAAAAAATTCAAGTCTACCAATATATCCATATATATATACAATTTTTCGAATTTGTTAATACGTTTTTTTTTTAAACAGCTATAATTTGATGTGATTGAAGTCTGTACCATAATTTTTTTTTAATTGTATTTCGATCTTATCCCTACATATTTTTACTTCCACTTTGCATGGACGATGTGTTGACGTTGATCTCAAATATATCATTATCTGTAAATGCATCTATTTTGCCAGTCCTCTGCAGCATCTCTTCGCCTCATAGCTGACAGTGAAGATCTCTAACCTAGATAATGTCCGAAAGACTCTGTGGGTTGTGCATGCGTGTGCGTGAGCACTAGGTCAATGAGGTCTTCTGCGCCATGTCCTTTGGCCCTTTAATCAATCTATCTTTAATGTTTAGTATATGAAAGGGTGAAATGCTAAAATGAAAATGCCCATTTCAAATATCCACTTACACAATTTTTATGCATGACTATATCAAAAAAATTACAAATTAAATATTCTATTATTAAGGCTTGTGCAAAATATAGTCTGTTGTTATTTATTTCGTTCATCGGGGGTATTTTTTATTAATACGTTAGCATATTTCATTTTGAAATACAAATTTTTCCTCCATAAGCTTTTCGTCCTTCTTATTTATTCGATTTAAATCATCGATAATCTTACACATGTCGAAGAAGCATTTTTTTTTCAACGTCTTCCATTATTGTTCAAGAAGTGTCAAAAAATCACAACCGCTTATAAATTTTTAAAAGTCATTTCTATTATTGAAAATTTTAGGTAGAAAATAGTAATCGATTTTTGAATGTGTTATGAATTGTTTAAATAAAACTGTAACTAGGTGTGTGTAAACTTCACCATCACTTCCAATGCATATATAATATCTACTAGTGTAACCTATAAATTCGATTTTTCTGGAACTACTCCAGTTTTTACAATCCATGGTGGCCATAATATACTCAAATAAATAACTAAAATAATGGTCCATTTCTAAGCCGCGTTGTGCAGCAATATGAAAATAATAATCCTTATAAATTGCGCACAAATAGTATAGAAAATTATTTCGCATTGTACGCTTTTATTTATAACAAAATATGCGTCCCATAACTTAATTTATTAACATTGACTTTCTGTTCAGAGTAATTTAATAACTCGGTAATTTTATTGCGATTTTTTTTTAATGGATTATTAAACTTTCTTATATAAAATGCTAAGACTTAAAACAATTATTAAAATGAAATTGTCATATTGATTTTGTACATTCATGCGTAACTTATAACATCCGAATCATTTATTTGAATTGTTCGATATCTGGCAGATTTTGTGATTTGACGTTTTGTTTAAAAAAATGTTACGTGTACGTATCTCAATTTTAGTTTGCCTCTTTCCATTTTATTTGAAAAACTTGGACGCTTGCCCATTGCATTGCACTTTTTTCACACACACACGCATATAATCGAGTGCTTTACGTTCGCTTGCCCAAAGTACGATCTGGCAACGCAGCATTAGTTAGTCTCGGTAGCGCCGCAGCAATTTTCTGCTTCGCAGCGATGATTATAGATAGGCAGCCGAATATACACCGATGTTTAGGTGACCTGGAGATTCCATTACTATATATATTGCCGTATAGATACAACGAAAGCCATATAACGGTTTAGGGTATCAGTTACGTATCACAATTTTCTTTTTCATCTGTCAATTTTATTTGAAAAACTTGGACGCTCGCAATATGCCCATTGCACTACACTTTTTTTCACACACACGCATATAATCGAGTGCATTACGTTCGCTTTCCCAAAGTACGAACTGGCAACGCAGCATTAGTTAGTCTCAGTAGCGCCGCAGCAATTTTCTGCATCGCAGCGATGATTATAGATAGGCAGCCGAATATACACCGATGTTTAGTTGACCTTGAGATTCCACTACTATATATATTGCCGTATAGATACAACGAAAGCTATATAACGGTTTAGGGTATCAGTTACATATCTCAATTTTCGTTTTCATGTGTCAATTTTATTTGAAAAACTTGGACGCTCGCAACATGCCCATTGCACTACATTTTTTTCACACACACGCATATAATCGAGTGCATTACGTTCGCTTTCCCAAAGTACGAACTGGCAACGCAGCATTAGTTAGTCTCGGTAGCGCCGCAGCAATTTTCTGCTTCGCAGCGATAGGCAGCCGAATATACACCGATGTTTAGGTGACCTGGAGATTCCACTACTATATATATAGCCGTACAGATACAGCGAAAGCTATATAACGGTTTAGGGTATCAGTTACGTATCTCAATTTTAGTTTTCATCTGTCAATTTTATTTGAAAAATTTGGACGCTTGCCCGTTGCATTACACTTTTTTCACACACACACGCATATAATTCGAGTGCATTACGTTCGCTAGTCCAAAGTACGAGCTGGCAACGCAGCATTAGTTAGTCTCAGTAGCGCCGCAGCAATTTTCTGCTTCGCAGCGATGATTATAGATAGGCAGCCGAATATACACCGATGTTTAGGTGACCTGGAGATTCCACTACTATATATATTGCCGTATAGATACAACGAAAGCTATATAACGGTTTATGGTATGAGTTACGTATCTCAATTTTCGTTTTCATGTGTCAATTTTATTTGAAAAACTTGGACGCTCGCAACATGCCCATTGCACTACACTTTTTTCACACACACGCATATAATCGAGTGCATTACGTTCGCTTTCCCAAAGTACGAGCTGGCAACGCAGCATTAGTTAGTCTCAGTAGCGCCGCAGCAATTTTCTGCTTCGCAGCGATGATTATAGATAGGCAGCCGAATATACACCGATGTTTAGGTGACCTGGAGATTCCACTACTATATATATTGCCGTATAGATACAACGAAAGCTATATAACGGTTTATGGTATGAGTTACGTATCTCAATTTTCGTTTTCATCTGTCAATTTTATTTGAAAAACCTGGACGCTCACAACATGCCCATTGCATTACACTTTTTTCACACACACGCATATAATCGAGTGAATTACGTTCGCTTTCCCAAAGTACGAACTGGCAACGCAGCATTAGTTAGTCTCGGTAGCGCCGCAGCAATTTTCTGCTTCGCAGCGATAGGCAGCCGAATATACACCGATGTTTAGGTGACCAGGAGATTCAACTACTATATATATTTCCGTATAGATACAGCGAGAGCTATATAACGGTTTAGGGTATCAGTTACCAACATCATTGGCGTTTTGCGTGCTAGTAACATTCTCCGGCACCGATTGGCCTCTGTTATATTCACCGGGCTCCTATATACACAAATATCGCGTTTGTCCCCGCCGTTGTCTGTCTCGGTCTGGCCGCGGGGCCCCCCTCGGCAACGTCGGAGCCCTGCACCAAATGCGGATGGGTTCGATGTGTAACTGATACCACGCCTTCACTTCTTCGTATAGATATATACCAGGGAACGGCTAATAAATACTCGCGCATGCGATACACGTTGTAGTTGGGTATCGGTTACATAAGTTCTTGTATATACACGAGAAGAAGCTAACTCTAGATTGTATGTGGATGGATATGGTGAGAGTAGGAAGTGTACGTGTACGTGCAATTAGATTGGAATGTGATTTTTGTGGGGGCCCACTGTTAGTTGCGTCCAACGGATTTTGTTTTTGTTAACGGATTTAGTTTTAAGAACTATCTACCATTGCCTCGTAATTTTGGGTACAACGCACAAAAATTGGAAAACACACAAAGACCTGTATTTAAAATCTTTGCAAGAGTCCGATATACCTATCCTACTTCATTATTACTCCAAGAATCAAAAGTTTTTTTGTTTGCGCTTTCATTATTTAGATTTTATTATAAAAATTACTCTTCGGATAATATACTAATCACAATTATCAAACGAAGATGAATATTAATCAATTGTTATATGATATACATACTATATTTCTAAATTCCTCAATATGCTTCCACAATCTATTAAACATTGCAAAAAGCAATAAATCTAAAATTATAAAAATCAAAAAATTACTTCATACAATAACATATGAACTGATAGATAGATTTAAATAAATACTAATTCAATTTTTGTTGGTAGATTTTTCTCTATATAGTTATATCATTTTCGCATTTAATATATTTTTTTTGTTTACATTTTAAATATTATTGAATGTTAAATGTTAATATTTTTTAATAATATTATTAAAACTACCGTCTGCAAATTGCAGAAATTTTCTTAAAACTATATGTTTCGTACTTTCAGTAAATGCAAATCTATACAATAAGTTTTAATCATTCTGCAGACAATTCTTATTGATTACCTCCTTCAAACAACACCACTAATAACTTCCTTTATTCACCTGCAAGGAATCAACCAATTCCAATAATATTCTATCAAAATCCCCGATACTTTTTCTGCAACTGACATTTGCCGATATATATTTGCTCACATTACACAATAGATACACAAACGAATACATCTCACGCTTCCTCCTCTTTGTTCTTCCTCTATATCGGTGATGTTGATGATGACAGTCTTTCTATTATCCGTTATCGATTGCCCTGTCCACGTCACTACCACCAACGTACGGTCGGTCCGCTGCGACGTTTCGAATCTCTGATGAGTAGGTAGGATAATAGATATATTGCGTTAGGATATAGAAAGAATGAACGGAATAGAAGCTTCAGCAGGACTATTGTCGCAATTCTCAACCTCCTCCCCCAATCGTTCGACGTATATGTGCAGCACAACACCAGGAGGGTATTAAACTTTTTATTGGGGGTACTTAGATACAAATCTAAAATTTCTTCGTCAATTTCACGTGAAGTTGATTTTTGTCATTTCACTTTGCATTTAGAACAAACTGCGAATGAACATTTCTAATTTTGTTTAAATTTTTTTAATATATCAAAAGTAACAAATGTCATGTGAAGATATTGGCAGATACGTCAATATTGACAAATACACTAATATTGCCAGATACCTCAATATTGACAAAAACATTCTTATTAACATATGCGTCAATATTAACTGATACATTAATATTGACAGATACGTCAATATCGACAAATACCTTAATATTGACAGATACGTCTGACATACAGTAAATCTGACGATATTAACAGATGCATTAATACTGACAGATACGTCAATATTGACAAATACATTAATATTGATAGTTACGTCAATATTGACACATACATTAATATTGGTGTCAATAGTGTGCCAATGCACTGCATATGCCTCCTAGGGGCAAGACATGGGCAACGACGCTCTGGCCTATAGAGCGGTCCCTATACAGGGATCCCGGTCTATAGGAAAGATTCAGGCTAACCCACGATATTAGGGGGATTAGGCTGAATCGGTGGGGCGACGGCTAAAATATGCACTCATTGGTCGGTGCAAGGCAAGGAGAAACCAGCACTGTACCCTTCTCAAGCGTACAACATGAAATGTCGATTATCTTTAATATATTACCCCAGATGAGTAGAGCCAATGGCTCAGAATCTCATCCTGCTACTTCGGTAGCAGGCAAGCCCTCGGATTCTGGGGCGGGCAAGAAATCGTCTTCGTCGAAAATTCTACGAGTCGGAGCGTGGAATGTACGCAGTCTTAATAGGATAGGAAAGTTAGAGAACTTGAAATTAGAAATGGAGAGAATTAAACTAGATATTGTAGGGATTAGTGAAGTTAGGGGGAAAGATCAAGTAGATACGTGGTCAGGAGAATATAGATTAATAACCACAGCATCAGATAATGGGCATACCGGTGTAGGTTTTATAATGAATAGAAAGTTGGGATGTAGAGTAAAGAGTTATTGCCAAGTTAGTGATAGAATTATAACTATTAGATTAGACACGAAGCCAACGGACACAGTTATAGTGCAAGTATATATGCCAACTTCAAGTCACGATGATGAGGAGGTAGAATCCATTTATGAGGAGATTGAATCTAGGTTAGCAAACGTTAAAGGACAGGATAATCTAATTGTAATCGGAGATTGGAATGCCGTAGTAGGTAAGGGAAAGGAAGTTCCAATAGTAGGAGAATATGGAATAGGAACACGTAATGATAGAGGGGATAGATTGGTAGAGTTTTGTATTAGGAATAAGCTAGTGGTAGCAAACACGCTTTTTCAGAATCACAAGCGCAGGATATATACGTGGAAAATGCCAGGAGATATAGGGAGGTATCAGATAGATTACATACTGGTTAAAGAGAGGTTTAGGAACCAGATTAAGAATTGTAAGAGTTACCCTGGAGCAGATATTGATAGTGACCATAATTTAGTAGTCCTGGACTCAGAGGTCAAATTCAAGAAATTACAGAAGTCCAAACAGGTCAGAGTAGATGTCGATAGGTTAAAATTAGCTGATGTATGTGAAAAGTACAAGCAGAAAGTAGAAATCATGGCTAATGGAACATCTAGGAACGACATAGATTGCGAATGGAGGGAAATCAGAAATGGGCTAACTACAGCAGCAAATGAAGTATTAGGCACAAAGAAAAGGGCAGGTAGGAGGGAATGGATCACGGAAGAAATAGTTGAAATGATAGAAGCAAAAAGGAAAATTAAAATAGGAAACACAGAAGCAGGACAGAAAAAATATAAGGAACTAAGGAACTTAATTAATTGGAAATGCAAGCTAGCGAAAGAAGAGTGGATAAAAGGAAACTGTGAGGATATTGAGGAGGATATGAGAAGAGGTAAAGTAGATTTGGGCTACAGGAAAATTAAGTCACATTTTTCTAAAGTAAAACCAAAGGGTAACATTATATGTGATAAGCAGGGTAAGGAACTCACAGAAAATAAGGAAAAAGCTAGAAGATGGAAGGAGTATCTTGAAGATTTATATAAAGGTAGGCAGGACATGGAGGAGCTAGAAAATGTGGAACAGATAGATGAGGATGACTTAGGTCCTAGCATACTTAGGTCAGAGTTTCATAGAGCATTAAATGATTTACGGAATAACAAAGCAGAGGGGATTGATATGATACCAGCCGAATTAATAAAACACGCAGGAGAAAAAATGCAGGAGCGATTATACAGGTTAGTTTGTAAAATATATGAGAAGGGAGAAGTACCACAGGATTTTCAGCGTAGTAGAATAGTAACAATGCCGAAGAAAATAGGAGCTAAATTGTGTGAGAACTATAGGACCATTAGCCTACTATCACATGCATCGAAGATATTGTTAAAGATTATTTATAGGAGATTAGAAAATAAAGTAGAGGAAAGGCTAGGAGAAGATCAGTTTGGTTTTAGGAAAAACAGAGGGACGAGAGAGGCGATTCTAGCACTAAGAACGGTAGTAGAAAAAAGAAATAGGGTAGGAAAGGTAACTTGCATAGCTTTTGTAGATTTAGAAAAGGCATTTGATAATGTAGATTGGGACATAATGTTTAGAATTTTAAAAGAAACGGGTATAGATTATAAGGATAGGAGAATAATTTTTAATTTATATAAACACCAAACTGCCTTAGTTAGAATTGAGGGGGAAGAAGAGGTAGCAAAAATAGGGAAGGGAGTTCGGCAGGGATGTACACTCTCACCGTTATTATTTAATCTATATATAGAAGATGCAATAAACAAAGTAAAAGAAGAGTATAGTGTAGGTGTGAATGTACAGGGAGAGAAAATATATATGTTGAGATTCGCCGACGATATAGCTATATTAGAAGAAAGCGAAAAGAATTTAGAAAGGGTATTGAATGGTATGCAGGCAGTATTGACTAGGGATTTTAACATGAAAATAAATATAGGTAAAACTAAAGTGATGAGGTGTGACAAAAAGGAATGCAGTAGAAAAATGAAGATCTCAATAGGAGATAATAGAATCGAAGAAGTGTCAGATTTTTGTTATTTAGGCAGTAGAATCACAAAAGATAATCGAAGCAAAGTAGATATAAAGTGTAGGATAGCACAGGGTAGGAAGGCATTCGTAGAAAAAGAACAGATTTTAAGATCAAATATTGACTTGGGTATTAGAAAAAGATTACTGAAGGTATATGTTTGGAGTGTAGCACTGTACGGGTGTGAGGCGTGGACTATAGGAAAGGAAGAGAAGCGTAGATTACAAGCATTAGAAATGTGGTGTTATAGGAGGATGATGAGGATTGGTTGGGAAGATAAAGTAACAAATGAAGCTGTACTAGAGTTAGTAGGGGAGAAGAGAAGTATCTGGAGAGTGTTACAGCGTAGGAGAGACAGATTAGTAGGGCATATTCTTAGGCATGGGGGGATTATGCAATTGATCATAGAAGGTAGAGTGGAGGGAAAGAGAGGGGTAGGTAGGCCTAGATTGGAGTATGTGAGTCAGATAGCTGAAGACGTTGAGATGAATAACTATAGAGAGATGAAGGGATTAGCTCAGGATAGATCGGCATGGCGTGCTGTTTCCAACCAATCTTTAGGATTGCGGACTGTTTAACTAACATTAATATTGACAGATACGTCAATATTGACAAATACCTTAATATTGACAGATACGTCTGACATACATTAAATCTGTCGATATTGACAGATGCATTAATATTGACAAATACGTCAATATCGACAAATACCTTAATATTGACAGATACGTCTGACATACATTAAATCTATCGATATTGACAAATACATTAATATTGACACATACATTAATATCGACAGATACGTCAATATCGACAAGTACCTTAATATTAACAGACAGATGTATTAATATTGACAGATGCGTCAATATTGACAAATACGTCAAAAGTGACAGAAACATAAAAAATATCTAGTAGCAAAATTTTATGTATAAGTAAATAAATATATCGTCTTTGCCGCGCAATGCCATTTTTAATGATTTAAAAATCTGCAAAGTACGACTGCAAATGTACATCTTATTGCAGTCCTGTGTATGGTTAGAAGTGATCCAATATATTGCTTGGCTGAAATTCGATTGTGGATTGTCTATATAACTCGTCTTGTATCGTTAGTTCTTCATTTTTTAATATTTATTAAATTATATTCGATGGGGGAGGCGCACTGAATTTGATCTAAAATTGTCTTTTTCTAGCAATTGTAGCGTGTATTTTCGTTATTTTAATATTTCTTGAAAAAAAAATTGAACTTAGTTTAAAAATGAAGTTTTTTTTTAAGTTGTCGATTTTAAGTTATGAAAGTTATAAAGGATTTAAATAAAACTCAGTTTCATCGTAATATCAATGTGTAATATAAGTGAGATAATCATAATATATAATTTTAATTTAATTTTTTAATATATACAGTTCCAAATAAATTCATACATAATATATTATCGTTCATATAAAATAAAATAATATTTATTTATAATATCTACAAAACTTGAAATTATAACTTTTTACATTATTATTATTTAAGAGTGTTTGAAATGAAATACGTGTGTTTGAAAAGCACTCATAATCCTTTTTTTATCGATAAAAACCAATTATTTTTAAATAAACAAATAATGTAACATAGTTTTTCTTAAATTCAAAGATTAGTGCAAATTTTGAATTTTATCGGTTTATAATTTATTTTGATTCCTAAATATGTCTACGTTTTTTTTTTCCTCTTATTTTTAATATTTATATTTCGTTATAGTTTTTAATATTTTATAGTCACGCGTTTTCTAAATACAAAAGCAAAATAACCGTTCTATCACGAACAATCCTTCACTTATATAAAAACTAAGAACCAATCACATTATTAGCATTTTTATGTTAAAAATTTACAATCCATTACAAATGAAAACTCGCCACTATTCTTTGTAGAATATAAAAATAAAAAAAATGCAAAACTAAAATATTTGGCAAACGCGTAAATAATTTTATTTCATCGGAGCCTGATTACTGCGCCCAAAAGGAACAAATGACAGTTGAAAGAAAATCAAATAAAACGTAATTTTTTTCAAAAAAACTTTTTTTTTCGTCATTTCAAATTAGATATCAACTTTTTTTAAACAATTTTTTTTTTCGTCAGGTAAAATTAGCTATCAACTGTTCTCTCAACCATTTCATTGTTTGGCCACTACATAAGCCTTTAATTTTTTTACAATCTATAAGAACCAAGCATTTTATTTTGCATTTTCCTCGTACGTGGCAAGCTCGAAACATTCGCACCTCCCAGTGTTTATTCTAACAATGTTTACCCATAAGTAATAAATATTGCATCGCGATTATTTTTATTTACAAACCACTTGCCGATATACAACACATCAACTGAACCCCCTAAAATCACGTGAGCCGCGCCGGTGAAAAGGGTCTGTGCAAAATGGGCGTGGGGGCGACGGGCGCCCCCGTACTCTTGGGCGGACCCGCACCCGCTATTCGAACAATACCTGTACCTGTCAGATTCATATTCGCGGTCGTGGCAAATTTGTTGGTCATATCTGGGACAGCGGGGTGATGCATCGAGGGCGCACCTCGCACCTGTATCCGCAACGGGGTGGCTATACTAGGTGGGGCGCCCAGACGGAGAGGCAGGGGTGTCTCGGGAAGCTGCTTGATTGCGTTCGATTGATCATCCACATCGGGGGATGACGCTACCTTATTATACCGATCATAACCGTCCATCTGCGGTCGTAATGGTATCGGTGTTTCTACACCCACCTTACTAGTTGGCGTATCCTCCACGTTGATGGGACTGTCGCCACCGCGGCTACTCGGACTACCCTCCGCCTGCTGCTGATTTAGCTTCTGGCCAAAGTTGAACATGGGCGGACTGTGGTGGTTGAACAGTGACGTATGTGTTCCGAATCGGAACTGGGCGGGCATGGGCCCCGGTGAATGGGGCCCAAATCGGAACGTGTTTAGGGGCGTGGGCGACGGTGGGCCGTATCGGAGAGCGCCCGGGCTGACCAGTGGTCCGGGACTATGTGCGCCCAGGGAGATGTCGCTGTCATCGTCGGAGGATGTGGCGGGTGTTGGGCTTAAGGGCGGGTGACGGGACCCTGGGCCGTGGTGGGCGAGCTGGGCGGCCAGTTGTTGCTGTTGCATGCTGGAAGGAAAGGGGATCATTGTAATCGATTCGTAATATTGGTTTTAGGTTATAACGTCGCTTCAAGCGCAATAAAAAATTGATTTTCAGTCCTTAAATTGATGTCACCATCAAACTGTTTGTAAAATATCTACTTTTTATCATTCTAATCAGATTAATTCAATCTTCATCAATGTAATTAGGTCAGGTCATTTTATGAGTTTATAGTTAGGTCACGGTCACTTATGAAGTGCATTTTACAGTCTAGTCAGGTCATTTTCATCAATATAGTTGGGTCAAATCAGTTATCAATATAAATAGGTCGGGTAATTTATTAGGAATTCTGTCACTTGTAGTAATTTAGTCAGGTCAGGTCCAAAATAGTCAGGTGTGTTGACGGTTCATTTATATAGTCAGAGGTCACTTATAGTGACAATATATATATGTAGGTTATGTCATCGTTAATTAGAACTTTCAGTTCAGGAATTGACTTTTTATTAATAGAGTGAAGTCAGGTCATTTTTTCCTTAATATAGTCAGGTCGGATCATTTTTTATTTCTGTCAGATCATTAGGTCGGTCTAGTAAGGTCAGATCAGGACATTTTAAAAATATAATGTTAATCAAACTGCCTCATACATATCTTTAAACCAAAGTAATCCTAAATAAAATAAAAAATACGCAACCTCGTATTGTATTCCCGATATTATCATTTTAGAATCGAGTTATTTTAAGATCTATCGCGCGAAACGTAGCTTTAATCTATCTTCTCGTCATATCAAGTGTGCCATATTTAATATGATTACAAAGTAATCGTAGCTATCGTCAGAGCGATATCAAAGTTTGTTAATTTCTTACCCAGAGGCCTGTAATTCGAACGAACCCCAACCCCGTTCAGTTATAGAGAAGACCTTATATTGTTATAATGCTCGCGATAGTTAACTAAATCTATGCTACGCTACAGCAGATAATATCGTACGTCTTATATATAGGGTGTATTAAATATGTATCACTTCAATTTTTTTTTTGTCAAAGGATTTTATGGAATAGGTAATTTTTGATGTTTTTTTTTCAACAATAAAACGTGGCAACAATTTTTAAGACTCCCCAAAATCTATTACTGTCATTAAATTAAACCCTGTATGTTTTTTTTTTTCAATATAAAATTTTTGCCAATACGGAATTTTGCTCGCGCATTCATATCTTCTTTTGCAATTAAAAACATCAAAACTCTTCCGTTCATATATTTCTTTTTCCATCGCATACATATCCTCAACATGTATATACATCACATATAATAAGGGGTCGCGCATGGTGCCCTGCGGGCACCTGAGCGACATAGCCCCGTTGTACGCATGAGTGAACCTCGCAGTAGACGGTAGCACAAAACAACGTGAAATGACAACGCATGCTAACACTGTATGCACGCATGTCAGACAACTGGCGGCGTTGACGTTAGCCACAATGACAGCTAATGACATTAGTCTTTCATCTAAGCGACACACAGTGTAAAGATAAAGAGATATTATCTAGACATAGAGATGCGCTTGGTAGAATTCTTGCGTTATAGCAATATTGAGAGATGAGTCTAATTTGCAATTGTGATCAATATAAATGCGAATACCGTTATTTATTGGTTTTTTAATTTGCAAAATTGTAGTATAGAATATCACCCAAATACCGTAACTTAAAACATTAAGTAGCTAGATGTACATTTCGAAGGCTATGCCACCATCTTCAGTAGTACAAGATATAAACTAAATAAAATATACTATATTATTATATTATTCAACAATGTATAGGTTATATTATGTTATATAACATATTATGTTATAGAATGAAAAATTGCTGTCATGTTGACTTTTTATTCAGTCGTACAACAATCACGATTATTGACAGAGGTGCTTTATTTAGTTTTTTATCTTGTGGTACTGAGGATGGGGGCATAGCCTTCGAAATGCGCATCTATCTATTAAATGCTTTGAGTTACGGTATTTGGGTGGTATTCTATACTATAGAAAGAAACAGTGAACTAATATAATATAGAATATCACCCAAATACCGTAACAATCATTAAGTAGCTAGATGTACATTTCAAGCGCTATGTACCCATCTTCAGTAGCACAAGATAAAATTAAATAAAATACCTCTGTTACGAATCGTGATTGATATACTATCAAATAAATAAGTCAACAAATAAATAAATGACACGATTCGTGACAGGTATTTTATTTAGTTTTATCTTGTGCTACTGAAGATGGGCGCATAGCGCTTGAAATGTACATCTAGCTACTTAATGCTTGTTACGGTATTTGGGTGATATTCTATATTATAATTTAACACCGCAGTGATAATTTTTAAAGTGTACTAATAGTTTAAGTAAACTAATTTGAATACGATGACTTGAGTTAGTAAACAATATGGTCGGCTACAGCACTTTTATCTTTTCTATTTAATCCGAAATGCTCCTTAAATCTAGTTTCAATGGGTCTACGTGTTTGTCTTTTGTATGAACTTTAGGAGAACCAGAATTTTTTTTTCAATTTTTTTTTAATTGCAAATTTGCCATTTACAAAAAAATGTATGCCAATTCAAAAAAATGATGTTATAAGTTGCCTATAAATCTTTATATTTAAAAAATATTGATATCCTTTTAAGGTTACAGTTTATCGGGAAAAAAATCATCTTCATGTTGACAAATAAGATTATATTTTACGTTATTCACTATTTAAACATTTCACGTTCATTATCTAACCTTTGTCTACCTTGGTACATTTACTCCGGTTCCTTTACATATATTAATCTTTCCATTTACTATTTCCTGGTCCCAAAGAAAGTGTTTTATTTATTAAAACTTTTTCGCTGTAGTGAAAACTTGTTTAAACTTTATTAAATTCACATAATTATAAAACACCCTGTATATTAATATATTTTACCATACTTCAAATGCACAAAATATTAGTCACTTTTATAAAATTATTATTGACTCGTAATTATATTTTCTACTCGAGGGAAACTGAAAATATTTTTCATGCATGAAACTTTAAATTTTCACCAATATTGTTCTTTCTTTTTTTTGCAGATTCGAAAATCGATTTTTTGCCATTCCTGATAACAGTGTCCGAAGAAATTTTTAAAAGGAGCCGAATTTTTTTGGACAGTATCAACTTTGGTGAGTGAATTTCCAAAAAAAAATAATACAAAAATCTATATATTTGTCGATACAAATTATTCGAAAAAAAAAAATATATAGTTCCGTGCAAATTATTATTAAAATTTCTTTTACATAAACCGAATTTTTTGCGTAATAAGCAAAATCGTATATGGAACGACCTTTACATTGACTCTCTATATCTAAGCAAACGCTACAATCCTCCAGGACATACCTCCCTTCGTCCCATTGTATCTTTATCCTTCTAAAAGTGAATTATTTCACACTTGACAACGATGGGTTGCATAATATACCCTCACTGCAATATAACGACATTCCAAATTGAGTTTTGACTTATGTCATTACGTTGACAACTCGATATAGTCCACGGTCCACAAGCGGGAGGACATACCAGTTGATATGATATTGTATTACGCAATTCACCCCCATCTCGTAAAGGGTAGGCCGAAACAACGGGGAATTGTACGATGAAACAATGATCTAGTTTCGCGAGATGAGAAAATCGATGTGCAGAATAAAATAATTTAGATTGCTTTCGGTTATAAAGGAATAACAATAACAAATCTTTTTTATATTTTGTAAAAATAAGACTACCAATGAGTTATGGGGTGTGGGGGGGGGAGGGGGGGGATAATGACAATTAACAAATTAACCCCTGACAAATTGTAAATCAATACTTTTTGATAGATTTGATAGATTTTTTGTATTTTCCATTCTTCGGCCACTGTTAAATGCGTCGCGTCATACCACCAATCAAATGGCAAAAAAAAATGAAGGAAGGGCGACGTCTGAATTTTTTGTTTTCAATGAAAAGACAGGGTCTGATATTTTGTAAAATAATACTTAAATACAACGTGGGCTATTCAATGGGAATTCGTCCATTGAGGCATTAAAATAGTGGTATGTGCCTATGTGAGCTTTGTAATCGTGGGGTATTGCTATAATTCTATAGTTAATGAGGGTAGCAGGGTAATTTGATACTAGGGGTGTATGTTACAAAATGTAATGTAGGGTCCACAGCAATATTACTTATTTTTTCAACTTAACCATTTTTTTTATTGTAAGATTGCGAGAACTTAGAAAATTTTGAAATATCTCATAAATCCATACAAGGTATTGTGGATGTAGCTTTAGAATCCCTAAGCTTCGTGTCTAGTAATTGATATGAATTCGTATTTTTATTTTACTAGTACCAAAATTTTCATTTTTTTTTCAAATGTTGGTATGTATTTATATTATTATATTAGGCCGTATTTGTGTATTGATATCATTATATAATATCGGTAGTTGAAACGGAAACCTATAGTTTGTTCTTTTGACGATGACATTGTCTAGCTGTCAAGAAGCTGTCAGTTGGGACTGTCAGTGCTGCGAAAATAGTGATTATGCAATTATCGCTGCAGGGAATGGGACTACTTGCAGTGTGAATTTCAAAAGATGTAAATAATGATTTGCATGTTTTGTAATGATTATATAAAAAAAGATCATGTTTTTAAGTCTGTGAATATTTTTTGTCAAATTAACATATTCAATATTGTCATTGTTTTCTTTAACATTGAAAAATACAATTCAGAATGAAGCGATTGTAAATGGTATTGTTAAGTTTGTAATATTTATGTAGCCTGAAATAAGGTTTTATTTAAAGATCGAATCATTAGAATTTTCTCATTTGCCGTTAGCTTATCTACTGCATTGTTGTTCGCAATTTTTAATGATTTTTTAATGCTTTGATTAAATCTCGTTTTGATATCTTGAGATTTTTAAATCGGTTGATGGCCGAAATATTAATTATAAGAATATTGAAATGATTGAAACGAAATATGCATGCTTTTTCTAAATAATCGTACAAACAAGATGAAATATTATTTTTTGAAGCCTGAGGATTCTCAGGCTTCAGAAGAAAACACTTCGATTGACTAACCCTAACCTGACCTGACCTGAGGATTCTCAGGCTTCAGAAAAAAACATTTCAATTTGTAAATTTGATCAACAATCCTTTGTATCATTAAATGATTACTCGTTGATCATTTAAATGACTGATATATCAAAATTCAAATGCGAATTAATTTTTTTTCATCCATCCATTTTTATACATCAATAAATCATCTTAAGATTGAGCACTTTCGTAGCCCGCACTCGTAACGATCGCATCCTTTTCGAAGTCTGTTATTTCCGCTCTGCGTATCGTCTAAATGCATCCCAGAATCCCATTATCCTTTGTCTGATATAGGATGTTTTAATTAATCGTTCCAACAAAGCAACATATCTATTTTATAGACAAGAAATTCTATATGAGGAATCATTTAAAAGTTGAAACGTTTTTGTTTCGATTGAGTAAAAAATGAATTACGTTGCTTATTTCAACAAATTTGGGATGGATTTTTTTTGTTAATCGTGATTTTTCGTTAACCTCAGATTAATTAGCAAAAATCGCGACTCTAAGAATGACAGATTAATCGGATTTTGCTGCAACCTCCAGTTCAAACCTTTTTTCATCCATTGAGGTTTGAAAGTAAGGGTTCAAATAAAATATCATATATTTGATTAAATATGCGATCTTCTGCACATCAAATAGACTATTCTTTCTTTTACCGTTCCCTAACATGGAAATAAACGACTTTATCTACACATAGAATCTACATAGATGCGTAGATCAAATACGTATAATCGCGCAGGTTACAGAAGCTACAGTTTCGGCATTAGGCCATCATCAGGCCAACTAGCAGAACGGCGCTTCGCTTTTAACGCCAGCCTCGTAATCGTATCGGTAATTACAAGGGACAATTTTATGCAATGGGAACATTCGATACTACCACGTGACACGTTTACACGTCATTGAACAACGTCCAAGCACCAAACGGGGTCCTTCGGATGGACTGTGTTGGAGCGAAGTTAGGGTGAAATGATATAGAAGTTGTAAAGAGTACGAAGACTTAAAAATGTCATCATAAAGAAAGATAATTTATATTAGCTAATATGAAAATCGTTGTTTTGCGTTGTTATAAAATTTGATAACACCTGACCTGACCTGATCTGATCTGACCTTACTTGGTACAAACAGTTGTTAAAGTGTATCCACATTCGAATTTTGCTGATGAATAAGAATGTTTGATCAGATGTGACCTGATCTGATCTGTTACGAGTTGACCTGACCGGATCTGATATGATATGAAATTTATAAAGTGTATTTAGACTTGAAATTTGATGATGGAAAGAAAATTCGAACAAATTTATGTAAAAATAAAACGCGTTTTATGTTCTTCTTAGATTTGACCTGACCTGACTGGACCCAACCTGATGCAGGAGCTGCAAAAAGTACTAAAACTGTAAAAATCCGTGATAAAAGAAATATTATTTCAATTAATTTATATAAATGTCAAAAAAACGTTAGGATTTGTGAGGTTTACAAATATGGACTGACCTGACCTGACTTGACCCGACCTGATCTGATACAAGTTGATCTGATATGATATGAAATTTATAAAGTGTATTTAGACTTGAAATTTGATGATGGGAAGAAAAATCGAACAAATTTATGTAAAAATAAAACACGTTTTATATTCTTCTTAAATTTGACTTGACCTGACTTGACCCGACCTGGTACAGAAGTTGCAAAAATTGCCAAAACTGCAAAATCCGTTAAAAAATTATTTTTATTAATTTATATAAAGGTTTTAAAAAACGTTGGGATTTATGAGGTTTTCAAATATGGACTGACCTGACCTGACCTTACTTGATACAAACGTTGTAAAGTGCATCCAAATTGCATCCAAATTCGTTTCCGATAAAGTGCATGAAAATTCGAACAAATTTGTGTAAAATTTAGCATTTTATATTCTTTAATTAGACTTGACCTGTCCTAAGAAATCGTTGTTAATGATCTAAACAACCTGTATGTAGGCTTCACTATAAAAAATCGCGATAAAAAGAAAAAAAAGAAGAAGAAAATATATATATATATATAGAGTATGTTCAAATTCATGTTGTTCTCATATTAGGGACTGACTTGACCTGATACAGAAGTTTTTAAAATGCTCAAAAATGAAATATACGTTATAAAAATGTTATTTAAATTAATTATATGAAAGTAAAGAAGACGTTGCCTTTTGTATTGTTTTCAAGTTTGACCTAACCTGACCTGACCTGACCTGATACAAAATTTGATTTGAACATGCTAAAAAAATCATATTAATTTCTATAAAAGTCAAGAAAACGTTTACACTATTCATAAATTAGCCTTGATCTGACCTGAGCTGACCCTACCTAATCTAATAAAGACGTCCTTAATTGTCTCCAAGTTTAAAAATTCACGATAAAAATTATAAACGATTTCCTTCATCGATATTACTCATGATCATTTTTTAAATAATGTATACGTTCTTAAATTATAATAGGGCCGCACAAATAAATGGAATATAATTTGTAGACACCTGATATATGCGAGGTCACCTTTATAAAATTATTTAAAAAATCTACACTACACTCAATCTATATCGCTTTATAGTTTAAAGTACATCCATCATTCCCGGTGCGATTGTTTTTCTCTATACCGTTAATTCGAGCTTGTAATTTGACACTAGTCTCATGCAACACTGTACATACAATCCTGTTTGCACCGAATAAGAATATCGCGTATAAGTTTAGACGGGGTGGAAATAGTGGGGTGCAGTTTAATTTTATCCGTACTGTAAATAAATCGTCGTCGATTGATCATACAGTAGATAATATGGTTTGTACAATACAGGGTGTATAGATGGCATATATATTTAAAAAAAATTAAAAATATATATGTAATAATAATACGGCTTTGAATATTTTTTAATTATTATTTTAGTCGATATATTTAATTTTGACGAAAGACATTGAATATTCTAAATTGTATTATGATCAAAGTCGGATCAAGTGAAATTGCATTTGTCTACCATTTGAACTATTTTGTTTGAAATTGAAGATGTTTTAAAAGAAAATAAATAACTAACTGACTGGCGCCACGTTTCCGCTAGTTTTCACATGTGAAAGGTATAATGACATATGGGAACTGTCAACTATATGTACGTCAATGTCAGGTAAAGGCAGCATACAGGACGATTGAAATAAAAATGCACTTAGTAATGATTTATGTATTGTGCGATCAAAAAATTTGTACAATTTATTTATCACCTATTTGATGCTTAAAATTTACAAAAAAAAAGTGATGACAGCTTATAGACATTAAACTTAAATTTTGTAAAAAAAAATTGTATAAATTTTGTATAAAAGCTTTAATTAGTTGAGAAATTGTTGGTAAACTACATTTTTTTAAATGTTGATTGATTTTTTAACGTTTTTCCTGCTTAAAAATTACTTGTCACCTAATCGATAAGTTGTCATTATAAAAAATATATATACAAAAAAGTTTGTTGAATAAATTTTGATAGATTTTTTATGGCATTCAAAGATGCTCTTCCGCTTTAATTAAGAAAATATGTTGAAGGCGTTTCAAGTTAGAATTTATCAGATTTTAAAACTTCTTTTTTCATAAAGAAAGAAAGTCATCGATGTGTACATAAGATAGTTAATTGGATCGCTTATTTTTTAAATTTTAATCCACAAAATTGTGGCCCAACAAGCAGAATATAATCTAAATTTTATCGTGGGTGTATATAAATATTTTTTAAATATTTCTCTTTTGAGAAAAATTTGATTTTTGATTTATAGGTATATTTAATATCGTTTTTCGGGAATCTATTTTTATATTGATTTGAATTAAGAAATAATTTTAATATTACAAAAAGTGACACCATTAAAAATTAAACACCAAAAAAACACCAAAAAAATCACCATCAAAAATCAGAAATTTTTATCAAAGCAACTAAAAATATTTTAGGCGCTCCTCTATATTTAAATATTAAACCATATCCTAAGATGAAATTTTAATTATATAGTCCAAAAAGCGAAAATAGCGTCCAAAAGTGTCCAAAACACAAGTAACAAAATTAAAATTAGGAAATTAAAAAAAAACTGTATTCAATAACCAAAACCTGTTCATTCTTATAAATCACTTGTATAATTGAATATTAATCAAGAGGCAACCAGCTCTTAAGATGAAATTTTAATTATATAATCCAAAAAAGCGGAAATAGCGTCCAAAAGTGTCCAAAACACATGTAACAAAATTAAAATTAGCAAATTCTTTTCTTACCAAAAAAAACCTTATCAAAAACCAAAACCTTGTTCATTCTTATAAATCACCTCAATAATTGAATATTAATCAAGAGGCAACCAGCTCTTAAGATGAAATTTTAATTATATAATCCAAAAAAGCGGAAATAGCGTCCAAAAGTGTCCAAAACACAAGTAATAAAATTAAAATTACCAAATAAAATAAAACTGTATTCAAAAACCAAAACCTTGTTCATTCTTATAAATCACTTGTATAATTGAATATTAATCAAGAGGCAACTAGCTCTTAAGATGAAATTTTAATTTATATAATCCAAAAAAGCGGAAATAGCGTCCAAAAGTGTCCAAAACACAAGTAACAAAATTAAAATTAGGAAATTAAAAAAAAACTGTATTCAAAAACCAAAACCTTGTTCATTCTTATAAATCACCTGTATAATTGAATATTAATAAGAGGCAACCAGCTCTTAAGATGAAATTTTAATTATATAATCCAAAAAGCGGAAATAGCGTCCAAAAGTGTCCAAAACACATGTAACAAAATTAAAATTACCAAATTCTTATCTTATCAAAAAAAAAACTGTAATCAAAAACTAAAACCTTGTTCATTCTTATAAATCACTTGTATAATTGAATATTAATCAAGAGGCAACCAGCTCTTAAGATGAAATTGTAATTATATAATCCAAAAAAGCGGAAATAGCGTCCAAAAGTGTCCAAAACACATGTAACAAAATTAAAATTATCAAATTCTTTTCTTACCAAAAAAACCTTGTCAAAAACCAAAACCTTGTTCATTCTTATAAATCACCTGTATAATTGAATATTAATCAAAGTACAACCCGCTCTTAAGATGAAATTTTAATTATATAATCCAAAAAAGCGGAAATAGCGTCCAAAAGTGTCCAAAACACAAGTAACAAAATTAAAATTAGCAAATAAAATAAAGACTGTATTCAAAAACCAAAACCTTGTTCATTCTTATAAATCACCTGTATAATTGAATATTAATCAAAGTACAACCAGCTCTTAAGATGAAATTTTAATTATATAATCAAAAAAAGCGATAAATAGCGTCAAAAAATGCTCAAAACACATGTAACAAAATTAAAATTACCAAATTCGTATCCTACAAAAAAAAAACCTTATTAAAAAACCAAAAAAAATTCAAAACCTCTTCTAATCTATGTAGCGATTTCAATCTGCTTCAAAGCGTAGCGCATGTCAGTTGACGTGGGCAAACCTAAACACCCCCATAGATGTGTGCTCTGCACTCTTGAACGTATTTGAAAACACTTTAACAGTGTGTTTATTTAAATAATAGTGCCCCGTCGAGTAAATGTCGCACGGGGGATATACGCCTATGCACACTCGCCCGAGTGTTTCAGTACTCGCCCAACATACACCCGACATCATGTTGGTCTAGTAACCCAATCAGGGTGGGTATTGTAGCTTCAAATTCGAAAATATGACAGAAAATATATATACGAGTACCTATACATATGAATCGAAGAGCGATTATACAGCGTGACTCAATTTATTAATGGTAGGCGATTTAAAGAAAGTACGCGAATTTTCTGTTGTAGTTTTTTAGTGGGCGCCCATTAGACTTGGGCAAGTCATTAATGAATCGTTCAATATGAACTACTCAACAAAATGAACGATTCGTATTTAGTGTGCCCTATACTGAATTATATATATATTCGTTCGTCGCATTCAGTCCTGAAAATTAGATAAGATTATAATACTTAAGCATAAGATAATAATAAAACAATCGGGGCGTGAACACTTTTCTGCGAATATAAATATTTAAAATCTAGCGGTATCATTTATTTAGATTTATAATAATAAAAATGTTATGCGCATAATGAATCCTTTTTTTTTGCATACTCGTAAATTATTTTTAAAACAATCACTGTGTATACATGATTAAATAATACTTTTTGAATGAACTTTTTTATTTCTTGCGATATGATCTGTTATAGTTCGATATATTAATACTTAATAAAAAAAAAATTCATTTTGCGTTGGTCTGTAAAAAAAAACTTGATTTGAAAAAAAACTTGCTCAAAAAACTTGATCTGAATATGGACTAATGTATCAGAATAATCTGTAACAAGATATATAACACGGGTATACAAAATACAAGATATAAGACAAACGACAACTCGGAAAAAAGTTGATATATTGTGTCACTTGACCACTTTGCAGCTATTAAAATTTATAGAAGAAGTATTATCACGTTGAATGATCGATATTTGTATACACTTGCAATGAAAACGTTGCGACGTTTGAATTATTATTTTTTTTTTTTACGATCAAAAATTTATCAATACCGACAAATTTGATAGTTGATTTTTTTTTCTCTCTTAAGATAAAAAATATATTATATAATGAGAAATTAAATTTTGTAATACTTATATGTTTGTTTAAGACTGAACATTATATTTGTATAGTTAAAGACTAAAAAATTAATCTATAAAAGAAAAGTATATATAGAAGACAAACACGTAGACCCATTGAAACTAGATTTAAGGAGCATTTCGGATTAAATAGAAAAGATAAAAGTGCTGTAGCCGAGCATATTTTTGACTAACTCAGGTCATCCTATTCAAATTAGTTCACTTAAACTGCTTAAAAGTGTTTTGAATTATTCCGAGTTAAATGCTTATGAAAGTATATACATAAATATGCACAAATCTAAATCAAATTTAATGAATTTAGAATCAGGCCCCAATTTTATCTTGTCTATTTAATTTATTTAATAAAAACTATTTTTAAGTTTATTTTTATTTAATAGTATATCAATCACGATTCGTGACGAGAGGTATTTTATTTAGTTTATATCTTGTGCTACTGAAGGTGGGGGCATAGCCTTCGAAATGCGCATCTAGCTTTAACTTAATGCTTTAAGTTACGGTATTTGAGTGATATTCTATACAATAAAAAGAAACAAACGACAAATTAGCTATACATACTCAATTATTGGTAGGATTGAATGAATTAAAAAAAAAAATTAAAAGCAATACATATTTTTTCTTCAAGTACCCCTTAAGAAAAACGGTCACATATTTTATATTGCAAAATAGTTATGTTGTTAACAAATTATTACAATATGGCTAACTGTGATGTGTTTACCAGTCGGTGCTGCCGCCATGGTGAATTAAGGAACTAACATTTTTGTACTAGTCAACAAATGAAATCAATATTTAACAAAATATATTTGAAGAAAAATGGCAACATACATTTATTGTTTTTTTTTTAATGCTTACTCTTTCTTACGTATTTTCTCTTATTTTTGTTAGATTCTTAATTAAATATATCACTTGCAAATTTATACAAAATATATGTACGTCTTTTTTTAAATTTTTCGTTTGTACTTTTATTATTACACATTCTTAAAAACAAATTTATCAATATCTTTCGTTCTATTTACGTGATTATTTATAGAATATCGCCCAAATACCGTAACTCAAAGCATTTAATATCTAGATGCGCATTTCGAAGGCTATGCCCGCATCTTCAGTAGCACAAGATTTTAAAAACTAAATAATTGTACGACTGAATAAAAAGACAGCAAAACTTCATTCTATAACATAATATGTTATATATATGTTATATAACATAATATAACCTACAAATTGTTGAATAATATAAAATATGACCATCGACATAAATAAATACAAACAATAATTGAGGAATAGTCAAACCAACATAACTAAAAGTTTAAAAAAGTTAATTTTTATTAAATAAATTATTAAAAAACAACATGAAATTGGGGCCTGAATCTAAATTTATTAAATTTGATTTTGATTTACATGCATAATATATATTTTCATGCATATATATTTTTATATATTTTCATAAGCATTAAATTTAGAATAATTTAAAACACATTTTTGTAATTTAAGTGAATTTGAATAGGATGACCTGAGTTAGTCAAAAATATGCTCGGCTACAGCACTTTTATCTACTCTACTTGATCTAAAATGAGTTAAATGCCCCTTAAATCTAGTTTCAATTGGTCTACGTGTTTGTTAAGACAACTAGAACTAGATCTTTCACAAATGCTAGGTTTTTTGTTCGAATCAATCAAATCTTTGATAGATTTTTTTAGCAAATAAGCAAGACCATTAAAAGTTTTTGCGACTTCCTACAATTTAGCTCATGTGTACGCACGGTCTAATTCAAATCACCTAATCTGCCGTTCTGTATTATAAGTTAAAATGGCCATTCTTGCATTATACATCACATTAAAGAATGGATTTAAAGTTAATATGGTCGTTCGTGCATCTTATCGCCCGCTAAGATTCTAAAGCAACTTACACATATTGAATCTGACTAATGAACAGGCGCACAGACATGTAATTAGTGTAATTATGATACATTGGACATGGAAATAATCTCACATTGTGCGAGCTGACATTAATATAAGCGAATAAAAATCGCAGCCCGATCTGGTAAAGTTTCCAAATAAAAATGTAGCTATTTCACAGAAATTATTGCGTATTTTGAAATTGTGAATTGAAATAAACGAGGTTAGAGAAGAGTATTGTGTTAGTTAAAGAGTCCGCAATCCTAAAGATTGGTTGGAAACAGCACGCCATGCCGATCTATCCTGAGCTAATCCCTTCATCTCCCTATAGCTATTCATCTCAACGTCTTCAACTATCTGACTCACATACTCCAATCTAGGCCTACCTACCCCTCTCTTTCCCTCCACTCTACCTTCTATGATCAATTGCATAATCCCCCCATGCCTAAGGATATGCCCTACTAATCCGTCTCTCCTACGCTGTAACACTCTCCAAATACTTCTCTTCTCCCCTACTAAGTCTAGTACAGCTTCATTTGTTACTTTATCTTCCCAACCAATCCTCATCATCCTCCTATAACACCACATTTCGAATGCTTGTAATCTACGCTTCTCTTCCTTTCCTATAGTCCACGCCTCACACCCGTACAGTGCTACACTCCAAACATATACCTTCAGTAATCTTTTTCTAATACCCAAGTCAATATTTGATCTTAAAATCTGTTCCTTTTCTACGAATGCCTTCCTACCCTGTGCTATCCTACACTTTATATCTACCTTGCTTCGATTATCTTTTGTGATTCTACTGCCTAAATTACAAAAATCTGACACTTCTTCGATTCTATTATCTCCTATTGTGATCCTCATTTTTCTACTGCATTCCTTTTTGTCACACCTCATCACTTTAGTTTTACCTATATTTATTTTCATGTTAAAATCCCTAGTCAATACTGCCTGCATACCATTCAATACCCTTTCTAAATTCTTTTCGCTTTCTTCCAATATAGCTATATCGTCGGCGAATCTCAACATATATATTTTCTCTCCCTGTACATTCACACCTACACTATACTCTTCTTTTACTTTGTTTATTGCATCTTCTATATATAGATTAAATAATAACGGTGAAAGTGTACATCCCTGCCGAACTCCCTTCCCTATTTTTGCTACCTCTTCTTCCCCCTCAATTCTAACTAAGGCAGTTTGGTGTTTATATAAATTAAAAATTATTCTCCTATCCTTATAATCTATACCCGTTTCTTTTAAAATTCTAAACATTATGTCCCAATCTACATTATCAAATGCCTTTTCTAAATCTACAAAAGCTATGCAAGTTACCTTTCCTACCCTCATTCTTTTTTCTACTACTGTTCTTAGTGCTAAAATCGCCTCCCTCGTCCCTCTGTTTTTCCTAAAACCAAACTGATCTTCTCCTAGCCTTTCCTCTACTTTATTTTCTAATCTCCTATAAATAATCTTTAGCAATATCTTCGATGCATGTGATAGTAGACTAATGGTCCTATAGTTCTCACACAAATTAGATCCTATTTTCTTCGGCATTGTTACTATTCTACTACGCTGAAAATCCTGTGGTACTTCTCCCTTCTCATATATTTTACAAACTAACCTGTATAATCGCTCCTGCATTTTTTCCCCTGCGTGTTTTATTAATTCGGCTGGTATCATATCAATCCCCTCTGCTTTGTTATTCCGTAAATCATTTAATGCTCTATGAAACTCTGACCTAAGTATGCTAGGACCTAAGTCATCCTCATCTATCTGTTCCACACTTTCTAGCTCCTCCATGTCCTGCCTACCTTTATATAAATCTTCAAGATACTCCTTCCATCTTCTAGCTTTTTCCTTATTTTCTGTGAGTTCCTTACCCTGCTTATCACATATAATGTTACCCTTTGGTTTTACTTTAGAAAAATGTAACTTAATTTTCCTGTAGCCCAAATCTACTTTACCTTAATCTATGTATTGTGTAGGTGTGAAAATTCAACAGGGAGAGGAAATGTATATGTTGAGGTAATTTAATAATCTTGGAAGAAAGGGAGCAGAATTTACAGGTATTAAATGGTGTGCAGGAAGTAATGACTAGGGATTATAACATATAGGCAAGACCAACGTGATGAGGTGTGACAAGAAGGAATGTAAGCAAAAATGAGGATAAGAATAGCAGATGATTATGACAATTACAAAAAGATTATGACAAAGAATATGATAAAAGATTTCTTAAGTGAATTTTGCTAAAAAAAAAAGAGGCAATAGATTTGTTGAATCACTCTGTAGGTAGCGAATATTAATTTATATACAGGGTGTTGGGTTGGCAGGTCGGGACGAAGGAAATGACATGTTAATTTGGAAGTGGCTATTTAAAAAAATCCCTAATCACTTTACAGGCAAATAGTAAATATAGAAGTTTACGGGAATTTTATTCTGAATCTGACAAAGTTTATTTCGATTCTATAACTTGAGTAGTTTTCAAGAAAATTGACGAAACGTGGACCTTTGTAAAAATAATATTTCAAAATGAACGTGTGATTTATTATATCCCGCATGGCGGGCGGCCAACGCAACACCCGGTATATTTTGTTAATATTTTGATAACTTAATTAATATTTTGATAATTTAGTTGTACGCAACAAATTATATCAGCGCATAATAACGTAAAATTCCCACGTATTTAAAAATATTCAAAACGCGTTTTAAATTTTCAACATGCTAATAAACAAAACAAAAACTACCCCCCCATTTAAGTTAGTACCAAACTTTAAAATCTCGACATTTCAACTTCACTCCATTGTAAATACCATGCAATTTTTTTACAAACATTTTCCCATCGGAAAATATACGGTATTCATAATAAAATAACCCCACGAACGAATTACCTTTTATTGATCCTTTGTAAAAGCAAGTATAACTTTGATCAATTCAAATTACCTGTTAAGATCGCAAGAACAACATCGCCAATTGAATAACTTGCAATTTATTGTCAGTGTTCGAAGTACTGTCGAGTTGTGCCGAGTATGACGTCAGAGTCAGGGTAGAAAGCTGGGAAAATAAATAGTTGTACAAAAAAAATGAAGGATGCTTACGTACCAAACGACCTGTATTTACTTTGCAGAGTTGCATTGGGCATAAGTACATAAGGGAGGAATTGTTACGTAATGAAGAGGTGCTTGATAAAGCAGCGAAACGTTGCATAGTCAAGTGTCATTTAGTCAGTTAGACGTTTAGTCATTTAGTGAGTCGAAAATGGCCTGAAATATCTTTACTGGATATTTATTACTAACGTCGAATATTGAATTCTTTGTATTAAAAAAAATCGCTTTAACTTAGCTTATTTAAGCTCGTGAAGGTTTGAAATGTATTTTAAAGGCGGTTATTTAATTAAATGCACAATTTAAATTTGAGTTGTTTTTGTTAAATTTATATACATTTTTATATTGTTTAAAATGGATAAAAAAATCATTTAAAGTAAACTTTATTTTTACGTTCAAAGTTAAAAAAAAAAGACTTAAAACTAGATCTTTTGTTCTCCTGAAAATATATTACAATGTAGAACACTCGCGTTAAAAACGATATAATTTAATTTAAAATTAACAAATTATTATTTTTTATTTCACCAGGGATTTTGTTTAATTTCCAGTTACAGATAAAACAAAAAAATTTGCCCATTTACTATTTAAGTATACTATTTAACAGGGAACCTATTAAATTAAATAAAAATTGCGGATGATTGCAATTGTACCCTTCAATTGTACAGAATTTTTCAATTGTGTATAAATATACAATTATATATAGTTATACAATTGTATTATTGCACAATTTTCTAATTGTATAAAAAATTTACACTTTGCAATGAACATTTACAATAATATACATTTTTACAATTGTATATATATATTTTTTTACAATTTTATAAAATCGATGTAACTGTATAATTTATTTACAATTCTATGCAATTTTTACAATTGTTTTTTTTTTGCAATTTTCAACGATTTTCGCAATTTTAACAATTATATATGTTTTACTAATTTTTTACAATAGTATACAGTTTTACAATTGTATAAAATGTTACAATTGTATATATTTTTGTAATTATATATATTTATTGCAATTGTATTGAATTTTTACAATGTCCTGCAATTTTTGTAGTTATCTACAATTTTTATAATACTATACAATTTTTTAAATTGTCTTTTATTGTATATTTATATATGTTTTTCCAAAATTTTACAATAGTATACAGTTTTACAATTGTATAAAATATTACAATTGTAATATATACAATACATACAATTGATGATTGCAAAAATTAATGATTAAACTATGTATAAGTTAGTTTTCCAAAATTTACGTAGCTTGGAAGGTCTTTTGAGTAAGTTCAAATTTTTTTTAAATAAAGTTTACAAAACAATAACTAGAAATTTAAAATATCACTATTGTATTATTCTCCAAATTACTATATACAAGCAATTCTAATTGAATACTTATTCCTCAATATATAACTGTTAGTTTATAATCATCTTCTTGAATGCCATTTCTGCAATATCTTAGTTCCCATGGCCATGATGGGGACAACTCAATCAAAAGCTTCTTGCTAAACTCGAGATCCAGAAAGTAGTTGCTATTTTCTCTTTATTTATTCGTTCGTCAGTTTTGTAAACTGTCTTCATTATTTTGTCATTCGATACTTTTTTTTTGTCAAATGTTTGTTTACAATGTTTTCCACAATCTTATGTTTCATGTGTTTGCTTAGGATAGGCCTATACCTATGCACGTATTCATTATTTCACTTGTACGATCTTAACGTGCCCATTCTCGAGTCCTTGTATGTTTTTAAGTAGTTTACCAGAACTCTTGAGAACCGTTCATGAATCAATATGGAATAATATTGACTGTGCGACCAACAAATAAAATTCTAAAATCAAGCGTTGTATGGTTCTGCAACAATTACAAATGTATCTACTTGGCTATTTTGCTGAATTACCGCAGTGGTTACCAAACTGTAAAGAAGTCGTTTGATCGTTGTAAATTAATATTACATCGTCGGATGTAATAATGTACAATTATATGTATTTGGTAGTTTTTTTATATATCTTATTAAGCGCTGAACTTCGCTTTTTGAGAAAATTTAGTTTTTTGTCCATTATGCTTTGAAAAATGATTTTTTTAATCTATTTTTTTTCTTTGCGTAATAAAAATGATTATTATTATTATATATAAAATGACTCAAAAAAATGCATACTCGAAGCACTTGCAAATCAAATATGCGTATTTCGACGGCCAATCCTCCATCTGCAGTAGCAGATTAATCATACAAATAATATACCTGTATAATCTACAGGGATTTATATACAATAATTATATACGTATCTCTTCAATTCTACAGAAAATTTCAATTGTGTATAAATATACAATTGCATATAGTTATACAATTGTATTATTGCACAATTTTCTAACTGTATCAAATTTTTACACTTTTCAATGAACATTTACAATAATATACATTTTTTACAATTGTATATATTTTTTTTTTACAATTCTACGCAATTTTTACAATTGTTTTTTTTTTCACAATTCCCAACGATTTTCGCAATTTTAACAATTATACATGTTTTACCATTTTTTTACAATAGTATACAGTTTTACAATTGTATAAAGTGTTACAATTGTATATATTTTTGTAATTATATATATTTATTGCAATTGTATTTATTTTTTACAATGTCCTGCAATTTTTATAGTTATATACAATTTTTATAATACTATACAATTTTTGAAATTGTGTTTTATTGTATTTGTATATTTGTTTGACCAATTTTTTACAATAGTATACAGTTTTACAATTGTACAAAATGTTACAATTGTATATATTTTTGTAATTATATATATTTGTTGCAATTGTATTGAAATTTTACATTGTCCTGCAATTTTTGTATTTATATACAATTTTTATAATAGTGTACAATTTTTGAAATTGTCTTTTATAATACTATACAATTTTTGAAATTGTCTTTTATGGTATACTACAATTTTTACATTTTTAGCAATTGTATACAATTTTTAGGATCAAATATAGTTTTATTCAATTTAAACAATTCCATATAATACAATTGTATATGCGATTGTATATGCTTTCTACAATTGCACACAATTGTTATAAATGTATACCATTTTTTTACTTCCAAATGGTATTTTTTTACTTTTAATCAATTTTACAATTGTTTACTCTCATAATTACATCTAATTCTGCACACCTTTCAAAGTTTATACAACTCGAAAAAAAATACAATTGTTTGTATTTGTATAGATTTGTATACAATTGTAAACAAATCTTGGAGTATGATGATTTTTTTTAATTGCTATAAATGGAAAACAATGCAAAATTAATGTCCAATTTTCGTTGAACGAAATTAGTCTAATGATGGCCACTGTTTTTTTTTCTGTAATTAAGCGGTTCGATATGATTGATTAATAATTAATCAGAACTTGCGTCTTGATTTAACAAAGTAAAGAAATCAGAAATTACTTCATAAATCAGGAGCGTATTTTCAATTAATTATAAGACTTTTTATTTACGTTTAGAAAACGATTTTTCGTATATTTTAATTCGATTTTATTTATGAAAAAATATATATTTACTTTGTCGTTAATGCTTGATAAAATTTCTAAGAAAAAATTCGCAACTACTCAAGATTAACTACTTTTTTTAAGCTGATTTTTAAATGCGAAGCTAAACAAACATAAAAATTAAGTTTTTTAATGAGATCCTTAAAAAAAATTATTACATAATTTTTCGTGAGAATCTTCAAACTTAGCCGAACCAAATGAAGACATACGCAGTCACATTCAACTTGGGGGATTTATTATATTTATAAATACCGTTTCGAATTTTATAATTAGTAATATTCCGGCCCTGTACAATGAATAGATACATTTATTAAACCAGTTTTCGATCAATCCGTAGGCAAACTGACAACAACTACTAGAAAATCAGATCAGACAAGAAATGTTCGAAGGAAGCGTGCATAAAAACAAAACAAAATCTCATTGACATTTCAACTCAACTCGATAACTCTTGCCCAGTTTATATCCTATACTTTCACGCTTTTTTCCGAATGGCAGCCGATCATTTCTATTCACTCGGTGATGATGATAATTGCCCATTAATAATTACTCGTGGGAATTAGAAAATCGCTCCGGAAATGTCGGAGTTTTTTCGTGTGTGGTTCGATCTGCTGTCAACAACTGAAGAACAGTTATTGCTCGAGTGTAAATTTGATAAAATATAGATGAGGATTGTGATGGTGCTGTTTATCTAGTTTTTGAGCTACGTTCGGATTTGTTATAAGCAAAAATTAAATGGGAAATAGAAAAACGGTGGTCGCTTTGAGTATAGGATGTTTGTGTGGGAAAATAATATTTTCTAATTGTTTACGCGTCGTGAGATACAAATTTAGAAAATCAAAAAAATCTCTTAATCAATTGTAAGTACGAAAAATATTTTTTAACATATGATTTATTTTTTTAATAGGCATTATTTATTTATTTTTATTTATTTAAAGTAGGATGTACAACAGATGTGCATTCTTCTTCATCTCTTAAAAATTTTAAGCTAATTTTGTTGTAACAAATTTATATCTGCAGATTAAACAGAAAATAAAAGACTCGTTCAAGATTAAACAAACAAACAGTTTGCAATTTCCAACATTATGCTGGTAATACTAAAAAAGTCATTAATTAGTTCGAACTTTAATATAATTTTTTTTTAAATTTTAATGGCCTTTTTCATGACTTTTTTGAATATTTTAACGACATTCGTACTTTTTTTTAAAAATTTTTACCTATTGTTTTTGACAAAAACAGCTGAGCTGAAGAATCATCGTATTATTGCAAAATACCAATACTTCTACAATCGTTTTCTTAAGAGGACACTAGAAAAACTCTTATCCATGAGTTTTTCCATATTTTCTCATAAAAAATAAAGATAAAACATACTATATACCTTTTTTTTGATTTTTTTTTCTCTTTTATTTATATATGAAAAAAATAGGCACGAATAAAGTCGTTAAAACAAAATATAATGCAATTCTAAATTAATTGCACCGCGCAGCTCCATCTATTGTTAGTTGTGTCAAATAATATGGTACTTGACGTACGTAAACATGTCATTAGTAAAAGCAAATTTTGTATAGATGTCGCTGCACCAAATTTAGCTAATTTAGATACCAAACTACGGCTTAAAAATTATCTCATATTTGGGAGATGTAATCCTGTATATTAAAAAAATTAAATCAATTTTCAAGTAGCTGAAAAATTGAAGTACATTCGATTATATATAATATTTGGTATATAAGTCGATTATTTACTAATTTAGGGAAAAAATGTAAAAAGGGCTGAAGAATCATCGTAGTATTGCAAAATACAAATACTTCTACAATCGTTTTCTTAAGGGGACACCATACTTTTAAAATATTGGGGCGATATTATATATTATTATACAATTTATTTATTGTATGCTAGAGCAATGTTCTATCTATGAGTTTTTCCATATTTTTTCATAAAAAATTAAAGGTAGAACATACTATATACCTTTTTTTAGATATTTTTTTCTCTTTTATTTATATATGAAAAAAATAGGCACGAATAAAGTCGTTAAAACAAAATATAATGCAATTCTAAATTAATTGCACCGCGCAGCTCCATCTATTGTTAGTTGTGTCAAATAATATGGTACTTCACGTACGTAAACATGTCATTAGTAAAAGCAAATTTTGTATAGATGTCGCTGCACCAAATATAGCTAATTTAGATACCAAACTACGGCTTAAAAATTATCTCATATTTGGGAGATGTAATCCTGTATATTAAAAAAATTAAATCAATTTTCAAGTAGCTGAAAAATTGAAGTACATTCGATTATATATAATATTTGGTATATAAGTCGATTATTTACTAATTTAGGGAAAAAATGTAAAAAGGGCTGAAGAATCATCGTAGTATTGCAAAATACAAATACTTCTACAATCGTTTTCTTAAGGGGACACCATACTTTTAAAATATTGGGGCGATATTATATATTATTATACAATTTATTTATTGTATGCTAGAGCAATGTTCTATCTATGAGTTTTTCCATATTTTTTCATAAAAAATTAAAGGTAGAACATACTATATACCTTTTTTTAGATTTTTTTTTCTCTTTTATTTATATATGAAAAAAATAGGCACGAATAAAGTCGTTAAAACAAAATATAATGCAATTCTAAATTAATTGCACCGCGCAGCTCCATCTATTGTTAGTTGTGTCAAATAATATGGTACTTCACGTACGTAAACATGTCATTAGTAAAAGCAAATTTTGTATAGATGTCGCTGCACCAAATATAGCTAATTTAGATACCAAACTACGGCTTAAAAATTATCTCATATTTGGGAGATGTAATCCTGTATATTAAAAAAATTAAATCAATTTTCAAGTAGCTGAAAAATTGAAGTACATTCGATTATATATAATATTTGGTATATAAGTCGATTATTTACTAATTTAGGGAAAAAATGTAAAAAGGGCTGAAGAATCATCGTAGTATTGCAAAATACAAATACTTCTACAATCGTTTTCTTAAGGGGACACCATACTTTTAAAATATTGGGGCGATATTATATATTATTATACAATTTATTTATTGTATGCTAGAGCAATGTTCTATCTATGAGTTTTTCCATATTTTTTCATAAAAAATTAAAGGTAGAACATACTATATACCTTTTTTTTAGATTTTTTTTTCTCTTTTATTTATATATGAAAAAAATAGGCACGAATAAAGTCGTTAAAACAAAATATAATGCAATTCTAAATTAATTGCACCGCGCAGCTCCATCTATTGTTAGTTGTGTCAAATAATATGGTACTTCACGTACGTAAACATGTCATTAGTAAAAGCAAATTTTGTATAGATGTCGCTGCACCAAATATAGCTAATTTAGATACCAAACTACGGCTTAAAAATTATCTCATATTTGGGAGATGTAATCCTGTATATTAAAAAAATTAAATCAATTTTCAAGTAGCTGAAAAATTGAAGTACATTCGATTATATATAATATTTGGTATATAAGTCGATTATTTACTAATTTAGGGAAAAAATGTAAAAAGGGCTGAAGAATCATCGTAGTATTGCAAAATACAAATACTTCTACAATCGTTTTCTTAAGGGGACACCATACTTTTAAAATATTGGGGCGATATTATATATTATTATATAATTAATTTATTGTATGCTAGAGCAATGTTCTATCCATGAGTTTTTCCATATTTTTTCATAAAAAATTAAAGGTAGAACATACTATATACCTTTTTTTAGATATTTTTTTCTCTTTTATTTATATATGAAAAAAATAGGCACGAATAAAGTCGTTAAAACAAAATATAATGCAATTCTAAATTAATTGCACCGCGCAGCTCCATCTATTGTTAGTTGTGTCAAATAATATGGTACTTCACGTACGTAAACATGTCATTAGTAAAAGCAAATTTTGTATAGATGTCGCTGCACCAAATATAGCTAATTTAGATACCAAACTACGGCTTAAAAATTATTTCATATTTGGGAGATGTAATCCTGTATATTAAAAAAATTAAATCAATTTTCAAGTTGCTGAAAAATTGAAGTACATTCGATTATATTTGATATATAAGTCGATTATTTACTAATTTAGGGAAAAAATGTAAAAAGGGCTGTCTGAAAATGTATGTAGAATGGAATGTTATATCAATTTTCACAGTTACTTAAAACAGTACCTCGTTAACATTGCCAGAATATAAAGACCCAAAATGTTTGGTATCCCCTTAAGCAAAAAAATATTTTGGTAAAATCGCATTTTAGACTAAAGATAGAAATGTGTGGTTGCGTACGAACAATTGTTTTATTAAATATCAACGACGGCAACGTACAATATAAACATTTATAAAAAATATAAAAAATCTTACATTTTAACATCTTCATACATGATAATACACAATAAAAATTATATACAATCTGAAATTTTACACATCCATTATTAAAATTAATTATACCGAATGAAATTGCACACGTTCATCCCTCAGGCTGTCGGTCACCCTTTTGCACATTTCTTTGCGAACATTGATTACTTTTGCAAATTTTCAAAGAGCAAATCCCATATCTATAATGCACAACGTTAAGCGTTTGAACTTCTAAACGCTACGACAACTTAATCCAATTGTCCGCCAACACCCTGTACAATTATATGTAACATAGCGAAAATGATACAGAGCCATAAATATTGTCTGGCGTTAAATTTTACTATTAAAAATAATCAAAAAAATTAACAAGGTGTGCCAATTTTAATATAACTAATTTTTTGTCATTAAAAATTCTATTGCTGAATTCGAGCGGTGTATGTTGTGCGAAAAAAAAAATTTCACCCTGTATATATCATTGCATTTTACATAAGTTAGATAATAAAGAAACAACGCGTGTGTGTGTATTTGTTGAGCTGTTTGCAAACGAAATCAAATTTAAAATTTATATAATCCACGTGGCATGAGGCATTACGTTACAGACCCGCTAGAGGGCTACAACCCGCCCAATCCCCAGCAATGATCATCCCCTCTTTGATATACGCACTAAGCTTTTTTACAAAACAATTCCATGTCTTTTATACAGGATATTCGTGTACTAGAAAAATGCATGCATTTTTTTTTGGAGATTATATCTCGCTGTTCTTCGTATTAGCTGCTTTTGTGTATTTATATATTTTTTTATTATCCGTAGATTATATATTTTATCACCATTATTATTTTATTTTATTTTTTGGAAATAGATTTTTCTTAAATTAACTTAGTTAATAGAAAAAAAAACTAGGACTGTATATAATATGCAAATTACTACGTATTATACTGAGTGTTTGATTAAAATATATATTAATTAATAATTATTTCTTTTGCTGTTTTAATGAGCATAAATAAAAATTCAAACTAAGAAAAATGAAAAATTCTGGTATATATTTTTTGATTCGAGAACGTTACTTTAATTTTTTCAAAATTCTGTCAAAAAAGCTAAAGTTTACAACATTATTTTTAATCTTCGCAAAAAAAAATTTGTAGCCAACAATAATATAATTGCACTTCCTATATTTTCTTTGTTAAATGACGAATTATTATCACGTCTACTTAAGAACACCCTGTATATACTATATACCGCACGTATCTTGTGCTTTAGAATGGTTCTCGTATTTACCGACGAACTCTTTGCGTCATTACTTTCGCAAATATAAATTTTCTGGATATTTTGAACATTCATTTGCACACAAATCTCTCAAAAGAAATATATTTCACACCAGATTCCAGACGGGGTCGATAAAAGACCTCCTTGAGGTCGAAAAGGGTCAGTGGGCAGGTCGGATAATCATGTACTGTTTTTTTTTTAATTTTATACATTTTTTTTTAATAATTTAGAATTTTCTTCAGCTGATTTACTTAATTTTTATTTTTTTATAAATTTAAAAAAAATTAAACAATTTCATTCTCAAGAATCACTTAATATATTATAAGAAAATCTTTTAGGAAACACAATAAAAAATCCTAAAATTCTATCAAGTATTTTTTATAATGGTAAAATGTATGAAAAATTTTGGGAGTCCCTGTAATATATATTTTTTCATCAATTTTGGTAATCTTAATAAAATTGTATGTCTTTCGTAAGTGTCTTAAAAACCATTTTCATAACAAATATTTTTTACTACGAAGACATATTTTTTAAAATATGTAAAATCTGGAAAAATTTATAAAAAAAAATTAAACAAATGTATATTTTTTAAGGATACAAGAAATCGTTAATTTTAGATTAAAAATTTTAGAAACGTATTTCATTCTCAAGATTCACTTAATATATTATAAGAAAATCTTAGGAAATAAAATAAAAAATCAATTCTATCAAATATTTTTTATAATGCATGAAAATTTTTGGGAGCCCCTGATATTTTTATTTTTTCTACAATTTTGGTAATCTTAATAAAATTTTATGTCTTTGTTTTGTAAAGTGTCTTAAAAACCATTTTCATATTTTACTACGAAGATATATTTAAAAAAATTACTTTTATGAAAAAAATCAACTGTCAAATATTAAATATCAATAAAAACAAAAAAAAATAATCCAATCTTTCTTCATAAATTCAATTATTTATATGAACTTTCTTTGAATAATGTAAATCTCTTATATCTCCCGATGCATGTATCTTCTTCGGTAGTTCTCTTCACGCTCCTGTCTGAATTTAGGGACTCCCCTTTCGGACTTAGGTCAGCTTAACACTTAGTCCTGGCCCCCAAATATAAGCCCCCACCCGCCAACTAGTGCGACTATTGAACGACCGCACTCGCACTATACTATTCAGTTCTTGGTCAGTTTATAAGAAATTTTACAAAAATCAAAAATCTGCGCGAAATATTTGCAAATTGCTCTTCGTCCGAATTTTTACACCAGCGCAAAAATGAACCTTCTATTGGGTTTACTGTAGAATAATTTGAAAAAATTTTGAAACGTTTCAAGAAAAGTTTAAAAAATTCAACTCAACATCTGCGTGCACAATTTATTTTTTTACCTGAATGGAGCAAATTTGTGCGAATAAAAGAATAGAGACAATTAATAATTGCTAAATTTCTGCTTATATTTTATTTTTGAATTAACGTTTGTTTTAATATCGAATTATATTTAGGTAATTTTACTTTTCGACACTTTTGATGAAGAAAAAATTCTATAGCGATGATTTATAGACATACGTTTTATGCAGTGTCGGTCGTGCTTCGAAATCTACACAGTTTACAATATGTATATTTTATAATTCTCTCAATTTGAAAAATTAAAATTAAATGAAACTATGCACATATATTTTGGAAAGGAACAAACCAATATAAAAAAATCTTCAAAATAAAATTTAGCATTTACATCAAAAAAGTTATGAAATGTACAAAAAAATTGTTTGATTCAAATTTTAAAATCAGAAGAAAAAAAAAATTTTTTTAATGCAGTTCATATAAACCGAACTCTTCTATTTTGTATAGATAGTATTACTGCCAACTGTTCCAACTGCAAAGTACACAAAACTTAGAATCACCCATATCAAAGTGATCGGATTTTACTTTAGCCTCTTCCTTGATGTCTTGTTTGTAAGTCTGAAGCTGTTCAGTTTCTCTTTCACGGACCGCCTAATACGTGCACTCCCTGAGCTCGTGAAGCTCTCAAAATATTAAACTAACTATATACAAAGCAGATTCTATTCGAGTCTATCTAGGCTATGTTTGTGCAAGTTTAATGTGATTGAAGCCGAATACAGTGTTGTCTTTCGCTTTGCCTCTACATACACGTAGTGAAATATATTACGATTATTTTAAAGTGTAAAAGCGCATGCTGGAAAATGCTTATTCTCAAAAGTCGGTGCAATGAAAAATAATATTTATTTGTTTTGCTAAAAGTGTTTTTCTATAGTTTTATTATTGTAATAGAAAATGTACGTTCAAGATTTTTAATTTTTATAATAAAAATATATATCTAAACCACCTGTGCCTGTGAAAAAAACGATAAATGCTGTAAATGCAGAAAAAATCTTGAGGAGAATAATTTTCTCTAAGATGAATATATAATAGATATATCAAAAGTGACAGTTGATGTCGAAATTGATAGAATTAACACTGACAAATATCTAAAAGACCGATATGACGAAATTAATGTAACTGTCAGTAAAAACGTCAAAGTGACAGGTATATTTACAAAAGTTATAAGTCAGAAACGTTAAAAGTAACTGTTTTTGTCAAAATTGATAGAATCGTCAGTTAAAACATCAAAGGAGACCGGTACTTCAACATTTATGAAAAGTATAAGTCAGAAACGTCAAAAGTAACTGTTTTTGACAAAATTGTCAGTAAAAACGTGAAAGTAACAAGTATGACAAGTTCGATATGTCAAAGATACGTCAAAATTAAGACAGTTGACAGTTAGAAATGTCAATGAAATGTTTCAAATCGCAGAATTGATGGCATTGTCAAAAATGACAGTTCGAAACGTCAAAAATGTTTGAAATCGCAGAATTGATGACATTGTCAAAAATTACAGTTGCAAATGTCAAAAATGTTTGAAATCGCAGAATTGATGGCATTGTCAAAAATGACAGTTGGAAATGTCAAAAATGTTTGAAATCGCAGAATTGATGTCATTGTCAAAAATGACAGTTAGAAACGTCATAATTGTTTGAAATCGCAGAATTGATGGCATTGTCAAAAATGACAGTTAGAAACGTCATAATTGTTTGAAATCGCAGAATTGATGGCATTGTCAAAAATGACAGTTAGAAATGTCAACAATGTTTGAAATCGCACAATTGATGTCATTGTCAAAAATGACAGTTAGACACGTCAAAAATGTTTGAAATCGCAGAATTGATGACATTGTCAAAAATGACAGTTAGAAATGTCAAAAATGTTTGAAATCGCAGAATTGATGTCATTGTCAGAAATGACGGTTAAAAATGTCACAATTGCTTGAAATCGCAGAATTGATGTCATTGTCAAAAATGACAGTTAGAAACGTCATAATTGTTTGAAATCGCAGAATTGATGGCATTGTCAAAAATGACAGTTAGAAATGTCAACAATGTTTGAAATCGCACAATTGATGCCATTGTCAAAAATGACAGTTAGACACGTCAAAAATGTTTGAAATCGCAGAATTGATGGCATTGTCAAAAATGACAGTTCGAAACGTCAAAAATGTTTGAAATCGCAGAATTGATGACATTGTCAAAAATTACAGTTGCAAATGTCAAAAATGTTTGAAATCGCAGAATTGATGGCATTGTCAAAAATGACAGTTGGAAATGTCAAAAATGTTTGAAATCGCAGAATTGATGTCATTGTCAAAAATGACAGTTAGAAACGTCATAATTGTTTGAAATCGCAGAATTGATGTCATTGTCAAAAATGACAGTTAGAAACGTCATAATTGTTTGAAATCGCAGAATTGATGGCATTGTCAAAAATGACAGTTAGAAACGTCATAATTGTTTGAAATCGCAGAATTGATGGCATTGTCAAAAATGACAGTTAGAAATGTCAACAATGTTTGAAATCGCACAATTGATGTCATTGTCAAAAATGACAGTTAGACACGTCAAAAATGTTTGAAATCGCAGAATTGATGACATTGTCAAAAATGACAGTTAGAAATGTCAAAAATGTTTGAAATCGCAGAATTGATGTCATTGTCAGAAATGACGGTTAAAAATGTCACAATTGCTTGAAATCGCAGAATTGATGTCATTGTCAAAAATGACAGTTAGAAACGTCATAATTGTTTGAAATCGCAGAATTGATGGCATTGTCAAAAATGACAGTTAGAAATGTCAACAATGTTTGAAATCGCACAATTGATGCCATTGTCAAAAATGACAGTTAGACACGTCAAAAATGTTTGAAATCGCAGAATTGATGGCATTGTCAAAAATGACAGTTCGAAACGTCAAAAATGTTTGAAATCGCAGAATTGATGACATTGTCAAAAATTACAGTTGCAAATGTCAAAAATGTTTGAAATCGCAGAATTGATGGCATTGTCAAAAATGACAGTTGGAAATGTCAAAAATGTTTGAAATCGCAGAATTGATGTCATTGTCAAAAATGACAGTTAGAAACGTCATAATTGTTTGAAATCGCAGAATTGATGTCATTGTCAAAAATGACAGTTAGAAACGTCATAATTGTTTGAAATCGCAGAATTGATGGCATTGTCAAAAATGACAGTTAGAAACGTCATAATTGTTTGAAATCGCAGAATTGATGGCATTGTCAAAAATGACAGTTAGAAATGTCAACAATGTTTGAAATCGCACAATTGATGTCATTGTCAAAAATGACAGTTAGACACGTCAAAAATGTTTGAAATCGCAGAATTGATGACATTGTCAAAAATGACAGTTAGAAATGTCAAAAATGTTTGAAATCGCAGAATTGATGTCATTGTCAGAAATGACGGTTAAAAATGTCACAATTGCTTGAAATCGCAGAATTGATGTCATTGTCAAAAATGACAGTTAGAAACGTCATAATTGTTTGAAATCGCAGAATTGATGGCATTGTCAAAAATGACAGTTAGAAATGTCAACAATGTTTGAAATCGCACAATTGATGTCATTGTCAAAAATGACAGTTAGACACGTCAAAAATGTTTGAAATCGCAGAATTGATGACATTGTCAAAAATGACAGTTAGAAATGTCAAAAATGTTTTAAATCGCAGAATTGATGTCATTGTCAGAAATGACGGTTAAAAATGTCACAATTGCTTGAAATCGCAGAATTGATGTCATTGTCAAAAATGACAGTTAGAAACGTCATAATTGTTTGAAATCGCAGAATTGATGGCATTGTCAAAAATGACAGTTAGAAATGTCAACAATGTTTGAAATCGCACAATTGATGCCATTGTCAAAAATGACAGTTAGACACGTCAAAAATGTTTGAAATCGCAGAATTGATGGCATTGTCAAAAATGACAGTTAGAAATGTCAAAAATGTTTGAAATCGCAGAATTGATGTCATTGACAAAAAAGACAGTTAAAAAAATCACAACTGCTTGAAATCGCACAATTGATGTCACTGTCGAAAATTATTAACTGCCTGATGAATATCGCCATCTTTTCCCGTCGTGTACAGAAAATTGAACAATATACTTAAATAAAGTAGATTATTTTGTAGTAATGTAAATTAGAGTGATATAGTATAATACATAATACTCATGTTACTGGCGCTGCTGTATTACAGATTCTATCTATAATTTCATAATTACTATTGTAACGTGTAGTGCTAAAGGCAGGGCCGTATTTTCATATATATTATAATAGAACCATGTTTTTGATGAACGCTCTTAATTTATTAGAAAACAAAATCATTAAAAAAGTTACATAGGATAAACAAATTTGCCGAGTTTAAAAAAATATATATATAAGGACCGTATACGATGTAATATTTAAAAAGTGTTGCTCATTTTTTCTGAAACTTGAATGCATTGAATAAATTTCAGTGAAGATTTTTACTTTTAACTTTTTATTTCGTCTTAAAAAACGAACAATTTAATCCGGCACGTCTCTGCGTTCGTTTCATACATGGCTGCACAATGTTATTTATTCCATTTCTGTTCCATTTTTTTTTTACATTCGTACGTAATTATCTTGTTTTTTCCACCGCACCATTGCGCCATATAATACTTCGTGTCGGACATTTTTGTTGTGTTTTTATGGTAAATGGTTCCGTTTGGAAACAATATTTTTTTGTCATCCATCTTGTACTTGTAATAAAAAGACACAAAATATTAATCATCGTAGCGAAAAGTACAGTTTGTACTATTTTAAGAACATGGAAGTGGAGTAATATTCAAAATTGATATGACATTAGATCAATAAATTTCAATTCATTTACTGATATTAACAATGAAAACAGTGCTTTAATAGAGTCCCTTAAAAAAAAAAACGTTTTTGAAGAATTTTTTTTAAATTGTTGTTTGGATAGATACAAGTAAAAATGAAACTTTGAAATTCCAAATTTGATTTTTTACGCTTTGATTTGCTTTTTGAGCACCGGTTCGGAGAAATTATTTAGTTAGTTAAAGAGTCCGCAATCCTAAAGATTGGTTGGAAACAGCACGCCATGCCGATCTATCCTGAGCTAATCCCTTCATCTCCCTATAGCTATTCATCTCAACGTCTTCAACTATCTGACTCACATACTCCAATCTAGGCCTACCTACCCCTCTCTTTCCCTCCACTCTACCTTCTATGATCAATTGCATAATCCCCCATGCCTAAGGATATGCCCTACTAATCTGTCTCTCCTACGCTGTAACACTCTCCAAATACTTCTCTTCTCCCCTACTAACTCTAGTACAGCTTCATTTGTTACTTTATCATCCCAACCAATCCTCATCATCTTCCTATAACACCACATTTCGAATGCTTGTAATCTACGCTTCTCTTCCTTTCCTATAGTCCACGCCTCACACCCGTACAGTGCTACACTCCAAACATATACCTTCAGTAATCTTTTTCTAATACCCAAGTCAATATTTGATCTTAAAATCTGTTGCTTTTCTACGAATGCCTTCCTACCCTGTGCTATCCTACACTTTATATCTACCTTGCTTCGATTATCTTTTGTGATTCTACTGCCTAAATAACAAAAATCTGACACTTCTTCGATTCTATTATCTCCTATTGTGATCCTCATTTTTCTACTGCATTCCTTTTTGTCACACCTCATCACTTTAGTTTTACCTATATTTATTTTCATGTTAAAATCCCTAGTCAATACTGCCTGCATACCATTCAATACCCTTTCTAAATTCTTTTCGCTTTCTTCCAATATAGCTATATCGTCGGCGAATCTCAACATATATATTTTCTCTCCCTGTACATTCACACCTACACTATACTCTTCTTTTACTTTGTTTATTGCATCTTCTATATATAGATTAAATAATAACGGTGAAAGTGTACATCCCTGCCGAACTCCCTTCCCTATTTTTGCTACCTCTTCTTCCCCCTCAATTCTAACTAAGGCAGTTTGGTGTTTATATAAATTAAAAATTATTCTCCTATCCTTATAATCTATACCCGTTTCTTTTAAAATTCTAAACATTATGTCCCAATCTACATTATCAAATGCCTTTTCTAAATCTACAAAAGCTATGCAAGTTACCTTTCCTACCCTCATTCTTTTTTCTACTACTGTTCTTAGTGCTAAAATCGCCTCTCTCGTCCCTCTGTTTGTCCTAAAACCAAACTGATCTTCTCCTAGCCTTTCCTCTACTTTATTTTCTAATCTCCTATAAATAATCTTTAACAATATCTTCGATGCATGTGATAGTAGACTAATGGTCCTATAGTTCTCACATAAATTATCTCCTATTTTCTTCGGCATTGTTACTATTCTACTACGCTGAAAATCCTGTGGTACTTCTCCCTTCTCATATATTTTACAAACTAACCTGTATAATCGCTCCTGCATTTTTTCCCCTGCGTGTTTTATTAATTCGGCTGGTATCATATCAATCCCCGCTGCTTTGTTATTCCGTAAATCATTTAATGCTCTATGAAACTCTGACCTAAGTATACTAGGACCTAAGTCATCCTCATCTATCTGTTCCACATTTTCTAGCTCCTCCATGTCCTGCCTACCTTTATATAAATCTTCAAGATACTCCTTCCATCTTCTAGCTTTTTCCTTATTTTCTGTGAGTTCCTTACCCTGCTTATCACATATAATGTTACCCTTTGGTTTTACTTTAGAAAAATGTGACTTAATTTTCCTGTAGCCCAAATCTACTTTACCTCTTCTCATATCCTCCTCAATATCCTCACAATTTCCTTTTATCCACTCTTCTTTCGCTAGCTTGCATTTCCTATTAATTAAGTTCCTTAGTTCCTTATATTTTTTCTGTCCTGCTTCTGTGTTTCCAATTTTAATTTTCCTTCTTGCTTCTATCATTTCAACTATTTCTTCCGTGATCCATTCCCTCCTACCTGCCCTTTTCTTTGTGCCTAATACTTCATTTGCTGCTGTAGTTAACCCATTTCTGATTTCCATCCATTCGCAATCTATGTCGTTCCTAGATGTTCCATTAGCCATGATTTCTACTTTCTGCTTGTACTTTTCACATACATCAGCTAATTTTAACCTATCGACATCTACTCTGACCTGTTTAGACTTCTGTAATTTCTTGAATTTGACCTCTGAGTCCAGGACTACTAAATTATGGTCACTATCAATATCTGCTCCAGGGTAACTCTTACAATTCTTAATCTGGTTCCTAAACCTCTCTTTAACCAGTATGTAATCTATCTGATACCTCCCTATATCTCCTGGCATTTTCCACGTATATATCCTGCGCTTGTGATTCTGAAAAAGCGTGTTTGCTACCACTAGCTTATTCCTAATACAAAACTCTACCAATCTATCCCCTCTATCATTACGTGTTCCTATTCCATATTCTCCTACTATTGAAACTTCCCTTCCCTTACCTACTACGGCATTCCAATCTCCGATTACAATTAGATTACCCTGTCCTTTAACGTTTGCTAACCTAGATTCAATCTCCTCATAAATGGATTCTACCTCCTCATCATCGTGACTTGAAGTTGGCATATATACTTGCACTATAACTGTGTCCGTTGGCTTCGTGTCTAATCTAATAGTTATAATTCTATCACTAACTTGGCAATAACTCTTTACTCTACATCCCAACTTTCTATTCATTATAAAACCTACCCCGGTATGCCCATTATCTGATGCTGTGGTTATTAATCTATATTCTCCTGACCACGTATCTACTTGATCTTTCCCCCTAACTTCACTAATCCCTACAATATCCAGTTTAAGTCTCTCCATTTCTAGTTTCAAATTCTCTAACTTTCCTATCCTATTCATACTGCGAACATTCCACGCTCCAACTCGTAGAGCTCTCGGCGAAATCGATTTCTTGCCCGCCCCAGAATCCGAGGGCTTGCCTGCTACCGAAGTAGCCGGGTGAGATTCTGAGCCATTGGCTCTACTCACCTGGGGTAATACATTAATAGTAATCGACATTTCATTCGCTGTAATTTTAAATTATATGAAATTATTTATTTCATATAATTTAAAAAATGCATATGCAAAAAAATCGGACGATTTTTTTTCTTCCTCGAAACCATATCCTTATTACAACACCCTCAAATCAATGTCCTTATTTGCTCTGCAACACCACTAATGACATTTCTAGCGTCTTATTTTCCCTCTTCGGTGGCGTAATTGAGTCCTTAGTCTTCAGTAGAAACGTATGATGTTGACACTACCGCAGATTTCCGGGACTTAAGGGTCAATTCGAAATATCCGATACTATTCTATTTACTTTTATCTCAGCTCGAAGCAAATTGTGCGGATTTTCTCTGACTCGACATTAAAATATTTAAAAAATTATAATAATTCGAAACGAACTGACTGAATTTATCAATACAAGCGAATTTAAGCGTGCAGTGTCGGTCGTGCTGCGTTAGGATTTGTATTGGCATTTACACCAATGATTAATGATTTCTAATTTTTAAATATAAGTGAGAAAATATTTCAATTGTAAAACAAATTGGAAAAAATCAGTTAAAACGCCTAAAATTTTAAATTTTACAGCTATTTTTGCGAAATACTTGACGTTTTTATTTAACTTTTGAAAATTTTGCGAAGTCGTTTACAAAAAAAAAATGTTTCACATCGTAGTTGGATATAAACAGCGAAAAATAATGTTTAAAAAATATTGCGCCAACATAAAAACGAGTCCAGACTAACTTACACTGGACCAGAGTTTGAACCGAGCGCGACATTGACCGCTCTGTATATAATACGTCTTTGTATGGAATAGGGCATGATTTAGAAGGATCTGTAAGGACGTGTAGGTGACGTATTGGCCGCAGGACCTCGCCACAGGATACGGACACATGTTGGACGTGTTTGCACAATGCAGAAGGATAACGCGATATGACATTTATTGCTGGTCGAATTTTTGGTACGCGATTCTTCATTTGAGTCGTTTAAAAAAATATTTTTTTCTGTAGAAAAAATGTAGAAAAATGTTTATATTAAATAGTAATATTAGCGACGATGAAAATGAACGATTTATTTCATGGATAGTACCATAAAATGCTTATCCTCTCGCTTTAAGTAACCTGCCTTTCCCTCTGCTTTACCTTCTATATCTAATTGTACAATACCACCCTGCCTTAGAATATGACCTACTAGTCTATCTTTCCTGCGCTGTAATAAAAAGAATTAAGCGAACTTTTGCATTTTTAGCACATTGTTTATTGTATAACCTCAAAATTCACATCACAAGCCCGTATTAATTTGAGTCAAATTTAACTGACCTTTAGAAAAAATAATTACGATTTAACATTTTTAAGAATTACCAAAAAAAAAAAACGCAATTGTAAAATTAGGGATTATATTGTTCCGAATCAATGGATCTTGTTCTTCATATCTTCTCCTAAACAATTTCCAATTGTTGAGGAATTCGATTATTTGCGGCTCTTTTGATTGTTTTACATGTTGCAATAATGACCACCAATAAAAAGCTGACCAATAATAAGTACACTTCTTCGTGGTGATTATTTCTTCCGTTTTTTTCGAATTTTTTATTTAACGCCAACGATTTAATTCAAAAAAAAAATATTCTTGTATTTATACATTTATTTCACCATTTAATGGCTTTTAATGAACATTACATTTTTACAATCAAATGGAATAATATTTTTCGATATATTTTTGTCTATAAAGATTGTTTCGGGAAATTGAAAAATTACTTTTGCATAGGAATTTTTTTTACTACAAGCGTTAGTTTTGTCTATAAAAAATATAATTTACATATTTAATTTGCAATTCCGTTTCTTTTATGTATAGATATTTGTTTATTTGTTCAAAAATTGATTTTCACTGCCTTATTTGACAGAATTTTAATAATAAAAATTACAAGCAATTTTTTTTAGGATGCCTTCTTAAGGTAACGAAAAATTTTTGGATTTACCGAACTTATTATAAGTACTATATTCGACGAGATCAATTTTTTTTTGCACACTTTGCCTTAAAAATTGAAAATTGTTGTTTTTTTTCAAATTTAACATTTACGCAATATTTCCTCTATCAAGAATTCTAAACTAAACGTACACTTTTTGAAAATAAAATTAGCTAAATATAATACCAAAATTTGCCTCTTTTTAAAATTAATATATCAGCTTGAACAGTTTATTTTTTATTTTTGTTTTTTATTGCATGAAAATAAACGTTTCTATCTATTGAGAATTATTATTCTCATCATATTTTTGACAAATTTGATGAATGACATTTTCCTTAAGGGAGCACCCATTTTTAGATCATATGTTAACGAGGTACAATGTTACAATTGCTGACAATGTTAACGAGGTACAGTTTTACTTCCAATCTTTTTTTGTACATCAATAAGTCTGCATAAAAATGCTGCGCATTTTTTGTTTACGCTCTTTTTAGGTTTTTTTTTTAAATCTTATATATAATCAATTTTAGCTTCGTTTTTAAGTGATTTTAAAATTGAATTTCGATCTTTTTTCTTTGTAGTTCGATATGTTATATATACAGAAATGCATATGCCAAATATAAACTTAATTTATCGCTTAATTAAGCCGTAGTTTGGTATAAACTAAATTTGCTATATTTGATGCAGCGACATCTCTACACGACATGCTTGTACTAGTCAGATGTGTACGTACTATGGTATTATTTCACACAACTAACAATAGATGGCGCTACACAACGCAATCAATTTCAGACTCAGTTTTAACGCGTTTAAATTCTAAAAGGTTGACAAAAAATCGGTCTAGCATTTTTTATGAATTTTCAAAGAATATGAAAATTTTGAATTCAACCATGTAACAATATACGAATATGTAATATAATTACGCGAATAAGCTCTAATTTCTAACATAAATATTATTGTATCACCCTCCAAGTTGAGTGTCTATTTAGTCACCCCTTCCGTAGGGGGTAACTTAGCTTTCTAAATTCCTTCACTTTAAGGAAGAATAACAATTTAAGGAAGAATAACATCAATAATTCTACGTACGTAAAATGTTCCACTTTTTTAAAGCACGAAATAAGTTTAGGATCTTATAAACTTAACCTTTTAATTGTTAAAATTATATAACCTTTTAATATATATAATCTAAATTATATATATATATGAACATGAACTACAATGACATTCTATTCCGGACCATTATATAAAAAAAATATTATTTTTGAGAATAAAAAATAAGAATATGAATTGAAAAAAAAATTAAAGCATTGTTTGACTTGATTCGAAATATGGCTGCGCTAATTAGAAAATAATTAGAAAATAAGAATAATAATAATAAAAGAACGTGTCTTCGTACAAAATATACCTAATTCCAAATTTATGCATTTAGTATTAAATAAATAAGGGTATAAGAAGAGACTTCGTCGGATGTGGGATTGGGAGTTAAAAAAAAAGTGTTTTTTGTATCGACCGTTCCGTAAAAATATTATTTTTATTAATTGGCCCCCTCGGAATTTTAATATATTTTTAAGATTATGAAGTAAAAATATTTACCAACTAAAATTCTCGACTAAATCGTTAAAAAACAAAACGTATTAAATTATTCTAAAGAAAATTATTCAAAATTATCAGATACACAACGATGGACAAGTATTTAACATTATCATCGATCAAACGATGAATAAATTTCCATAATAAAAAAAAAGCAATCCACCAACCTGAGGTTCTAATTGTCTTATAGATGACAAATCTTGTGAGTGTGCAATAATGGAACATCCTGTACGCAAATGTGTTATTAGTGTACGAGGGTGCGATCAATTTGTCTAAAGTATTCAAAACACTTCAATTCTTTTAGCACCCCTATTTGCCTATGCATTGTATAGTACGTTCGTATTATATATATATAGAGTATTCGTAAAATTTACGTCAGCGCGCGCGTGTATATGCTCTTTTCACGATAACTAAACAAACATAAACACGGTTTAACTCAATTCAATCAGTATTAAATACGATGTACTGTTTCGTATTCAATACTGTGACATCATGTAATACAAACATCAATATAGACATAGCTGCGGGTACAGTTTTTTTTTTATTGTCGTCTTTAGATTATAAAGAAATGTCGAAATCTAAATGTTTTTTGGACGTTTTAAAATTTTCTGCCTACTGAAGAAGGGGGTGTAGCCTTCGAAATGCGCATCTAACTGGTTTTTTTTGTCGCCTCTAGGTTATACAGAAATGTTGAAATCAACATATTTTTGGACGTTTTAAAATTTTCTGCTCACTGAAGATGGGGGTGTGGCCTTCGAAATGCGCATTTTTTATTTTATTTTTTTTATTGTCGCCTTTAGGTTATAAAGAAATGTCGAAATCAAAATGTTTTTTGGACGTTTTAAAATTCTCTGCCTACTGAAGATGGTGGTGTAGCCTTCGAAACGCGCATGTAGCGGTTTTTTTTTATTGTCGCCTTTAGGTTATAAAGAAATGTTGAATTAAAAATGTTTTTTGGACGTTGTAAAAATGTGTGCCTACTGAAGATGGGGGCGTAGACTTCGAAATGCGCATCTAACGGTTTTTTTAAATTGTCGCTTTTAGGTTATAATGAAATGTCGAAACAAACATGTTTTTTTGACGTTTTAAAATTTTCTGCCTACTGAAGAAGGGGGTGTAGCCTTCGAAATGCGCATCTAGCGGTTTTTTAAATTGTTGTCGCCTTTAGATTATAAATAAATGTCGAAATCAAAATGTTTTTTGGTCGTTTTAAAAAATTCGGACTGCTGAAGATGGGGGTACAGCCTTTGAAATGCGCATCTAGCGTTTTTTTTTTATTGTCGCCTTTAGGTTATAAAGAAATGTCGAAATCAAAATTCTTATAATAGATAATCAAATTGATTTTTAACGGCTTTTCTTATTTTCCAAGAAATACTAAAAATAATTCATTCGTGGAACATTTTTCCAAATGACATGTGACAGAATAATTTTTTGACTGTTTATTGGCAACGTGTCTAAGAAACTATATCGATCTTAAAATTGACAGAATTAACCATAAATAATTCTTCTCTTCTTTCAAAACCATCGAATACTTACGTTCACTTTCCAAATTATGATATTACTTTACAATATACTTTTTTATTTGTTATGACATTTGACACATGACACATCCACTCCGCACAACTATCTCATTAAACTGTCACTGTCAATATCAATATCTACGATACCTTTTTTCATTGATGCTTGTAGGTTAGAAATAAGTGTCAAAATGAAAATTTAAGGTTATGTATAGTGACATACGAAAGTTATTTGCTACATAATAAAATCGTAATTCATTACGATTTTAACAGCCATTATTATTTTTCCAGAAAATACTTAATACAATCAATCGTGGAACACGGTTTTTGAAATGACATATGTCAATAATTTTGACATATGTCAATAAATTCAGATAGCACCGTAAATTATTTGAAATTCTTTCAAAACAATCGAAGACTTTTCAAATTTTACTAAGTCGTAACATCTCGTTATGACAATTGACACATGCCGCGTCGACAGCGCCTATCTGTCACATTAAACTGTCACTGTCAACGGACATCATATCCAGTGTGCATTTACGCGTAATGTAAACAACGTAATTCATTACAGGCGAACAAATGTCTCGCCGAACAAACGCACAACTGTCATTGTCTTTATATTCGCGCGATGTTTGGTTTGCTTCTTGCGCTATGGTGGAACAAGCGACGAAGGAGTACTTGATTGCTGTATATTGCTATATAAACGTGTATAGGCAAGACATACGTACAAGTTACGAGCGACAAGACGATGCTGCCTCGAGGACTCAAGGACACTCGTCCTTGACAGGATATAAAACCCTCAATGCTTCCTGATGTACAGTTCAAATAGGAGCTTGTTTCCTATAGGGAAGAGGGTGGTACAAGTACTGTACAGGGTGATAAAAAAAATCAAATGATACCCAGAGATTTCGGCTATTTATATTTGTCGAAAGTATTTTTGCAATTAAGTTCAGATTATGATTTATACGGAAATAACTAGAATATTCGGACAATTTTTGTGGTATTCCAATTTCTTTTTAATATATTTTAACCGATCCTGTACGTCAATTCTTGCTTTTTGCAGGACGTTTCGGCGCTATCTTATATACGATTCAACACCGTCGATTTTCATCTGTTTATTTAGCTTGTAGATTTCTATTTCCACTTTTCTACTGACATTACATCTTTCAAGATGGGCCCAACTAAATAAGACTATACAGGATTACTCGAAATTAAACGAAAAACACGTTTCGTGATTTTTTTAAATATATAAATCATCGAGTTATTGTGTACGTTAATAAAACGTATACATTTTTTTTTTGAATTCTCAACACTGACCTGTTAAGACCTGACCTGACCTGACCTGACCTACAAAATAAATCTGTTGCACGGTATTTGAGGTGAAGCGAAATATATTTTTTGGATTTTTTATATAACAATTTTTGTATAATAATATAATTTTCATTTGACATTAATATAATTTAAAAGTACAATATTGTTTCTTGAATTTATATTTCAACAATGACCTGACCTGACCTTAACGATATTTTTTCACAACGCTATTTTATTTGGAACATAATTTTGTTGTTGTTCCTTATGCTATTATTTTATTAATTATTATTTCATTGTACCGGATAATTTAAAATATAATATATTTCGAATTTATGTCTCAATAATGACCTGACCTTTCATATAGGGATCTTCAAAATACAACGAAAAATACATTTTGTGAATTTTTTATTAATAATTTTTATATTATATACCCTAACTAAGAAGTATAATGTTTTTATTAAAATTTATTTCTCACTAATGATATGACCTGACCTGACCCCAACCTATTAAACTAGATTACGTTTTAGAGTGATATTTCACGAAACGAACATTATTTTCTGAAAATTTTATTAATATTTTTTCGTTTATTAATATTTATTATAAAATGTTATTAATATTATTAACCTGACCTGACCTGACCTGACCTTTCATATAGGAATCTTCAAAATACAACGAAAAATACATTTTGTGAATTTTTTATTAATAATTTTTATGTTATATACCCTAACTAAAAAGTATAATGTTTTTATTAGAATTTATTTCTCAGTAATGACCTGACCTGACCTGACCTCGACCTATTAAACTAGATTACGTTTTAAAGTGATATTTCACGAAACGAACATTACTTTCTGAAAATGTTATTAATATTTTTTCTATTATATAAACGAACGATAAGTAGGTAGGTATTTCTTAAGTTTTCAACAATGACCTGACCTGAACTGATCAGAAACTCTTTAATAATATTACGTGTCACACGCATACATGAGATGAAACAAAAAACTTTTTATTTCATTAATAATATTTGCAATATTTAAGTGAAATATTATGTATTTGTTGAAGTTTTAACTGAACAATGACCTGATCTGACCTGACCCGAACCTGATAAGTAAAACTATGCTTTACAAGAACATAAGAACGTTAATTAAATTTTCATTTTCATGAAAATACATCGTTTTGTGTAATCAATCATATTTTCGAATATTTATTTTGGGGTCTTTTAATAAAATGATATTTTGTTTTTCGTTCCACTCTGTATAACTATAATTGTTATAGTATTTACCAAATCGAGAAGGCTGTCGATTGAAGAACCTTAGTATATTGTTTCGATGTCGGATGTCGAGTGTGTTCTATTGTTTGCCGAAATTGTTTGGAAGAATTTTTTGACAAAGTGGCGTAAATAATTTACGACCCATTTGGATGGGTATATTATATAGAAAATACTTGGTTTTAATATAATATGTCAAATTATTAATTTGGTAGATTTTCTTTTGCATATGTTCAATTACCAAGCACGATATCTGAAGAAAACTGAAATTGGTTAATTAAATTTTACGAGCTATCGCAAAAAAAATCAAATTACATCATGCTATAGTTTAATTTCATCCATCGCCTGTTTTTTTTTCCATGTCTTAACATTCGCTTCACCTCCACTCATTATCGTATTGTAATCCCCATCCATTACTTTCCATTAATTCGATCAAAAACATAGAAATTTACATTCAAATTGAAAATAATTTTATAGTCGGGCAACGCAAATTTTATATACGGCTTAAAAAATCTCGCAACATAAGTGTTTTATATATTTTCCGTGAAAACAAAAGACAAGACAAACAAAAGACAAAACAACAGCCAACCACACCACCAACTCTACGAATGCGTATTTGTTTGGTTCTCACATCACAGTTTACTATTGTCACTCAGCGGTGCACCCACCATATCCTCCTCCTCCTCCTCCACACACATAGGAAGACAAAACAAACGCCAAAACAAACTGTCCGCCGTCCGATCCGACGCGGTGGCGAGCAGCGTAATAACAATTAACAATGAAAGGTGACAGGACCAACAACCGATACTTGCGGGAGGCCGACCGACTGTAAAGGTACGTTGGTCCGACCACAGAACCGCATCTGTGCGACCAGAGAGCGCAGCACTGATTATGACAATTCCGATTATGGTTGTTACGTAATAGAGTCACGGCTCGTTAGCGGAAAACTCACTCTATATGGTGATAAATGCTGTGTGGTATATAGGGGGCGCTCGGAGCGCCCGTATGTCACAATTTAATCGGTTTTGATTGGGCGATTCTTGAAAATTTGCACAGGACGAACGAAAATTGCACAGGATGGTTTTTATTAAAATTTTACTATATTACTATAATAAATGCGTGTGGCTAGTCAACTTTTCTTATCTAAATTTCTACTCTAAAATCCCTAATTGTTTTTCTGAGGTTCTTCAACGCGAGGATATCTTTTAAACATATAATCAGAGAATACACGAAATTACAATCACTTTAGATTTTCATTTTTACTATTTCAACCTTATTTGACTCTTGAATAAAATATAAAAAAACCTACCTATAGCTTTTTAACAGGTGAAAGAAATGCACGTGATTTGAACTATTATTTGAAAGAATGCGCACGTTTGAACGATTTGACAGATCCGTTCAAATTAAATTCGGATTGATTTGAAGTTTTATATAAATCTTACAACATAATGAAAAGCTGCATAGGAAGAAAGTGTCCCAGAAGTTATTCAACATTCAATTTAGAAGCAGTTTGAGGCATTTATGAAAGACAGCAATTTTGAACTACTGGAAATAATAACGAATGTTGAATTTCATAAAATTACCTTCAGTCTGTAGAAAGTAAACCAGATTTATTTTGGTCGGCTGGTCTTTAACAGCGCACAAATTTTATTACCGGATTAAAAGATTCTCTATTTGCGCAAACAACAAAAGTCCGACCGGAAATAGATACATCAACTGCGCACACACACACACCTGACCTGACCTGACCTGACCTGACCTGACCTGACCTAAATTACTGTATACTGACTTATATATATTTTTCTACCGTGTTTTAATAAATGTATTGAAATATATGTGAAATTGGTGAACTACAATGCAAATCTATTTTTATTTTACCCATTATTGACTGAATAATTGACAGAATGACACAATGAAAAATACATTCTCTTTTTGTTCCACATTATTAATTTTTTTTAATAGAATATTATTAATTGTTAATAATTTGTAACCAGCCGTGCGTATACCTGCTTATACGTGTGCGCAAACGAATAATAGGATTAAGGATGTCGCGCTGTGTCGTAGTTTATGACATGGGATTAGTGCGCAAATAGAAAACTGCCATTTTGGTCGTGTGTGAAAATGCATTTGCGATCAATTTCCTTTACAAGACAAATATTGTTTTATTTACACAAGGTTTTTTAAAAATATATATAAAAAAAATTTACTTTAGACAAAAAATCCCTCTTACGAATTTTTCATTGCCCTGATGATTTTTCCATACAAAAAAAAAACTAACATTAGAAATTATTTATCCGCTTTAAAATGGCCCGTACCCCCAATAAATTATCAATTCATTTAATATGAATTTAATATTTAAAAAATCTCACAAAATCGATAATACCAAACATATTTCTAATGGACAATTTTGTCTAATATGTGTTATTATAAATTTTCACACTATACGAGGTTAATTAATATATATTTGGGATTATAAATATAATATATATAAGGGGTTATAAAATTCCATTTATTTAAAGTATCCTTTGAAATCAAGTTCAGGTGTCGAACGTTTCGCACCCTGCGTGTGATCATCAGCAGGATCAAAGCGAGGGGGCTAAATTGAAATCGGCGGGTGGCTCACTTTGTATTATAGTTATATATATATATATGATCGCAAGGAAATCAATATATAAAATGTGCATCATCGAAATGCACTTGGCTCATTGAGATTTTCACAAAAATGTCCCAAGGAAAATATAACGTAATAATAAAAAATGTAACTGCTATAGATGTTTACGTTTAGTTTGACTCACCCTGTATTTTAATGACAATAAAAAAAATCATGCATCAGAAAATTCCGGAATTTTAATGAATTAATTTTTCCAAAAATCATTAATCTTGTTTCATCAATATAGTTTTACCACATAGGTAATAGCGATGGAAAACTGTATGTCACTTTGAGAACCTAGTTCGTAGTTCATTTCAATGTACCATTCACGAACTAATTCAACATATAAATTGTCACTCAGCTTGGCAATGCTGCTGTTGCAATATCGCATCGAGTATCCTATTTCGTTCCGTTCACCAACACACTTTATCACGAAATAAATGTTAGTACTGTATATGTAATGTATACTATACTGCATCGTTTACGAGTCGCTGTGATTCATGAACGGTTTAGTGCACGACGGGTTCAGGACCTAGTACTAACACTTGAAAATTAAATGTACAAACTATAATAAAATGAACTAGATAGAATCGTTTTGTTTGGCGTTATAATTTATATTTTCTACTCCGAATCTTCTTTATTCAAACTTCAAAGCTTCGATTTGATATTAAGTGATTGCATCATTGCACTCAGTATGAAATAGAAGAACTATAATATTTAGCTGTTTATTTTGCATTATTGCACAAATTTGCTATGGCATGACATATTTAATCTTGCGAATATATTAATTATAATATTCCTAATGGAATCTGATACCAACATAAAAATTGTGACTCAGCGCGGCAATGCTGCTGTTGCAATATCGCATCGAGTTTCCTATTTCGTTCCGTTCACCAACACACTATATCACGAAATAAATGTTAGTACTGTATATGTAATGTATACTATACTGCAAGTATATATATAGTACAAGTACATCAATACGTACACCGTGCATCATGTAGTTCATAGTTCATGACCTCTAGGTCCTAGTGACCTATAGGTCGTTGCAAAACATCGTCACAGTCATTTGATTGAACAGTTCAGAGTGAACGGTTCGCGAGTGAACTACACATCGCTAGTAGTTACTACTAAATATATCAGCTCGGCAATGCTGCTGTTGCAATATCGCGTCGAGATTCCTATTTCGTTCCGTTCACCAACACACTTTATCACGAAATAAATGTTAGTATTTATTAGTTAAAGAGTCCGCAATCCTAAAGATTGGTTTGAAACAGCACGCCATGCCGATCTATCCTGAGCTAATCCCTTCATCTCCCTATAGCTATTCATCTCAACGTCTTCAACTATCTGACTCACATACTCCAATTTAGGCCTACCTACCCCTCTCTTTCCCTCCACTCTACCTTCTATGATCAATTGCATAATCCCCCCATGCCTAAGGATATGCCCTACTAATCTGTCTCTCCTACGCTGTAACACTCTCCAAATACTTCTCTTCTCCCCTACTAACTCTAGTACAGCTTCATTTGTTACTTTATCTTCCCAACCAATCCTCATCATCCTCCTATAACACCACATTTCGAATGCTTGTAATCTACGCTTCTCTTCCTTTCCTATAGTCCACGCCTCACACCCGTACAGTGCTACACTCCAAACATATACCTTCAGTAATCTTTTTCTAATACCCAAGTCAATATTTGATCTTAAAATCTGTTCCTTTTCTACGAATGCCTTCCTACCCTGTGCTATCCTACACTTTATATCTACCTTGCTTCGATTATCTTTTGTGATTCTACTGCCTAAATAACAAAAATCTGACACTTCTTCGATTCTATTATCTCCTATTGTGATCCTCATTTTTCTACTGCATTCCTTTTTGTCACACCTCATCACTTTAGTTTTACCTATATTTATTTTCATGTTAAAATCCCTAGTCAATACTGCCTGCATACCATTCAATACCCTTTCTAAATTCTTTTCGCTTTCTTCCAATATAGCTATATCGTCGGCGAATCTCAACATATATATTTTCTCTCCCTGTACATTCACACCTACACTATACTCTTCTTTTACTTTGTTTATTGCATCTTCTATATATAATATTGTATTGTATATGTAATGTATACTATACTGCAAGTATATATATAGTACAAGTACATGAATACGTACACCGTGCACCATGTAGTTCATAGTTAACGAACTAGGTCCTAGTGACCTATAGGTCGTTGAAAAACATCGTCACAGTACGCCCATTATTTAATTGAATCGTTCATAGTGAACGGTTCGCGAATGAACTACCCATCGCTTATAGGTAAACAAAATATTTACCGGCATCGAAATTGATCGACAGTGCATTGAATTTTTATCGATTATAAAATACATATTGACAAAGGGAGAGGTGCCACGGGATTTTCAGCGCAGTAGAATAGAGTGACAATGCCGAAGAAAGTAGGAGCTAATTCATGTGAGACTTATAGTCTACTATCGCATGCATCGAAGATATTGTATAGGAGGTTATAAAATAAAGTATACGAAAGGCTAGTGGAGAAGATTAGTTTGGTTTCTTCGCTAAAGAAGGAATAAGACTAATTAGAATACTGTTAACTTTACCTGGTAATAATATATCAATTTTTTTTCGTAAAAATGCCCCTGATATTAAAAACCACACGGAAACTCGCATTCTAACTTATATCACCCCATATATAATTCTATAGTTAAATCAATCATTTCTTCTGTGTCTTTCATCCTCCGTGTACCATAATTCCGTTATTAATCAAGACATTCTTTGTTCCGAAGTGGAAGCCCGCTCACACCTCGCACATCTACCTTCGGGGCTAATAGTAATATCTCACTGGCAACGTTATAAAGGTTAATACTTCTCTCTGTGTGCGCCCGACATGCCGCCACTGTTTCCTAAAGGGATTGTTACACATTTCGTCTTTTATTGCACCGATTTTCAAGAAAAACGCGCATAATTACAAACAAACATATTTTGTTTGGTTTTTATCATTTAGAAAAAATATCGAGTGAGATATTACCAGTTAACTTTTTTAAAACTCGTGACATCGTCATCCAAAGAAATGACGCTAACTATTCGATCTTTAAAAGAAAGAAAATATGTTTGCGATATAATTTTGCACTTTCCTTCGCTCGTACGTTGCACTATTGTAACAGCACCATTACATTCGTGCCATCAACCAAACAGCATCTGTAACAATTGACAGATAGAGCTATCAGCGCCTCTGACGGCCGACACATTTGTCATTGCCATACGCCGAACAATAGGTGCGACAATGATGGATATATTGCCCGTTTTCCATCCGTGATAGGCAACAACACACACACACACACGGCATCAAAGGGAAATGTGAAATTAGTAATAGATAATGCCCGTGAACCAAATAAGAACGTACACTATATATAGTCTGGATGGATGATGGTATAATGACGATATATAGATGTGGTGGATTATTTTATTAAGCGTGGTCGGTATCGGAATTATCGTTGCAGTCATTCGTTTGATACAGTCAAACGTTGCAATATTACAATTTTTTTTTTTTTAATATATTGGACCTAATATTTTATTCAAACTACACAAAAATTTTATATTTTCGTCTAATGCATTTTTGCACAATCTGGCAACGTTGGCGAATTGTCGATATACCCATCTTTTACAGTTTTCTATCAAAAACGTTGACTACTCTGCACTAGGGTTGGGCAAATGTCGTTCATTTAGGTAAATCGTTCAGTATTCACCATAAGTGAATAATTCACGAACGATTATTAATAATAATAATCAATAATAAATTGTCTCTTTATTGGCCAAAAAAAAGTAGTCCGCTCTGACAAATTGTTCAAATTGAACGATTCATTGGTGTAATCCTACTGTGGATAAACTATAACTAGGTAATACGTGGCAACAATGTGCGTCAATAAGATGCATCCCCAGCGGTGGTTTTTTTATCACAGGTGTTATTAACCGCGAAGAAGACAACGGCGGCGTTGCGTTTGCGTTCTTCATTAACAACAACGTTGGGCAATGAACGTTCTCGCCTTGATAACTCATTTGTCTCATGAAGACAGACATTCATACCATCAACTTCCTTCTTATCCGGTTTTCAACTTTGTTGAAATTGCATTTTTGTAAATATAGTTCAAAAATATGTTTATTTTTTAAATATATATATGTGTGTGTGTGTGTGTGTTTGTGTGTCTGTGATTTAAAAATAAAAAATATTTTCTTACAAAAAAAATCGCTATCTGAAAATATGATTTTTTTCATAGATGTTGCCACTTTTCTATATATATATAATGGATTTAAAAATATTTTCTTACAAATATATATATACATATATATGTGTGTGTGTGTGTGATTTAAAAATTAAAATTATTTTCTTACAAAAAAAAATCGCTATCTAAAAATACGATTTTTTTCATAGATGTTGCCACTTTTCTATATATATATAATGGATTTAAAAAAATATTTTCTTACAAAAAAAAATCGCTCTCTGAAAATATGATTTTTTTCATAGATGTTGCCACTTTTCTCTCTATATATAAAGGATTTAAAAATATTTTTTTACAAAAAAAAATCGCTAGCAAAATATGATTTTTTTCATAGATGTTGCCATTTTTCTATATTTATATAATGGTTTAAAAATATTTTCTTACAAAAAAAAATCGCTATCTGAAATTATGATTTTTTTCATAGATGTTGCCACTTTTGTATATATTTATACACATTTGTTTATATATATATATATATATATGTGTGTGTGTGATTTAAAAATAAAAAATATTTTTTTACAAAAAAAAATCGCTATCTGAAAATATGATTTTTTTCATAGATGTTGCCACTTTTATATATATATATAATGCATTTAAAAAAATATTTTCTTACAAAAAAAAAATCGCTATCTGAAAATATGATTTTTTTCATAGATGTTGCCACTTTTCTCTATATATATAAACGATTTAAAAATATATTCTTACAAAAAAAATCCCTATCTGAAAATATGATTTTTTTCATAGATGTTGCCACTTTTCTCTCTATATATAAAGGATTTAAAAATATATTTTTACAAAAAAAAATCGCTAGCAAAATATGATTTTTTTCATAGATGTTGCCATTTTTCTATATTTATATAATGGTTTAAAAATATTTTCTTACAAAAAAAAATCGCTATCTGAAATTATGATTTTTTTCATAGATGTTGCCACTTTTGTATATATTTATACACATTTGTTTATATATATATATATATATGTGTGTGTGATTTAAAAATAAAAAATATTTTTTTACAAAAAAAAATCGCTAGCAAAATATGATTTTTTTCATAGATGTTCACTTTTCAAAACAAACTTTATTTTATTACTCGCAATTATTATTTTTTATTTACACATCGCTGTCTAGATGCAATAAATTTATGAAGCAAAGATAAAAAATAATTTTTTTAATCTTAAATAATAAATTTCTAATACAAATAAAAATTGTGAACTTAAGATGGATTAATTAATAAAAAAAAAAAAAAAAAAAGGTTTGGAAATTGTGATCGATTTTTCTTCTAAAAACGTTGTAAGCTTTATGAAGCTTTATTAAGAATATTTTTCAATTAAATTTGTGTTAATATTTACGTAGAGTGTATGTATTTAAATAATTTACAAAAAAAAAAAGTTCAATTTAAAAATAAATAATTTTTTGCTAAACTCTTCGCAGTTATAAAAAAAAGAAAACCAGGATAGATGTGCAAAAAAATATTTTTATAAAAAAATTCTATTAGATTTGGCAAATTGTTTTCGATGCTGCGTTAATTGTTGGTAATCTGAAGAGAAATAAGAAATTGTATCTAATTTATTTTCAGAAAATCAGAAAATTTATTTTCCAAAACACACTTTCTACTTGTTAATGGAATTTTTAATATTCGTAAAATTAGATTTTTTTTTTTAAGTAAAAATTAGGTAAAAATAATCAGAATACTAAAATAAAATATTATAATGAAAAAAACAAATCCATTTATTTTACAATGACATATTACGTTTCCAAATCCACAATTAAATTATATATCGTTGAAAAAAAATGTTTCCACTTCTTGTAAGCATGTATAATACACATTTAATAATAATCCTCACATTGGTACCACGCATTGTAATTTGTGACATATTATCGTGATTCTATCAACGTCACAATGTGACAACTTGATCCAGTCTTTGAGCTCCTCCGTGGTTCTTAATGCGTTCAAACTTCGAACTATAATATAACGCGTTATATTATTTAAAAGTACTAAAGATAACAAAAAAAAAAACGAATCGAAACGTCGACCCGAAACATTTATCTAATTGAAATAATAGACGCATAATTTAAAAAAAAAAATTTCTTTGTGCAAGAATTGTTGAGTGAAAATCACAAATAAGATAGATCTATATAAAAATCACTAGATGTCTGTTTTTACCCGAAAATCGTAAAAACAAAAAAACTGAATTATTTTACAATGTGTGTGGTTAAATTAAAAAAAAAAATGGAATAAAAATGTCTATCGTAACGTTGCGTTCCATTTGAATAGATTCGTCATCTTAATTTTAGATTATTAAGGTTTGTGCAAACTTAAAAATTCGTATTAAATACCCGCCGGTCTAATGTGTTATAGTAGAATTTCATTAGTTCTGCTGAAATTTAATGTAATTTCCGTATAGGCTACTTCGTACTGTACGTTTGTGCAATAATATACGGTGTGATCCATAAAAATTGCGCGCGACGCAAAAAATATATATCTGGTAGAAAAAACGAAATGAATAATCTGTTATTTCAATGTCGAAAGATTTTGATAAAAATTTATGATTTAACTGTTAAAAAAAATTCGGGTGATAACAAAATTTTTGACTATACAGGATTAAAGCTATGTTTTCAATGTGTTTATAAAGTAATGTAGGATCACCAAAAAAAAAAGGATTCAGCAATAAATTAAATACAAAAACAAATCGTCGGCGCGCACAATTTCTTGACATCGCACAGTACGGCACCCTGTATATAATAAATATTTACGCTGTTATATACACGTTAATATAATAACTTCATTACGGAATCCTATATTTCGAATTTACAGCAAATTACGCGTAATGTAAATCACGTCGTTTATTACGCGAATCCATCTAATACGGCACTGCATTCGAAACGTGAACCGTCATGATACTTTATCTTCATTATCTATGCAAGATGCAATTTGTTCCTCGACTGTAATTCTCTTGATGGGTTATGGCTTGTCTACATTCGAATAATGTTGCTGTTGTTACAAATCAAAACGACATTTTAACACCAAACTGTACCGTTTTATTTAGATAAAGTATTTATATTATATGGACATTGCGTTTATTATAACAAGAATTATATACGGTACTTTTTTTGTTAATATACAAATTATTTTTAATAACATATACGACGGGGTGTTTGATTAAGAAAAGCAAATAATTTGATTTATTACTTGTTTATTGTACTAGTGAAGATGGTGGCTTGATTATGGAAATGCGTATCTAGCTTTGTGACATTTTATTCGCATATTTATTGTATTTGTACATTTCTGAGGATACACGAATGCGATTAGAGATGTGTGCTGATTTAATAGAACATTTCTGGTTGCATAATGGTAATGTGATTTTATTATTATTGCAATTAATGAAAGGATGGAAGAATTAAATAGATGGATCGGTGTTTGGTTTATTTTAAAGATTTAAACATAAAAGTAAACTATTTTAGCATAAATTGTATATCTTCATTTACAAAACGAATGTAGAATTTGCACGTTTTTCTAAAACGAATTATTTTGATATTAATTAATATCTAAATATTTCGAAAAAAAAATAATATTCACTGTAAAGGACGGCACTGTTATCTAGAATCAATTATAATTTTATTTGTTATGGCATTAGCGATATTTTATATAATTCTTGTCGATACAGGTTTTTAAATTTACCTCGAAAAAAATATTGTATCAGTAGCTGCTGATTTAAAAAAAAAATGTTTTTTTTTTGTTTATTACAATTTTAAGAAATTGGCTGAATTTTTCTGCTGAAAATATTTTTTATTATATTGGCACACATCTCTATTTGCGTTCGTACATCTTCGGAAATATGCAGAGGACAAATTTTGTGGATAAATTCGCACAAATGTTTTTGATTGATTTTCTTTATTACAAAGTTGTAAAATAATTTTTTCTAAAATGTAAATAAAATGTGAGATGTTAAATAACTACTGAAAGCTTAATACTACTAAACTACTTAAAAAAAAAAATGCAAAAATTCTTTTAAAAAAACCGTGAATTTTTTAAATAAAAAAAAAAAAAATTCTGCGAATTTTTCGTTTTCGTCTTTGTTTACTAGCAAACTTTTGACCAAAATGGCTAACGTATATCTCAAAAAATTGCTATCTAATACGTGCTCATTTTGTAAATTAATACAATTCTTTAAACAAGGGCCTTTTCTAGAAAACGAAGCTTTCAATTCGTTACAAAATCTGCACAATTTCGATGTCGTATCTTTCTAACCAGATCATATTTTATTTCGACAGCAAAACATTATTTGTAACCAATAAAATGATATTTTAAAAATATCGAATTTTTTTAAAGAGGTACAAGTGGATCCCATCTCATAAAAATCGAAAAAAAAACAAAAAAAAAACGCGAAAAACATCGAAAACTTAGAAAACCAAAAAAAATGGACAAATTGAAAAAATTTAAGTATCAGTTCGTATTTAAGTATCAATTTAAGTATCAGAAAAAAAGTCAGTTCGCGTTATTTTAAGCACTAAGTGAAATTTGAAATTTCAGTTTTTTAAAGTAAAAAATAGTAAAAAAAAAACGATTTATCCTATTTTTTCGTACATGCCACTTTCGTTATTTTACCTCTCTGTGAATATATGTAAAAAAAAAAATTATTTGCTATTAATTTTACATATTATTAAAAATACAATTATAAAATACATATTTTTTTTAAATAATCCTCAGAAACACAAAAGATTTCCATCATTTTGCCCATTATATTACCAAAAGTATTTCTTATTATTAATATTCGTATATCTGAAGATATTATTACACATTTACCATTGAAAATTCTCGAGTACTTCGGTCGTATAAACGGAAGTAGATGGCGATACGATCGCACTTCCGTTTGCACCACTCGAAATTGCTTCTTGAGTAGCTTACTACGCCGTATTTGTTTTGTTTTTTTTCTTTTCTGGCCGGGGTGTTAATACAACTTGTACAGGATAATACGAAAGAAAAACTATTTTGTATTATTCCCTGGTTTATAACAAAAAAGCATAGGAAATGTGATTATGTAAATATCAATAAAAATTCACCTATTTGCCGAATTTGACTCATTTTAGGGTATTGCGTATTTAAATTTTTTTAATACCCTGTATAATCGATGCAGGCTAAGTGCATGAAAATTACGAAAAGTGGGCAACATGTGTAATAAATGTATTACTGTGTATGGAATTTAATGTTTTTAAAGATTGTTTGGTTCATATACAAAGTGTTTTTTTCTGCACATTTTTTTTTTGCAATTATAACATAAGATTTTCTAGTAATTAAAATATTTGTATACATTAACATATTTTTGGCAGCATTGTATGAAAAATGTTACGTAAAAATGCGAAATTTTACATATTTGTACATTATTTGAAAATATATCTAATTTAAAAAAAAATCATTACGCACTAAAAATCACTAATTTAATTACAATTAATTTATTGACTATTTAATTATTGCATAAAAACGACCCAATAATAAATTTTAGTCCATATATTAAGGCACTATTGCCAAATAGTTAAAGCACTGTTGCCAAAATGACGGACGTTGCTGTCAACTTCACAACAAAATTGAACTGACAACAAATATTCTCATAAAACTGTCACACTACATAATTATATACAAAATTCCACTAATTTCTTCGTACACCCTGTACCGGATATATTACCACAGAAGTAACTATGTTTTTGGTGGCAGATCGCGCGTTGAGATCTCTCCACGTAGATAACTAATGATATGGCATTAGTTGAAAAGGCAACTCTGTTACCCGTACGAAAATACTATACCTGCGTACATTATTACAAATAGCGACAAAGTAAAAGTGAAATTCATTATGGAGGGTGTGGCCGCAGGTCGCGCATTGCCCCGCAACGAATCATTATGACATTTGTCTGTTAAGTATCTGTCAAAAAAGTACATTACATAAAGCACAGGTGGAATCGTAAATAATGACTTGACATGTGATTTTCTTTTTTTTTTTTTTTCAATGTACTTTTTTGAAATACTAAAGTTTTAGGGATTTTCAATTTTTATTTAACTAATTTTATGTTGTTTTTATCAGCATAACTGTTTTCTACAACCATTTTGTAGAATAATAAACGCAATAAAGCTGTCAAAGTGAAAATATTATTGAATTATGACGTTTTGTTTTTCTTGTCTTAGTCATCACTCTGTTTTGACCAAACTCTTTTTCAATTATCTCGAAAACTACTGAAGCTATAAAAATTATGTAAATATTTTTGGATTCGTAATTAAAAACTCTAAATCTTTTCTATTTATTATTTTTTTGTAAATTACTTGGGGGAGTTAATATTTTGATTATAATAAAAGTATCATGACATTTGTTACGTTGCGTCTACACTGCCAGTGGAACACCCGGTATATATTATTGGTTATATTGTATTATAGCGTATAAAACGTTAATAAAGATCCGCTTTGTGGCTATTGTGCCATGGGGCGTAACTAATACGAAAAATACCGTCGGAAATCGATACTATTGATCGGAGTGGCTTCTTCGTGGTAGCTCTGCTTTCTTAATCTTCCTTTGAGCAATAACAATATCGCTTAACGAAGCGTGTAATTGCAAAATTTTGGACGGTGGGTAACCCGATCTTCGAATAAAGAGTCGGATTTCTGAACTATAGAATAGAAATGCTTCACTTTTGACAGGTATATACACAGAAACATCTATAAAATAAAATCACATAACAAAGATAGAATTTTAATGATTTTACTAGCTTTATTTTTATTAAAGATATTTTTGCAAATTGCTTTAGATATAGCGCATAAATTATAAATTGGCAACAATGTATATGGAAACTCGCAATCATTAGTGAATTTGTTGATCAATTTCTCTGATTCTGGAGAAATAATACGACATTTGACAACACTGCTACTGTTATAATATCAATTGATAATACTTGTTTCTAGCGTCCTCCTATGTTGAATTTTACTTTAGATCTAGTGTAAAAATAGTCAATCTGGCAACAGTGTTAAAATACGACTTGGTCAGTAATAATCTCCAATGAATTTTTAAATATAATCTTGTAATTAACAAACAAATTAAATGATTTTTTCGTATATTTCTCTGACTCTAGCACAATGAAAATACATCTGACAACGCGGTTGTATAAATTGATAATAATTGCTATGTTAAATTTTACTTCAGATCCAGTACACAAATAAGCAAGCTGGCAACCATGTTTGAATGAATCAAAAATCGTCAGTTGTTTTTTTTAATATTGACAACCTAATCATGATCTTTTTCGTAAATGTCTCTGATTCTAGCACAATAACAATACATCTGACAACGCGGTTGTATAAATTGATAATAGTTGCTATGTTGAATTTTACTTCAGATCTAGTGCATAAATAAGCAAGCTGGCAACCATGTTTGAATGAATCAAAAATCGTCAGTTGTTTTTTTTAATATTGACAACCTAATCATGATTTTTTTCGTAAATGTCTCTGATTCTAGCACAATAACAATACATCTGACAACGCGGTTGTATAAATTGATAATAATTGCTATGTTGAATTTTACTTCAGATCTAGTGCATAAATAAGCAAGCTGGCAACCATGTTTGAATGAATCAAAAATCGTCAGTTTTTTTTTTTAATATTGACAACCTAATCATGATCTTTTTCATACATTTCTCTGATTCTAGAACAATAACAATACATTCGACAACACCGCTATAATATCAATTGATTGTAATTGTCTTAAGCCTCCTACGATGTCTACATTCGTATACACCAATTGTTTTAAAAATGTTCGTAACGCGATTATTGTCAATAAAATATGTCAATCGGACATGACAGGTTTGAATGTATGTATGTTGGTATGCATACATACAATAATGTTGACATGTCACGTGACTTAATAGAACACACATTCATTTGCATTTTATATACACAGTAGACGAAATTTGGCTTGGCTTTAAAAAGTACAATTTTAATATTTCGCTTATACTGCTTTTTAGCTTATTATGTCTTAAGATATGGATCCTGCCATTAATCCTCGACCAATAAGTAAAACTGTAGTAACACGGTATTGAAAAAAACCATCGTAATTTTGAAATTTCTTTTAATAAAAAGTGTTTGTTTTTTTAAATAATACACCCGGTATATATTACATAATTTCTTAGTGTATATAATGATTTTTTAAATATTCATCGGTGTATTTTTGTCTTCACAGACATATGTAACGATAACATCAAAACAATGAATTAATGTGAATAAAACACTACAGTCTATATACAGTGTGTTTAAATATTTGTACACTCGCGGTTCGTTTTACATATAGAGATGGGGGGGGGGGGGAATCAGAACAAAAATTCGATTTTTTTATAAAAAAAAAATATATTTTTATAAAAAAAAATATATTTTTCTAAAAATCCATAAAATTTAAGATTTTTTTAAAATAAATTATACTTTTTTTTTTTATTATTCCATATATTGACTGATCTTAGAGAAGTATTGAAATTCAAAAGAACTACTCTCAGTAGTTCTACTGAACGATTTCGTAACATCTCTTCAGTCTAAACACAATACATTAGAAATGCTAATATATTCAAACTAATCGACTGTCAGTTGTTATATTGATAGATGATCTTGTGTTCATACTTTTTTTTATATATATATAAAGACGATAATGTACGAGTATGTACACATATACAGCGTGATTGTAGTAAATTGTAACATCATTTTATGAGTTTTTTACAAAACGACTTTTTTACTTTGATAAAGTAAGAAATTTGGCAAACTTGAAAGTACGATTAAAATTTGTCAAAAAAAAAAATTTATACATTTAACTGATTATACTGTGTGCCCAGAAAATTATCCAATTAAGAATATATATGAAAAATTTTTTTTTTCTAATTTCGCACTATGCAATAATATATGAAAAATAATTTCCCATTTCAAAAATTATATTTTTTCCAATTCAAAAAACAATTTCCATACATTTAACATGGCGAAGGCATTTTTTTTGCCTCGCTTATTAAATTGTAAATAATTTTAAAAACACTTTTTTTTATATAATTCGTTTTATTTTTTTATTTTTATATTTTATATATTGTGCAATATATTGTTAAAAAAAAATATTTTTTATTTTTCAATATACCAAAAAGTTTGGTAACTTCTGATGGTATAAAACAATGCAATTTATTGTAAAGTCATCGTCCAACTTTCGCTGAACGCTTCATAGTGCATATAGTAACGATTGTACATAAGAATGGTTCGCTTTAATTAATTAAACTCTAATCTGTACGTGTCGATCTTTTAATTAACGAAATTGTATTTAAATGGAAAATTCGTCACATACAAATTGGTATATATCGTGCAATATATAATGCACCCGCTCCTCTATATAGTCCATATACACATAGGGTTCATGATATATTAAGCGCGTTCTACATTCTTTGTGTTCGTTATATCAAAATGGTATATAGAACCCGTTATACATGTCTTATTGAAGGAAAGTATTTTTTTTATAAACATTATTTTGCATACTAAAGATTTTTGTATTGGGCGTAGCATTGTACGTGTGTGAGACGTGGACTATAGGAAGGGAAAAATTGTAGAATATAAATATTATATACTAGATAGACTTGTGGGTCGTATTCTTAGACATGGGGGTATTATGCAGTTAGTTATAGAAGGTAGGTAGCTGGTTGATTGAGAGAAATTGTTATTAGGGGTGTTGTTTCCAACGAATCTCTAAAACTGGTGACAAAGTGATGATGATGAAAAAATTGTTAATTTTCTTTATCTTTCGAAAAAAAAATTGTATTAAAAAAAAACATGAAAATTGTTTTTAATTAAGAGTTTATTTGAGAAATATTCTCATAAATTTTTTTATAAGCTATAAAGAGATAAATAATTTTCTATAAACTATATTGAATAACTACGCTGTATAAGACAAAAATATTTTCTTAATTTAAAAAAATCAACGAAAATGTTTTTTAAAAAAATATCATTTTTGGGTGTATGGTCATTCAGAATTTTGTTCTCACCTATGCTAAGTATTTTTTTATGAGTGAGCGGTATAAATTACAAATTTGGGGAAACTATTACCTAATTAGTAATCAAGTTAAAAAAAATACGAGTAACCTTTCTGATTAAATATCGGTGATTAAAAGTATGTTTCATTTGTTTTAATACGAAAGGATATTAAACGTCGTTTAAGCAACCTTTAAATTGTCGTTTGAAAAAAATTAAATGCGTGAAGTCATTGAAAGTATTTTTAGCGATTATATTTTTAACTTACTAAATAATATATGTGATTTTTTTTATATAAAGCGTATCGCAAAAATCAAAATCACCGAAAGTATTAACAATAATACAAAAATTTCAAAGATATATGCTAAAAAATATTTTTAATTAACGGCCTATAATTTTTTTTTCAAATTTTTACATTTTCTTTATTAAAAAATATTACCATTGACAAAATGTCGTATTATCCAGCTATAAAATCCAAAAAATGCACACAGCTGTCAAATGGATACGAATCAGCTGTTTCATAAATGACAGTTGAGTTAAAATTACTGCTTTGCCGAATATTTTGAGGTTAGGTGTGGTGGTATCTACATACTTTATAAGTGTATATACACTTTCTTCATAATTGTATAGATTATCATCCAAAAATACTTTCGGTAAAACTTTTTATTTGTCTATAAAAAAAAATATTTAAATTATATGTATTTAAAAATTATAATTTACATTTAAATTTAAATTCGTAAGTTATCACCCAAATACTTTCGATATTTATGAAGAAATAATATGATGAAAGTTTTAATATTTTATACAAAATAATTTTTAAAATATATATTTTTTTATTTTTATTTAAAAATTAATTAATTAATATTTATAAGTTATCACCCAAATACTTTCGGTATTTATGAAGAAATAATATGATGAAAGTTTTAACTTTTTTTATATGAAATAATTTTTAAAATATTTTTTTTTTTTATTTGTATCTAAAATTGATTAATTAATATTTATAAGTTATCACCCAAATAGTTTCGGTATTTATGAAGAAATAATATGATGAAAGTTTTAATATTTTCTATAAAATAATTTTTAAAATATTATTTTTTAAAATTTGTATTTAAAAAATAATTAATTAATATTTATAAGTTATCACCCAAATACTTTCGGTATTTATGAAGAAATAATATGATGAAAGTTTTAACTTTTTTTATATGAAATAATTTTTAAAATATTATTATTTTTTTATTTGTATCTAAAATTGATTAATTAATATTTATAAGTTATCACCCAAATACTTTCGGTATTTATGAAGAAATAATATGATGAAAGTTTTAATATTTTCTATAAAATAATTTTTAAAATATTATTTTTTAAAATTTGTATTTAAAAAATAATTAATTAATATTTATGTTATCACCCAAATACTTTCGGTATTTATGACGAAAGTTTTAACATTTTATATGAAATATTTTTTAAAATATTAAATATTTTATTATTTATATTTAAAAATCAATTCATTTATATTGAAATTTATAAGTTGCCACATAAATACTTTCGGTATTTGAGTGATAACTTATAAATTAAAAATAAATTCATTTTTATTTTAATTTTTAAATACAAATTTAATTCTTTTTTATTGTAAAAATTTTTTTTTTCAATTTCTTTCGAGATTAACTATTCTTCATTCAAAATACCAATACGCCAATGCCCATTCTTGTGTGTCCACCTTTCTTCATCGAACGCACAAGATTAAAGGTGTCACATGCAGTTTACCGTAATGAATGGGTTCCAATTACCTTCATATTCATTAAACTAACGCACTAATTACTCGCAGTAATCACTAGCCCATTCATTAGTAGACTCACATTCACGAACACAGCCGCATATTATACCAAAAGCATGTTCATATGAACCCGCATTACATATTAGCTTTACTAATATTACATTTGCGCTTCATAAGTTGCATACCTTGTTAAAAATATGAAATGTCATCGTTATACTGACAACAATGTATCGTCAGCAGCGATGTGACACAATACCACCTATCTTACAAAAATCAAAAAATGACAGATTATGTCAAACTGATTCTCAGGTGTATTGCGCATGTTCAAAACATCTCCCGACTCATTAAATATTCTAAGTAGATAGGTGGTATTGTCACATCACTGACGATATATCGTGACATTACCACCTATCTGACAAAAATTCGCTAAATGACAGATTATGTCAAACTGATTCTCAGGTGTATTGCGCATGTTCAAAACATCTCCCTACTCATTAAAAGTTCTACGTAGATAGGTGGTATTGTCACATCACTGACGATGTGTTGTTAGAATATCACCCAATTGATACCGTGACGTTTAATCGCTACATGCGCATTTCTAAAGGTATACACCCATCGTAAGTAGCACAAGATTCCCAAACACAAGTTATGGTATGTATAGAATTATTTAATACTGCCGCGACAAGTTGTATATCATATTATTATTTTTTGTATATGCAACACAACACACACGGCTGTTTGTTATGTTGCCTACTAATGTGCGGTTCATATAAACGTGAATGCGACCGTTTTTTGAATGGTATATGCATAAAACATAATGTATATTTGTTTCGAAAATAGCTGTCAGTTAGTAAATAAGTACTTCTGCATATCGACTAATGTGTTGGAAGGTAAATGTTTGATTTCACCACTGCAGTTTGCGCGATGTAAGGTGCTGTTGTGTTGATGAAATGATTGGTAAACAAATATGACATGGAAAACAATGAAGACTGAAAGAAATGTACTGGGTGTACGTGTATATAGGCATTTTGTATGCACATTTTTATTTGGTGTGGATAATTGGCTGTACTATTTATTTCATACGAAAGTCTTAATTTTTTTTTTTGCAAAATTACAACTGACGTCTAAAAAACTGTAAACTGTAAAAAATAGACTCGAATTAGACTAAATTTTTTTGCAATCAAATTTCACACGGTTTTTCTAAATAACCGTAATATTTAACATATTTCCATATACAACTCTTTCTTTTAGTTTAGTTAAAGAGTCCGCAATCCTAAAGATTGGTTGGAAACAGCACGCCATGCCGATCTATCCTGAGCTAATCCCTTCATCTCCCTATAGCTATTCATCTCAACGTCTTCAACTATCTGACTCACATACTCCAATCTAGGCCTACCTACCCCTCTCTTTCCCTCCACTCTACCTTCTATGATCAATTGCATAATCCCCCCATGCCTAAGAATATGCCCTACTAATCTGTCTCTCCTACGCTGTAACACTCTCCAAATACTTCTCTTCTCCCCTACTAACTCTAGTACAGCTTCATTTGTTACTTTATCTTCCCAACCAATCCTCATCATCCTCCTATAACACCACATTTCAAGTGCTTCTAATCTACGCTTCTCTTCCTTTCCTATAGTCCACGCCTCACACCCGTACAGTGCTACACTCCAAACATATACCTTCAGTAATCTTTTTCTAATACCCAAGTCAATATTTGATCTTAAAATCTGTTCTTTTTCTACGAATGCCTTCCTACCCTGTGCTATCCTACACTTTATATCTACCTTGCTTCGATTATCTTTTGTGATTCTACTGCCTAAATAACAAAAATCTGACACTTCTTCGATTCTATTATCTCCTATTGTGATGCTCATTTTTCTACTGCATTCCTTTTTGTCACACCTCATCACTTTAGTTTTACCTATATTTATTTTCATGTTAAAATCCCTAGTCAATACTGCCTGCATACCATTCAATACCCTTTCTAAATTCTTTTCGCTTTCTTCCAATATAGCTATATCGTCGGCGAATCTCAGCATATATATTTTCTCTCCCTGTACATTCACACCTACACTATACTCTTCTTTTACTTTGTTTATTGCATCTTCTATATATAGATTAAATAATAACGGTGAAAGTGTACATCCCTGCCGAACTCCTTTCCCTTTCCTTTCTTTTAATAATATAAAAATAATAATAACCTGTCAATGTACATATTAACACAACTTTACAATGACAATACATTATCTTTTGTTCAAAAACGAATGTGCGCGTGAAATGAACTATTGTGGCGTTTCCGCGCAGAGAGGGAGAGAGATGTTTGTATATATTAACTAATAGTCATGATGAGTGTGAGTAAGATGTCGCTATATATGAGCATGCGCACAACTACACATTGGTGAATATTTGACTGAGAGAGTAAATGAATCATTAAATCGTATTGTAATACAAAAATATAGACAAAATCCTTTTTACTGCACATAAAAAACGAATGTTTTTGATTAAAAACACATGTTTTTCATAAAAAATAAAATATTTAGACGATATAAAGTGATCGTTTGCAAAATATGATGTTTTAGTAATAATCTCTTGCATCGCGGAATTTTTTTAATTTTTTTTAGGTCAGGTTACTATAATCTAAGTAAAATTTACCAACATCCTCTATAATCGAACCCTTAAATTCGGTTGATACGACTTTTAGGAAACTACTAACATAATAGAAAAATGAGCTTTGAATAAATAGACAAATTGTCTTTTACCTTTGAGTAAACTGTTTTTCTGAAACAAATAAATTCACAGATATAGATACTTAAAAATGTGTCTAGGATATTTTTTTAAATTGTGTTTATTATTGGCCGTTTTACGTATTTTATACACTTTAGTGGAAGTATTTTGTTTAGTGATTTGAATAAACCTCAAATATAATTTGCATTGATTTCAACAATTGTATAAATATTGAAATTTTAGATTTTTTTGTAAAAAAAAAAACAAATCTGCAATTGTTGAAATTTTATACTAATTTTATTGCTTTTTATGGTTACAAAACCACTGAAGCTTCTCAACTGTAGTTTTAAATTCAGAAAAAAAAATAGTATAAACTAATTTTCTCTAAAATGCAGTTTAAACATTTTCAGGCGTCGTTTTGAATTCTAAAGAACATTTCAATTTTACAATTTTGTCTTCTAATAAATTACACCAAGCCAAATTCACATGTACAATAATACCAAAAAAAAAATATCTACACCCGGTATATTTGTTACGTCAATATTTGTGATTATACACTTGTAAAATAAACGTTGTAATTTAGGATGTTTATTCTATTACATTGATTGATAATTTAATGTATTATATAAATGACGGGATAGCAATTGTTATTATTCGACTAATGAAAAACAACAATCAATTTTATATCTACGAAATTTCTCTATTGGCAAATTAAATCCTACTTTCCAATGCCTTTCTAAACGATATTATATATCCATCTTTCACTTTTGGTAATATTAAATCTGTCTTTTGAAAACTGCCTGCATACAATTTGACGTCTGTCATTCCGAAAATCTGCATTTCTATATCTTTTCAATCGTACAGACGAAGGAATTGCTATTGCATATATACAGCGTGTTCTTTTTTATATATTCCATACTGCACGAACAATTGAAGCGTATATACAAAGCGTTTTAAATGAAATATATAGGACAGCCTGTATAGATGCTCCACATAGTCTGCTAACCTAATAACAGTAATCAGATATTACAGGGCTGAAGAGCACAAAGCTGCTGCTCCCGCCTGCAACCCCATCCCTTAAATATCACCCTAGCCCTATTTCTATACTCTCATACAGTCACTGGCTCACTGGTTACCGTCTTTTGTTATACTTGCTAAACTGTACAAATGGCTGCATATATTAAAAATACTGGACATTTTTCACAAAATTGTTGACAATTTTTTTTTTTTATTAAACCATATTTATAAAGAGATACGAGGAATTTTTAAATATTTTTCTTGTACAAAAAACAATTATAAAAGGCAAATGAATACGACATATTGAAAAACTATTTCTAATTTAATTTTTTTTAAATAAATTTAACAAAATTGTTGTGTATAATTAAAAAAGTGATTTATTGCCAGATGTACTTTTTCTGGTGTATTGCAATAAATCAGACATTTCCTTTGCAGGGTAAGCAAGGATATGAACCTGAAATAAGCTAGGATTAAAATACTAACTCAAGCTTTTTTTTTTTTGAGATACGAAGAATTTTTAAACATTTTTCTTGAAAAAGAGCATATTTTTTTTATTATTATTATTAAACATTAGTTCGTAGTTATCTTAAAAATACGACGATACGAAGAATTTTTTGAATATTTTTCTTGAAAAAAACAATTATAAAAGGAAAATGAATACGACATATTGAAAAACTTTTTCTAATTTAATTTTTTTTAAATAAATTTAACAAAATTGTTGTGTATAATTAAAAAAAGTGATTTATTGCCAGATGTACTTTTTCTTGTGTCTTGCAATAAATCAGACATTTACCTTGCAGGGTAAGCAAGGATATGAACCTGAAATAAGCTAGGATTAAAATACTAACTCAAGCTTTTTTTTTTTTGAGATACGAAAAATTTTTAAACATTTTTCTTGAAAAAGGGCATATTTTTTTTATTATTATTATTAAACATTAGTTCGTAGTTATCTTAAAAATACGACGATACGAAGAATTTTTTGAATATTTTTCTTGAAAAAAACAATTATAAAAGGCAAATGAATACGACATATTGAAAAACTATTTCTAATTTAATTTTTTTTAAATAAATTTAACAAAATTGTTGTGTATAATTAAAAAAAGTGATTTATTGCCAGATGTACTTTTTCTTGTGTCTTGCAATAAATCAGACATTTACCTTGCAGGGTAAGCAAGGATATGAACCTGAAATAAGCTAGGATTAAAATACTAACTCAAGCTTTTTTTTTTTTGAGATACGAAGAATTTTTAAACATTTTTCTTGAAAAAGAGCATATTTTTTTTATTATTATTATTAAACATTAGTTCGTAGTTATCTTAAAAATACGACGATACGAAGAATTTTTTGAATATTTTTCTTGAAAAAAACAATTATAAAAGGAAAATGAATACGACATATTGAAAAACTTTTTCTAATTTAATTTTTTTTAAATAAATTTAACAAAATTGTTGTGTATGATTTAAAAAGTGATTTATTGCCAGATGTACTTTTTCTGGTGTATTGCAATAAATCAGACATTTCCTTTGCAGGGTAAGCAAGGATATGAACCTGAAATAAGCTAGGATTAAAATACTAACTCAAGCTTTTTTTTTTTGAGATACGAAGAATTTTTAAACATTTTTCTTGAAAAAGGGCATATTTTTTTATTATTATTATTAAACATTAGTTCGTAGTTATCTTAAAAATACGACGATACGAAGAATTTTTTGAATATTTTTCTTGAAAAAAACAATTATAAAAGGAAAATGAATACGACATATTGAAAAACTTTTTCTAATTTAATTTTTTTTAAATAAATTTAACAAAATTGTTGTGTATAATTTAAAAAGTGATTTATTGCCAGATGTACTTTTTCTGGTGTATTGCAATAAATCAGACATTTCCTTTGCAGGGTAAGCAAGGATATGAACCTGAAATAAGCTAGGATTAAAATACTAACTCAAGCTTTTTTTTTTTGAGATACGAAGAATTTTTAAACATTTTTCTTGAAAAAGGGCATATTTTATTATTATTATTATTAAACATTAGTTCGTAGTTATTTTAAAAATACGACGATACGAAGAATTTTTTGAATATTTTTCTTGAAAAAAAACAATTATAAAAGGTAAATGAATACGACATATAGAAAAACTATTTCTAATTTAATTTTTTTTTAATAAATTTAACAAAATTGTTGTGTATAATTAAAGAAGTGATTTATTGCCAGATGTACTTTTTCTTGTGTCTTGCAACAAATCCTACATTTCCCTTGCATGGTAAGCAAGGATATGAACTTGAAATAAGCAAGGATTAAAATACTAACTCAATCTTTTTTTTTTATTAAAAGGACATTTTTTAAAACTTTTGTTGTAACTTTCTATCTTACATTTTTGCACGAACAATATGCAATTTATAGTTCAATTTGTAAAATAGTCTGTTTCATCGCTGCACCCACCCTTCCGAAACTGTCCTCCATACAAGATTTGTGCATTTATCCTTCATATTAGAGCACTGTCCTTGCATGTTCAACCGACTGTGTTTACATTATTTGATACAATTTCTCGCTATCCCTAAGCACAATACTTCAAACAAGCTTATATCAATTCGGAAAATAAAAACACATGTCCAACGAAATGTCTTCGCCTTCGCCCTCTCTATTTTCATTTTTTGATTTGAAATATCAACAAAAAATGAAAATAAATTACATTGTATAAGAAAAAATTTAAAGATGGATATTTAAAAGAAATGACATTTATGTCCGCTTAGATGTAAAGCCACCTTTTCTAAATATAAAATAATAAATGAAATTTTTTATTAAAAGCTAATATTACTTTTAAAAATTGCATAACAACAAAAAGCGTCCATTCAAGATGAATTTTTCTTAGCGCGCGTGGACGAACGTATGTGAGTTTGTGAGGGCCCCCAGGGCACTGTGCTAGCGCCACACTTATATGTTCATATGCAGGGCTTGCGAAAGGAATGAGAGGGTTGATACAGACTGAAAGATATAAAGAGACAGTTAATGTCGGTGACTTTTAGGCAGATAATTGCACGGACAAAAAGAAAATGTATATAATCTGGGATGATGAAAACGTTAGTAAATTGTAAAAAAAAAATTCACTCGCTTCGTTGCGAAGAAAATTAGTAATGACATTTTTTTAACGAAACTGAAAATGTTCTAGTTCCTAATTGGCCTATCAAATGTTATGATGGATTTTTATTTTCAATTTTTTTTAAAGCATAACTAAACTTGAAATTCCTTTTACAAAAAAAAATTGTTGCGCGGTTTTTTAATAATTGCAATTGTAGCAAATCTACTATTGTTGCGCAGGGTAAAAAATTACCGGTAAAAACTAAGATTTTGTAACCGACAAAAAATACTGTATTTTATAAAAAATTGCGGCAAGTATTAAGGGAAAAATCAATGAGTAAACACCGATGTCGGAAAAAAACTATTTTATTGCCGGTAAATACCGTTGCCGGTAAAAACTCTAAATCGGTAAAAATATTTAGAGCGCGCAGCTTTAAAATCTATAATTAGGTCAGGATATTGGCAATAAAAATATTAGAAATAAAAAAGATATTTTTACTAGCGATGCCGGTAAAAAAAAATTATAGTACCGATGCTGGCAAAAAATCTTCAATAGGTAAAAACTATTATATAAACTTATGAAAATGTTTAGAGTGTTCTGTATTCAAATCTGCAGTAATATCATTTACATTTTTCAACCTGGTAAATATCGTTGCTGGTAAAACATCATTTTTATTCGTATATATTAGTTCTAGCAAATTTCTTTACCAAATCAAAACTCTAAAATGGTAAAAATGCTCACAGTGCTCTACTAAATTCTACAGTGTCAAGTCAGGTTACGTCATCATGTAAATATTATTTACCAAATGCATAGAAATAATTAAAAAATATTACCGGCATAAATAACGATGGCGGTAAAAAATATTTTAGTACCGGTACTGGTAAAAAAACCTTGAATAGGTAAAAACTATAAACCTAAAGTATAATTTTTTACCTACAGTAAAAATGATCCATGTTAGGTTATGGTCGATTAAAGAAATTGCTAAAAATATTTTACCGGTAACATCATCCGCCTTTTTGTATCTGGTAAATATCCATACCGGTAAAAAAATCATTTTATTATTGATATATATCGGTGCTAGTACAAAATACAATGTCAAATCTTTACAACGTCAAAACTTTATAATCTGCTAATAATATACTGAAATTTACATGGTCAAGTCAGGTCAGGTCAGGTCAGGTCAGGTCAGGTCATCTATATCGGTGCTAGAACAAAATACAACGTCAAATTTTTACAACGTCAAATCTTTACAACGTCAAAACTTTACAACGTCAAAACTTTATAATCTGCTAATAATATACTGAAATTTATATGGTCAAGTCAGGTCAGGTCAGGTCAGGTCATGTCAGGTCATGTCAGGTCATCTATATCGGTGCCACAACCAAATACAACGTCAAATCTTTACAACGTCAAATCTTTACAACGTCAAAACTTTATAATCTGCTAATAATAGACTGAAATTTATATGGTCAAGTCAGGTCAGGTCAGGTCAGGTCAGGTCAGGTCATGTCAGGTCATCTATATCGGTGCTAGAACAAAATACAACGTCAAATCTTTACAACGTCAAATCTATACAACGTCAAAACTTTATAATCTGCTAATAATAGACTGAAATTTATATGATCAAGTCAGGTCAGGTCAGGTCAGGCCATGTCAGGTCATCTATATCGGTGCTAGAATAAAATACAACGTCAAATCTTTACAACGTCCAATCTTTACAACGTCAAAACTTTATTATTTGCTAATAATGGACTGAAATTTATATATGGTCAATTCAGCTCAGATCAGGTCAGGTCAGGTCATCTATATCGGTGCTAGAACAAAATACAAGGTCAAAACTTTATAATCTGCTAATAATAGACGGAAATATCTATGGTCAAGTCAGGTCAGGTCAGGTCAGGTCAGCTATATCGGTGCTAGAACAAAATACAAGGTCAAAACTTTATAATCTGCTAATAATAGACGAAAATGTATATGTTCAAGTCAGGTCAGGTCAGGTCAGGTCTTTACCAATAAACTCCCGGTACATGTACATACATAAACGTCTATTTCGATATAAAAATATATTATTGCAGTTAGTAAAATGGTACGACTAATTTCGAACAAGTTCGATAAGATTGAAATGTAATATGTCTCGTTCGATCAGCTCCTAGCCGCAGAGTACCTCGGGTAATTTGACCTTTTCACCCGTACAGCCATAACCTGGCATTCTAACAACAAAATCGGAAGCCATCGCCCATTAATTCCCGGCGAAGAGGCACCAGATGTATCATTAGCCACCCAACTACACGAAACATGTGAAAATCAAGACGCCTTTGGTAAATAGAGCCGTTCGTACGGGCCAAATGAGACATCACCGTAACTAGATGTACATTCGTTCAAGAGTCGCTTGCAGTATGCGCAAAACTCACCAGAATCGTATTTTCATCAGATATGAGACACAATTCGATTTTTTTTGCAAATGTGCACTTTTTTACAATATTTTTTTGTTATTTTTATTTTTTCTAACGCGAGAAAGATAAAAATACTATTTTTAGGAAATTTCATTAACTAACTTATGGAGTTTCATTATTTTATCGTGCAGAAATATATATTTGGATTTAACGAACTAAAAAGAACAAAATCGTGAAAAAAAATTGTTTTTATAAAATAATATCTAAAATAATATAAAATAATATAAAATAATAATATCATGATATATAATTAATATATATCTAATTTTGATATAAACCAGAAGTACCCAAACTGGTTTTTTTACTTAAAAAAATAGATTTCTTTTAAAAACAGTTTTTTTTCGAACTTTGTAGATTTAAAATTGGGAACATCTGCTTTACATTCTAGACGATCTAACAAAACTAAACGCCCTGTATATCACTGCACTGATATCATTGAATCGACCAAACAGGTCGCTTTAGAATTTCCATACACCGAAGACATTGCTGCCATATTTACATTATACTGCGCACTAATTTTGAATAGATTTGTACATAGTTACAAGAGTCGAGGAGGTATTCTAATAATTACAAGGTGGCTAAAGTCCGTTGCAACTGAAATATTACCACTCGTTAGAAGGAAGCCGTGCTACTGGCATCGAGTAGCCTGATTAAGGCGTTGTTGCCAAGTCGCTCGGTATTATGTCAGTAGAAGAGGAATATTTAATTCGTGTGAATATTTTATGTAGGGAAAGAAGGTGAGAAATTGTTTAAAAAAAAAGGCGCGCGCAAATCATCAATTTTAAATAATAATAATAATAACGTCAAATATAGACGTTATTGTTTAAAAATAAAACAGGGGGTATTTTTTTTTGATAATAACTACTTTCAAAACCGAGTGGATTTTTTTGGAACTTATATATAGAGTTGTTAAATTTTCAGCGATTTTTGTCAAATAAAGTTTAGTATATTCTTTTGTAATAACAAAAAAAAAACTTACTTATATTACGAGCTACCCTCAGCTATAAAATTTGTATACTCACTAAAATATTATTCAAATTTTAAAATGAAAATTCAGTTAATTCGTAAAAATGTATTGGTGCGATTTAACACTCGACCTGACCCGATTGATTTGATACAGCACATTCAAATTGAATAAAAAATTAAGTAGAAAGTTACTTTTTCTTCAAATAAATACATATTCCTCAAATTTAGTAAAAACTGAACAATTCCCATATTCACTTCATTTGATTGCTTTGACCTGACCTGACTTGTCTTAAACTGCATATTCGAAACAACTAATCAATAAAGAATTGAATAAAAGGTTGTGTTTTTTTTACTTCAAATTTTACTAAAAGCTCAAGAAGCACAATAAAATAATAAATAATGTCGAGAACAATAATTTTTTTGTTATTGACCTGACCTCACTTTGACTAGACATCGTTAAAAAAGGATTTTAAAAACTGTAATAAGTCTTACAAATCATAAAAATCGCAAAAAAAAACCAAATAGGCAATGTTTTTTAAATCCAACCCTGATTTTTTAATTTCGTTATTATCGTATAAATTTATCCATTTTCTAACTTTACAAAATACCAAAACATTTACTATCAAAAAACCCTTCATCAAAAGAGTATATTAAAAGTTGCTACACGCATTATGGTACACCCTGTATATAATAATTATAGTTTTGTAACATTAACACAAACTACTGACATAACATTAGTTATAGATATTTCTTCGCTATCGTTACGAACAGGATCGGATAAATATTAACAGCAAGAGAAATGAATGTTTCTTTCGCGTGAGAAAGCTTCTTATATAATATATTCCTCTGGAATAATATTAGCGGTTATAATGGATAGTTTAGACACATGTGATGCGATTGAGGTCTCATTATATTCCTCGCCTGTATACATTATAATATTTCGTACCAAAAAAATGTAAAAACGCAATACTTGCACTTTTTAAATAAAATTTTGTCAGTTAGAAGCGATTTCATGTTACATTAATTTTATATTCTAAGATCCGAAATTTATTCCGCGCGGATTAAATTTTTTTCATATTTCTTCGACAATTTTATATATTATATGGCAATGCGCGTGCGCAACGAACATGCACGAAATATAATCGGCGCGGATCAAATTATACATGTGCCGGACTTAATATTTTCAATCATCAGTAAATTATTTTTTAGCTATTTATAAAAATATTGATAGTGACCATAATTTAGTAGTCCTGGACTCAGAAGTCAAATTCAAGAAATTACAGAAGTCCAAACAGGTCAGAGTAGATGTCGATAGGTTAAAATTAGCTGATGTATGTGAAAAGTACAAGCAGAAAGTAGAAATCATGGCTAATGGAACATCTAGGAACGACATAGATTGCGAATGGAGGGAAATCAGAAATGGGTTAACTACAGCAGCAAATGAAGTATTAGGCACAAAGAAAAGGGCAGGTAGGAGGGAATGGATCACGGAAGAAATAGTTGAAATGATAGAAGCAAGAAGGAAAATTAAAATTGGAAACACAGAAGCAGGACAGAAAAAATATAAGGAACTAAGGAACTTAATTAATAGGAAATGCAAGCTAGCGAAAGAAGAGTGGATAAAAGGAAACTGTGAGGATATTGAGGAGGATATGAGAAGAGGTAAAGTAGATTTGGGCTACAGGAAAATTAAGTCACATTTTTCTAAAGTAAAACCAAAGGGTAACATTATATGTGATAAGCAGGGTAAGGAACTCACAGAAAATAAGGAAAAAGCTAGAAGATGGAAGGAGTATCTTGAAGATTTATATAAAGGTAGGCAGGACATGGAGGAGCTAGAAAGTGTGGAACAGATAGATGAGGATGACTTAGGTCCTAGCATACTTAGGTCAGAGTTTCATAGAGCATTAAATGATTTACGGAATAACAAAGCAGCGGGGATTGATATGATACCAGCCGAATTAATAAAACACGCAGGGGAAAAAATGCAGGAGCGATTATACAGGTTAGTTTGTAAAATATATGAGAAGGGAGAAGTACCACAGGATTTTCAGCGTAGTAGAATAGTAACAATGCCGAAGAAAATAGGAGTTAATCTGTGTGAGAACTATAGGACCATTAGCCTACTATCACATGCATCGAAGATATTGTTAAAGATTATTTATAGGAGATTAGAAAATAAAGTAGAGGAAAGGCTAGGAGAAGATCAGTTTGGTTTTAGGAAAAACAGAGGGACGAGAGAGGCGATTCTAGCACTAAGAACGGTAGTAGAAAAAAGAAATAGGGTAGGAAAGGTAACTTGCATAGCTTTTGTAGACTTAGAAAAGGCATTTGATAATGTAGATTGGGACATAATGTTTAGAATTTTAAAAGAAACGGGTATAGATTATAAGGATAGGAGAATAATTTTTAATTTATATAAACACCAAACTGCCTTAGTTAGAATTGAGGGGGAAGAAGAGGTAGCAAAAATAGGGAAGGGAGTTCGGCAGGGATGTACACTCTCACCGTTATTATTTAATCTATATATAGAAGATGCAATAAACAAAGTAAAAGAAGAGTATAGTGTAGGTGTGAATGTACAGGGAGAGAAAATATATATGTTGAGATTCGCCGACGATATAGCTATATTGGAAGAAAGCGAAAAGAATTTAGAAAGGGTATTGAATGGTATGCAGGCAGTATTGACTAGGGATTTTAACATGAAAATAAATATAGGTAAAACTAAAGTGATGAGGTGTGACAAAAAGGAATGCAGTAGAAAAATGAGGATCTCAATAGGAGATAATAGAATCGAAGAAGTGTCAGATTTTTGTTATTTAGGCAGTAGAATCACAAAAGATAATCGAAGCAAGGTAGATATAAAGTGTAGGATAGCACAGGGTAGGAAGGCATTCGTAGAAAAGGAACAGATTTTAAGATCAAATATTGACTTGGGTATTAGAAAAAGATTACTGAAGGTATATGTTTGGAGTGTAGCACTGTACGGGTGTGAGGCGTGGACTATAGGAAAAGAAGAGAAGCGTAGATTACAAGCATTCGAAATGTGGTGTTATAGGAGGATGATGAGGATTGGTTGGGAAGATAAAGTAACAAATGAAGCTGTACTAGAGTTAGTAGGGGAGAAGAGAAGTATTTGGAGAGTGTTACAGCGTAGGAGAGACAGATTAGTAGGGCATATTCTTAGGCATGGGGGGATTATGCAATTGATCATAGAAGGTAGAGTGGAGGGAAAGAGAGGGGTAGGTAGGCCTAGATTGGAGTATGTGAGTCAGATAGTTGAAGACGTTGAGATGAATAGCTATAGGGAGATGAAGGGATTAGCTCAGGATAGATCGGCATGGCGTGCTGTTTCCAACCAATCTTTAGGATAACTAACTAACTTATAAAAATATTTCAAGACATTTCGACAAATCTGAATATTTCAGTTTTATTGAAATACAGATGCATTCGTAAATTTTCAAAATTTTGGTATATTTTATACACTATAAATATGTACACTCGAAGACACAGAGTGTCGATACAGTAAAACGCTGCAGTAGTTCAAACGCACTCGACATACCATAACTTCTATTACCATACACTGCACGGAATTCCTATACAGGGGCATTACTAATGTCTTTGATTGTACGCTCAATTGTTGATGTACGTAATTGGTATTGTGATATTTTTTTATTAAATTACATCATTATAAACAATTCATCATCGTTTATTCTAACCGGATATACTGCAGTAATATTTCACGGTACATATAATTAACACTACATTTTTACTATTTATCTACTTTACAGTGTGATTCAAATATACAGCGATTCGTTAAAAAATAATAATTAATAATAACTCGTATTTCGACATTTTGGCAATTATGAAAGTGTATCTTCAAAAAAAAAAATTGTAGAATCAAAATGTGTACTTGTACCTACTTTACTGTATGGAAGTGAAATACGGTAACGCAAAAAAAAATGTACGCTTGTAGTATGAGTAGAAAAATGTATGATAATAAATTAAAAATAAAATATTAACATTGTCTGTTATAAAATACCGGTAAAAAAATACCGATCCAAATAAGTATTTTTTATTATATACAAAATATAAAATAAGGATTCATCTATCAAAAATATTCATTGTGAAATTAATATTGACATTAATACAAATTTAATTGCTTTAGCAATCACGTTTAGTGACTGAGATATTTTATTTATTTTCTACCGGTACATTTTATGTTCTAAAACAAGATATTTCGCCGCAAATAAAGAAAAATATGAACTATGTGAACCACCGGGTATAATATGTTGTATTTATCGCCTAATAACGCTTCGATATCCAATCGCAATTATTACATTATCAATTATTAATATTCACGTTCAATTGATGTATTTGACAGTAATCATATGGTATAAATACACACACAATACAGACAGAATAGAGGCTAGTCTGTCTGTTGCACTCAGCTAAAAATTCCACTGAAAAGTATCGCTATGATGTGTGTACACTCAAAGACAATAGTAATGCGCCAATCCAGAGACACGCAGAAATAGTTCAAACGCTGCAATAGTTCAAACGCTGCAATAGTTCAAACGCTGTAATAGTTCAAACGCTGCAATAGTTCAAACGCACTCGATACACCTATCGCCATATACTGCACATTGGGCTTGGATAATGCACCAATGAATCGTACAATTTGAACTACTCAACAAAATGAACGATTCGTATTTAGTATTCTTTATATCGAATTATATATTCTGTATTCACTTATATATGAATTATTCGCATTCAGTACTGTAAATTGTATTGCATCGTTTATACTCAAGCATAAGATAATAGTAAAACAATCGGAGGCATGAACACTTTGCTGCGATTATAAATATTACTGTCATTAAAGCAGTTATTTAAAGCCTGGATCGTTGCAAAATTTATGTCCAATTATAATGTTCTTTGCATTAATACTCGTAGCTTAATATTTATCCATGTATGTAACGACTGATCGAACGATTCATATATGAATAATCGTTCGTGAACTATTTACTTGTGTATCACCTAAATGAACGACATTTGCCCAAGTCTACTGCACATGGAACTTTTTTACGGGGCCATTACTATTGTCTTTGAGTGTACAGTCACTAATTCCACAACTGTCTCTCTCGTAGACAGATAAATGGTACTGGCACAGACAAAGCAACTAGATAGTAATATTACGATAACTTCTCTACATATTGTTGATTTACGGTGTAGTTTGGAATTCTGGGAGCTGACGGCCACTTACAGCAGCAACCGTGTATATAATACACATAATATTCTTATAAATCTCTTGCACACTTAATTTGCCTTCATAAAATCAGTACAAACGCCGATAAAGATTTATAACTTTTTTTACACCAAAAAAATAAAAATAAATTTCTTTAAACAATTCGATTTTGCATAATATTGGTCATATATAATTTGGGGTATGTTGCTCGACTCTGTATATTAGAGCTACTTGCATAATACCTCCGTGTCTAAGAATATGGTTTTTGATCTGTTGCTCCTAAAATATCAGAAATTAAAATTTATTATTATTAGTATATTAATATTAAGATTGGGTTATAGTAAAAAAAAAATTTGTGGTACTGTAAGGGACAGTAAAAATGATAAATACGTGCGAATAATAATAAAAAAAGTATAAATATATTGATTTTTAAATGAATTGTTTACGGTCATTAAAAAAAAACGTAGAGAATTTTTTTTTGTGATTCAAATGATTGTAGCAAAAAATTAAAATTAATCTCAAATGAACTAAATTTTATTAATAAAAAAATTGCTTTATTTTCTAATATATTTTTATTATTAAACAGTATTATAAATAATTTTTAAATATACGGTTACCACAATATAAAGCGGCCTTTATACCATACAAATTACGATATACTTTTTAAAATTAATTGGAGAACGTCCATATTGTCAATTAAATCCATATTATGTATTTAACTGACATTTTGAAGGCATACGCTCACCAATCTCTAAGCCACATTGAATTATCAATTCAAGATCCTCGGCTCGGATATTATTAATTTGATCGGACAGAATATTATGTATTATATTTTTTTTTATGTAAAAGTTTACATTTATGCGCAAATTTGACGGGTCATAATCCAGACAGAAGACTTAGAATGGAGATAGTTATTTTACAGTTGTATTTTCTGTAGATTGTAAATATTGTGTTTAATACTTGAAAAAATAATAATAATTAGACGCTATTTTAGTTCTAAAGAGTGAGTGAGTTGAGAATAGAAACAGCAGCTTTTATAGATTTAGAAAAGGCATTCGATAATATAGATTAGGATTTTAAAAGAAACGGGAATAGATTATAAGGATAGGAGAATTCTTTTTAATTTATATAAATGTCGAATTGGTTTCGTTTGGAAGAAGAAGAGGTAGCGAAAATATGAAAGGGAGTCAGGCAGGGATGTACACTGTCGCCGTTGTTATTTAACCTGTATATAGAAGATTCAATAAACTGTTATTTCTGACCTTATTTGTCCCAACTCTATCAAAATGTATGCTAGTACATTTCTAGTTTGATGGTCATTTATATTACAGTTTTCTATAATTTGGAAGGTACACTTAACTAAATTATTCCTTATTCTAAATACACGTTTGCAATTTTCTAAATAACATTACTCTATTTATCTCCATAGTTCTTGTTTCTTTGTATATAGTTCTTGTATGTTTATTTTACTTTAAATTTTGATGGATTTCGATTTTTTTAAATTACCCGGTATATACAATCGATTTCTTTTATTATTAGGTGATTGTGTCCAATATATCTTACTAACAATGCTTCTAATTTTATAATAAAAGAAAGCATTTATACCACTCAAAAGACCATTTTAAAAACGTATCAATCCGAAAGGTTTTTTTTTATTTTCTAAAATATGCTCCATTAACATTTGAACTCGACATTTCATCATATATACTTGTTCGTTATTTTGAAAAGTTCACTCGGTGTATAAAAACAATTCGTTAAAGGATCTACTTATGGGAATACAATACGTTTAAGGATCATATAAGTTAACAATGTTAACTGTACCTTCTTAACATTAAGAAGGTACAGTTTTATTCCTAAAATATGATAAACTACTTGATATTATTGCGCTATAAACACCAAGGCAAAGAATATTCTATGTAATCTTCCGTGTAACTATATAAAGAATTTTTCTCTTAAATTTGTTAATAAAAATTGATTTTTCAGTACCTTGAAAATTTAATTTTTATAATACGATATGTTATATATACAGAATTGCATCTGCCAAATATGAACTTAATTTGTAGCTTAATTAAGCCGTAGTTTGGTAAAAAATAAATTTGGTGCAGCGACATCTATACAAAATTTGCTTGTACTAGTCAAATGTTTACATACCATATTATTTGACACAACTAACAATAGATGGAGCTAAACGGTGCAATAAATTTCGATTTGAATTTTATCTAACTTTGTTAATAAAAATTGAGTTTTCAGTGTCTTAAAAATTTTATTTTTATTTTTCCTCTTTATAATACGATATGTTATATATACAGAATTGCATCTGCAAGTATGAACTTAATTTGTCGCTTAATTAAGCCGTAGTTTGGTAAAAACTAAATTTCGTGCTATATTTGGTGCAGCGACATCTATACAAGATTTGCTTGTACTAGTCAGATGTTTACGTACCATATTATTTGACATAACTAACAATAGATGGAGTTAAACGGTGCAATAAATTTCGATTTGAATTTTATCTAATTTTGTTAATAAAAATTGACTTTTCAGTGTCTTAAAAATTTAATTTTTATTTTTCCTCTTTATAATACGATATGTTATATATACAGAATTGCATCTGCCAAATATGAACTTAATTTGTCGCTTAATTAAGCCGTAGTTTGGTAAAAAATCAATTTGGTGCTATATTAGGTGCAGCGACATCTATACAAAATTTGCTTGTACTAGTCAGATGTTTACATACCATATTATTTGACACAACTAACAATAGATGGGGCTGAACGGTGCAATAAATTTCGATTTGAATTTTATCTAATTTTGTTAATAAAAATTGACTTTTCAGTGTCTTAAAAATTTAATTTTTATTTTTCCTCTTTATAATACGATATGTTATATATACAGAATTGCATCTGCTAAATATGAACTTAATTGATCGCTTAATTAAACTGTAGTTTTGTAAAAACTAAATTTGGTGCTATATTAGGTGCAGCGACATCTATACAAAATTTGCTTGTACTAGTCAGATGTTTACATACCATATTATTTGACACAACTAACAATAGATGGGGCTGAACGGTGCAATAAATTTCGATTTGAATTTTATCTAATTTTGTTAATAAAAATTGATTTTTCAGTGTCTTGTAAATTTAATTTTAATTTTTCCTCTTTATAATACGATATGTTATATATACAGAATTGTATCTGCCAAATATGAACTTAATTTGTCGCTTAATTAAGCCGTAGTTTGGTAAAAAATAAATCTGGTGCTATATTTGGTGCAGCGACATCTATACAAGATTTGCTTGTACTAGTCAGATGTTTACATACCATATTATTTGACACAACTAACAATAGATGGGGTTGAACGGTGCAATAAATTTCGATTTGAATTTTATCTAATTTTGTTAATAAAAATTGATTTTTCAGTGTCTTGTAAATTTAATTTTAATTTTTCCTCTTTATAATACGATATGTTATATATACAGAATTGTATCTGCCAAATATGAACTTAATTTGTCGCTTAATTAAGCCGTAGTTTGGTAAAAAATAAATCTGGTGCTATATTTGGTGCAGCGACATCTATACAAGATTTGCTTGTACTAGTCAGATGTTTACATACCATATTATTTGACACAACTAACAATAGATGGGGCTGAACGGTGCAATAAATTTCGATTTGAATTTTATCTAATTTTGTTAATAAAAATTGACTTTTCAGTGTCTTAAAAATTTAATTTTTATTTTTCCTCTTTATAATACGATATGTTATATATACAGAATTGCATCTGCTAAATATGAACTTAATTAATCGCTTAATTAAACCGTAGTTTGGTAAAAAATAAATTTGGTGCTATATTTGGTGCAGCGACATCTATACAAGATTTGCTTGTACTAGGCAGATGTTTACATACCATATTATTTGACACAACTAACAATAGATGGGGCTGAACGGTGCAATAAATTTCGATTTGAATTTTATCTAATTTTGTTAATAAAAATTGACTTTTCAGTGTCTTAAAAATTTAATTTTTATTTTTCCTCTTTATAATACGATATGTTATATATACAGAATTGCATCTGCTAAATATGAACTTAATTGATCGCTTAATTAAACCGTAGTTTGGTAAAAAATAAATTTGGTGCTATATTTGGTGCAGCGACATCTATACAAGATTTGCTTGTACTAGCCAGATGTTTACATACCATATTATTTGACACAACTAACAATAGATGGGGCTGAACGGTGCAATAAATTTCGATTTGAATTTTATCTAATTTTGTTAATAAAAATTGACTTTTCAGTGTCTTAAAAATTTAATTTTTATTTTTCCTCTTTATAATACGATATGTTATATATACAGAATTGCATCTGCTAAATATGAACTTAATTGATCGCTTAATTAAACCGTAGTTTGGTAAAAAATAAATTTCGTGCTATATTTGGTGCAGCGACATCTATACAAGATTTGCTTGTACTAGCCAGATGTTTACATACCATATTATTTGACACAACTAACAATAGATGGGGCTGAACGGTGCAATAAATTTCGATTTGAATTTTATCTAATTTTGTTAATAAAAATTGACTTTTCAGTGTCTTAAAAATTTAATTTTTATTTTTCCTCTTTATAATACGATATGTTATATATACAGAATTGCATCTGCCAAATATGAACTTAATTTGTCGCTTAATTAAGCCGTAGTTTGGTAAAAAATCAATTTGGTGCTATATTAGGTGCAGCGACATCTATACAAAATTTGCTTGTACTAGTCAGATGTTTACATACCATATTATTTGACACAACTAACAATAGATGGGGCTGAACGGTGCAATAAATTTCGATTTGAATTTTATCTAATTTTGTTAATAAAAATTGACTTTTCAGTGTCTTAAAAATTTAATTTTTATTTTTCCTCTTTATAATACGATATGTTATATATACAGAATTGCATCTGCTAAATATGAACTTAATTTGTCACTTAATTAAGCCGTAGTTTGGTAAAAAATAAATTTGGTGCAGCGACATCTATACAAGATTTGCTTGTACTAGTCAGATGTTTACGTACCATATTATTTGACACAACTAACAATAGATGGGGCTAAACGGTGCAATAAATTTCGATTTGAATTTTATCGTTGCAAACTTCTAAAGTATGTAATAATTTATGAATTAATATCACAATTTTAATTAAATTTTATTTTACTTAAAAAAAAAATGTTTTGTTTCTAAAACACTAAAATTATTTCTTTTTTTCAGATCGGCATGATTTGTTGAATTTTCCCTCAAAATGTCACTCGTATTGGTAAGTTTATTACTCTCCTAACAAAACTAATGTAAAATTTTACCAAAATACTTTGCATCGTATTATATAATATTTGATGGTTTTTTTTTAAATATTTAAACGTACGAATCGTCTCGAAAAGTGAAAAAAAAATAAAAAATTTCAATTTTACAAACATTCAATTTATGAACTAACTGGTTCATAATTTCGCTAAAAAAAATCTATTATTAAATCACAATAATGAAATGTTATCTCATTGATTTCACTCTATGCATTTTCTGATGATTGCCAACGGAAATTCCAAATGACGATAAAACGATCATAAAGTCATTAGAATAAATTTTATGAATGAACCGCATCCGAAGACATCTCTGTGTGAAATATATAGAAAGGATAGGTACTTAGCGCTTTTTTTTTCTTCTGAATTGTTTAGTTATGAATATGCCATACCTGCTGTGGACAATTAACTGGGCGATTATATTTGTACATGAAGACGTAATGGTCATTATATTTGTCGGATTTTCCCAAAATATTACGGGGCAAAAATGAAATGATGGAATTTATAGTTTAGGCAAACGATTGCCATTTTTTTTTTTTGAAGAACAACGGAATTTTTTTGTATCGTAAAATATTTATACCCCATTTGGGGGCGGGGGGTGAAAATATTGAAAAAAAAAAGAAAATGTTGCATACACCTCAGGGTTTCAAGTACATGATAAAATCGATATTAATTAAATAAATAATATTTTTTGAACAATTAAAGTCACCGTTATAAGACATTTTTTGTAATATATGATTTTTTTTCGCTCAGGGCTAATAAATTCCCATTGACAGGAAAATAAAATTACAATAAATAAAAAATTAAATAATAGATTCTTTGAAAGTAAGTAGGAAATATAAAATTTGTTCGTAGTGAAAGATTTTGTTTTGAGAAAAATGCGCCGTAGGCAATTTTTTTCAATTTTGATGGAATGTAGCGATTTTAATAATATGTTGAATAATAGCGCCGCAGGCGACTTTTGATATGTAAAAATGTAAAAAAAAAATGTATCTGCCCGCTGGAATTTTATCGAAACGAATGATTTGATTTTGATAGAAATACAAAAAAAATCGTTGTAATACAAAATACAAAAAATTGATATAAAAAAATATTTTTTACTAAAATATATTTGCAATAAATTTTTCAATTCAAAGTAATTTTTTTAAGTTTTCGGCCGTTTATTTTTAAAATACTATAAATTGTTTCAATTTTTATAAATTCGTACAATTCGAGCTTTTAACGATTTAATTCTAAAGCATTATTTTATACATTTTCATTAATTAGAAGAGCACCTGCCGATTCCTCAACAATATTTTTTGTCCATGTACAAACATCTGTCTTATAGTCAAACAAAAGCAGACACATTTTTCTTATTCAAATCAATGCTAATTTCGATTATCTCTGCATTTAAAAATGCATATCAACTCATTTTTACCACTCGGAAGATGTATCTGCATTTTGGGATATGCTAACGAAACATATAATTAAAATAACACTTTAAAATCCATGCCTTTATATATACACGGTGGTCAAAAATATTACAATAGCAAATTTAATCGTATACAAAAAAAACATATGGTAATTTAGTACTATATTTTGGATATATATGGTACTAAATTAAAATGTTGCCAAATATAACATGTTATCGGATGAATAAGTGACAGGCTCGGAATTATATTTGAGCGGGAATTTCAAATTCATTAAAAATCGACGCAAAATATCATCGAGGCTTTAACTCATTTGTAACGTCATCTATATAAAATCACTGGGTGTATGTTTTACGAAATCTTCGATCAGACTTGTTTGAACATATTTTTTACAATTGTGAACGTTAATATCTCATAGCCGCAGTTAAATCTAATAAATTACACGAAACTGTCGAGAAAATTACATAGGAGATGCTGCCATAGTTGCGGTAGCAATGTTGTCAGATTGCTATAATTAATAATGCGGCAATTATGTTTCGAGATGTCCGATTTAGTGCCGAAAATTCCGCGACCGTTTTTTTTTGGATGTGTTCTCTTGTGAATGTGACATAATTATATAAACATTTCGCATGGATGGAATAGTATAATTAATTTTTTAGTAAAAATGTGCATTTATGAGCCAAGTGATTTTACCAAGTAAGTGCCACGTTAAAACTTTGCACAATGATTCTTCGAGTTCTCGAAAAAAAATCTAAAATTGTACATTTGTGCCAATCTTATGCCAAAAATGATTTTTTTATTAACACTCCGCAGTTTATAACACAATTTTCCAATTATTTGAACTACTGGAGTGTAATATAAATTTGTAATGGTGAAAAATTGTGATTTTTAACGTTCTTTCTCTTTAGAGATTTTTACTAACCGAAACTATACTTGTGCTAAGTATAAAGAAAAATATGAAGATTTGCCGTCGCTGTAAAAATCATGAACCATAGATAGACGTTCTATAGAAACGTTCGTAAAAAAAAAAATTTTCTTATTATATATTGCGAGAAATCAGTGTTTAATAATCAAATTAAATGTAAAATAAGAATTATCAAACGTGAGTTACTGAAATTTGACATTCAAACGTCAAATGTTCAACATTCAAATTAAATATCACACGTCAGATGTTCAAATGTCAATGTTCAATGATCAAATTTAATTTAATACGTCAAATGTCTGACTGTCATATGTCAGTATGCAATAACCAAATTAAATGTATATTGACCGCTATATGCGCATGTCGGCTATGCCGCCATCGTCGGTAGCGCAACTAATTCACAATATTCGAAATGCGCATACAGCTATTAAAGGTATTTTCTATGCAATTGTTCAACACCGTAGTGGTAATCTTTTAAATTGAATCGGAACTGTCAAATAACGTTCAATAGCCAAATTAAATTTAAAATAAGTATCAAATACCGCATTATTGTTAATATTGTTATTATTAGCATTTTAGATAGCATTTTATATAAATATAATTTTAAAGTAACCTCAAATAGAATTGCGCTAATTTTTCAAGGAAAGCCCAAAGATTTGATTGATTTCAATAAAAAAATCGGGTATTTATGAAATACCTTGTTCTAGTTATCCTAAAGTATATATAGAAGACAAACACGTAGACCAATTGAAACTAGATTTACTAAGGAGCATTTCAGATTAAATGGAACAGATAAAAGTGCTGTTGCCGAGCATATTTTTGACTAACTCAGCTCATCCTATTCAAATTAGTTCATTTAAATTACTTAAAAGTGTTTCGAGTTAAATGCTTATGAAAGTATAAATCTAAATCAAATTTAAAAAATTTAGATTCCGGCCCAATTTCATCTTGTCTACTGAGCTACTGTAGATGGGGGGCATATCCATCGAAATGCGCATCTAGCTATTAGATGCTTCGAGTTACGGTATTTGGATTATATTCTATACTATTATTAAACATGGTAGTGATAATTCAAAAATAATAATAATAATAATAAAGCATTTCGGAGGCTATGCCCCCATCTTCAGTAGCACAAGATTAAACTAAATAAACTACCGCTGTCACTAATCCTGATTGCTATACAATATACAAATACAAATGATAAATTTAAAACAATATTTCCCAATTGTTTCTTTCAAAATATGACGAATTTCCTCAACTTCAGTATCAAGTGAATTTTAATAATTCTAATGGACAACAAATAATAATAATAATAAATCCATTAATTGGCATATGAAAATAGCCAAAAGGAATGTCATCAAATAATAAGCTTTATACGTTATAAGGCTCATCCTTGCTCTTCCTGGCACCCCCGAAAGTAGGTTTTTGTTTTTTTGGAATCTGCATCCCAAAAAAAAAAATCGTCACTCACCGATTTTTGGCCGCGGCAGCGCGATCTCGCTGCCGCCGATTCTTGAACCAGTTGCCAACCTGCGTCGGTGTAAGGCCCGTCGCCTGGGCCAATTCCCGTTTCTTCGTTGGATTCGGATACGGATCCTGCAGATACCACTCCCTCAGCAAGCTCCTGGTGCGCTCCTTGAAACAGTGCGTTTTCTGTTCGCCGTCCCATATCGTCCGCGGCAACGGGAACTTCTTCCGCACGCGATATTTATCCACCGGCCCTAAGGCGCGCCCTCTAAGTTTCTCTGCCTCTTGATAGTGGGCCTCCAGCCACATCGCCTGCAATTTACCGTGCGATCCCTTCGTGAACTTGTGCGTCTCCAAGATCAGGTACAAGTCGCGGAAATTGCCACTGTGGAAGCTGACGATCGCCCGTGCCCGTAGCACGGCCTCCGATTTGTTCAGCTCGCCGATATTCGGATGGGCGACCGGCAGGCTCCACAGGAACCTCGCCAGTCGCTCGATGTCGCCGCTCTCCTCCAGCGTTTCGCAAACGGCTGCCACCTGGGTGACGGTGAAATTGAGCGTGGGCAGTGCGAACATCGGATTCGGTAGCATGGGCGTCGGTGCTATGGGTATTGGGACGGTGACGCCCGGGGACGAGGACGCGTCACTGTGGCCCCCCGATCCGGGGCCAGAGCTTCCGGAACACATGCCGGATGATGCGATGGCGGTGGTCAGGCCCAATGCCATGTGGCTAGCCAGTTTAATGGATTTGTAAATCTGGGATGGCCCGAGGAAATGCTGAGGTGCTCATCGCAATGGAACGTTACGGACGATTCGATTAACGTTGGGCCAATTATCGAAGGCGCAATTTTCGCTAATCCTCAACTTTTCAACAATTTTGAAGTCACTTTGTAAATTCTGTAAAGTCTAAAGGTTGCATTCACGAATTTGTTTATATCATGCTACGAAAAATCATCTTCTCGCAGATTTACAAGTCAATGCAACATTTAAAAAATCCAACGGTCGAACGATCAAAGACACTATCACGAAATCCTTTGGGCATTATCAAATATTTTGATCACAATTATGCCCCTAAATGAATTGCAACCGTCTTCAAATTCGCTCCTGACAGTGCCCACAATCCGTCTTTGAAACCCCTTTCAATTTATAACGCATAGATATAACACCAGATTGGCCCTATCACTTTACACAGACGCGAAGTGAGTGGTAATCTCATTCTTCACGGCGCGAAGACCATCGGCAAACTGGGCGACGTTCGCACCGCGCATTCTCAGTTTTCCCATGCCCATGAATGTCCCATTCGTTGGGCGTTGCCACGTTGCCCCTTCTCCGCGTTGATAACACCATCTCTCTCCCGGAGTCCGACTCTTTCATCCAGACAACATTCCGAATGTGGTTATCTATGCTTGCGCTCGCTTCGTTCACCGTGCCGGCAGATATGTGTCCTCGTTCGTTGCGTGCACGTGTATTCCGACCAATGGCGAGCGCCGTAGGATCATTGACAGATGAGTGGGCGGTGTCATGTATCTACGGCTAGATACACGGGCTAACTTCGGTGCAATGTACATTTTGGAATGGGGGGATCGTGCACATTGTGTATAGATAGAATGGGTATTGTGGCGTGCAGTGTATATTGTATATGTTAGGTAGCGAATAATGTGTGCATGCGTATATATGCTTAAGCTTATTATTGATAATATTTGTATTACTGATGCGGAAGGAGGATTTCGTGTGTAATGATTCTGTTCATTTCACTGAAATATATATAAATTATTGGAGATAATAATAATAATAATAATAATAGAAATTGGCCCATCGATTATTTATTTTCAGTAGTTTTTTTGGGGGAAAAAAATACCTTTTTGCTTAATTAATAAACTATTTTGTTGTGAGTGGATTTTGTAGTTTAAAAATGAGATATATCTTCGAACTTCGATAGATATTTTTTTTTAATTATCACTACGGTGTTAAATAATTGTATAGATTATCACCCAAATGTCGTAACTCAAAGAATTTATTAGCTAGAAACGCATTTCGAAGGCTATTTAGAGTAGCGCAATATATAAAAACTAAATATTATTCAAAATAAATAAATATTTTTGCCAATAATTTCAATTTACATACATTTTCACTTCTAAGTTTTTTCAATTTTCAAACTGAAACGAAATTTCATTTAAAAAAATCACTTTTTTTGCAAAAATTTGATAATACGCTATTTAAATTGATACTTAAATCATATTAATAAACCAGTTTTAATATTTCTTGCGAAACGATTTCCTAATCATGAACCAAGCTAAGATAATTATACCAACCAGAATATTTTAAACGTTAAAAAAAAAAAATTAACACAATCATTTTCATCCAGATTAATTAATTAACCTTTCTTTATTTCAAAATTCGATTTGTTTGTTAAAAAAATTATAAAAATGTCCAAATTTTTTAATTTTTTTAACAAAAAACACATTTTTAAACAGTATTTTTAACTATATATTTCATACTTTTTTTTTTTTACAAAAACGCTTTTCTAAACGTATATATGTATTTATGTGTGTGATTTAATAAATGTGTTTTTTGCATTTGATTTGATATAATATATAATATTCTTTACAACTATACAATATTCTGCATACATTTATAAAATTATTCCACGTTATATATATACAAGAAGTATACAAATCCGCTATGAATCTATATTCCGTGCCAGTCGAAGCTTTATGGTAGGCAGCATTACTTTTACGCCACCTTGAATATATAGCCGTATCACCACACGTATTATCAGCGACACTCGCTCCGCTAACGACACCTATACGTGTATCTAGAAATCAATAAATCCCTATCGCATCTCTTCCTGTTTCTCTGACGACTGCTCAGACCTACTCCGCCTGTGCACTTTTACTTCGTGTTCTAACAAACCGTAGGCATATTGCACGAAGTAGGCCACATGTTGTTGATAGCGCATCAGAACTACTGACGCATCAGAACTACGCACACGTAATGTAAATATACGTGTCCGTGCATTCGTCGACAAATAATCAAAATACGAACTGATTAACTAACAAATACTTTATAAAATATAACGAAATGATATTTGAATATGATTGGCGTACATGAGATGTCGATATATCATATAATTTATATGTAAATAAAATTTCAAAATGCGCACACTGACGTTACGTGTCAAACGCTGCAATTATATATAAATCAGCTGTTTTTGACGTTACGTGTCAACGCTGCAATTATATATGAATCAGCTGTTTTTGACGTTACGTGTCAACGCTGTAATTATATATGAATCAGCTGTTTTTGACGTTACGTGTCAACGCTGCAATTATATATGAATCAGCTGTTTTTGACGTTACGTGTCAAACGCTGCAATCATATATAAATCAGCTGTTTTTGATGTTACGTGTCAAACGCTGCAATTATATATAAATCAGCTGTTTTATAAATGACAACCTATCCAATGGTCTAATAAAACATAAAAATAGTAATACTATTGTTATTTACATGTAATATTTATATTGTATACTTGAAATTTTATTTGGATCACTGCTTACGAAGGCATTTGTATACGTTCAACGGTACAAAGGAAGGTGACAGGAGGATGGCGGCTTAGATAGGTTGGGGTGGGACAGGGATGGGTATATTGATAGCGTGAATGTTGCCGATGAAGATGTTAGGTGGGATATAACGGAACTGGTATAGCAAGCCGATATCTTGTATTGATTCTAAGGAATTGTAGATTCAAATAAGGACTAATGGCGTTCGTGGCGATGCATATAAGCATGCACAATGTCGAGATATTTTTATTTACATTTCGTAGATTTCGGAAAAATGTAATTTTATTTTTTAAGTATTTTGGAATTTCGCAGATCGAATTGCTTTTAAAATAGTTACTACGATGTTTAATAATTGTATAGATTATCACAAAAATACCGTAACTCATTTGATTGCGCATTTCGAAGGCTATACCTCCATCTTCGGTACTTAGTACCAGATGAAAACAAAATAAAATCTAAATTTTATAGCAATCAGGATTAGTGACGGTGGTATTTTGTATTTATTTTATTGTTGCAAATTGTTTTGGAGATAATTTAGTTTGTAGATGATTTTTGTTTTTTTTTTGCAAGTTTCGCCGGAAATTTTAAGCTTTTTGTGGATTTTAAAATTTCATTGAAAAAATTGGAAAAAAAAAGTGAAAATATTTGGAATTCTTTTAACCGTAAATAAATCAGTCGCCATAATATGCTGAAGATTCCTAAAGTAAAAATTTAAGTTTTTTTAATTTATTAAAAAAATATATTACATTGGCTATGCTGATAATTACATCCAATAAAATATTTTATTAAATAACAGTCGTTCATTAAATTCTTATTTTATTTTTATTTTACAAAAGATTTTTTTTCATTCTCGAAAAAATATGAGGGATAAAAAAATATATATTTTTTCTAAATTTTGGTAAGAAATTGAACAATTTCAGTATTTTTTAATTTATGCCAATGCATATACGGGCTATGTCATATTTATAGTTGAAATCTGGAGCATTGTTTTTTTTTCAAATCAAAAATATAAAAGAAATAAAAAAAGATCGTATTAAATATATCCTTTAATTGATTTTATAAATATTTTGTGTACCTCACGATAAAATTAATAAAAAAAAATAGATACTATCAATTAATTAGTCGCAATAATATTCAGCGCTCAAGAATTCCTTTTTAAAGTTCTAGTTCTTAACGTATTAATTTTTTTAATTAATTAAAATTAATTGCTAACAAAATTTTTTTTAATTTTTCTTTCTAAATTAGAATGGATTTATGAGCTACCCAATTTTTTTTTTAATTCTCTCGGCCATATAGAAAAATTAATTCAAACGTTTTTGTGATTGTGAGAACTAGATTTTTATCTTTTGATTTTATAAGAGTAATGAAATATTCACGTGTATTTTTTTAATTTTTTTTTTGTATGATACTAATAATAATAATAAATGTAATTTAACATCAATATATATACTGTCTAAAGGATGTAATCAAAAAAATCAATAAATATATTATTATTATTATTATTATTATTAAATTAGATAACCTCCGTTTTTTTTTTATTTACATCAATGTTTATAAATGTTATTTTCGTGGTGTATTAAATTACTGATGCAATAATCGATTTATTTTAATTTTGGCGATCATCGTTAGCGAACCACTCTGTATACAAGCGTTCATCTCGTTATTTTTTGTGGCCATACTATATACCGTTCCCATCTCGCAGCTAAACTGTGTACGTTTGTTCTATCAAATAGTCCACATGTATATCGAATGTCTTCTCAATATATCTTCAGCTCGCTATATTGTGATTGCTTCTTCCGATTTAAAACAACTGTTTAGATCTATTCGAAGACGTCGTCGTCGCTCACGTCAATTCTACGTGTATCTGTCAGACGAGTGGCGCCATCTCCGCCGCCTATCCAAACAAACTGAGTACGGCTCGAAAGCGCGACCCGAAAACGTTCATGCGACGTACGTGCAGCGTCGCTATGTTGCCAAACGTTTTCGCGGGCGCGCACACGCTGAATGGTGAGTTTGGACGGTTATTGTGGGACGATAATGTGTGTTTTGAAGGCACACCGGTGTGTTTCGATGACAATGATGAGTGTCTGTATATACCGGACCGAAATCCCTCTTCAAAAATGGTCGACATATCGTCGGCGATGTCGCAATACCACCTATCTAACAAACATTCGATAAATGACAGATTATGTCAAACTGATTGTTAGGTTTATTGCGCATGTTCAGAACATCGTCCTACTCATTAAAAGTTCAAAGCAGGTAGGTGGTATTGTCACATCACTGACAATATATCGTGACAATACCGCCTATCTGACAAAAATTCGATAAGTGACAGATTATGTCAAACTGATTGTTAGGTTTATTGCGCATGTTCAGAACATCGTCTTACTCATTAAAAGTTCAAAGCAGGTAGGTGGTATTGTCACATCACTGACAATATATCGTGACAATACCGCCTATCTGACAAAAATTCGATAAGTGACAGATTATGTCAAACTGATTGTTAGGTTTATTGCGCATGTTCAGAACATCGTCCTACTCATTAAAAGCTCAAAGCAGATAGGTGTTATCACATCACTGACGATATATCGTGACAATACCGCCTATCTGACAAAAATTCGATAAGTGACAGATTATGTCAAACTGATTGTTAGATTCATTGCGCATGTTCAGAACATCGTCCTACTCATTAAAAGCTCAAAGCAGATAGGTGTTATTATCACATCACTGACGATATATCGTGACAATACCGCCTATCCGACAAAAATTCGATAAGTGACAGATTATGTCAAACTGATTGTTAGGTTTATTGCGCATGTTCAGAACATCGTCCTACTCATTATAAGTTCAAAGCAGGTAGGTGGTATTGTCACATCACTGACGATATATCGTGACAATACCGCCTATCTGACAAAAAATTCGATAAGTGACAGATTATGTCAAACTGATTGTTAGGTTTATTGCGCATGTTCAGAACATCGTCCTACTCATTAAAAGCTCAAAGCAGATAGGTGTTATTATCACATCACTGACGATATATCGTGACAATACCGCCTATCCGACAAAAATTCGATAAGTGACAGATTATGTCAAACTGATTGTTAGGTTTATTGCACATGTTCAGAACATCGTCCTACTCATTAAAAGTTCAAAGCAGGTAGGTGGTATTGTCACATCACTGACGATATATCGTGACAATACCGCCTATCTGACAAAAAATTCGATAAGTGACAGATTATGTCAAACTGATTGTTAGGTTTATTGCGCATGTTCAGAACATCGTCCTACTCATTAAAAGTTCAAAGCAGGTAGGTGGTATTGTCATATGACTGACATATATGCAACAACAATCGAAAACAACTTATAGCTTTTGTTTGAAATGGAATTATACACACGGATGGATATATATGAGGAGATGGGCCTATTTTTGGGTTTCTTTGTGGATGATGCGATTGAGAATGTTTGGTGTAGTAATGCATTTGATACGATAAAAGGTGCACCGTAAGAAAACAGTATACAGGGTGTGGCTTGTTCTATCTCAAAGTAGGTGTAATTGCGTTTTATAATCATCCATCGTTGAATGAAACTTGAAATTGTCGCTTCTAGTGTCGATAAAATGGTTTGATAATTTTATGGTAATCTTACAACAGTGGTGCAATTCAATAATAGCAATGGCTATTATTGAACAATATAATGATAAGTGACAATTTATATTGAAAAACGATGTTCGGCTGATTTTATATAACATTTTATTGAGATTGGCTATTAAAAAAGTGTTCTTGTCGAATTTACGCAGACTATTTCAGTATTTTGAAAGTACCTATAGTGTAAAAAGGTTAGCGGCAAGGTATGTCAAGAATGACAGATATATTTGAGGTCGTAGAATTGTCAAAAAGGACACAAACTGCAAAAGTGACAATAGGTATTTTACATTATCTTTAATGTATGCACACCTCTATTTTAATATTTTATAATAATGGGCTCTCCATGAAAAAAATTTTTTTTTCTTCATCGAAAATACAGTAATAATATTTTCTCAACAGAAGTGCGTGCTGTATATTAAGAAAAGCGAAGAAAGTAATTTTTTTGCCGTTTTTCAAAAAATATATATATTTGACCCAATGTAAATGTCCCACATACATGGTGCGCATGTGTCATAGCAAAAGTACCATCCAGCGTTGCCATATCGAACGTAAATGCTGTTTTACTTAAAGGAAGCATTTTTAGAAGTTACTTTCTTTAAGTTTTTATACATTTATTTATAGAAGACCATTTACCTTCTGCTGCATTGGCAACAGTGTCAAAAAATACCACATCTCTCCAGGAATATATTTCATTTCATTCACAAATATTATGAACATTCCATAGAATTTTTAAAGTAACAATTAAAAATAATAACAATAAATACACGGAATTTATATTTAAAACATAGAATAATAATAATTTTTGATGCGGACGTTAATTTATTTTAAAAAATTCAAACATTATTCATTATTCGTATTTTACACAATAATGAAAATTACTACATTTTTACAAAATCAAACAACAAAACACTTTTTAATGCGAAATAGACTGACTTTTCAAAAGGATGTTTCTTGTATTATTTTAAACACCAGATTCTAATCACCTTTCATAAAGCCTAAACTAGCAATTTACGCTACAAAATCACTACTTCCGCTACGATTAAAACAACCGTTTCCAACTCGTATTTCTTCTCTAACAATAGCATCAATTAAAAGTGCATAACATAACACCTTCAGCGCCGTACCTTTGTGGTGGACACAAACAAATCCGCGGCCGCTGAAGATAAGTGGAGACAATGAGGAGGAGAACAAGAAGCATCCACATCGACGTGACCGAAACTCATTTACGCTGTGAAATAAAAACAGCTGTAGGATGGTCTACTGATGACAGTTTATTATCGTTATTTAAATTATCTGTCCCGGGGAATCTGGGGGATATTAAAAAGACAATGCCTATGAATGTGTGAATGTTATAATAGCAGTTTCGAATATTATTTGGAGCGGGTTTTAATATACAACGTGCTACAAAAAAACTTAGAATGATTGACAGATGTTTCACAAAATAAAATTGTTTTTTGACAAAGACTTTTACATTATAGTCTATTTTTCCGCAATAAATTTGTGAACAAAGAATTCCGTTTGGTATTTATTGCACAGCTCAGCGCCATCTACTGTTAGTTGCGTCAAATAATATGACACATTGACTAGTCAGATGTTTACGCTCGCTTGTACTAGTACAAGCAAATCTTGTATAGATGTCGCTGCACTAAATATAGCTAATTTCGTTTTTACGGCATAATTAAGCGATAAAAGAAGCTCATATTTGGTACATGCAATTCTGTATATATAACACACCGGACTGTAAAGAGAAAAAATCTAAATTTAATTTTTAAGTTACTGCAAAAATGGAAATACTACTAGATAAAAAATGAAAATCCCTTTTGTCGTTTGTAAAGTAGAATGACTTGGTTATATACCAATTCTCATATGTAGTTTAGGAACAAAACTGTACCTCGTCAACATTGCCCGCAAGTATTACCTTAAAATATATTAAATCCCCTTGAGAAAAATATTTTTTAAAAAGATATTGAAAATAATGTTCTTAGAATATAATGAGAATCACCTCATAATTTAAAAAATTATCGTTCAAGCTGATATTTTAATTTAAACGTACGGTATAATAACTGTTTGTGCTTATCTTCAATATTTCTCCGATATTTAAGAATGTGAGAATTTTCTATTTGATAACGTAACGAGAATTGAATTAGAGATTTCTTAAAGTACATTCTTAAGATCGTTTTAAAGAGCGACCGTATATTAACAAAACTAATTCATGTCTTTAAACACCCTGTATATGACAATTGAAAACTTCTACATGTTGATAGAATCATCACATTAGAGATGCATTCAAATGCACAGTAGAATACTGTGGCTATGTTTAATTTGACGACTGTTAAACATACCATCAAAATAAACAATTCCATATTTTATTCGGCAATAATATTTGTCGTAAACAATGAGTTTAATACTATTCGTGTAGTAATTTCCTTATCCATTATCAAAAATCTATTACTTACTAAAATCAATATACTTTTAGTTTTCAAAATGATTCGGTCATGTTTATTATATGCAACTTTCCTTACGACTCAATATTATATCTGTCATTTTGACAGCTGCCACATTCGATCCATCTGACATATCACGTCACTTTGACAGATTGCTGCACATTACTCGACCGACGATATTTTTTCTAACATCTCATTACTTTCTAACGTTAAAAAAAAAATTACGTACACCGAGACATGTCCAGTAAATACAATATAAAATCAACGTGGGAATTGGGACTCTGGGCAAATTATTGTTAGACATACTACATATATACACTAACATAATACAGATTGAAAGCAGCAGATAATATTGTCTCATAACCACAACATTTACTTTACAGTGTTTACTTGATGTTCATCGTGATGTTCAACCAACTAGCGTTCAACTGTCATTAACATGCATATACGTACGTGCCTGCCTAGAGGAACTCTTCCTCTACGAGTCGAAATAGAAGAGATAACAGTAATTGGAGCTGCTAATGCTCGTCACCTTTTCATTTTACAGGAAGTCATAATGTGGCGTGGTAAACATGATATTAAGCGATACTGACATAACTCAAAATTGTTCCTATATCACTTAAAGCACCCTTAAAAATCACTTGCTTTTTTAATATTTAAAAATAATATATCTGCAATGAGCAGATTTTTTTCATTTACGTTCGATATGGCAACGGTGGATGGAACTGTTGCTATGTTATAACACATGCGCACCGTGCATATCAGATATTTACATTGTTATGCGAGTTGCCTAATTTAAACAATTTAATTCCGTATCATGGGAAAAACTATACATTTTTTGATTTTTATTATCTGTCTCGCATAATCTGATTTTTTAAATGAACGTTCGAAAATTTGATACAATATGTTACTAAATTTTGTCGCATATAAAAAACCCGTTTGTAATTAAAACTAGGAAAAAAATCCTTCTTACACTTCAACGCTTCTTTCACACATGAAAAATAAGTTCACCTTTCAAAAATTCAGACCCAAACAAAAACGGACATTTCTAATGATCCCCGCAGCGTACAAATAAACCAGTCAGTGCCAACAAAACGACGGTGCATATTAAAATACTGACCAACTGAACGGAATCGAAATCCACTGACCGCTATCTTCTTTTCTAACGCCTGTGAATGGTGTTTATGTAAATATATTCACAATTGCTGTTGTCCTTTGTATCGCCCTATAGGGTAATGGCACTAAGAATGATCCTCCTTAATCCTTAAAGGTCTAAACAGGCCAAGGAAAAGGATTGAAAATCAAATTTCTGCGTTTAAAACCCGATTTTATCGTTATGTGAACGAGCATTGTATCGAATATACGAAAAGATGGAAATACGACACAAAAGGGCTTAAGATCAATGTGAGGGACAAAGTATGATAACAACTATAATGCTAATTTCTGCACTGCAAACATGTACGGTGAGGGGTATTGTTAAAAAGAACAAACAGTTATGAATCAATGTGAATGTGTAAGGACTGAATAAGCTATTTATGTTTTATTCAAAACTTGTGCCATTGCGACGTTGTAAGATTGAGAATGTAAGGATTGGAGGGACATGGAGGAATTTGCCGAGGAAACTGAGATAACTTTCATATTTAATTGCCACCGCGGTTACTGGAGATTTTTTATATATTGTGGCAACGCTGCATGGACTATTATGCGCAAGAGCACCGATGATATGCAACATGCGCAGTAGATATCAAATATTACCTTCGATCTATTTAATAAATATGCTATACCAGAGTAGATATAAAATTAACCATTTTTACTTTTTAAAACAAGGCAATGTTATCGCCCAACTGTCATCGAATGACAGTTGGGCGACCCCATTTCTATACCTCATTCAATCAACGTATTAAAATACCCGAATCACTGCTAGCGATCGAAATCTCTTATTTGATCATGTTTTCATGAAATAGCCACAAATTTCGTCTTTTGAAAGCCAACTAGAACCAATCCCTAAATCAACATCTTCTTCTGACCAATAAAGAAATCAGGATTTATTAACTATTGGTCTTAAAAATAAAAAAGGATTGAACTAAATAATCCACCTTCTATCGATTCTTGAATCGTTCCTTCAATGAATCAATTCTCGTTTCGATTGTAAAGTTCGTTGCGTGGGTTTGAACCCCGAACGAATTCCAACATCGATTAACTCGAATATAAACTTAAATCACACATCGAGAATGTTTGCATATTTTGCCGGCACCATAATTTAAATATCTTCTCGACTGTTCTTCGGACTGTGAAATTGTCATCCATCACCTACACGCTCAGTTGGGCAAGTCCATAATACAGATGCTAAATGCGATCGTGCCACACCATGCGGTGACATTACAACTGCATCAGTTGACGCTACGCATATTTGACTGCGTGGTAGTTCTTCGGTATCGTCATCGTGTGTGTATTTACTGTGAAATGGACCTCCTGGGACACGACAATCAAACGCTCTTGGGGGGGTGAGGATCTCAATCCTCGTCACCCCTTTCCCTAATGCGACATCGCTGTCAATAATGTGCATCAATGCGTGTATCGATGAATCCAGTTTCAATCTTGAATCAACTGAGTTCTTTTATATATGACGGTGATTCCTCATCGAATGCGGAACTCTGCCCTGGTTCGTTTCCGTGCGTAATTGTTGGATGTGTTTATTGATTTTCAGTCGGTAGGTGAATTTGTAATTTGAAATTCGCCTCCGACGAAACAATTTGAACATCCGATTGGAAATTCTTGAATTATATAAATTCATTTGAATTTCTTTGAGTTGTCTAGTAGTCTAGTCTAGTTGCCTCCTCCTATAAAGCTGCAAGCGCGTTTTTTTTTTATTAAATTCTCCTTTGTGCCGCTAGAAATAACGACTTTAGGAAAATTAGGAATCTTTGAAAATTGTAAATACTTTCGAAGATGTCGTAAAATTCATATGACATTTATAGATGCTCGCTCAGATTCATTAAGACTTCCACGATGAAATTAATCAGAGTCATTAGAATTCGATAGTATTTCTTCAAATTTACTTTGATCTCGCTGAGAATTGTTTTTTGAGACCAGTCGAACGAAACTGGCAATATTTGCTGAGACTTGTGATTTATTGATTTGTTTTGATGGGTCTGAACTATTTATCGATTTGTACTTCTACTTTCTTGCCATTTCCACATCAAAAAAATGTAACTAAACCAATCTGTGAACGAACCTTTACCATGGTGAATTTTGGAATGAATCGTAGGATATGAAATAAAAATGTTAGGTCAAAAAAATGATTTTCCGAACATGTGACTTCCTAAAAATCAAACGGTATAATATTGGAGCTTCTCGCCAATAAAAAAACTAAGTTTTGAGCAGATACTTCTAGTTTTGTGGCTACTTTTTAATAGATCCTGATTCCAATATTAGGAAAATCTTCGAAATTATTGAATATTAAATATTGCAGTTCAATAGAACAAACTTTCAAAATAAAATGGACATTGTTCACATTTATTTCGCAATAATTTTCATAGCAGCGTTTGTAAATTTAAACGAAGTAATAGAGGCAAGAGAGGGCGCTAGTATATTCCCATTTTTATCGATTATTTTCCGTATCCAATTACTTTATAAATACCTTTAACCTGACTTAAGTTGACGAAGGAAAGCGAATAAAAATTGAGTAAAACATAAAATTTCTACTATTGGACCGATACTTTTCATGTATTCCAGACTGCTTTTCCATTCAGGGAAAATGTTGGAACATACGAGATTCGAACCCGCAACCTTTTGATATTTTAAACTTTTCATTAATGATTTTTGCAAATATATTTAAGAAATAATAATCGATTTTAATAAAAAAGACGATTCGATTTTTGCACCAGACCGTTCCTTTATATCAACTGCGAAGACACAAAGAACTCGCCTTTACATAAGATTTGTTTGAATCGATATTCTTACTGTCTTATATACATCCAAGTCATACGTCTCCATCATTTTCAGTAGAAAAGCAAACAAACCGACTGGAGATATGAATCGAAAATGAAATCAAATCTTCAGACGTTACTCTTCTTTATAACATTCATATCTATCTACTCCCCAGGAAAACCATTCCAAAACATCCAAAAAGCTTCCTAAACACGGCCAGACACGTTCTGGAACGTACAAATGCTGTTTTCTAGATTAGGAACGTTTTCTTATAGATAGGGGACGATCTCTATGCGCATTGCCAGTGCAGATGGAAATCCTAAAGTAGTAGCAGATAAAATGAGATCAGAGTAAGTATTCGGTGAGATGTTCCGCAGTCTGCTGTGGTGCAGCGGGTGGACCATCCCTACCTCTAGTTTCACCCCAAATGTAAAAGGGATGGCTTAGCCATCATGGCAATCTTCATACAAAACAAAATTGTTTGAAAAAACTACGGGAAAATCAAAATGAATGGGCAAATATATATGTAAATAATAATAACTGAAGGGGCGGTTCCTCAGGGTTCAATAATTGGCCCTATCGTATTTTAGATTTAGGTAATTTATTAACTAAGCTATTAAACTTGTCTCGAAAAAACTAAGCTTCCAGCGTGAAAATCAAAATGAATGAGCAAATATATATGTAAATAATAATAACTGAAGGGGGGTTCCTCAGGGTTCAACACCAGGCCCTATCATATTTTAGATTTAGACAATTTATTAACTAGGCTATTAAACTTATCTCGAAAAAACTAAGCTTCCAGCGTGAAAATCAAAACGAATGAGCAAATATATATGTAAATGATAATAACTGAAGTGGGTTCCTCAGGGTTCAATACCAGGCCCTATCATATTTTAGATTTAGGTAATTTATAAACTAGACTATTAAACTTGTCTCGAAAAAACTAAGCTTCCAGCGTGAAAATCAAAATGAATGAGCAAATATATATGTAAATGATAATAACTGAAGTGGGTTCCTCAGGGTTCAATACCAGGCCCTATCATATTTTAGATTTAGGTAATTTATAAACTAGACTATTAAACTTGTCTCGAAAAAAACTAAGCTTCTAGCGTGAAAATCAAAATTAATGGGCAAATATATATGTAAATGATTATAACAGGAGGGGGTCCTCGGGGTTCGATACTAGGCCCTATCGTATTTTAGATTTAGGTAATTTATTAACTAGGCTATTAAACTTGTCTCGAAAAAACTAAGCTTCTAGCGTGAAAATCAAAATTAATGGGCAAATATATCTGTAAATGATTATAACAGGAGGGGGGTCCTCGGGGTTCAATACGAGGCCCTATCGTATTTTAGATTTAGGTAATTTATTAACTAGGCTATTAAACTTGTCTCGAAAAAACTAAGCTTCCAGCGTGAAAATCAAAATGAATGAGCAAATATATATGTAAATGATAATAACTGAAGTGGGTTCCTCAGGGTTCAATACCAGGCCCTATCATATTTTAGATTTAGGTAATTTATAAACTAGACTATTAAACTTGTCTCGAAAAAACTAAGCTTCTAGCGTGAAAATCAAAATTAATGGGCAAATATATATGTAAATGATTATAACAGGAGGGGGTCCTCGGGGTTCGATACTAGGCCCTATCGTATTTTAGATTTAGGTAATTTATTAACTAGGCTATTAAACTTGTCTCGAAAAAACTAAGCTTCTAGCGTGAAAATCAAAATTAATGGGCAAATATATCTGTAAATGATTAAAACAGGAGGGGGGTCCTCGGGGTTCAATACGAGGCCCTATCGTATTTTAGATTTAGGTAATTTATTAACTAGGCTATTAAACTTGTCTCGAAAAAACTAAGCTTCCAGCGTGAAAATCAAAATTAATGGGCAAATATATATGTAAATGATTATAACAGGAGGGGGTCCTCGGGGTTCGATACTAGGCCCTATCGTATTTTAGATTTAGGTAATTTATTAACTAGGCTATTAAACTTGTCTCGAAAAAACTAAGCTTCTAGCGTGAAAATCAAAATTAATGGGCAAATATATCTGTAAATGATTATAACAGGAGGGGGGTCCTCGGGGTTCAATACGAGGCCCTATCGTATTTTAGATTTAGGTAATTTATTAACTAGGCTATTAAACTTGTCTCGAAAAAACTAAGCTTCCAGCGTGAAAATCAAAATTAATGAGCAAATATATATGTAAATAATAATAACTGAAGGGGGGGTTCCTCAAGGTTCAATACTAGGCCCTAGCTTATTTTAGATTTAGGTAATTTATTAACTAGGCTATTAAACTTGTCTCGAAAAAACTAAGCTTCTAGCGTGAAAATCAAAATTAATGGGCAAATATATCTGTAAATGATTATAACAGGAGGGGGGTCCTCGGGGTTCAATACGAGGCCCTATCGTATTTTAGATTTAGGTAATTTATTAACTAGGCTATTAAACTTGTCTCGAAAAAACTAAGCTTCCAGCGTGAAAATCAAAATGAATGAGCAAATATATATGTAAATAATAATAACTGAAGGGGGGGTTCCTCAGGGTTCAATACTAGGCCCTATCGTATTTTAGATTTAGGTAATTTATTAACTAGGCTATTAAACTTGTCTCGAAAAAACTAAGCTTCTAGCGTGAAAATCAAAATTAATGGGCAAATATATATGTAAATGATTATAACAGGAGGGGGTCCTCGGGGTTCGATACTAGGCCCTATCGTATTTTAGATTTAGGTAATTTATTAACTAGGCTATTAAACTTGTCTCGAAAAAACTAAGCTTCTAGCGTGAAAATCAAAATTAATGGGCAAATATATCTGTAAATGATTATAACAGGAGGGGGGTCCTCGGGGTTCAATACGAGGCCCTATCGTATTTTAGATTTAGGTAATTTATTAACTAGGCTATTAAACTTGTCTCGAAAAAACTAAGCTTCCAGCGTGAAAATCAAAATGAATGAGCAAATATATATGTAAATGATAATAACTGAAGTGGGTTCCTCAGGGTTCAATACCAGGCCCTATCATATTTTAGATTTAGGTAATTTATAAACTAGACTATTAAACTTGTCTCGAAAAAACTAAGCTTCTAGCGTGAAAATCAAAATTAATGGGCAAATATATATGTAAATGATTATAACAGGAGGGGGTCCTCGGGGTTCGATACTAGGCCCTATCGTATTTTAGATTTAGGTAATTTATTAACTAGGCTATTAAACTTGTCTCGAAAAAACTAAGCTTCTAGCGTGAAAATCAAAATTAATGGGCAAATATATCTGTAAATGATTAAAACAGGAGGGGGGTCCTCGGGGTTCAATACGAGGCCCTATCGTATTTTAGATTTAGGTAATTTATTAACTAGGCTATTAAACTTGTCTCGAAAAAACTAAGCTTCCAGCGTGAAAATCAAAATGAATGAGCAAATATATATGTAAATAATAATAACTGAAGGGGGGGTTCCTCAAGGTTCAATACTGGGCCCTAGCTTATTTTAGCTTTATATTCATTAAAATAAAACGTGATATTATGATATAGACGGGCTATAAAACTTGCCTAGACCGTTTCTGGTATTAGCTTCCCCCAACGAGATGTTATATACATATACAAGTACGCGAAAGAATGAAAATTGAAAGAGAAAATTTCTTTTCTGGACTCAATTGTCACGGACGGATGGTCCGCACGGTCACTGCCCACGTGATCCACGCTATGCATCCCCTCATCTGTACCCATATAGAGCCATTGTTGCCAGATAATATGAACGTAGACGATCCACTCTGAATGTAAGGAAATATTTTCGGGCGATTGTGCGATTTCTTTATAGGTGGTACGTTACGTTTAAAGATACATGTACTTGAAATTTTGTCGGGAAATTTGATTTTTCTTTTATATGTACGTGTAGTTGTAGTTGCATAAAAATTCTGTGAAAAATAAAAAAGCTGAATTACTTATAAAAAAAAATGTGAATTGAAAAAAGATGAAAAGTTTAGTACATTAGTACATCAAAAAATACGAGTTTTATGAAGTTTGTGTAATTAAAGCAATATTCAAATAGAGTATCGATTACCGATCCGTATTTTGGTACTACCTTCCCCTAATAATGATTTTTTTAACAATTATTAAATCCGCTTTACAAACCTGTAAAAAAAAACTTTCGCCATAGAAAGTTGAAGTAGCAAAATCGCCTGTTGAAGCTTTATAGTGATCTAAATTATGGGCGTAAGGGTTGAACAGCCGCTTCGCAATCAATAGGTTGCGAGTTCGAGTCCCGCCACGACAGAAAATTTAAAAATCATTTCTGATCGTGCTGATATGTAAACCCTGTAATTAGAATGTCGGTCCAGTTTGGACAATAAACAAATAAAAATCGAATAAATGGGGTCTTGGGGGGGCATTTTAGGGGCAGCAATGTAGCACGAGGAGTATAGACTACTACCCCATTAAAGAAAGAAATAGCTGAGATGCGAAATAAACTGTTAGGGGAGTTCGTTATTGGATAACAGAGTCTCGACTCGGTCGTAGAGTTAATATTAATATATACACGAGCTGAGGATGTAAAAACGAGGTGGGAAATGACTGATAATGCATCTGCCGAAGGAAGAAACGTGTAGGAAGGATGTACGACACGCACACAGGGTGTTGCTAAAAATAAAACGTCGAAGAAAATTTTCTCATCGCTCGTCATCGAATCTTTTCAAATATCAACTCGTTTGGAATGGTAGATGCGCATTTCGAAGGCCAAGTTGCCATCGTGAATAATTCCAAAACCTGACTAGTTGAATGAAATTCCCATACAATTGGATTGTGTATTAATTTTTCAATAATTGAATAGTACTGTTTCTCTCATGGTTGTACTGCTAACGATGACCTAGTTAACGAAATGCGCATTTATCAAAAAAAAATCTTGATATATTAATTGAAGTTATTTGTTTAATGACGTGATGGAATTAGCGTGGAATTTTGAATGGATGTTTATATTTCCGTTGATTTTTCAATAGCAACAGCAAATCGGCTTTCATGAGACTATATCCGACTCAATAGTAGAATCCCCTAAACTATAACACCATATGTATGTAGATATAATGGGTCCTGCAGGCCTGTACAAATTGTACAAGTTATTTTTTATACACGAACTTTTCCAACTCGAAATGAGACTGGTCAAATTTTGTTATATTTATATAAACGCATTTTAGCTTTGTAACAATTCTTTTTTATTCGAAATATATAAATATTCGTATTTATTATCTACAGGGTGTTATGGAATATGTGCCCATATTTGTATCAATTCAGCAAATAATAATAATCACATTAATTAACATGACGTGAGCATGACTTAGTCCTTTTTTTTGGAATAATGGAAACAAAATTAAGGAAATAGTAGTAGAATGTATAATATAGTATAGTTGAAAAAAGTTAATAATAAAACGTTTTTAATAATTAAGAAAAAACAAGAAATTTTCAAACTCAAATTATAAGAATTAACTTATTATGAAAAAAAAAATTTATTTCAATAATAATATCAACAAATTTGTTATCAGTTAAAAAATAGTTAAACGAAAAGATCTAAATTGAATCATGTTATTAGACTCATATTAAGTTTTGCACAGGCTTTTGAATGAGCCGTCACGTGCCAACTCCACCTAGGGATAGGTGGTTGAAATAAAATAGTTAAGTATACTACCAAAAGATGGCCAAAAAAATAAATCAATTTACATGTCTGAGCGGTTTTTCCGCAAATAACGCAATAAAAAGATATGACTTTTATACTTGTGTTTTGGGGAACGCTGTATATATGTATAATAGAGAGGAAACAATTTCAAAAAAAAATTATTGTTTAAAAAAAAACGTGTTGGACGTGTTAATTTTAATAAAAAGTGACGAGTAAATCTTACAAAGTATTTTTGTGCTACAAACATTTTTTTTAGAAAACATTCCAAAATTAACAGTAAAAAGAGTAAATACGTGCCAAATTTTTTTCTTGTGTCTCAAAGACTTACATAAGTACCTATACTTGAATGCAAATTTCTTTGGCACAAACTCCTTTGGTTCAGTTAACAAATTCCAAAGATCTCGATTTTCATATTCCCTTCTAAGATAATCACCTTCAAATCATTTTCGACAAAACTTGACTTAGCTCACTTTTACCGTCATGTATCCATCAATTAATCCAAACGACAAATTATCTAAATTTAAAATGCTAGAATATTATAAATGATTAAACGTTAAATAATTGTATAGAATATTATTATTATTATTACCATCTTACGTGTTTTATTCAATTTTTGTTATTTTAATCTTGTGCTACTGACGATGGGGGCATAGCCTTCGAAATGCGCATTGAATGCTTCGAGTTACGGTATTTGGGTTACAATATACAAATGAACATTACCACATTGAAAATGGAAGTAAAATCCATTTGATTCGATGACTAACGGACGGCCGCATGTTGTACAGGCCTGCTGCCTAAGAACATAACACATTCGGCTATTGTATATTGTATCTGGCGAATATAGTGCTCAATTCCCAACATTGCACAGCTTATAAACAACACACATTATGCTTATATACGTGTCCGTATGGATTAGGACTGCATATGCACCCTAATCTGTTATTATAATTAGCAGTGTATATTATAATCTATTATAAAGATGGATCTTCCTAACAAAAGTCACGATTTCATTTTTTTTTTATACGTTTTTTACGGACCTTCTTACACTTCTATAATAACCTAATTTCTTTCCATCATTTATTATCTTATTTTACATTATATTTTATAAATTATATTTTGCACACGGTATATTTTGAGTCCAGAATTTTTTTTTATAGAACGGTCATAAGGATGTAATACTTTAAACATACTATTGGGAAAAGTTTGATTTAATTAATGACCGATTCTGAAGGTGTTAGTTCCTTTTTTAAATTCTCAAAATTGAGCTTTACTTTTTGTCAATTATTTTTTCTATTTTGAGACTCGTACAAAAACGAACACAAAATCGGATAAATTTATTAAACCCTTAATACCTAAGTTGGAATATTTTGAACTAATTTACATATCTACACGATGTTTATAAAAACAATTCTTGACTCAAAAATGGCAATTTTTAAGTTCAAAATCAACATTTGTATATATATTGACATTACATCAAATATTTGACGCAAGCGTGTATAGATAGAAATCGTAAAATCGTGATTAACTAATTGAACAACGGATGGCGCCTAGATCGCATTATGGTAATACATTTTATCGACAGATGGCGATACTTAATAAATAGCATATCACGTTCTTTTTATTAAAATGTTTAGTTACAAAAACGATATAAAAATCAAATTTTCGAGGCACAATAACGTAACAGAAAATCAGCTTCGATTATACTTAAACCATACAAACATTACAATCGAGACAAGACCACACTAAAAGTAGGGACACAACTTAAGTAGCGTGCAAAATCCGATTTCATTCGACGGATGGTTTCAATGGGCGGAAATTTACTATACAGCGTGGTTTAAAAACCGACCACATGGTGAGCCCATCTAAATTTCAGTGGTAAGACGACACTTCGTATCTCTTCTCCAGTGGCGGCTCTTGACATTTCAATTTAACATGCTAGTAAGAAATGTAAAATGATGCAAAATGATTAAATTCAATCATTTCTTGAAAGTGGTATTTCGCTCTTCTATCTTTCATTGATATAAACACTCCTTGCACATGTTTGTGATATATTTAAATCAGGCGATGGCCTACCTAATTCTTTATTTTTTACTTTGTCCTCTAGAGAAAGTATACAAAACTCTATTTTCAATAAAGAATTAATACTATTCACTTTTATTAAATATATTCTTGGAGAAACACGTGGCGAAATCGCACATACACATAACAATGCAACTGTCTTATCTGGCTATTCTATATCTAATTTTCCTATATACTAGACTAGGCTTCTCTGTTGGGACGCTAAAGAATTGCGACGCGGAATAGCTTAAAACAACGATATATTCTTAGTTGTAGAAGCAGTGTGACGTCACGTTGCCATAGCAACCCGGGCCGCTAGTTTGTTTGCGGCTCATACGATACGCGAACCGAAAAAACAGAAGATATACTGCATACGGTCGCTCTCACTCTACCGCTTGCAACAGATAGGATAAGTGCATATGCACTTAACTCATACTTGCTCGCTGGCACACCGTGTTGAGTGCTATCGCGATGCAAGCACGCAAACTTTATCCTTTATGAAAAATAATGCCTAGTTAAAATATCACAATACAATTTATAGGGGGAGGGGGGCGGCGGGGCCGTGCGGCCTCGAAAGAAACCGCCACTGCTCTTCTCGGTCCCTTTTCATGGTAGTGTTGCGATATTAATATCCGGCTATAAAATTATTTACCTTTGCGCTCGTAGAAGTAACCAAATAGCTAGTGGAACCGAAAAAAGAAAAGAACAAAATGAACGTAGGACAAAAGGCTACTAAAAAAGAGTCTTTGTGAAAACAAGATGTATTCTTTTTATGGCATACGAGGCTACTCGATTTCGGCTTTTGCGTGAACATAATACGTTTATTACGTTAATACACAAAGCTTGTGCCCTACTCATATTTAATATCAATATTTAAAGTGTCGTGCACACTGCGAAAATATTTCGGTCAATACATTTTATCGAATAAATTTAAAAAAAAATTATTAGGGCTGATTTGCGAAATATTTAGCAAGAACAGTTGCAGACAAAACAAATGAAATGTACTTTGCATTTTGCAGTGTCGGTCGTGCTTGCTTGGGAATTGTATGAAAGCACTCATCTGAGGAAAACTGAGGAAAAAAGTATGCTTTAGTTTGGCATTTATTTAAATATAAAAAATAATACGTTTTCATTGGCGTCAGAAATAAACGTAACTTAAAATTGTTTGTATTAAACATTAACAATTATCATTTTCAAAAATCGATTAGACAAATTAGGATAAAAAACAAGTATTTTCTTTTTCATTTTCCTGTAAATTATTTGTAACGTTGAATTTGTAATTATTACTTTATATTTAATACTATTCAGTTACTTAAAAATAGGGAATATTGGTATTTTTACTGGTAAATTTTAAAGATATTTTCTGACATTTTTACGGATAAATTATCTTAATACCGGTATAAATTAATAGAATAACAAAAATATATAGTACCGGTAAAAATAAATATCTTAGTATCGATAAAAATTCATTTGATATCGTCAAATATCGAAATCTGTAAAAAAAATTACCCAATTAAATTAAATTAAATTTTAATTTTTTTAAATTGCCACTTCATATTTAGTTTCTATCTTCTGCTACTGCGGACGGACGCTTAGCGTTCGAAATGCGCATCTAGCAATTAAAAAAATATATATTTTTTCAATAAATTATGTTTGTGATGTCTGTTCAACTGTCGGGAGTTTTTTTTCTTTTACAAATTGAAAATTACATACAAAGCGAACAGTTTGCGCACTGATTTCCTTCTGCAGCATTCACGGCAATTAACGAGGTACTCGTTAAATTAATCTTCTGTACAAGGGAATGTCAACGGCGAATTTTACACACTCATTCAAAATTGCGAAAACAAAAATTATTAATGATGCGATCCGACAAAAAAAAACCTTAATATCGATTGTGTAATGAAATTCCATTCTGCAACATTGGTGCTTTAGAATTTGTGAAGTCATCTACAGGCACCTGTCGTACAATTTTTTTTTCTAAATATAAAAATAGCTCTATTTACAGAATAAAATTTAATAAAAAATAATTTACCATGTACCCGAACTGCGCTAGTTATATTCTTAAATTACGGCCATCGAGTACACTCATGTAATGCCGGCTACAGGCGACGTGGCGCGTGTACACCAGTGTGTATCTTGGGGTATATTCGTGCATCGTGTGTATTGAAAATTCCTACCAAGGCGTACGTTCACCTCGAAGGCGGTATTTCGACTAGCGATGGCAAACTGTAGGTCACTTTGAGGACCTAGTTCGTAGTTCGTAGTTCATTTCAATGTACCATTCACGAACTAATTCAACATATAAATTGTGAATCAACTCGGCAATGCTGCTGTTGCAATATCGCATCGAGTTTCCTATTTCGTTCCGTTCACCAACACACTATATCACGAAATAAATGTTAGTACTGTATATGTAATGTATACTATACTGCATCGTTTATGAGTCGTTGCGATTCATGAACGGTTTAGTACACGACGGGTTCAGGACCTAGTACTAACACTCGAAAATTAAATGTACAAACTATAATAAAATGAACTAGATAGAATCGTTTTGTTTGGCGTAGAAATTGTGACTCGCTCGGCAATGCTGCTGTTGCAATATCGCATCGAGTTTCCTATTTCGTTCCGTTCACCAACACACTATATCACGAAATAAATGTTAGTACTGTATATGTAATGTATACTATACTGCAAGTATATATATAGTACAAGTACATCAATGCGTACACCGTGCACCATGTAGTTCATAGTTCACGAACTAGGTCCTAGTGACCTATAGGTCGTTGCAAAACATCGTCACAGTCATTTGATTGAACCGTTCAGAGTGAACGGTTCGCGAGTGAACTACACATCGCTAATTTCGACCACACAACACAGAAAATGAACCAACGCACGTTTGTAGTTCGTACACCGTGTGTTGGGACGCATGCGCAAGCCTTCACGAACGTTTGGCGCTAACGTTCGCGTATACTCGTCACGTCGCCTGTAGCCGGCTTAAGTACGCTGCTCGACATTTAGTCACTATATTGGTCCAAATCCACAGTAGACGTCCAGCAGTAGACCCGCTCTTAATATCCGGATCAAATTACCCGAGCATCTGGTCACCGTACTTTTCATATCCGACGAATTCGATACCGATTTATTAAGAGAGGCATATTTATAGTGACTATATTGCCATTTTTGACCACACATTTTGCCAAATCATATTATATACTCATTGGTATTGATTTTCCGAAATTTAACTCCAGTATAATAAAGTTAACTTTATATATTGAATCATCGAATGTAAAGAGAAATATTTTAATATAGAGGTATGATTAAAAAATAAGTATGTGTGTTGTCATATGCGCCTCTTTTCTAAAGGTGCTTAATATGTTCACAGAATTTTATTTTTCTATATAAATAATTGTTTTGCTTTATTAATTTTAGTTTGTATAAAATATCATACAAACTCAAAGCATTTGATAGCTAGATGCGCATTTCGAAGGATATGCCCCCATCTTCAGTAGCACCGGGTAAAAACTAAATCATAAATTACAAATGTAAATTACAATTACATAACAATCACGGTTAGTGGCAGAGGTTTTTTTTTTATTATTATTATTTTACGATCAAAAATTTATCAATACCGACAAATTTGATAGTTGTTTGTATATACATATTTTTTCTCTTGGGATAAAAAATATCTTATATAATGAGAAATTAAAATGTTGTAATATTTGTTTAAGACAGAAAATTATATTTGTATAGTTAAAGACTAAAAATTAAACTATAAAAAGAATAGTATATATAGAAGACAAACACGTGGACCCATTGAAACTAGATTTAAGGAGCATTTAGATTAAATAGAACAGATAAAAGTGCTGTATCCGAGCATATTTTTGACTAACTTAGGTCATCCTATTCAAATTAGTTCACATAAATTGTTTTGAATTATTCCGAGTTAAATGCTTATAAAAGTATATACATAAATATGCGTAAATCTAAATCAAATTTAATCAATTTAGATTCAGGCCCAATTTCATCTTGTCTATTTAATTTATTTAATAAGAACAATTTTAAAATTTATTTTTAGTTAATTTATTAACAGCTCTGAGAAAATCTGAACAACTACTTAACAATCTTGCAACTAGTCTGTTTTATTTTTTTGCAAATTTAAATGGATCACACACTATATTAATACCCAGTCGATTTTGAAAAAAGTTTACCTTTTCCTTCGATTTTGTACCTGGAAAATATTGCACTTTAAAATTCTTGCGAAATTGTGTTAAGCGACTGCACGAAAATTACTCAAAAAATCCAATTATTTTTCCTAACCTTGCTTTAGGATCCCACGCCATTTCGATCTTTATAATATCTAACATAAAAAACAACAAGTACAATCCCGCAGGATTACCGCAGGATTTCGACTGAAAGCATTCGCTCCCTATATATCTCTATTCTCATCCCCGTTCCTCTCCCATATGTTCGAAATTAACGGAACAATTTTAAAGCTGTATGTAACACATAATGCACATACCATATTGTGCGATGCGCGATTGTATCACACTGTATATAAGCGTTTTAATATAATGAATTCTGCAGAAGGTATATTGTCTGCGTACATTTTACAAGACTTGAAATGATGCGTAATATCTATATAGGGATTTATTATAGACGCCGGGTATATTTTATGTAGATTATATATATGGTAAAGAATATACTGGGTGAATTTATGTTTCGCGAAAAAATCGGGTAAAATTTTATCAAATTTCTGTTGGTGTATTGAAATTTTATATTAAAATATTAAACACTCTGGGGTCATGAAAAGGGTTCATTTTTGTACTAGGGCAAAAATTATAGTTGCATAATACATCACTGGCGACAGCACCGGTTAAAAATAATGTATTCAGCAATATTTTGCATTTCGATCGCAAAATTACATTTTTTTAAATACAATAATTTGATTTTATGCTTTTTACTGTGATAAATATTCACTTGTAATCTATATTTTCTGTGCGAAACATAAATCCCTTATATATCTATAAACTATAGCTAAATATAAGCAAAAAATAAATAATTTCTTTTAATATTAAACTTCATTTGAACGCCCTTTATAATTAATGTTAAACCATATCTTAGCACAGCACCCTCTATATGCAACTCCCATGGCATAACCTAACTTTTTTCACTCCACACCGCACACTGTTGTTTCAATTAATAGGATTTAATGCGCATTGCTCTAAATGCATCATATAGGAACTCGACACCCCAAATGTCTAGCCGGCACTCTGACAAAACCTCCTAACTGTGCACAAATCTCTTCTAAAATACAAGCCATTCGAAATATCGCATTTATTTTAGAAAATTCAGTTTCTGACCATTTTCTGACAAACTATATTATTTAGTGGATTCAATTTTTGCTCTTACACGTTTAATATATTATTTAAACGCTGTCAACAAAAATAAGATGTATAAAATACAGATTTCTTCTGCAAAATTCCGTTTGGGAAACATAGGCGGTATTGTCTGGTGTATAAGTGAACGTTTCTCTTTCACGTGCATTATATCGACGTTGTGTTTTGTTAAAATTAACATTGTACTCTTGTAATGCGTTAGATTTAAACACTTACAATGCGTGGTATTACATTATAATGCTGTCTATTGCGATCGGAAGGCTTTCCTTATGGATATACTTGTTATCCCTAATGTAATCCCTGTTGCGATATGATTGTATTATATAAAAATATTGGTCGCTATTTCATACTGAATGCTAACTATGTAAAAATACAATAAATTTAACTAGATGAATTAGGATTAGTTAAAGAGTCCGCAATCCTAAAGATTGGTTGGAAACAGCACGCCATGCCGATCTATCCTGAGCTAATCCCTTCATCTCCCTATAGCTATTCATCTCAACGTCTTCAACTATCTGACTCACATACTCCAATCTAGGCCTACCTACCCCTCTCTTTCCCTCCACTCTACCTTCTATGATCAATTGCATAATCCCCCCATGTCTAAGGATATGCCCTACTAATCTGTCTCTCCTACGCTGTAACACTCTCCAGATACTTCTCTTCTCCCCTACTAACTCTAGTACAGCTTCATTTGTTACTTTATCTTCCCAACCAATCCTCATCATCCTCCTATAACACCACATTTCAAGTGCTTCTAATCTACGCTTCTCTTCCTTTCCTATAGTCCACGCCTCACACCCGTACAGTGCTACACTCCAAACATATACCTTCAGTAATCTTTTTCTAATACCCAAGTCAATATTTGATCTTAAAATCTGTTCTTTTTCTACGAATGCCTTCCTACCCTGTGCTATCCTACACTTTATATCTACCTTGCTTCGATTATCTTTTGTGATTCTACTGCCTAAATAACAAAAATCTGACACTTCTTCGATTCTATTATCTCCTATTGAGATCCTCATTTTTCTACTGCATTCCTTTTTGTCACACCTCATCACTTTAGTTTTACCTATATTTATTTTCATGTTAAAATCCCTAGTCAATACTGCCTGCATACCATTCAATACCCTTTCTAAATTCTTTTCGCTTTCTTCCAATATAGCTATATCGTCGGCGAATCTCAGCATATATATTTTCTCTCCCTGTACATTCACACCTACACTATACTCTTCTTTTACTTTGTTTATTGCATCTTCTATATATAGATTAAATAATAACGGTGAGAGTGTACATCCCTGCCGAACTCCCTTCCTTATTTTTGCTACCTCTTCTTCCCCCTCAATTCTAACTAAGGCAGTTTGGTGTTTATATAAATTAAAAATTATTCTCCTATCCTTATAATCTATACCCGTTTCTTTTAAAATTCTAAACATTATGTCCCAATCTACATTATCAAATGCCTTTTCTAAGTCTACAAAAGCTATGCAAGTTACCTTTCCTACCCTCTTTCTTTTTTCTACTACCGTTCTTAGTGCTAGAATCGCCTCTCTCGTCCCTCTGTTTTTCCTAAAACCAAACTGATCTTCTCCTAGCCTTTCCTCTACTTTATTTTCTAATCTCCTATAAATAATCTTTAACAATATCTTCGATGCATGTGATAGTAGGCTAATGGTCCTATAGTTCTCACACAAATTAGCTCCTATTTTCTTCGGCATTGTTACTATTCTACTACGCTGAAAATCCTGTGGTACTTCTCCCTTCTCATATATTTTACAAACTAACCTGTATAATCGCTCCTGCATTTTTTCCCCTGCGTGTTTTATTAATTCGGCTGGTATCATATCAATATAATATAAAATATACTTAATTAGGATTAAGTATATTTTTTTTAAATCATGATTTTGTTCAGCACACAACTTCGGGATGTTATGTTCGTTTTTTTTTTTAATATTTGTCGATTTTTTCTACTTTTATTTAATCAATGTAAAGACTACGAAATTGTAAGCTCGCTTTTATATAATAAATATTAATATTTTTTTTTTTTAAGAAAAATTTTATATATTTATTTTTTTAAACAAAATGCGGTGGATAAATGAAGTAAATAAACAAGAAAAGTGGTGAGAAATAATGAAGTATTTTTCAGGTAATAGTTTCAGGACTAGTAGGTCATATGCTTAGACACGGGGTAGTTCAGGACCACTCTGAAAGAAAATAAAGCTATAAATTGTAAACTAATGCAACCTTCAATGCGTATGAATTTTTATATGAACTTTTTTTTGTTCTACTAGTAATATTATCCATTAAAATGCCAGTAATATTTACCGATAAATTTTGAAAAATAAATTAATTTACTGCTAATAAAATTGAGTTATTTACCGATATATAAATTTTCTAAATTACGACATGAAGCTAGAAGCGCCTGAACAATTTTTTTTATATAATATTAACTCCCTTGTTATGTATATAAAAGCTTATATTTTAAATTTATTATGCTCTACAATTTCAAAACCTATTTAATGCAATAATTACTATTAAAATATCCTGCTCAAACATAACAAAAGAAAAACGAAATTAAACCGAAAACTAAATTATATTGCAATAATTAGAGTTGTTTAATACATTTTCCTGCATTCTTTGTATGTTATATGCTCCGAGCGAGCAACCAGTTATACACGTAATGCTGAAAAGCTGCTACGATACCTACCATTGTATTCATGGCCCACTTTGATGTCACGCCTGACTGCTGACTGTCAATAGTATTGTCAGTATGGCTATGCAAAAGCAACAAGGCGAAATGATCACATTTTCCACCCTGTATCTACTATATGTATATACAAACAGGACCGTACTAACAATCAACTAAATATTTAATTAATTTTTGTTTTTATATGTCACTGTATGTCTCCAACCATTTTTAACACACGCATCTATTTTTGAAAATTAAAAATTTTACCGAAGTAAAAAAAAATTTTTTTACTTCTTATACCACTTATTAACTTGTGATAATAATATATGAAAAGTCACTTGACTGAAATAAATAATAAATTTTTTTATTTAAAAAAATATTAAATGAAAAGTGTATCATGACAGTTAAAACATCGTACGTCTCTGCTTGCGACATTTCCATTTCTATCATCGCAAATGACAAACGTATTTTATTTTGACATTTCATTTGTGCATCGGTTGTTCATGAGCAGTCAATCGGACGATATGAAGCCATTATGATCCCTCTGCGCAACAAATGCAACAGTGTATGCATGCGATTGCGAGGAAACAACCACATTCGCATCGGTGGATATTTAAAATGCGCGCAACTCTTAATTAATTCATGTTCCTGTGCAATACAAAAAGCATGCCGTGAAATGCACGTGGAAAATTAGACAGATAATGTGTTAATACAGAAATTGATTTATTTATATTTTATGAAGAGCTATTGATTTATAAATATTGGGAAATTAATATTGGTTGTCGTGTGAGATAAGTGTAGAAAGTATTGTTTAATTTGATATGAGAAAGGGAGCAAAATTTATGATAGGTGTATTTAAATAGGAAGTAACGGCCAAGGATTATAACATAGAAGTGAAATGAAAGTGATGAGGTGAAAAGAAAAAAATACGAAAAACGATTTTTTATTACGATAATAAATTCTAAAAATTAACTATTTATTTATTATAAGAGTTGCAGAAAAAAAAACATCCTATTTACAAAGTACTTATAAATACGCATCAAATTTTACAAAATATCGTTTCCACACTTTTTTTAATACCCATGTCACAATCCCTCCTTTATTTCCTTACATAATAACAACGTACTAATTTAAATTTTAAACATGTTTTACCAAAAATTTTAATTCAAATATATTTTTTTCTTTAGACCAGTAGTCTTCAAACTGCCCCCCGAAACTTTGAAGTACTACGCAACTGTCTGGTCATCGATGACACAACTGATGATACAATATCAAGCACAAAGGAACGCATTACGACCGACTCGGAGTCGTTGGAATTCCCTCGTACGGTGACTGGGGCCCCAATCTCCTCGTGGCCAAATTCTTGAACACCATCGGTCCCCTGAACACCAAATACGCTATCAGCGGCAGCAAAATGAGTATGAGAACGATCAACGTTGGCACCAAGATCTTTTGGATCTGTTTCCCTCTCGAGTTAGTGCAATATAGAAAGTCGCTGGTTTGGAGGTCTTCTAAGGGCCGGTTGCGTAGCCTCGCTGGGGCTGCACATCTGCAGAAAAAGGAAATTCGCGCAGAATTAGAAAAGAAGATAAATTTAGGATAGAATCATTTGTTATGTGGTGCTATAGGGAGATGATGAGGATTGGGTGGGTAGATAAAGTGACAAATGAAGCCGTACTGGAGTTAGCAGAGAAGAAGAGAAGTATTTTTGACATATACAGTAGAAGAAACGTAAGCTAATAGGTTACGGAGTATTATGCAAGTAGTTATAGAAGGTAGTGTTGAAAGAAAGACAAGTGTGTGAACCACGGTGTGGTAGATAATTTAAATTAGTCACCAAGGCGTTAAAAAATATTGTTAAAATGATCTTTTACAGCTACAATTATAAGATATATTCGCATTTCTAAGTTGTCTTTATCTTCAGTAACACAATAATCCAGTGAAGGACTATCATGGAGCACAGTAGCCATGAAACCTAAAATATTTAGAACCTACTCGGATAAATAAACCAAATATCAAACGAACTACTAATGCGCAAATAATAGTATTCTGTAAAATTCTTTTTCAATTCTATTCTGTATAATTTTTAAGAATTTTGGTAAGGTTGAACCTAAAATAAATCTATAGAAGCGCAAAATACCCCCATCATCAGATATTTGAAAGATTACGCACTAAAATAAAATAAACATTTTATTTCCGTTCTTGTTTGACATTTATATGTAAATAAACTCGCGTCAAAATATATCGAAAATGAATAGCAATTTAATAAGGATCCATTGGTCAATGACAACAGTTGCTATAGTAACAATGTCAGGCGGCCATCATGATTTTACCGTGAAACTTCAAATTGACGTTTCAAAAGTCAAAACAACAAACTCGAATGTAAATAAATGCATCAATCAACAAGACAATATAAATTGTTGCGACAAAAGCGAATGACATGAAAAACAAAAACTGCAACTAAAGTGACTCATTACGATAAATCTTGAAGAAAATGTGTAGTAATTCTATTTACAACTCCAGTTTTGGCTAATGCTAGAGAAAAATTACTCACATTGCACTGTGCAAAAAATCATTTAGCCTCTGCTTATAACTTTAAAAGTTATTATTAATTGAATACATTAATAATCGAGTAATTGAACAGATAAATTGCATGTTTCCAAATCGTATAGTCAACAGAATTGTGTTTTTTCGTAAGTCATGGAGGTAAAACTACATTTATTTTGAAATCAATCTAGTGCACAATTTATCTAATTATGGTGCTACTGAAGATGATTTCAAACTACACATCTAACTTATAATTGTTTTGTGTTATAAATCTTGGATGATATCCAAAATTACAATTAATTTCTTCAAAAAAATCCAAATTCATTGCACCTACCTAACTTGACTACTATATCTCAACTTATGAAATTGTAGGTACAGCCATTGTATTTCACAATTACAAATCCAGGGATTATTATGCAAAGTGACCTCATCCAAGCCTCTCAGAAGATACTGGTAAGTCACGTTCCATTTTCTAAAATTATTCCCAGATAAATGCAACTTCTTCAATCCCAACGTTTCTTGTTGGGTCAGCGCCCCAAAAGCCAGCGCGTTCAATTCTTTTAGCTTCGGATTATTCGTTAGCTGCAAACTTTCCAATAATGTCATTGTGTAGAATGCATAGTTGCCGATCGTTTCCAGCAAATGTAATCGGTTCAGTTTTAATGATTTTATAGATTTGTAGTTTAAATCGTTTGCTTGTAGGGTTACAAATAAATTTCCCGATATGTCTAAATATTTGACAGTGTCGGGAATTTTCGGAATTGTTCTTAGATCATTATCGGCCAATCCTAGTCGGTGTAACTGTGTGAAGTTTTCGAAGAAGTTCGCTGGAACTTCATTGAAATTCACGCTATTTAACTGTAAGTTTGTTATATTCGTACTTAAACCTAATGATGGTTCAATACCTTTGAAAAACTTCCCTAAATAATTATAGCTCAAATCCAAGTTGCGTAATTTTGGCAATTTGTTCGATGAACCTTTAAACGTCGTTAGATTATTGTAGCTCAAGTCCAAACTCCTCAGGTGGGGCAAATTTATTTCTTTATTGGCAGCAAACTCCGAAATGACATTGTGGCTTAAATCTAGTTCTTCCAAATTTGATTGGGCGTTCAAAAATTCCTCACTCACTGTTACAATGCCATTATAGCTAGCTGTTAGATCCAATAAACTTTCGCTAACAAAGTCCACGTCATTAAAATTTAGTTGTTTTATAGCATTATGCGATACATCTAATTTGGCAACTAGATGCGTCGGTATTTGCGAACTATCCGGAAATTTTGATAAATTCAACGCGGCACAATCGATGTGTTGCTCTATAAATCCGGTGGCGTCACTAATTGCATTTGAGCAATAGCAGCTTCCCGCGATTTTTGATCTACCACATAATTGTTTAATTCTGGCACTGTTAATACAAAGTAGTAAATTGCACAATATCAATACCTTTACAAGTAACGACATTTTAGAATGGTGTGGTTTTCACATTGATAATAAGTCAGTGTATTAAACCACCAAAATGTTATCATGATTATCAGAAACAATATAGTGTGATAATAGAAATAGTCTTTATCAAGTGTGTATGCTATAATCTTAGATATAGTATACTCTTAACTGTTTTTCCTAATAAAATTAATATTATCTACTATTTGCTAAATAAATATAACAATATTAATTGCAGATAACAATTTGCTGCTTCATTATATCACACGCTATAAATTTGTTATTGATAAGAATTTAATAATTAAGATAATACTATTTACAGAACTTTTAGCCATTTTACCTTCATTTACAGCGATGTGCAAAATGAATTGTGTAAATGGAAATGTTGACAGTTTAAGTTAAAGAGTCCGCAATCCTAAAGATTGGTTGGAAACAGCACGCCATGCCGATCTATCCTGAGCTAATCCCTTCATCTCCCTATAGCTATTCATCTCAACGTCTTCAACTATCTGACTCACATACTCCAATCTAGGCCTACCTACCCCTCTCTTTCCCTCCACTCTACCTTCTATGATCAATTGCATAATCCCCCCATGCCTAAGAATATGCCCTACTAATCTGTCTCTCCTACGCTGTAACACTCTCCAGATACTTCTCTTCTCCCCTACTAACTCTAGTACAGCTTCATTTGTTACTTTATCTTCCCAACCAATCCTCATCATCCTCCTATAACACCACATTTCGAATGCTTGTAATCTACGCTTCTCTTCCTTTCCTATAGTCCACGCCTCACACCCGTACAGTGCTACACTCCAAACATATACCTTCAGTAATCTTTTTCTAATACCCAAGTCAATATTTGATCTTAAAATCTGTTCTTTTTCTACGAATGCCTTCCTACCCTGTGCTATCCTACACTTTATATCTACCTTGCTTCGATTATCTTTTGTGATTCTACTGCCTAAATAACAAAAATCTGACATTTCTTCGATTCTATTATCTCCTATTGAGATCCTTATTTTTCTACTGCATTCCTTTTTGTCACACCTCATCACTTTAGTTTTACCTATATTTATTTTCATGTTAAAATCCCTAGTCAATACTGCCTGCATACCATTCAATACCCTTTCTAAATTCTTTTCGCTTTCTTCCAATATAGCTATATCGTCGGCGAATCTCAACATATATATTTTCTCTCCCTGTACATTCACACCTACACTATACTCTTCTTTTACTTTGTTTATTGCATCTTCTATATATAGATTAAATAATAACGGTGAGAGTGTACATCCCTGCCGAACTCCCTTCCCTATTTTTGCTACCTCTTCTTCCCCCTCAATTCTAACTAAGGCAGTTTGGTGTTTATATAAATTAAAAATTATTCTCCTATCCTTATAATCTATACCCGTTTCTTTTAAAATTCTAAACATTATGTCCCAATCTACATTATCAAATGCCTTTTCTAAGTCTACAAAAGCTATGCAAGTTACCTTTCCTACCCTATTTCTTTTTTCTACTACCGTTCTTAGTGCTAGAATCGCCTCTCTCGTCCCTCTGTTTTTCCTAAAACCAAACTGATCTTCTCCTAGCCTTTCCTCTACTTTATTTTCTAATCTCCTATAAATAATCTTTAACAAGTTGACAGTAACGAGAATAAATTACAAATATTTGAAAATTATGTCCAAATTATTTTCTACAATATTTGTTCAATAGTTCACGATATAAATTATAAATTTTCACAATTATTCGACGAACAAATAATGTTTACAACGTTACATAGACTTTTATAAGCTTTTTGGACGAATTAACAGCAGCGTGAATGTTTCATATAATAAATGTGAAAAGCAATTTCGCAGATATATTTTTATATATCCCTCAAAATGACTGGTTTGTTATCTTTTACAAAAGCATACAAAACAAGGCATGACATCCTAAATTCATCAAATTTCAATTAATTAATCGTATATTTAAACCATAAATATTTTCATTTTAGACATAATTACAGCTCAATATTTTTGGTTGCGGAATAAATATTAAATCTACATTTATTTTATATTTTAATTATTTTGCAGTTTGTGGCAAATAAGAGGCCCATGTATGAGAAGAATATAATTTTATTAGAGACGAACTTAAAATATCTACTATAAATTAGAATATAAATTGCGAGCTCATATTAGCAATTTAAATAAACTCAATATTACAAATTTGAAAATATATTTCTCGTTATAGCGAAAGAAAAGCGTAGTTAAGAAATCCAGAAAATTAATTTATTAAACACGCGAATACAAGTCCGAAGATCAGTGATTAATTTTTGAAATTTAAAGTACAGAAATTGTAAAAAAAAAAACTACTAAGACACTAAAACATTGCCTCTAGATCCGGAAGAAGTCGCTTGATCTTCTTCCTTGGTTTCCTCTTCTTGTTTTTGATTACCTAACCGAATGTTATATTTCTCCTTGTATTCGTTAAGTTCTGTTCCCTTGTCTTCCAGTCTCTTGCCAAGTTTCTGGATATATATTCCTATTTGTTCGCTATTCTCTACTAATAAAGGCAGCACAACCTTCACCGTCCTTTCGGTTAGAATGCCACCAATCATTCGAAAGCATGTTCTATCTGGCTCTACATTTTGCAGTGTTTCGATAACCATCCTAAAACAATCGTTTGTATTCTATATCGAAAACATATTTACTTTGTTTACTTGTGTTCATTAGCATCTAAAGTTAATTCCGACAACTTGTTAGCGTAACTTCTTTGTTCATTCCGTAGAGTATTAAATCCACTCAATATTTCCTCCGGTGTCTTGCCGTTTGTTGATTTTTTATCTGTTTTTTTGGCTACCGTGGCCATTTTTAAGATTGATTAACTTTTAGTTAAAATATATGCATAAATGCGAAAGTGTGGCTTGTTTGAATTATTATTTATGCTTCATGCAAAAGTTGGGTTATGGGGTTGCGTGAAATGTACGTCTTTCTGTGACAACACAAGTTGCCTATATAAGAATTTTATGAACTCTGCAATGACAATGTATATATAGACATTGAAAGTCCATATAAAAGAGATTCAGAGGGGAATCACATTTCCACAAATTTCATAGGCCAGGAAGTGCTGCACTCTGTTGGTGATATATAAAATAGTGTTGAAATATTTGTTATCTAGGATAAATCCTAGGTATAAATATATATACCTTTGAAATATTTCGATTTTTCGTCGATTTTGGTCAAAGTTTCACAAGTGCCCAAAACAATGCAAAATGACTATAAATCGTCTTAAAACTCAATTTTACTGATTTCCTGAAAATTTTTACTGAAAAAAGTGAAAGAAGAGTGTATTTCGATTTTTCGTCGATTTTTATTTTAATATTCTTTGGCAGATATGTAGTTTATACTGTTCATAAAATCACGTTTTATCGTTGTCTGAGTTGCCACCTCAAATGGCTGTGGCCATTCCAATTTTTTGGCGATTTTGGTCAAAGTTTAACAAGTGCTGCCCAAAACAATGCAAAATGGCTATAAATCGTCTTAAAACTATATTTTACTGATTTCCGGTTCAAACGGAAAAAGATGAAATTATCGTCGAAAAAAGTGAAAAAGTGGTGTATATATACCTTTGAAATATTTCAATTTTTTTGTCGATTTTGGTCAAAGTTTAACAAGTGCTGCCCAAAACAATGCAAAATGGCTATAAAACGTCTTAAAACTATATTTTACTGATTTCCGGTTCAAACGGAAAAAGTTGAAATTATCGTCGAAAAAAGTGAAAAAGTGGTGTATATGTACCTTTGAAATATTTCAATTTTTTTGTCGATTTTGGTCAAAGTTTAACAAGTGCTGCCCGAAACAATGCAAAATGGCTATAAAACGTCTTAAAACTATATTTTACTGATTTCCGGTTCAAACGGAAAAAGTTGAAATTATCGTCGAAAAAAGTGAAAAAGTGGTGTATATATACCTTTGAAATATTTCAATTTTTTTGTCGATTTTGGTCAAAGTTTAACAAGTGCTGCCCAAAACAATGCAAAATGGCTATAAAACGTCTTAAAACTATATTTTACTGACTTCCGGTTCAAACGGAAAAAGTTGAAATTATCGTCGAAAAAAGTGAAAAAGTGGTGTATATATACCTTTGAAATATTTCAATTTTTTTGTCGATTTTGGTCAAAGTTTAACAAGTGCTGCCCAAAACAATGCAAAATGGCTATAAAACGTCTTAAAACTATATTTTACTGATTTCCGGTTCAAACGGAAAAAGTTGAAATTATCGTCGAAAAAAGTGAAAAAGTGGTGTATATATACTTTTGAAATATTTCAATTTTTTTGTCGATTTTGGTCAAAGTTTAACAAGTGCTGCCCAAAACAATGCAAAATGGCTATAAAACGTCTTAAAACTATATTTTACTGATTTCCGGTTCAAACGGAAAAAGTTGAAATTATCGTCGAAAAAAGTGAAAAAGTGGTGTATATATACCTTTGAAATATTTCAATTTTTTTGTCGATTTTGGTCAAAGTTTAACAAGTGCTGCCCAAAACAATGCAAAATGGCTATAAAACGTCTTAAAACTATATTTTACTGACTTCCGGTTCAAACGGAAAAAGTTGAAATTATCGTCGAAAAAAGTGAAAAAGTGGTGTATATGTACCTTTGAAATATTTCAATTTTTTTGTCGATTTTGGTCAAAGTTTAACAAGTGCTGCCCGAAACAATGCAAAATGGCTATAAAACGTCTTAAAACTATATTTTACTGATTTCCGGTTCAAACGGAAAAAGATGAAATTATCGTCGAAAAAAGTGAAAAAGTGGTGTATATATACCTTTGAAATATTTCAATTTTTTTGTCGATTTTGGTCAAAGTTTAACAAGTGCTGCCCAAAACAATGCAAAATGGCTATAAAACGTCTTAAAACTATATTTTACTGATTTCCGGTTCAAACGGAAAAAGTTGAAATTATCGTCGAAAAAAGTGAAAAAGTGGTGTATATGTACCTTTGAAATATTTCAATTTTTTTGTCGATTTTGGTCAAAGTTTAACAAGTGCTGCCCGAAACAATGCAAAATGGCTATAAAACGTCTTAAAACTATATTTTACTGATTTCCGGTTCAAACGGAAAAAGTTGAAATTATCGTCGAAAAAAGTGAAAAAGTGGTGTATATATACCTTTGAAATATTTCAATTTTTTTGTCGATTTTGGTCAAAGTTTAACAAGTGCTGCCCAAAACAATGCAAAATGGCTATAAAACGTCTTAAAACTATATTTTACTGACTTCCGGTTCAAACGGAAAAAGTTGAAATTATCGTCGAAAAAAGTGAAAAAGTGGTGTATATATACCTTTGAAATATTTCAATTTTTTTGTCGATTTTGGTCAAAGTTTAACAAGTGCTGCCCAAAACAATGCAAAATGGCTATAAAACGTCTTAAAACTATATTTTACTGATTTCCGGTTCAAACGGAAAAAGTTGAAATTATCGTCGAAAAAAGTGAAAAAGTGGTGTATATATACTTTTGAAATATTTCAATTTTTTTGTCGATTTTGGTCAAAGTTTAACAAGTGCTGCCCAAAACAATGCAAAATGGCTATAAAACGTCTTAAAACTATATTTTACTGATTTCCGGTTCAAACGGAAAAAGTTGAAATTATCGTCGAAAAAAGTGAAAAAGTGGTGTATATATACCTTTGAAATATTTCAATTTTTTTGTCGATTTTGGTCAAAGTTTAACAAGTGCTGCCCAAAACAATGCAAAATGGCTATAAAACGTCTTAAAACTATATTTTACTGACTTCCGGTTCAAACGGAAAAAGTTGAAATTATCGTCGAAAAAAGTGAAAAAGTGGTGTATATGTACCTTTGAAATATTTCAATTTTTTTGTCGATTTTGGTCAAAGTTTAACAAGTGCTGCCCGAAACAATGCAAAATGGCTATAAAACGTCTTAAAACTATATTTTACTGATTTCCGGTTCAAACGGAAAAAGATGAAATTATCGTCGAAAAAAGTGAAAAAGTGGTGTATATATACCTTTGAAATATTTCAATTTTTTTGTCGATTTTGGTCAAAGTTTAACAAGTGCTGCCCAAAACAATGCAAAATGGCTATAAAACGTCTTAAAACTATATTTTACTGATTTCCGGTTCAAACGGAAAAAGTTGAAATTATCGTCGAAAAAAGTGAAAAAGTGGTGTATATGTACCTTTGAAATATTTCAATTTTTTTGTCGATTTTGGTCAAAGTTTAACAAGTGCTGCCCGAAACAATGCAAAATGGCTATAAAACGTCTTAAAACTATATTTTACTGATTTCCGGTTCAAACGGAAAAAGTTGAAATTATCGTCGAAAAAAGTGAAAAAGTGGTGTATATATACCTTTGAAATATTTCAATTTTTTTGTCGATTTTGGTCAAAGTTTAACAAGTGCTGCCCAAAACAATGCAAAATGGCTATAAAACGTCTTAAAACTATATTTTACTGACTTCCGGTTCAAACGGAAAAAGTTGAAATTATCGTCGAAAAAAGTGAAAAAGTGGTGTATATATACCTTTGAAATATTTCAATTTTTTTGTCGATTTTGGTCAAAGTTTAACAAGTGCTGCCCAAAACAATGCAAAATGGCTATAAAACGTCTTAAAACTATATTTTACTGATTTCCGGTTCAAACGGAAAAAGTTGAAATTATCGTCGAAAAAAGTGAAAAAGTGGTGTATATATACTTTTGAAATATTTCAATTTTTTTGTCGATTTTGGTCAAAGTTTAACAAGTGCTGCCCAAAACAATGCAAAATGGCTATAAAACGTCTTAAAACTATATTTTACTGATTTCCGGTTCAAACGGAAAAAGTTGAAATTATCGTCGAAAAAAGTGAAAAAGTGGTGTATATATACCTTTGAAATATTTCAATTTTTTTGTCGATTTTGGTCAAAGTTTAACAAGTGCTGCCCAAAACAATGCAAAATGGCTATAAAACGTCTTAAAACTATATTTTACTGATTTCCGGTTCAAACGGAAAAAGTTGAAATTATCGTCGAAAAAAGTGAAAAAGTGGTGTATATATACCTTTGAAATATTTCAATTTTTTTGTCGATTTTGGTCAAAGTTTAACAAGTGCTGCCCAAAACAATGCAAAATGGCTATAAAACGTCTTAAAACTATATTTTACTGATTTCCGGTTCAAACGGAAAAAGTTGAAATTATCGTCGAAAAAAGTGAAAAAGTGGTGTATATATACCTTTGAAATATTTCAATTTTTTTGTCGATTTTGGTCAAAGTTTAACAAGTGCTGCCCAAAACAATGCAAAATGGCTATAAAACGTCTTAAAACTATATTTTACTGATTTCCGGTTCAAACGGAAAAAGTTGAAATTATCGTCGAAAAAAGTGAAAAAGTGGTGTATATATACTTTTGAAATATTTCAATTTTTTTGTCGATTTTGGTCAAAGTTTAACAAGTGCTGCCCAAAACAATGCAAAATGGCTATAAAACGTCTTAAAACTATATTTTACTGATTTCCGGTTCAAACGGAAAAAGTTGAAATTATCGTCGAAAAAAGTGAAAAAGTGGTGTATATATACCTTTGAAATATTTCAATTTTTTTGTCGATTTTGGTCAAAGTTTAACAAGTGCTGCCCAAAACAATGCAAAATGGCTATAAAACGTCTTAAAACTATATTTTACTGATTTCCGGTTCAAACGGAAAAAGTTGAAATTATCGTCGAAAAAAGTGAAAAAGTGGTGTATATATACCTTTGAAATATTTCAATTTTTTGTCGATTTTGGTCAAAGTTTAACAAGTGCTGCCCAAAACAATGCAAAATGGCTATAAAACGTCTTAAAACTATATTTTACTGACTTCCGGTTCAAACGGAAAAAGTTGAAATTATCGTCGAAAAAAGTGAAAAAGTGGTGTATATATACCTTTGAAATATTTCAATTTTTTTGTCGATTTTGGTCAAAGTTTAACAAGTGCTGCCCAAAACAATGCGTAATGAGTGATAGAAGTGAAATATTTGTTGATGACGGAAGCTTGAGTTACGAATTGGGCATTTTAACAATTGTTTTTGATGGAGTGTAAGAGGAGGAATATATTGAGGAGTGCAAGTTAATATATGGCTCGTATATTTATTAAATGTGCATTGTAACTAATGCCAATGACAATGTATTTTATCGAATTTTATCAATTCGATACATTTCTCCCGGGTTGTTGAATGTTTAACACATTTTATTCATTGTTTTGATGTCAAACAGCTGACCGTGGCCATATCCTATTTTCCGCGCACAGTAATCGAATGCTTGTTTTAAGTCGATTGGGTACGCAACGTGCGTATTGAATTCAATTAACATATTGCTTATGGGGAGACAATGGCGCCACACTAAATGGGAAATTGTCAAAATTTCGTTCCCGTATATTTGGTCAATATACTAGCGCAGTCTTCAGTTATCTTCGCCAAGTTCTCGTGAGGAAAATATCGACAGATGTCGCCACATGGCTTAAAGTTGATTCATTTTCGTATATGGACTTGCAACGTCTATGTATACATTGTCATTGTGTTAGTTAATACAAAAACATTTAATAATAATTTGAATCAAACCTTATTATTTTTTAATTCGTTTGTCTTGTAAAAATCACAATACTATCTATATAGATTTTGAATTTTTTTTTACAAAATTGAAGTCTTAAATGGTACATTGACTTCATGCAGTGTTGCCAGTGATTACATTCAACTTATAAATAGATACTAAAAGTTAATGCATTGAATGTATCCCTTACAAATTGTTTAAAATATTCGCAAATCATAGCTCCGAAACTAATTTGTTTCGTAATCATTTTAATCTAATTACGTATTGACACAATCAAAATCATTGATTTAAATTCAAATACCGCACCTGTCTTAATCAGCGAAACGATGTTAGCAAGTTGTCAATCATCGTCATATCAAAAGTCAAGTCAAGCAGCCATCATAGCGTGAAACTGTGATGTTTTTTATATATAAATTAGATAATTATAAATTAAAACCTTTATGTAGTGTAAATACAAGAGTGTACAATTATATTCGACCCCAGAATTCCTTTTAAAACAACACATCCCCACGAAAAATGTGTTTATATCGTACCAAAACACCAACAAGGAAGTAGCTAATTACCGACAACGTAATTAATATAAACAAGCGGTATATTGTTCTAGTAATAAAATGGGATGTATCTGAGAAACGCACGAGGAAGTTATACAAGCTGCGCTATCATCACCCGAAGCTCAATTTGCTTTTGATGCGTACTCAAACACATATGTATCACGCACCACCTCCATGGGTAATGAACGGGGTAGTATGGAGACGGAGTCTGTGAAATCGGAGAATAGCGGCCGGTCCCGTCGTTCCAAAAACAACCACAACACGAACAATCACAGGCAACACTCGCATAGAAGCACGAGAAGCACACGGTTCAGGAAAGACGCCGACATTATCGATAGCGTGAATATGGCCCCATTTCAGACCGCCGTCACGTTGAATCCCGATAATAGAGATGGGCAAGAGGTGATCGAGGTGCAGATTCTGCCGCAGGATGATAATTGGGGAGAAAATACTACGGCTATTACTGGTAAAAGATATTTATTATGGATTTTGCCGTTATTATTGTTGGTGATTGAGATCAGATTGCAAACAAGCTCGAAGCCAGTGAAGCATATCTGAGTTCATGGGGAGATATTAGGAACATATGGGAAGGGTGGGAAGCCTGTTACTAAAGCGGTCCGCTATTCCGTTAAAGCTTAGTTAATTGTATCCCCCAACTAAGAATAGTACCGAGTATAGAGGATAGGTGGCGCTGAGCTACGGTCACTCATCCAAGCATTGACCTAGCGAGACGTTGCTTAACTCTTGTAATCGACGCTCAATGCATTACCCGCTAGGCCACTCGGCGTATGTTGTGATATTTCATATTAGGGAAGAGAAATAAAAAATATAACGTTTTATGTCACGGTTAAAAACGAGGATTTATTCGACTATATTCGTTTATTAAGCATTATCCCAGTCAACTCTTCACGTCCTTTGATATTTAGAATCACACCATAATTGAGGGGGTTAGAATAGAAAGGGTATAAGTAACATTTTTATGGTTTTGAGATAATTAACATGATAGTTGACCGGACTTAATAAAAAATATTTTTACACATATAGCGTCTGAAAAGGCTGATATTTCTATGTAATAAGTATAAAACTTATCCAAACATCATAAATGATTATGTACAAATTAAAAAAAAAAAATGCACTTATACCTTTGATATTGTTAAAGATTATTTATAAGAGATTAGAAAATAAAGTAGAGGAAAGGCTAGGAGAAGATCAGTTTGGTTTTAGGAAAAACAGAGGGACGAGAGAGGCGATTCTAGCACTAAGAACGGTAGTAGAAAAAAGAAAGAGGGTAGGAAAGGTAACTTGCATAGCTTTTGTAGACTTAGAAAAGGCATTTGACAATGTAGATTGGGACATAATGTTTAGAATTTTAAAAGAAACGGGTATAGATTATAAGGATAGGAGAATAATTTTTAATTTATATAAACACCAAACTGCCTTAGTTAGAATTGAGGGGGAAGAAGAGGTAGCAAAAATAGGGAAGGGAGTTCGGCAGGGATGTACACTCTCACCGTTATTATTTAATCTATATATAGAAGATGCAATAAACAAAGTAAAAGAAGAGTATAGTGTAGGTGTGAATGTACAGGGAGAGAAAATATATATGCTGAGATTCGCCGACGATATAACTATATTGGAAGAAAGCGAAAAGAATTTAGAAAGGGTATTGAATGGTATGCAGGCAGTATTGACTAGGGATTTTAACATGAAAATAAATATAGGTAAAACTAAAGTGATGAGGTGTGACAAAAAGGAATGCAGCAGAAAAATGAGGATCACAATAGGAGATAATAGAATCGAAGAAGTGTGAGATTTTTGTTATTTAGGCAGTAGAATCACAAAAGATAATCGAAGCAAGGTAGATATAAAGTGTAGGATAGCACAGGGTAGGAAGGCATTCGTAGAAAAAGAACAGATTTTAAGATCAAATATTGACTTGGGTATTAGAAAAAGATTACTGAAGGTATATGTTTGGAGTGTAGCACTGTACGGGTGTGAGGCGTGGACTATAGGAAAGGAAGAGAAGCGTAGATTAGAAGCACTTGAAATGCGGTGTTATAGGAGGATGATGAGGATTGGTTGGGAAGATAAAGTAACAAATGAAGCTGTACTAGAGTTAGTAGAGGAGAAGAGAAGTATTTGGAGAGTGTTACAGCGTAGGAGAGACAGATTAGTAGGGCATATTCTTAGGCATGGGGGGATTATGCAATTGATCATAGAAGGTAGAGTGGAGGGAAGGAGAGGGGTAGGTAGGCCTAGATTGGAGTATGTGAGTCAGATAGTTGAAGACGTTGAGATGAATAGCTATAGGGAGATGAAGGGATTGGCTCAGGATAGATCGGCATGGCGTGCTGTTTCCAACCAATCTTTAGGATTGCGGACTCTTTAACTAATACCTTTACTATTCCAAATCAATGCAACATACATTGAAAATAAATAGAGCTAAAATATCAAAAACAGTTTTATTTAGAAAAAAATATATATGTAATTTTAAAAGCTAAATTTCATAATCCGAATCTATTAATATATACTCTTCAACAACCGTCTTGAGTCTTGAGTTTCGGTGTTAGATGTAAGAATGATGTTTTCGTCTTCTGTAATTTTCTTCTATTCGCAAGCCTTGGATTCGTGCTCCATGTCTTTATAAAATTTGTGAAATTTCGGTGGCACACGTCCAATAATGTTTGCAGAGTACTCCATTTTTCTTGAGAAATTTTTAAGGCGCTGTTATTTGACAACTTAGAAAAAAACATATTCAATTTTGTTGGTGGTCGACCAGCAGTAGGAGCAATAATACATTTGGAAAATGGAAAATCATTATCTAATGTGTTTTTAAATTCAAAAGAATAAACTTCGGATTTTTTCGTATATTTAAAGTGGATATGCTGTTAAATTTTAAGCTCTTTTTATCAGAGTATTTTTTTGGATCGTGAATCAAACTGTTCAGATGTAGAAAATAAATAAAAAACATTCTTTTGTCATGTCGTGAATAATAATAATAAAATAAAAACTTACCTTCGTCACTTTCCATATTAATACATAAGAGATCTTTATTTAACACGAATAACACGAACGTTTGGTTTTACCGGTTTTATACGAAAATTACATGCAACAAACTCTCAATAAAAACAATATATTTTTTTGGAATAGAAAGGGTATAAGCTCACTTGTATCCTTTCTATTCTTAGTTCATTAGTGATGTAAGTTACTTCCTATGTCTACTCGACGATAAATAGCACTCGTAGTATGAAAAATCACTTGAACCTTTTCTCCACTAAAAAATAGGTATATTAATGTTCAGAAACTACACTTATCTCAATTTTTTTTTTAAAGTACTTATACCCTTTCTATTCTACCCCCTTCAATTATCCTAGTATAGATAATTTAACAATTTTACATGTTCGTTCAAAAAGTCGTAAATTAAATTTGCTTGAATCACTAGAAATACACAAACACCGTAAAAAGCCTAATTATAAATATACTTAATGACCAATTAGACATAATCCGCTTCCCATTATCCGATATTATCTGCAATAAGCTAAGCTATAGTCGAATAAATGCTCGTTTTTAACCGTGATATAAAACATTGTATTTTTTATTACTCTTTCTTATATCTGTTAATCTAATATTAAGAGACTGGAGTATCTAATTAAAAAATATTAGTATCATTTTATATTATTTCTTGCTATATATTATTCAAACGGGCAATTAGTTAAAGAGTCCGCAATCCTAAAGATTGGTTGGAAACAGCACGCCATGCCGATCTATCCTGAGCTAATCCCTTCATCTCCCTATAGCTATTCATCTCAACGTCTTCAACTATCTGACTCACATACTCCAATCTAGGCCTACCTACCCCTCTCTTTCCCTCCACTCTACCTTCTATGATCAATTGCATAATCCCCCCATGCCTAAGGATATGCCCTACTAATCTGTCTCTCCTACGCTGTAACACTCTCCAAATACTTCTCTTCTCCCCTACTAACTCTAGTACAATAATACAATAACGGGCAATATTGAAATTTAATAATTTTCGAATTCCTTTATCTCGCAACGTTTAGGTAACACATCTGATCAATCCGATTCATCAGAAGATGTATCGAACTGGCCAGGAGAGCCAGATACATCTGGCTGGGCATTTCTCTGCCAGAGATACGTCGGAACTAGTTGCACGTATATTCTTTCTTTGGCAGCATTTCTCAGTCCGATCGCTATGGTGGTACTACCTAAGATTGGCTTCTTTCCCGCGCTCAATTCTAATTTGGGTTCCATACAGGTAAATTATATCCGCGCAAAAAGTTTATCGAATTATTGGTTATTTTTATGAATGGAATATAATGCGAGAATTTGTCATCCGGAAATAGAATAAAATGATATTCACATAATTTTATATAAAATTTATATAGTTCATTTATGTATATGATTTTTGTCCTCTGCTAGGACACTTCAAAGTTGCTACTATGTGGCGCTGAATGTAAAGGACAACTAGTGTCTTTAGCGTTCAAATTGGTCATTTTATCTGTGGGAGCTTGGGCAATTTTCCTGCGAAAGCCCAACGCTACGTTGCCAAGGATTTATCTCTTCCGAGCCTCTGTTATGGTCTTCGTACTCGTGTGCACTTTTGCATATTGGTTATTTTACATTGTACAAGTAAGTTTTCGCAATAACTGTATTCAATTGTATACATAAAAGGACAGTGTGGTGACACTTGTTCTTTAGGTAACTGAAGCAGCTCGAGCGGCTATAACGCCAGAAGAATCTGTTGATTATAAAGCATTGGTTGCATACGCGTCCAGTCTAACTGATACTCTTTTATTCATCCATTACTTGGCTGTTGTTTTGGTCGAACTTCGGCATTTACAGCCATCCTATTATGTCAAAGTGACTCGTAGTCCTGACGGCGTGTCCAAATCGTACGCAATTGGCCAATTGAGCATACAAAGAGCAGCCATTTGGATTTTAGAGCGGTAAGTAATATTACGTGTACATTACTTCCTATTAATACCGTTCGAAAATCTCCTCGCCTATTAAGATACCATCGGTGAATCTCAATATATTAGTTTCTTTTTTCTAAATTTCCACGCATTAATTGTACCATTTTTTAAATGGCATAGAGATACATATTTCAATTCTTCCCATTAGATATTACACCGAATTTCCAGTGTATAATCCATATCTGGAGCGAATTCCCGTCAGTAAAAGTTCGCAGCGGAAACAAGCGAGTAGTAGCTTCAAATTCTACGAAGTAGATGGCGTGAACTCAAGCGGCATTCAACAGAGCAACTCTCGCGCCATGTTGGCCGCGCATGCGCGCCGACGGGACTCCAGCCATAACGAGCGGTTCTATGAAGAGCACGAGTACGAACGCCGAGTGAAAAAACGTCGGGCACGATTGATTACAGCTGCCGAAGAAGCGTTCACGCATATTAAGAGACTGCACCACGACCAGGTGCGTTTCCAATACCTTTTAATATGTCTCGTATATATTGTATTGGTCTGTTTAGGCTCCTGCAATTCCTATGGATGCCCACGAAGCGGCCCAGGCTGTGTTTCCCTCTCTAGCGCGCGCTTTGCAGAAGTATCTGAGGGCGACACGTCAACAGCCGCGTCATTCTGTTGACGCAATTTTGACACATTTAGCACGCTGTCTCTCCCACGATCTAAGCCCGAGGGCCTTTCTGGAGCAGTATCTAATGCCCGAACCGGTTTTAGCACACGATAAGGTCGGCTTTCCTAAAAATATCGTAACGTCAATAGCCTTTTTTAAATTTGTGATAGTTGATTTTTTGGTGGATTTCTTCAGGAGGTTCAAAGAGACGTCCAAACCTGGGCTCTGATTTGCGAGCAGTTGCTCGGGCGACCGCTTACCGATGGCGTCTGCTTTCAATTACGTCAGAATGACGTCAGTTTGCTGTGTGAAATTCGCAGACTTCCCCACTTGAACGTAACAGAACAAGTTGTGGATCCAAAAAGCAATAAATTCGTACTGAGGTAAGACACTTCAAAAGAATTTTCAATATTCTCCATACACGTTCATCTTTAATTAAATGACTTTTTAATTATTGACTTTAATAATTATCTAAAAATAATTGATTGACTTAGCCGTTACTTTGGGATATTCCATAATTTGGGAAATACAAGAATATTACTTTGTTTTATATCATTGTTTATTGTTATACATTGTTATATTATCGTGATATAAAACAAAGTAATATTCTTTTATTTTCTCTTTAATTCGATTTAATATATAATTTCCTAATAAATTTTCAAAGTTTCCTTCTACCAAATCGCCGACTGCGCAATCATTTTAACATATATTTATAATTTGAGACTTGTTATTTTTAATTGTCCAGCGTGGTTTTTATTGATAAAAGAAGCACTCCGTGTAAAGACGTATTTCTTACATGTTTTAATATTTTATTAGATTAAATTCCGAGACGAGTGTTTGACAGGAAATAAACATTGATTGCACAGTGGCGGACTTGCATTTTGAAGCGACATATGAGGAGCCACGAGCGGAGTTTGTTGTCTATGATCGATTAATTTAGTTTTTGTTAATATTTTAACGGTAAGTCGATATTTCATCGTAATTTATAGGAATGTTCCTATAAGAAAGAATCGCATTTTATGAAATGATGGGTATGAATGGAATGAGTAGTTTGGAAATTTAGATAATAGAAATTTATCTAAAAATAATCAAGTGACATTAAAGGGCGATATAATCGAAATATACTCACTAACTTAAGAATAATATTTAAACTTATATAAATTAAAATCGCAGTTTGAAATATTTACAAAATATGAAAAAGTCTGCATATAATTGAAAATATCTTAAATCCCTGTAAATATTTACAATCACTTTATGGTAAGGCTAATCTATAGATAAGTACATTAAAAAATAATACATCTACACAAAAATATCATATCAACAATAATATTACTGCCAGCCAATCTATAAACAAAAACCGAAAAATATTTTAAATTTAAAAATATTTTTACATCGCAAAAACTTCAATGTCTGAATAATCTTTTATACAAAATAAATGCTCTCTTATAGTTAGGAATAAAATATTTTTGAAACGTTTAACATTGAATCGAAAATCGTAATTTAGCACAAAAAGTATTTTATAGATCGTAATTTTTTATACATAAGTAACTTATAAATTGACATATCGACATATATTTTATATATATTATTTTACAATACAGATTTGATTTTATATTAATGTTAATATAACAACAATTGTATATAATTTAAATACGTCTTCGGCAAGAAAAATATTTCCATACCCTGCTTTCATTCTTCGAATAATTCCATATTTTTTTACTCGATCAAAAAAAATCCAAATATATACTGTAAGTTTTGTTATTCATAATATAACTATAATAATAAGATATGTCTATTACATTTTTATTAATTTCACTTAATTTCAAAGATTTCTATATTGTGATAAATATGTACTTATAATTTATTATTCTACGTACTTAACAAAAAATGTATTTATATTTATTTATTTCTTTATTGTATATCGTACGCTCAATATTATTATTAACTATGCACTATATTTCTATAGATTTGAAGAATATAAGACTATTAATAAGTGCAATTCAAAACGTCTTCAATCTCGTGAAATATTTCACCAATGATTTTAAAGATGTAATATGTGAGATATATGAACATTTACACCAATTTTAAGATAAACAAGAAAAACAATATTTAGCTTTTTATATTGATGTATGTGGGTTTATAGATGTATATGAGTAAATAAAATTGTATCGTTTTTAATGGTCCTCAATCATCTTAAATTAATGTATTAAACATTAGCCATATTAATGGCCATTTAATAATTTCAACTTATATAATTTAATTCGCGCTGGTCCACTATAGAGTACTTTCGTATATTGAGGTTATGTGAACTTTCAATCAACTTCGCTGTTGATTTAAATGCTATAAAACGTTTACTTGCGAATTTGTATTGTTTAATCAAACTTGCGAATTTTTAATAAATTATAGAATGGAGACTATTTTGGAGCAGCAACGGCGTTATCATGAAGAACGTGAACGTCTCATCGATGCTATGACAAAGGAAATGCTTCAAAAGAAAGGCACGGTAGGATAATTTATTTGAAATATTATAGACTATTTCTTATAACATAAAACTTGGCATTTATAATCAGCTTTTTAACATATTATTTCCCACGCAGTATCGCGAAGGCATCAATTCCGATCATCGTCTTAAACTTTTATTGGACAAATACATATATGATTCAGACAAACTAGTGGATTTGTACGAAGATAAGGATGGCCAAAGGAAGGCGGAAGTGTCTTCCCTAACGGGCCCGAATGAGTTCCAGGAGTTCTACAGTCGGTTGAAGCAAATTAAGGACTTCTATCGTAAACATCCCAATGAGGTACGACTAATGATTTGCTAGTTTAGTTAAAGAGTCCTCAATCCTAAAGATTGGTTGGAAACAGCACGCCATGCCGATCTATCCTGAGCTAATCCCTTCATCTCCCTATAGCTATTCATCTCAACGTCTTCAACTATCTGACTCACATACTCCAATCTAGGCCTACCTACCCCTCTCTTTCCCTCCACTCTACCTTCTATGATCAATTGCATAATCCCCCCATGCCTAAGAATATGCCCTACTAATCTGTCTCTCCTACGCTGTAACACTCTCCAAATACTTCTCTTCTCCCCTACTAACTCTAGTACAGCTTCATTTGTTACTTTATCTTCCCAACCAATCCTCATCATCCTCCTATAACACCACATTTCAAGTGCTTGTAATCTACGCTTCTCTTCCTTTCCTATAGTCCACGCCTCACACCCGTACAGTGCTACACTCCAAACATATACCTTCAGTAATCTTTTTCTAATACCCAAGTCAATATTTGATCTTAAAATCTGTTCTTTTTCTACGAATGCCTTCCTACCCTGTGCTATCCTACACTTTATATCTACCTTGCTTCGATTATCTTTTGTGATTCTACTGCCTAAATAACAAAAATCTGACACTTCTTCGATTCTATTATCTCCTATTGTGATCCTCATTTTTCTACTGCATTCCTTTTTGTCACACCTCATCACTTTAGTTTTACCTATATTTATTTTCATGTTAAAATCCCTAGTCAATACTGCCTGCATACCATTCAATACCCTTTCTAAATTCTTTTCGCTTTCTTCCAATATAGCTATATCGTCGGCGAATCTCAGCATATATATTTTCTCTCCCTGTACATTCACACCTACACTATACTCTTCTTTTACTTTGTTTATTGCATCTTCTATATATAGATTAAATAATAACGGTGAAAGTGTACATCCCTGCCGAACTCCCTTCCCTATTTTTGCTACTTCTTCTTCCCCCTCAATTCTAACTAAGGCAGTTTGGTGTTTATATAAATTAAAAATTATTCTCCTATCCTTATAATCTATACCCGTTTCTTTTAAAATTCTAAACATTATGTCCCAATCTACATTGTCAAATGCCTTTTCTAAGTCTACAAAAGCTATGCAAGTTACCTTTCCTACCCTCTTTCTTTTTTCTACTACCGTTCTTAGTGCTAGAATCGCCTCTCTCGTCCCTCTGTTTTTCCTAAAACCAAACTGATCTTCTCCTAGCCTTTCCTCTACTTTATTTTCTAATCTCCTATAAATAATCTTTAACAATATCTTCGATGCATGTGATAGTAGGCTAATGGTCCTATAGTTCTCACACAAATTAGCTCCTATTTTCTTCGGCATTGTTACTATTCTACTACGCTGAAAATCCTGTGGTACTTCTCCCTTCTCATATATTTTACAAACTAACCTGTATAATCGCTCCTGCATTTTTTCCCCTGCGTGTTTTATTAATTCGGCTGGTATCATATCAATCCCCGCTGCTTTGTTATTCCGTATGATTATATGATTATATACGGAATGATTTGCTATATATTAAATTCTAGGAATTTTCGCGTTGAAATAAGGTTGCTTTTCATTAATGTTTAGATAAGTGTGCCGATGTCCGTAGAATTCGATGAATTGGCTAAAGCCCGTGAAAATCCTACCGAGGAACTATCAAGTAATATCTTTTGGCTGAATTATTTGTGGATATTGTAGAAATGTGTTGTTTTTTTAGACTTGATCGATTTCTCTGACGAAGAGGGTTATGGAAAATACCTAGATTTGCACGAATGTTACGAGAAGTACATCAATTTAAAAGGCATTGAGGTGAGTTGATATAACCAGAATACCAAATAAAAGCTACTTTTATTAATGTAATACACGCAAAATAATATTTTTGCAGAAAGTCGATTACATTACTTATTTGGGAATGTTCGATCAATTATTTGACATTCCGAAGGAGCGAAAATCTGGCGAATATAAAAAATATTTAAATACTTTGATCGAATATTTGGTGTATTTCGTTAGTAGAATTAAACCGCTTATGCATCTCGACGAAGAGTTGAAGCAGAAGCATTTAAATGCCGTTGCACATTTCGATAGTGGAACTTTAATGGGATGGCCTGTATGAAATTCAATACCGCTTTAGAAAATTCGTTTAGTGTTTAATTTATTGTTCGTTTTCTTCGCAACAGAAAGAAACTGGTTCGGCTTTAGCTAATGTTGGAGCACATTTGGAACTATCGGCATTTTCCAGCTGGGAAGAGTTGGCTTCGTTAGGATTAGACAGATTGAAATCGGCTTTAATGGCCCTTGGACTAAAATGCGGAGGGTAATCAAGAATTATTTTCACAGTTAATTTTAAATAAATTTAACTTATCGCCATTTTTAGTACTTTAGAGGAGCGGGCTCAACGTTTATTCTCCACAAAGGGTTTAACGTCCTTAGATCCGTCCCTGTTAGTCAAGAACCGTTCCGGAAAAGCTACTAAGGAAAAAGAACACTTACGCCACAAAGAATTGGCTGGGTTCGAAGCTCAAGTCTACCGGTGCGTATTTCAATTTGTAAAAAAGAAAATAAATTGCATAAATACTTTTTTTACTCCTTAAATTATAAATAATTGATAGATTTGGCTGTTACTATGTGATATTCCATAATATGGAAATTAAAAGACTGTTTACTTGTTTTTATATCACAAAAAAATAATAATAATAAGAGACGACTATAGTTTCGTGCTATTATCAAGTCTTAGAATAAGTTACAATGTTATTTAATAAATTTTTCTCTTCTCTTATTTAATAAATTTTGGTAATATAAAAACAAAGTAAACCGTCTTTTGTTTAAATTATGTTGATTTTAGGCTGGCAGAACTTGTATCTTCTCAACGTTCTGCAACAAAAGAAAATGTGCAACGTAAGCAGGCCCGTACTGACGGCGAACGTGATGACAGCGAAAATGAAGAGAGCGACAATGACAGCGCCGATGATGATGGCGATGACGTTCCTTATAATCCCAAGAATTTGCCGCTTGGGTGGGACGGCAAGGTAGGGATATATATTTTTGCAGCATGGAGCATTCTACGCCTGTATTTCCTTATTTACCTTAAAAGCCACAGACACAAACTTTTACTTACCGTCGGGATTTTTACAGCCGATCCCGTACTGGTTATACAAACTACACGGTTTGAACATCAGTTACAATTGCGAAATCTGCGGAAATTATATCTACAAAGGGCCGAAGGCCTTCCAAAGACATTTCGCCGAATGGAGACACGCCCACGGAATGCGTTGCCTCGGCATTCCAAATACCGCTCATTTCGCTAATGTCACCCAAATTGAAGATGCTTTAGCATGTAAGTGAAGTAGTTAACATTCTTCAGATAATGAGGTATGACGGATAATTACCACCGTATAAATTCAGCAATATTCAATCGTTTGGTAGAAGTTGGCAAACAAATTCTTATTGATTTATTTTGCCATAAGACTTGGAACTTTTTCCGTTTGATAAATGTGTTCTTATTTTTTTAGTGTGGGAAAAATTAAAAGTGCAGAAGCAAAATGAAAGATGGCAACCGGAAACTGAAGAAGAGTACGAAGACTCTCAGGGGAATGTCGTTAATAGAAAAACATACGAGGATTTAAAACGACAAGGTTTACTATAAACTGCAAGTTTTTATTAAAAAAAAAATATATTAACCGTGACACTTAATAAAATCACTACAAAACTTTCTATAAAAAAGTCTAGATCTATTTTCTAGATTTATTTTAAAAAATTACACATTATTCTTAGCGTAGTCAAATCAAAAAATGATACATTATGCTTATAACTTATAACGTTTTCTGGATATTTTCCTAAGGCATGTTGCCTAATCGTTTGTAATCGATCTTCTCTAGTTGCACCAAGGGCCGTAGTTGCTCGGCGAATATTCGCATATCTTCCGCAATGGCGTCCTGTCCAGATGGCGCCAAAACTGACAACTCTACCAAATAACTTTGGCTTATCGGTTCTACACTTTCCCCTGGTTTATTCGTCATCCCTAAATATAAGTCCCGCTTTTAGTGCGCGATCATTAATTCGATTCGAATTATTGCGAAAGGAAACTAAATTTTAAGGCTTCAAAATCTTATATTTTGATCTGTCAACGAATGTCATTCGACTCACCCATTTTGAAAATTTTCGACACGGTAATTTTCATTCTTCCTTTCCTGAACATATACCCCCTGGCTATATACTCAAAGTCCAATCTGCACCCGAGTTCGGTCAGAAACTCGACTATAGTCGAACTGCACGCCATGTCTATACTCGACCTAACGACCGTCGGTCGATTTTTATCTCCAATTTCGTGTTGGCCAACGTATCGCAATTGCCACGGAGCGTCCGGCACATCGAGGGCTCTCCGAACCCTCAGCGGTAATATCGGCGGTGTATTTGTGCTTGGCGAATTGCCGCGCAATATAAAGCTCAATTCGTGATCGTTGAATGACTCGGGGCCGCTATCCACATTGTCGCATAAACCGCGTAAACGGTGCAGGAGCACCTCTACGTATTGATCTAACACGGAACCTTGTAATAGGTATTCTTGGTTGGGAATGATGTTGCAGCGTAAAGCGGCGCTTAGCGAATCCATTGCATTTGTCATGATGGTCAATATTTTTCGAAAAATACAATTTTGTGAACGGTTCCAACATAAATAGGGTTTTGTCAATGGCAATGTATTGTCATTGGTTGTTTTTTTGCATTTTGTAGTACGATATTTCTAAAGCGTGTTAGATAAGTTGGTTGCATAGTTCAAGGCATTATTAATTTCATACATAGGGCTGTCCAAAGTATATAAAGAGTTCATGAATCTGTTTTTGCTATACAAATCGTTTGTGTACTTTATTTGTATTGGTCTGATCTTGACATACTTCATTTGCCTCCACAACATTCATAACTTGTCTTCTGTTTACACAAAATTTTGTTACTTCGTTTTTAGCGGATTCTATCAATTTACATGATATAATGTTAGCAGAATTTCAAAAAATAATATTTAATTTGAAAGAAGAAAAATACGAAACTAAATAATATCATTGCTTTCTCTTTTTTTCATAATTTATAAGGAAACCGCGTTCGAATTATGCCCATTTTCCCTACAATACAACTATTTTCCTACATTTTCTTTTGGTTCACGATTGAACAATTTAGATTACTAAAGTATTTTTAGTACGTGTACTTTTAACGATATTTAGTGAACGATATTCCGCGAAAACGGCCTTTCTAAAGAATCAAAGATTCATGTAGTTGATGAGTCATTAACAACAGGTAAATCCTCATATGGATAATGACTTCATTGCTTTGTGAATGTCTGGGGTCAACTAGTTTGCCAGTTCCCTGCTCAAGGCAAGTTTGAATCGAACATAATCTCCGTAGCCTTTACTCGCTTTGCCGAGTATATTTTAAAACTAATTCTCAAAGTCGCAGTAATACAACACACTTGTTTTTTGTCTTTTGAAAACAAACGAGGCAATTACATATTGAAAAAAAGTATTGTATTAAAATTTGAAATATTTGTCGACGTTTTTTTGATATAATTTAAAAAGTACTTATTGTAATTACTAGTAATATCGAGGAGGTTTATCTGGTTTATCTAATAATAGCGTTATCTCCGAGATAAGTGATATTAAAACAATGTAGACAATGGTATTTTACGCTTGTTATTAGATTTATAATTGTGGAATTTTAATTTGTGACCACCTGTGGAAAAAATGTGGATTTTTAATTATATTTTACTGGCCAGTTTTATCGTCTTTTTAATAGGTAAGTTAATTATGACATTATCTTATATTACAAGTATATTTATTAAAGTAAAATTTGCTTCATTTCAATTTGATGCATTTTATCTTCTTAAAGCGTTATGCGTGATGAAATTCAATAGTCATTTACAACTATAAATATATTTTTAGTTGCATTAAACTGCTTATAAAATAATTATATTATTTTCCCTTTACGCATGAACAACATTAAATTGACCTGCTTTTAAACATGACGAAACGAAACAATCGAATTTTGTGCAAATTATTATTAAATACTCAAAAATCGGAATTAAATTTATTTTAATTATTTTTTTAAATCGAATTGTGCTTTAGTTTATTAGAAAACACGCTGTATATAAATTTTCTAAATATATTGAGATCGGTTCAATGCATTCTTATGCAGTAAATAGTTTATTTTTAGCTCTTAAGGGTAAATATATTTATTATCTCGAATTGTGTTTAGTCAAGATATTTTCCTAAGTAATTTATTACATTTATCAGCAATAACAAAATTACATACTTTAATAATATATACAGTGCGTCTGTAAGTCAACAAAATGCTTTCATAAATTAAAAATGAAGTAATTTGTATTTTGCATTAAGCAAATTAAAATTATGAAGGTTCTTTTTAAATTACTAAATAAATGATTATTCATATGTCTGTAAAAGTAGTATTTAACGTGACTAACACAATTTTATTACTTAAAACAATTTTTTTTTTCACTACCAGCTAATTTTTTTTTTTTTATCGTTAGCACATCCTATTGACAATGATTTATCCAACCAAAACGATGGATCCATCAAAGATTCATCACCGCCAATGGAATTCCCACAAAATGACAGCCAATTTCCGGTGGTCGCCACAAATGCAACGCTGTTGCACGAACTATCAGGCAAAGAAGACAATGTTGCCACACAAGCACCGGAACAAATAGTAAAAGACAATATTCAATCACAGCAAATTAATCAAAATCAACCAAAAGATAAGCCTAAACCGGAAGTAGATAGTGCGGGAGTCAGAATCGATGGTCCAGAATCTGAAATGAAGACACACCAAGTGGACGAGTCTAAAATTGACACAGAGGTGCCAGATCTACTGAAAATTGCCGAAGACTTGATCAAGCCACCGCAAGAACCTGAAAGTAATGGTATCCCAAATGACAGTAATGACATTGACAGTGATGAAAATTATGCCCAAGCGCAGCAAAAGAACGTACCCGACGAACCAGTAAATAGTGGTACGTTTTTGTGCAATCAATTTTTTTTTTAAAAAGCCTAAATTTTTCAGAAACGATGTTTTAAGAATTATAAACTTTCCATGATTATATAAAATATTTATTATTATCATTTATTGCAGTTAAATATATTTCCACTGAGGACTTTCCCAAAGCTGAAGTAGAGTGGATTCAAAATGGTCACGATAACGAAGATGTCCGACTATTGGCGGACGATGACACTTTAGCACCATCTAGCGATTACACGCGAGAAGCGTATAGTGAACATGGCCGCGGTGTGCCTTTAGTTCAAGGACGTTATGCCGCCATCTTGGCCGGAGTGTTCATTGTCTTGGCAGTTGTTGGTTATGCTGTTATGTTGTCCTGGAGACGATACTTAGAGTAAGTGACAGACATTTGTTCAAAGTGACTTTTAAACGTAAAAAAAATTAAAAAAAAAATTTTAAATTTATTTGAATTTAAAAAATTAAGTTTTTATTTCAAACTTGTTTTATTGTCATTTGTAGAAATCGTTATGGTAACCGACAAATGTTAATTAATGAAGATGATATTTATGCTACTAACGACTTAAAAGATTTTTCTGTAAGTACTTAAGAAAGAAATTGTTTTTTTGACAATATTAACTTTTATTTTTTAGTTGTAGAAAACTACGAATAAATGTTGTTTCGGTCAGAATATTTTATTTATCCTTAGCTATAAAAATGCCAAGAAAATCAATGAGATTGCCATTTTATTACAGTAAATTATCGTATTTAAGATTTACATGTAAATGTTACAATTGTCTGTGATACTACATCTTTTTCAAAATATATTTGTTTTTATTTTAAGTGTCTATAATCTTTAGAATACCATTGCATTTCCATTACATTTCCATATAAGGAACTAAGGAACTTAATTAATAGGAAATGCAAGCTAGCGAAAGAAGAGTGGATAAAAGGAAATTGTGAGGATATTGAGGAGGATATGAGAAGAGGTAAAGTAGATTTGGGCTACAGGAAAATTAAGTCACATTTTTCTAAAGTAAAACCAAAGGGTAACATTATATGTGATAAGCAGGGTAAGGAACTCACAGAAAATAAGGAAAAAGCTAGAAGATGGAAGGAGTATCTTGAAGATTTATATAAAGGTAGGCAGGACATGGAGGAGCTAGAAAATGTGGAACAGATAGATGAGGATGACTTAGGTCCTAGCATACTTAGGTCAGAGTTTCATAGAGCATTAAATGATTTACGGAATAACAAAGCAGCGGGGATTGATATGATACCAGCCGAATTAATAAAACACGCAGGGGAAAAAATGCAGGAGCGATTATACAGGTTAGTTTGTAAAATATATGAGAAGGGAGAAGTACCACAGGATTTTCAGCGTAGTAGAATAGTAACAATGCCGAAGAAAATAGGAGCTAATTTGTGTGAGAACTATAGGACCATTAGCCTACTATCACATGCATCGAAGATATTGTTAAACATTATTTATAGGAGATTAGAAAATAAAGTAGAGGAAAGGCTAGGAGAAGATCAGTTTGGTTTTAGGAAAAACAGAGGGACGAGGGAAGCGATTCTAGCACTAAGAACGGTAGTAGAAAAAAGAAATAGGGTAGGAAAGGTAACTTGCATAGCTTTTGTAGACTTAGAAAAGGCATTTGACAATGTAGATTGGGACATAATGTTTAGAATTTTAAAAGAAACGGGTATAGATTATAAGGATAGGAGAATAATTTTTAATTTATATAAACACCAAACTGCCTTAGTTAGAATTGAGGGGGAAGAAGAGGTAGCAAAAATAGGGAAGGGAGTTCGGCAGGGATGTACACTCTCACCGTTATTATTTAATCTATATATAGAAGATGCAATAAACAAAGTAAAAGAAGAGTATAGTGTAGGTGTGAATGTACAGGGAGAGAAAATATATATGCTGAGATTCGCCGACGATATAGCTATATTGGAAGAAAGCGAAAAGAATTTAGAAAGGGTATTGAATGGTATGCAGGCAGTATTGACTAGGGATTTTAACATGAAAATAAATATAGGTAAAACTAAAGTGATGAGGTGTGACAAAAAGGAATGCAGCAGAAAAATGAGGATCACAATAGGAGATAATAGAATCGAAGAAGTGTCAGATTTTTGTTATTTAGGCAGTAGAATCACAAAAGATAATCGAAGCAAGGTAGATATAAAGTGTAGGATAGCACAGGGTAGGAAGGCATTCGTAGAAAAAGAACAGATTTTAAGATCAAATATTGACTTGGGTATTAGAAAAAGATTACTGAAGGTATATGTTTGGAGTGTAGCACTGTACGGGTGTGAGGCGTGGACTATAGGAAAGGAAGAGAAGCGTAGATTAGAAGCACTTGAAATGTGGTGTTATAGGAGGATGATGAGGATTGGTTGGGAAGATAAAGTAACAAATGAAGCTGTACTAGAGTTAGTAGGGGAGAAGAGAAGTATTTGGAGAGTGTTACAACGTAGGAGAGACAGATTAGTAGGGCATATTCTTAGGCATGGGGGGATTATGCAATTGATCATAGAAGGTAGAGTGGAGGGAAAGAGAGGGGTAGGTAGGCCTAGATTGGAGTATGTGAGTCAGATAGTTGAAGACGTTGAGATGAATAGCTATAGGGAGATGAAGGGATTAGCTCAGGATAGATCGGCATGGCGTGCTGTTTCCAACCAATCTTTAGGATTGCGGACTCTTTAACTTCCATTACAAACCTCATTGTACAATCTTACTTTTCTAGTGGATCTAATGTTATTGTTGTAATATATTATCTTGGTAAATTATTTTTAATCCACATTTCATTTTTCTAGGTTACGTGTGTATAAGAGCTACTTAACTTGATCATAGTTTTTCAGTAAGCAACGACTATAACCAAATTTGATCTTCATCAAGGAATTCTGTACATTTAAAATCTTAATCTTCAATCTTTACGATGGCCAATATAACAGATATCATGTTGGAAATCGCCGCAGAAGAAAGACGCTACATTAGAGATGTGGAAGAAGTTATGAAAAAAGAAGCTGCACTACAAGCATTTTTAATGGTATAAATTCCCAAACAAACTAGATGTATTGATAAAGGCGAAATCCATTTACTTTAATCGATTACTTTCTAGGATCATCAAAAAATAAAGCTAGAAACGAAGAAATGCCGAATTAACTTACCGAATGAAGATCGACGGATGTTTTCTGAAGCGATTTCGAAAATCGTAAGTTCCAATAACTTACCTATTCTTTTTCTTAGTGCTGTTGAATGGGTATATATTTTTAGAATAATTGCATAAAAGATACGAGCATCGAAGCGGATTTAATTAAGAAAATAAAAGATGAAGCGCTTCTTTATAAATTACAACAAAATCGATCCTTTCAGATATTGTCGGAACTTTAATCTAATTACGTTGTAATAAATTAAAAGTAATATTTTAAGAATCTTTTACATATGCCAAAAATGTTAGAAAACTATTAAATTATTTGGGAAACTGTAAAAGTCAAACCACGAATGACATTCGGCCATAACCTCAATTTTTTCGTGGCGGGAAATCGCACGAACTAGTGATTAGAATCAGCTGATGTATTTCCCATTTACAAAAAGAATTCTTTAATTACATTTCTGTAATTATAAATTGTGCGATGTCTAGTCCTAGAAGAAGTTCCAGAGGTATAAAGCCAACGCAAATAATGCATTAATTGAAATGAAGCACTCCGAAGAAGCTGTACTTTGATTCTAGCTCCGATGAACACTCTGATGTAGAAAAAATCGTTGATAGCGGTAAGGGCTTTACAAAAACATATTTAAAACGTGATTCCTTCGATTTTTTTATATTTCCAGTTGTAAATGAAGTCAAAATGCCCGAAAAAAATATCTAAAAAGTGCAAAACAATTAGATCATGATGATCACAATTAGATCAGAGTTTGATAGAGCCTTATATCATTTAAGAAATAACAAAGCAGCAGGAGTAGATATAATACCAACAGAATTGATAAAACACGCAGCGGAAAAGATGCAGGATCGATTATACAGGCTAGTTTGTAAAATATATGAAGATGGAGAAGTACTAGAGTTAGTAGGAGAGAAGAGAAGTATTTGGAAGATATTACAGCGTATAGGAGAGATAGACTAGTAGGTCACATTCTTAGACACGGGGGGGGGGGTATTATGCAATTAGTTATAGAAGGTAGAGTGGAGGGAAAGCAAGGGGTAGGTAGGCCTAGATTGGAGTATGTGGGTCAGATAGTAATGTTTATTTGCCAATTGTACAGTTTTTGTCAAATTTGGTGTTTTGTACTTGTATATATAATTATATATACTCTTGTTTGCATTATTTGTTTTTTGATGGTGGTAGTTGTGGTTTTTCCAAGTTAGTGGACCTCTATTGTATAGTGCGATTCCTCTCTTCAGATATTCAGAGTTGTTGAGTCTTATTGTCGGGGTTCGTAAATTGTTCTCTATCCCTAGTGTTATGTTGGTGTTGATCTCCGTGTTTATGTAGTTTATATCTTTATGTTTCATGAATGATTGTTAGGATTTTCATTATATATAGGGACGGCTTCGTGTGCAGTTTGTATTTCTTAAAGAGCGGTCTACAGCTGACCGACGGCTGTATTGGTTCAATTGCTCCGACTGCCCTCTTTTGTGCTTCCATCAATTGCGAGACGTGTGAGCTGTGTCCCTATATTTCAATACCATAGGTGAAATTAGAATTGAGGGGGAAGAAGAGGTAGCAAAAATAGGGAAGGGAGTTCGGCAGGGATGTACACTTTCACCGTTATTATTTAATCTATATATAGAAGATGCAATAAACAAAGTAAAAGAAGAGTATAGTGTAGGTGTGAATGTACAGGGAGAGAAAATATATATGCTGAGATTCGCCGACGATATAGCTATATTGGAAGAAAGCGAAAAGAATTTAGAAAGGGTATTGAATGGTATGCAGGCAGTATTGACTAGGGATTTTAACATGAAAATAAATATAGGTAAAACTAAAGTGATGAGGTGTGACAAAAAGGAATGCAGTAGAAAAATGAGGATCACAATAGGAGATAATAGAATCGAAGAAGTGTCAGATTTTTGTTATTTAGGCAGTAGAATCACAAAAGATAATCGAAGCAAGGTAGATATAAAGTGTAGGATAGCACAGGGTAGGAAGGCATTCGTAGAAAAAGAACAGATTTTAAGATCAAATATTGACTTGGGTATTAGAAAAAGATTACTGAAGGTATATGTTTGGAGTGTAGCACTGTACGGGTGTGAGGCGTGGACTATAGGAAAGGAAGAGAAGCGTAGATTACAAGCATTCGAAATGTGGTGTTATAGGAGGATGATGAGGATTGGTTGGGAAGATAAAGTAACAAATGAAGCTGTACTAGAGTTAGTAGGGGAGAAGAGAAGTATTTGGAGAGTGTTACAGCGTAGGAGAGACAGATTAGTAGGGCATATTCTTAGGCATGGGGGGATTATGCAATTGATCATAGAAGGTAGAGTGGAGGGAAAGAGAGGGGTAGGTAGGCCTAGATTGGAGTATGTGAGTCATATAGTTGAAGACGTTGAGATGAATAGCTATAGGGAGATGAAGGGATTAGCTCAGGATAGATCGGCATGGCGTGCTGTTTCCAACCAATCTTTAGGATTGCGGACTCTTTAACTAACTAGGTGAAAATGCTTTGAAACAGAGTGTGATATGTTGTAAAGGCGGCAGGTTTTTTCAATTCTTCTTATTGCGTATGTTACTCTTGCCTTTTGCAGAGGTGATCTATGTGTGCTCTCCATGTTAGCCTTGAGTCTATCCAGATTGCCAGAAAACAAGTGGGGTATGATAGCGGTATCCATTTGTCCATGACGTAGTTTATGGTGATATGTTTATGTTTATAGTTTCCTTGTTTAGCAGTAGATGATTTCTATTTATTCACGTTTGAGTTTCTTCGTAGGTATTCTTTACGTATAGTTCAACCTCTATCGCCTATAACACTTTGTATGATTTTTGTTTAACATAACATACTTATCTGTGGCATTAAGACCATTTTATCATCACACCACTTCAATAGATGTTATTAAAAGATAGTCATTTAAAAAAATATTTTATACAGTTTTCTTATTGATTAAGTGCACAATATATTTTAAGCGTACATAGTTTACTAAAAATAATTTAATTTTTAATTATCGTGAGATAGCAACCTGCTGTCGGTGAAAATGTTATTGATATTTTGTATGAATTTTTCGGAATTTTTCAACTTAATTCGTGCAATTCGAATAATTCCACAGTACATATTTTTTGTCATTACATGTTAAAATATTTTTGATTTTGAGCGTTATTAAATTGGTATTTGATTTCATAATTCATCCTTCAGCATTGAAATATACTTCGGTCCTTCTTCAATGGGCAAATCGTTCCAAAAATGCGGATATAAACTTTCCGTCTTTTGAATATTCGCATTTTCGGGCCCAGAAATTAATAAATATCGGAATTCGTTTTGTGTAACTGGCGCCCATGGAAAGCCCTTAAATGAAGGCTCCCTAAAATATATTTAGTGCATAATAATTAGAAAAAAAATGCTATTCTAAAATTATTCTTACCCATTTTTACTAAAATCTACAAATAAGTCCACCATTTGATCTTTCATTTGATTATCTTCTTTGGTTTGTTTTCCTGGATTTAAATCAGATTGGAATACGTAGAATACATCATCTCCATGACTGACACCTGCCAAAATTATGAAGTTCAATTTTTTTAAACGACACTTTCTTCAAATTTCAGCTTGTAATTTACCTAAATCTTCTTGACATCCGATTGTACTTGTCAAACTAACATTTCCGCGATATCCAAACATGTAGAACCAAACTTTCTGTTTATTTATTTTCGCTTGCATTCTAGCGGCAGTTTCTCCACCAATAACAAAGTGTCTATGAGAATTCAACTACCAAAAATTGCACATTAGACAAAAAATTAGATAAACATAAATATCTGCATAAGTGTCTGCTGCTTACCGTCACAAATTCTTTAACCGTTTTCTTCGACAGAACTTCACCTTTCAAGTAAAATTTCCTTAAAACCTGCGATACAAAGTCCATCTTAGATGTTGGTACGGTGTTTTCATAATCCATTAATTTTGGCATGAGCTCATTCCAGCGTTCGTTAATTTCGTCAAGGTATTCGTAAATATCTGTATTTGACATATAAAGCAATATTTTCAATCATGTTGAAAGCGAAAAAAGAAAAATATCATTTTTATCGTATGGGCAAAATTCAGCTTCAACTCAAACAAGCTTAACATTAAGAACTTCACCTCTAACAATTAATATTTGATTAAAATGCTTATATACTGGTGAATTGTTAATTATTTCAACTTACAACCAACAGGATAAATTCCTTCCTCAGTGTCCAGTGTGGTCAACCACGGTAAATCGGCAACACCGCCTTCTCGTTGCAATGATTTATATGGTAATTCTGTCATAAACGCTGATTCACTTTCTTTTTCAATAACGGGTCCAAATGGAGCAAATGGAAAGACTTTGTATGTATAAAATGGCAACAACGCTTCTATTACCTACAAAATTTCCTCCGTTAAAACAATAGCAAAATTAATTTGCTTATTAAGATTTATTATTTTTTTTTAAATAAATTGTTAAAAGTCATTTTCTACTGACTTGTCTAGAAGATCTGTCACGTATACATTTGACCATTTCTTTCATGTCAATTTTCTCGGATTTATTACTTAGGCAACCTAAATTGCTGGCTAATTGTTTAGATTTTTCTAAAGCGTTTTCTTGTAAAGCCCATGGGGCCAAAGCTGTTCCACTCAAAGAAATTCCTTTATGAAATAGCCCTATTTAAAAGAAACTTTTTTCATTGATATTTTCGCATTTGTGGTGATTTTTGAACATTTAACAGTACTATCTTTCAAATATAAATGCTTAAGTTACCTCTGGATAATTGGCTGAAATAATGAAAATGTACACTAGCGCCTCCTGCAGACATTCCTGTGATTGTCACAGAATTAGGGTTGCCACCAAAACTGGCAATGTTCGCTTTAATCCATTTCAAAGCCATTATCTGATCTTTCAAGCCCATATTTCCACTTACAACGTCATCTTCTGTACTTAAAAATCCTACAGCGAAAATATTTGTTTATATGTTAGTCTATTTTAAATTTTTGTAAACCTATGTTATTTTATTTTTTAAATACAGCAAAAATGAATAAAATGATCGCTGCTAAATCTATATGATATCTTCAATTACCAAATGGTCCCAATCGATAGTTGAGATTCACTAAAATTACATCTCGGTCCATTAAGAATGCAGGACCGGCGTACAAATCTTGCGACCCGAACATAAATGCGCCACCGTGTATATGAACGATGACATCGAGGTTATCTTTTTCATTTATATATTCCGTTGGGACAAATACGTTTACATATAAACAATCTTCGTCTCCTGTTATTGAGTAAATAAATTTGTAAATTGTGTTCATGAAATTTGAAAAATGATAATTTATTTATAGATTAAAATTTTCAAGGATCTCTTTCGATATTTGTGAAAAAGTAAAAAATATATATACATGGTGGACTATATATTGCCAATGCAAACTTGATTGGGGGCTAAGGGGGTTGAGAATCGTCCTTTTAAAATTATTTAAAGAAACAGGAGCTACTATAAAGTTAATCATGAGCAATAAAATAATTCATAACGTTTAACATATATAATTATTTAATCGATATATAAAGCATATCAATGAAATTTATTGCAGTTTCGTTAAATTGAATTTTATGACAATAATTTCCTTCAATGGATTTAATACAATACAAAATTAGTTTTTCTAATTCTTATAATTAATGTATTTATAATTACCTGTAATGTCATAACTGTCACTATGTGTAAAAATTTGCAAACATTCGTATGTATTGTTTGCTTTCCAAACTCCGGGCCATGCATTTTTCGCTAGAGGATCCTTTAAAAAAATGAACAATTTTTAATTTATCAAAAATTGAATAATTTTTCATAATTCTCCAGGTATCGCATTAAAATATACAATTATATAATTTATACCTTAAATCGAAGCTCTCCTACAGGAGCTTGCGCGTACGGTATTCCGTAAAAAGCCGAAAATTTACGGCCATCGTAAGAAAATTCGTAAATGCCTTGAACTAGACCCAGAGGGGTTTTGACTTTTGGCACTGCAGAAGCACCTAAAACTATTAAAATTCCAAAATAATAAAAATATACTAAAACTGCGTTTACGTTTTGTAATATCTTTCTAAATATATTTATTATTTCTATTCTCTACACATATTAGTATTTTTTAAATATAAAAATAGTTTTAAATTGAATATAGGCTCGTGCATTGTTTTATTCAATAATAAGCAATTTTTTTTAATAAAAAAAAATATATATTACCGAAGATAGATACGAAAGTCAAAACGATAGAAGTATTTTTGAAAACCATCTTTAATTCGTTAACTAATTATTACTGATGGTATGTAAAAATTTGTAGCGGATTTTTATACTAATAATTTGGAATTACCAAATTATTGGTATAGAATGTAACGCGTATTTAAAAACAATTTTATGGCCTTAATCAGTGGCATGACCAATTTTGAATATATTCAAAATTTGATCCTTGCGCCGAATTGTTCATCTAAGATTTGTCACTGGTAAAAATATTTCAAACAGAAATGTTTTAAAAATAAACATATACAGTCTTCTTTGTTTTACAACGCAAGAACAAATATTAATGCATTTCTTTGCGCCGCATGCGATTTTTTTATCGTAGCACTATTCATCATTACTACTCACAGCAATTTTTATTAAAAAATATTACTATTTTAGGTACAAAATTTTAAAAACAATATAAAAAGGCCTACGTTTTTTCCGCTTATAAAGTTAGCTTCTTTCCTTTTACCAGTTTGCATATAAATGAAGATCAAAATATTCCTCATGTCATTTAATAAAATATATAATGAACGTTTAATTTACAAATTTAAAAAAAAAAAAAAAACAGTATTATTTCCTACAAAAATATTACACTACGAGAGAAAGATTCTCGGGCGAGGGCAGGCAGTATACACGCCCACTCCGCACATTAAGTACGCCACTGAATATTCAAATTAGCATAAGTAGACAGGTATGTGAGGACAAAATACCTAATGTTAATTTTTCGTACGATTGGTATATTTGCCGCCTTTAATGGGCTATCTTATCATTCGTTTTCCTGTTGACTAAATTATTCGTTGTTTTTGTCCTAGTTATAGAAATTACTTGTAATTTAACCCAAGAAGGTGATAATGAAAAAAAAACGTGTGACGATATTAGAAATAGCTTTCAAGTAATATTTCCCTTTTAGTCTATGCCACGGTATAGTAAATATATGTATAATTATATTAATTCTGTTAATTATATTAAATATATTAATGATAAATTACTACAATTTTTTAAATCCTGAATCTGAAATGTTTTATATTTATTATATAAAGCATATTTTAGATTTTCACATAATTATACAGTTATATTTAAACAAAATAATAATATGCACGCAGTTATGATTAAAGTAATTCATAATCCGAAGCTATATGTTCCAATAGTATGAAAACTTCCTAATTTTTAAGGTACCAAAAAAAATAGTGGACTGCATTTTGTCTTATTGGAAGAAATTCGTTATATATTTATTTTTTATTTATTTATTTGTTTTGTGGAATTATAATTAATTTATTTTATTTTCAATTTACCAATTAATAACGTTTAACCAATTATCAGTTGCATAAACCCAATTAAATTTTCCATTTCTCAGTATAGGCAACCTATACTACGTACCATTAATATCTAAAATTCTAGGATTTATTCATACATTTTTCTACAGGTAGTATTTACGATCATATATTCAGCAAATTCATAAAAAAACATTTAAATTTCTACTCCACATAGAAAATAAAGTAGAGGAAAGGCTAGGAGAAGATCAGTTTGGTTTTAGGAAAAACAGAGGGACGAGAGAGGCGATTCTAGCACTAAGAACGGTAGTAGAAAAAAGAAAGAGGGTAGGAAAGGTAACTTGCATAGCTTTTGTAGATTTAGAAAAGGCATTTGATAATGTAGATTGGGACATAATGTTTAGAATTTTAAAAGAAACGGGTATAGATTATAAGGATAGGAGAATAATTTTTAATTTATATAAACACCAAACTGCCTTAGTTAGAATTGAGGGGGAAGAAGAGGTAGCAAAAATAGGGAAGGGAGTTCGGCAGGGATGTACACTCTCACCGTTATTATTTAATCTATATATAGAAGATGCAATAAACAAAGTAAAAGAAGAGTATAGTGTAGGTGTGAATGTACAGGGAGAGAAAATATATATGCTGAGATTCGCCGACGATATAGCTATATTGGAAGAAAGCGAAAAGAATTTAGAAAGGGTATTGAATGGTATGCAGGCAGTATTGACTAGGGATTTTAACATGAAAATAAATATAGGTAAAACTAAAGTGATGAGGTGTGACAAAAAGGAATGCAGTAGAAAAATGAGGATCACAATAGGAGATAATAGAATCGATGAAGTGTCAGATTTTTGTTATTTAGGCAGTAGAATCACAAAAGATAATCGAAGCAAGGTAGATATAAAGTGTAGGATAGCACAGGGTAGGAAGGCATTCGTAGAAAAAGAACAGATTTTAAGATCAAATATTGACTTGGGTATTAGAAAAAGATTACTGAAGGTATATGTTTGGAGTGTAGCACTGTACGGGTGTGAGGCGTGGACTATAGGAAAGGAAGAGAAGCGTAGATTACAAGCATTCGAAATGTGGTGTTATAGGAGGATGATGAGGATTGGTTGGGAAGATAAAGTAACAAATGAAGCTGTACTAGAGTTAGTAGGGGAGAAGAGAAGTATCTGGAGAGTGTTACAGCGTAGGAGAGACAGATTAGTAGGGCATATTCTTAGGCATGGGGGGATTATGCAATTGATCATAGAAGGTAGAGTGGAGGGAAAGAGAGGGGTAGGTAGGCCTAGATTGGAGTATGTGAGTCAGATAGTTGAAGACGTTGAGATGAATAGCTATAGGGAGATGAAGGGATTAGCTCAGGATAGATCGGCATGGCGTGCTGTTTCCAACCAATCTTTAGGATTGCGGACTCTTTAACTAACTCCACATTCAAATATTTTATTTGTCTACAGTTAAATAAAATAAAATAATAAATGAAATTTGCTTACAATTAAAATACCCTAATTTTCTTATTGTTTTCGTTAGTGTTGTTGGTTGGGTATATATTTTAAGAATAATTACATAAAAGATACGAACATCTCGAAACGGTTTAATTAAGAAAATAAAAGATGAAGCACTTCTTTATATTTGTAGAAGACTCATTTTACAACTAAATTGATACAACTTTCAAATATTGTCGCAACTTAAATTAAAGTAATTTAGATAATTATGTTGTAACAACTACAAAACTATCATATTAAAAGTAATATTTTAAGAACTTTTTCCATATTTATATTATTTACCAAGTTGTAAGAAAATTTTAAAATTTTCTTCAAATTTTCTTGGCGAGACTATAGCACACACGTCAAATTCCCCTCACTATTATTCAGTACAATCATAACCTCAAAGTTCTCGTGGCGGGAAATCGAACGAACTTGTGATTGAAATCAGCTGATATTTCTTCCATTTACAAAAAGATTATTACGACTCTACAAATAAATTGATATTATTGTGCGATGTCTAGTCCTAGAAGAAGTTCCAGAGCTGTAAAGCTAACAGAAAGAATGCATGAATTAAAATTAAGCACGCCCAAGAGGCTGTACTTTGATACTAGCTCCGATGAACACTCTGATGTAGAAAAAATCGTTGATAGCGGTAAGGGCTTTATAAAAGGATTTTGAAAACATGGTTCATTCGAATTTTATATATTTCCAGTTGTAAATGAAGTCAAAACGCCCGGAAAAGATATCTTTTCATTAATTAAAATGAAAAAGCACGAACGAATTGTGCACGACATACCAAAAACACCGCATGCTACAAGAGAGAAAATGAAGAAAAGTACAAGAAATTCTCAAGATATAGGGTTTTAAAAAGTTTATATATTTATTTTTCTCTGCAGAAATTCAAGCTGCAATTTACAATGACGGCTGTGATGCTGATAATAATCCATTTTCGGATTCGGGTAGCGAATATTCCGCTAATAGTCAAAGTGAAACATCCACCGATAGGTCTAATCCAGATTCTAACGCTACTTCGGATTCAGACGAACCAACACGTTCAACTAATCCAAATAAAACACCTCGAAAAGTCCCCCGTTCGAAAAAGACTGTTTCGCAAAAGTGTGCTCCTAAATATAGAAAATACGTAATAAAAACCGAAGAATATTTTGCTAATACGACTGAGAAGAAGACAACGACAAGTAATCATACGTTGGATAGTCTTGATACGCCGAGATTATCGCAGGAACAATTAAAAAAGTTGTTATCAAAGTTGAAATTATCCGAAGAGCATCGAGTCTCACAAACGGGCAGTAAAACGAATTTTTACAAGTGGATGAGTTTGTTACATGAAGGTACGTCAAAATGACAGGTGATGGGAAATGCAATATGATTTAATTGATTGTTCAATCGATCTGTATGATGAAAATTTCTAGAACATAAACTTAAGACACCGTACATTATTACCATTTTAGGTTTTAACTTAATTGTTTACGGCTTGGGTTCTAAAAAAACAATTCTCCAGTCATTTCAGGAGGAGTTGCTGTCAAATTCTCCTGTCATTGTTGTCAATGGCTTTTTTCCCAGTCTTACTATTAAAGACATTCTGGACGCCATTTTAACAGGTTCATTGCATACCGCGTATATGCGAAGTTTTGCTATTAAATTTGATTTTTTTAGATCTTTTAGAACTTCAAGAGTCAACTAGCAATGTCTACGAAGCTTGTGACGTCATAGCAAGCGAATTTGCCATGGTGCCAGATCAGCATTTATATTTAATCGTGAACAATATAGATGGCGAGATGTTAAGAAATGCCAAATGTCAAAATGTATTGACACTACTTGCCAGTGTTAAAAATATACATTTGGTGGCTTCAATTGACCATATCAATGCCCCATTAAGTAAGTAGTGCAGCTTATTTTAATTCTAAACATGCGCTAAACCAGTTTTTCTTAATTAATCCATAACTTGAAAAATAATGCAATCGTCAGTTTTTAAATAGTGAAATACACTTTGAAGTCTCAAAAATAAATTTCTCTGTAATGTAACGTGACTTTTTAAATAATAGTTTGGGATCACAATAAATTATCAAAGTTCAACTTTATTTGGTGGGATTTCACGACGTTTTTACCGTATATGGAAGAAACGTCGTTTGAAAGTAGTATGATGGTGCAGAAGTCTGGCAATCTTGCATTGGCGTCTTTGAGGAACGTATTTTTGTCCCTAACCTCGAATTCTAAGGGAATTTATTTGAAAATCGTGAATTACCAACTGGAAAATGGATCTCAACAATACTATCAAGGTAATTTAATCTATAATTACAAATTTTTTTAAATAATAATTATTTATATTTAAATAAAATAACAAATTTTGCTTTAGTAACAAATAACAAATGTGATAGGGTAGAAAGAAGTAAGTCCTTATAAGATTTTTTGATTTATATTGGTTACCGGTTTCGAGAGGTATATCTCATCTTCAGACCAAAATTGTCATATGTAGAAACTCAAGAATGTAGTCATGGATATAATCAATATATAAAAGTAGAAGTATTTTTCATAAAAGTTATAAAATGTAAATGTTTATATAAAATTATTTTTGTCAGAATGTTTAAAAAGTTTTTTTTTTTGTATAATACAAAAATGATTATCACTATCACAAATATTAACTTATAATAAGGATATTCCAACAAATGCTTCTAGTTACGATATTTGGCTGATATTTTATACAATTATTTAACACCGTATTTTTAAATACACAAAATAAAATAGATGAATAATGAATAATAAACCTAACATTAAAAAAAAAAAAACACTAGATATTTTGCCTCGTTTTTTAGGTGTATTATTTAAAGACATATACTGGACGTGTCGCGAAGCATTTCTAGTTAGTTCTGATTTAGCTTTGAGGGCTCAACTAACTGAATTCATCGACCACAAGATGGTAAAAATGAAGCGATCAGCTGACGGTGCAGAGCATTTGGTTATTCCCATAGCTAACGCGTTATTACAGCAATTCTTAAACGAACAGAATGCCAATGATTAGACACCTGGTAAGTTTTTTTGTTTTATAAAGAATCGTGGGAAAATCGCACAATAGAATATTAGATATTTTTGCTGACAAAAATATAAATCACAAAATGATGTTTCCTTTATGATTCATTAAACGTTAGTTTAATATAAAAAGAACAAAGATCGATAAAAATGTAGAACCTCAGTTATTCGAACCCGCTACATCAGAAAAGATCTTTTGCTATCTTATAATATAGTTTGTATTAAATAACCAAACTAGAATGTGACTGATATAACCAGAATGTTACATCAGTCACATTTTATTCTAAAGATTGCGCTCTTATCATTTATTTAACATTTATCGTACCTAGATTTTCTGCAGAACCGAAAAATAATGAAAAACTATCTCTTCCGCGATAGCCGAATTTGTAGAAATAAACTTTTTCATTATGTACCTGGGCTTGCATTTTCGCCACTAATGAAAAAGTGCCATCATTTTATCATCACGCCACTTCAATAGGTGTCATTAAAAGACGGTAATTTAAATAATTATTTTACACGCAGGGAAAGAATGCAGGAGCGATTATACAGGTTAGTTTGTAAAATATATGAGAAGGGAGAAGTACCACAGGATTTTCAGCGTAGTAGAATAGTAACAATGCCGAAGAAAATAGGAGCTAATTTGTGTGAGAACTATAGGACCATTAGTCTACTATCACATGCATCGAAGATATTGCTAAAGATTATTTATAGGAGATTAGAAAATAAAGTAGAGGAAAGGCTAGGAGAAGATCAGTTTGGTTTTAGGAAAAACAGAGGGACGAGGGAGGTGATTCTAGCACTAAGAACGGTAGTAGAAAAAAGAAAGAGGGTAGGAAAGGTAACTTGCATAGCTTTTGTAGATTTAGAAAAGGCATTTGATAATGTAGATTGGGACATAATGTTTAGAATTTTAAAAGAAACGGGTATAGATTATAAGGATAGGAGAATAATTTTTAATTTATATAAACACCAAACTGCCTTAGTTAGAATTGAGGGGGAAGAAGAGGTAGCAAAAATAGGGAAGGGAGTTCGGCAGGGATGTACACTCTCACCGTTATTATTTAATCTATATATAGAAGATGCAATAAACAAAGTAAAAGAAGAGTATAGTGTAGGTGTGAATGTACAGGGAGAGAAAATATATATGCTGAGATTCGCCGACGATATAGCTATATTGGAAGAAAGCGAAAAGAATTTAGAAAGGGTATTGAATGGTATGCAGGCAGTATTGACTAGGGATTTTAACATGAAAATAAATATAGGTAAAACTAAAGTGATGAGGTGTGACAAAAAGGAATGCAGTAGAAAAATGAGGATCACAATAGGAGATAATAGAATCGAAGAAGTGTCGGATTTTTGTTATTTAGGCAGTAGAATCACAAAAGATAATCGAAGCAAGGTAGATATAAAGTGTAGGATAGCACAGGGTAGGAAGGCATTCGTAGAAAAGGAACAGATTTTAAGATCAAATATTGACTTGGGTATTAGAAAAAGATTACTGAAGGTATATGTTTGGAGTGTAGCACTGTACGGGTGTGAGGCGTGGACTATAGGAAAGGAAGAGAAGCGTAGATTACAAGCATTCGAAATGTGGTGTTATAGGAGGATGATGAGGATTGGTTGGGAAGATAAAGTAACAAATGAAGCTGTACTAGAGTTAGTAGGGGAGAAGAGAAGTATCTGGAGAGTGTTACAGCGTAGGAGAGACAGATTAGTAGGGCATATTCTTAGGCATGGGGGGATTATGCAATTGATCATAGAAGGTAGAGTGGAGGGAAAGAGAGGGGTAGGTAGGCCTAGATTGGAGTATGTGAGTCAGATAGTTGAAGACGTTGAGATGAATAGCTATAGGGAGATGAAGGGATTAGCTCAGGATAGATCGGCATGGCGTGCTGTTTCCAACCAATCTTTAGGATTGCGGACTCTTTAACTAAACACGGTTTTTTTATTGATTAAATGTAAAACATTTTTTAAGCGTACATAATTACTGTAATTATTTTTATTTTTAATTATCGTGAGATAGCAACTTGCTGCCGGCGAAAAATTTATTGATATTAATATTTTTTATGAATTTTTCAGAATTTTTCAACTTAATTATTCACGCAATTTCGAATCATTCCACAGTATTTTTTTTGTCATTACATGTTCAAATATTTTTGGTTTTGAACGTTATTAAATTGGTATTCGATTTCATAATTCATCCTTCAGCATTGAAATATACTTCGGCCCTTCTTCAATGGGCAAATCGTTCCAAAAATGCGGATATAAACTTTCCGTCTTTTGAATATTCGCATTTTCGGGCCCAGAAATTAATAAATATCGGAATTCGTTTGGTGTAACTGGCGCCCATGGAAAGCCCTTAAATGAAGGCTCTCTAAAATATATTTAGTGCAAAATAATTAAAAAAAAAAATGCTATTTTAAAATTTTACCCATTTTTACTAAAGGCTACAAATAAATCCACCATTTGATCTTTCATTCGATTATCTTCTTTGGTTTGTTTTCCTGGATTTAAATCAGATTGGAATACGTAGAATACATCATCTCCATGACTGACACCTGTCAAAATTATGAAGTTCAATTTTTTTAAACGACACTTTCTTCAAATCTCTGCTTGCAATTTACCTAAATCTTCTTTACAGTCGAATGTACTTGTGAAACTGACTTTTCCGCGATATGCAAACGTGTAGAACCAAACTTTCTGTTTATTTATTTTCGCTTGCATTTTAGCGGCAGTTTCTCCACCAATAACAAAGTGTCTATGAGAATTCAACTACCAAAAATTGCACATTAGACAAATAAATATATATATCTTCATGATTGTCTGCTTTTTACCGTCACAAATTCTTTAACCGTTTTCTTCGACAGAGCTTCATCTTTCAAGTAAAATTGCCTTAAAGCCTGCGATACAAAGTCCATCTTAGATTTTGGTACGGTGTTTTCATAATCCATTAATTTTGGCATGAGCTCATTCCAGCGTTCGTTAATTTCGTCCAGGTAGTCGTAAATATCTGTATTTTTAGTCGTAATCATGTTGAAAAGGAAAAATATCTTTTATTGTATGGGCAAAGTTCAGCTTCAACTCGAACAAGTTTAACATTTAGAACTTCACCTCTAACAATTAATATTTGATTAAAATGCTTATGTACTGGTGAATTGTTAATTATTTCAACTTACAACCAACAGGATAAATTCCTTCCTCGGTGACCAGTGTGGTCAACCACGGTAAATCGGCAACACCGCCTTCTCGTTGCAATGATTTATATGGCAATTCTGACATAAACGCTGATTCATTTTCTTTTTCAATAACGGGTCCAAATGGAGCAAATGGAAAGACTTTGTATGTATAAAATGGCAACAACGCTTCTATTATCTATAAATTTTCCTACGTTAAAATAATAGCAAAATTAATTTGCTTACTAAGATTTATAAAAAAAAATAATAATAAATTGTTACAAGTCATTTTCTACTGACTTGTCTAGAAGATCTGTCACGTATACATTTGACTATTTCTTTCGTGTCAATTTTCTCGGATTTATTACTTAGGCAACCTAAATTGCTGGCTAATTGTTTAGATTTTTCTAAAGCGTTTTCTTGTAAAGCCCATGGGGCCAAAGCTGTTCCACTCAAAGAAATTCCTTTATGAAATAGCCCTATTTAAAAGAAATTTTTTTCATTGATATTTTCGCATTTGTGGTGATTTTTGAACATTTAACAGTATCGTCTTTCAAATATAAATGCTTAAGTCACCTCTGGATAACTGGCTGAAATAATGAAAATGTACACTAGCGCCTCCTGCAGATATTCCTGTGATTGTCACAGAATTAGGGTTGCCACCAAAACTGGCAATGTTCGCTTTAATCCATTTCAAAGCCATTATCTGATCTTTCAAGCCCATATTTCCACTTACAGCGTCGTCTTCTGTACTCAAAAATCCTACAGTGAAAATATTTGTTTATATGTTACTCTATTTTAAATTTTCGTAAACCTATTTTATTTTATTTTTTAAATACGACAAAAATGAATAAAATTATCGCTACTAAGTCTATATGATATCTTCAATTACCAAATGGTCCCAATCGATAGTTTAGATTCACTAAAATTACATCTCGGTCCATTAAGAATGCAGGACCGGCGTAAAAATTTTGCGATCCGAACATAAATGCGCCACCGTGTATATGAACGATGACATCGAGGTTATCTTTTTCATTTATATATTCCGTTGGGACAAATACGTTTACATATAAACAATCTTCGTCTCCTGTTAACAGTTAATGAGTAAATAAATTTGTAAAATTGATAATTAATTTATAAATTAAGATTTTCAAGGATCTCTTTCCATATTTGTGAAAAAATTAGAAAAATCATAATATATTTATAATTACCTGTAATGTCATGACTGTCACTAAGTTTTATAATTTGCAAACATTCGTATGTATTGTTTGCTTTCCAAACTCCGGGCCATGCATTTTTCGCTAGAGGATCCTTTAAAAAAATGAACAATTTTAAATTTATCAAAAATTGAATAATTTTTCATAATTCTCCAGGTATCGCCTTAAAATATACAATTATATAATTTATACCTTAAATCGAAGCTCTCCTACAGGAGCTTGCGCGTACGGTATTCCGTAAAAAGCCGAAAATTTACGGCCATCGTAAGACAATTCGTAAATACCTTGAACTAGACCCAGAGGGGTTTTGACTTTTGGCACTCCCTCGTCTGCAAAGGCACCTAAAACTAAAACCACGTTTTAATTTCAATATCTTTCTATATATATTCTCTAAAGATATAATATATTTAATATAAAAAATTGTTTAAAATTAAATATAGGCTCGTGCATTGTTTTATCCAATAATATGCGTATTTTTTTATTTAAAACATATATTTTACCGAAAATAGATATGAAGATCCAAACGATACAAGTATTTTTTAAAACCATCTTTAATTCGTTAACTAAATATTACTGATCATGTATAAAAATTCGTAGCGGATTTTTATACTAATAATTTGGAATTACCAAATCTTTGGTATAGAATGTTTCACGTATCTAAAACTAATTTTGTGGCAATAGTCAGTGGCGTGTCAAATTTTGAATGTATTTTATTATATTCAAAATTTGATTCTTGCGCGGAATTGTCCATCTAAAGATCCGTCGCTGGTAAAAATATTTCAAACAAAAATGTTTTCTCACAGAAATGTCTTCTTTGTTTTAGAACGCATGAACAAATATGAATTGCTTTTCTTTACGCCGCAGGCGATTTTTTTTTATCATAACATTTACTACACGCATTAAAAAAAAAAATTACATTAAGAATTTTTTTTTTTTATATTCTAAATACGCTTAATAAAAACGCTTCTTTCCTTTTACCAGTTTACATATAAATGAAGATCAAAATATTCCTCAAGTCATTCAATAAAATATATATTGAACGTTTAATTTGCAATTTTTAAAAAGCTAAACAGTATTTCCTACAAAAATATTACACTACGAGAGAAACGGAGAAATACTCGGGCGAGGGACAAGAATAAATGATAAGACAGCCTATTAATAACTAATCTTATCATTTATTTACTTGTAAATAAAGTGGTTCGGTAATTTTTCGTTGATATAAAAATTACGTGTAATTTAACTCAATAAGGTGACGTTGAAAAAAATAAAATAAAATATTTGATGGTATTAAAAATAGCTTTCAAGTAATATTCCTCTTTTTGTCTATGTCACGGTATAATAAATATATGCATTTCATTTAATGATTAATTATTAGAATTTTTTAAATACGGAATCTGAAATCTTATGTAATTTATTATATAAAGCACAGTTTAGATTTCGACATAATTATATAGTTATATTAGAACAAGTATAATATTGACGCAGTTTTGATTAAAGTAATTTAATATTAAAAAAGTTAAATGTTCAAATAGTATGAAAATGTCTTTATTTTTTAGATACCAAAAAATAGTGGACTGCATTTGTCTTATTGGAAGAAATTCGTTACAATATTAATATAATGTGTTGTATATTTGTATAATGTAATAAATATTTTTATGATCATTTAATTTATTAATATACCGAATTTAATTTAGCTTATCAATAATGTTGTACGAGTTATCACTTCTACAAACCATTTGAATTTCAATTTCTCAATATAGGCAACCTATAATGCAGTACCTATTAATATCTATAAAATTCTAGGATTTATTCATACATTTTTCTACAGTTAGTATTTACGATAATATATTTAGTAAGTTAATTTAAAAAAACATTTAATTTTTACTCCATATTCGAATATATTTGCCTACAGTAAAAAAATGCACGCATAGTATCTACTATAGGCAGCCGGTAGAACACCATCGCCCTCCAAGCAATTTTAATCTTTGTGCAGATCGCGTCAAAGAAAATACCCGATAATTTTATTGAATCTGTGCGTTAATTTAATGTTAGTGCATAAAATTAGTGGCCAGGTGTCCAATAATTCTACAAGAGTAGTCATACGCCCTCGGAAAGGGTCCTGATGGATCCCAATTCATTATGTAAGTTTCTGTCGTTTTTGAAGGTTAAGACAATTTTATCCTTTGCTGCTTTTTTTATGGAGAGCCCCCATTTAATTTAGCTCATTCGGCTCATATTCGTGTCAATTGTGCGTATTTCAAGTGATATGCATACATTATTGGTTCGTAAATTCGCTATGCATTTGACGGCATTGTTGTATTTTGTGAATTATTTATTTTGGAATAGAATAATAGGTTATAAGTTGCCTTGAACTCCTTAAAAATGGGATTCGAGGACGTAGGAATCATAAGGAGCGTTATTATGCATCCATTTTGCGGAAATTTTTAGCTATAATTTATTTTAAAAAATTGTAGTGAAATCTACGATTATATTACATATTTTCGGCTATATATTTAATTTACATTTTATGGATATTGATGTTTTATAAGAATAGTTACACCTTTTAAAACAAAACTAATAATTAAATCTGCAAATAAAATACATTTACATGTACATAAATAAATTGTTAGTGTCAATTTGTTTTGTTTGTCAAACATCGCCGCACAAGTTGCATATCTAAAATTTGCTATGTGCATTGCTTTAAATATTATCTCTACATTTCTAAATGCTTTTATATTACTAGTCGCGTTTTTTGAACACATCATTTCATTATTCGTTCTTGCCTTGACCTTGCGCTCTTATATTTACAAATAATTCTATCTTTAGACCCCAGCACTTCGGAAAGTACGATTCGTTTTATCTCTCAATTATAGTATCAATAATTCTCGTTCGTGGGTGGGACCCTTCTTAATTTCCATGTAGAATCATTTTCATCCGGCCCGCTTCATTATTTCATTAGGTATTATACATTATAATCACATTTGGCAATCATGGTAAGTACTTATAGGTGCGGTGCTGTTGCCAGATTGTATAGAAATCGCTCACTGGCAGGTGAAAGTAAAGGTATTTCAAGTACTCAGTTACCTAACAAAAGTACTTTCAAAAATATACTAAATGTGGGACTCAACTAGGTATTACATGAGCCATATTTTACAATCCGCAATTAAATATCAGATGAGCGAATCAATAATGACGCTTCAAACAGAGAAAATGTATACGAGGATTGTTGACGAATAGATTAGAATTTTATTATTATTTAAGGTTAAATAAACATAGAAATACATGCGTATTTCGAAGAATATGCCCCCATTTTCAGTAGCACAAGATAAAAACGAATTAAATTACCTAACTGTGATTGCTATTTTATTTAGTATATTCTTGTGGTACTGGGGATGAGAGCACAGCCGTCGAAATGCGCATGCAGCTACTAAACGCTTTGAGTTAAGCGATATTTGCGATATTAACATCGTAATGACAATTTAAAAAAACTATTAATTTAGTTATTGTTGTTGTTACAAATTCTGTAGTAAGTTTACGCAGTACTTGCTTGTATAATATTGATCATTATTGCTAAATTTAGAAAAATCGAAAGATACGTAGTTCACTAAATTTAATAAAACAATAAAATCTGCTAATATTTTTACAAGTATGTATTTTTTCATGTGAAATAATACTTTTTACATCTCGGCGCCTCATGATACACCCACAATATATGAGCCTGACTATTTTCTAATACCATTTACGTCTAGAATATGACATAATGCTTGTAGAAACCACTCTTGTCTGGAGTGGCTCGAGAACAATCTGTGATTTGTCTGCAACTCAATCGAAACAATCTAAAATCTCCGTATCTAACGCATTTGTAGCACTATATGACAACGGTACAACCGAACAATTGGTATCAAATCGTTTAGCACATTAAATACAGAATTTAAAGCGTTTGATTAATAAATTATTACATGTTTTCAATTGTATTAATTTTAGAATTTTGCAGCGATGAAATTTATTGCACCGGTCAGCGCCATCTAATGTTCGTCATGTCCAATAATGTGGTATTTTGAGCGTGAACAAATCTCGTATAGATGTCGCTGCTGATTTAGAATTTACTAAATTACGGCTTAGTTAAGCGATAAAATGAGCCATTATTTCGCAAATACAAGTCTGCCTTTAAAAAAGATTAAATAAAATTTTTACATATCTAACATAGGTAGTTTTTGAGTACCTCGTTCATTTTTCGTTATTAAGTTGCGAAAAATATCGTCATTTCGCTTATCCTCACATTTTGAGAAATCGTATAATATATGGCAACTGTGCACAGCACAGCAGTCACCTTGCCTTCTCCTTCTATCATATGTATATATCGTACATATGACAGACAGACTACTCGCAGTGTCGCATTTTGCTATTCAACAATCAGTCTAGCTTCGACTTTTGTATATTTCGCATTGCCGCAAAAATAAATAAATCATTCATAGTTACGCTAACGTAAAGCCACGATAAACACATCATTATAACATAAATTGTTAATATACACAAAAAAAAACAAAAAAAACCGTGCGTCTAATAATTTGCGCGAGTTCATTTCATATAATGGTTGCACATTGCAATTGAATGCGTTGTAGGTCTATGACTTACTTGGGGGAGCATTGTATTGTACGTTGTATTCGTGACATTGAAAATCCTTTAGACCTCCAATAAGTGAAATTAGTAATTTATTGTTGTATACGCACGTCGAGTAGAATAAATCGAATTATCAAGTGTGTGAGAGTGGGCGATTTCTGTTTGTTATGTGGATACGCGGAAAATATTTGGATTACCCATGACAACAACATGGCTTTGGCCAGGTAAATTAATTGTTGTAATTTATATCGAATGATTTCTTGAAACGCTCATTTTTATGTAAAATGCATATTTACTGCCGAATTAGACAAATACGTAACCTCAAATATCACACAAACTCAAAAATCAATACATAACCTAATATGTCACAATTTGATTTATCTATTGTCATCAATGTCAAACTTTATGTCATGGACGATTTAAAATCTGACATTGTTTATGTTAACCATCTGTCTATTCCGTCTTTGTTATTTATTTAATATATTTTATTTTAATTATTCCCGCAACATAATCCCCAGGTAAACAATTTATATATTACAACGCTATATATTATTATCCGTGTATGTATATGCGATGCGGTTTATACATACCACCGCGTATTTTTTTGATACTTTCAATTTGACATAACCTAAAAACGGGCGCAACGAGAACGAACGACGCGCTTGTTTTGTTAGTATATATCGTATATATACACAGCCCGAGATTGACCGGGTTATTTGAAGCAAGGCTTACTTCAACCAGCCAGCCCTACATTCATATATACACGGCGTCCCAACAAACGCACGCATATACCCTGTATGTAAGCGCAAGATCTATATATAGATATACCCTGTATGTAAGCGTTAAAATGGCCATGCTTTTTGGGGCCACTTCGATTATTTTTTTTTTGATAAGCGATATCGTTTGTAGCACCAATTGGCATCTCAGTTATTTATGTCCGAGTCTGGTAATCGGTGTTAAACTTGTTTAAAGACAGTTTTTGACCTTGCGCAATATTTTTAATTGAGCCCGCCTAGTCCTCGTTCCGAAATCTGGTGGTATGGCCAGCGACATAAATGTCTTCGGATGGCACACGATATTATTTTTGCATTCTCGAAATACATTAACGGAATATAATACGCAGATTAAAGATTAAGGGATTGTTGTAGTGTCTTGGTGATATTTTTTTTTTTACTATCTTTGTTATTGGTGAATATAATTCGATCCAGAATCGATTTATGATTTGCTAAATTCTTCACATTTTTAAATAACATACGTTAGTTTAAAATTAATCATATTTATTTCAAATCTCCATTTGGCAGGTATTTTTAACATAATTAAAAATAATAATACAACATTCTTCAATCAAACCGATTCTTCAATACTATTAGCAGTTTATTATTCATGGAAATTCTCTCCACTTAGAGTCCACCCTTTCCGTAACGGACAATCGGTTTGCCCGTGCCTTATATATGTCATGTGTCATTTATATCAACATAGTTCGTTCGCAACTTCATAGCAAATGTGGAGCATTGATACAGCCAGCCGGCTATTCTATATGAACAACGTTTCTGTAAACACACTGTATATAACTGTACGTACGTACATATTGTCGAGTTTTTCATTGACCCAAAATGACGATTAATATCACCACGAAGCTGCCTGATATATTTATATACCCCGCTCAACATCACACGGACTTTGCTGTAATAATAGATTCTGTATTGAATAGAGGGCTCTTTATATAATATACGAGCTACATATATAGTGTGGATGGATTATGTAGATATCCTGGAAGGATGTTCCATATCGTCAGCGATGTGACAATACCTCATTTAGTTAAAGAGTCCGCAATCCTAAAGATTGGTTGGAAACAGCACGCCATGCCGATCTATCCTGAGCTAATCCCTTCATCTCTCTATAGCTATTCATCTCAACGTCTTCAACTATCTGACTCACATACTCCAATCTAGGCCTACCTACCCCTCTCTTTCCCTCCACTCTACCTTCTATGATCAATTGCATAATCCCCCCATGCCTAAGAATATGCCATACTAATCTGTCTCTCCTACGCTGTAACACTCTCCAGATACTTCTCTTCTCCCCTACTAACTCTAGTACAGCTTCATTTGTTACTTTATCTTCCCAACCAATCCTCATCATCCTCCTATAACACCACATTTCAAGTGCTTCTAATCTACGCTTCTCTTCCTTTCCTATAGTCCACGCCTCACACCCGTACAGTGCTACACTCCAAACATATACCTTCAGTAATCTTTTTCTAATACCCAAGTCAATATTTGATCTTAAAATCTGTTCTTTTTCTACGAATGCCTTCCTACCCTGTGCTATCCTACACTTTATATCTACCTTGCTTCGATTATCTTTTGTGATTCTACTGCCTAAATAACAAAAATCTGACACTTCTTCGATTCTATTATTTCCTATTGTGATCCTCATTTTTCTACTGCATTCCTTTTTGTCACACCTCATCACTTTAGTTTTACCTATATTTATTTTCATGTTAAAATCCCTAGTCAATACTGCCTGCATACCATTCAATACCCTTTCTAAATTCTTTTCGCTTTCTTCCAATATAGCTATATCGTCGGCGAATCTCAGCATATATATTTTCTCTCGCTGTACATTCACACCTACACTATACTCTTCTTTTACTTTGTTTATTGCATCTTCTATATATAGATTAAATAATAACGGTGAGAGTGTATATCCCTGCCGAACTCCCTTCCCTATTTTTGCTACCTCTTCTTCCCCCTCAATTGTAACCAAGGCAGTTTGGTGTTTATATAAATTAAAAATTATTCTCCTATCCTTATAATCTATACCCGTTTCTTTTAAAATTCTAAACATTATGTCCCAATCTACATTATCAAATGCCTTTTCTAAATCTACAAAAGCTATGCAAGTTACCTTTCCTACCCTCTTTCTTTTTTCTACTACCGTTCTTAGTGCTAGAATCGCCTCTCTCGTCCCTCTGTTTTTCCTAAAACCAAACTGATCTTCTATACCTCATATCAAACAAATATTCGAAAAATGACACATTACGTCAAAATGATTCTTAGGTTCATTGCGCATGTTCAGAACATCTCCCGTCTCATTAAATGTTAAAAGTAGATAGGAGGCATTGTCACATCACTGACGATATGCTACTTTTTTTTTTTTTAATCGAAATTGTTAGTAATTAATAATAACGCACTATTACCTAACCTGTCAATCTGAAAACAGTACATCAAACGTGACGTTAGTATTGACAGAAGTGTCAAAATTGACTGACAGGTACGTCAAAGTGGCTAAATAACCGTTTTTCCTTAAAATTCGTTCGACAAAATCACATGATTATACAAAAATAAATAAAAATCACTGCGTATATACTCCGAGATTATTGTCACTAGTTGTGCGTTTTTTCTAATAAAAAAAAAATGGCGTGAAATAAATGTTTATGTCAGATATTTTTAGATACATGTTGTGTAAGAATTAAATCGATCATCTGTTATTAGAATATCAAAATGTTTATGATTTTTGGTCACACCCTAACGATTGCTAAAATTTGAAGAAAAAAAAAATCGTTGGTTCTTTTTTGAAAGACCCCCATTAACACATTAACCAACGTTTTAGAATGTAGCTATTTTGTGAAAATATGCCACTTTTCATCACTTCTTGCATTGCTACACTGCTCCACTCTGAGCGTGTACTCTATTCTATGGTGAAAGAGCGTATTTATATAATGAGAGTAACTATATACCGTGCGTTCTACTTTCCCCGATCGGAAACAACGAACACACACACACACATCATCTATACCGGCAAATATTGGTAACTTCGTAAACTCTTGAACTTACACAACGAATAATTCGTCGCTGTCCCATATTTCGCTAATTATTTACCGAAATTCACCTCGTAATAATAAATCGAATTTTTTATACCTCATTATTTATCATTTAACCAAGATATCTTCCCTTCTGCGCTACTTTCTATAACTAATTTCACACCGGCTTTCGTTTATTGCCCACCCAATCCTCACCATTTCACACAATTCTAATGTACATTTAGTTTTCTTTCTATTGTCCACGCCTCATAACCGTACAATGCAACACGCAACACACACACACAAATCCTAATATCCAAGTCAATATTAGCATATTTTCTTTTTTATTGTGATATTGGAAAGGCGAAATCAAATTATAGGAAAAGTATTGGATGTTTTCTGGTTTTAACGAAGTGAAATGTGAAAATTAATTGCGATTTTTATAAATCATTAAACGGAAGTGTAGGAAATTGCGAGTTTTCACTTTATGCGTTCGTAATTAAGATTCAACACCTTCATACCATATTCGACTACCAAGTCTAAAAAAACTGTTAGATGTTTGCAATAATTATTTAATTGTGTTTTATTATAATTTTTGAAGAGTCGCACGATTGCCGAAACAACAACAGCTAAAGAACTAAATATAGTTTTCTAAATAAAGAAGTGCGCAGTTTTTTTTTTTAATAAATTATCTGTAAAAAAGTGCTAATAAAAACAAAAGCGGTCTCCATCGAAAATTCTTTGAGCATTTAGATTTACTCTTAAATTGTGATAATAATATAATAAAATCGTAACATCGATTTATTACGACACTAATTCATTAATGCCTCTTTCGATTGGCGGGATGTTATGAACACCCTATATATATATATACACTATGAGAAGGATTTTATAGAAAGCGAGATTGATTGAGTGCCGTTGGAAAGTATGTGAGAAAGGCATGGCTAAATTTCATAGACTTTTCATATATATTTTTTTTTATTGAAGTATATTTTCTCTTGAGGAAAACCTACGTGGATACTAACGCGGAAACTTTCTTTACGTGGAAATTAATCAGTTGAAATTATGAATGTTCAAACGTTTGAAAGAATTTCTTTCCATTGAGTAAACGATAAAAAGTGATTTAATTTTTTTTTTTAATATTTGTAGATTTTCAAATTGGGAAAGTTTGAAATAATTTCGATGATGGAGTGATGAGTAAACTAAGAAATTTAACTTCTCCGATTGTTAAACCAATTTATTCGTTATCTGTGTGTTGGTTTTTCTTAGTTTAAGGTCATTTAATCAAGCGTTAAATGTTCAATATATTTAATTAATTAAATTGATAGATTGATATATACAATTGTTAGCGATAGATGTATTTTTTATATTGTGCTACTGAAGGTGGGGGCATAGCCTTCGAAAAGCGCATCTAGCTATTTAAGGCTATTTGGGTGATATTCTATACGATTGTATATGTCGATAGAGCGATTAAATAATTAGAAATGTATGAAAGCCAGATTGGCGTTCAACTTTCCTTCAGCTAATAAATCTTAATGAAAATCGTTTCGAAAACCATTCGTACGATCATTTTCTATCGTAAGTTGTAGCAATCATTTCGCTATAATTATAATAAATGATTTGTCAGGAAGGTTTTTGTATATTTCGTTTCAAGGGAATGTTGTGTCAAATTATCTTGTGTTCTGTAGCGCTCGAGATGACCTTTCTTTGGTATACTAATAACCCTCCTCGTTGTATCAATAGCAATCCGTGACGAATATAGACTCAAAACGCAATAGTTGTACACGAAAAATATAATTATTTTATTTCCCATCCTGCCGAAGTTAAATATCTTGAAAAATACTACGAATTTTGGCTTGAAATTTTTTTTTCCATAACGTAATATATGTATTTTTTTTAAGGACTTTATAATTTTAGTGTAATTATTTTTCAATGTCTCATTTTTTGCCAAATATAAGTATATATTGATAACGCATAAGAACTACTGATTTAACTAACGTAAACAGTACGTTCATAAAGAAATAATAAATAAATATGTAATAATATCATATATTAAAAAAATAATAATAATAACTAAATTTTTTTTTACCAAAATGAAGCGAAATAATATTTGATTACGAGAATTGCTGAACTATTATATAATTCATCGATGATTCGAAAATGCTCACTTTTAAAACACTTTTAAGTAATTTAATTAAGTGAACTAATTTGAATAGAATGACCTGAGTTAGTCAAAAATATGCTCGGCTACAGCACTTTTATCTTTTCTATTTAATCTGAAATGCTCCATAAATCTAGTTTCAATTGGTCTACGTGTTTGTCTTCTATATATACTTTAGGACAACTAGAACAAGATATTTTATAAATACCAGATTTTTTATTGAATTCAATCAAATCTTTTGGATTACCTAGAAAATTAACAAGACTATTAGAACGATTATATATTACATTAAAATTATATTTATTTAAAATACTATCTAAACCATTTTTATTTAGTTTTATCTTGTGCTACTGACGATGGGGGCCTAGCCCTTGAAATGTATTGCTTACGGTATTTGGGTGATATTTTATATTATTATTTAACACCGTAGTGATAATTTTTAAAATTAAAGTGCCTACTTTGACGAAAATCTCGAGGTTAGATAAAGTATCGAAATAATCTATGGCGCGACGATATTACATTCGGATTTTGCGTCTACCATCCTCACATTCTGCGTATAGCTAATTGGATTTATTAACGTCCAGCCGCGAATACGCTGTAAGTATCAAGGAAATCGAGAAAATCGTTGTGCTCTTCGACTAACAAATCTTGATCATATCTCGCGGGATACCATTGTGCACGCACTACAATAAAACTTAACACCGATATGCTTCTGTCTGTATAACTTGGCCGACCTCGCAAACATATAATTATCTGCAACAGCGCAATCCGCATTTAAATATCTTTCGTTTATATTTCCCATCGAATATATATGGCAAAATCATGCGACTATTTTCGCTGAGCAAAGCGTAGATACGACCATGTTATTTACTAATTCAATACCACAAATATATATCACTTACTGAGAATTATTAATAATTATTACTGTTGTAAATATGATCGGTGATGCCGTAAAATAGTTTTAAACAACAATAGAATGGCACGTTATTGGTAATTGACAGTGTGTAATTCTTGATGATGCATTAATTACGGTTAGATTATAATTTCTTGTTATTAGATGCTTTGGTAGTAACATGACCGAATGAATAAATAGTAAATGTTGCCTGGATAGTTAGTTATTCAAGTCGAGGTAAAAGTGATTGGTCGGGTGCGCTCTCTGAGAGTGCAAACTTGTGATCGAGTTCACTACGGGAGTGCAGGATACCACAGTGCCTGTGTTGCGCTGGTACTAGAAGACACGGCATCGCTGTCTTGGCCTGCATGTCTGATATAGCACGTTCGCGCTAAAATGTCCCTTTTCTCATTACCAAAAGTCAACGGTGCGATAAAGAGACAAACCGTCTTTCCTCGTTCAACACAATGCACATCTCTTGTAAGGCGGTGCCCTTTGAAACGCGTTGTACTCGCGCATATATCCCCATTGCTGTCGTACTAAAGCATTTACGTGGAGAGTGAACAGCCGCATGTGCAATGTGTTGAACGAGGAAAGACCGTTTCCCTATTTATCACACCGTTGACTTTTGGTAATGAGAAAAGCGACATTTTAGCGCGAACGTACTATAACTGAGTGCCTACACGAATGTGCGAAAGTACTGGCCACATACAACGTTGCCAAGATATACATTTAATGTGTAATTTCAAGCGTTGCACTCTCAGAATCATGCAGAACAATCGCCATGTACTGTGGTAGCTTACACTCTCACCGCCGGCATCCGATTGTTCGTTCAAACACAGCGTAGGTTTATTCTATAGAATTGGTTTTTACGGAGGCCTTCCTTGTTGTAGACGGCAATGCAATTCCTACAATAGATACACACAATTTCCACCTCGATTCTTACAAGTCCCCCCCCCCCCGAGTTTTTTTTTAATGCATCATTAATCCTTTTTTCAAGGCCCCATATATTCCATGCCCTCTACAAATTCTACACACTATTTGAATGATGTAAACCGCATGCTTTCCCCAGTTATTCGCTAAATAAATAATAACACATTTCTGTAGATTAGTGTTCGAGAATTTGTCCAAAGTGTTATAAACGTCAACAAAAGTGACTTATATTTTCAAGTGCTCACGACATAAATGAAAGTTACATTGCGATATTTTTTTTCAGTAAATCTTCCATAATTTCTTCTGAAACTTCAATTAATTCTTTGGCATTGTGTAACTTTTATGCAACTATAAAAATTTGCGCTCCATGTCATCCATCAGGGAAATGGAATTAGTTTCTTATTGCTTCATTATAAAGTCACGTCTTGTAAAACAGAAGAAAAGACCCGTGTTTCTATTTTATTGGTGTTGCTATTATTCGTAATTTACTTTGTTTCTGAAAATAATATCCCTTTTTTTTTGTAAAAAAAAAATGATTCATCACTTTGGTCAAAGTTCAAAATGTTCCCTTAGTTAACAATACAAATCCCTCAATCCTTCGCCAAATATACGTCAAACCATTCATATTTTTTTTAGTTCCTTTAAAAGTTCCAGTAATCCCCAACAAACAATGCTACTTATCATCTTCACTCTCTATGCACCGTCCAACTCTTCTACTCGTCATTTTTACAGTTTCACTTATCCAAATTGAAGCAGGTAGCGGTATCTTTTTGTTTTTTTACAACAATTCCAATATTATTGTTAGTAACTGGCGTATCTGATCTGTTACCCGAACCATAAATAAATAGCATTTAACTATTTTGCTTATTAGTATAGAATATCACCCAAATACCGTAACTTAAAACGTTCAGTAGCTAGATGCGCATTTCGAAGACTATGCCCCCACCTTCAGTAGCACAAGATAAAAACTAAATTCACCATTAAAATACCATTAAATAAATTAAATAGACAAGATGAAATTGGGCCTGAATCTAAGTTCATAAAATTTGATTTAGATTTATGAATGTATATACTTTCATAAGTCGGAATAATTCAAAACACTTTTAAGTAATTTAAGTGAACTAATTTGAATAGGATGACCTAGTTAGTCAAAAATATGCTCGGCAACAGCACTTTTATCTGTTCTATTTAATCTGAAATGAGCTAAATGCTCCTTAGTAAATCTAGTTTCAATTGGTCTACGTGTTTGTCTTCTATACATACTTTAGGACCACTAGAACAAGATATTTTATAAATGCCAGATTTTTATTGAAATCAATCAAATCTTTGGGATTTCCTAAAAAATTAGCGCAAGACTATTGGAGGTATTATATTTGCTATTATTTTCAGAAGCGGACTTCTTCAAGGGGGCCATTTAAAATATGTGGGTAAAGAATTCTATTAAATAAAGTAGTCAAAAATATTTGTATTGGCGGCCATTTTTTGTAAATTATTCGAAAACTTGTTATAAAATCTATTATTTGCGCCGTCAATAAATGTAAGAGTACACATTTTATTATGCTGTTGTGTATTTGACGTTTATGCAAGGTAGGATGGTAAAATCACGAAGGTCGACTTCATTTTGGTTTTTTTTTTTTTTGGTGTTAATACAGAAATCAATGCGAATAACATATTAAACTATCATTATCCGATGACATGTTTTAACACGAGTTTGTTTGCACAAAAGTAGGTGTTTCAGATTTTTTCTTTTATTTGTTCGTGAGAACAATCGACTACTTTTCTTTACTTATCGAGTAATAATAAATCGTTATTGTATAGGCTAGATAATTACAAAGGTAACAGAAAACATAACATCGCTATGGTTTACTACCTAAGTATAAAAGGGTTACAACAACAAAAAGGGTTGTTAAATCAGTGTTTAACATGATCACAGATAGTTTTAAGAGCCCGCGGATCTTCCTCTTTGCAACAAACCTAACCTATGACGACTATATATGTGCTCGGTAAAGCATGCAGAAGACATAGACACATAGAGGAGCTCGCTCACTCGCCTGCTAATGTTGCGAGTGAGTCGTTGCCCCTGAAGGTTGAACGTCCCGAACCGCCCGTGCTACCTACCTGAACTATTATGCTCCGAAGTAGGCTTGGGTAATTCACTCCTATAATTCGTTCAATTTGAACTATTCGAGCGAACTATTTTTGAAGTGGAATTTCGAGTGAACTATTTGAACTAACTTGCATAAGATATTTACATTTGCATAATTTGCCAACTCAAGCATAAGATAATAGTAAAACAATCGGAGGCATCAACATTTTTCTGCGAACATTTAGAATCTCATTTAATCTAGCAGTATCAATTAGTCTAACTGTCTAGTAATTTGAATCTAAATCAACGTGTAAGTGTATTAATATTAATTATAATCTATATGACCTTCGAAATTTTATTTTACATCTGAGTTACAAAATAAAACTTTGCTTTGTGGTGAAATTATTACTATACAAAATGTCGAAACGAACTAGTCAAATTTTGATATTTTTTATTTTAAAGATACCGGGTGATCCAAAGCTATGTGCATATAATGTTCGAAATTACTATCATTTAAAGCTGGATCCTTTAAAGCAAAAATTATTTTAAAATATGATATTCTTGAATTAATACTCGTAGCTGAATGTTAACGTAAATAACGACTGATCTAACGATTAATGTATATGTGAATAATGAATAATTCACCCAAATTTATTTATTATTTATTTCAAGACGATTCGTGCCTAATTTTTTCATATTTAAGTAAAAATAATAATAATAAATAAATAAAACTATAGACTAGGTGTGTCCATATCCACCCAATGCTCTACCTTTAATTTTTTTATGAGAAAATATGGAAGAACTCATGGATAGAATATTGCCCTAGCATATGTCGCACAATAAATAAATTGTATAATAATTTGCCTAAAATTCGAAACAAATCATAAAGGTAAATATGGGCAAATTATTACAATACTTTAAACTTCTTTTACTATATTGGCACGACATTTCATATGTCGTTCATATAATTGAACGACATTTGCCCAAGCCTACCAACCATGCTCCGAAGGCTGACTATTGCCGCGTTTAATGCAGGATTTTTGGTTCTTAGAACCGTTGCAGTTTCCTTTAGCGTTTAACATGATATTGAATGAATTCAGCTGGGGAAGTTATCTGCGAATATCTATCGTAGAACCCGACGGCGGAGTCGTATTTTATTTTCTATTTGGTAAATAGTTTTGTAGTAGTTAAAAGCGAGGTTGTAAGATTTTGTTGGTGAAGTGAAAATGCCTTCGCACGAAGAAATGTTTAAGGATGGTCATGTGCATCCTAAAATTTCAAGGAACAGAAATCAATGGCTAGTAGTTTTTTATATGTCTAGATGTTGAATGCCATTTTTGGCCATAGATTCTGCACAGAGCCGTGACTAGTATTTTTGCCCCTAGGGCAAAAAAACCCTCCAATTTTACATTTCATGTAGAAAAAATAAATACGTGTGCAAAATCCACCTTGTACTATATATATATTTTTAATTTGCTTTTGCTGTGTTGCATTTTTTTTGTATTGAATTAATCCGCGCTGAATAATGGACGTTTTAATATAATATATTAACAGAAGAAGATTTCATCTTTTTACGTTTATTTTTTTGTTACGATGATTACATTTTACGCTATAAGATTAAATGGATTGTATTTATGCATTCCAATGCCGTTCTTGATATGTGAATAGCACGAAAGCATCTCGAGGCAAGGTGGAATAGACATATAGAATACACGTCCAGGTCTTCGGGTTCAAAACACGCATACAGTAGACGTCAACTAAAATGGGTTTCTATAAAACTTACTTTTGCATAACAAAATGTCTTATTTTCTTGTTTTCGTGAAATGAAATAAATAATTACGATTAATTTCATGTATCCAGGGGGTCAGTTAATTCTCTTATCCAGGGGGTAAGTTAATTACGCTACAAAATGGACTTTCTATGGACTTTATATAAAATAAGAATCGATGTACTATATTTAATAATTATTTATTAATTTGAGTGCGTTCTTGATTTCATAAGACATTGTGGATATTTCACAATATATATATATTTTTTAAACCATTTCACTCGACTCGTATTATACATATACAAGACGTTTTGTTAAGATATACTAACAAGGTCATCTCCTTTCCTTGCATGCACAAAAGGGCCTTACCTTGCCCTATAGATATACACTTCGTATATTCTTCATGAAATTTATTTTTAATATGCTTTTGTATTAATCATAATACCATGAATAATACATCTGTATTTAATCATAATACCTCTGTATTTTAATTGCGGACAAATAAAACAATTTTCATTTAATTTGTTTTAAGTGTAGAGATACAGGAGGTGTCAATATTATAGAGGGCGCTACCAGGCTATCAAAAAAAAAACGGCTTTTATTTATTTCAAATACAAAAATATGATTGTACGGAGTCACTCAAAAAACTATTATTAATCTCTTATTGGAAAAAAAGAAATTTCACCTTTTCACAATCCTCTCACCAAAATATCTATTATATTCCGAACGTTTGTTCGTGTCATTTCCCGTTTCTTCTGTCAAGGCAGGCGCTAGCTAAACTTTTACATTCGATTGTTGTTTAAATGGGGTGGTGGTGGTCCTTGTAACTTTAGCATAGAAAGTGTGTTGTTGGTCGTATATATGAGTGCCCTCGACCCGATGATGATGAAGTGAAATCGGGGCTGCATATATATATATATGCAACCAAACAACCCTCCCCATAGACTTTTCTATACCTATAGACGATTAGACCACCGTGTAGCAACAGAATTGAAGCCAAGACCCGACCTGACGTTCTATAGCATACATTTAATGTTAAGGTGCCTACATGCGATGTGATATACGTAGAGGGTTGTGTCAAATGCAGAATGTTTGTGTTTTTAGATTAAAATAAGCCGTTAGACTTCTGAATATTATTTATAGTGAGTAAATAATTGTTGAATAACAATTTTATACAAAATTTCGAAAATGTTTATTATCACTTGTAGAAAATAGGGGTGCCAGTTAGAGGAAGAATGAGCCTTATATCTTATAAAGCTTATTATTTGATGGCATTCCTTTTAGCTGTATTTTCCTAATCTAGCATATACCAATAAATGGATTTATTATTATTAAATATGCGTTTATTTTTAAATATATATGCTAGAAGTGAATACATTTATTTGCCCCCAATAATTTTGTCTCGAGGCAACAAAAATCAATTTTATTCGAATTTAAACTTTTCTATTGCTTAGATCCTTTAGAAGCGATTCTCTTTTCAAATACTGACAAATGTTTGAAACGAAATGTACACTAAATGCTTAAAAATTTACATTGACACATTGTATGTAGGCAGCTTTAGATGTTCTAATGGATCTAGAAAAACAAGAAAATCATTATTTTGAAGGGAATTGATGTGCTTCGTATAGACGTTTTTTTAATTATTTATGTGTGAAGGTATAGAGGACAAATATCCACCATAAATTTATAATTAAAACTTACGAAAATCGAGTTGTTGTTTTTACATTTTAATTTATATTTTCAATAACGATATTTATTTATGGCTTTATTCAGTTTTATCGTACATTTTATTACGTTGTAAGATTTTAAAACACTTAAAAAAATATAAAAATAACTTTTACTAGCCTTGTAGCTTTTTTTACGACGAAAACTATTTATTTTTCAATAGCGTCGCCTTAAAAACATGAATTTTTTTGTCTGTGTCTAAACTAAGTTTAAAAAAACTTAAGAATAAAACTTCAATATTTGACTTTTACGTGATCACTGCGTGTATAATGGATTTTAGATATAGACATAGCGGTCTAGAAGGGATTATATTTAGATTTAGGGATGTTGGCCGTGACACGAAGGACGAATGCCAGGGTTGCCAGGTCTACGTGTAACCCTCAAAACACTCGACTATACATCAAATACGCTTAGAATCAAAGAAAAGATCGAATATACGACAATTGAGTAGATTGTTAATTAGACATGCCTTTTCAACCATATTTTGTAACTTTCAAGCTCTTAAGCCGAACTTATACGAAACGAAATACAAAAAAAAAATCAGATTTTTTAAATTTCCATATTAGACATTGTATATTTTTCAAGTCATGGCAATTCTCACATTAATATTTACATACAATTTAAACTAAAGTAATAAATTTAAAAAAATCGTTAACACGCTCTGACCTTACAATTTCGAATATAATAAATTATTAATTGATTTTAGTTGGGTACTACTGTATACATTTGCCATGTGATTGTAGATAATGATTATTATTTTGAAGGGACAAACCTCGTAATACAAACTAAATCGAGGTTGAGGTGAAAATTTAGTGCGTTATTAATTATGTTAATGGTGATTAGAAATTATAGGATTTTTTTCCGTGAATTATATATGCCGACATGCATAGAAAGAGATGTTAATTGAAGCTTGATGATTTAGTTCCTATTTATACGGTGTATTTGAAAATACCCAAGTTTATTTTTATATATTTATATTGTAATCTATTTTTTTTATTAATATCTATGAATATGTCACTTTTAACCAACAATTTGAAGAAGAAAAAACAGCTGATTCGACAAGTATGCTAAAATCAGTTCAGTCAGTAGTTCTAATTTGATGTCAACAACATATGGTCTCATATGCATTATGCCTACTTGATCTGTAAATGTCACTTTAAGAAATAAACGAACAGAAATGAACAAATACTACAATATGTTCATGAAAAATTGTAATTTTTATTTTGTATTCAATTATTTTTTTTTTACAGCTTATACTTATTTAAGTGTAATAATTGAGATAATTGATACATTTCAAATTTTATAACCAAATCAGTTGTTTGATAGTTTTTATTGAAAGAATATACGCGTTTTTATAGGTTATTTTTATAGGTATTTACTGTCAAAATTGATGATCTTTATCGATATTTTAGGACTACTTTAACAATCTCGGCAATCACCCAGTTTTTACATTTTTGCATTTATTGCCAACCTACTTTACGAATTTATTTAATTGTTATTAACAAATTATTTTGCACGATACTTACATCGCTACTACAGCGAAACCAAATCCATAAAATAGACATTTTTGTAAAGACATTCTAAATGGAACGCACAATAAAGCGTATTTAAAGAAAGTACATACCAAATGTAGTTCAAATGAAAAAAAAAACGGTAGATCTTAAAAATAAATTGACAGATCGATAAATAAATTCTAGATGAATTGCTGATTTAGACATAAAATATAAGGACTAAGATTTTTTTTTCACATATTAACGCACAATAAAACGTATTTGAAGAAAGTACACACCAAATGTAGTTCAAATGAAAAAAAAAACGGTAGATCTTAAAAATAAATTGACAGATCGATAAATAAATTCTAGATGAATTGCTGATTTAGACATAAAATATAAGGACTAAGATTTTTTTTCACATATAAAAATTTTCACATAAAAATTTTCACAGCAAAAAATCTTCCAAGTACTGTATATATATTTTTTTTCGTCTTTGTTTAATTTTTAACCGCATAGTATTTATTTTTTCAGACGAAATATTTTTGATTACAACGTACTTGACATTCACGAACATAAAATAAAAACTACGGTGTGGTCAACACACAACTTTCGCTTACACAAATGTTCACAATTCATTATTTTTTAAAAAAATTCCTATTTTTGCCATTTAATATATCGCCTTATTTGTCGCGATTATAGTAAATGTTTGTTTAAGATCGATGGTGTATTTAATCGGAATCACTCTGTATATAATATATAGAGTGTATTGAAATGGTCACTATTAATCGCTGGTCAAGTGCGAGTGTGTGTACGTATAGTATCTCGATGTAGCACCGTAATCGAAGAGAGGTCAACAACTGGACCTGGCACGGTGCATCGCTCCGTGGTTCTAGAGGACTTCTTCATATAGCTAATATGTAGTCGGTAATGAAGAAATGTTTATAAACCGGGTACAGCCTGTTTAATTGTATTTTGTGACTGTAATAACCAAATAGGTTATTACAGTGCATTGTAGGTGGCACCTGTGGTCTTGTCACAACATCCGCCGGCGTTGCCAAAAATAAAATTGAGTTGCAAATGTAAGAATTTGTATAAAAAAAATTGCAGAATGTGGAATGATTGATAAAAATGTTTAATTTTTTTATTCAAAGCGAACTGGGGTGTATATATTTGTCTGGCTCATTGTATTTAAAATATCTTCAGGGAAGATGTACATACGGCAGCGTCGCAAGAAAGATACAAAAGGAACGCACTAAATTTCCGCCAAATCAATGTAAACAGACTATACTAAATACATCAAACTTTTGTTATTTTTATACAACAGCCTTTGAATATTAACAATTCATAAAACCAATAATAATGTTTGTTTTGAATTTGATCGATTTTACTACCCCATGTTTGGTCACCTCGTGACGTTTAATCCTCAATGTGTCATCTCGGAAAGTTTTAATATCCAACGAAAGCCGTCAGATGACGCCACCATATTTTGACTTACAAAAACATTTTCTAGAAACATGACCTAAATATATATTTTTTTTAAATAAATGTTATTTCGACTGTTCTCCGTTCTATAAATCCATGATTTAATTCCATATATATATAGCTGTGTTTTTGAGAGCGCAATCTATTACATATTAGAATAAATTTCTATTTTCTTCAGAGTATAAAGTTGTGGCAATACTTCAGCTATTCGCGCGTCTGAGAGAAAAAAATTTCACATCGACGACTTGACGGTACGGTTCGAAATATAAAACGAAATAAATATTGTGAGACGCGATTTATTATGTCTTGCGTTACGTCACAAGTAAGTGCAGTAAAATTGAATGAATTCAAACATGTACAGGATAATCCAGAATAGAATTATAATATTCGATAATCAAAGAAACCTATTAGTAGTGATTAAATAGATGCTTAGACGTACCAAATATATTTTTTTAATCTAAAAATTTATTTTCTTAATTTTTTTAAATCTATAAAACATTCCAAAATAAGTTACAGTTCTTCTATACGTACTAAAAATGAAATTGCCATTTTTTTTAGAAACTAGTATATAAAGTTCGAAATCATAATAAATTTTGGAAACCCTGTATGATATACACCCGCATTGTTGTAATACTTCAATCTAGAGGCAACGATTTCTCTTTTAAAATATTGAAGAGGTTTTATCTACTAAATTGATCTTAAATTTACAAAATTGATTTTTTTCAATAACTCGCGAAGAAACCTATTTGCAAATACACTTAAATATTTAGTAGCATTGATTTCAATTTGGTTTTATTATTGTCGGGTAGTGCAAAACAATTTTTGTTTGGAAAAACAATTTTATTGAATAATTGATCCAATTTCACGTGTGTTATAAATTTGATAATAATATTAGTGTCAATGTTTCATATTATTACTTTTATCCGTAATTTGATGCGATTACCCTAGAAATAATCCATATATTTGATTAAGTTATATCAAAGTATATACAGGGTTATTATATTATACATGCGTCAATTTATCTCGTATTCCGTAAGATAACTTTTTGTCTAATCAACGTTTAATAACTATAAGGAAATCAATTATTTATCACTTGCATAATTTGCCCTAGACTGAGTTGGATTCTATTAAATTGCCGGTATTATTAATACTAGATAAAACAACTACGAATGAACTAAAATTTCTTTGAAATTGAACAAATTCAGGCACCAGTCAAATTTTTTTTGTTCTTAGTTAATTTTAGCAAATAGAAATCGACGTCCCTGTAAAAATAACGAAGGTGTCCTTTGCTATAATACAATCATTAATTGATTAGGGTACCCTCCCTTGTTATATATCTGGACTGGTGACACCATTAAAAAAAGTAGTTCATTATGACAAAAACATTTCCATATCTATACGTAACTTATACTGCATGTAATTCGTATTTGCAACGCGTTTTGATATATACTTCACTCAATATACATATGCAGTATGTGAGTATACAATAGCATCGCGTTTTGACCTTATACTTAATTTCAGTTGAATAAAGGACCAAATTAAGGTTAATCATTCTCTGCGCTTTATTTTGTACTAGATATCTGTATTAGTGCGCCATGCGTTAATATTATGTACTAATTGCAGCTGAAACTAGGAAATATTTAAGAAATTTCTGACGGAAAGTGCAGAGTTTTACATTATCGATATATTCTTCGCAGAACCTTTTAAGATAGTGAACTTAATTTATTACTATAAGGGAAATAATATATTTATTCTAATTTGCAATAATTACAATTTTTTTACATTTTTTTTCAAAATCTAACAATGATGTAATAATATATAGACACATAGAAACGATTTTAAAATGACAGCGCACTTTTTATGTCGTGGTACTGACAATAGATGGCATTGAGCAATTTTTGATATATATATTTTGTGGCGCAATCTGTTATCCGCATCAGGAACTAATAATTCCAATATTAACTATGTATACAAGACTATGTATACAAGCAAAATACTGGTAAATTAACTAATTGCTTCCTTGGGAATGCGTTTGTTTTCATGGAACTAGCGTGCATCGCTTTATTATTATTATTATTATTAAAACATTACATTTTGATGAATATTAGAGTAGCATTGCTGTTGTGTGTGGCACTATAAAGTTTGATAAACAGTTTTAAAGATAAAGTTTCATAAGATATAGAAGAACACGAAGGCATTTAACATCTCAATCCGACCAATGATTTAATATCATTGTTATTATTACTAGTTTTATATTTGTTTGGTGTTATTGCAGGTTGCCCGTTGTAAGTGACTGTTCCAGTGCAGCGCAGAACAACGGCAACAACAGCGGCGGCGGCACGAACCACACTAGCAGCAGCAGCGGCAGCAGCGTGGTCGGCAGCAACCGCGTCACCAGCAACCTGCACACAGCTGCTGTTGCTGCGGGGGCGGCCGTCGGCCACCAGCAGCAACATCAGCACCATCCGCCGAGCAGTTCGAGCTCTGGTGGGGTGGTGGCCGCTGGCAGTAGTACCGGTGGTGGTGGTGGTGGTGGAGCGAACCTCCAGGCCGCTGCTCTGAGCAGCTCTAGCAGCAATAACCATCATCTGGCTGTGGTGGGGGGCGGCGGGATGGCGGTCAGCCGGGTGCCCAGTCCGCCGCCGCTCGAGGTCAATACGCCCGTTGCGGAAAATTGGTGCTATACACAAGTCAGTATTAACGCCCCAACGAATCCTAATAATAATAATAAACTTTATTAGAAAAGATGCATTCTTATAAGGAAACGGAAAAGAAAAAGATAGAATAAAGAAATGATGTTATTTAATTCCCTACTAGTGTCGAAACTATATTCGAGTGTTGGCAACTTGCCTTGCCGCTTTCGTTTATTATTTTTTTGTACTTTTTCTTGAACCAATTTAAATTTGAAGCCATAATTTCCTTGCACCCCCCCATCTCCATGCGTGTTGTGATGGGGAACCTGTAGGACCTGTAACATGGAGTTTCAAGCTTGCGCTTCTTTCTCCTGGATTAGTTATTTGTATGGGGTTTGGCATGAGTCATCGCTCGTGGCTTGTTTGGTAGGTTTTGGAGCCCCATCTCCATTTCTCTTCTTAATCCGCAATGATTACCAAACGTTTACAAGTTTTATACTTTACGCCATCTATATCGACAACGTGTAGATTGTATGGTAATACAACTAGATATCTACCTTATCCACATAGCGGTTGCCTGTTAGAAAAAAACAAAATCAAATAAAAGATGCACTGCTTAAGTTTTTTTATTAAAAATCATCACAATAAGACGTATTCTAAATTTTTACATACTCACCAATTTATAGGTGGTAAAAAAAATTCAATGCTGAAAAATAGTGTAATTGAAAAAAATGTAAATTTGAAGATCGTGCCACTTGTTTGGGGGGTCATTTACAGCTGGCGCTTTTGCATGCTGTCCAGGATTTTCTCCCTAATATTTTTGTAGAATATATTCATGGCAAATAAAATAATGGCGTGATTTTTATTGCTCGTTTTACCCCATGTTTGTTAAAATTAAATTAATGTTGCATTTTTATTGCCAGATTGGACAAACACTTTAATATTATTTTTCGAATCGAATAATTTTGAGTTTATTGTAATTTCCCGTTGGTTGCAATAATTGTGTAGTAAAAGTTTTCGTAATAATTTTACTAAGAGAAGGAAAATTAATGCGAGATACTGTTATGTTTTGCAGGTGAAAGTGGTGAAATTCAGCTACATGTGGACCATCAATAATTTCAGCTTTTGTCGTGAGGAGATGGGTGAGGTGCTCAAGTCCTCCACATTTTCAGCTGGCGCCAATGATAAACTCAAGTGGTAAATATCTGTATACATTTCGGGTTAAATAATGAGTAAGGTAACGATAAACATTTGGAAGGTATTTCAACGTAGGAGAAATAGACTAGTGGGTCGTATTCTTAGACATGAGGGTATTATGCAATTTGTTATAGAAGGTAGCGTATGACGAAAAGAAAGTTTTTGATTATTTGCACGAAGAAAATTTATTGCTTAATGAAAAAAATGTATAAATTTTCGATCAGATTTGGCATTTTTAGCATGTTGCAATTTTTCCATCAATTAGTCCTTGAATCCTCAGTGTTGCCATTTGTCGCAAACTCCCGAAAACACATAAATTTTTATTTTCAGTCACAGAATGTTTGTAAAAAAATATAAAATTATAAGAAGAATTTGGGGGTTCGTTGCTCTGATTACTAGTAAAAATTCATAAATTTGGTTGGCAAAAAAAAATGAAGCTATTTTATTGTCAAGTTATTGAACAAAAAAAAATTGCTTAGTATGAAACAACTTTTAGATAATATCAAGTAGAAATTTAACAGTTCTAAAAAATTGTTTAAAAAATTCGAACATGGCTTCCTTTTTGTATATTGAATACTAATTTTATCATTTTCTATGTTTCACTAGGTGTATATGAATATATTTTTAACATTATCGATTATAAGTTCAAGTTCACAACGTTATCATTATCAGTGTACGTTGTACATACATTTCTGATAACAATGGCATTTTATTTGATTAATAAATACTGCTCTTTGAATAATTACCAACCAATTTTTTTACAAGATTTTTTACTTTAACAATTATATTACTTTCTCGGATTATTTTTTTATCCTACAATTTTTTTCAACCAATTTTAGCCTGTGCTCATGCTCAAATTCAATAGCGCCATTTCGACGACACCGAACAAAAAATATTTAATCAAAATACAATTAACCCTCCACATAATGCGTACATACAATTTACTTCGCCGAATAAAATTTAAATATTTTCTTTTCTAACACTCTGTATTATATTACATTATATTCTCTTTAAGGAAAGCACATTTAGAAAGTACAGTATTGAATATCGTAGCATACGTCTTGTTCTAAAAGTAATAAAGTTACGTAAGCAATTCGGGAAAGTATCTCTGCATACGTAAGAGAGAAAGACTCGACGTAATGAAGAAACGAAAGAACCAACGCGGTATATTTCACCATTCAAAACAAGCCTCGGCTTAAATAAAGCATTAAATGTCCTCTTTGTTCACTTTGATTGCCATTGTTCGTCGATTTTCAACATGTTTTTATGATTATTTTGTGTTTTCTCAATCAGTCGCGTTAATATTGTTATATTTATAATATTCGTAACAAATTTGCTGTCGACATACAATTCTGATCGTTATAAAATTACCATTTAAATTTGATAAAAGTTGCGTCTACTATAAATAAAATTAACGTTAGCGCTTTATTTATTTCGCCAATTTTCATTGATCTCTTCAAGTTATATCTTATGAGAATGAAATAATTTTACAAATCTGCTTTATTTAAATAAATGGTCTAAGGTCACTCACTCGATTATTGTTAAAATCCACACATTTCCAGTTTAACTTGTAAAATATCATTGTTATTAATATTAGCAGCTTCGGAAATTAATGGAAATAATCGCATTTTTAGTTCAATTAAATTCCGACGTAAATTTTATATACGTTTATTTTTTCCCCACTTTGTTTAAACCGGGCATCTTTTATTCCGTGGCCCATTAGGTGTTTGCGCGTGAATCCGAAGGGCCTAGATGAAGAAAGCAAAGACTACCTGTCCCTCTACCTGCTGCTCGTCTCGTGCAACAAAAGCGAGGTGCGAGCCAAATTCAAGTTCAGCATTCTGAACGCCAAACGGGAGGAGACCAAAGCGATGGAGAGCCAACGGGCCTACAGGTTCGTGCAAGGCAAGGACTGGGGCTTCAAGAAGTTCATACGGCGCGATTTCCTCTTGGACGAGGCGAACGGTCTGCTGCCGGATGATAAGCTGACCATCTTCTGTGAGGTAGGTGTGGCAGAATGCCACATGAATTGCTGCATAGTAATTAAATAGAAATATTTAGTTATATTATTAAACTAATCGCGATTTTTTTTGGAATAAAAAATGATATTAGTGGATTTGTAATTTCGCTAATTGAATGTGTTTATTTTATATAAAATAGCTAGAAAACATCTTTAAAAGTGACCGTTTAATTTTGTCCAAACTATTTTTCAATTATCTTCCAATCTGCTAAAAATGTAGAAATGAGACAAGGATTTTTGATTTCAGATTTAAAAACTCAAAATCTTATTTAATTCGCGTTTTGTTGTAAACCAATTAGAGGAGCCAATATTTGAAAAAAAAAAACTAAAACCGATCGAATCCGTTATAATTATCAAAATTATTTTGCCAAGAAAGAAAAAAATACATACATTTTTATGTAGGTTTTTCTATCAATAATTTCGTTTCTTTTCTGTAATTTTTGTTGTTACTTTTTATTCTGGATATTGCTAAAAATGATTTTTTTTTATTGATATCGTAGTGTTAGATAGTACGAATATGACGCGATACGTTAGCCAAAAATTAATCATTGTAATTCAAGGTTGGCACATTATTATAACTACACGAGCCAACTAAAACGCTAAGGTCAAAATTTATTATGATGTGATGTTAGAAACAAAATTATAGTATTCCACTTGTAAACCGAATAAATATACTCAAATTTGTGGATACACGGAATGAGATATTTTATTTTTGTTATTTTCTTTATCTATAAAGACCAATTTGTTGACATTATATAATATATATCTATCTAAAAATTTCTTTATACTGTTAAAATAATTGATTGAAATAAACACACACATTTGTTGTATGTCCGTAAAAATAAATCAAAATGCTGATCCTTTAGTAAATTAGAATTTATTTACGGATTATCCATTTTTTAACAATATTTTGTAAAAAATACAATCATGTTAATAAATCTCTGAAGTCTGTTTGGAAAAATATAGTATAAATGCTTCTACATTTTTCTTTAATTGTCTTGACATGTCCATTTGTTTAACTGACAGGTCAGTGTCGTGGCGGATAGTGTCAACATTTCTGGTCAATCGAATACCGTACAATTCAAAGTGCCGGAATGTCGCTTAAGTGACGATTTGGGCCTATTATTCGAGAACCAAAAATTCAGCGACGTCACATTAAGCGTCTCTGGAAGGGAGTTCCAAGCGCACAAATCAATATTAGCAGGTAAATAATAATAGACTGCTTCTTTAGGTTTTATATTCTTTAGATTTTATGTCGAAAAGTAAAAAAAAACTTCAAAAGTATTTTGTAATTTCGAAGTTAAAATTTTTTTTTAATAAACATACATTTATCACTCAGCTACCCCAAACATTCCAGCAAAATTTTTAAGAGTTTGGCCATTTTATTCTGATGGTGTGTTAATTTTTAACAAAATCAAAGAGTCTTAAAATAGAGAGAGAAAAATTAACAAAACAGAAGCTCAATTTTTTATGTTTTTAAAGTAAGAAAGATAATACCTTCAAAATCTATCATTACATAATTTAAATCTTTCTTAATGCATGTTAAAAATAGTACATTCGTACGAAGTAGTAGATCCTTTTCCTTCTTTAAACAAATTTCTTGGTTCCTTATAGGAAATTAACATGTCAAGTCCGTCATCCCCTTAATAATATGATCAACTTTGTGTAAAATATAATAAAAGCACTTCGTTATATATAATTTTTATTTTTATTCTCTACTAAGTTCGCTTTCTTAAAAAAGCATCTTCGGGATTTTTTTAAGAAAGCATTTCAATTATTTTATTTTTATTTATGAAATATCTATTTCTAATGAAAATGGAGTTGACATTATTGAAATTTTTATACATTTCTCCGCAACAAATCGATCGTACAAGAAAAAAAATACTCAATATTCTTGCAATAAAACTGTTTCTGGTTTTTCCTTTAACATCGTTGACGTGTCATTTTTTAGCGAGGAGTCCAGTCTTCCAGGCAATGTTTGAGCACGAAATGGAAGAGCGCAAGCACAATCGGGTCGATATAACGGACGTGGACCACGAAGTGCTGCGCGAGATGTTGCGGTTTATATACACAGGCAAAGCGTCAAATCTCGAGAAAATGGCCGACGACTTACTGGCGGCCGCTGATAAGGCAAGATATTATACAAAACCAACATTGATTAAATTTATATTATAGATATATTTATTTATAGAAGTAACATCACTATATTCAAAAAGTCATTTAGTGAGGTCTTTTTTATTTTGCGTTGAAAGCTGACTTTGTCATCCTCAATAGTAGTCTTTAAATAAATTGTATTATAAATCGTTTAACTCGTCTTATTTCAGTATGCACTAGAAAGACTAAAGGTTATGTGCGAAGAAGCGCTTTGCACGAACCTGTCAATAGAAAATGCCGCAGAAATCCTCATACTGGCCGATTTGCATAGTGCTGATCAACTTAAGGCCCAAGCGATCGACTTCATCAATACGTATGTATCATTATTATATCCGGTCCTTGTTTGCAACGTTTAATCGTAATTATTTAACAAACTCTCAAATAGCTAACCGAATATCAATATATAAAGTCGCTTCAGATTATTCCTGTTTATATTTTGGTTTATATAATGGGGTGTTTCACACGAACAATTATCAATCTTGGAACTTGTATTTTGAGTTTTTTTTGTTGTTGATATCTTAACATTTAATAATTGAGCTATGGATGATATTTATCAGTTATATAAATGGAGGAAAATAAGCTATTGCGTCATAGCGATTTTCCACCAATAAATATTTTCGAATAATATTTTTTTTTTTATCGCATAATATTCCATTTACATTTCGCTTTGTATTTGCACAATAAGGCAGAGCGAAACGTATGCCATTTAAGTTAGATGCTGTAATTTACATTGCCTCAAACGTTACGCAAATTGCCTACCTAAAGAATTTTTTTTTTTAATTTTTTTTAATTTCCGTGATGAAATATATGGCAAATATTCTTATTTTAATATAGAATTTAATAGAATATCACGCAAATACTGCAACTCAAAGCATTTAATATCTAGTTGTGCATTTCGAAGGCTATGCCCCTATCTTCAATAGCACAAGATAAAAACGAAATAAAATACCTGTGTTACTAATCGTGATTGCTATATAGTTGAATAAAGAAGTCAAAATGACAGAAGTATTTCAAAATATGACCTGTAAATCTTTTAAACAATACAAATTAACAATTAACGAAACAGCAATAAATAATGGTTAGTTAAACCTAAAATTAAATATAGTCGTTATTAAATAAATTAAATAGACAAGATAAAATTGGGCCTGAATCTATATTTATAGTTTTATTTGTTCATGAAAGACTCCATTGGTACGATAATAAGTTAGCGGGCGCTTTTAAAGATTATTTTAAGATTTCTACGAAATTGTTTTTTTTAATCGCACTTACATTTCGCCATTTAAATTTATAAAATTACGACATCGAGATGAATTAATTAAATAATCTTTCTTCTCCTCCCGTTCCCGTATCTTTCCGACAAATCGTCGCCATTCAATCCAACCTTATTCCCATATTACGTATGTGTGTTGTGCTTCTACCGCATTGTCGACTCACCCGTCTGCCAAACCCCTTCCAGCAGCCACGCAACCGACGTGATGGACACCGCCGGCTGGAAGAGCATGATCCACACGCACCCGCACCTCATAGCCGAAGCGTTCCGAGCGCTCGCGACGCAGCAGATCCCGCCCATAGGTCCGCCGCGCAAGCGCGTCAAGCAGAGCTGAATAGCGGCGGCCATGTTCAGTGCGAACGGACGTGACGACGGCGATAGTGAAGCGGTTATTCTAGTGCAGGCGAATGGAGATATTGTGTGTCGCGAAAACTGAGTGTTGAATAGTGCTAGATGAATTGAATATAGGACCAGTGTTGATCTGGTCGATGATTGGTTTATATGATCGCCATTTGTGGTTTGTAATCAATGGATCGGGTGATCGGACTTTGTTGGGGTCGATTAACGTCGAAATTTATTGATTTCCTCGTGGAAGTCAATTGATTTGTTGAATACCTAACGTTGGTTTAAATTTAAAAGTGACAAAGTGGTAAAATATACTCCCCTTTTTTTTTATTAGTAAATTCCAATCTTAAATAGGTTTTAGCTTTTGCCGTTATGTTGTGATATTCCATATTAGAGAAGAGAAATAAAAGTGCAATGTTTTATTTCACAGTTAAAAACGAGGATTTATTCGGCTATAGTTTCGTTAATTAAGCATTATCAAGAAATGGAAAACGTTAGAAAAAAAATGAAATGTTTTTCATTTCTTGATTAATGCTTAATAAGCGAAACTATAGTCGAATAAATCCTCGTTTTTAACTGGGATATATAACATTGTACTTTTATTTTTCATCCATAAATTCCAATTTGTTTTATTGCGATTGTTTTCGATGTTTAAATTGAATTTCACACTTTCGTATATGAGCATAAAAATGTCAGAAGATGAATTATTTTAAATTATTTGCTTCTTTTTTCTTCGTCTTCGTCGAATGGCAATTAAATTTGTAAAAATTTGGCTCATTTAGTTAGCTTTTAAAGAATTTTTTTCTTTTTACACAATCATTTCTATATTTAAATTTAAACTGGCGATTATTGAACACGTTAGAACTTTTTTTCTATCAATTACACGATTAAAAATTGGAATACTACGTCAATAAAATAGATAATACATTATATTCTACCACTTTCTGAACTTTCAAATTTATTTTAAAGCCTCATTAATTCATGAATTATTTTTTGCGATGTTTAAAAACTTGGAATTTGATGTATTCAAATTTGAGAGGATTCTTTTACTTTAATGTCGCATCATTGTGAGATTTGAGTAAAAAGCGAAATATCTTTTCTGTCGAGGAAATAAATACGTTGTGACAAGTGACTTGGACATTAGAATAATGCGATAGTGAACTTGAATCATCACTTTGCAATCATATTGCCATTGAATGAAAAAAAAAATGTTCTTTTATGGCAATGTAATGTTGGAACAATGTACATAACTTCAATATTTAGGTACTACTACGATAAGTGTATGTTTACTAAAAAAAAAAAAAATGGACACGATTACTTTTAGCACTAGAAAATTATTTTCTCTCAAAAAGCAGGCAAAATGTCTGCTTTCGTGTTTTTAGTGAGTATACTACTTATTAATTTACATTTATATCCAACAAATACAACATGGCGGATGATAATGATTATGGATTAATGTGACAGCATATTGACAGATGTCCCAATTAATATTTTTGAACTAAAAAATATTTATTGGTAGGGTCGAATTGTACATTGAAAATTAGCAATTTTACAGTCATTGGTTAATCAGTAGTTACTTTTCTTTTGTAACATCTGTCAAATTTTGTCTGTTTCTTATTAGTTGACAGACTGCTTCAATTGTGTTCAAGATGAGAATAGAAAAGTTTAAAAAAAAACGCCATTCACATAAACTGAAAAAAGCGTATAATTTCAATAAAAAAACGTCATATTTTTTAGATGTTGGTGTTTTGTGTAATCTGTATAATATGATGTGTAACCGAAATATAAACAGAGTGTAAGGACTCGTTACGAACGTATGTAAAAGTATAGTTTCTCAAATCAAGGAATTGCAAAGTAAAGAAAAAATCAAGTAAAAAGTAATCGTCAATGGAAAGTGTGTTTAAGGTTACTCTTTGCGCATCTGCAACTACGCATTATGTCGGACCAAATTTAATTTGTTACTAGCAGGGTTAGATCAGTTCAGATCGGGCACAAATTTAATCGCAAAAAATGTATATGCTCAACTACATTTTGGCAGACCTTATTTCGTATTTAAAGTTTCATAGGTTTGATATTCGATATACATTGTAGAGAATAACATGAAAAATAAAATAATGGAAATTCACTTAAAAACGAGTTAATCTAATTTTCCGATATAAAATACTCTAAGAAGAACGGATCAAATCTACAAAATGTGATATTGTTTTTTTTTTCTGCACTGGCGATGACTTTTTATGTGACCTTTCGTTAGAATTTTTGAATTTTAATCGTCAATATGAAGAAGAAATTTTTGTTAAATTAATTTTAAAAATTGATAATTTAAGAAATGTGTCATTTTTATAGCATTCCTTGTATATCCTACAATTTTTCAATATTTCTGTACATATGCAAAAAGTTAAAACGATTTTGACAAGGTTATTTGTATCTTGGACATGAAAAGTGTCTATTTAATATAGTTCGAAGTTTATGCCTCTGTATTTTAGTATAAGTTCGTCTTTTTGTTCTTATTTTTCTTAATATTCGTAGTTTTATTTTGCTACTTCGAACGTCTGCAGTATTTTTATATTTTCCCTTCAACATTTTCAAACTACATTTAAGAAACTGCATAATAATTAATGTGTAAACCTCCACATGTAAATGTAAAAGAATTTGTAAAGTGACATCAGTGAGGAAATCTTTAATTACTATTTAAAAAAAAAAACGAACGGACACTCGACAAAGTATAAAATTTTATTTATGATAAACAAATATTTAGTTATCGCTTTTTTAAATCGTTTGTTGGTAATCTTCTTAGATAAATTTAATAAAAATTGTGCCAATCTAAGAAATTCTCAACAGACCTTAATAATTTACAGTCGGTTTCAGTAAAATTCCATAATTTTATTGCAAAAATGTGCAAATTCACTGATTCATTTTTCAAATTGTAAATTGTGATATAATATGTAATGAAATACAGCTTTGTTCCTAATTTTCCTAAGGGACAATTCAATACGATTTAAAGTTAGGATCGGCTTAAATATTACGTTAAAATACTGATTATGATCTCTGTAATTATTTTCAAATAAGCTAGGTCAAATAATTTTTTCAAACTATTGCAGCTGGTTTTATATCACCTAATATCAAAATTTCGTCAAATCCTTTAAAAGATAACCAGATTTAGCTGTGATATTCTTTTCCCACTCGTATTTTTAAAAAATAATTCAAATTTAAGTTATTGGTACTGATTCTATGCAAAAAAAAAATTAGCTGCGTATTTCTGAAAGTTCTCTAATTAAAATTTTCTTTTTTGTTTTGTGAAACAAGATGTTGTACTTGTTCCATTATATTTCGTTGCTTAAAATTTATGAAAATTACTTTCATTATCGTTTGCAGTTTTTAATTATTCGTAGTGATATTTTCCCCATTGTAAAGTAGCTTAAAATTCGATGTCGTTGAAATAAAATAAATGATAATAACCCAATCTACGCTCATTCCTATAATGCTCCTAATGATTTTAGTTCATTTTTTATTAGTCAATAAAATTTGTTTTAATCATCTTGTTACAATTTTATCATAGGAATAGTTCTACGTACAAACATTTAAAAAAATTCTTACTAGAAATATTTCCGTTATCATTAATTGAAAACACTATTGGCTATATCTATATTTGCAACATTTATATTTATCAATGAATCGGATATGCGTTGAATGAAGTGATAATATAGACAAGAATTTAAAATACGCGCTTCAAAATTCATACGCCTTATCAAACTGTCTCGTTGACAGATAAAGCGCATTTGCCATTTAAATAAGATTGCTTTATTTGTATACCTAAATATCTATATAATATAATATAATATATTATATCATATTATATAGATTATTATATCGATAATATATCAATATCGTATATTATATTATCTTTAAGTAAATACAATTTTTGTAATATAATATTAATTTTTATTCCAGGTAATTTGGGCAATGTTGTTTCTAGCCAATATTGCTTAATATTTTTTAAATGAAAATATTAAAGTATCTGCAAGCATATATTTCTAAATGTTATTTTGTATATATTTAAAGGATTTTCTACGTATTTTGTACATTAATTCAGTTCAGTCGTATTTTAATCTGACAGATAAATATTTGTTTTCTTTGACAGTTCGAATGGATCTGGCAACGGTGGGTTAGTCGACCCGATTTTGACAAACAGGCGGCCATTTTGACAAATAGGCGGTTGCCCCGTCCGACTGCACTTGAGCCCCGCTAACTCCGATCGGAACTGCACTTTCCGAATCCGCACAGTGAAACAAAAGCAACGTACATCGCACGATGCGACCCTTTTAGCGGATTGCGAATTCGACACAATCGCAACAGCATCAACTACCGCTACGTGCGTGTATGCGAGAGTGTCAAGCCGCCACCGTCCATGTCTATATGTGTGTGTGTGCGGGTCCGCGATTGGTTACTGTAGGGCTTCGCCCCTCACCCGACTGTCACTCGACCAAGCCGCCAGCCAAATGCGATTTGCCGGCCTCGTATAATTGGCAGCGTGTGCGATTTAGTCGCGTTGCTTGATGTGTTTACGCTGCTGTCAATACCACACCCTACAATCGTCGCTATTGCCCGCTGTTGATGTTCGTCCGATGCGGCTGATTCTCGGTGGAGCAGATGTTCAGGTGCGATTTATTTGAAGCAGCTGGGTGGTAGCGGGTTAAGTGCGCGTGTTTCGGGTCGGGTTAAGGGTGCCGTCGACGACGATCGCGGTTGCTGCTCTGTTGTAGTCTTGTTAAAGGGGGCCAACTACCGAGCGAGGTGGTTATGACCATGTCCTGTTGCCAGAGCGATGAAGCGCGTGAATCGAAGCGGATCAACCAGGAGATTGAGAAGCAGCTACGTCGAGACAAGCGAGACGCTCGACGGGAACTCAAGTTACTTCTGTTAGGTAAACACATTCCCCGAAAGTATACTTCGTTGCGTGATTTACTATTTGTCTCCAATACTGGTTGCTTTTAGTCAGGGCGAAGAAGTCAGAGGTCAGCGGCCCTTCGTAAATGTATAAAACATCACCCAAAAACCGTAACAAATACGACTGACACTATAAATATAAATATGCCTTTCAAAAGGTATATTTCTATACGTTTTAGTAACAAATAATAGTATTTTTGAAATTATTAATTCAGGACGTTATATATATATATATCTATAGAGCAGACCATGGGAAAATATTTTATTGCTAAGCTATTATTAAGTAAACATACTTCCCAGCATTAAAATAACAACGGATGGAGTACAATAGTATTCGTGGTTATTTTATTTTTAATGATCATTTATGAAGTATAAAATACAATTTTATACTACCATAGTTTGATCTGACCTGATTGGGACTTGTCATTTTAATTTGTTAGGTTATGTCGGTTAGATTACAGTTAAATTGACCTGTCAAATGGAAGATTGTGACATTAAAAACTATAATTGTTAGTTAAAGAGTCCGCAATCCTAAAGATTGGTTGGAAACAGCACGCCATGCCGATCTATCCTCAGCTAATCCCTTCATCTCCCTATAGCTATTCATCTCAACGTCTTCAACTATCTGACTCACATACTCCAATCTAGGCCTACCTACCCCTCTCTTTCCCTCCACTCTACCTTCTATGATCAATTGCATAATCCCCCCATGCCTAAGAATATGCCCTACTAATCTGTCTCTCCTACGCTGTAACACTCTCCAAATACTTCTCTTCTCCCCTACTAACTCTAGTACAGCTTCATTTGTTACTTTATCTTCCCAACCAATCCTCATCATCCTCCTATAACACCACATTTCAAGTGCTTCTAATCTACGCTTCTCTTCCTTTCCTATAGTCCACGCCTCACACCCGTACAGTGCTACACTCCAAACATATACCTTCAGTAATCTTTTTCTAATACCCAAGTCAATATTTGATCTTAAAATCTGTTCTTTTTCTACGAATGCCTTCCTACCCTGTGCTATCCTACACTTTATATCTACCTTGCTTCGATTATCTTTTGTGATTCTACTGCCTAAATAACAAAAATCTGACACTTCTTCGATTCTATTATCTCCTATTGTGATCCTCATTTTTCTACTGCATTCCTTTTTGTCACACCTCATCACTTTAGTTTTACCTATATTTATTTTCATGTTAAAATCCCTAGTCAATACTGCCTGCATACCATTCAATACCCTTTCTAAATTCTTTTCGCTTTCTTCCAATATAGCTATATCGTCGGCGAATCTCAGCATATATATTTTCTCTCCCTGTACATTCACACCTACACTATACTCTTCTTTTACTTTGTTTATTGCATCTTCTATATATAGATTAAATAATAACGGTGAAAGTGTACATATATATATAATTGTAAGAATTGAAATTTATTACAACGAATGAAATACTAAGTATTAATCGGGGAATTAATTATAGTTGTATCATTCTTGCAATTCCTTCACTTCACAACAGATTCTCACACATTCCGCAAACGCGAAATTTTACATTATATTACAATATTAGCATTACGTGATTCCTTCAATTTTGTCGCAAATTGCGCTAAAATAACTTTGATTCCATAGTAGCATTGTTTAGTGTAAACAATTTGTATTTGTTTAAATTATTTGCACCATGGGTAGTTGTGCAACATTGTTTTATCATGACTCATTTCTATATTTAATTTTTACACATTTATTAAAAAAATTAGGTATACTTTCAAAGTATCAGTTTGTAAATAAACTACTATTTATGAAGATATCTAATTTTTTTCCCGTATATGTTGACGTAAAATATACTACAATTTTAACAAATCCCAAAGACTTATGACATTTGTAGTATATTACTAGTCACAACAGTCTAAGTTGATCTGTCGTTTTAGCTAAAATGACAGATCAACATAGATGACAGATCACAATTAGACTAAAATTTCGTGGCATTCTTAGTAGACCGATTTCTATGATGTTTTTTTTTTTTTATGATCAGGTACCGGCGAATCGGGCAAATCGACATTCATCAAACAGATGCGCATTATCCACGGCGCTGGTTACAGCGACGAGGATAAGCGCGGCTATATTAAGCTTGTATACCAGAACATCTTCATGGCCATGCAGAGCATGATCCGTGCCATGGACATGCTCAAGATCCAATACGCGCAGGCGAGCTCCAGTGTAAGTTTAAAAAATACCCACGAACAATAATCGAAAGTGGTATTTGTAATCGATAGTACGATTTATAATAATTACAAATTAATCATCGCCCGCTGTGAAATATTCACGAGCATGAATATAGTCGGTATAAAAATTTATATACGACAAGGTTTTTGATTGGTCTCGTACATTCTAAAGTGCTAGTTTAGAAGACATTCTTTTGTCTAAAGTAGGTCATTCTGGAAATTTGAATGTACCGTGTTAGCCTGAATATAAGACGAGTCCTATATTTTAGCGAAAAGATCAGAAAAAAAGCACATTTTTTAAGACTACGATTTTATAATCGAATAATAATTAATAATATTAATAATAATTCATAAGACGGCATACTATTTTTGGAAAAAATAAAACATTGTTTCACAATTTATTAAAGCATGCAAATAATGAAAAATAAATATTATGCAAAAATTCGCAATGATAGTCCTTTTTAATCGCCACTGGTAGCATCTTCTGGTTCACTTTCTTCATCACCAGAGTCAACATCACCAGTACTTTCTTCTTGCCACAAAATATCATCCTCCGTAAATACATAAAAATTGAAAGATCGTAATATAAGGCGAAATATCATTAAAAAATGATTTTTCGGGGAAAAAAACATCGTCTTATATTCGGGTCAATGTGGTATTTTGCAGATTACGGACGAATTTACATCGAAAACAAATCAAAATCAAAATCAATACTTGCGCTTAGAAAAATACTATAGTTATAGTAAATGGTATGATATTTAGTCGGTACTCTGACATAAATGACTGCAATGCTTAGTACTGAGGTAAATACCCGCATCAAATGTGATTTTTTTTTCTCAATTATGTTAATTTGGTGTGTTTGTAGCTGGAAAAGGCGGAGTTGATCAAGGGCGTTGACTACGAAATGGTGACGACGTTCGAGCCGCCCTACGTGGACGCCATCAAGGAGCTGTGGAGCGACGACGGCATCCAAGAGTGCTATAACCGTCGACGCGAGTACCAACTCACCGACTCCGCCAAATAGTAAGACTTACTACATACCACTCTATTATATCGTGTCAAGATACCTTGCATCCGTACTTATTTTCACACGATTTTAAATCACGTGCGAATTTAGGAAGGTTACATATCATATGATGTCTTTCGCAGAAAAATGAACAAGATTTCGTTTTATAAGGACCGCTGTTTTGTCGAGAATACTCTACAGTTAATTTTATTTTTCCGAGGATTTTGTTCATTATTTTAGTGATGTTTCGAAAGCTGTTTTCAATTTGTTGGCACTCTTAATAGGGCAAGGTTTACATTGCTGTTTTTTTTTCAACTTCAGCAAAAACTTCTAATTTGCAACTATGAAAAACTTTAATTTTCACTTAAATGTGTTTCGAATTATTGCGAATTATATGCTTATGAACGTATATACATCCATAAATCAAAATCTAATTTAATGAATTTAGATTCAGGCCCAATTTCATCTTGTCTATTTAATTTATTTAATGATGACTATTTTTTAATTTATTTTTTGTTATTTTAGGTTTGAGAAACCAATGTCTATTTAGTATTTAGTTTCGTTAATTGTTAATTTGTATTGTTTAAAAGATTTATATGTCATATTTTGAAATACCTCTCTCATGTTGAATTTTTTATTCAATTGTATAACAATCGCGATAGTGACAGACAGGTATTTTATTTAGTTTTTATCTTGTGTTACTGAAAATGGGGGCATATCTTTCGAAATGCGCATTTAGCTATTAAATGCTTCGAGTTACGGTATTTGGGGTGATATTCTACACTATTAATTTTAACTATTTGTTTAAAATTTTAATTGATTAAAAAACGAGCTTTTGCTATATTGGAATAGTAATAGTAAATAGCGTTCGCTTGTATCCGTACATCTTGCAAATTGTTTGTTGTTTATTTTTCAACTCGCCATATTATCAGTTGTTGTTTTTTTACTCTCTACTCGCGGTTATCGTGGCACAACGGATTTGTAGATAGATCGATCGTTCTTTACAATGAATATACATGCAGTCGCAATAATACCATTGCATCTTAGCTACCTGATGGAGATCGACCGGCTGGCCGCGCACGACTACCTGCCCACCGAGCAGGACATACTGCGCGTGCGCGTCCCCACCACCGGCATCATCGAGTACCCCTTCGACCTGGACGAGATCCGGTTTAGGTACAGTCTCAGTCAACGACACCCAACATCAACAACATCAACAGATACAACACCTGTTGTCAGCTCTCACCACAACCACCATACCACCACCAACACCACCGTCACTTCTTCTTGTCCCCCCGTTACCACAACCACCACTAAGCACGCCAACACCAAGAATCAGACCAAAATTAGGTTCTCACACTCCCGTCCCCGCTCAATCTCCTTTCTATCAGCTCATTTCACTGAGCTTGGATTGTTTTCCCCGTGGATGAAGTAAATTTTATATCGTGTGAACAGAGTATAGACCACATTTTACGCAAGAATCACTTATAGCATTACCAAACTCCAACCAAGCATTTGAACTACCATATAACTACTATAGGAATATATAAATATTCGCCTTATTTAAATTTATTTTGAGTTGTTTCGTGGTGTTCTAATTGTTTTTTTTTATATACAATCCGTTTTATGTTTGTTTATTTCTTGAAATTATAATGCAACAAATAAATCGCCGAAAATTAATCAATTTTAGCTACTTGATCAATTTATTAAATGTAGTATTTACTAAAAAAAATACTACATTAAATTACTATAAAATTACTATAAAAAAATCGAATAATTTTATTCGATTTTTTTTTTCATTTGCACGATTATAAGGTCTACATGAATTTCGCTTATCAATTCTTTCAATAATTGAGCTCTTATTTTGTTGTTCAATTTCTAATTTCAATGGGGTCGTTTTACACTTCTCCGTTTTCTCTGTATTTTTAAAACAACGTAATCCAGTTTCAATAACAACACTTCTACCAACCTAATCTTATGATTTGTAATTTTCTATGCCTTGTCAACATCTTAACAAATTTGTTTGTGACACTGAAATTGAAGGACAAATTGACGGAAAAATATAACATGCTGAAACTATCAACTTAATCTAGATATAAAAAAAATGAGCTTAAAATTAATACCTGTAATTAATACATGCTTAGGTCATTTATATTTACATTTTATTCAGTAGATTGAACTAGTAGCTTAAACGATATGTTGGAATTTAAGAATATAATCCTGATTTCAGAAATTATAACACTATAATATACTATATACTTCGTCCATGATTTTTTTGCAACATTAGAATTACGGAACAGAATCTAAGCTCAGTGGCCGGTTTTTATTGGATGAAATTATGCTATGATCGTTGCATATTACCATCATAATAACTGGGCAATGCTATCGATTTGTAGAATCTACTGCATAAGCTTTGAAATTAAATGATATAAATATCGATTTATTTTTCTTACGGAATGATATTTTTTTAATGTTTTTATTTTTTATTCATGGTCCTTATCGTTTTATTTTTATACAGACTTATGGGTAGCATTTAGTCCAAAAGGATTTAAATTTCAACACGTAATATATTCCATGTTGATACTTGTAATTTTTTGTCTTCTGACGGTCTTTTTTTCAAAATACGTCAATACAACAAAATAACCGTTATATATTCGAAAAATCTGTTAAGATTCTACAATAATGAATTAAACTTTAAAATTAGATTAAAAGGTTAATTTTTTATATAAAATTTACCAAAATGTTAAAAATGATACGTTCTCCCATTGAGAGAGTAATTACAATAATTAAATTATTCATTGTTGATAATTTTTTTACAACAACAAGCTACATAGTTTAGGCAGTAGAAATTACATTCTTACAGAGTGATCATTATTATTCATTATTACTATAAACAACAAAATGAAATATTTAATTATTTTTTACACAATTTCTATGCACTAGAGCAAAGGGCAACAAATTCGTTTATAAATTTAAAAAATAGATTCCTTATATTATTAATTCTGCTTACGCCTGCGCTAAGGTGTTCCATAGCCTTATATACGGGACGTATTAAGTGGATTTTGTTGCCCTGGGTAGTAAATTACAGGAAGTGCAATAATATGTCAGATTTTTTTTTATTCGGAATTTTAGCTTCACTTGATTTCACAAAATAAGACTCGTTTAGACGACTTTAAATTTAATTTTACGTGCAAATAAAATTTTAATATTTGAATACATTTTTAATACATATCTCATTTTTTATTTTGAAGATATTTTCAATTGAGTTTTATGCTCAATAGAAAAAGTGACGAAAACAAATTTGTTTTCGTTCAATTGAACCTTATCTGAATTAAATTAGTAATTGTTGGCCGTGAGTCATAATCTATTTCCCTACCAAATAGAGCGATACGACATTTACGATTTTACTGACCACTCTGTATAATGTACTTACCTCTTGCGGCTAACGTCACTGTTGCTTTCTGTCCGAAACACTCCTCTCTCTCTACCCATATGAACCTATATCTCTACCCCCTTCCTATCGCGTCGACACATGCGTGGTTGTTATAATGCTGTTGTTTTGTTGATGGTACAGTGCGCAAGCGCCGCAATGCTTGCCACGTGACCCTTCCACCAGTCACCCCTCAACAACAACACATTGCTGTTACTGGCTAGCTGCTGTCACGTAGTTACATTAGTTGTTGGTTTTGCAATCGTTTTTATCTTGGAGTTACATTTTTTCTGCATGCAGATTGTTAATTCTGTTCAAATCTCCTTTCGTTTTGATTTTAACTGAAATTTTGTATAATACTTATTATTTGAACGGTATATTATTCAGTCAGGAAGTAGGTGTCGATTTGTTTAAGTTCGCTGATGATGTTACAGGACGGGAGTGGAATTTATCATGGATATTACTTAAACGGTGTATAAAATGTAATGACTAGAAATTCAAGAAATTGAATCAAGCCTATTCAAGAAATTGAATAGGCAATTTTTTGAATCTCTTGAAAAATCTGGAACAATCAAATTTGAGAATACTCAAATTTAATTTACTCTGGATTTTATTTATTTATTTTCTTTCGTTTGTTTCTTTTTTGCATGGTTTTGTTTCTGCATGGTGTTTTTGTTTCCATTGATGCCTGTGTTGCCCGTCTCGCCGCCGCCCATCTACGTTCATATCTGACAGCTATCTGTCTGATATGGAGCGTATCGAGGCGACGGACTATCTGCCCACGGAGCAAGACATCCTGCGCGCTCGGGCTCCTACCACCGGCATTATAGAATACCCCTTCGATCTGGACTCGATCATATTTAGGTAAAAACTACACATTCATCTTAATAATTACGTCACAATATACCGGATGGAAGATGTTTGTAAAGTGAAAATTAAAGAGGATCGCAAGCTTTGCGAACTAAAGTTATTATTCAAAAACGTTGTTTATGTCTCAAACATAGTATGTTTATATTTACTCAAATTTCACAAAATAATCTTCATAATAGAAACGTGAGTTAGCACAAATTAATTAGTTAGTTAAAGAGTCCGCAATCCCAAAGATTGGTTGGAAACAGCACGCCATGCCGATCTATCCTGAGCCAATCCCTTCATCTCCCTATAGCTATTCATCTCAACGTCTTCAACTATCTGACTCACATACTCCAATCTAGGCCTACCTACCCCTCTCTTTCCCTCCACTCTACCTTCTATGATCAATTGCATAATCCCCCCATGCCTAAGAATATGCCCTACTAATCTGTCTCTCCTACGCTGTAACACTCTCCAAATACTTCTCTTCTCCCCTACTAACTCTAGTACAGCTTCATTTGTTACTTTATCTTCCCAACCAATCCTCATCATCCTCATAATTAACAAATTAATTATAAAATATAATTTTATTATATGCCGGGTATTTTTCTTTACGGTTTTACAATCATTTAATATTAGTGCTTTTTGGTGTTAATTTTTTTTTTGCATTTCGCACGAGTTTTATTTTATATTATAATTTATTAAACGACTTCTTATTTGGCTTAGTTGTTGCTTGCTATCATGAAAATTTCATTTACACGTGTCAAGTATCCAAAATCCCGCTTTGATTGCAACATCCCCCCCCCCCCCTCCCCAGCTTCGTTCTTGTTAATATAAACGTCAAATTGACATTTGTCACAACAACTCGTTTGATTTAAAACGTGGCAAGTGTCAAAACAACAATTCTTATCTCTAGATATTCGCATTGAAATGCGTTAATATATAATTATAATTTTTAATATAAATTGCTTCAATAATTTGTTAGTTAAATTTATAAAAAAAAATATATATATCGTCAATTTTTAATTCATTGAAACATCTTGTGCACAAATTTCCTATTTCACAAACTCCATTTCAGTCTATTTTTAATTGTTATGTAAAAGATAACAATCAATTGATAAGGATTGTTGTATTTGGTTCAAAATTTCGAGACTATTTTTTAACTTATATTTTATGTCTTTCTTGGTGTAGAATGGTAGATGTTGGTGGTCAGAGATCCGAGCGAAGGAAATGGATCCACTGTTTCGAAAACGTGACGTCTATAATATTCCTCGTGGCGCTTAGCGAATACGACCAAATTTTATTCGAATCAGAAAACGAGGTAAGAAAATCTATTTATCTGACGAACTTGAGATTTATCGACTTTTTATCGCAATATTTCAAGACAAATAATACAGAATTGTACAAAAAAGAATTCTAAAATTTGAAAGTTTGAAATTCATTTACCGTATTATTATTATTCCTCAAAATTAATTATTTAATTTTAATAAAAAATTTAAGTATATAAAGCCAAATTGCAAATATATTTTTCATTTTAAATATAACGTGCTATTTTTATATTAATGTATATCATTTATAGTCCATGAAATTATTTATCCAACGATATATTTAAATAATACTTTCGGTTTTTTATTAGATTAATATTTCTTAAACCAAATGTTTTTTTTTAAATAATCGCCTAGTTTTTGCCATATTTTTCTATGTTTCTTTCTGCGATATTTAAGAATCGTATGGAAGAATCGAAGGCGCTATTTAAGACGATCATCACGTATCCGTGGTTCCAGCAGTCGTCCGTCATTCTCTTTCTCAATAAAAAAGACTTACTTGAAGAGAAAATTATGTATTCACACTTAGTGGATTATTTCCCCGAATATGATGGTATGTATTTTGCATTTAAAAAAAAAAAGGTTTTGGTTAATGATCCAAACACCAACTGAACCGAAATCCTCAAATATTTATCAATTATGCCATGTTATACATTGAAATAATTGATGAATTTTTCATTGTGGTTGGGATTCGAACTTATGAATTTCAAAGTAGGTTCTAATCCCATCCACTTAACCAATTCGGCTTTTTTTATCATTAGTTTTCAATAAAAAATAAATTTATTTCGTTAGGCCCTCAACGAGATGCCATTGCAGCTAGAGAGTTCATCCTAAGGATGTTTGTAGATTTGAATCCCGACAGCGAAAAAATTATATACTCACATTTCACGTGTGCAACAGGTATTTAAAAAAATAAACTTTTTAACCTTTTTAAAGCATGATCCGCTTAAAACGTTAACAAATTTTGATGCCGTAATCTTTTAACAATTAATCTGGCATGTGTGACATTTATCTGACAATTGTTATTTCTATAGAATTTAATATAAATTAATATAAAAGAATTTAGAAAGGGTATTGAATGGTATGCAGGCAGTATTGACTAGGGATTTTAACATGAAAATAAATATAGGTAAAACTAAAGTGATGAGGTGTGACAAAAAGGAATGCAGCAGAAAAATGAGGATCACAATAGGAGATAATAGAATCGAAGAAGTGTCAGATTTTTGTTATTTAGGCAGTAGAATCACAAAAGATAATCGAAGCAAGGTAGATATAAAGTGTAGGATAGCACAGGGTAGGAAGGCATTCGTAGAAAAGGAACAGATTTTAAGATCAAATATTGACTTGGGTATTAGAAAAAGATTACTGAAGGTATATGTTTGGAGTGTAGCACTGTACGGGTGTGAGGCGTGGACTATAGGAAAGGAAGAGAAGCGTAGATTACAAGCATTCGAAATGTGGTGTTATAGGAGGATGATGAGGATTGGTTGGGAAGATAAAGTAACAAATGAAGCTGTACTAGAGTTAGTAGGGGAGAAGAGAAGTATTTGGAGAGTGTTACAGCGTAGGAGAGACAGATTAGTAGGGCATATTCTTAGGCATGGGGGGATTATGCAATTGATCATAGAAGGTAGAGTGGAGGGAAAGAGAGGGGTAGGTAGGCCTAGATTGGAGTATGTGAGTCAGATAGTTGAAGACATTGAGATGAATAGCTATAGGGAGATGAAGGGATTAGCTCAGGATAGATCGGCATGGCGTGCTGTTTCCAACCAATCTTTAGGATTGCGGACTCTTTAAATAGCTAAAAACTGTTTTGATGAATTATTGTGTAATTAATTTTATATTTTTGTCGGTTTCTTAAATTAATTATTTTAGTATATTATCTAGTTATTCGATTGATCGATTCAGTTATTAAAAAATATAGTACGTTTTAACTTACAATTTTTGTGTTATGTTTTAGATACGGAAAATATAAAATTCGTTTTTGCTGCCGTAAAAGATACGATACTACAAAGCAATCTTCGCGAATACAATTTAGTTTAAAATGATTGAACCTATGAACAAATCGAGCGATATGAAAACCGTTTTCTTTTTTTGTAATCGGAAAAAGACGGAAAAATAAAATCGCTTCAGAAAAAAAAAAATGAAGAAGTAACAACCAATATATGTCGCAATATTCATTATAACAAATAATTCCGCGATACTAAAGTGATGACAAGTGTATGCTGCTGATTTTTTTTTTTTTTGTAAAAAAAAAAACGGCAAACCGTCGAGCGTAAAAAAATTAAAAATATATTTCTTCCGTTGAGTATACCCCATCATAAAGGAATGAGCAGAAATTACCATCTAATTCCGAAATGTTCCACGTATAGGAAGAAGGAAGTAATATAAAATATTTGGCGTTACTTTTGTGTAATAAAATTTATTAAATGAATAAAAAAATACAATGTACTTTTTGCTTAATATTGCTTCAAGTGAATTTACCACACAGAAACAGATATGTGCCATTTTTAATTAATAACATGGTGGTTTCTATAATACAAGAAAAAAATATGCTATGCTAAATAAAAAAAAAAAATGTGTCGGACAATTTAAAATTTATTGATATACTAAATAGTATTGTTATTTATAATATTAAATTAATGTAGAATAGCATTTAAGGAAAAACAACAAGAACAAGTGTGTTTTCGTTTTTTGCAATTTTACTTATATTTATAAAAATATATTTAAAATAAAAATTGGTTGTGTTATAACCTATTGTGAAGAGAAATAAACATGTAATAGGCCTGCGTCAGATTGAAAGAATATTGTGTATTTTTTTGATATAACATCATCTTTTTAAACGGTGCAATTTTGAATTGTTACATTTTTATTTTCTTTGAAATTGACGAAAACCCGGAATTTACAATTATAACGTAGGATTGTACACCAACTATTGTTCTCTACATTTACTTTGATTATGACAAATATCTGTAAAAGCCCGGAAATAATTAATTCATTTTCAGATATATGATTTTTTAAACAATAATGTCGCACCCAATATACTAAAAAAATCTTGCAAATATTTAAAAATTAGTTAGTAATGAAATTTATTTTGTGCTTATTATTTTAATGTATGTTTAATAACATTTAAATATCGCAATTTAAAAATATATATATATTGTGAAACTTCGTTTGGGTACGGCAATTATTTTATTTACAAGGGTTTTTCATAATAATGTGAACCTAGTCATTATACTGAGCGTTTGATGATTTAAAAAGTAACTGGGAATGCCGTTTATTACACGAAAGTAATTTTCGAGTCTAACTTTATTATATTTATATTAAGTAATCGTAATAACTTTGTGTACACTTAAACTATTTTGTTAAAAAAAATGTTTTGTACTTGCAATTTTGTTCCTGTTACTTTTTACAATATTGAATAGCCTGTATTTTATTTATAAACATCTAAATATTATTTCCCTCCAGCGTAGTAAAAACTTATTGATTATATATAAAATATATAGAAAAACTACAGTTCGTTATTATTTTTTTAAATCTAAAACAAATGAAAGGTGAAACAAGTACGGTCCTTATTATACATTTACTTTTGTATATTGTATTAACAAATTTGAACGACATTATGCTAGTTTTTATCTATGTAGATACTAAAATACACTTATTTAAAAATAATGTAATTTTCTCAGCATTACACACTTGTTGCGATTGAATGAATGCGATGTTTTATACTAACAACAGTTTATTAATCAAAGTGCGCATTATAGTCCATATTTTCAGTCAAAATAATCTTTAATTTTCATTATTTTATGAGAGATTAAAACTAGTGATTTAACAATAGTTCAAATACACATTTACGGTGAGATAAGTTGCCTATGATAATTCTGTAAGCTATCAGTTTTTGTATTTTAGTTGCGATTGAATGTTACTAAGCGCATTTCTCTAACAAATAAATAGTGTAGTGTGCATTGCTATATTTATAAAAAAAAATCAGCGCGATTAATTCTTTCGTTTTGCGTCACATGTAGTTTAGTGGCAATAAAATTAGCAACAAACAGAATATGGTAATGAACTATATAAATACAATGTTATTGTAAACTTTGCTAATAAATATTACTTAATTTGTGTAATAGTGATGACTTCCAATTTGTAGGGGAACATATTTTTTCTTTTTTGAAGGTTGGGTTTACAAGGAAAAAAAGTACCAAATAAAATTTATCTTTATGTGATGCTCGCTTGACCTATAGAATAATGTGACATAATGTCATGTGATTTTATTTGCTAATTAAATGCACTTTTAATTTCCATTTTTTTTAAATATAATGTGTGGTATTTTTTAGTGTAAATAGCCTTCGCGAGCTTTAATAATATGGAAAATCGGAAATCAATTGCCGGGGGAATTTCGTTACCACAGTGGATGCAGAAACGATTAAACGATAGGTAGAGTTTACTTGTTTCAAGTAATATCGTCAGCGATGTGACAATACCTCCTATCTGCTGTGAACTTTTAATGAGTCGTGAGATGTTCTGAAAATGAACAATAAACCCAAGAATCTGTTATATCATTATATCGCGTTTTGCGTATTTTAATTTTTAAATGATGTGACAATAACTCCTATCGTCTTTGAACTTTTAATGAGTCGTGGGATGTTCGGAAAATTAATAATAAATTTGAAAATCAGTTTGACATAATATCGCATTTTTCGAATATTTGTAACATAGGAGGTATTGTCACATCGCTGACGATATGTAATTTTTAAATGATGTGACAATAACTCCTATTGGCTTTGAACTTTTAATGAGTCGTGGGATGTTCGGAAAATTAATAATAAATTTGAAAATCAGTTTGACATAATACCGCATTTTTCGAATATTTGTAACATAGGAGGTATTGTCACATCGCTGACGATATGTAATTTTTAAATGATGTGACAATACCTCCTTAGTTAAAGAGTCCGCAATCCTAAAGATTGGTTGGAAACAGCACGCCATGCCGATCTATCCTGAGCTAATCCCTTCATCTCCCTATAGCTATTCATCTCAACGTCTTCAACTATCTGACTCACATACTCCAATCTAGGCCTACCTACCCCTCTCTTTCCCTCCACTCTACCTTCTATGATCAATTGCATAATCCCCCCATGCCTAAGAATATGCCCTAGTAATCTGTCTCTCCTACGCTGTAACACTCCAGATACTTCTCTTCTCCCCTACTAACTCTAGTACAGCTTCATTTGTTACTTTATCTTACCAACCAATCCTCATCATCCTCCTATAACACCACATTTCAAGTGCTTCTAATCTACGCTTCTCTTCCTTTCCTATAGTCCACGCCTCACACCCGTACAGTGCTACACTCCAAACATATACCTTCAGTAATCTTTTTCTAATACCCAAGTCAATATTTGATCTTAAAATCTGTTCTTTTTCTACGAATGCCTTCCTACCCTGTGCTATCCTACACTTTATATCTACCTTGCTTCGATTATCTTTTGTGATTCTACTGCCTAAATAACAAAAATCTGACACTTCTTCGATTCTATTATCTCCTATTGTGATCCTCATTTTTCTACTGCATTCCTTTTTGTCACACCTCATCACTTTAGTTTTACCTATATTTATTTTCATGTTAAAATCCCTAGTCAATACTGCCTGCATACCATTCAATACCCTTTCTAAATTCTTTTCGCTTTCTTCCAATATAGCTATATCGTCGGCGAATCTCAGCATATATATTTTCTCTCCCTGTACATTCACACCTACACTATACTCTTCTTTTACTTTGTTTATTGCATCTTCTATATATAGATTAAATAATAACGGTGAAAGTGTACATCCCTGCCGAACTCCCTTCCCTATTTTTGCTACCTCTTCTTCCCCCTCAATTCTAACTAAGGCAGTTTGGTGTTTATATAAATTAAAAATTATTCTCCTATCCTTATAATCTATACCCGTTTCTTTTAAAATTCTAAACATTATGTCCCAATCTACATTATCAAATGCCTTTTCTAAGTCTACAAAAGCTATGCAAGTTACCTTTCCTACCCTCTTTCTTTTTTCTACTACCGTTCTTAGTGCTAGAATCGCCTCTCTCGTCCCTCTGTTTTTCCTAAAACCAAACTGATCTTCTCCTAGCCTTTCCTCTACTTTATTTTCTAATCTCCTATAAATAATCTTTAACAATATCTTCGATGCATGTGATAGTAGACTAATGGTCCTATAGTTCTCACACAAAATAGCTCCTATTTTCTTCGGCATTGTTACTATTCTACTACGCTGAAAATCCTGTGGTACTTCTCCCTTCTCATATATTTTACAAACTAACCTGTATAATCGCTCCTGCATTTTTTCCCCTGCGTGTTTAATTAATTCGGCTGGTATCATATCAATCCCCGCTGTTTTGTTATTCCGTAAATCATTTAATGCTCTATGAAACTCTGACCTAAGTATGCTAGGACCTAAGTCATCCTCATCTATCTGTTCCACACTTTCTAGCTCCTCCATGTCCTGCCTACCTTTATATAAATCTTCAAGATACTCCTTCCATCTTCTAGCTTTTTCCTTATTTTCTGTGAGTTCCTTACCTCCTATCGCCTTTGAACTTTAAATGAGTTGGGAGATGTTCTGAAAATGAACAATAAACCCGAGAATCTGTTATATCATAATATCTCATTTTTCGAAATTTTGTACGATAGGAGGTATTGTCACATCGCTGACGATATGTAATTTTTAAATGATGTGACAATACCTCCTATCGCCTTTGAACTTTAAATGAGTTGGGAGATGTTCTGAAAATGAACAATAAACCCGAGAATCTGTTATATCATAATATCTCATTTTTCGAAATTTTGTACGATAGGAGGTATTGTCACATCGCTGACGATATGTAATTTTTAAATGATGTGACAATACCTCCTATCGCCTTTGAACTGTTAATGAGTTCGGAGATGTTCTGAAAATTAATAATAAATTTGAGAATCTGTTTGACATAATATCGCATTTTTCGAATATTTGTAAAATAGGAGGTATTGTCACATCGCGGACGATATAATACTCGTTAATATTGCAATAATATTGTTCTCAGGCTTGAAATTGACGAATCTACATTCTCGCCATCACAAATCGAAGACAATTTCTTTTACATCAAATATCCCCGAAAAAAATCCAACGCAAATACTGAACCCGCTGCGGAAAGTAGTAAAACTTTAGCTAGCTTGGATATAGCAAATCATACGGAATCTTGTAGAAATTCTATTTTAGGACAAAATGGTGAGTCATACGTGTTATTAACATTTTTTGGTACGATTCTGATTGAGAATAGTTGAAAACGGATTATGAATTAGTGCATGTTCCCCGCGATACAGTTGTGTCTACGAAGTTGCCTACTCTCTAAGGTTGCCAGATTTTCGATGCATCAAGAACCTGACCTATGGATCCCAGGTCAGGTCTTTAATACGTACTAATAATACTTTGACATATGGATGGATATTTTTTACTTGATTTAATACTTTATCAATTATGTAGCTAGAACATTTAAATCAATTAAAAAAAAATTGGCATCCCTACGTTTTTATGGTGTGGTGTTAGTTGCCTATATTTATGTTCCTTTCCCTATCTACCCGGAATCGTACCACATTAAAAAAAAACATGTGATCTTATATTCCCAGAATGTTCTTGATGCTTATTGCCAATTTATCATATCTTTTCAGTACAAGCTGCCAATGCATTTGATCCTAATGGTGCGTCTACATTGAAACTACCAAACAAATCGCAAGGTACCGACGATGGTTTTCATGGTGTTGGAGCGGCCTGTGGCATGTCCATTATAAAAGTGGCGCAACAAATGGTCAGTACGGGCAAGGTAAATAAAAAAAAGGAATATGGATGGATATTTGCGAGCGCATATTTTCAAAAGGTTTTTTTGTTTTTAGGTTGTGCAGGGCTTCAATCTAAAAAGTGACGACAGCGCCACATCAGCTAACGTTGTAACTGATTACAATAGTGCTTTAAAACAAGGATTTAATCCTCAAGCTAGAAGAGGTAAGTTATATTTTAAAATATGCGATTTGATGATGTGTTAGTTAAAGTCTCAAAGTAGAATAAAGATTAACAAAAAGCTGAATTAAATTGTTTTTTTAAGTAACTAACATATCTTATACCTCCAGAATCTGCTATAAGATAATCTAAACCTTTCTTAATGTGTATTACGATTTTTCTGCAAAAAAAAATTCTTGTCTCGAAATTAACCATATTTTTCTTAGAAATTTAATATGACAAAATATATAATTAATTTTGTGCCGATATTATTTTAGGTAGTCGGTCACTTCCTGCATCCCCCCTAACGTCGCCACGAACCTCCCCGAAGTTGGTTCGGAAGTTTTCGGCAAATAAATTCTTTGTTAATAATACAAGGTTTGTCGTTATTTAAATAACATTGTTAATGATTTTAGCTACATAAATGTTTATATTATTAAAATACCTGATAATCTATTAAAAAGTTTATTGTCTCAAATTTCCACACAACTTCAGTAAAACTATACAAAAATGTTATATTAATTTAATTTTGGTTTTTAATATTTAATATGGTAAACATACATGCAGACCAATTTACTATGATAAATTAATTTACTAGATATTGCGTTGTGAGTTTATTCGAATAAATTAATAAATCCGTGTATTTTTAGTGATCAACAAGACACATCAACTGACGTTGACCAATCGTTACAATCGGCTCTGTTGCCAGGTCTCCTTAACAAAAGAGATTTACTTACCAGGTGAATTCAATAAAAATATATTTAGGAGTAAAAATTAAAATGAATGCAATCAGCGTTGAATGAAATGGGTAATAAAACGACTCTGTTTTAATATCACGAAAAAATAATTTATTGACACCAATTATTTGAAATCAGGATTGTTTAGAATATATATTATGTTTAAAATTAAACTCCCATCTTTAGTAACACAACAATCAGACAATCAATTGTATAGCAATCACACTAGATGGCGCTAAGTTTCCCCCTGTCTGATTTGTAACTTAAACGAAAATATCCAAAAAACGACTGTTATCTTCGCAAACGATCGGACGTTTGCGAACTTTATATCGATAATAGCTTGATTTATCACAATTAAATTATTTTTTGTGTCAAAAATTTAATTTTGGTCCAAAAGTACGATTTTTGCAACTATTTACCGTCTTAGTGATTCATTTTACTTATAAAAAAAAAAAAATCTCAAAGTTAAATTGAACACCAATTTTTTTTTTCTATTTTAATAAAATGTTTTGATTTTTTTCAAATTGTACTCAGAACGCCTTCCAACATAACTGAAGAAGAGCTTGTCCGTAAAATGCCGCCCACGATCAAAGAAGAAACTTGCAGCCCACCAATTCCATCTGTCAATCCTCAACCAAAACCATCTCAACTCAGAGAAATGAACTTTTGGTCACCTACCTCAATGTAAATGAAAATTACATACAATTATTGTATTGTCATAATTAATAATTGAAAAGTATGACTAATATTAGGTCCCCTCGTTCTTTTCTAACACAAAATCAAAAAATTCCAAAAAAACAGCCATTTTTAGCTGAGGTTGATATTAATCGTTTGCTTTTATTTGTTCTTTTTTCAATTTTGAAGAAGTATATTAAAGAAATATCTGAACATACACGTTCAGATATTTCTTATTATAAAAATTGATTTTTCATAATTATTTCAAAAACTTGGTCGCTTGTGTAATATACATTTTTCATTTTTTTATAAAAAAATTATAAAAAAAACATACGTAATTGAATAGATCACTGCTTAATATAATTTTCATGTATTTTAAAGATTTATTATTGATTCATCATCATATTTTTTTAAATCTATTCTTTTTATTATTTACATAATTGTTAAATTACTATATATTTTGTTAAATCAATACTACAATACTTAATTATTTAAACAAAAATATGGTACAGTTAAAAGCTTATTATATTGTTATTTCAATGGCACATGTCAGCAGTTGTCAAATTTTGGCATATACCATGGAAAGTTTATCTTAACCACCCTTTAATAATAATAAAAATATTGTTACGTATTGATATTATATTTAGGACCGAGTAATTTCACCCGTGTTTAATTGCTTGGCCAATTCTCTAAGTTTATTAATAGAGGTCTCATTGTGAATATAGAATATATTATTATAAATCTTACTCGTTTTGACATAAAACACAATACAAAATTACTCACTGTGCTAATATTGCATATCATTGCTGTGAAAAATAAAAATAAACACACGATCCGCTATAATTTTTATGTCTATAAAAAACATTGGTGAAATTGTCTGTTTTTATTTGTTGTAAAAATGCTCTAAATAATTCCAATGGGTATAATTTTGGAAAGTTAAAATATACTCCGGATGTTCTTGTTATTGCATTCTTTATTTAATGTGTACTCCTTCAAAGAAACTACCTAAAAAATATATAATTTATAGCGATAAAGTATAAACTAATAAGATATTGTTCATAATTAAATTTGTTTGTTTTTTCGTGTTTTTTGTTATAATCAGTGACACACTTCAAAACACTTTTAAATCTGATTTACAATGTAAATTATTGATTTCGGATTGTATCAACACAAAATAATAATTTTTATAAACAAAACAAAGGTTATTTTTAAGAATTTTTGCGACTCGGATTGAACCAAAACTACCAAAAATAGTTTCTAGGATAATTTGGTCGTTTTACGTTGTTCTGGAAATTAAAAAAAATTTCAAAGCAAAGGTCGATTTTCAAAACTATCGAAAAAAAGCAAAGGTATATACCTTTCGATTTTCATCAAAATTATCGAAAAAATATCGAAAAAAAGGAAAAAGGTATATACCTTTCGATTTTCATCAAAATTATCGAACAATTATCGAAAAAAAGCAAAGGTATATACCTTTCGATTTTCATCAAAGTTATCGAAAAAATATCGAAAATTTTTTTTCGATATTTTTGATGAAAATCGAAAGGTATAACCTTTGCTTTTTTTCGATATTTTTTCGATAATTTTGATGAAAATCGAAAGGTATATACCTTTGCTTTTTTTCGATATTTTTTCGATAATTTTGATGAAAATCTAAAGGTATATACCTTTGCTTTTTTTCGATATTTTTTCGATAATTTTGATGAAAATCGAAAGGTATATACCTTTGCTTTTTTTCGATATTTTTTCGATAATTTTGATGAAAATCGAAAGGTATATACCTTTGCTTTTTTTCGATATTTTTTCGATAATTTTGATGAAAATCGAAAGGTATAACCTTTGCTTTTTTTCGATATTCTTTCGATAATTTTGATGAAAATCGAAAGGTATATACCTTTGCTTTTTTTCGATATTTTTTCGATAATTTTGATGAAAATCGAAAGGTATAACCTTTGCTTTTTTTCGATATTCTTTCGATAATTTTGATGAAAATCGAAAGGTATATACCTTTGCTTTTTTTCGATATTTTTTCGATAATTTTGATGAAAATCGAAAGGTATAACCTTTGCTTTTTTCGATATTTTTTCGATAATTTTGATGAAAATCGAAAGGTATAACCTTTGCTTTTTTCGATATTTTTTCGATAATTTTGATGAAAATCGAAAGGTATAACCTTTGCTTTTTTTCGATATTTTTTCGATAATTTTGATGAAAATCGAAAGTTATAACCTTTGCTTTTTTTCGATATTTTTTCGATAATTTTGATGAAAATCGAAAGGTATAACCTTTGCTTTTTTTCGATATTTTTTCGATAATTTTGATGAAAATCGAAAGGTATAACCTTTGCTTTTTTTCGATATTTTTTCGATAATTTTGATGAAAATCGAAAGGTATAACCTTTGCTTTTTTTCGATATTTTTTCGATAATTTTGATGAAAATCGAAAGGTATAACCTTTGCTTTTTTTCGATTTTTTTTCGATAATTTTGATGAAAATCGAAAGGTATAACCTTTGCTTTTTTTCGATATTTTTTCGATAATTTTGATGAAAATCGAAAGGTATAACCTTTGCTTTTTTTCGATATTTTTTCGATAATTTTGATGAAAATCGAAAGGTATAACCTTTGCTTTTTTTCGATATTTTTTCGATAATTTTGATGAAAATCGAAAGGTATATACCTTTGCTTTTTTTCGATATTTTTTCGATAATTTTGATGAAAATCTAAAGGTATATACCTTTGCTTTTTTTCGATATTTTTTCGATAATTTTGATGAAAATCGAAAGGTATAACCTTTGCTTTTTTTCGATATTTTTTCGATAATTTTGATGAAAATCGAAAGGTATAACCTTTGCTTTTTTTCGATATTTTTTCGATAATTTTGATGAAAATCGAAAGGTATAACCTTTGCTTTTTTTCGATATTTTTTCGATAATTTTGATGAAAATCGAAAGGTATATACCTTTGCTTTTTTTCGATATTTTTTCGATAATTTTGATGAAAATCGAAAGGTATAACCTTTGCTTTTTTTCGATATTTTTTCGATAACTTTGATGAAAATCGAAAGGTATATACCTTTTTCCTTTTTTTCGATATTTTTTCGATAATTTTGATGAAAATCGAAAGGTATAACCTTTGCTTTTTTTCGATATTTTTTCGATAATTTTGATGAAAATCGAAAGGTATATACCTTTGCTTTTTTTCGATAATTTTTCGATAATTTTGATGAAAATCGAAAGGTATATACCTTTTTCCTTTTTTTCGATATTTTTTCGATAATTTTGATGAAAATCGAAAGGTATATACCTTTGCTTTTTTTCGATATTTTTTCGATAACTTTGATGAAAATCGAAAGGTATATACCTTTGCTTTTTTTCGATATTTTTTCGATAATTTTGATGAAAATCGAAAGGTATATACCTTTGCTTTTTTTCGATATTTTTTCGATAATTTTGATGAAAATCGAAAGGTATATACCTTTGCTTTTTTTCGATATTTTTTCGATAATTTTGATGAAAATCGAAAGGTATATACCTTTGCTTTTTTTCGATATTTTTTCGATAACTTTGATGAAAATCGAAAGGTATATACCTTTTTCCTTTTTTTCGATATTTTTTCGATAATTTTGATGAAAATCGAAAGGTATAACCTTTGCTTTTTTTCGATATTTTTTCGATAATTTTGATGAAAATCGAAAGGTATATACCTTTGCTTTTTTTCGATAATTTTTCGATAATTTTGATGAAAATCGAAAGGTATATACCTTTGCTTTTTTTCGATATTTTTTCGATAATTTTGATGAAAATCGAAAGGTATATACCTTTGCTTTTTTTCGATATTTTTTCGATAACTTTGATGAAAATCGAAAGGTATATACCTTTTTCCTTTTTTTCGATATTTTTTTGATAATTTTGATGAAAATCGAAAGGTATAACTTTTGCTTTTTTTCGATATTTTTTCGATAATTTTGATGAAAATCGAAAGGTATAACCTTTGCTTTTTTTCGATATTTTTTCGATAATTTTGATGAAAATCGAAAGGTATAACCTTTGCTTTTTTTCGATATTTTTTCGATAATTTTGATGAAAATCGAAAGGTATATACCTTTGCTTTTTTTCGATATTTTTTCGATAATTTTGATGAAAATCGAAAGGTATAACCTTTGCTTTTTTTCGATATTTTTTCGATAATTTTGATGAAAATCGAAAGGTATAACCTTTGCTTTTTTTCGATATTTTTTCGATAATTTTGATGAAAATCGAAAGGTATAACCTTTGCTTTTTTTCGATATTTTTTCGATAATTTTGATGAAAATCGAAAGGTATAACCTTTGCTTTTTTTCGATATTTTTTCGATAATTTTGATGAAAATCGAAAGGTATATACCTTTGCTTTTTTTCGATATTTTTTCGATAATTTTGATGAAAATCGAAAGGTATATACCACCTTTGCTTTTTTTCGATATTTTTTCGATAATTTTGATGAAAATCTAAAGGTATATACCTTTGCTTTTTTTCGATATTTTTTCGATAATTTTGATGAAAATCGAAAGGTATAACCTTTGCTTTTTTTCGATATTTTTTCGATAATTTTGATGAAAATCGAAAGGTATATACCTTTGCTTTTTTTCGATATTTTTTCGATAATTTTGATGAAAATCGAAAGGTATAACCTTTGCTTTTTTTCGATATTCTTTCGATAATTTTGATGAAAATCGAAAGGTATATACCTTTGCTTTTTTTCGATATTTTTTCGATAATTTTGATGAAAATCGAAAGGTATAACCTTTGCTTTTTTTCGATATTCTTTCGATAATTTTGATGAAAATCGAAAGGTATATACCTTTGCTTTTTTTCGATATTTTTTCGATAATTTTGATGAAAATCGAAAGGTATAACCTTTGCTTTTTTCGATATTTTTTCGATAATTTTGATGAAAATCGAAAGGTATAACCTTTGCTTTTTTCGATATTTTTTCGATAATTTTGATGAAAATCGAAAGGTATAACCTTTGCTTTTTTTCGATATTTTTTCGATAATTTTGATGAAAATCGAAAGTTATAACCTTTGCTTTTTTTCGATATTTTTTCGATAATTTTGATGAAAATCGAAAGGTATAACCTTTGCTTTTTTTCGATATTTTTTCGATAATTTTGATGAAAATCGAAAGGTATAACCTTTGCTTTTTTTCGATATTTTTTCGATAATTTTGATGAAAATCGAAAGGTATAACCTTTGCTTTTTTTCGATATTTTTTCGATAATTTTGATGAAAATCGAAAGGTATAACCTTTGCTTTTTTTCGATTTTTTTTCGATAATTTTGATGAAAATCGAAAGGTATAACCTTTGCTTTTTTTCGATATTTTTTCGATAATTTTGATGAAAATCGAAAGGTATAACCTTTGCTTTTTTTCGATATTTTTTCGATAATTTTGATGAAAATCGAAAGGTATAACCTTTGCTTTTTTTCGATATTTTTTCGATAATTTTGATGAAAATCGAAAGGTATATACCTTTGCTTTTTTTCGATATTTTTTCGATAATTTTGATGAAAATCGAAAGGTATATACCTTTGCTTTTTTTCGATATTTTTTCGATAATTTTGATGAAAATCTAAAGGTATATACCTTTGCTTTTTTTCGATATTTTTTCGATAATTTTGATGAAAATCGAAAGGTATAACCTTTGCTTTTTTTCGATATTTTTTCGATAATTTTGATGAAAATCGAAAGGTATAACCTTTGCTTTTTTTCGATATTTTTTCGATAATTTTGATGAAAATCGAAAGGTATAACCTTTGCTTTTTTTCGATATTTTTTCGATAATTTTGATGAAAATCGAAAGGTATATACCTTTGCTTTTTTTCGATATTTTTTCGATAATTTTGATGAAAATCGAAAGGTATAACCTTTGCTTTTTTTCGATATTTTTTCGATAACTTTGATGAAAATCGAAAGGTATATACCTTTTTCCTTTTTTTCGATATTTTTTCGATAATTTTGATGAAAATCGAAAGGTATAACCTTTGCTTTTTTTCGATATTTTTTCGATAATTTTGATGAAAATCGAAAGGTATATACCTTTGCTTTTTTTCGATAATTTTTCGATAATTTTGATGAAAATCGAAAGGTATATACCTTTTTCCTTTTTTTCGATATTTTTTCGATAATTTTGATGAAAATCGAAAGGTATATACCTTTGCTTTTTTTCGATATTTTTTCGATAACTTTGATGAAAATCGAAAGGTATATACCTTTGCTTTTTTTCGATATTTTTTCGATAATTTTGATGAAAATCGAAAGGTATATACCTTTGCTTTTTTTCGATATTTTTTCGATAATTTTGATGAAAATCGAAAGGTATATACCTTTGCTTTTTTTCGATATTTTTTCGATAATTTTGATGAAAATCGAAAGGTATATACCTTTGCTTTTTTTCGATATTTTTTCGATAACTTTGATGAAAATCGAAAGGTATATACCTTTTTCCTTTTTTTCGATATTTTTTCGATAATTTTGATGAAAATCGAAAGGTATAACCTTTGCTTTTTTTCGATATTTTTTCGATAATTTTGATGAAAATCGAAAGGTATATACCTTTGCTTTTTTTCGATAATTTTTCGATAATTTTGATGAAAATCGAAAGGTATATACCTTTGCTTTTTTTCGATATTTTTTCGATAATTTTGATGAAAATCGAAAGGTATATACCTTTGCTTTTTTTCGATATTTTTTCGATAACTTTGATGAAAATCGAAAGGTATATACCTTTTTCCTTTTTTTCGATATTTTTTTGATAATTTTGATGAAAATCGAAAGGTATAACTTTTGCTTTTTTTCGATATTTTTTCGATAATTTTGATGAAAATCGAAAGGTATAACCTTTGCTTTTTTTCGATATTTTTTCGATAATTTTGATGAAAATCGAAAGGTATAACCTTTGCTTTTTTTCGATATTTTTTCGATAATTTTGATGAAAATCGAAAGGTATATACCTTTGCTTTTTTTCGATATTTTTTCGATAATTTTGATGAAAATCGAAAGGTATATACCTTTGCTTTTTTTCGATATTTTTTCGATAATTTTGATGAAAATCGAAAGGTATAACCTTTGCTTTTTTTCGATATTTTTTCGATAATTTTGATGAAAATCGAAAGGTATATACCTTTGCTTTTTTTCGATATTTTTTCGATAATTTTGATGAAAATCTAAAGGTATATACCTTTGCTTTTTTTCGATATTTTTTCGATAATTTTGATGAAAATCGAAAGGTATAACCTTTGCTTTTTTTCGATATTTTTTCGATAATTTTGATGAAAATCGAAAGGTATATACCTTTGCTTTTTTTCGATATTTTTTCGATAATTTTGATGAAAATCGAAAGGTATATACCTTTGCTTTTTTTAGATATTTTTTCGATAATTTTGATGAAAATCGAAAGGTATATACCTTTGCTTTTTTTCGATATTTTTCGATAATTTTGATGAAAATCGAAAGGTATAACCTTTGCTTTTTTTCGATATTTTTTCGATAATTTTGATGAAAATCGAAAGGTATATACCTTTGCTTTTTTTCGATATTTTTTCGATAATTTTGATGAAAATCGAAAGGTATATACCTTTGCTTTTTTTCGATATTTTTTCGATAACTTTGATGAAAATCGAAAGGTATATACCTTTGCTTTTTTTCGATATTTTTTCGATAATTTTGATGAAAATCGAAAGGTATATACCTTTGCTTTTTTTCGATATTTTTTCGATAATTTTGATGAAAATCGAAAGGTATAACCTTTGCTTTTTTTCGATATTTTTTCGATAATTTTGATGAAAATCGAAAGGTATATACCTTTGCTTTTTTTCGATATTTTTTCGATAATTTTGATGAAAATCGAAAGGTATATACCTTTGCTTTTTTTCGATATTTTTTCGATAACTTTGATGAAAATCGAAAGGTATATACCTTTTTCCTTTTTTTCGATATTTTTTTGATAATTTTGATGAAAATCGAAAGGTATAACTTTTGCTTTTTTTCGATATTTTTTCGATAATTTTGATGAAAATCGAAAGGTATAACCTTTGCTTTTTTTCGATATTTTTTCGATAATTTTGATGAAAATCGAAAGGTATAACCTTTGCTTTTTTTCGATATTTTTTCGATAATTTTGATGAAAATCGAAAGGTATATACCTTTGCTTTTTTTCGATATTTTTTCGATAATTTTGATGAAAATCGAAAGGTATATACCTTTGCTTTTTTTCGATATTTTTTCGATAATTTTGATGAAAATCGAAAGGTATAACCTTTGCTTTTTTTCGATATTTTTTCGATAATTTTGATGAAAATCGAAAGGTATATACCTTTGCTTTTTTTCGATATTTTTTCGATAATTTTGATGAAAATCTAAAGGTATATACCTTTGCTTTTTTTCGATATTTTTTCGATAATTTTGATGAAAATCGAAAGGTATAACCTTTGCTTTTTTTCGATATTTTTTCGATAATTTTGATGAAAATCGAAAGGTATATACCTTTGCTTTTTTTCGATATTTTTTCGATAATTTTGATGAAAATCGAAAGGTATATACCTTTGCTTTTTTTAGATATTTTTTCGATAATTTTGATGAAAATCGAAAGGTATATACCTTTGCTTTTTTTCGATATTTTTCGATAATTTTGATGAAAATCGAAAGGTATAACCTTTGCTTTTTTTCGATATTTTTTCGATAATTTTGATGAAAATCGAAAGGTATATACCTTTGCTTTTTTTCGATATTTTTTCGATAATTTTGATGAAAATCGAAAGGTATATACCTTTGCTTTTTTTCGATATTTTTTCGATAACTTTGATGAAAATCGAAAGGTATATACCTTTTTCCTTTTTTTCGATATTTTTTCGATAATTTTGATGAAAATCGAAAGGTATAACCTTTGCTTTTTTTCGATATTTTTTCGATAATTTTGATGAAAATCGAAAGGTATATACCTTTGCTTTTTTTCGATATTTTTTCGTTAATTTTGATGAAAATCGAAAGGTATATACCTTTGCTTTTTTTCGATATTTTTTCGATAATTTTGATGAAAATCGAAAGGTATATACCTTTGCTTTTTTTCGATATTTTTTCGATAATTTTGATGAAAATCGAAAGGTATATACCTTTGCTTTTTTTCGATATTTTTTCGATAATTTTGATGAAAATCGAAAGGTATATACCTTTGTTTTTTTTCGATATTTTTTCGATAATTTTGATGAAAATCGAAAGGTATAACCTTTGCTTTTTTTCGATATTTTTTCGATAATTTTGATGAAAATCGAAAGGTATAACCTTTGCTTTTTTTCGATATTCTTTCGATAATTTTGATGAAAATCGAAAGGTATATACCTTTGCTTTTTTTCGATATTTTTTCGATAATTTTGATGAAAATCGAAAGGTATATACCTTTGCTTTTTTCGATATTTTTTCGATAATTTTGATGAAAATCGAAAGGTATATACCTTTGCTTTTTTTCGATATTTTTTCGATAATTTTGATGAAAATCGAAAGGTATATACCTTTGCTTTTTTTCGATATTTTTTCGATAATTTTGATGAAAATCGAAAGGTATAACCTTTGCTTTTTTTCGATATTTTTTCGATAATTTTGATGAAAATCGAAAGGTATATACCACCTTTGCTTTTTTTCGATATTTTTTCGATAATTTTGATGAAAATCTAAAGGTATAACCTTTGCTTTTTTTCGATATTTTTTCGATAATTTTGATGAAAATCTAAAGGTATATACCTTTGCTTTTTTTCGATATTTTTTCGATAATTTTGATGAAAATCTAAAGGTATAACCTTTGCTTTTTTTCGATATTTTTTCGATAATTTTGATGAAAATCTAAAGGTATAACCTTTGCTTTTTTTCGATATTTTTTCGATAATTTTGATGAAAATCTAAAGGTATAACCTTTGCTTTTTTTCGATATTTTTTCGATAATTTTGATGAAAATCTAAAGGTATATACCTTTGCTTTTTTCGATATTTTTTCGATAATTTTGATGAAAATCGAAAGGTATATACCTTTGCTTTTTTTCGATATTTTTTCGATAATTTTGATGAAAATCTAAAGGTATAACCTTTGCTTTTTTCGATATTTTTTCGATAATTTTGATGAAAATCTAAAGGTATAACCTTTGCTTTTTTTCGATATTTTTTCGATAATTTTGATGAAAATCGAAAGGTATAACCTTTGCTTTTTTTCGATATTTTTTCGATAATTTTGATGAAAATCGAAAGGTATATACCTTTGCTTTTTTTCGATATTTTTTCGATAATTTTGATGAAAATCGAAAGGTATATACCTTTGTTTTTTTTCGATATTTTTTCGATAATTTTGATGAAAATCGAAAGGTATAACCTTTGCTTTTTTTCGATATTTTTTCGATAATTTTGATGAAAATCGAAAGGTATAACCTTTGCTTTTTTTCGATATTTTTTCGATAATTTTGATGAAAATCGAAAGGTATATACCTTTGCTTTTTTTCGATATTTTTTCGATAATTTTGATGAAAATCGAAAGGTATATACCTTTGCTTTTTTTCGATATTTTTTCGATAATTTTGATGAAAATCGAAAGGTATATACCTTTGCTTTTTTTAGATATTTTTTCGATAATTTTGATGAAAATCGAAAGGTATATACCTTTGCTTTTTTTCGATATTTTTCGATAATTTTGATGAAAATCGAAAGGTATAACCTTTGCTTTTTTTCGATATTTTTTCGATAATTTTGATGAAAATCGAAAGGTATATCAACCTTTGCTTTTTTTCGATATTTTTTCGATAATTTTGATGAAAATCGAAAGGTATATACCTTTGCTTTTTTTCGATATTTTTTCGATAACTTTGATGAAAATCGAAAGGTATATACCTTTTTCCTTTTTTTCGATATTTTTTCGATAATTTTGATGAAAATCGAAAGGTATAACCTTTGCTTTTTTTCGATATTTTTTCGATAATTTTGATGAAAATCGAAAGGTATATACCTTTGCTTTTTTTCGATATTTTTTCGATAATTTTGATGAAAATCGAAAGGTATAACCTTTGCTTTTTTCGATATTTTTTCGATAATTTTGATGAAAATCGAAAGGTATAACCTTTGCTTTTTTTCGATATTTTTTCGATAATTTTGATGAAAATCGAAAGGTATAACCTTTGCTTTTTTTCGATATTTTTTCGATAATTTTGATGAAAATCGAAAGGTATAACCTTTGCTTTTTTTCGATATTTTTTCGATAATTTTGATGAAAATCGAAAGGTATAACCTTTGCTTTTTTTCGATATTTTTTCGATAATTTTGATGAAAATCGAAAGGTATATACCTTTGCTTTTTTTCGATATTTTTTCGATAATTTTGATGAAAATCGAAAGGTATATACCTTTGCTTTTTTTCGATATTTTTTCGATAATTTTGATGAAAATCTAAAGGTATAACCTTTGCTTTTTTTCGATATTTTTTCGATAATTTTGATGAAAATCGAAAGGTATAACCTTTGCTTTTTTTCGATATTCTTTCGATAATTTTGATGAAAATCGAAAGGTATATACCTTTGCTTTTTTTCGATATTTTTTCGATAATTTTGATGAAAATCGAAAGGTATAACCTTTGCTTTTTTTCGCTATTTTTTCGATAATTTTGATGAAAATCGAAAGGTATAACCTTTGCTTTTTTTTCGATATTTTTTCGATAATTTTGATGAAAATCGAAAGTTATAACCTTTGCTTTTTTTCGATATTTTTTCGATAATTTTGATGAAAATCGAAAGGTATAACCTTTGCTTTTTTTCGATATTTTTTCGATAATTTTGATGAAAATCGAAAGGTATAACCTTTGCTTTTTTTCGATATTTTTTCGATAATTTTGATGAAAATCGAAAGGTATAACCTTTGCTTTTTTTCGATATTTTTTCGATAATTTTGATGAAAATCGAAAGGTATATACCTTTGCTTTTTTTCGATATTTTTTCGATAATTTTGATGAAAATCGAAAGGTATATACCTTTGCTTTTTTTCGATATTTTTTCGATAATTTTGATGAAAATCGAAAGGTATAACCTTTGCTTTTTTTCGATATTTTTTCGATAATTTTGATGAAAATCGAAAGGTATAACCTTTGCTTTTTTTCGATATTCTTTCGATAATTTTGATGAAAATCGAAAGGTATATACCTTTGCTTTTTTTCGATATTTTTTCGATAATTTTGATGAAAATCGAAAGGTATAACCTTTGCTTTTTTTCGATATTTTTTCGATAATTTTGATGAAAATCGAAAGGTATAACCTTTGCTTTTTTTCGATATTTTTTCGATAATTTTGATGAAAATCGAAAGGTATAACCTTTGCTTTTTTTCGATATTTTTTCGATAATTTTGATCAAAATCGAAAGGTATAACCTTTGCTTTTTTTCGATATTTTTTCGATAATTTTGATGAAAATCGAAAGGTATAACCTTTGCTTTTTTTAGATATTTTTTCGATAATTTTGATGAAAATCGAAAGGTATATACCTTTGCTTTTTTTCGATATTTTTCGATAATTTTGATGAAAATCGAAAGGTATAACCTTTGCTTTTTTTCGATATTTTTTCGATAATTTTGATGAAAATCGAAAGGTATATACCTTTGCTTTTTTTCGATATTTTTTCGATAATTTTGATGAAAATCGAAAGGTATATACCTTTGCTTTTTTTCGATATTTTTTCGATAATTTTGATGAAAATCGAAAGGTATATACCTTTGCTTTTTTTCGATATTTTTTCGATAATTTTGATGAAAATCGAAAGGTATAACCTTTGCTTTTTTTCGATTTTTTTTCGATAATTTTGATGAAAATCGAAAGGTATAACCTTTGCTTTTTTTCGATATTTTTTCGATAATTTTGATGAAAATCGAAAGGTATAACCTTTGCTTTTTTTCGATATTTTTTCGATAATTTTGATGAAAATCGAAAGGTATAACCTTTGCTTTTTTTCGATATTTTTTCGATAATTTTGATGAAAATCGAAAGGTATATACCTTTGCTTTTTTTCGATATTTTTTCGATAATTTTGATGAAAATCGAAAGGTATATACCTTTGCTTTTTTTCGATAATTTTTCGATAATTTTGATGAAAATCGAAAGGTATAACCTTTGCTTTTTTTCGCTATTTTTTCGATAATTTTGATGAAAATCGAAAGGTATAACCTTTGCTTTTTTTCGATATTTTTTCGATAATTTTGATGAAAATCGAAAGTTATAACCTTTGCTTTTTTTCGATATTTTTTCGATAATTTTGATGAAAATCGAAAGGTATAACCTTTGCTTTTTTTCGATATTTTTTCGATAATTTTGATGAAAATCGAAAGGTATAACCTTTGCTTTTTTTCGATATTTTTTCGATAATTTTGATGAAAATCGAAAGGTATAACCTTTGCTTTTTTTCGATATTTTTTCGATAATTTTGATGAAAATCGAAAGGTATATACCTTTGCTTTTTTTCGATATTTTTTCGATAATTTTGATGAAAATCGAAAGGTATAACCTTTGCTTTTTTTCGATATTTTTTCGATAATTTTGATGAAAATCGAAAGTTATAACCTTTGCTTTTTTTCGATATTTTTTCGATAATTTTGATGAAAATCGAAAGGTATAACCTTTGCTTTTTTCGATATTTTTTCGATAATTTTGATGAAAATCGAAAGGTATATACCTTTGCTTTTTTTCGATATTTTTTCGATAATTTTGATGAAAATCGAAAGGTATATACCTTTGCTTTTTTTCGATATTTTTTCGATAATTTTGATGAAAATCGAAAGGTATATACCTTTGCTTTTTTCGATATTTTTTCGATAATTTTGATGAAAATCGAAAGGTATATACCTTTGCTTTTTTTCGATAATTTTTCGATAATTTTGATGAAAATCGAAAGGTATAACCTTTGCTTTTTTTCGCTATTTTTTCGATAATTTTGATGAAAATCGAAAGGTATAACCTTTGCTTTTTTTCGATATTTTTTCGATAATTTTGATGAAAATCGAAAGTTATAACCTTTGCTTTTTTTCGATATTTTTTCGATAATTTTGATGAAAATCGAAAGGTATAACCTTTGCTTTTTTTCGATATTTTTTCGATAATTTTGATGAAAATCGAAAGGTATAACCTTTGCTTTTTTTCGATATTTTTTCGATAATTTTGATGAAAATCGAAAGGTATAACCTTTGCTTTTTTTCGATATTTTTTCGATAATTTTGATGAAAATCGAAAGGTATATACCTTTGCTTTTTTTCGATATTTTTTCGATAATTTTGATGAAAATCGAAAGGTATAACCTTTGCTTTTTTTCGATATTTTTTCGATAATTTTGATGAAAATCGAAAGTTATAACCTTTGCTTTTTTTCGATATTTTTTCGATAATTTTGATGAAAATCGAAAGGTATAACCTTTGCTTTTTTTCGATATTTTTTCGAAAATTTTGATGAAAATCGAAAGGTATAACCTTTGCTTTTTTTCGATAATTTTTCGATAATTTTGATGAAAATCGAAAGGTATAACCTTTGCTTTTTTTCGATATTTTTTCGATAATTTTGATGAAAATCGAAAGGTATATACCTTTGCTTTTTTTCGATATTTTTTCGATAATTTTGATGAAAATCGAAAGGTATAACCTTTGCTTTTTTTCGATATTTTTTCGATAATTTTGATGAAAATCGAAAGGTATATACCTTTGCTTTTTTTCGATATTTTTTCGATAATTTTGATGAAAATCGAAAGGTATAACCTTTGCTTTTTTTCGATATTTTTTCGATAATTTTGATGAAAATCGAAAGGTATAACCTTTGCTTTTTTTCGATATTTTTTCGATAATTTTGATGAAAATCGAAAGGTATATACCTTTGCTTTTTTTCGATATTTTTTCGATAATTTTGATGAAAATCGAAAGGTATAACCTTTGCTTTTTTTCGATATTTTTTCGATAATTTTGATGAAAATCGAAAGGTATATACCTTTGCTTTTTTTCGATATTTTTTCGATAATTTTGATGAAAATCGAAAGGTATAACCTTTGCTTTTTTTCGATATTTTTTCGATAATTTTGATGAAAATCGAAAGGTATATACCTTTGCTTTTTTTCGATATTTTTTCGATAATTTTGATGAAAATCGAAAGGTATAACCTTTGCTTTTTTTCGATATTTTTTCGATAATTTTGATGAAAATCGAAAGGTATATACCTTTGCTTTTTTTCGATATTTTTTCGATAATTTTGATGAAAATCGAAAGGTATATACCTTTGCTTTTTTTCGATATTTTTTCGATAATTTTGATGAAAATCGAAAGGTATAACCTTTGCTTTTTTCGATATTTTTTCGATAATTTTGATGAAAATCGAAAGGTATAACCTTTGCTTTTTTTCGATATTTTTTCGATAATTTTGATGAAAATCGAAAGGTATAACCTTTGCTTTTTTCGATATTTTTTCGATAATTTTGATGAAAATCGAAAGGTATAACCTTTGCTTTTTTTCGATATTTTTTCGATAATTTTGATGAAAATCGAAAGGTATAACCTTTGCTTTTTTTCGATATTTTTTCGAAAATTTTGATGAAAATCGAAAGGTATAACCTTTGCTTTTTTTCGATATTTTTTCGATAATTTTGATGAAAATCGAAAGGTATAACCTTTGCTTTTTTTCGATATTTTTTCGATAATTTTGATGAAAATCGAAAGGTATAACCTTTGCTTTTTTCGATATTTTTTCGATAATTTTGATGAAAATCGAAAGGTATATACCTTTGCTTTTTTTCGATATTTTTTCGATAATTTTGATGAAAATCGAAAGGTATAACCTTTGCTTTTTTTCGATATTTTTTCGATAATTTTGATGAAAATCGAAAGTTATAACCTTTGCTTTTTTTCGATATTTTTTCGATAATTTTGATGAAAATCGAAAGGTATAACCTTTGCTTTTTTTCGATATTTTTTCGAAAATTTTGATGAAAATCGAAAGGTATAACCTTTGCTTTTTTTCGATAATTTTTCGATAATTTTGATGAAAATCGAAAGGTATAACCTTTGCTTTTTTTCGATATTTTTTCGATAATTTTGATGAAAATCGAAAGGTATAACCTTTGCTTTTTTTCGATATTTTTTCGATAATTTTGATGAAAATCGAAAGTTATAACCTTTGCTTTTTTTCGATATTTTTTCGATAATTTTGATGAAAATCGAAAGGTATAACCTTTGCTTTTTTTCGATATTTTTTCGATAATTTTGATGAAAATCGAAAGGTATAACCTTTGCTTTTTTTCGAATTTTTTTCGATAATTTTGATGAAAATCGAAAGGTATAACCTTTGCTTTTTTTCGATATTTTTTCGATAATTTTGATGAAAATCGAAAGGTATAACCTTTGCTTTTTTTCGATATTTTTTCGATAATTTTGATGAAAATCGAAAGGTATAACCTTTGCTTTTTTTCGATATTTTTTCGATAATTTTGATGAAAATCGAAAGGTATATACCTTTGCTTTTTTTCGATATTTTTTCGATAATTTTGATGAAAATCGAAAGGTATATACCACCTTTGCTTTTTTTCGATATTTTTTCGATAATTTTGATGAAAATCTAAAGGTATATACCTTTGCTTTTTTTCGATATTTTTTCGATAATTTTGATGAAAATCGAAAGGTATAACCTTTGCTTTTTTTCGATATTTTTTCGATAATTTTGATGAAAATCGAAAGGTATATACCTTTGCTTTTTTTCGATATTTTTTCGATAATTTTGATGAAAATCGAAAGGTATATACCTTTGCTTTTTTTAGATATTTTTTCGATAATTTTGATGAAAATCGAAAGGTATATACCTTTGCTTTTTTTCGATATTTTTCGATAATTTTGATGAAAATCGAAAGGTATAACCTTTGCTTTTTTTCGATATTTTTTCGATAATTTTGATGAAAATCGAAAGGTATATACCTTTGCTTTTTTTCGATATTTTTTCGATAATTTTGATGAAAATCGAAAGGTATATACCTTTGCTTTTTTTCGATATTTTTTCGATAACTTTGATGAAAATCGAAAGGTATATACCTTTTTCCTTTTTTTCGATATTTTTTCGATAATTTTGATGAAAATCGAAAGGTATAACCTTTGCTTTTTTTCGATATTTTTTCGATAATTTTGATGAAAATCGAAAGGTATATACCTTTGCTTTTTTTCGATATTTTTTCGTTAATTTTGATGAAAATCGAAAGGTATATACCTTTGCTTTTTTTCGATATTTTTTCGATAATTTTGATGAAAATCGAAAGGTATATACCTTTGCTTTTTTTCGATATTTTTTCGATAATTTTGATGAAAATCGAAAGGTATATACCTTTGCTTTTTTTCGATATTTTTTCGATAATTTTGATGAAAATCGAAAGGTATATACCTTTGTTTTTTTTCGATATTTTTTCGATAATTTTGATGAAAATCGAAAGGTATAACCTTTGCTTTTTTTCGATATTTTTTCGATAATTTTGATGAAAATCGAAAGGTATAACCTTTGCTTTTTTTCGATATTCTTTCGATAATTTTGATGAAAATCGAAAGGTATATACCTTTGCTTTTTTTCGATATTTTTTCGATAATTTTGATGAAAATCGAAAGGTATATACCTTTGCTTTTTTCGATATTTTTTCGATAATTTTGATGAAAATCGAAAGGTATATACCTTTGCTTTTTTTCGATATTTTTTCGATAATTTTGATGAAAATCGAAAGGTATATACCTTTGCTTTTTTTCGATATTTTTTCGATAATTTTGATGAAAATCGAAAGGTATAACCTTTGCTTTTTTTCGATATTTTTTCGATAATTTTGATGAAAATCGAAAGGTATATACCTTTGCTTTTTTTCGATATTTTTTCGATAATTTTGATGAAAATCGAAAGGTATATACCACCTTTGCTTTTTTTCGATATTTTTTCGATAATTTTGATGAAAATCTAAAGGTATAACCTTTGCTTTTTTTCGATATTTTTTCGATAATTTTGATGAAAATCTAAAGGTATATACCTTTGCTTTTTTTCGATATTTTTTCGATAATTTTGATGAAAATCTAAAGGTATAACCTTTGCTTTTTTTCGATATTTTTTCGATAATTTTGATGAAAATCTAAAGGTATAACCTTTGCTTTTTTTCGATATTTTTTCGATAATTTTGATGAAAATCTAAAGGTATAACCTTTGCTTTTTTTCGATATTTTTTCGATAATTTTGATGAAAATCTAAAGGTATATACCTTTGCTTTTTTCGATATTTTTTCGATAATTTTGATGAAAATCGAAAGGTATATACCTTTGCTTTTTTTCGATATTTTTTCGATAATTTTGATGAAAATCTAAAGGTATAACCTTTGCTTTTTTCGATATTTTTTCGATAATTTTGATGAAAATCTAAAGGTATAACCTTTGCTTTTTTTCGATATTTTTTCGATAATTTTGATGAAAATCGAAAGGTATAACCTTTGCTTTTTTTCGATATTTTTTCGATAATTTTGATGAAAATCGAAAGGTATATACCTTTGCTTTTTTTCGATATTTTTTCGATAATTTTGATGAAAATCGAAAGGTATATACCTTTGCTTTTTTTCGATAATTTTTCGATAATTTTGATGAAAATCGAAAGGTATAACCTTTGCTTTTTTTCGCTATTTTTTCGATAATTTTGATGAAAATCGAAAGGTATAACCTTTGCTTTTTTTCGATATTTTTTCGATAATTTTGATGAAAATCGAAAGTTATAACCTTTGCTTTTTTTCGATATTTTTTCGATAATTTTGATGAAAATCGAAAGGTATAACCTTTGCTTTTTTTCGATATTTTTTCGATAATTTTGATGAAAATCGAAAGGTATAACCTTTGCTTTTTTTCGATATTTTTTCGATAATTTTGATGAAAATCGAAAGGTATAACCTTTGCTTTTTTTCGATATTTTTTCGATAATTTTGATGAAAATCGAAAGGTATATACCTTTGCTTTTTTTCGATATTTTTTCGATAATTTTGATGAAAATCGAAAGGTATAACCTTTGCTTTTTTTCGATATTTTTTCGATAATTTTGATGAAAATCGAAAGTTATAACCTTTGCTTTTTTTCGATATTTTTTCGATAATTTTGATGAAAATCGAAAGGTATAACCTTTGCTTTTTTTCGATATTTTTTCGAAAATTTTGATGAAAATCGAAAGGTATAACCTTTGCTTTTTTTCGATAATTTTTCGATAATTTTGATGAAAATCGAAAGGTATAACCTTTGCTTTTTTTCGATATTTTTTCGATAATTTTGATGAAAATCGAAAGGTATATACCTTTGCTTTTTTTCGATATTTTTTCGATAATTTTGATGAAAATCGAAAGGTATAACCTTTGCTTTTTTTCGATATTTTTTCGATAATTTTGATGAAAATCGAAAGGTATAACCTTTGCTTTTTTTCGATATTTTTTCGATAATTTTGATGAAAATCGAAAGGTATAACCTTTGCTTTTTTTCGATATTTTTTCGATAACTTTGATGAAAATCGAAAGGTATATACCTTTTTCCTTTTTTTCGATATTTTTTCGATAATTTTGATGAAAATCGAAAGGTATAACCTTTGCTTTTTTTCGATATTTTTTCGATAATTTTGATGAAAATCGAAAGGTATATACCTTTGCTTTTTTTCGATATTTTTTCGTTAATTTTGATGAAAATCGAAAGGTATATACCTTTGCTTTTTTTCGATATTTTTTCGATAATTTTGATGAAAATCGAAAGGTATATACCTTTGCTTTTTTTCGATATTTTTTCGATAATTTTGATGAAAATCGAAAGGTATATACCTTTGCTTTTTTTCGATATTTTTTCGATAATTTTGATGAAAATCGAAAGGTATATACCTTTGTTTTTTTTCGATATTTTTTCGATAATTTTGATGAAAATCGAAAGGTATAACCTTTGCTTTTTTTCGATATTTTTTCGATAATTTTGATGAAAATCGAAAGGTATAACCTTTGCTTTTTTTCGATATTCTTTCGATAATTTTGATGAAAATCGAAAGGTATATACCTTTGCTTTTTTTCGATATTTTTTCGATAATTTTGATGAAAATCGAAAGGTATATACCTTTGCTTTTTTCGATATTTTTTCGATAATTTTGATGAAAATCGAAAGGTATATACCTTTGCTTTTTTTCGATATTTTTTCGATAATTTTGATGAAAATCGAAAGGTATATACCTTTGCTTTTTTTCGATATTTTTTCGATAATTTTGATGAAAATCGAAAGGTATAACCTTTGCTTTTTTTCGATATTTTTTCGATAATTTTGATGAAAATCGAAAGGTATATACCTTTGCTTTTTTTCGATATTTTTTCGATAATTTTGATGAAAATCGAAAGGTATATACCACCTTTGCTTTTTTTCGATATTTTTTCGATAATTTTGATGAAAATCTAAAGGTATAACCTTTGCTTTTTTTCGATATTTTTTCGATAATTTTGATGAAAATCTAAAGGTATATACCTTTGCTTTTTTTCGATATTTTTTCGATAATTTTGATGAAAATCTAAAGGTATAACCTTTGCTTTTTTTCGATATTTTTTCGATAATTTTGATGAAAATCTAAAGGTATAACCTTTGCTTTTTTTCGATATTTTTTCGATAATTTTGATGAAAATCTAAAGGTATAACCTTTGCTTTTTTTCGATATTTTTTCGATAATTTTGATGAAAATCTAAAGGTATATACCTTTGCTTTTTTCGATATTTTTTCGATAATTTTGATGAAAATCGAAAGGTATATACCTTTGCTTTTTTTCGATATTTTTTCGATAATTTTGATGAAAATCTAAAGGTATAACCTTTGCTTTTTTCGATATTTTTTCGATAATTTTGATGAAAATCTAAAGGTATAACCTTTGCTTTTTTTCGATATTTTTTCGATAATTTTGATGAAAATCGAAAGGTATAACCTTTGCTTTTTTTCGATATTTTTTCGATAATTTTGATGAAAATCGAAAGGTATATACCTTTGCTTTTTTTCGATATTTTTTCGATAATTTTGATGAAAATCGAAAGGTATATACCTTTGTTTTTTTTCGATATTTTTTCGATAATTTTGATGAAAATCGAAAGGTATAACCTTTGCTTTTTTTCGATATTTTTTCGATAATTTTGATGAAAATCGAAAGGTATAACCTTTGCTTTTTTTCGATATTTTTTCGATAATTTTGATGAAAATCGAAAGGTATATACCTTTGCTTTTTTTCGATATTTTTTCGATAATTTTGATGAAAATCGAAAGGTATATACCTTTGCTTTTTTTCGATATTTTTTCGATAATTTTGATGAAAATCGAAAGGTATATACCTTTGCTTTTTTTAGATATTTTTTCGATAATTTTGATGAAAATCGAAAGGTATATACCTTTGCTTTTTTTCGATATTTTTCGATAATTTTGATGAAAATCGAAAGGTATAACCTTTGCTTTTTTTCGATATTTTTTCGATAATTTTGATGAAAATCGAAAGGTATATACCTTTGCTTTTTTTCGATATTTTTTCGATAATTTTGATGAAAATCGAAAGGTATATACCTTTGCTTTTTTTCGATATTTTTTCGATAACTTTGATGAAAATCGAAAGGTATATACCTTTTTCCTTTTTTTCGATATTTTTTCGATAATTTTGATGAAAATCGAAAGGTATAACCTTTGCTTTTTTTCGATATTTTTTCGATAATTTTGATGAAAATCGAAAGGTATATACCTTTGCTTTTTTTCGATATTTTTTCGATAATTTTGATGAAAATCGAAAGGTATAACCTTTGCTTTTTTCGATATTTTTTCGATAATTTTGATGAAAATCGAAAGGTATAACCTTTGCTTTTTTTCGATATTTTTTCGATAATTTTGATGAAAATCGAAAGGTATAACCTTTGCTTTTTTTCGATATTTTTTCGATAATTTTGATGAAAATCGAAAGGTATAACCTTTGCTTTTTTTCGATATTTTTTCGATAATTTTGATGAAAATCGAAAGGTATAACCTTTGCTTTTTTTCGATATTTTTTCGATAATTTTGATGAAAATCGAAAGGTATATACCTTTGCTTTTTTTCGATATTTTTTCGATAATTTTGATGAAAATCGAAAGGTATATACCTTTGCTTTTTTTCGATATTTTTTCGATAATTTTGATGAAAATCTAAAGGTATATACCTTTGCTTTTTTTCGATATTTTTTCGATAATTTTGATGAAAATCGAAAGGTATAACCTTTGCTTTTTTTCGATATTTTTTCGATAATTTTGATGAAAATCGAAAGGTATAACCTTTGCTTTTTTTCGATATTTTTTCGATAATTTTGATGAAAATCGAAAGGTATAACCTTTGCTTTTTTTCGATATTTTTTCGATAATTTTGATGAAAATCGAAAGGTATATACCTTTGCTTTTTTTCGATATTTTTTCGATAATTTTGATGAAAATCGAAAGGTATATACCTTTGCTTTTTTTCGATATTTTTTCGATAATTTTGATGAAAATCGAAAGGTATATACCTTTGCTTTTTTTCGATATTTTTTCGATAATTTTGATGAAAATCGAAAGGTATATACCTTTGCTTTTTTTCGATATTTTTTCGATAATTTTGATGAAAATCGAAAGGTATAACCTTTGCTTTTTTTCGATATTTTTTCGATAATTTTGATGAAAATCGAAAGGTATAACCTTTGCTTTTTTTCGATATTCTTTCGATAATTTTGATGAAAATCGAAAGGTATAACCTTTGCTTTTTTTCGATATTTTTTCGATAATTTTGATGAAAATCGAAAGGTATAACCTTTGCTTTTTTTCGATATTTTTTCGATAATTTTGATGAAAATCGAAAGGTATAACCTTTGCTTTTTTTCGATATTTTTTCGATAATTTTGATGAAAATCGAAAGGTATAACCTTTGCTTTTTTTCGATATTTTTTCGATAATTTTGATGAAAATCGAAAGGTATAACCTTTGCTTTTTTTCGATATTTTTTCGATAATTTTGATGAAAATCGAAAGGTATAACCTTTGCTTTTTTTCGATATTTTTTCGATAATTTTGATGAAAATCGAAAGGTATAACCTTTGCTTTTTTTCGATATTTTTTCGATAATTTTGATGAAAATCGAAAGGTATATACCTTTGCTTTTTTTCGATATTTTTTCGATAATTTTGATGAAAATCGAAAGGTATAAACCTTTGCTTTTTTTCGATATTTTTTCGATAATTTTGATGAAAATCGAAAGGTATATACCTTTGCTTTTTTTCGATATTTTTTCGATAATTTTGATGAAAATCGAAAGGTATATACCTTTGCTTTTTTTCGATATTTTTTCGATAATTTTGATGAAAATCGAAAGGTATATACCTTTGCTTTTTTTCGATATTTTTCGATAATTTTGATGAAAATCGAAAGGTATAACCTTTGCTTTTTTTCGATTTTTTTTCGATAATTTTGATGAAAATCGAAAGGTATAACCTTTGCTTTTTTTTTCGATATT